>VMYD01000012.1:5264252-6580315 GCA_007663325.1 Eucalyptus pauciflora
CTTACCTTAAAGAGCTCGAGATCTCTCTAATTGATTATGTCCAACGGGTTGATTGGAAGAACTTCTTTGGAAGGTGCCAACGGTATTGAAGGCATGAAGAAGTATATAAGAGAGATGCTCTAGTTGTTGAAGGGTGCGGATAGAAGAATTCCAAAGTATGAATCTCCATTTCTATTTTGTGATATCATTCTTTGAGCGTTACATGTAATCAAAAGAGAGATCATATTGTAGTGAGACCTTGAGGAAGTGTAGTAGAGTAATCTACACTGTGGACTCAAGAGCGTGAGACTGTAATCACTCTTATTGATTCTTAGTGAAATCCAGCCAGAAGGGCTGTCCGTGCGGGAGAGTGGAAGTAGGCTTGATCTAAGCCGAACCACTATAAATTTGGAGTCTTGATTCTCTATCCCTAATCCTTTATATCGTTAACTGTTTTCATTTGCTGCAATTGTTGGTTTTAAGTTACTTATATCTCATTCGGTTTAATTTATTAAAATTGCTTTAAACACCTATTCACCCCCCTCTAGGTGCTAATTCTAGTCCTAACACATTGCATTTTCATACGTCTATTATTGTTTTCAATCTCTTAGTCTATCAATCGTTAAAAATTAATCTATTCTGTTACGATTTATAAAAATCATCTTGATCACCTATTCACCCCCCCTCTAGGTGCTCGTACTAGTTCTATCACTAGAATCCACTGGACCAAAAAGCCTGTTTTGGTGGAAATTACAAACATGCCATCCGAGATTCGGTCATGGGTTCATAGGCCAGAGCATATTCAAATAGCTCAACAATTTTTGTAAGTAAGCAACATACCATATTGTTTTCCAGAATATCAAAAAATAAATTTTCCTGTGAAATCGGCCAAAAATTGAATTTTCCCAATTCTTAGCGCTCAATTTGTTTTCCAAACTAACATAGGAACTTCCAAACCTTACTTTTCAATAATTTCTTGATAGATAAATGAAACAATAAACATTCAATAGTGGAGATGATTATTTGGGTTTATATCTCGAAAAACCCAAAACCAGTACATCTATTACAAATTTATCATAAACTAATTTTTTTACCGCTAACCACTGGGGTTTGCTCCAGTGGCCACTCTTCCGGCTTGGAAGGGGGAAGTGGGGGGTTCGAATCCCCACCTTCTCAGGGGGGTTGGGGTGGGGACGCTGTAGTTTCAGGAGTGGGTTTCAACTCCCATGCCTTTCCAAGGAGGTAGGGCAAAAGTCTGAGAGTGAGCGTTAGAATAGGAATAGAGTATGACCGACAAAAAAAAAAAAAAAATTTACCACTAAAAATCCCAATGCAAATTTATCTTAAACTAAATTTTTTACTACTAAAAATCACAAATTATTACACATGTGACAAATGTCATTGTAGAGCTAGATGGCATGTGACAATTGAGAGGTGTATTATATTGGGGTTTTACTATCTGTTTGCCACGGATGTACCGGTTTATATTTTTTCGTGGTATTAATCCAATTTAATGGAAACTAACAAATGATAAATTTGTCACAAATGTACCTATTTATAATTTTTGGTGGTAAAAAAATTAATATAGAGTAAATTTATCATGGGTTTACAAGTTTGGGGTCAAAAAATTAGTTTAGATAACAAAATTTAGAAGGAAAAAGAAGCAGCCTATCGTGAAAGTTAACATGGATGGATCTATTTTCATGTATCGCTCTTCATTTGTCTTAGATCTTCCTCCATCTTTACTTTTCCTCTTGGAAACTCTATTTTTAAAGAGGTTAGGAAAGTGATAATCCTTCGAAAAGTGAAGTCTCAGTCTTGATGAAAGACAATGTCATCGAGGAATGAAAAGAAAGGGAGTTGGCTCTCATTGACAAAACAATTGACGGGGCAAAGCTCTCTTCGCTACGATTAAGAAAGGTACCTAAAACTACATGAGAAATGCGAAAGGAAGAGATAAGCCAAGTCATGGATCTATTACAGCATCCGCCACTCTCAATCATAAGTTAGTCAGTCTCGGGAAAGGACTTTCACTACAGCAGATACTTGGCTTTACATTTTTTCTTATTAAAATTCAGCCACTTCGGGATAATCATGACAAATTCTCTGTTAACTATTTTAGCTTGACACCTCTTTTGTAACTTCCTAAACCTCGCAATGTATTTTTCCAATATTCATCTTGTGAAGGCCGGCCATAGTTACTTTCAGCTCAGCTCAATAAAATTACTCATGGAACTTGTGTTCCGACTCGTACCAATTATAATTGAGTTTGATGACTAATTCATGTACCATGTAATGGCCGATTTAGGCAGGAATGTATTCTTTTCCATTTAGTAATGAGAGCTTTTGCGCTAGAGGCGGCAATGGGACTTCACAGGTTTGATCAAATCTACGGGTCATGTTGCTCAACGTCAAAGGATCAAATTGCCAAATGACTTACAAATAAGAATTAGTTAAGAAAATTGAGGACCCATGAAATCTACTACTACGTTCCTGACACATTGGAGACTCTCCTGAATAAACCTCTTCTATAGTTCTATAAGTCTACTAATATTATCTTGATTTAACATTCAAGCCTAAAGAGTGCAAAATTTAGGTATATGTGCTAGCAAAAACGGAAAGTTTTAGTATATAGTTGCTTCTATATATTTTTCCTATTTGTATTGCTCTCTAATGATGCCCCATTGGATATCTCTTTCATACAAAAACCAAAGACCCAAAGTAAGCTGAAAAGACCTACTTCATGATGAAGTTTTCCACCATCAACAGTTTTCCACCATCAACATTGAAGTAGTTGTCTTCTCCACCCGCCATCCCAGCTCTCTTGTCTCTTTAAGTTTCTATTTTCCTTCGATGTTGATGACCATGGGGTAATTTCCTCTGTACTTGCCGATTCCCCCCTCTCGAATTCCCAATTTCTTCTCTCGGTCTCCTTGGTGGCTCAGCGACTGGGATCTCTTTCTGGGTCAACTAGTCGACACTGTGCATGTCGCATCTACTGCTCAATTTGGCAAATTTCGTTATGGCTCAAGCCCAGCAACAGGACGATGCCCGTCTCGCCGCGCTATGCAACAGACTTGGCCAGCTCTGGTCCGACGAAGAGGTGGATGTCTGGGATGATGCAGTACCACTGGAGAAGCTACAAGAATGCACCTCAATATTAGTGGGTAAAATCCTGTCCGAACCCTCAATTAATTTTCAAGCTTTTCAGAATACATTAAAGAGAGCTTGGCGCAATGATCATGTTCAAATTTCGCAACGCGAAGACGGTCTTTATGTGTTCAAATTCAATTCAGAAGCAGAAAGACAGAGAATACTTGATAATGGCCATTGGCTGTTTGGCAACCATCTCATAATTATAAAACCTTGGATGCCAAATACGCCTCTCCATTGTTACGACTTCACGACTAGTGAGTTCTGGGTGCAAGTATTGGGACTTCCTTTGGAACGATGTACAGAGAGTATGATAGCTAGAGCTGTTCGCCACCTTGGCCAGATTAAACAGGTGACTCTAGAGCATAAAGAAGGTTCTACTTTCAAAATAGGGAGGGCCCGAGTGGAACTAAACCTGAAACAACCGCTGAAATCAGGTAAACTAATCAGACTTGAAGGGAAGAATATCTGGATAGATTTTAAATACGAGCGCCTCTCTCATTACTGTTATTCATGCGGCATCTTGGGTCATTATGCCACACACTGCCCGACTATCTCCTATGATGATGCAAAATTTGAAGGTAAAGACAAGCTATCCTATGGTCCCTGGCTAAGGGCAGAGGTTAGAGACCATAGCCCCTTCTGGACAGCATTCTATGAACAACTACCAGACGCAACAGCAGGGGAAGAAATTATACCAGAAACCCAACAGCAATCGCCTTTATTACTCCCAGCAGCACCTCCAAGTACCCACTTTCAACAACCAACAACTGAGACTCGTCCGGCACAGAATCTTCAGAGTTTTCCAACACCTGCCCTGCAGCTCTCTTCAATGGCGGCACCTACACAGCAAGACAAAGAGCCGCACTACTCATTTTTAGATGGTACCACCTCTGAGGGATCCACAACCAGCAAGAAACTAAAGGGTCCAAGACTGATTACAAAGGCCAGTCCCCTTAAGAAAGCTAAGCGCTATACTCCTTATGGGACATGCTCTCATGTCAATATCCAACTAGATGAATCACTCCTTATGGATACCCCTATACTTGCAGCCGAAGGGGTCGAAACACGGGCCATGGTGGCTTGCCCGAAAAAGCCACCGCTGGACAAATGAAAATTATCAGCTGGAATTGTCGGGGGCTGGGCAACCCCCTGACAATTCAAGCTTTAAAGGCCTTAGTGGCCCAGGAACGGCCCGATATTATCTTTTTGATGGAGACTAAGAATCAAGAACCTGTTATCAGACGTGTACAGCGGCAACTGAAGTACCAACATAGTTTTGTGGTAAATCCCCAAGGCTTGGCTGGAGGGATGGTCCTTTTTTGGAATGAGCTGATCACACTTACTGTCCATACTCATGATTCTCACTATATTGACACTATTTGCTCTGCTGATCAGAGTATGACATCGATGGGCATAACTTATCTTCATGCACCGGCAATTTTTCAACAGCGACAACATCTATGGGCCAATTTGCGGCAACTCAGCCAACTACATACTCTACCCTGGGTGTGTATTGGTGATTTTAATGAAATTTTACACCACTGGGAGAAGGTGGGTAAACGAGCACCTGAGCAATATCGATTACACTCATTCAGAGAATTACTACATGACTGTGCTTTGATGGATCTCGAAACTAAGGGTTGTACCTATACTTGGGTGAATAACAGGAACGGTGAGGAAGTGGTTAAGGAGAGGATTGATCGCGCATTATGCACTATGGAATGGCGATTAGCATATCCAGCAGCTGAAGTTCATGCTTTACCTAGCCTAGGGTCGGATCATTGTCCACTAATCTTAAACACGCAGCTCAGATCAACAAGGGGGAGGAAGAAGTTTACCTTTGAATCCTATTGGCTTCAAGATGCTGAATGCCACAGGGTGATTTTCCAAGCTTGGTCATCTGCCTCGAATAATCCATCTACCCTCTCTCAGAAGCTTCGGACAACAACTGCTGCATTGGCCCACTGGAGTAAACAGAAGTACACCGCTGGTCATCATCAACTCAATACCTTAAAGCAGCAACTTCAGTATCATATCAACCGACCTGTTTGTGATTACAACATAAACCTGGTTAACTCGCTAAAGGCACAAATCCAGAATATATGGCTACAAGAGGAGCATTACTGGGCGATGCGTTCTCGGATCAATTGGATGCGGTGGGGGGACAAAAACACAAAATATTTTCATGCAACTACCATACAAAGGCGGAAAAGGAATTCTATCAGCATGTTGAAGGATGAAAATGGGCAGTGGATACGAGAGCCACTTCAGGTGAGGAACATGACAAATACTTTCTTTCAAACTCTGTATACTTCAGCTGGCCAGCGAGACTATGGCCCTACTTTATTGCAATGCCCTAGAGTTGTGACGGCTACAATGAATACCCAATTAACTGTTGATGTTACACGAGAGGAAGTCAAGATAGCGGCATTTCAACTTGGAGCCACCAAAGCTCCAGGACCCGATGGCCTCAATGGTCTTTTCTACCAAAATCATTGGGCTATCATTCAGGATGATGTTTTTAACGCAGTGCAACTTTTTTTCACTACTGGTATGATGCCTGCAGATTTTAATCGAACAGAAATTTGTCTCATACCTAAAGTGCCCAGCCCGGAGAGATTGGATCAATTTCGACCCATCAGCTTATGCAATTTTATCTATAAGATTATTTCAAAGGTTCTAGCAAACAGATTGAAAACTTGCCTTCCTGAGTTGATTTCCACAGAGCAAAGTGCTTTTGTCTCAGGGCGACAGATCCAAGACAATATATTGATCGTTCAAGAGGTACTACATCAATTCAGAATTCGTACTAGAAAGAAGAGATTCCAGGCAATCCTAAAGTTGGATATGAAGAAAGCCTATGATAGGATCGAATGGGATTTCTTGGAAGCTTATCTTCGCCAAATTGGTTTCCAGGACCGATGGGTGAATTGGCTGATGCAATGCGTAACAACAACTTCTCTTAGTGTAAAGTTAAATGGCGAAGCTCTTCCATATTTCAAACCTACAAGGGGCATTAGACAAGGCGACCCTCTCTCACCTTACCTATTCATCTTGGTGGCTAATATGCTATCCACCATCATCCACCAAGCTGTCGCTATGGGCCATTTAAGGGGTATTCAACTGAACAGGTGCTGTCCTACTCTATCGCATTTATTTTTTGCTGATGATGCTATTTTTTTCCTCGATGGTAGCACCCGGGAGTGTCAAAACTTAGCAAACATCCTAAATCTGTATTGTATCGCCACAGGGCAAGCCATTAACAGAAATAAATCCGGTCTCTACCTAAGTAAATATTGCCCTGATGCTCTTAAGATAAACATGGCGAGTGAATTAAGGGTGCCACTCCTAGACAAAACAGGCAAGTATCTAGGCATTCCTTCTGATTGGGGCTCCTCTAAGAGAGATATGTTTGCTTGGATCCTAGGACGGGTCAATACTAAGCTAGAAGGATGGAAAGAAAGTCTGATTTCCAAAGGTGGGAAGGAGATTCTTTTGAAATCGGTGGTTCAAGCTTTACCGCAGTATGCAATGTTGATTTATAAGGTTCCTGTCTCTATCTGCAAGGCTGTTGAACAAAAAATAGCTCGGTTCTGGTGGCACAGCAATGGCAACAAACAGGGGATTCATTGGAAAAGCTGGGATATTTTAAAAGAGAGGAAAGACAATGGAGGTTTAGGTTTTAGAGACCTACAAACTTTTAATAAAGCTCTCTTGGGAAAACAAGCTTGGCAACTTTTCCAAAAACCATCTTCTTTGTGGAGTAGAGTTTTTAAGGCTTTATATTTCCAAAATACAACATTCTGGCATGCTGATAAGGGGTCTAGACCGTCTTGGGGTTGGTGGAGCATTCTGTTAGGAAGAGATTCTATCATCAAGAAGCTTCGCTGGTCAGTAGGTAATGGCCAAAATATCAAAGTCAGAGAGGACAGCTGGTTATCTATGGGAATTTTAGGCGGCCCAGCGCCTCGAGCGGAACCTCAAACAGTTGCTGGTTTTATAATCCCAAATCAGAATAACTGGAATGTTCAGTTACTTAACCTTTCTTTCGAGGAACACATAGTTAAAGAAATATTGACTATTAAGCTGTGCACAACATCTATTGAGGACAAACTCTTATGGACCGGGACAGAAGATGGCCAGTACACTGTTAAAAGCGCCTACAATATCATCAAACAGGCAACATCACCACAGGTATGTTCTCGCGCATCCTCGTCCTATCAAACACCAAGAAAATTATGGCAGCAGATCTGGAAAACCAAAACAGCACCCAAGATTCGCACTTTCCTCTGGTCAATTTGTCAAAATGCATTACCTACCAAAGCCAATCTATACCGCCGAAACATTACCCCAGACCCACTGTGCACACTTTGCTCTACACACTTACCTGAAACCACAGAGCACCTTTTCTTGTTTTGCCCCTGGACCCAGCACATCTGGAATCACCATAAAGTGCAGATCAATGTCACAAACTATAGCACAAATCGTATCGACTCTTGGCTTGCTGACCTACTTGCACAGAAGACAAACGTACCTGAATTTGAGACAGTTGCAGCACTCCTATGGCAGCTGTTGAAAGCCCGGAATGATGTTATATTTCGCCACCACCAGACCCACCCAGACCACCTCGTTGACACGGCTCTTGCTTCTGCTCAGCTCCAAATTCGGACTCAGCCACAACAACCCAGCCGACGTCCGGAGTTGAACCCATCCCGTATATGGATCCCGCTGCAGAAAGGCACACTCAAGATTAATATAGACGGAGCTTTTCCTATTGCCACACAAATGGGTGCGATTGCTAGTATTGCTCGCGATCATACAGGCCGATTGATTGGAGGATTTACCCGAACCGTTCCTGCAACATCAGCACTTCAGACAGAGTTTCAAGCCCTGCTTTTTACCCTCAAGAACTTCAAAACCCAAGGAAATACCTGCTCCCATATCTTGCTGGAGACCGATAGCCTCATTCTCGCCGAAGCAATCAATCGCGAGCGACAGCCTCCATGGGAATGCCGTGCCATTTTCGCCGAGATTCACGAAGTACTGCCCTGTTTCAGCAACCTTGCGCTGCAACATTGCCGGAGAGAGGCAAATGCCCTAGCCGACTGGGCCGCAAGGGCCCACGGATGTGGCTCTCTATCACCGAACTGGGCTACAAGCCCGCCGCAAGCTTTGGTAGATTTGCTTTGTAATGATGCCCTTCTAATGGGTTCTTCCTTTTTCCCCACGTAAATGGAAATATAGTCTCTTTTCTGACCAAAAAAAAAAAAAAAAACTAAAAAACAAAATCTAAGCAGACTAAAATTTTCAAAGCATATGGTCATTTGTAGCAAAAAGTATCAAAAAAGTTATAAATTTATTGTATTTGTACCAATTCAGTCATAAACTTTTTAATTGGGCTAATTTGATTTTAAACCTTTTGCATTTGTGCCGATTGAGTCAATCTAGTCAATTTTGACCAAAAGTCACCGATGTGGACGTCAGTTGTCTTGACATAATTGATGTTAATGTGTACATTTTCATTTCAATATGGAGGGAAGACTTCGCAGACAATTATAATATGGTTAGTAACTTTTTTGCTGAACACATGATATAATCAGTAATCGGTTGTTCAATCAATGAGCATAGTTTACACATGTCCGATTTAATAATCTGGAAAAGCATGTGCTCTCCCCGTGAAAGCCTATTTTCTTCTAGAAGTCGACATGGCATTTCCTATTGATACACTCCAAAATTTTCCCTCTTCCCCTCATCCATTATCGAACTTACACTTGTAGTTCCTATTAATCCTGTAGGCTCGCATATACTTTCATAATCAAAGCAAGCAGATCAATGGCTTCCAAAAGCGGCTTCTTCTTCACGGCCCTTATTCTGGCACTTGTGGTGGTCCTCGCATCAGACGGCATGGGTCGGTGCGAAGCAGCTCGCAATCTTCTACAGTTGCCAAACATTCCGATCTTGACGACGCTGTCGGGAGGGACTTTGCCCCACTCCTGCCACTCTCAGGGGTGACGTTCACTCCAATCTCGGGGGCCATGTTCCCACCACTCCCGGGAGCGACGTTTCCAGGGGTAACATTCCCGCCACTCCCATCCTTTTTCCAAATCTCTTCGTTCCTGACCACCACCTCCGTCCCTTTCCTCCCGCTACCATGCTCTACCTATTCCACCAGCCCTTGAAGTATTTTAGTCCATATAGCTTCATTTGAATATGATACAGACGTTGCACGAGTGTAAGAGATTAAATGTTACTCAAATGTATAGCAATGTATTAGAGATATACTAGACTCCAGTCTTTGGAATAAGTGGATGAGGTTATAATGCCCACTTGTGTCTGGATGCGGTCATTCTAATGGAGGACTTAGCTACGCGTACTAATTTTATGCTTATTTGTGTGGGTGGATTCTCTCTAATTTACTGTTTTACTTGCTAAGTCACTGAACACCATGAGGGGATAATCCTATTGAAAAGATTCCGACCCTTCACTTTCTGGAAAAAAAAATCCCATAAATGAGTTTTAATCTATTGATTAATAAATCATACTTGTAACTAGCAATTTACTAAATGTAGTCGTAGCATATAAAAGAAGTGGGTAAGTCGCAAATTTATTAGAACATTACATAATTCTTAACAATGTTGCTATATTACTAACTATAGCTTTGGAACTTAAAATAAATCAGTAACCTACTAATCTATTTGAATGTTCGCAATTGCCTATTCTTACCTATAAAATTTAAAACAAATTACTAAGTTATTTGGAAGATGATAAACTCATCACTTTGGCCATAAAAATTTTGGAAAATTTCAAAGTTTTAATTCAAAAATAAATCTTTTAGTAAAAAGTCAACTAAAAACCTTTAATTATCTCATTTTAGCTTCAATTTGATTTTGGCATTGAAAATTTTGTGAAGATCAATTAAGAACCCTATTTTTCTGAATTTTTCGGTTTTAGGTTCAAAATCAAATAAAAACTAAATTACTTTCGATCTAGTCATATTTGAGTTTTGATTTCTTCACAGTATTTGATCTAGAGGTTATCTTACATTTACTTATCTGGCCAATTTTGAGATTTGGTATGTCAAGATGAAAATTACCAAATTTTCCCCCTAATTAGGGGGCCGAATCAATTATTCATGATTTGCAAATTTACACTCCAAATCAATTCATTTTCTTAAATTGAATATGAATCCAGGGTTAATTTTGGCAAATTCACTAGGGAAAGTTTCAATTTGATGAATTTAGCTTAGTTGAATTTTGGAAAATTAAACTAATTAGCTTTAAATAGTGCAACTCAAGTTGACTCACTTTAGACTAAGGTTTAATTTGAAAATTTGAGGTTCAATTTCATCATTTGTCCTCAATTCAATTTTGACATAAAGTTTGTGTCATCGTTCCGATGTCAATTTGAATGCAATAGACCATCATAGGCATGGGTAATTGAACCAATTGATATCTTGATGCATCGATTGAAGTCAACTCCAATTATTTTGGGTTTTGAAAGTAGGAATTTCACAAATTGCATTAATTGGTTTTTTTTTTTTTGGTCGAACATACTTGTTGCATTTAATATAAGGAAAGTTTACAACCTGAAGAAACTGCATCAGCATAAACTAAATCAAGCAAAACAAAAGGAGGAAATAGGATGCAGTTATGGGCTGACAGTAAGTAATGGCTCGAGTTGGAGTTGCGGGCCTTAGCAGCCTAGTCGGCTACAAGGTTTGCTTCATGTCTGCAGTGAAGTAATTTAAGGTTAGAAAACCTGGAGAGTAGAATAGTGGCTTCGTCGAACAGAGGGCGAAGAGTCCATGGCGGCTGTCGCGTTCGTTGCAATGATTCGATAAGAAGATGACAATCGGATTCAACCTCCAGAGAAGCGTTGTGGAGTCTTCGCATGAGCAGATGCTGAAGAGTGTAGGTCAACGCCAACACCTCAGCTTTAAAAGCAGATCGCGCCTGGACTCAGCTGGAAAACAAATCCGTAAGTCTTCCCTTCGAATCTCTACTGATGCAAGCAATGGATCCTTCGTCACTACCAGGTTTATAAAATGCATCAATATTGCATTTGAGGGTACCCAATTCCAGAGGGCGCCAGAGATGCGATGGCTGCAAAGAGGAAGAAACAAGGCTCGATCGCGGTGCTGCAGAGTGGAGCCGAGAAGACTTTGTTTAAGCCACCGCTGTAAGCACTGCATAAGAAGCATCGGGCTGCTGATTCCGAAAAGTGAAATTTTTCCTCATCCGCCATATCTGCCAAAGGGTGTTAGAAATCAGGGAAAGACCGGGTGAGTTTTAAGTTAAAATTACTCTTTTTGTAATCCAGGTGTCTAAATGCTTAGTTGTGTTCGATGAAGTTTGGATATTGATCTAGGGGTCGGTCCAGATGGCCTGAGTCCATGTGCAGTTTAAGAACATATGCTCGATGGTTTCTAGGGCATTCTGTTGACATAGTGAGCATATAGGATCTGTGATAATATGTCGTTGCAACAGATTTGCTTTCGTCGCTAGGGCATTGTGATAGGCAGACCATAGGAAAATCTTCAGTTTCGGTTCAGTGTTCATTGCCCAGATTTTGTTCCATAATGCCTGCTGGTTCTGTTGAGATGTTGAGGCGCCATTGTTAGGTTGAGTGCTGAATGACTGTAAGAGGGTAAAATAGTTGCTTTTGACAGAATATAGACCATTGGCTGTGGCTGACCATATCAATCGGTCAGCTGAATGAAGAGGTTTTATCGGATAGTAAGAGCTTTTGATGTGATATGTTCTCCATAGAAACATTAGAGCAGCATCTGGTTCCAATTGTGGTGGTTCTGATCAATTAGATCGACCACCATGAGAGGTTCATCTCGTGAGTTAAGACCATGCAGAATACCCATAGCTAGCCACCGATCGCCCCTTATTCTGATGTTGTTGCCATTACCAACTAACCAGTGCATGTGCTGTAATATAGCATCCCTACCCATAAGTAAGCTCTGCCAACCCTAGGATGGCCAAGAGCCTTTGACAACCGATAGGAAATCCGTTGAGTGGAAGTATAAGCCTTTAAAAAATGAACTCCATAATGATTGAGGCTGCTGTAACAGACGCCAAGCCTGTTTCCCAAGCGTCACTCTATTGAAAACGATAAGATCTTGGAATCCCATTCCTCCAACAGCCTTTCTATTTTTCATAATGTCCCACTTTAGCCAATGGACATCACCTCTATTCTGGTCATTTCTCCACCAAAAGTGAGCAATTCGCTGTTCAATAGCTTTACAAATAGAAAAAGGGGTAGCTTAAATATAGACATGGCATAAGTAGGGATAGCCTGGATAATCGATTTGATAAGAATTTTTTTACCCCCCTTTGAAATGAATTTCTCTTTCCACCCCTCGAGTTTTGCATTGACTCTGGCTAAGATCCTTGAAAACATCTCTTCTTCGAACGACCCCATGTTGAGGGTAAGCCTAGATATCTGCCACAACTTTGTAAAATAGGAACCCTAAACTCCATAGACATGTCTTCCTGAAGGGTAGTGGGACAGTGTTTGCTGAAAAGGATACCTGATTTGTTGCGATTGATTTGCTGTCCTTGTTGACACCTAAATTTTTGCATAATTTTTGGGGTTAATTTTTACTAAAAAAAACACATGACATATAGTTTAGGAACATTTATCTTATTTTTATTTTATTTTATTGGACCGACGACGAGCATTGATTCAGGTGGGATTTTCACATATTCAGCTAATATACAGTAGGGTGACAAATTTTGGGCGGAAAGGAAATTTTCAGATGAAATATTTGGAAAATCCAAAAAAAGAATATTGCGTGATGTGCATATATTTTAATAGTATATCTAGAGGTATTATGCACAAGCAAAATTGGAAACAAAATATGCCATAAAGATCTAAAGTTCTTCCATTATAAAATATGTTGTTCGTGCACGGACACAAGGGAGGCCACACACATTGAATACACAGCCACCACCATTGATTGAGAGAGAGAGAGAGAGAGAGAGAGAGAGAGAGCGCTCTAGGCCAGCTAATTCTCACCCATTGATTTCTATGCAGATCTGCTTTAGCACTTCAAAACTTGCAATCTCCACAGTCTGTAGCAAATTCGGACAATTTTGCAACGCTAGTCCATCTCTTTCTGACGTGTATTCATTGCTCAGCCGCGCCTGGCGATTTTCTTGTAGATTTTCTAGGTTCTCCTTGAACGTGCACCGCAAGCACCCATTGATTTCTATGCAGATCTGCTTTAGCACTTCAAAACTTGCAATCTCCACAGTCTGTAGCAAATTCGGACAATTTTGCAACGCTAGTCCATCTCTTTCTGACGTGTATTCATTGCTCAGCCGCGCCTGGCGATTTTCTTGTAGATTTTCTAGGTTCTCCTTGAACGTGCACCGCAAGCAGCTGAGTTGAACTGAGGCTGCGGAGCCCGCAACCTTCCTGAGGAGATTCACCTCGAGATGATGTGTCGTCCTTGCCGCTGCCGATCGTGTGGTGTTGCCTGCCACACTCACTGTTTGTCGTGCCACCTCGAGGAGCTGGTCGCGATCCCGATTTCATTACATTTGGTTCCACTTGGTTCAAATTAGGAAAATTGATCTATCAAATTAGGCGGTCCCAACAACTTCTAGTAAGCCGACATAAAACTCCCACAATCACTTGCATGTTCGCCCAAGGCAACAATTATTGATGCAAGAGGACAAAATTGTAGAGCAATCGGGGGAAATTTGTTTTACTGCTGAAAGGAGCTCCATCGCTGGAATTTGGGAGCGCGTTATTTCTTTGGTCCAAGCTCCAAGAGGGAAAGGCCAAAGGTTGACTTGAGCCGCCATCAATTCAAGCCGTTTTCAGGTCTCATAGAGCCCGTTCGGGATCCCATCGCGACAACAACCATGGAGATCTTTTGCCGTGGGTCCTCTCGGCGAGTTCTCCCGTCCCCACAGCTAACCGAGCGCCACCAAAATCCGGTCCCGATATCCAAGTCCAAGTTATGAGTCTTGCTGAGCATTGCCATATCGCATTGCGAGTAGCCGTTCGAAGCCAATATTCGGAATAGGTAAAAAAATTATCTATTTTGATTTTCGAAAATTCCATTTCCTTATTTGATATATTTGTTGATGCACATGATTGAAATTCCCGATATGCTAAGATATCCGTGAACTCGAGTAGTTTTCTAAGTTGGGAAATCTTCCTAATTTCGCAATGTACATATGATTGACGGTCCGATTTCACGCTCGAAATACGACCCGCAATTGTACGGAAAAATCACCAATCCGATCTCATGCTCGAGATACGATTCGTGATTTTATTGGCCAATTCGATCTCATGCGCG
This sequence comes from Eucalyptus pauciflora, assembly GCA_007663325.1. Classification (NCBI taxonomy): domain Eukaryota; kingdom Viridiplantae; phylum Streptophyta; class Magnoliopsida; order Myrtales; family Myrtaceae; genus Eucalyptus; species Eucalyptus pauciflora. The sequence goes on from VMYD01000012.1 coordinate 5,278,708, forward strand.
AGATACGATTCGTCAATTTATTTCCCGAAATTAAATGGACATGGATGATATTTTGTTGGATTTGTTGCCGTGTTGTTCTTGATGCCTTTATTTGTTTGCTCTCGTAAAAGAAAAAAAATAAAAATTGAGTTAGAATAGATGCATGTTAGGATATTACTTGTTTTAGGGTTTGCATATTTATAATAGGAATTTTTATTTCGAATTTAAAAAAAAAAATAAAAAATGAAAAATCAAACCAATCAATTTAGGTTGCTAGTTTTTTAACTCAGGTTGCATGTTTAATTTTACTTCCTAATTAATTTTAGATAGATTGCATTCTAGGATTATTTGGGTTAAGACAATATTTTAGTTTAAATTAGGATTTAGTTTAACCTAATTCCTAATATAAATTGAATGGGATCTTAATCTAGCTAGATAATTTTCACATGTTGTTTTAATTCCGAATTTCATAAAAAAAAAAATACAAAAAAGCCTTAGGCTAAATTAGTTTCATTATTTAGGATAGAATGCATTCTTTTAGGAAAAAAAATAAAATATCATATGCACGTCATTAGGGTTAGATTCATTGAGATGCATGCCATTTAGTATTTTTACTAGGCCCATTTAATTAAAAATTACGTGTCGTTAGAATTAGGTCATTTAGTTAATGTTGCATCGCATATTGCATGATTTTCATCAATTAAGTGAAAAGAAAAAATGAAATTGCGTGTTAATTAGAAACCATATCTAGGGTTGTTGATGTGGATTTTAATTTAACATTGCAGATGCTTTCGTTGCTTTGAGGTAAGTTTGCGATTTATTTATTGTTTATCTGGGTGTTAAATTGGTGGATTGCGCACGCGCATGATCACTTCACATGTTAGGGAAATAGATTTAAAATCAATCTAAGCTGCCTGCAAAAAAAAAAAAACATTATTGAAAATAAAAGAATGGTACCGAAAGGGCACTAGAGAAATCTAGTGTAACCAAGTCCATGTACCTATAGTCTCTAGTTCGTAGGAGTAAAGTAAAACTCTCATTATTTTACTTGGGTTTCTAATCGACCCACCAAAAAATAGATTAGTGGCAACTCCTAAATATAATCCACTTGCATGTTAAAAACTTGAACCTAAGTCGCGAATTGGTATGGACTTGGGAGAGCCCGAGTTAAGTCTAGGCTTAACAATCCATTAGCCAAACCCTAGGTGGTTCACACCCGAAAAATTGGTCGCGACAGCTTGGCGATTCCACTAGGGACTTGAGTTGAAACTCTTAGTGGACTTAGGCCAATTTTCTTTTTTTGAAAAATGTTTTTTTTTGGTAGCAAGGATTCCAGGTACGTCCCTAACATTTAAGGTATTAAATGTTTTTGCAAATTGGGAGGTATAAGGGGAAGTGTTTGCTAATCTCTGTTTTGTAGGGAGGTGAAGGAATTTATGGTTTATTTTCATGTTGAAGTGTTGCTTGATATAAATTGTTGTGCATGCCTTGCATCTTACACTACACTTTTGCACACACAACCTGCCGCCAGACCTGGGCCGCATAGGATCATTTAGGATGGTGTTGAGATGGATACCACTTCGACCGCATGCTCGCGGTATGAGTCGCCCATCTTAATCCCGAAATTTCTTTCATGGTGTAGAGAGTACCCACCCCGGTCCGCATGCCCGCGACCCAAGTCGGCTCTTTGACCAAGCCGGAGTCATGAGGACCCGACATAGTCCACAAGTCCATGGCTAGTCTGATCATCCTTATGGCTCCACCTTGATAAGCCTTATAGACTAGAAATCGAATCACTTGCCATGCGCATGTCTATGTGATTGCCATTGATTTTTCTTGGTGAAGTAAGTCTTCTATTCCTATACTATGCAATTTACTTTTGGTCCATCCATGATAATCTAGGTTAGTCATTTGATCTAATTCATTTGTCAATTAAAAAAGAAATGAGGAAATTGTCATGCAATGAATCATTTGAAAAAAAACTTTGGAGAATTTGTTTTCAATTCATGTTTAGGAAATTTGATCTTGCTAGGGTGTCTATTTTTCTAGCTCTCTTTAGGAAACACCCTTTTTCTACGAACTTTTCATGAATAAATGGAAAAATCGATTAGGTCATTGTCATGGATTGACTTTCTATTTACATATTCTCATTCATTTGAACTAGGTGATTATGGAACGATCCAGCTCATCCATCCGTTCATGATCGAGAGCTAAAATGACGGATCAAAAAGAGCTTATCTCGTCAAGCAAAAGTGCTACAATCTATCTTCAGTGAGAAATTGCGACTCCAAGAAGAGAGCCAAGAAGATCTCTCGAACCGTCTCATTTTTCTGAGGTAGTCGAATTTGATGCCATCATGAAGAGACTAGCGATATATCTATGTGGAAGAATATCTCTCGTGAAGGGTTCGCATTACAAGATCAAGGAGGGTGAAAAATTCAAGTACACATGATTCATGGTCCTAAGTAGTTCGATCTCCTCATTTAATTAGGGGCATGTACCTTCCCCTACGTGGGAATTTTTATCGCTCTTTAAGGATTGGTTTCAATTTCTTTTGTGCTTGAACATCACATTTTTCATTCCAATAAATGTAATTTGATTGATAAATATCAATAAAATTACAAGTTTTGTTTTAAGGACATGATGGGGTACACCAAACCAGCCCGGTGACGATATCCAACAATGAAAAGAAAATATCATCCATGAGAAAATCTGAGGACCGGGCTTCTTCATGCTTCCTCATCCAAAATATTCCTTAAAAAAAAAAACATTTTTGAAGCAATTTCCAAAAGCATGCATTAGGTTAACCTTATTTGTTTTTCTAACTCATTTACTTAATGTCTCAGAGCATAACAAAGAGGCATTTGAAAATAACGCGTCAATTTCCAGTGATAGTTCGCCCGTTGATTTAGGAACATACATTCGAAGGAAAATAGACATGAGGGCAAATGATCATTTCCTAGCCGATTGTGGCGACATCTCCCAAGAGTGAAGAAAATCATCTTGATTCCAAAGTGTGATATGTGGCACATCTCATAATAATTTGTGTGAAATGGATACATTGTGTTCATGAATATAATTAATTCTGGAATTGACACTCTATTCTTTTCCTTGCAGATGACGAATTGGGGCACTACAGATTCCAGTAGTGACATGACTGAGACAAAATCTCGATCCGAGCCTAAATAGTTGTGCAATTTGAATTTACTCTGATGTTGCATGGTGTCCTATTCATGCACGTTCTTTTATGTTGGGGGCAAAAGTGGATTTTCACTTTTGATTAATAGAGATAATCCAAGGACATCCATTGCTGAGACAACCCCTTTGTGGAGTAATCCCCTGAATGAATGCTTAAAAACAAGTTTTGAGTGCAATAAATTGTTCGTTTTGAAGTCACAAACGCTTTTCATGCTTAAATTGCTGGATTCTTTTGAGAAGAGAATTTCCATAGTGATTTTACCTATTTAACTCACCAATTTCATGTGGAAATTTGTCGAGATAGACAATTCAATAAAGTGACATCAATGCTTAAGAATGCGAAATGAGACGTGTTAGGATGATGAAAGGCAAGCCCTATAATATACACTTGTGAGATGAGTGTAGAAAATCCCATATCTGCAAGGTAAAGAGTTCTCTCGCAAAAGGTACAATGATCGAAATGATGATGGGCAATTCATTTTTTCTATCCCAAACACTACAGGTGATCCATTGCTTAACCTCTTTGAGCCTTATACGCTTATAGAAATTCTTTCAAATGACCCATGTCAAGAACCACCCCACATCGGGGCAAGTTGGAGGTAAGACAACATCATAAGGTGAGGAAAATGGAAAGGAATTTTCTTGCTTTCACTTTCATCAATCTTCAAGTCGTGCTATTACATTGAATTCATGTGGTAATTTAAGTGCCTTAGGATGACGAAGAGCATTTATTTCACTATCCTATATACTTATATCCTTTGCATAGCCCACTTGAGCCTGCAATTTCATTTCTTCAAATCCAGTTGGTGATCATCCCCCACACTGGGGCAAGACAAAAGGCGAATGAAGACTCCTGAAAAGTTCGAGTATCATTCAAAGTGTAATTGCTTGATGCATGCATTGTGCGCAAGAATTGAAATCGAAATAGAACTAAGGGGCATGAAAATGCAGTGTGCCTAGTAAAAGTAAAGGCCAATGCCCATGAAAAGAAGTGAAAAAAAAAGCATGAGAATTGAGGATATGAAAAAGCAGTGTGCCTGGTAAAAGCAAGGCCAATACCCATAAATAAAAGAAAAAAGAAAAAAAAAGGGGGTCAACATAAGGTGACTGTCAATTGCAAGAATTGAATCCCGATGGAGTAATATTCAAAGAACTCAAAAGTTGAGTTTTTACAATCAATGGGGCATTTCATGAAGACAATCCCTAGTGATGAAAAATAAAATTGGTGGTAATGCCAAGATGATCATCAACCCTCACCTTTTACTCACATTTTGAGCCTAATGATCATTTCATTTCTCAACGCATGAACCGAACCTACATTACGTCCCTTACAAAGTCTCTTTAGATTAAGGCACTTGAATTAACATGGGAGTTCATATGTTTATAAGCATCGCTCGAAGAAGTGCGAGCAAGATTATTTCTTTCTCATATTCAGGGTTCTTGGCTTGTAAACCTGGAGATGATTACATAATTGTTCTTTCAATTGCCTTGACTCAAAGAGTCCCCTTTGTTAAGCCGTTGACCAAGCCCACATTATGGTCCCTATTAAAAACCTCTCAAATTGGTAAGGTCGTACTGATTGCGAGAATACTCGGACTCTTGTTGATATGATGATGTTGACATTGAGTGATTCTCACAAAATAGCCATTGTAAATGAGAGTGAGTGAAAGTCCTTTCTAACTGAAGTCTCTCATTTAGCATTCTTAAGAAATCCATATCATTATCTTGAACGACAATTATCTCCTGTGGAAATTTGGGTGATGCAAATATGGTAAAGTCATTATGCATAAACCTTGATTGAATGGATGGAAGCCCCACTGAACTTTGAAATGTGCATTCTAGAGTAGCTTAGATTGTCTATCTCTTTAATGAATGTATATCAGTTTTTGCTCTAAATCATGTATGTCAGGTAATTCAAGTTCCTTTCAGAATGTCTCATGATATTAGGAGATGAAAAACCTCTACCATGAGGTGAAAGACCTTCACGGGATATCTAAATTCCAAAAGACATATCCCCAAGAATCAGAGATATCACCAGGTAAGTATATCTCTACCCATACTCTAAATACTTGTCATTGTGCATATATTTTCTCTCAAGTGCATCAACACTTGACTTGGTCAAGCTGTCCAGTTCCTGACTTGGCGTGCTTTTGTAGCCCAACGTCCATTTCATTGACCCGGTGTGCTTCCGTTGCCCGGTGTCCATTTCATCGACTCGGCGTGCTTCCGTAGCCCGGAATCCCTTTATATTGACATGGCGCGCTTTCGTAGCCTAGAGTCCTTTTTATCGAATCGGTGTGCTTTCGTAGCCCGGTGTCCTTTATATTGACCTGGCGTGCTTTTGTAGCCCAGAGTCCCTCTTTATCGACTCGACGTGCTTCCGTAGTCCGATGTCCATTTATATTGACCTAGCGTGCTTTTGTAGCATAGAGTCCTTTTCATCGACACTCGATTGAGCTGTCCCCTAAGATTTTTCTCCGGATTTAATCTGATTAAGGCGACCGAAGAAAGGTTCGGGTCCTGGTCAAATGATCTGTGTTGCAACGCTGGGCGACTGAAGAATGGTTCGGGTCCTAGCCAAACAAAATCTCCGTTTAGGCGACCGTAGAATGGTACGGGTCCTGGAAAAGCAATTTCCCCATTTAGGCGACCGTAGAATGGTTAGGGTCCTGAAAAATCAATTTCCGTCAAGATAACCGTAGAATGGTACAGGTCCTCGATAATACCTATTCCTTATTCAGGTGACCGTAGAATGGTACGGGTCCTGGAAAGTGAATCCCCGTTTAGGCAACCGTAAAATGGTACGAGTCCTAAACACAATCAAGCACTGCCATACTAGGCGACCGTAGAATAGTACGGGTCCTGGGAAATCAGTCTCTCCATAAAGTCATGTTACTATTCTAGGCGACCGTAGAATGGTACGGGTCCTAGACATGTAACACCAACTACCTCGAACTACTCTATCCTCCTTGAAGGTAAGTTCATTTATCATTTGCATTAGCATTTCCATGCATCATATAAATTGCATTCAAAAATGGAATTCATGTTCCAACAAAAAAATCATTCATTGCATGTGCATGATCAAAATTTAGGTCTCAATTTATCTTTGAAGGTAACTTCTGCGAGCTCGCCTTCAAAGAGGGGCAACTGTTGACACCTAAATTTTTGCATAATTTTTGGGGTTAATTTTTACTAAAAAAAAACACATGGCATATAGTTTAGGAACATTTATCTTATTCTTATTCTTATTTTATTTTATTGGACCGACGTCGAGCATTGATTCAGGTGGGATTTTCACATAATCAACTCATATACACTAGGGTGACATATTTTGGGCGGAAATGAAATTTTCGGATGAAATATTTGGAAAATACAAAAAAAGAATATTGCGTGATGTGCATATATTTTAATAGTATATCTAGAGGTATTATGCATAAGCGAAATTGGAAACAAAATATGCCATAAAGATCTAAATTTCTTCCATTATAAAATGTGTTGTTTGTGCACGGACACGAGGGAGGCCATACACATTGAATACATGGCCACCATTGATTGAGAGACACGATCATACAATAGAGAGAGAGAGAGAGAGAGAGAGAGAGAGAGAGAGAGAGAGAGAGAGAGAGCTCTAGGCCAGCCGTTCTAAGACCCCTCGTCGATTTGCTGCCTAGTCAAGGTACGATCTTCGACCACGATCACTCGCCAAGGAGCCTCCCGTGCCAACAAAGATGACCGAGAAGACCTCGCTGGATTACTTGAAAAGAAAGCCCACGACAATCAGATTTCGTGGCACCCATTAGGGTCCACTTGGCTATACTTGGAAATAAAAAACAAACGAGGGAGAGAAAATATATATTGCTGAACCATAGCAAAATTCTCACCCATTGATTTATGTGCAGATCTACTTTAGCACTTCAAAACTTGCAATCTCCACAGTCTGTAGCAAATTCGGACAATTTTGCAACGCTGGTCCATCTCTTTCCAACGTGTACTCGTTGCTCAGCCGCGCCTGGCGATTTTCTTGTAGATTTTCTAGGTTCTCCTTGAACGTGCACTGCAAGCAGCTGAGTTGAACTGAGGCCGCGGAGCCCGCGACCTTCCTGAGGTGATTCACCTCGAGATGATGTGTCGTCCTTACCGCCGCCGATCGTGTGGTGTCCCCTGCCACACTCACTGTTTGTCGTGCCACCTCAAGGAGCTGGTCGCGATCCCGATTTGATTACATTTGGTTCCACTTGGTTCAAATTAGGAAAATTGATCTATCAAATTAGGCGGTCCCAACAACTTCTAGTAAGCCAACGTAAAACTCCCAACAATCACTTGCATGTTCGCCCAAGGCAACAATTATTGATGCAAGAGGACAAAACTGAAGAGCAATCGGGGGAAATTTGTTTTACTGCTGAAAGGAGCTCCATCGCTGGAATTTAGGAGCGCGTTATTTCTTTGGTCCAAGCTCCAAGAGAGAAACGCCAAAGGTTGACTTGAGCCGCCATCAATTCAAGCCGTTTTCAAGTCTCATAGAGCTCGTTCGGGATCCCACCGCGACAATAACCGTGGAGATCTTTTGCCGTGGGTCCTCTCGGCGAGTTCTCCCGTCCCCACAGCTAACCAAGCGCCACCAAAATCCAGTCCTGATATCCAAGTCCAAGTTATGAGTCTTGCTGAGTATTGCCATATCGTGTTGCGAGTAGCCGTTCGAAGTCCAAATATGGAAGCCAATATTCGGAATAGGTAAAAATTTTATCTATTTTGATTTCCGAAAATTCCATTTCCTTATTTGATATATTTGTTGATGCACATGATTGAAATTCCCGATAAGCTGAGATATCCGTGAACTCGAGTAGTTTTCTAAGTTGGGAAATCTTCCTAATTTTGCAACGTACATATGATTGACGGTCCGATTTCACGCTCAAAATACGACCCGCAATCATACAGAAAAATCACCAATCCGATCTCACGCTCGAGATACGATTCATGATTTTATTGGCCAATCCGATCTCATGCGCGAGATACGATTCGTCAATTTATTTCCCGAAATTAAATGGACATGGATGATATTTTGTTGGATTTGTTGCCGTGTTGTTCTTGATGCCTTTATTTGTTTGCTCTCGTAAAAGAAAATAAAAATAAAAATTGAGTTAGATTAGATGCATGTTAGGATATTACTTGTTTTAGGGTTTGCATATTTAGAATAGGAATTTTTATTTCGAATTTCAAAAAAATAAAAAAATAAAAAATCAAACCAATCAATTTAGGTTGCTAGTTTTTTAACTCAAGTTGCATGTTTAATTTTACTTCCTAATTAATTTTAGATATATTTTTTAGATAGATTGCATTCTAGGATTATTTGGGTTAAGACAATATTTTAGTTTAAATTAGGATTTAGTTTAACCTAATTCCTAATATAAATTGAATAGGATCTTAATCTAGCTAGATAATTTTCACATGTTGTTTTAATTCCGAATTTCATAAAAAAAAATCCAAAAATGCCTTAGGCTAAATTAGTTTCATTATTTAGGATAGAATGCATTCTTTTAGGAAAAAGATAAAATATCATATGCACGTCATTAGGGTTAGATTCATTGAGATGCATGCCATTTAGTATTTTTAAAATCAATCTAAGCTGCCTGCAAAAAAAAAAACATTTTTGAAAATAAAAGAATGGTACCGAAAGGGCACTAGAGAAATCTAGTGTAACCAAGTCCCTGTACCTATAGTCTCTAGTTCGTAGGAGTAAAGTAAAACTCTCATTATTTTACTTGGGTTTCTAATCGACCCACCAAAAAATAGATTAGTGGTGACTCCTAGATAAAATCCACTTGCATGTTAAAAACTTGAACCTAAGTCGCGAATTGGTATAGGCTTGGGAGAGCCCGAGTTAAGTCTAGGCTTAACAATCCATTTGCCAAACCTTAGGTGGTTCACACTCGAAAAATTGGTCGCGACAGTCCTGTAGCCACACAATATAAGTTTAGAATGTTGGCAAGGTTTTGACATTCTTGTACACAACCATGGAGGAAGAATATCGCATCATCAGCAAAAAAGAGATGAGACAAGGTAGGACACCATCTATTTAGAAACCTCAATTTTAGATGCCCATTGAATTCAAGCACAATTTTCAATATTCTGGAGGAGATTAAGCCGGTTAAAATCAAATGAGATGTTTTTCATAGATTGGGTTGGCTTAATTTTGACAAATTTGGACCGTTTCTCTTCAAATTAGCTCATTTTCTAACTAATTGGTTAAGAATTCTTTACCATTATGTCCTTTAGGGACCTAATCACATAAAATTCTTGAAAGAACTGGCCAAAAACAAATCGAATCGATCAAACGGATCATGATTGGTTTAGACCGGTTAGACTGGCTACCTGTGAAAGTGGCCGGTTCAATCGTTTTCCGGCAAATCTTTGACAGCCAGCGGCCACCACCAGCAAGCCTAGACCATGGTAGACTCTCCCATGTCCCTTTTGCACAAAATTACAAGTTTACCAATTGGTGAAATTACAAACTAGCCCTCAAGTTTATGAAATTACAAAAATATCATTGATTAGCCTTTAATCCCAAAAATAATTGTGGAACATGAATCAGAACTTCATCATAGCCATTAAAATTGACATGTGAACATTAATCATCCAATCACAAGTAAAACTTAATGCTTAAGCAAGTTAGTTAGCTAGGGAGATAAAATCCTAGCCCTTAGGTCAATCCAAGGGCTAAGATTTGATTTTGCATTAAGGTATATAAGCCTTTTCCCTCCAAAATGCGGGGGCTTCAATTTACAGATCTACTCTCTCTCTCTCTCTCTCTCTCTCTCATTGCCTCACCACCCTTTGCCTCACCACCGCTCGTCGGCCTTCCATCGACGATTTGTCAAAGCCATCAGCCCACTTGTGATATCCTCTTGTTGGTCATAGGTTCCACCGTCCGAGATTCTCATCGGAGCTCTCTTTTCTGGCGGCACCTTCTTCTCGGGAGCAAAATCGATCTCCTCGCTGGTGAAGGTCCTGATCATTTTTGCAGCTCTGATCAACGATCTACGGTGGTCCTCGGTGCATTGGAGCCTTGTGACAACTTTAGCTGATCAATCTTCAAGTTCGTGCTGTTAGAAAAATCCTCTAAAGGTATTTTGAAGTCGACAAAACATTTCCATTAATCTAGTCTGAAGACTTGCAGACTCTACTGGCAAAGTCTGAAGACCTCCAGACTCAAGTTTCAAAGTCTACTCTCATGGACAGTTTCCAAACCGACAAAGTTAAAACTTCTATTCTGATTTTATCTAGTATGGTTTTGACTCAAACGGTTAAGGAATATCTCATGAGTGGAATTAGCACTTCAAGATCTTCTATTCGTATTCGAATAATCTAAATTCTCTAGATCCGCAATTTATACTTAGAATGTTCTACTTATGGAAACCAAGATCTTGATTGTATGGGCGAGCATGATTGATGGGCTATCGTCATTTTCCTTGAGGAGCTCGAGATCTCACTAAATTGATTCTGTCCAACGGGTTGATTGGAAGAACTTCTTTGGAATGTGCCAATGGTAATGAAGGCATGAAGAAGTATTTAAGGGAGATGCTCAAGTTGTTCAAGAGTGCCAGATAAAAGAATTCCAAAGTATGAATCTCCTTGTTATTTTGTGATCTTATTCTTCGAGCTATACTTGTAATCAAAAGAGAGACTGAAGTGTGGTGAGACATTGAGGAAGTGTAGTAGAGTCTCTACACTGTGGAATCAAGGGCGTGAGACTGTAAATTCTCTTTTTGATTCTTAGTGAAATCCAGCCAGTGGGCTGTCCGTGCGGGAGAGTGGATGTAGGCTTGGTCTAAGCCGAACCACTATAAATCTGGAGTCTTGATTCTCTATCCCTAATCCTTTTACTTTACATTGCTTTCACTTACATCGATTATTGTTTTCAATTCCTTAGTCCATCATCAAATAAATTTTCTATACATTCTGTTACTTTTTATAAAAACATCTTAATCACCTATTCACCCCCCTCTAGGTGCTCGTACTAGTTCTAACAATTGGTATCAGAGCTTGTGTACTCGTTTATTAGAAGTGTTTTTACTTCTAAGTTAAAGATCTATGGCTAGTATGTTGCTTACAAGGTTGGTTGAAGGTCAAAGCAAGACCAGACCTCCATACTTTGATGGAAAAGACTACAACATATGGAAAAACAAGATGAAAGCATTCCTAAGATCGAAAGATCCCTTGGAATGGGAAGTGGTAGACAAAGGAATCATTCCTACTACTACATCAGAATCAGAGAGAGGAGAAGAAGTTGTTGATCCTATCGAGATGACTCAAGAAGAAATAACCAAGAGACAGACTATTGACGCTAAAGTCATTTATTCCTTATATTGTGCTTTATCCCCTACTGAGTATAACATAATATTCTCTTGTGATACAACAAAAGAAGTCTGGGATAGGCTTCACATTACCTATGAAGGAACTGATCGAGTGAAAGAGACAATGATCAATATTCTCTTGGGACAATATGAAGTTTTCAAGATGAGATCAGGAGGATCAATAACTGACATGTTTAGCCGTTTTACTGAAATTGTGAATGGTCTTGAATATCAGGGACATCCAATGTCAGGACATATGAAGGTCAACAAGCTTCTGCGTGGACTCTCTAAAGACTAGAATTATATAAAGACTTCAATAAGGGAAACACAAATGATTGCACCACTCTCTGTAGACGAACTGATTGGAACTCTTCAGTCTTACGAAGTAGAGCACACCAACGAAGAAGAAGATTCAAAAGGTAAGAAATCTATTGCCCTAAAGTCTAATGATTATTCTGATGCTACAGACTCCGAAGAAGATCTAGATGATGAAGAACTAGCACTCATGATAAAGAGATTCAGAAAGATGAATAGAAAGGGAAGAAAATTCAATTGGAAGAAACATAGCTCACAAAGGTTTCAAAACAAATCAACAGAGGAAGATAATTCCAACAAACAAGTGACTTGCTTTGAATGCAAGAAAAAGGGACACATCAGACCCAACTGTCCTCTATTAAGGAAAAGAAAAGGAAAGGTTGAGAAATACAAAAAGGCACTCAAAGCAGAGCCTTGGAGTGATACTTAATGTGAAGAAATTGATGATGATTATGCCAATATTTGTTTAATGGCAAAATTTGATTTAGACTCAGACCTTGAGACATATACAGACTCAAACAGTGAGCTTGAGGTTAGTAATCTAAAAATTCCTGTCAAAGTTTCGAGATATATACATTGAAGCAACAGGAGAAACTTTGGAAAGAAAAGTTTGAAAAGTTGGATAAGAACTTTACTATTTTGAAAGAAAACTCAGACTCTGTTTCCAAAGAAAATAATCATTTGAAAAAGGATATTTCAAACATATCAAAAATATTTTCAAATGGTTCTAAAAAATTGGATAAGATTCTTCCGATACAAAGACCCTACTTTGATAAATTAGGTCTCGGTATGACTTCTGAAACTCTTTCACTAATTGATTTCCCAAAGGTGAAGGAAAGAATCAAACAAAGACCAACAAAAGTTGTTTATAAAAATCATTTCCAGAAAGTTTTTGTAAAACCTGTTAGCCGAAATGCTCTGAAATGTTCAAAGTGTCAAACCTCAGAACATTTTGAAAAAGAATGTCATTTGGTTTGGAGACCTGTTAAAAGGAATTGGGCAAAGACTGTTTATTGCTCTAACTCTTTTGGACCCAAAATGATGTGGGTACCAAAGAAAGCTTGAATTTTTCTTAATTGCAAATCACTATCAAAAGGAAGATTAAATGGTATCTAGATAGTGGCTGCTCAAGACATATGATAGGAGATTCAAGATGTTTCATAAAACTTGTCCAGATAAATGGAAGAAAAGTTTATTTTGGTGATAACAACAAAGGAAGAATTATTGGTCGCGGAACAGTAAAAATTGGAAGTCTATCAATCAAGAATGTCTCATTAGTGGAAGGATTAAATTACAATTTGCTTAGCATAAGCCAATTGTGCGATACTAGATTCAAGATCAATTTCCAGGAAGGAACATGCTCAGGAATCAGTAAAGACTTTACTCAATCTTTTACTGGACGCAGACATGGAAATATCTATCTTCTGGATGTGAATCAAGAAAGATCACAATGCTTAATATCAGTACAAGATGAAGTTAATCTATGGCACATAAAGCTTGGCCATACCAACATAAAGCAAATTGCCAAAATCTCTTCCAAAAAGCTTATTCGAGAATTACCTATTCTCAATTACCTAAAGTTTGATCTATGCACACCATGTGTACTGGGTAAACAGGTTAGAAATTCTTTTAAACCAATAAATAAAGTTTCCACTAATCGTGTATTGCAGCTTATGCATATGGATCTATTTGGACCTATAAGAACACAAAGCATTGGTGGAAAAAGGTTCTGCCTAGTAATAGTGGATGATTATTCACGATTTACTTGGGTCTACTTTCTAGCAAGTAAGTCTGAGATTTTCTCACTTTTCAAAATTTGCTAAGAAGGTGCAGGTGCAGAATGAAAAATGTCACACTATTTCAAGCATTCGTACAAACCATGGAGGTGAGTTTGAAAATCAAGACTTTACTAAATTTTGTGACGAATCTGGTTTTCAGCATAAATTCTCCTCTCCATATACACCAGAACAAAATGGGGTTGTGGAAAGGAAGAATAGGTCTTTACAAGAAATGGCAAGGACTCTTTTAATGGAAATTAATATTTCTTTGCGGTTTTGGGCTAAAACTGTTTCAACTGCTTGCTATATTATTAACATAGTGTTTTTAAGGCCAATTCTTGAGAAAACTCCTTATGAAATTTTTAAAGGTAAGAAACCAATTGTTTCATATTTTCAAGTATTTGGTTGTAAATGCTTTATCCTGAAGAATACAAATGATCGAGTTGGTAAGTTTGAAGAAAAATCGGATGAAGGATTCTTTCTTGGTTACTCAACTACAAGCAAAGCCTACAAAGTATTCAACAATAAGACTCAGACTGTGGAAGAATCAATGAATGTCAAATTTCAAGACTCTCCACAAATTCAGCCAATTCAGACTGAAGAATCAGAATCTGTTCCAGACTCTACTAAGTCTACCTCCCTTGAAGCAGTTCAAAATTTAGAAGCAGTACAACAAGTTGTTGATGAAGAATCAACTCAAGAAAAAGATCAACAACCTATCAGACTATCCAGTAACTAGAAGCACAAGTCTAGTCATCCCGAAGAACTCATTATTGGAAACGTTAATGAGGGAATTCGAACAAGATCCAAAAGGCGAGAAGAGTCTAGTGCTGTTACGCTTATTTCTGAAATAGAACCCAAAAACATTGAAGAAGCCTTAGCTGATGAAAGCTGGATTGAAGCAATGCAAGAAAAGCTCAGACAATTCAATATTAATGATGTTTGGGATTTAACTCCTAAACCAAAAGGTAAATCTGTTATTGGAGCTAAATGGGTTTTCAAAAACAAAGTCGATGAAAAAGGCAAAGTGACAAGAAACAAAGCAAGACTCGTGGCTAAAGGATACACACAAGAAGAAGAGATAGACTATGATGAGACCTACGCTCCTGTAGCAAGGTTATAAGCAATCAGATTATTACTTGCTTTTGCATGCTATAAGAATTTTAGGTTATTTCAAATGGACGTCAAAAGCACATTCCTGAATGGATTTATCCAAGAAGAAGTCTATGTGGAACAACCTCCTGGATTTGAAGACTCAAAGAAACCAGACTCAGTGTTCAGACTGAAGAATGCTTTATATGGATTAAAACAAGCTCCTCGAGCTTGGTATGAAAGGCTAAGTAACTTTTTAATTCAAAGTGGTTTCACTAAAGGAAATGTAGATACTACTTTATTCATTAAAAAGGAAGGTAAAAGCTTTTTACTTGTTCAAATTTATGTCAATGATATTATATTTGGATCATCTAATAAGACTTTGTGCAAGAAATTTTCTAAGTCTATGCAGGATGAATTCGAGATAAGCATGATGGGTGAACTATCCTTCTTCCTTGGTCTACAAGTGAAACAACTGAAAAAAGGAATCTTTATTAATCAAGAAAAATATGCAAAAGAACTTGTTAAAAAGTTCGGTCTGGAGAATTGCAAAAAGACTTACATACTGATGTCAAATTCTTCGAAGTTAGACAAAGATGAAGGAGGGAAGAAAGTCGACCAAAAACTATACAAGAGTATCATTGGTGCACTTCTTTATCTTACTGCATCTAGACCTGACATATTATTTAGTGTTTGCATACGTGCTAGGTTTCAATCGGATCCCAAAGAATCTCATCTAAGTACTGCTAAATGAATCATTAAATATGTTGCAACTACTGCTAAGCTTGGTCTATGGTATCCCAAAGAATGAGACTTTACTCTTCTTGGATATTTAGACGCAGATCTTGGAGGTTGCAAAATTGGTAGAAAAAACACTTCTGGCACTTCTCAATTACTCGGTAACAGGGCAGTATCTTGGTTTTCAAGGAAGCAAAGTACCGTAGCTCTTTCAACAGCTAAAGCAGAATATGTAGCTCTTGGAAGTTGCTGTTCTCAAATACTTTGGATAAAACAACAATTATGAGACTTTGGTATTGAAGACTCTTGTACCGAGATCAAATGTGACAACACCAGTGCAATCAATCTTACAAAGAATCCTATTCTTCACTCAAGAGCAAAACATATTGAGATTCGACATCATTTTATAAGAGATCATGTTCAGAATAGAGAAGTCTTGATACAGTTTATCGACTCAAAGAATCAACTGGCAGACATCTTCACAAAGCCGCTTGAGAAAAGTTTATTTGAGTCTATTCATTCAAGACTCAACATTTTATCTCCTGAAGACTGTTGAAGCTCAGACTCAGAATCTAAATCTGAAAAGCATCAGACTCAAAAGTTCAGACTTAGAAGACCAAACGTTACGACTATAAGTTATTTCAATTACAGTACATTTATCTGCTTAAACCGATATCTCGAAAAGGTAAGACCGCTTGTTAATCTCTAATTGATATTATTAAGGCAGTTATTTTTTTTTTTTGAAAATTGGTGGTTATCAATTTGTTTAAAAAGACAGTTATTATGAAAAGGCATTTTTATTTTTTCCTTTTTATGACGTTTCACATACCCCGTATCGATTGCCTTTTATACAGTTACTCTTCCTCTTCTCATTTTACCCAAAAACCCTAGAGCACAAATTTTCACTCTCTGAGATTTTCTTTCGAAAGTTCATCTCTTCAAGCTTTCAACTTTCTTGCGATACAAGTGTGAAAAATCTCTCAAAGACAGTGACAATGTCGCATCAAAGAAAATCTTCCAGAATAGCAAGCAGGGGACCACAAGGCTTGCGTGAGGGGCCTACGCACTTCGATCTTACTGAAGAATGAGACTCTCCAAGTGGACAGGTGCATCAACATTCTCAACAGCGCACTTCTTCTGCTAGATCACATGATCGTAACCCTCAACATGCAGAGGAAAACATCATTGAAGATGTAGAACCACTAAGGTCTCTTAAGCCAACATTTGTTTATAGGCTTTACTCTGCTCTGAAAGAAGGGGTTCTGCAATGACGTTTATTGACGAATTTCTGAAAGAAAATGGCTACAAGAATGAGACTCATTTTCTGACTGTGATGGAAGGATCGGGTGTTGTTCCTGTTGGAACAGCGGCAAAGACTTTTGCTAACTTTCCGAGTGATCCACGATTTGGTGGTGTCACTCAGCTTGAAGGGAAAGATGATGAGAAAATGTTTGTGCATTATAAGTAGAGAATGGGTGTGGCTGCAAATCTAAAGAGGGAAGAATTGTTTCGATCGGAGGAACATAAGCAAGTTTATGCTAAATTGCTGAAGCGTGGGGTTATGAACCCACGAACTGTGGATTTTGATTTTCTCGATCTGTTGAACATAAATCTGAGAGAGAAGTTTGAGAGACTTCAACTTGATCGATTCTGTACCGAGAGTGAGATTGCTCATTTTGAACTGACTGCTTATTTTTACTCCAATATGAGTTTCTTTGATGCAAACAGTTTTTCATTCAGTGTGAGGGACAAGGAGTATGTGGTTGACACAGATACTCTGGCTGACGTTATTGGTGTGGAAAGAGAAGCTTTCCAATCGATTTCTGTGTCTGTTAGCCATGCAACTTTGGAGCTTGCAAAAGATAGAATCGTAGAAAGACGTCTCTCCTATCTGAGGATGAGTGCATCAAACATTCTGCTTCATAAAATTATGATCAACTGTCTCAGACCCAAATCAACATCGAAGACAGATGTCTCCATTTCTGAAGCAAAATTGATGTACGCTATCAAGATCGGCCATAAGTTTTCCTTGCCTCATACCATCATGTTCTACATGTATCGGTCTATGACAAAGGACAAGGGTAAACTTCCTTATTCTGCTCTCATCACTCACTTATTCAGACATTTGAATATTCAGCCTCCCACTATTCTCTGTGTGAAGACCATTGATCTAATGGTCATTGGGCTGAAAATGATTACAAAGATGCATCTGAAAGAACTCAGCAAGAAGCTAGAGCGGTTCAAGGAGAAAACCCTTGTCAAGACCAGACAAGACTCATCTACTGCAAAGAGAAAAGGAAAAGATCCTATGACTGGTCCTACCAAGAGAAGGCGGGCGATCATCTTGCAAGATGAAGATGATGAGGATGACATTCCTATCTCTACTTTTGTTACACAGCATCATGTTACTGAGTCAGCAGAACAAGAACATCAAGTTGCAGAAGAAACTGAGAAAGAGAATCAGGAGAAGGAATCCATGCAAATAGAAGATGAAGAAGAAGAAACAACCAGAACAGACTCATAGATACAGCCAGAAGAACAACATGCAGAAGAAGGTCGTGCAGATTCTCCAGCAGAAAAGGAGGATCAAAGACATCTTGACACTGAAGAAGCTTCTCAGAAGAAGAATACTTCTCTCCTCCAGAAGGCATTGAAACATGGGGATATGTTCCAAGAGAAAGTGTTCCTCTTTTAACTTTTACCAGTGCAAGTGTCAGTCGTTCTCTTGCTGGTGCAGAAGACGTCCATGCCTCTCAATTTCCTGAGGAAGAGGCCACATCTCCAAACATTGATCTCCCTACTGATATTCGCTCCACTGGCTTTACTCCTCAATCTGACCATGCTGAAGCAAGCACGCAGACAGAACATTCAGGAGACTTTGGAAGATTGCTTGAAATTCTTTTGGAGCTCAAAGGCCAGGTTTATGCTTTAGGATGCGAATTCCAGACATTGCAAAATGAGAATCGTGCCATGTCCATCTCCTTGCAAAAGCAAATTCAAAATATTCAACTTCAGATTCAGGCCACTGCCAAAGGCACAGCTCTCGCACAACTGCAGGAGGATTTGAAGAAGCTGGAGGAAACTGTCAAGTCAATGGGAGATTTTCAGCTTGTTCGCGTTCCTCGAGCACCCTGACTTTTTCACCTTTTTATGCTGACAAAAAGAGGGAGAAGTTTTTGCAGATTTTTATTCCAAACTTTCAACTTTTGAACATACTTTGGATTTAATATTTTGATGTGATTGTGATTGACTTTATCCTTGGTTGGTTTTAAGCTTTGGTTTACTTGCTTATTATTGCAGTACTTTAAGCTATTAAGTTAGATAAAGATAGTTGATTAATATCTATACAGGACTAACTTGTTTTCTGTAGATGCAGATCTGTGTACAGGACAACTTTCACTATCTTTACTCTAATCTTTTATGAGATATAATTGCTAGCTTAAATGTTGTATTGCAGGGCAATAGTATCCAAATCTGCAGGAAAGTTTTGTCACCATCAAAAAGGGGGAGATTGGTAGAAAAATCCTCTAAAGTTATTTTGAAGTCAACAAAACATTTCCATCAATCTAGTTTGAAGACTTGCAGACTCTACTGGCAAAGTCTGAAGACCTCTAGACTCAAGTTTCAAAGTCTACTCTCATGGACAGTTTTCAGACCGACGAAGTTAAAACTTCTATTTTGATTCTATCTAGTATGGTTTTGACTCCAACGGTTAAGGAATATCTCATGACTGGAATTAGCACTTCAAGATCTTCTATTCGTATTCGAATAATCTAGATTCTCTAGATCCGCAATTTATACTTGGAAGGTTCTACTTATGGAAACCAAGATCCTGATTGTATGGGCGAGCAGGATTGATGGGCTATCGTCATTTTCCTTGAGGAGCTCGAGATCTCACTAAATTGATTCTGTCCAACGGGTTGATTGGAAGAACTTCTTTGGAAGGTGCCAACGGTAATGAAGACATGAAGAAGTATTTAAGGGAGACACTCAAGTTGTTCAAGAGTGCCAGATAGAAGAATTCCAAAGTCTGAATCTCCTTGTTATTTTGTGATCTTATTCTTCGAGCTATACTTGTAATCAAAAGAGAGATTGAAGTGTGGTGAGGCCATGAGGAAGTGTAGTAGAGTCTCTACACTGTGGAATCAAGGGCGTGAGACTGTAAATTCTCTTTTTGATTCTTAGTGAAATCCAGCTAGCGGCTTGTCCGTGCGGGAGAGTGGACGTAAGCTTGGTCTAAGCCGAACCACTATAAATATGGAGTCTTGATTCTCTATCTATAATCCTTTTACTTTACATTGCTTTCACTTACATCGATTATTGTTTTCAATTCCTTAGTCCATCATCAAATAAATTGTCTATACATTATGTTACTTTTTATAAAAACATCTTAATCACCTATTCACCCCCCCTCTAGGTGCTCGTACTAGTTCTAACATGCGGTGGCTGTGCTTTAGCCAAACCTTCGCCGGAATACCTCAAATTGGCGGCCTTGTCTCGGTTGGTTAAAAAACTGAGCTTGGTGATGACGAAGGCATCCAGTAGCTTAGGCGGCTTTTTCAGTGTTCATCTGATGATCCGCAATCATCCCTAGTTGGTGTCGAACCTCCCTCAACGTGTCCTACCCCCTCGGCTTGTAGTGACCTTGGCTCAATCGAGCTTCGTGTGAGAATTAACTAAGGTAAATTTTCTCGAATTTGAGCTTAACAAAGCGAGATTGCCTTATGTAATCAGAGCTAGAGGTCGACCCTAGCATGATCTATGGTTTTGGACGATCTTACGTTCATTGATGATGATTTAGTGGCTTGATTTATCTTGATTGCTATTTCTAGAAAAATCATAGCTAATCTTGACTGATCTGAGGAATGTCTTGAAATGAGCTAGAAAAAGATCTCGATTGCTCTTGATGTCTTCATATGATTCGTAAAAGGTTTCATAAAATTTCCAACGGTATATTGCACACATGATTTGGACTTCGTCTGCTATGTCAAAACATATTCGCAAGTAGTGTGATCTGTTCTGAAATTAGCTATGTTCTGCTGCTATGATTAAGGTTAACCGACCTACTGGATTTGTTGATTTTATATGATTTTTTTATAAAATGATTTTGGACCTGATATCTTAACGAAGATTAATCATGACAGTTCATCCTAAATCATATAAAAATCTTGTGAAATTTTGAAATTGTTTAATTAGGTTAATCATACATGAATGAGGTATAATTTATGATGCATAGTGTTAGATCTAATATCTTTGCTAACATTTTCATTTGAGCTAGAATGTGATTTCGATTGCATTCAAAACTTCCTAGGAATTCATACTAGACGTCATAAGCTTTCTTTTGACACTTGGATTGCATAATTTGATGATCGTTTACTAGGTCTTAACTTTTTTCAAAATACCGAACTGAAATCTGGAAAATATTCCTGCTCTGTTTTCATGTCCTTTTCTGGTGACCTTTTCTGTTTGCCAATTTCATACGATTTTTGTGTGTATGGAATTGCATCTTCTTGAATTTTGTTCAAAATATGTAATTCTACAACATATAAAAAATTTGAAAATGTTTTAGCATCATTTGGTAGGATCGATGGGTCATAGACTTAACGCGTTTCATGCTGCCATCATGCTGCCATTTAATGTTAATGATTGCCCTGTATTGATTCTACGATTTTTGTAAAATCATGCTTTTGGGATTATACTTTGATGTCTTCATGAAAGTTTTAGGGCACATCTCAATCTATGTTGTGTAGAAATTTCAGATGGAATGAGTTGCTTTAGGATGGTGAAACATATGTGAAACTGATCCTGTTTTCAATTGAATAAATCAGGCCTTTCATCGATGCGACTGTAGTGCTTTTTTCTGAGATGGCCACTCACAAGATAACTAACCTATTCGGTGAAGCCGTTAAGGGATTTTAATGCAATAGACTTGGGAATTCGACTAGGAACTGACTGCTCGACCGTGCTAGTCTACAATGGTCATTACGGCACAATTAAAAAAATCGATTAGAGACCGGAGATAGGTCGATTTGACTAAGATGTGTGATCAAAGTGTGGGTGATTACATCTAATTGCAAAATTCTTGTTGATCGGCATTAGACTGATTTTCTATCGTTTTGGGTACCCTGTGCCCGTATTTGAAATCTCAAGATTTTCACAACTACCGAGAGTCACCAATGTGTCGAAGCTGTACATGTGGCTCGAAGAAAATCAACCATAAGTCAATTGCACAAAAAATTCCTAAAAGCTATCTGGTAGGTTAAGTTGCGCTAAAATCACGCCAGATTAAAATTAACCACGAATTTGAATTCAATTTCAGAAATTGAAAGTTTTGTCATGTCACAAGTTATTTTAGGAACGTCGACTCATCTTTCGAGGAATTTTTGGCGAGTTCGAGATTTTTACATGGCATATGTTGGAAGTGCTTGAATCATAGACTTGATGAGAATTTCCTTACCTCCTTTTGAAAGTAACTTTTCTTTCCATCCCTCTAGTTTAGCATGAACTCTTCCTAAAATCCACGAGAACATCTCTTTTTTGGAACGACCCCAGCCAGACAATATTCCCAAATATTTACCATACCTTTGTAGCACAGGAATTCTTAGCTCCATCGACATATTTTCCTGCAACCTTACAGGACAGTGCTTGCTGAAAATTAGGCCAGATTTATTGCAATTCAAGGCATGTCCCGTGGCCATACAATACTGAGTTAAAATATTTTCGAGATTCTGACATTTCGTAATATTCCCCTCTAGGAAGAATAATGCATCAGCAGCGAAGAATAAATGGGATAGTGTAGGACACCATCTATTTAGTCTGATTCCTTTAATGTGTCCTATACTAATTGCTTGAGTGATGAGGCTGGATTGATAATCGTTTACTAGGTCTAACTTTTTTTCAAAATACCGAACTGAAATCTGGAAAATATTCCTGCTCTGTTTTCATGTCCTTTTCTGGTGACCTTTTCTGTTTGCCAATTTCATACGATTTTTGTGTGTATGGAATTGCATCTTCTTGAATTTTGTTCAAAATATGTAATTCTACAACATATAAAAAATTTGAAAATGTTTTAGCATCATTTGGTAGGATCGATGGGTCATAGACTTAACGCGTTTCATGCTGCCATCATGCTGCCATTTAATGTTAATGATTGCCCTGTATTGATTCTACAATTTTTGTAAAATCATGCTTTTGGGATTAGACTTTGATGTCTTCATGAAAGTTTTAGGGCCCATCTCAATCTATGTTGTGTAGAAATTTCAGATGGAATGAGTTGCTTTAGGATGGTGAAACATATGTGAAACTGAACTGAAGTGCTTTTGTGATTTTGGTTTAGCTGAATAACCATGGAATGCTTGATGAATTTTAGAAATTCATGCATGATGAGTCTATTATTTATGTCTTCATGAATTTTGTTTAGGACATATTGAAATTCATTGTCAAAAACTTTCAGAAAATAAGAACATGGTTTGGAGTTTTTTCCCGACCCTCTCAAAGTTTCAGGGATTGCTGGAACCCTGTTTTCCAAAATTGATATGTATGCATTGCTTGAGTCCTATAAATTCATATAGTTCAAATCTCTGAATGCATGCATCTTAAAAGTTTTAAAAGGATTTTCAATCTTTGATTTGACATTGCTTTCTTAAATTTGAAGTTCTTTAGGGAGTTACATGAGAAGCTTCATTAGAGTGCCGCTAGTTCCGCACCCAAACTTTCTTTGATCCCCTACAAGAATTTCATAACTTTAACAAAATTAACGCCTCTTTTCTGAAAAATCTCAAAATCAGAGAGTTTAGACATTATTACAAATCTTTCCTTTGATATCAAGTTAGTTGGAATTGAGTTACATTTGATGATTCAAAGGATTCGATCAGTGTGCCGACATTATCCGCACTTGAGTCCTAGAATTCATTTCCCAGGAACATCGAACATGTCTCAAAATCCCAACAAGTTCGATATCCATGCTTGTTATCACCTGAAACTTGGAAAGTTTCCTTTGAGAGACTTAATTGCAATTTTCCAAGTCTTGTGGACTTAACTGGAATTTCCTTAAACTTGCTTCCTTAATTGAAAATTGAATTTTTTTCAAAACTCGTGTCTTTGATTGTAAGTCATTTAGCATTATTTTCTTCATGATTGTTTTGTGTGCATATTTGATCGATTGTTTTTGTCTTAGATGCGTAAGTGACCTATCTTGGTTCACTTTCTGGGAACGTTTGAGTGAGAATCAAGGTCTTAAGGCCTAAGTGCATGTCATCCTATTCTTAAATGCATGTGATTTTTAAATGAATGATTTAGTATGATGCTTGATTGCGAGAGTTACCTTGAGATATCATCTAGAGCTTAAATTAAGGACTTCATGGCATTAGTCACCGTTAGCGAACACAAGTGATGACTAATGGCTATAAGTCATTTAAAATGAATTGGGTTGGCATCTTAGGATGGCTCGTGATGCATGTAAATCAAAGGCCGATCCCGAGACCATATTTGATTAGTTAAATACATTCATTCGATCCTTTGTTTTGATTGTTTTTTGCTTGAACCCATGTATTCATGATTGCTTATATGATGTATGTCATCTAATCTCGTATGTTAGTTTAGCCATAGAATAGGATTAGAATAGCTCCCAAAGGTGTTCCTTGATGACGATGGCCAAAAGGACTCAAAGATGGTGATATGGTCGATGTTCAATTCAACCCTTGTCTTTTGTATTAATTCATTTCCCGACATATGTTTTGGGTTTTTTTTTTTTTTTTGTTAATTGTGTAAACACTCAACGAGTTGAAGGTTAATCTTCAGCATTTTGAATTTTTTGTTACTGCCTTTTTTATGCTTCACCTTTCAATTGCCTTGGGTAGTTACTTTCTTGCTTTGCAATTTATATTACTTGATTGCTTTTCTTTTCTTTTTTTCATAGTTAGCATAGAAATGACACAAACAATCCATTCATGCATGACCACTTAATATTATAATTAAAGTCGTACAACAATGTAAAAAGATCGCTTGATCACCTTAGATAACAACCATACTCATAGATACCAATAAGGTGCTAATAGAAATTTTAGCAAAACCCAACTCCTCGAACCCATGAAATCTTTAGTTCCGTGGAAATCAATGGTGGTCTCTCAACCCTCAATTGGGTTTCTAGGCAACCCCCAAATAAGAAGTTAGTGGCGAATCCTAGATAATGTTTTTAGAATTGTCTAAAAATTTAAAAGAAATCATTGTCACGCAAAGCATAAGTTTGACAGGACTCATGTTTACAAATGACAATCCTTTTGTGATGTTAACAAATCAGAAGACTGCATCTGAGATCATTGTTCATATGTACCATTCGGATTTCACATCCGTTTGTGGGGTTGTTCGGTGTTTTCATTTGAGATTTCCATTTGTCCGAACCATTCGGATTGACTTTGTAAATGAATGCTTCTAACTATGTTCCTCGACTGTGAAATGGCCACCGAGAACAGGTCACGACAATAAGCAATCGATTGGTTGTGATTGTCCACCAAGCACTAATAAAATAAAATAAAGTAATTATTATAGCTCAATAATTAGGAGTCAACTTCATATACTCACTGGTTATATTGTCCATGCTCTGGACGAAAAATAGCCAAGTGAGGGTTGTAAATTAATATGTTGTCTTCGGAATATAAAGCATATGATTTTCCAAAATAATTTGGTTCTATTTGCTAAACTACAAAGAGACCATTCATATTGAATTATACCGGAGAAGATGACGAAAGAAATGAAGAGAATCACACACATATATACAAATAAATCTAAATAATATTAAAAATGAGTGATATCAACATAGACGAAGAATCTAGCCAATCATATAAATGAACCTCCCATTTGGTTCCTTGTTGGTGTATTCAATGCTCAAGATCCAAAGGAAAATGCTAATGCACCCAACCAGCACATGTTAATAAGTATGATAGATTAATCCAAAAGAAGGGGGGTTAAAATGTAAATACACATGAAGAAACTGATAGTGCTAGTACAAGCACCTAGAGGGGGGTGAATAGGTGCACAAACAATTTTTGCAAAATATAGTATAAAACTTTACTTTTAACCTGAGTCTGATTGATAATAGACTTTGTAGAGAAAATCATACTCTAACAATTAAATAGAGTTGTGAGCAAAATAAAAGAGTTCAGGGAAGAGAATAAGAACACTAGGTTTATAGTGGTTCGGCTTAATCCAAGCCTACGTCCACTCTCCCGCACTGACAGTCCACCGGTTGGATTTCACTATGAATCAAAAGAGTTGTTATAGTATCACGTCCTTGATTCCACAGTGTAGAGACTTTGCTACACTTCCTCAAGGTCTCACAAATGTCTAAACTTTCTTTTGAGTACAAATTTTCGCTCAACAATTGAATCAGCAAAGAACAAGGAGCTTCAGACTTTGGAATTTATCTATCGCGCATACCCTCGAATAACCAAAGCTTCTTCCTTATATACTCTTCCATGCCTTCATATCTGTTGGCACCTTCCAAATGAGTTCTTCCAATCTACCCGTTGGACATAATCAATTAGGGAGATCTCGAGTTACTTAAGGAATGTGATGATAGCCCATCAATCTTGCTCGCCCATACAATCAGGATCTAGGTTTCCATAAGTAGAACCATCCAAGTATACTTCACCAATCAACGGATCCAATTTACTCGTATTGATTTCAAAACGAATAATAGATCTTAAGATGCTATCTACAACCGTGAGAACTTCTTTAGCCGCTCGAATCAAATCCTTAAAGAAATACTTGATTATGGATAAGTCTTCTTCGTCGGTCTAGAAACTGTCAATGAGGGTAGACTTTAAAACTTGAGTCTGGCGGTCTGGCGATCTTCAGACTTTGACGTAAGAGTCTGCAAGTCTTCAGACTAGACTGATATAAATGTTTTGTCAGCTTCAAAACAAGGATATCTCATAAAAGATAAATGAGTTAGGATAAAGATAGTATCGAATCTGCATCCACAGAATATAAGTTAGTCCCGTAAAAACAACTATCTTTGCCATGAATACCAATAATGCTTAAGATACTACAAGCATTTAAACGATCAAAACATAATCCAAATCCAAACCATCCAAACCAGTCACAACCAGACAAAAGTCAAAGTCAAATCAAATCAAATCTGCACCAACTTCTCCCCATTTTTGTCAGCATTAAAAAGGTAGAGACAAAAAAGAGAATTAGATTAAGATTGTTTTGGAACGCGAACAAGTTGGAAATCTCCCATCGACTTGATAGTCTCCTCCAGCTTTCTTAGATCCTCCTTCAGTGGTGCTATTTCCTCACCCTTGGCAGTTGCTTGAACTTGAAGATTGAGGGCCTGAACTTGATTGTGCAAAGAAACTAAAGAGGCTTGATTAGCATTCTGCATATTCTGAAAGTCGCATCCCAAGGCATAAATCTGACCTCGCATCTCCATAAGAACATCAAGCAATCTTCTAAAGTCTGCTGAATTGTCAGTTTGAGTGCTTGCTTCAACATGATTAGTTTGTGGAGTATTGGCAAATGATGGCATTTTAGCATGAGCACCCAGACTCGGAGATGAAACCTCATGACCTTCTTCAGGAAATTGAGAAGCATATACATCTTCTGGATTGGCGAGAGAACGACTGACATCATCACTAGTAAAAACAAGTGAAGGAGTACCTCTTTTTTTCAGCAGCTCCCCCTGTTTCAGTGCCTTCAGGTGGAGAGAAGTACTCTTCATGCTCTGTTTCTTCTTCAGTGACAGGATGACCTTGTTCTCCTTGTTGCTCTTCTTCTGTAGTTCCTTCTTTCTCTGCTTCTTTCCTCATCGATTCCCTCTCTTCACTCCTCTGCTCTGTTTCCTCTTGGTCCTCTCTACCCTCTGTCTCTGGAACAAAACGCTGTAAGTTCCTTAAGGCAAGAGCGTAAATGGTAACGTCATCCTCATCTTCTTTATCCTGCAAGATGAGTGCTCTTCTTCTTTTAGACGAAGTTGTCATGGGCTCATTGCCTTTTCGTTTTGCAGCCACAGAGTCTTAATGAGTCTTGACAGGAGTCTTCTCCTTAAATCTCTCTAAAGCCTTGTTTAGCTCCATCAGACGCATCTTTGAAAATCTTCAGTCCTACCACCATTTGATCACAGGTTCGAACACACAAAATTTTGGGAGATTGAATGTTAAAGTGTCTGAATAGCTGAGTAACAAGTGCTAAATAAGGAAGTTAACCCTTGTCCTTTACCATTGATTTATACATGTGAAACATGATAGTGTGCGGCAAAGAGAACTTTTTACCAGCATTGATAGCATACATCAGCTTCGCTTCTAAATTGGAGACGTCAGTCTTTGATGTGGATTTGGGTCTAAGACAGTTAATCACAATCTTGTGAAGCAAGATATTTGAAGCACTCATCCTCAAATATGAAATTTGGCCTTCTGCCATTCCATCTCGAACAAGCTCCACAGTCGCACGACCAATAAACACACTAATTGATTGGAACATCCCTCTCTTTACTCCAATCATATCAACCAAAGTGTCTATATCAACCACATAATCCTAGTCTCTAACACTGAAAGAAAATCTATTCGCATCCAAAAAGCTTAGATTAGAATAGAAATATGCAGTAAGTTCTGGATGGGCTACAGTAGTTTCAAAGCAAAATCGTTCAAGTTGAAGTAAAGTAAATTTATCGCGCAACTTCACGTTCAGAGAATCGAGAAAATCAAAATCCACACTCCTTGAGTTCATCACCCCTTGCTTCAGCAACTTAGAGTAAGTTCGCTTATGTTCCTCATAACGAAACAAATCTACTCTTTTTCCTCGAATGTTTGCAGCAACACCCATTCTAGGCTTAAAATGAGTAAACATCTTGTCATCAACATTTCCGTTAGGTTGACTAAATCCTCCAAAACGTGGATCACTTGGGAAATTCGCAAAAGCCCTTTCTGCCAAGCCAGCAGGAACAATCCCCAAACGTTCCATCGTTTGCAAAAAATGGGTTTCATTTCGGTACCCCTTTTCTTTCAAAAATTCATCAATAAAGGTCATTGGAGAACCTCCATCCTTTAAGGCAGAGTAGAGTTTGAAGTTAAAAGCAAGCTTTTTGAGTTCTTATAGGTTCGGCATCCTCAATAATTTCTTCCTCTGCTTGATGTTGCTTAACATTATGTGGTCTAGCCTGAGGAGAATGGCGCAGTTGAGAATGTTGTGGACTCTGCTGTTGCCTTAGAGATTCTTCTTCCTCGGTAAGGTCAAAGTGCGTAGGACCTCACGCATATGCCGTGGTCCCCTGGTTGCAATCCTTGAAGACTTTCTTTGGAAAGATATTCTCAAAGTCTTTGAGAGTTTTCGAACTTGATTCGCGAGAAAGATGAAAACTTTAAGGATTAAACTAGAGAGAAAAAGTAAGAAGGTGATGTTCTGTGCTTCTAGGGTTTGTGAGTAAAAAAGAAGAAGAAAAACAGTATATAAAGCAATCGAAATGGGGTATACAGATCATCATAAATGGAAAAATAAAAAATGCCTTTTAAAAAATAACTGCCTTTTTGAAAATAGATAACAGTCAAAAAGATAACTTCGTTTTTGAAAAGGAATGATTGCTGTAATTACCAAAACTTGGAAAGATAACATCAATCAATTGCAAATTAATAGACAATCGTACCTTTTCGAGTTTTTTATCCGAAAGATAAATTTCCAAAACTGAAATAACTTACAGTCGTGATCCTTGATCTTTTGAGTCTGAGCATCTTTAGACTTTTATCCCCGAGTCTGAGCTTCTTCGGACTTTAAGATATTAAGTTTGGATCGAATAGACTCAAATTGACTTTTCTCCAGTGGCTTTGTAAAAATGTCCGCCAGCTGATTCTTTGAGTCAATGAATTGAATCAAGACTTCTCCATTTTGAACATGGTCTCTAATAAAGTGATGTCGAATCTCTATATGCTTTGCTATTGAATGAAGAATTGGATTCTTGGTGAGATTAATCGCACTTGTGTTGTCACATTTAATCTCAGTGCATGAGTCTTCGATTCCAAAGTCTCTTAGCTGTTGTTTTATCCATAAGATTTGAGAACAATAACTTCCAAGAGCCACATACTCCGCTTCTGCTATTGAGAGAGCAATAGTACTTTGCTTCCTTGAGAACCAAGATATTGTCCTGTTTCCAAGCAATTGACAAGTACTCGAGGTGCTCTTTCTATCAATTTTGCATCCTACTAGATCTGCATCTGAGTATCCAAGAAGAGTAAAGTCACCTTCTTTAGGATATCATAGACCTAACTTAGAGGTTGTTGCAACGTATTTGATTATGCGTTTCGCAACACTTAGATGAGATTCTTTGGAATTTGATTCAAATTTGGCACAAATACAAACACTAAACAAAATGTCAGGTCTAGAGGCAGTAAGATAAAGAAGTGAACCAATGATACTCATGTATAGCTTCTGGTCAACTTTCTTTCCTCCTTCATCTTTGTCCAGCTTCGAAGAACTTAACATTGGTATATCAGTCTTTTTGCAATTCTCTAAACCGAATTTTTTAACAAGTTCTTTAGCATATTTTTCTTGGTGAATGAAAATTCATTCCTTAATTTGTTTCACTTGTAGTCTAAGAAAGAAGGATAGTTCACCCATCATGCTCATCTCAAATTTATCCTGCATAGACTTAGAGAATTTCTTGCACAGATTTTCGTTAGGAGATCCGAAAATAATATCATCAACATAAATTTGAACAAGTAGAAAGTTTTTACTTTCTCTTTTAATAAATAGAGTAGTGTCTACTTTACCTTTAACAAAGCCATTTTGGATTAAAAACTTACTTAACATGTCGTACCAAGCTCGAGGTGCTTACTTTAAACCATATAATGCTTTTTTCAATCTGAATACAGAGTCTGGTTTCTTGGGTCTTCAAAACCGGGAGGTTGTTCCACATAGATTTCCTCTTGGATAAATCCATTCAGGAATGCACTTTTGACGTTCATTTGGAATAACCTGAAATTCTTATAACAAGCAAAAACAAGTAATAATCTAATTGCTTCTAACCTTGCTACTGGTACGTAAGTCTCATCATAGTCTATCCCTTTTTTCTTGCGTATATCCTTTGGCCACGAGTCTTGCTTTGTTCCTTATAACTTTTCCTTTTTCGTCCATCTTGTTCCTGAAAACCCATTTAGCTCCAATAACAAATTTACCTTTTGGTTTAGGAGTTAATTCCCAAACATCATTAACATTGAATTACCTAAGTTCTTCTTGCATAGCTTCAATTCAGCTTTCGTCAGTTAAAGCTTCTTCTATGCTTTTGGGTTCTATTTCAGAAATAAGAGCAACAACGCTAGACTCTTCATGCCTTTTGGATCTTGTATGAATCCCTTCATTAATGTCACAAATAATGAGTTCTTTGGGATGACTAAACTTGTGCTTCCAATTGCTAGTTGGTCTTACAGTCTGCTGATCTTTTTCTTCATTTGATTCTTCAAAATTCGTTCGTTGTTGACCTTTTGTAGTCTGAGCTGCTTTAGAGGAATTAGACTTTATAGAGTCTGGAGCAGGTTCAGATTCTTCAGGTTGAATTTGGATCGATTGATTTTGTATAAGGTCTTGAAATTTGACATTCATCGATTCTTCCACAGATTGAGTCTTCTTGTTGTATACTTTGTAAGCTTTGCTGGAGGTTGAATATCCAAGGAAGATTCCTTTGTCTGATTTTTCTTCAAACTTACCAATTCGATCATTTGCATTTTTCAATATAAAACATTTGCAACCAAACACATGAAAATAGGAAACAATTGGCTTCTTTCCTTTGAACAACTCAGGGAGTTTTCTCCAGAATCGGCCTTAAGTAAACTCTGTTAATGATATAACATGTTGTAGAAACTGCTTCAGCCTAAAAACGAGAAGAAATATTGCTTTCAATTAAAAGTGTTCTGGCCATTTCTTGCAATGATCTATTTTTCATTTCCACAACTCCATTCTGTTCTGGAGTGTATGGAGAGGAGAACATATGTTGAAAATCAGATTCATCACAGAATTTAGCAAAGTCATGATTTTCAAACTCACCTCCATAATATGTTCGAATACTTGAAATAACATACAAATTTTCATTCTATACTTTCTTAGCAAGCTTTAAAAAATAAGAGAATGTTTTAGACTTACTTGCAAGAAAGTATACCCAAGTAAATCGTGAATAATCATCCACTATTACTAGGCAATATTTCTTTCCACCAATGCCTTGAGTTCTAGTTGGTCCAAAGAGATCCATATGTAGGAGCTGCAGCACACGATTAGTGGAAACTTGATTTATTGGTTTGAAAGAACTTCTAACATGTTTTCCCAACACACATGGTGTGCATAATTCAGATTTTTGGTATGTCAGGTTGGATAGACCACGAACAAGCTTCTTTGAAGAGATCTTGGCAATTTGCTTCATGTTCATATGGCCAAGTTTTCGATGCCAGAGATTAGCTTCCTCTTGAATTGAAATTAGACATTGAAATTTTTCTGCTTTGATGTCCAAGAGATAGATATTCCCATGTCTTCGCCCAGTGAAAGTCTGAGAGAAGTCTTTACTGGTTCCCGAACATATTCCTTCTTGAAAATTGATTTTGAATCATGTGTCGCACAGTTGATTGATACTCAGCAAGTTGTAATTGAGTCCTTCTACTAAGGAGACGTTGTTGATTGTGAGACTTCCAATCTTTACTATTCCACATCCGACAATTCTTCCTTTGCTATTTCCACCAAAAGAAACTGTTCCACCATTAACTTGCATAAGCTTTACGAAACAACTTGAATCTCTTGTCATATGTCTTGAGCATCCACTATCCAAGTACCATTTGACATTTTTCTTGATGGTGACCTGCATTTAAAAAAGAAACTCAAGCTTTCTTTGATAGCCACACTTTCTTGGATCCAATGGAGTTAGTGCAATATACGGTCTTTGCCCGATCCTTCTTAACGGGTTTCCAAACCATGGGACATTCTTTCTCAAAGTGTTCTGAACTATTGCATTTAGAACATTTAAGAGCACTACGACCAATAGGTTTTACAAAGATTTCTTGAAAATGATTTCTATAGAAGGCCTTTGTAGGTCTTTGTTTAATTCTTTCTTTTACTTTTGGAAAATCAATTAGAGGAATGGTTTCAAAAGTCATTCCCAAGCCTGATTTGTTAAAGTAAGGTCTTTGTGCTGAAAGAATCTTTTCCAATTTCTCAGTATCTATAGAAAACCTTTTGGAAATATTTGAAATATCATTTTTCAAAAGTGTATTTTCTTTTGAAAGAGAGTCTGCATTTTCTTTCAAAGTAATAAAACTTTTATCTAAATTTTCGAACTTTCCTTTACAAACAATCTCCTGTTGCTTAAGTGTAGAATTTTCCCTTTTTAGCTCGGAAATCCTCTTCAGAGAGGTTTTGAGACTAAGACACAGTTCATCAATATTATTAGAGACTTTAGTAGGAATTTTTAAATTACTTACCTCGATTTCATTATCTGAGTCTGAGTCTGTATCTGTCTCAGAGTCTGAATCTAATTCTGATTTTGCCATTAAACAAATATTAGCATAATCATCATCACTCTCTTTGCATTAGGTATCACTCCAAGTCTCTGCTTTGAGTACCTTTCTGTATTTCTCAGCTTTTCCTTTCTTTTTCTTCAGCAAGGGATAGCTGGGTCTGATGTGTCCATTTTTCTTGTATTCAAAACAAAACACATCTTTATTGGATTCATCGTCTTCAGCTGATTTATTTTGAAACTTTTGAGAGCTTTGTTTCTTCCAATTGAATCTTCTTCCCTTTTTTGTTCAGTTTTCTGAACCTTCTTATCATGAGAGCAAGCTCTTCATCGTCCATATCGTCTTTAGAATTTGTAACATCAAAATCATCATTAGATTTTAAAGCAATAGATTTTTTACCTTTGGGATCTTCATCTTCATTAATTTGCTCCACTTCATAAGATTGAAGAGTGCCAACCAATTCGTCAACGGAGAGTGGCATAATCCTTTGTGTCTCCCTTATTGATGTCTTCGCATGATTCCAATCTTTGGAAAGTCCACACAACAATTTGTTAACCTTCATGGGTCCTGAGATTGGTCGACCTTGATACTCAAGACTGTTAGGACTAGAATTAGCACCTAGAGGGGGGTGAATAGGTGTTTAAAGCGATTTTAACAAATTAAACCGAAAGAGATATAAATAACTTAAAACCAACAATTGTAGCAAATGAAAACAGTTAAAGATATAAATGATTAGGGATAGAGAATCGACACCCAGATTTATAGTGGTTCGGCTTAGACCAAGCCTACGTCCACTCTCCCGCACGGACAGCCCTTCTGGCTGGATTTCACTAAGAATCAATAAGAGTGATTACAGTCTCACGCTCTTGAGTCCATAGTGTAGATTACTCTACTACACTTCCTCAAGGTCTCACTACAATATGATCTCTCTTTTGATTACATGTAACGCTCGAAGAATGATATCGCAAAATAGAAAAGGAGATTCAGACTTTGGAATTCTTCTATCCGCACCCTTCAACAACTAGAGCATCTCTCTTATATACTTCTTCATGCCTTCAATACCGTTGGCACCTTCCAAAGAAGTTCTTTCAATCAACCCGTTGGACAGAATCAATTAGAGAGATCTCGAGCTCTTTAAGGTAAGTGTTGATAGCCCATCAATCCTGCTTACCCATACAATCAGGATCTCGGTTTCCATAAGTAGATCCTTCCAAATATAAGTTGCGAAATCTTTAGAGAATCTAAACATATTCCATATGAAAGTAAGATCGTTTAGTGCTGAATCCAGTAGAAAGATATCCACTAGTCGTTAGAATAAAGATCATATAAGATCAGAATAAACGTCGCTCTGGAAACTGTCCATGTAAGTAGACTTTGAAATATAAGTCTTGAGTCTTGCTAGCTTCAGACTTTGATCTTCAGACTTTGTCAATAGAGTCTGTAAGTCTTCAGACTAGACTGATAAAAATGTTTGGTCAACTTCAAAATACTTTAAGAGAATTCATCCAACAATCTCCCCCTTTTTGATGGTGACAAAACTTTCCTGCAGATTTGAATATTATCGCCCTACAATACAAATACAACTTTTAAGCAAGCATCATACAAGATTAGAATAAAAATAGTAGAAGTTATCCTGTACACAGATATCCTGTACACAGACTTTCCCTGTACACAGATCTGCATTCACCGAAACTTCATTAGTCATAAACAGACAGTACTATCTTTATCTAATTTAAGAAGCTTAAAGTATTGCCATAGTGAGCACACATTCAAAAACTGCACACGTTTTAAAAACTCAAGTCAAAGTCAAGATAGCAACAGATATAAAAGATAGGATTTGGTTTGAGAACAGAAAATCATTCGAAAATCTGCAAAGTCTTCTCCCCATTTTTGTCAGCAAAAAAAAATCAAGGAGCTCGAGGAATGCGAACAAGTTGAAAGTCCTCCATAGACTTGACAGTGTCTTCAAGCTTCCTTAAATCTTCCTGTACTTGGGTGAGAGTAGTGCCCTTTGCAGTATCCTGAATCTGACGCTGAACATCTTTAAGCTGATCATGCAGAGTGATGAACATTGCATGATTTTCATTCTGCAAGGTCTGAAATTCATATCCCATGGCATAAATTTGGCCTTTGAGTTCCAAGATGATTTCAAGCAGCCTTTGAAAATCTCCAGAATTGTCAGTCTGAGTGCTTGTTTCAGCTCGGTCTGATGGTGGAGTCAAGCTAGTATGAATGTCAGCAGGAAGTTCAGTGTGTGGAGATGATGCCTCTCCTTCAGGATACTGTGCAGCATGAATATCTTCAGCATCAGGAGGTGATCGACTAACACCTGTTTGTGCATCCTCTTCTCTAAAAGTCAGTAGAAGAGGTGTGTGTTCTCTGTCTGTATCTCCCCCTGTTTCCATGTCTTCTGGAGGAGAAAAGAACTCTTCTTTCTGAGGAGTTTCCTCAGTGACAGGTTGTTGTAGATCCTCATTTTCTGCTGGAGAATCTGTTCGTTCTGGTTCATCTGCTTGTTCTGCTTTTCCTTCTTCCTCTTCCTCTCTTTCTTCCTCTTTCTTCTCTTCCTCTTTCTCTGCAAATTGATGTTCTGGAACAGTTGGAATAGATGCAGCAAATTGAGAAACAAGAGCAGAGATGGGTATAGCATCATCATCATCTTCATCTTCCAAGATGATTGCCCTTCTCTTCTTGGTAGAACTAACCACAGGTTATTTCCCTTTCCTTTTGGCCGCTGATGAGTCTGGTCTGAACTTGATAGGAGTCTTTTCCTTGAATTGCTCCAGCTTCTTGCTAAGCTCTTTCAAACGCATTTTGGTAATCATCCTCAGCCCGATGACCATTTTATCAATAGTCTTCACAGTGAGAATATGAGGAGGTTGAATGTTTAGATGTCTGAAGAGACGAGTAATGAGAGCAGCATAAGGAAGTTTTCCTTTGTCCTTTGCCATGCATCTGTACATGTGAAATATGATGGTATGCAGCAAAGAGAAGTTTAGACCAGTCTTGATGGCAAACATCAACTTAGCTTCAGAGATGGATACATCTGTCTTGGATGTCGATTTGGGTCTCAGACAGTTGATCACAATCTTGTGCAGCAAAGTATTTGTTGCATTCATTCTGGAGTAGGAGAGTCGACCTTCTGCAATTCTGTCTCTTGCTAGTTCAAGAGTAGCATGGCTTACGGACACACTGATTGATTGGAAAGCCCCTCTTTCCACACCAAGTACATCAGCCAAAATGTCCTTATCAACGACATACTCTTTATCCCTCACGCTGAAAGAAAAGCCGTTTGCATCAATGAAACTGAGATTGGAGTAGAAGTACGCCGTTAATTCAGAATGTGCCATGTCACAGTCAGTACAGAACTGATAAAGTTGAAGTTTTTCAAATTTCTCTCGCAAATTTATGCTCAATAAGTCCAGAAAATCGAAATCCACAGTCCGTGGGTTCATCACCCCACGCTTCAGCAATTTTTCATACTTCTTCCTGTGTCCGTCTGAGCGGAACAGTTCATCCTTCTTCCCTCGAAGGTTTGCAGCCACACCCATCCATGGTTTAAAGTGTATGAACATATTTTCATCATCATCCTTTCCCTCAGGCTGATTCATACTACCAAACCTAGGGTCACTGGGGAAGTTTGCAAATACTTTTGCAGCCGTTCCTTCAGGCACAACCCCAGACCTCTCCATGACAGTGAGAAAATGAGTCTCGTTTCTGTAACCCTTCTCTTTCAGAAATTCATCCACGAAGGTCATAGCAGAACCACCTTCCTTTAATACAGAGTAAAGCTTGTAAACAAAGGCAGGCTTAAGAGTTCTTACTGGTTCGATATCTTCATAAACCGTTTCTGCATCTTGAGGGCCATGTCCTTAAGGGCTAGTTGGGGAAGACCGCTGTTGAGATCGTTGAGGAGTTTGCTCAGTAGGAAAGTCGCTTTCTTCAATGAGATCAAAGTGCGTAGGCCCCTCACCAGATCCCTGTGGTCCCCTGTTTGCTATTCTGGATGACTTCCTTTGATACGACATTGTGCTTTCTTTGGAGAAGCTTTCTCACTTGTGTCGCAAGAAAGTTGAGAACTTTGAAACGAAGAAGTTTTGGAGAGAAAAAATACAGATCAGTGAAAAGCTTTTGATCTAGGGTTTCTGGGTAAAGTGAAAACGAAGGAGAAGAGGTGTATAAAAGATAACAGATACGGGGGATAAACCAAGCGTCGTATATTTTGGAAATCTTAAAATTTCCTTTTTGAAAAATAACTGCCTTAATAAATTGATAACCACTCTCTTTAAATATAACCGCCTTAAAAATAGACAGATAATCTTACCTTATCAATAAGACAGTTTAAGTAAATGAACTTACAGTCGTGTCGATTCGTATTCTCAGTCTTTAACCTTTGAGTCTGATGCTCTGTCAGACTTTAGTTACTGAGTCTGAGCTTCAACATTCTTCAAGAGATAAAATATTGAGTCTTGAGCGAATAGACTCAAACAAGCTTTTCTCAAGTGGCTTTGTGAAGATGTCTACCAGTTGATTCTTTGAGTCTATGAACTGTATCAAGACCTCTTTGTTCTGAACATGATCTCTTATAAAGTGATGTCGAATCTCAATATGTTTTGCTCTTGAATGTAGGATAGGATTCTTTGTAAGATTGATTGCACTGGTGTTGTCACATCTTATTTCTGTGCAAGAGTCTTCAATGCCAAAGTCTTGCAGTTGTTGTTTTATCCACAATATTTGAGAGCAGCAACTTCCAAGAGCTACGTATTCTGCTTCAGCCGTTGAAAGAGCCACAGTACTTTGTTTCCTTGAAAACCAAGATACTGCCCTGTTTCCAAGCAATTGACAAGTACCTGAAGTGCTTTTTCTTTCAACTCTACAACCTGCAAGATCTGCGTCTGAATAGCCGAGAAGTGTAAAGTCTCCTTCTTTGGGATACCAAAGACCAATCTTGGCAGTAGTAACAACATATTTAATAATACGTTTAACAACACTTAAGTGAGATTCTTTAGGATCAGATTGAAACCTAGCACATATGCAAACACTAAATAATATGTCAGGTCTGGATGCAGTAAGATAAAGAAGTGAACCAATGATACTCCTGTATAACTTTTGGTCAATTTTCTTCCCTGCTTCATCTTTGTCTATCTTCAAGGAACTTGACATTGGTATGTCAGTCTTTTTGCAATTTTCCAGACCAAACTTTTTAACAAGTTCTTTTGCATATTTCTCTTGATGAATGAATATTCCCTCCTTTAGTTGTTTGACTTGTAGACCAAGGAAAAAGGATAGTTCACCCATCATGCTCATCTCGAATTCATCCTGCATAGACTTAGAAAATTTCTTGCACAAAGTCTCATTAGATGATCCGAATATGATGTCATCAACATAAATCTGAACAAGTAGAAAGCTTTTACCTTCCTTTTTAATGAACAAAGTAGTGTCTACCTTTCCTTTAGAAAAGCCACTATGAATTAAGAAATTACTTAGCCTTTCATACCAAGCTCGAGGAGCTTGTTTCAATCCATATAAAGCTTTCTTCAGTCTGAACACAGAGTCTTGTTTCTTTGAATCTTCAAATCCATAAGGTTGTTCCACGTAGACTTCTTCTTGAATAAATCCATTCAGGAATGCGCTTTTGACATCCATTTGAAACAACCTGAAATTCTTATAGCAAGCAAAAGCAAGTAGTAATCTAATTGCTTCTAACCTTGCTACTGGAGCGTAAGTCTCATCGTAGTCTATCCCTTCTTCTTGCGTGTATCATTTAGCCACGAGTCTTGCTTTGTTTCTCGTTACTTTGCCTTTTTCGTCAACTTTGTTCCTGAAAACCCATTTAGCTCCAATAACTGATTTACCTTTTGGTTTGGGAGTCAATTCCCATACGTCGTTAATACTGAATTGTCTGAGCTCTTCTTGCATTGCTTCAATCCAGCTTTCATCAGCTAAAGCTTCTTCAATATTTTTGGGTTCTATTTCAGAAATAAGAGCAACAGCACTAGACTCTTCTCGCCTTTTGGATCTTGTTCGAATTCCCTCATTAATGTTCCCAATAATGAGTTCTTCAGGATGACTAGACTTGTGCTTCCAGTTACTGGTCAGTCTGATAGATTGTTGATCTTCTTCTTGAGTAGATTCTTCATCAGTAGCTTGTTGTACTGATTTCGATTTAGTAACTGCTTCAGTGGAGTTAGATCTAGCAGTGTCTGGAGCAGATTCTGAATCTTCAGTCTGTATCTGCTGAACTTGTGGAGAGTCTTGAAATTTGACATTCATTGATTCTTCCACAGTCTGAGTCTTTTTGTTGAACACTCTAAAAGCTTTGCTTGTAGTTGAGTATCCAAGAAAGAATCCTTCATCTGATTTTTCTTCAAACTTACTAACACGATCATTTGCATTCTTTAGAATAAAACATTTGCAACCAAATATTTGAAAATAAGAAACTATTGGTTTCTTCCCTTTAAAAATTTCATAAGGAGTTTTCTCAAGAATTGGCCTTAAAAACACTCGGTTTATAATATAGCAAGCAGATGAAATAGCTTCTGCCCAAAACCTTGAAGAAATTTGATTTCCAATTAAAAGTGTTCTTGCCATTTCTTGTAAAGACCTATTCTTCCTTTCCACAACCCCATTCTGTTCTGGTGTATATGAAGAGGAGAATTTGTGTTGAAAACCAAATTCATCACAAAATTTAGCAAAGTCTTGATTTTCAAACTCACCTCCATGGTCTGTATGAATGCTTGAGATAGTGTGACCTTTCTCATTCTACACCTTTTTAGCAAATTTTGAAAAGAGAGAGAAAGTCTCTGACTTACTTGTAAGAAAGTAGACCCAAGTGAATCGTGAATAGTCGTCCACTATTACCAGACAGAACCTTTTACCACCAATGCTTTTCGTTCTGGTAGGTCCAAACAAATCCATATGCAGAAGCTGCAATACATGATTAGTGGAAACTTTATTTATTGATTTGTAAGAGTTTCTAACCTGTTTACCCAGTACACATGGTGTACATAGATCAGACTTTGAATAATTTAGAATAGGCAATCCTCGAACAAGTTTCTTTGTAGAGATCTTGTTGATTTGCTTCATATTGATATGGCCTAGCTTTTTGTGCCATAGATTTGCTTCATCTTGTACTGATATTAAGCACTGTGATCTTTCTTGATTCACATCCAGAAGATAGATATTTCCATGTCTTCGACCAGTAAAAGATTGAGTAAAGTCTTTACTGATTCCAGAGCACGTTTCTTCCTGAAAGTTGATCTTGAAACCAGAATCACACAACTGACTTATGCTAAGCAGGTTGTAATTTAATCCTTCAACTAAGGAAACATTATTGATAGACAAACTTCCAATCTTCACTGTTCCTCGACCAGTAATCCTTCCTTTGTTGTTACCACCAAAGGAAACTTTTCCTCCGTCTATCTGGATAAGTTTTATGAAGCAGCTTGAGTCTCCTGTCATATGTCTTGAACAGCCACTATCAAGATACCATTTAATCTTCTTTTTGATAGTAACCTGCAATTAACAGAAATCAAGCTCTTTTTGGTACCCATACCATCTTGGGTCCAGAAGTGTTAGAACAATAGACAGTCTTAGCCCAGCTCTTTTTAACAGGTCTCCAAACCAAAGGACATTCTTTCTCAAAGTGTTCTAAGCTTTTACACTTGGAACATCTCAGAGCATTTCTACCAACAGGTTTTACAAAAACTTTCTGGAAATGATTCTTGTAAACAATTCTAGCTAGTCTTTGTTTAATTCTTTCTTTTACCTTCGGAAAATCAATCAGTGGAATAGTTTCAGAAGTCATACCAAGACCTAACTTATCAAAATATGGTCTTTGTATCGAAAGAATCTTATCCAGCTTTTCAGAACCATTTGAAAATCTTTTTGATATGTTAGTGATATCATTTTTCAAAAGATTATTTTCATTTGAAACACTGTCTGAGTTTTCTTTCACAACAGCAAAATCTTTTTCCAGCTTTTCAAACTTTTCTTTCATAAGTTTATCCTGTTGCTTCAATGTAGAATTTTCCCTTTTCAATTCGGAGATCCTCTTAAGAGAGGTTTTCAGACTAAGACAAAGTTCATCAATATATTTAGAAACTTTAACAGGAATTTTCAAGTTACTAACCTCGAGTTCGCTGTCTGAGTCTGTGTTTGAATCAAGGTCTGAGTCTGAGTCTGATTTTGCCATTAAACAGATATTGGCATAATCATCGTCACTTTCTTCACATTCAGTATCACTCCAAGTCTCTGCTTTAAGTGCCTTCCTGTTTTTCTCAGTCTTCCATTTTCTCTTCTTTAACAGAGGACAGTTGGGTCTGATGTGTCCCTTTTTTCTTGCATTCAAAGCAAGTCACTTCTTTATTAGTATCATCTTCCTATGTTGACCTGTTTTGAAACTTTTGAGAATTTTGTTTCTTCCAATTGAATTTCCTTCATTTTCTGTTCAACTTTCTGAATCTCTTTATCATAAGTGCCAGTTCTTCATCATCTAGATCTTCTTCAGAGTCTGTAACATCAGAATAGTCGTTAGACTTTAAGGCAATAGATTTCTTACCTTTTGAGTCTTCCTCTTCGTTGGTCTGTTCTACTTCATAGGATTGAAGAGTCCCAACCAATTTGTCTACAGAGAGTGGAGCAATCCTCTGTGTCTCTCTTATTGAGGTTTTTATGTAATTCCAGTCTTTTGAGAGTCCTCGAAGGAGTTTGTTGACCTTCATATGTCCTGAGATTGGATGTCCCTGATATTCAAGGCCATTTACAATTTCAGTAAAGCGACTAAACATGTCAGTTATTGATTCTCCTAATCTCATCTTAAAGACTTCATATTGTCCCAAGAGAATGTTGATCATCGTTTCTTTCACACGATCAGTTCCTTCATAGGTAATGTGAAGCCTATCCCATACTTCTTTTGTTGTATCATAAGAAGATATTCTGTTATATTCAGTAGGGGATAAAGCACAATATAAAGAGTAAATAGCTTTGGCGTCGAGAGTCTGTCTCTTGGTGATTTCTTCTTGAGTCAAAAGAGTAGGAACAACAGGTTCTTTTCCTCTCTCTGATTCCGATGCAGCAGCAAGAATGATTCCTTTATCAACCACTTCCCATTCCAAAGGATCTTTCGATCTTAGGAATGCCTTCATCTTATTTTTCCATATGCTGTAATCTTTTCCATCAAAGTATGGAGGTCTGGTATTGCTTTGACCTTCAACCAACCCTGTAGGCAACATACTAGCCATAGATCTTTTACTTAGAAGTAAAGACACTTCTTATAAACAAGTACACAAGCTCTGATACCAATTGTTAGGACTACAATTAGCACCTAGAGGGGGGTGAATAGGTGTTTAAAGCGATTTTAACAAATTAAACCGAAAGAGATATAAATAACTTAAAACCAACAATTGCAGCAAATGAAAACAGTTAAAGATATAAAGGATTAGGGATAGAGAATCAAGACTCCAGATTTATAGTGGTTCGGCTTAGACCAAGCCTACGTCCACTCTCCCGCACGGACAGCCCTTCTGGCTGTATTTCACTAAGAATCAATAAGAGTGATTACAGTCTCACGCTCTTGAGTCCACAGTGTAGATTACTCTACTACACTTCCTCAAGGTCTCACTACAATATGATCTCTCTTTTGATTACACGTAACGCTCGAAGAATGATATCGCAAAATAGAAAAGGAGATTTAGACTTTGGAATTCTTCTATCCGCACCCTTCAACAACTAGAGCATCTCTCTTATATACTTCTTCATGCCTTCAATACCGTTGGCACCTTCCAAAGAAGTTCTTCCAATCAACCCGTTGGACAGAATCAATTAGAGAGATCTCGAGCTCTTTAAGGTAAGTGTTGATAGCCCATCAATCCTGCTTGCCCATACAATCAGGATCTCGGTTTCCATAAGTAGATCCTTCCAAATATAAGTTGCGAAATCTTTAGAGAATCTAAACATATTCCATATGA
Organism: Eucalyptus pauciflora; assembly: GCA_007663325.1. NCBI lineage: Eukaryota > Viridiplantae > Streptophyta > Magnoliopsida > Myrtales > Myrtaceae > Eucalyptus > Eucalyptus pauciflora. Next base: position 5,321,610 of record VMYD01000012.1, read on the forward strand.
AAGTAAGATCGTTTAGTGCTGAATCCAGTAGAAAGATATCCACTAGTCGTTAGAATAAAGATCATATAAGATCAGAATAAACGTCGCTCTGGAAACTGTCCATGTGAGTAGACTTTGAAATATAAGTCTTGAGTCTTGCTAGCTTCGGACTTTGATCTTCAGACTTTGTCAATAGAGTCTGTAAGTCTTCAGACTAGACTGATAAAAATGTTTTGTCAACTTCAAAATACTTTAAGAGAATTCATCCAACAAAGACCATTCACGATTTCTGCAAAACGACTAAACATGTTAGTGATAGATTCTCCTGGCTTCATCTTGAAGGCTTCATATTGACCGAGCAAAATATTGATTATGGTTTCTTTCACTCGATCAGTCCCTTCATACGTAATGTGCAGCCTATCCCAGACTTCTTTAGCTATTTCACAAGAAGATATTCTATTATATTCAGTTAGAGATAATGCATAATATAAGGAGTAAATTGCTTTTGCATCAAGACCTTTTCTCTTGGTTATCTCTTCTTGAGTCATCTCGCTAGCCTCTACAACTTCTTTTCCCCTTTCTAAGACTATTGTAACTTTAGGAATGATTCATTTGTCTACCACATCCTATTCCAGAGGATCTTTCGATCTTAAGAATGCTTTCATCTTGTTTTTCCATATGTTGTATTCCTTTCCATCAAAATAAGGCGGTCTGGTGTTGCTTTGCCCTTCAACCAAATCTAGAGCCAACATACTAGCCATGGCTCTTTAACTCTAAAGTAAAAACACTTCAATTTAAATGAGTACACAGGCTCTGATACCAATTGATAGTGCTAGTATGAGCACCTAGAGGGGGCTAAATAGGTGCACAAACAACTTTTGCAAAATATAGTATAAAACTTTACTTTTAACCTGAGTCTGATTGATAATAGACTTTGTAGAGAAAATCAGACTCTAACAATTAAATAGAGTTGCAAGCCAAATAAAAGAGTTCAAGGAAGAGAATAAGAACACTAGGTTTATAGTGGTTCGGCTTAATCCAAGCCTACGTCCACTCTCCCGCACTGACAGCCCACCGACTGGATTTCACTATGAATCAAAAGAGTCGTTACAGTATCACGTTCTTGATTCCATAGTGTAGAGACTCTGCTACACTTCCTCAAGGCCTCACAAATGTCTAAACTTTCTTTTGAGTACAAATTTTCGCTTAACAATTGAATCAGCAAAGAACAAGGAGTTTCAGACTTTGGAATTTATCTATCGCGCACACCCTCGAATAACTAGAGCTTCTTCCTTATATACTCCTCCATGCCTTCATATTTGTTAGCACCTTCCAAAGGAGTTCTTCCAATCTACATGTTGGACAGAATCAATTAGGGAGATCTCGAATTACTTAAGGAATGTGATGATAGCCCACCAATCATGCTCACCCATACAAATAGGATCTAGGTTTCCATAAGTAGAACCTTCCAAGTATACTTCGCCAATCAACGGATCTAATTTACTTGTATTGATTTCAAAACGAATAATAGATCTTGAGATGTTATCTCCAGCTGTGAGAACTTCTTTAGCTGCTCGAATCAAATCCTTAAAGAAATACTTGATTCTGAATAAGTCTTCTTCGTCGGTCTAGAAATTGTCAATGAGGGCAGACTTTCAAACTTGAGTCTAGCAGTCTGGCGATCTTCAGAATTTGACGTAAGAGTCTGCAAATCTTCAAACTAGACTAATGGAAATGTTTTGTCAGTTTCAAAACAAATCAGGAAGTTTTCTCCAACAAAAACGTCTCTGGATGGTCATTGGCCACTGAGAGCCAACCGGTGAAGGGTCGAACCGACCTCCTCTGCCGGCCGACCTCCTCCACCAGTGGCTGGTCAAATAGGTCAAACCAGTTTGGCTATCCCTTGCGTGGCTTGGTCTTTGGGTTCTGAATTTTGTGTAATTTAGTCCTTAAGGAAATCTTGTGATTTAAGGAAACACGGTTCAATTTAAAGAGAAATGGTTCAATTTTGATGAAATTAAGCCAATTAAACCATATAAACGCAATCCGGTAATTTTCTATTGGCCTAATTACTTAATTAACATGACAAATATTGGACTTACCTCATGGATACATGTAATTGGACTCTCTAGGCTAATTGGACGGTTTCATGTAATTCCTTGCTCCAAATTGCAAATTAATCAAAATTGAATTCAATTAATTTTGCAAGGCACCTATTGGATCAATTGCCCATATCTAAGGTAATTTATTGCATCCAAATTGACTTTAAATTAGTAACGTGACTTTTATGCTAAAATTGAATTGAGGTTTAATGGTGAAATTGAACCTTAATTCGTGAATTCGAACCTTTGTCTCAAATGGCAACTTGAATTTCTTCAATTGAAGTTTTTTTTACGTTCAAGAAGGCTAAATTTTTCCAATTGAAAAGTTCCCGAATGAATTTCACAAAACGGATCCTGGATTTTGACTTATCTCACAAAAATAAGTGGAATGGAAGTGCCCATTCGCAAATCATGAAGAATTGATTTGGACCCCCTAATTAGGTTAAAAGTGACAATTCACATTTCAACATGACCGTTCTCGAAATTGAATGAACCGGTGAATGGATGATGGTCCCTAAATCAAATGTCATAAAATGAACTAAGTCTAATTATGACTAGAATGAAAGTAATTTTATTTTTGGCCGATTTTGAACATAAAACCGAAAAATTCGGAAAACAAGGTTCATCCATTTTTGCAATTTTTTTTATGCTAATATCAAATTGTGACAAAATGAAGTGATTTATGGATTTTTGAATTTTTTATTTTTTTTGGTCAAAAGTTTGACAAAAAATCAACCATCTAGTTGATTTTTCCTAAAATGTTGATTTTTGGATCGAATCTTTAAAATTTTTGAAAATTAACCTGGGTAAAGTGAAATTAGGACTATTTAAAATCAACCCAAAAGTCAATAGTTTGACCTTTTTGGGTTTTCGATGTAAATGAATGGGATATTGCTTAACAATGACAAGACAAAAGAAAGAAACGAAAACAACACTTTTTGTTCATGAAACAGGCTTCATAGCAATCGGAAACCCTAATATCGAGTTTTCTATTTTTATCGACACGTCGATTAAAGGTGTTAATAATAATATTCTTCTTAATGGATATAATAATGTCTCAAGAGTGCTCATTGTAGGGGACCATGCACAGAAGGTGGCCCTACTGTCAACACACGATTCAATCTAAGAGAGGGCCTCCAAAACGTTAAAATGGCTAATTTTTTTTAACTCTTTCATTACGTTAACATGAAATTCCCTTTCTTATATAACTAACTTTATTTCCGAACATTTTTGTGGCTTTACTGATTGCTCTTTCTTTTTTGAGAAATGAAGTTGTTGCTTTGTAGCTAGTAGCTGAATATAATTGAATATTTCAATAATTTAGGTACCTCTTTTACTATATAAATTTCAATTAGATGTACTCTTTTAGAAAAGAGCAGTTAAAAATGTTTTTATGTGAATCTTTAAATGTATTTTGTTCATGCAATATCTCAATAGGCTTAAATTTAAAGAAAAACTGCCAACCAAATATTCAAAGAGAAAATCTTCTGCTATTTTGGCTTTAGCATGCGCTCTTAAGATCGAAGGTTGAGTTTTCGGTCTCTATTGTCTCATAACCTTATATATAAGAGGAAAACTACCAGCCAAATACGTGGATTCTACTGATAAGCTAATTAATCCGAACTAAGTTAAGGGTAGTAATAAGAGCGAGCAACCACAAACTTTGTGATGATTGCTGTCATATCCCAAATCTATATTCAGAATTTAGGGATTGATCGGCCATTCATCAAATAAAAGATTAAGCCTTTAACCAATGTAAATCATTTTATGAAAATGTATGAACCGGAATAATAAGCTTCATTTGAAAACCAAAATAAATCCTACACCCCCTTCCCCCAGACTTCCTTTTCATAAAGTCATCGTTCTCCTTTATTTTTGAAACTTGAAATGGAAATAAGAGGGGGTGAGCAAATCCATGGTTTTATAAGTGACAATCATCACCTCTATAGGATCAAGCAATGAATGATGCGGGTTTAAAATAATCATGTAGTTGTCAAAATCACACTTAAGCTAGTATGCAATACCACCTATAACTAGTCATGTCAATATCATAAATGATTTGAGATATTGTTGCAACCCTTCCGAGATGAGTTTAATGGGGTTTAATAAATTACTTAGCGGGTGCAAATAATCTTCTCCCCAGGGGATGCCAATGCGCACTCGTTAGATTTAGTAAGGTTGACTCCGTTTCTTTTCTCTACTTCTCGGTTTCCACAAGACCTCCTACTTTTGTAGAGCTGCCAAATCCAGATTCTGTTGTCTCATGGATTCATTGTGAACAACTCATTGGACTCATCGGATGACATGATCAAGTGCTTAGAGAGCTTATAAAGATGGTTATATCGCAACGTTCACAAATTCAAACCAAAATTCTTGTAACTGGATTTTGTTCTCTTTTTGCCGGCCAATCACGTAATCTCTATGGAAAAAAACAAAAGAACAGTCAAATCACTAAACAAGGAAAAGTTTCACTTTTTTAGCCTACGGGATGCTAGAATTTTGCAATAAGATTACTTTGAAGATGCTTTGAGGTTTGAACCTTTAATAACCCTGTTCCCTATTACAGACGAGTATGATAGGTGCAAGTCAACAATCAATTACTGACCTTCAACTTCAATAGAAATTTGGAGTGGAACAATGACAGAATTAGTAGTCCTTAAACTCGGGCTAATTGGCTCCGGTAGCTCTTCATCTTTCTTTCTTTCCCATGGAGACATAAGAATGGTGTACACTTAACAAGAAAAGGACATATAGGGGTTAATGCTGCAAAGTGAGTTTTTGAAAGATCTCTTCCATGTTTATTTAGTCAATCGTCCCAATACAGAAATCACATCTAGAGAAGAAGATGATAACATAATAAACTGAGCATCCTTATACGAAATTGCATTTCAATCCCACAAAAGTTGTAATCCTTAATCTACATTGCACATAGCTTAAAGGGACCACTTCCGAACAATTTCATCGGCCTCCATGAAATTTGATCGTCTTCCGCTTTGACTTCCTCATCCATTTGGCTACTCTTCTCTCCATACTTGTAACTTTTCTTGCCAGCCATTTGGGTCTTCCGGTTTCCCATGAAATGTAACCTATGGAGATTCCAATCACAATTCCAGATGCGTAGCCTATCCCCACTACTTTCCTATCAAACCAACTTGCATTATCTTTTGTACTGTCCTTTTGGAAGAACGGTTGTGGTGGTGAAGGAGGTTGGGGACCATCATGGCCTGTGTTTTGTAATTGGATTCCATATAGACCTAAATTTCCACGGAATGAGTTGCTTGCAAATGTGCTCAGTTGCTTGTCTTGAGGTATGCAGCCTGAGAGTTTGTTCTCTGAGAGGTTCAAATACCCAAGAAATGTCAAATCTCCCAGTTCTCTAGGAATCCTCCCACTAAGCTTGTTTGAAGATAGATCTAGCCATCCAAGGTTAGTCAAGTTTCCAAGAGTTGGAGGAATGGATCCCATGAGGTGGTTGTGGGCAAGGTTGAGCCCTATGAGAGATTGGAGATGTCCAATGACATCTAGGATGTTTCCTTCAAAAGAATTGAACGATAAGTCAAGGGATGTCAAGATGGTCAAGACGCTCAATAGCTGAATATCCCTTCCTTTTATGATCATATTCACAGAATCATAATAAGTCAAGTTACGAGTCTTCTGCTCCATGTACAATGATTTGTCTTGTGGCTCTTGCCTATTTTGTCCCTTTATCATCCCCTCAAGTTTCCCTATCAAATTGGTTGGTAAAGGACCAGTAAAGTTGTTGTTCGAAAGGTCCAAAATGCGCAACTTGGGAAAGAGATTGGGTCCGCTTAGAAAGTCTAAACGACCCGTAAAATTGTTGGACCTTAAAATAAGAACTTCCAAGTAATGGCAATGATAGACAAGGGTAGCTGGCAATACACCATGGAATTGATTTTGACTCAGGTCAAGAGTTCTCAAGCTACTTATCCGTGAAAATCTTGTGGGGATCATGCCCGAAAGACGATTCATTCGCAAGTCCAAAACCAATAGATCAAGGCTGCCGTTTGATAAGCACTTGGGTAGTCTACCAGTTAAGCTATTATTAGACAAGAGAAGGAATGAGAGATTGGTGGCGATGCATATTGAAGAAGAGATCTCCCCCTTTACTTTATTGTTTTTGATCGCATAGTAAAATGTGGAGGGTGATGGAAGTGGGAGGGGGCCTTCAAAGTTGTTGGTGGACAAATCAATCGTTAACAATGATGTATTTGAGAAACCTTCTATTGGCCATTGTCCCGAAAGTTGATTGTTGTTGAGGAAAAGATAGACTAGGTCCGTCAAATTACCCAAAAACAAAGGAATTGGACCGGTAAACTAATTTATTCTCAGACTCAAGCTGTGCATAGCTCGGAGATTTCCTAGGGATCTAGGAATCGAACACGAAAGCCGATTAGTGCCGAGAAATAGACGTTGTAGCTTAGTCAGATTAGCCAAAGAAGAAGGAATTGTACCAATGAGCTGATTTTTGCTCAGCTCCAAGTCAATCATAGCTCGGAGGTTTCCTAACTCATCAGGAATTTTACCAAAAAGTTGGTTCTTATATAAATATAAAAAGGTAAGCTCTGTCAAATTGCCTAGTGTTGAAGGGATTGAACCGGAAAGATTATTGCTGCTCAATGTGAGACCAAGGAGAAGTTTCAAGTTCCCAAGCTCCGGTGGGATGGAACCAGTAAGTCCATTATTAGCTATGAACAAATATGTTAGTTTCATCAATTTCCCAAAGGTGGGAGGAATTGGCCCCGTCACGAAGTTGTCACTTATGAAAATGACTTCCAAGTTTGTCAAATCCCCTGTTTCAAGAGGAATAAAACCAAAAAATTAATTGTGATGGATGTAGAGCCCAACAAGGCTACTCAAGTTACCCAAGGAAGAAGGAAGAGATCCATCCAAGTTGTTTGAAAGCAAGGCAAGCTTATTCAGTAAACACAACTGACCTATTTCATCGGAGATGGGACCACTCAACTCATTAAAGCCAAGTGCAAGCACCTCGAGCTTCGTGAGCTCACCAATCTCCCGCGGTATTATCCCAGATAGTTGATTGAAGGAGAGGTCAAGGAATGTGAGATTGGTTAAAAGACTGACTTGAGGTGGAATATAGTCGAAGAGTTCATTTTTGTGCAAGTCTATATAGGTGAGACCTAGCAAAGATGAGAACGGGAACTCATCGAGTGTACCTTTGATGTTTGATCTGGTCAAATTGATTGCAATCACGCTCCTGGCTAGGTTGCATGAGATGCCGTACCACCCACACGGGCTTGCCGCTATCGCATTGGAGTGGATGGCATTTTGAGGAGGGAGGGTCCATGTAGATAGAGAAGAGGTGGATTGGGTTTGATTTTGAAGGCTGGATTTCCATTTGAGAAGCGCTTGTGCTTCTAGTGTGGAGCCATAAGCAACAATTGGACCTTGTGGAATGATAATTAAAAGCACTGTGAAAAGGGCAAACAAAGCTAAAAGAGGCACTGGTGTCGGTGAATTCATGATTTCTTTTGTTTGCTTTGGAGGTTGATAATCACCGATGAGGCATATATAAAAAGCTTAAGTGCTAACTCCAACGAGGATAGCTGTAATCCAACGTGACTTATTTTAAGAATAAATGTAGTCTACATGATTTGCCGGAGTTGTCTACCCAAAAATTGATTTTTAATATAAATATTAATTGAGTTGAATTAAAAAAACTAACTTTTTTAGGGTCAAACATCACAAATAAACATCCGTGAAGACCACGACTTCCCATGAATCATCGCCTTCACCTATTGATCCAAAAACCACCGCACACGAAACCCCAAAAATCCTTTTACTTTTTGAGCAGCCATGTCTCCTTCACACTTTTCTTTAAATTACCTCACTCGGCGACGACCTCCACTTCCTATTAGATGCGTACAAATTCCATCCATACGTGCACGCTGGTTTCAATTCTTCTTACTTTGACCGGTATGATGGTTTAAATCCTAATTGAATCTTAAAACTGTGACATTTAGAGATTCGCATGAGCAGAATATTTTTCTTGATGACGTGATAATAAGGTCTCAAGGGTGCTCATTGTAGGGGACCATGCGCACAGCGTGCAAAACGGGCAAGACCCTACCGTTAACTTACAATGCAGTGTAAGAGAACAATGAATGGCTATTCTTTTAACCCTCTCCTTACGTTAACATGAAACTGTTGCCTTTCTTACATGGCTAACTTTCTTTCTGAACATTTTTGTGGCTTTACCGATTGCTCTTTCTTTTTTTGAGAAATGGGGATGTTGCTTTCTAGCTAATGGCTGACTATATTTGGATATTTGAACAATTTAGGCACCTATTGAACCATGTAAATTTCAACTAGATCTGCTCTTTTAAAAAAGAGAAGGAGAAAATGTACCTATGTAAAACTTCAACTGTACTTTGCTCACGCAATAACTAAGTACACTCAAATTTAAAAGAAAAAACTACCAACCAAATATACAAATAGAAAATCTTCTGCTACTTTAGCATACACTCTTAAGATTGAATATTGAGTTTTCGGTTTCTATTGTCTCATAACCTTATTTATATAAGTGGAAAACTACCAGCACAATAGGCGGCTTCCAAGTATACCAATAAGCTAAGTTAAGGCTAGTAAGAAGAGTGAGCAATCGCAAATCTAGCGATGGCCGTTGTCACACCCTTAATTTATATCCAACTGTTAGATAATGATCAGCCACCCTTTCATCAAATAAAAGAGAAAGCCTTTAACCGAAATGAATCATTTTATAAAAATGTATTATATGTTGTACCTTTTTGTAAATTCATCATTCTCTATTTTTCAAACCTGAAATGGTAATAAAATGGGGCGAGCAGATCTGCTATCGACAATCATCAATTCTAAGGGATCACGCAATGAATGGAGAAATTCTACACACTTAAGCTGGTGTGCAATACCACTTATCATTATTCATCTGAATATCATTAATGATTATAAATTTTGTTGCGGCCCTCTCGAGATGAGCCTCATAGTGTAATATTGGCCTTCTTAGTTGATTTAGTCAAAGGTGGGTCCCCCACCTTTTAAAAAGAGAAAAAACAAAAGGAGAAAGACTTGGTCAACAAAAAAAAAAAAAAAAAGAGAAGTGGGCATCTCGGCTATAAAGAAAACCGACAGCTCGCGTGCGGAAAGGGAGAGAAAGGAGAGGGAAAGGAAAAGAAAGAAAGGTAAGGGAAAGGAAAGGGAAGACAGAAGAAGATGAAAGAAAGGAAAGGGATGTCACGAAGCCATAGCAAGCCAATTCGACTTCGTATTGCAATGTTTGGTAAATGCTCACACCTTTCATTTGTCCAATTGGATTATATTTTAGAGTTTGGGCTTGAATTCGGAATTATCTGAGATTCGAGTCCCAAAATCCTATCTTTTGAGTTGTTGAGCTATGGAATTTCTTAAATATTTTGACTATAGTGTTGTAGAGGCGTGGGTTTTGATGGAAAGTATTTTGGCAGAACGATTTGATTGCAGTGAGAATTTTAGAGTTTTGCATGTGAGTTTCACGTTGATGATTGTCGCGACCCAATTTTTCGGGTTTGTCACCTAAAACTAGGTTGATGGACTACCAAGCCTTTAAGCTTAGCTCGGGCTCTCCCAAGCCCATACCAAATCGCGACTTAGGATTTTAACATGCAAAAGATTATTATCTAGGAGTCGCCACTAATCAATTTGGGGTAGGTCGATTAGACACCTAAGTAAAATAACGGGAGGATTATCTTACTCCTACGAACCAGAGACTAAGGGTACGGGGACTTGATTACACTAGACTATCCTAGTGCCTTTTCGGTACCATTTCTTTTTAATTTTCAAAAAAATGTTTTACAGGCAGCTTGATCTGATTTTTATTCATTTTCCTAACGTGTGAGGCGATCATGCGAGTGCACAAACAACCAATTTAACACCCGAGAAAACGAATAAAATAATGCATGACATAGCTTAAAGCAACGAAAGCATCTGCGTTGTTAGATAAAAAATCATATAGACAATCCTAGATATGATTTCTAATTAACACGCAATTTCAATTTTTTTTTTTCACTTTTTTTAATGAAAATCATGCGATGCATGCTAATAACCTAATATGACATGACGGCATGACCTAAATTATATGACATGAAGAAATGCAATAATTAAATGCAATCTAAATGATCTAATTATCATGACATGCAATGCGATGCAATGACATACAAAATTATCTCAACTAAAATGACATGCAAAATGCAATTTAATATGCGAGCTATATGTCACGTGACATTTATTGAATGACTTAATTTAATGACATGAAAGTTCTAATTAAATGAACTTAAATAAACTAAATGACGTGCATTTGATGTTCCTATTTTTAAAATGCAATCTATCCTAAAGATGATCTAAATTAAAGATGAAACATGCAATTCTGACCTAATATGCACAATGATTTTTTTTGTTTTTTTCTTTATGAAATTCGAAATTAAAACTAACACATAACTAAACATGCAATTCAAATAAATAAAAACTAACAACCTAAATGAATGCATTTTTTTTTTGTGTTTTCTAAATTCGAAATAAGATCCTTATTCTAGATATGCAAAATAACCAAAAATATTCTAGAATCAATTGAAATCCTAATCCAAATATCTTTTTGATTTTTTCTTAGTGATAATCTAAAACAAACATTAAATCTAACAAACAAGATATTCAAACAAATAAAGGATCAAAATAAACGAAAAAATAACCCGTTATCTCACGGGTCAAATTAACGAATATTTTAACCCTGAACATCATGATAATAAATCAAAATAATTAAAAATCTAATCCGAAATCTTACGGATCAAATTAATAATTAGATTAATTCAACAGTTAATATATCATAGACAAACCCCAAAAATTATCATAATTAAAAAGATGACCCGACGTCTTACGGGTCAAATTAAATAATTACAATAACTTTAGGAACAATTCCTATGGATAATGCCTATAACAATTATAACTAAAACTCACCTCACAAAATTCACTTTAAACACTAATAATAAAATTACCTAAAAGTAAAGTAAAATAACATAAAATAAAAGATAAAAATAAAAGAAAAACAACCTAAGGAAAATAAGGGGGAACCCGTTCGTGGGTCGATTCCGGCCGTAAGGTCACCGGCGGCAGAGCTCCGGCGAGGAAGAGGGTGGTGCGGCGGTCGGCACAGGCTGAAGTCGGGCGTCGCTCGGGCGGACGCGATGGGTCGCGGGCGAAGCGGGCTCGTCTGGGGCTTCGGGTCTCGACGTCGGGCGGTGGGCGAGCAGGATCAGCGGCGGTGCGGCTCGCGCGGTGGCTTCGTGGTGGCGATCAGCGCTTGGGTTGTGCAGTGCTGCACGTCGAGCTTCTCGGGCGGAGCTGGGCGTCGCTCGGGGCTCGGTGGCGGCGGATTCTTCGCTCGGGCGCGATGGATCGCGGGTGAAGGCGCGGGCTGCACGTCGGGGGGCGGATCGGCGGGACGGCGGTGGGCGCGAGGGCTCCGGCGTGAGTGAGCGGTGGCGGCGTCCGGTGCGGGGGGTGAGTCCGGTGGAGCGTTGATTTGGGGCTCCGAGCTTGAGCAGATCTGGGCGGTGACCGGCGAGGGGCAGGGCCTCGCAGATGGAGGTCGGCAGCAGACGGCGTAGGGGCGCGGCGGCGCGGGCTGCAGCGGAGCGGGCTGGGGGAGATCGGCGCCGGTGCAGTCGCCGGTGATGGCGCTCGGACGAGGGGGCCTTCGGGAGAGATGATGAACAGTGGCCCCCTCCTTTCTCTCTCTCTGTTGCTTTTTACCTTTTCACCTTTTTTACCTTTGTTTTTACTTTTCTTCCCCTCTCCACGCACGGACGGATTCCACCTCCTTTCTTCCTTCTTTGACTTTTTGTTCTTTTCTCTTTTTGATTCCTCAAAGAAACCTAAAGTGCCCCAAAAATCCGAACCAAGAAGCCCCCCCTTTTCTTTACCGTACGTGACCCTTTTATACACCAAAAAAATGTATCCTTGTGGTATATTTCATTGCCAATTTTGCTCACGTAAAATTCCATTGAATATGTCGTTTCACCCCGTGTAATATTTTTTTGCATATTTGATAGAAAAAATTCCCTTTTGCACAAAAAATGCATCTTTCAATGTATATTACCTAAATCTATGAAAAATCTTAACAAAATATAACAAAAATAAAATTTTCCTAAACCTATATGCCATGTGATTGTTTTTTATATATATTTTTTTTAATTTAGCAAAATCAAATCCCAAAATTTTAGGTGTCAACAATGATCGCTAAAGGTACTGTGAAAAGTGAAAAGCAAGCTAAAAGAGCCACTAGTGTCTCTAATTTTGGTCAATTCATTTTATTTTATTTTGGTTTTGGAGGCTGGTAATCACGATGAGGCATATATAAAAAGCTTAGCTACTTTGTTTCTGTCATTCTCTTGGTCATAGTTTATGACGGTAGGGAAGAAAAATGAAGGTCAGTGACCATGTTTTTGCCCAGCCTTTGTGATTGTAACACATAATTCGTGGTGGGTGTTGTACATGGCCAAATGCTTTCTTTCTAAAAGCAATTCGGACTGAATGCCATGCAAGCATTTGACAGGGAGAGGTTGAAGACTAAGAGTGTGACAAAAAATGAGGAGCTTCGTGTCGTGTTTGTGCATGAACACTCTCTAGCTTTTCCACACATCACCCCCTGAACGATTGGATACATTTTCCTTTTTCATTTGCCATTTCTTACGCTGCATTATAAGTTCAAGGCTTGTTAGTCAAAAGAAAAGATGGCTGGAAAATTATTCCATGACCCTTCCCCCGGGACAAGTCAGAAATTTTTAAGGTAAAAAATCACCAAAGAAAATTCCATAGAGACCACGACTTCCCAAAACCATTCGCAACACATACTGATCCAAAAACCACCACACACGAAACCCCAAAAGACCTTGACTTATTCTATCGCTGTTGGAATTCAAGTCGGCGGAAGACGACTTACCTTTATCCGATGCGCAAGCAACAATTAACCCCGAAACGAACGTTGAATTACGGATGAATCACGAACAAAATTACTTCACTCTGGTCTAAATGCAATCATAAGGAAAGCACCCAATTTCCATGGCATAAATGCAAACTGTTCTTGTAAAGGATGAAATTGAAATGCTTTCTTCTTCACTGGATGAAAGGGAGAGAAATTTGGTGTGTATGTTCTGCCAACAACAACAATCAACGGTTGTCTTCAAATGGCATTTATACATCTCCCTTCATGCCCTTTCAAAGAGGTGCCTTTCCATCGTAGTTTATCAAGGCCAAACGGTGCGTTCCAATTGCACCCCATCATAGGCCAAACGGTGCATTCCAATCGCACCCCATCATGGACGTACTAGCTAAAGTACAACATCTCTCACTCGGACATGATGGGCTTGATAGCGCTCTATCAAGAATATAAGGCATTCAATATTCATCAACTTTACAAAACAATTTATACTGGCAAGTAAGCCGTGCGACCAGTGAGTACACCTGCACTTGGGAGCTCAAATTATGCACCTGTAAAGGATGACATAATGGCTACAACCCCAAAAAAGAAATACAAAATTGATGTCTCACAGTGCCCCAGACATATTTTATTACATCAATTCAAGTATACATATCCCTTAAAGGCTATACTTGATTATTCTCAAAACACCATGTATTTACAATTATATCCGCAATCACATAAGGCGATATAATTGGTCGACCAGTAAATACATGTGATAGATGTATACAACAATAGTCTTCCTTCGCACTCATGTCTCTCTCCATTTCAGAACAACTACTTTCCTAGACACGTCCCATAAAGCCATATCTATTCATGACTGCCGATAACATGCTAAAGTAGTAACATTGATCTTTCCCTTTGAGAACATAGTCAAAAGTAACATAGGGCACAAACTGAGGCAAATTATAAATTACCTCAAAGGTTCACGCGATGAGTAAATAGGGATAATTTTACTCACCTTCCCTTGTCGGTCGAACAATGCACATGTAGTATGAATTACATGCTATAGTGAATTTCTCTTTCTATAAGAGCATATATCATTTCTTAAATATATCCATTATACGGATCTTAGCCTAAACATAGTCACGTGTTTCTCACATACTCATGTTTAGCTCGAGTGCTATATCAGCTCGCTTTTTATAGCGTCCAATTAAGTACTCGCATCTGGCATCTTACAGGCATACATGATTGTGGTACTATCATGTTCGGTCTTAAAACAAATCGCATACCTCATCTTGACTTCAATCAAGGCGACATATTTTATGTACCATACTTGCTCTTCAGCATTTATTTGTACATAACGTCTCATCTCAACATGCTAACTATAGCACTTGAGGCGATTGCTCATGTGAGTGAGTCAATCATTGTCTGCTGACATACTTTCCAATGATATATGTGTGCTTGTGCTAGTCTCATAATGGATTTGTACTTCTTGATAAAACATCAAGTCATTAATAAACAAATAAATACAATATATATGTCCACAAATACATAAAACAATGATTCTCTACAATAACACATATCACATTCTACGCAATCCTAGTGACATCCTGTGGGTCAAGAATATGTCTCTAGTAATAGCCTTCGTAAATGGATCAACAACCATTCTATTGGTTGAAATGTATTGTATGATCACTTCTTTTTGCTCTATAATATCTCTGATGAAGTTATTCTTTATGTCAATATGCTTCGTCCTTCCATGATACTTGGGATCTTTCACATAGGCAATGGATGCTTGACTATCGTCATAAACTATCACCGGTCTTGGAACATCAGTGACAATGGCTAAATTTTCCAAGAAACGTTTTAGCCATACTGCTTCTTGCACTGCAGTAGAACATATAATAAATTCTGCCTCCATAGTAGACAAGGCTGTGCATGTCTATTTCTTGCTATTCCAAGAAATTGCACCTCCATTGAGCAAGAACGCATATCCAGAAGTCGATTTACGCTCATCCATGTCTCCACCCCAATCAGCATCTAAATAGCCCAATAGGCGTAAATCATTCCCTTGGTAACAAAGTCGATAGTCCATGGTGCCCTTCAAGTATCTCAGGATCCTCTTTACTACTTTCCAGTGTGCTTGACCGGGATTTGATTGATATCGGCTCACCATCCCACGGCATAAAATATATCGGGTTGAGTAGACATCATAGCATACATCAAACTTCCGACCGCACTAGCGTAAGGAACAGTTTCCATCATTTTAATTTTTTCTGGAGTCTTAGGACACATCTCAGTACTTAGGCCTTCACCTTGCATAACAGGGGTATCAATGGGATTACAGTGCCGCATATTGAAACAATCAAGAATCTTCATAATATAAGACTCTTGTGATAAAGTAAGGAGTTTCCTTGATCGATCTCTTTCGATCTTAACTCCTAATATATAAGCAGCTTCTCCCATGTCCTTCATTTCAAAATTGGAGGACAACCATTCTTTTATAGTGATAACCAAAATCTTGTCATTTCCAGTCAACAGAATATCGTCCACATAAAGTGATAAAATCACAAATTTATCTTCGGACCGCTTGACATATACACAATGATCTTCTTCGATCATCGTGAAACCAAAAGTTGTTATGGCTCTATGAAAATGAATATACCATTGTCTAGATGATTACTTAAGGCCATATATTGAGCAATGAAGTTTGTAAACTTTATGCTCTTGACATTTAGCTATGAAACCTATTGGTTGTTTTATATAGATTTCCTCATCTAGTTCTCTATTGAGAAATGCCGTCTTTACATCCATTTGATGTAATTCAAGATCCAAATGTGCAACGATAGTTAGAATAAGGCATATTGAGACAAACCTTACAATTGGTAAAAAGGTTTCCTCATAGTCTATACCCTCTTGTTGAGTATAATATTTCGCCACAAGACGAGCCTTATACTTTTCAATGGATCCATCCGCCCTTTGCTTAATCTTAAAGACTAATTTGTTTCCAATGGCCTTACGATTGGGTGGTAGATCGACCAAGTCCCAGACATGATTTGTCCTCATTGACTCCATCTCATCTTCCAAAGCTTTTCTCCATTCTTTCTTATCAGAGGATGAGAGAGCCTCTTGAACAGTCTTAGGCTCGGTATCATCTTTCTGAGCAATCATAAATGCTTCCCCTTCAATCTCAAAATGACGATGAGGAATACTTTTACGATTACTTTTACGCAACTGAATTTCTCTTGAATTCAATTCGCCAGACGATGTAACACTCCCACTAGGTCTTGCATGTTGAGGTAAATCTTCATTTCCCTCTACAACATTAGTGGATGTGTTATTAAGATATTTCATCTCATATAATCGGAAATCCTTATCAATCTCACATCTACTAGGAAAATCGTTCTCCAAGAACTTGACATCTCGTGACTCCATTTCGGTCACACTCCCATTAGCTTGTTCACCTATGAACATGTATCCTTTGGAGTGTTCAAAATATCTTATAAAGATACATTTCTTCCCTCTAGGACCTAATTTGCCATATTTATGGGAAGATTCATGAACATAAGTTGCACATCCCCATGGACGTAAAATACTCAAGTCTGGTTTTCTACCAGTCCATAATTCATAAAGTGTGGAAGTGACAGATTTTGAGGGCACTCGGTTAAGTACATAGGCAGCAGTCAACAATGCATCTCCCCAATAGGAGATAGGTAAATTTGCTTGCGCCATCATAGACCTAACCATTTCCAATAGGACTATATTCCTTCTCTCAGCTACTCCATTTTGTTGTGGAATATTAGGAATAGTTAATTGTCGTACAATTCCATTTTCATCACAAAGAGCCTTGAATTGCTCCGATAGATACTCACGTCCGCGATCGGTTCTCAATGCCTTTATTGTTTTGTTCAACTGATTATCTACCATTGTTATATATCGTTTAAAGCAGTCTAATGCTTCTGACTTATGGGAGATCAAAAAGACATAACCGAAACGCATGAAGTCATCTATGAAAGTAATGAAATATGAGGCTCCATGCCTCGCCTTCACATTCAAAGGACCACAAATGTTAGAATGTATGAGTTGCAATGGAAATTCAACTCTAGTCCCTTTACCGAATGGTTTTCTAGTTGCTTTTCCCGCTAGACAATGTTCACATACGGGTAGATCAACATTAGTGAGTGACCCTAAAAAGGCCTTCTCTAGCTAATCTTTGCATTATTTGCAACTCAATGTGACCTAATCTAGCATGCCAAGTACTTGCATCAATCTTAACATTACTAGAAGATGCAATTAAAGAAAAACAACCATTAACATTAACATTGTACTAATCATAGTCAATGTCTAACACCATAAAACCATTTGATACATGACCTGAACCATAATAAATTGTTCCATACAAAATGTCAACACAATCACCATAAAAATTTAATACATAACCTAGGCTAAGAAGAACAACTATGGAGACCAAGTTTCGTCGAATATCCGGAGCATAAAGGACATCATGTAGGAATAGGCTTCGACCACCATGTAAAATTAATTTACATGTGCCGATACCCTTCACTTCAACTCTTGAGTTATTCTCAACATATATCCATCTACTTCCAAGCTATATCCGATAATACTCCACAAATGCTTCTCGGTCTCTAGCTACATGGTCCGTTGCTCCTGAGTCTACAGTCCACATTGGATGAGATTCAGCGAGCATTACAGTACTAGAAACAAAAGCATTACTTAAAGTAATGGAGTAATAACTGACCAAAAAAAAAAAGTAATGGAGTAATAGGGTACCTCTTTCAGCTCAGTGCATTAATGAGCAAAGTGACCAATCTTGCCACAATTGTAGCACTTTATTTTGGCCTTGTCCTTCTTCCCACCACGCTTCTTGCGTTGGAAGGTCTTAGCCCTTTTAGGTGCCTGATCAGTCTTCTTCCCTTTGTTGTTGAATTGAGAATTCTTTTTGCGCTTGAAGCCCGTAGCTTTGCGCGAACTCAATTAGCAACATAAGCATGAGTAGAGGATCTTGTGGCCTCTAGGTGCTCATCCTTTAATTCCAAATGACGCGTTATATCATCAAAAGTGACAATATTCTCATTACGCATCATATTAATCTTCATATGCTCCCAATTGTCAGGAAAAGACCTTATAACAGCTTGAACCTGGTGTTCATCAGTAAGGGAGTGACCTACCGACTTCAGCTCACGAATCATATTTGACATCTCCCGAAGATGCTGCCTTATCATTATATTTAGGCGCTTTTGGTATGTGTCAAACTTGATGGTGAGTCTCCTCAGCTTAGTGGCAGATGTACCCACAAACTTATATTTCAAGGCAACCCACATTGTCTGAGCTTTATCATAACTTTCAAACTCACACATGAGATCATCTTGTATACAGCTCAGTAACGTGATGCAAGCAATGCTATTCTTCTTTTTCCAAGCTTGATAAGCTTCTAGATCTCTCATGTGTTGAGCTGAACTTCCATGCTCAGGTTCATCCATAGTGTGGTTGAGGGTTTCCAAAACCTCTTGCTCCTTAAGGATGTATTGAACCTTTTGGTGCCAAATATCATAATTGTCACCATTCAGCTTCTCACCATTATTGAGATCAGCCACAATGGTCTTGGATGCCAATGCCATGATCAATTATTATAACACATTGACATAATAGACGCAAAATCAGTATTAGCACATTTTTCAGAGTAACACACATATTTAATTTGCAGCAAAAACAAACTAAATTAATGATAATTCAACAAAAGACAGAGAAACAAAAATTCACTATGTTCCCAATCAACTTCTATGTATGATTGTTCTATTATCATTAATTAGTTTAATTTGCGCAAATTTTAAGTTCTAGGTGAGAACTCCTTTGAATTCTACCAACCTACGAACTCCCACTAGAAAAAATAATTACATGACCTCATGTAATTTCTACATTTTTCCATTAACACAAAAGCATAGCATGATATAAACCAACATACAAAAAACAATCATGCTGCAACTACAATCAAATCCGCAATTCAAGATCTAACAGAAAAACAAGGATTTCCTACCATTGTTCGAATTTTCATGGAACTAGTAAATTGCAAGTATATTAAACTAAATGCATGCTACCATCGAACCAAGCTCTACACAATATATATGACATCACTTCCATATA
Organism: Eucalyptus pauciflora; assembly: GCA_007663325.1. Lineage (NCBI taxonomy): Eukaryota > Viridiplantae > Streptophyta > Magnoliopsida > Myrtales > Myrtaceae > Eucalyptus > Eucalyptus pauciflora. The sequence continues at coordinate 5,340,816 of VMYD01000012.1, forward strand.
GGCTAACTACTGTATTTCCTAAGGTATAAGAAAATACAAGCTAAAAATGAATAAACTATGCATTAAACCCCCAAAAATACGCGTACTTAGGGTTCTCTACACATTTTCATACCTTTAAAAAATTCAAAAATAAAAAATAATTATACCATAGTGTAGAGCACATCTATCCGAACCCAACGCCTCCGACCACGTTCCAATCGGACTTCCCACGTGCCCCCACGCGTCGCCAGAGTGCGCAGCGCGTGTGGCGCATGCGCCAGTGAGCCCAAAGGCTCTTGGCCGGTCTGACCGGTCCGACCGGTCCGACCGTTGACCGGTCAACGGGTCGGGTTGGGTCGCCGGTCGGGTCGGGTCGACGAGTCGAGTCGGGTCGTCGGCCAGTGATCGGCCGGCCAACTGCCATCGACGCTGACATCATCGATGACATCATCCCAGCGATTACCGATCGTTGGATGACGTCATCCGTGACGTCAGCACGCGTCGTGTTGCTTCGCGCGATGCACGCATAACGCGCACGCGTCGATTCGCCGACCGACGCGTGTTGCGCACGCGCTAGCGTCCCCAGCACGTCAAGCGCTTGAGGCCCACACGCAGCGGCGTGTGGGCGCATCTGGCCTCCTCCGATCACGCTCGAACCACCGTCGACTTGTCTCGACGAATACTTTCACCCTGTATATTCAAAAGTTGATTTTGGCCAAAAAAATATTTCGAAAATTGGCCAAAACCGCACGGATGCACGCGACCAAGAACCCGTTCTTCGCTTTGGTTCGATTTTTCGACGATTCATATATCAATTTCGATTAATAAACACCCAACCAGTGTAGATATCATACTCTTGATCTCGATATCAAATGGTAAACTAGAAAATTCAATGAAAAATAGGGCAGAAACCACGACCGGGCTTTGATACCAATGTTGGAATTCAAGTCGGCAGAAGACGACTTACCTTTATCCGATGCGCAAGCAACAATTAACCCCGGAACGAACGTTGAATTGCAGATGAATCATGAACAAAATTACTTCACTCTGGCCTGAATGCAATCACAAGGAAAGCACTCGATTTCCATGGCGTAAATGCAAACCGTTCTTGTAAAGGATGAAATTGAAATGCTTTCTTCTTCACTTGATGAAAGGGAGAGAAAATTGGTGCATATGTTCTGCCAACAACGATCAACGGTTGTCTTCAAATGGCATTTATACATCTCCTTTCATGCCCTTTCAAAGTGGTGCCTTTCCATCGTAGTTTATCAAGGCTAAATAGTGTGTTTCAATTGCACCCCATCATAGGCCAAACAGTGCGTTCCAATCACACCCCATCATGGACGTACTAGCTAAAGTACAACAATCGTAAATTATGATCTCATCGTCGCATAATCAACGCGCAAAATCACCAAAAACCTTGACTTCTTCACACTCGAATTACCTCACTGGACAAAGACCTTGACTTCTTGATGGATGCGTACAAATTCCATCCGTAACGTGCATGCTGGTTTCAATTCTTCCTACTTCGACCCGTATGATGGTTTTAAATCCTAATTGAATCTTAAAGCCAAGACATTTAGAGATTCGCATGAACAGAATATTCTTCCACATGAATATGATTATAAGATCTCGTGGGTGCTCATTGTAGGGGACCGTGCAAAGAAGGTGGCCCTACTGTTAACATATGATGCAGTGTGAGAGAGGGCGTCGAAAACGCTAAAATGGCTACTCTTTTAACTCTCTCCTTACTTAACATGAAATAGTTGTCTTTCCTACATGGTTAACTTTCTTTCTGAACATTTGTGTGGCTTTTTCTGATTGCTCTTTCTTTTTTTGAGAAATGAGGATGTTGCTTTGTAGCAAGTAGCAGAATATGATTGAATATTTGAATAATTTATGTACCTCTTTGACTATGTAAATTTAACTAGATATACTATTCTAGAAAAGAGCCGGAGAAAATGTACTTGTGCGAATCTTCTATTGTACTTCGTTCAGGCAATATCTAAAGATTTTATAATAAAAAGACTGCCAACCAAATATACAAATAGAAAATTTTCTGGTATTTTGGCTTTTAGTATGCGCTTTTAAGATTGAAGATTGAGTTTTCGCTTTTTATTGTCTCATAATTTTATTTATGTAAGTGGAAAACTACTAGCCGGATACGTGGATTCCAAGTATACTTGTAAGCTAATTAATCTGAACTGAGTTAAGTGTAGTAAGAAGAGCGAGCAATCGCAAATTTAGTGATGGTACTTGTCACACCCCAAATCTACATCGGAATTTAGAGAATGATCGGCCACCGTTTCATCAAATGAAAGATGAAGCCTTTAATCAGTATGAATAATTTGACGAAAATGTATGAAATGTTGGACCTTTTGATAAAGTCATCATTCTTCTCTATTTTTGAAAGTTGAAATGGTGATAAAATGAGGCGAGCAAATCCACGGGCAACAACCATCACTTCTAAGCGATCAAGCAATGAATGATACAATTTTATAATAATTATGCACTTGTCAAAATCACACTTAAGCTAATATGCAATGCCACTCGTCACTAGTCACTTGAATATATAAATTTTGTCGCAACCCTCCCAAGATGAGCCTTATTGGATTTAACCAATTGTTAAGCAGGGGCAAAAAATACTTTCCCGAGATGACACCTACGCTCCCTATGGACTCCCCCTAATCCTAGCGATTTCAGCTGGATATCTCTCATTCCTTCATGATTGTTTCCGAGTCTTTCTTAGGCTAGTTAGGAGCGCGATAATGAATCAGAGAACTGGCTTTAGGGACTTGGGTCCCGTAGGTTGGTATCTTTTCTCTTTTAAGGAAAACTTTTTCGCACAATCATGAGTGATTTTTATTTCCTAACATGCATCTACATGTCCATGCAGTTAGGTAGTAGATCAAACATTTTTAAAAGGTACCAAATACAAATAATGTATGTAAAGCAATGACTAAATTAACTAGTAAAGAAAAAGGAGAAGATAGTAATTTGAGCCGTTTTGGGCTACAAGTAACTAAGGCCTTGTTACAATATACAATGCCCCAGTACATGACCCTCTGAACGGTAGGAGGATAAACACGCTTAAGTCTAAGGATGCAAAGTCAAATTTGAAAATCGCATAAGCTTCTAGTGCAAGATGAACTTTATATTAAAAATGAGAAAACTAGCAAAAAGTGATGGTTATTCGTATAGTTAGATGCAGAAAATTTCTAAATGCATGTGAATGAATTTATCTATATTTATGAGAAGACATGGTTTAAATATGAAATGCTTTAGTGCATATAGGATCCATTGTCAAGCAATGTGAGATTATAGTTTAACACTCCTTTCACGTGCAAGCTGGATTACAAGAGAAAGTTTAGATATCAACAAATGTCAAGCTCATTTCTCATGCTAGAACTCTCCGTTCATGCTTTGCCATGTGACAAAAGCAAGGAATCACATCAGTTATAGTCAAGTCCCAAAATCACATAGATTATGATTGAGTTTTAGAACAAAACAAACATGGGAATTTCTATCATATCCGTATACGTTGGTTGACCATGAGCATCAATCCAATATCCATATATCATATCCAACATGCTAATATATGATTCGAAATAATTGGCTCAGATAATGATTTCAATGTATAAAACAACGGACTTGAAAATCCGTCCAATGCTTGAGCCAACTTTATAAAATGGTATGCCTAAAAAATAGCTAAATTTTTCATTCATTCTCAAAATATGTGCCATGCCATGACATAAGATTTTCCTTTTAGTAACCATGTTATGCAAATTTTACAGAGACATATAGTGGTAAAAGTCACTCATCTCGATAACTAACAAAGACCGACCAAAACTAAATAAATAAATAACTAACAAAGATATATTATACGAATTTAAACGACGCAGGATCCTAGACATAATTCAAGCCCATCATAAGAGATTCGGTCTTAGGTCCATGGGCCCCGGCTCATATTGAAATAGCTCAAGAATATTCATAAGTTAGCAAAATACCATAAAATTTCCAGAATATCAGGAAATAAATTTTCTCATGAAATCAGCCAAAAATTGAATTTCTTAAATTCTTAGCACTTAAATTGTTTTCCAATCTAACACCAGAACTTCCAAAACTCATTCTTCAATAAATTTCATGATAGATAATGAAACAATAAACATTCAGCAGTGGAGATAATAATTTTCACCACATGCGAAACATAACTTTCAAGAATTTAATTTGATTTTTGTAATTTCTACATATGCATGTATTTTCAGTTAAAATACTTCATAAGCCAAAGTTGAACCCTAATATTTTCAGTGAAAATCATCATAAATATACAATTTTCCATCTTCTGAGAGCAAGAATGCTATTCTTTTTTTCCAAAAGTTCATAGTATTTGAGAAATTACCGAAAATAGCAATATTCCCGAAAATTCCAGAAAATTTACAGAAGCAGTATATACCATGCCTAGTACCGCGGGGGAAAGAGCATTGAAATCCGACAGCATAGTAAGCTGTACGAGCCGTCCGAAGTTACTGCTCCATTTTCCAGATTTTCCAATTGCAGGCATGCGCAGTCATTATGCAAATATCACACATTGGCTTGACATTGTCACGTTATTGTTGCTCATAGAATTGAATGGACGCCTCAGAAGGTGCAACGATTTGTGGGAGGAATTTGGATGATGCACACATATATATTACCAATGAAACATGCATTTCAACACCAATCATGAACAAATGCAATTCTTGTATGCCTCAAAAGATAAAGACGCACACATACATATTAGTCAACTACTATCACTTCTTCTGGAAAATAGAGAACCCAAGAGCAGGTTGGTTGACATGCTTGACATCTATATCAGTGTCTATTAGCTTCCTCACGTGATGGACCCTTTGAAATTTTTCACTCAGAAATGGGAAAAAGACTAGATCGACCAGTTCATATCAAGAATAAAGGATACGCAGCCAAAACCCAAAAATCAACCCAAAGCTTTGCATTGAACTTCAGTACAAACCATGTCGTTGAAAGTGCTGCGATAGTGAATTCATGACTAAACGAAAGGGACGCAAAACCTGTGGAATAATGCTACTCTCCATCATATCCTCGAAAAGCTGCAGCGCGCCGCAATTCGAAATCAAGCATTAGAAAAGGCCTTCTTGATGTTTCAGTCTCACCATCTTCAAGCTTTCACGCATTGTTCGGGCCGTACTTGTTTTCCTTCTTGTCAGCCACAGTTTTGCTCGGAATCTCCTCCGCAATCTCCAAGTTCCCCCGTGGAGCAATAGAACCGCTCTCATCAGGATTTGAGAGACGAGTGAAAACTGACAGCGAACTGTAGACCAAAGCAGAATTTATGTGCCTGAATGCACCGGTGTATAATGCTGCTTCTCTTCGAATTTCTAAGACCCTTTTGCAAAGTATTGAGAAGCCAATGTTAGTCGCGAAAAACGCAATCTCACGATCTTCATAGCTAAAATAAGAATATATATATATATATATATATATATATATATATATATATATATATATATATATATATATATATATATATATATATAATCGAATAGAGAGATTAACATACCTATTTTGGACCATCGTCCTTGATGCGGAAAAGTGATGATCCGCGCGCAAGTTCTTCTTCTCTATTACCCTCTATATCACTGGCTCAATAAAATGGCTTTGTATTTCTATGATGTGGGTTACATTGATTGAGATTGTGATTTATTGTTTTACGAGGTTGATCTAATAAGATAAAATATAGGGAAAAACCACCAAAAACCCCAAACTTTGCCTAAAATGACAAATTTACCCCAATTTTTTTTTTTTGTGATATGAAAAACCCCGAAGTTTGCTAACTGTGACACATTTACCCAAAAAAAAATTTTGTAACACAAAAAATCTTGAATTTTCATTTGTGTGACACATTTACCCTAAATCATAAGGGTATTTTGGTATTTTTACTTTTAAAAAAAAATCTTTTTTTCTTTTTCTTCTTTCTTCCCCCCGCAGGCCATGGTGGAGCCAGCGAAGGGAAGCCGTCCGGCGAGGGCGGCCCTCGCCGGCGTCGAGTGAGTTCGGCCCTCGTCAGATGTGGCAAGGGCACCCTCACCCAACGCCGACGAGGGCGGCCCTTGGCGGCGTCAAGTGAGGGCGGCCCTCGTTGGCATCAGGCGAGGGCCTCCCTCACCAGATCTGGCAAGGCCACCCTCGTCCGACACCGGCGAGGGGTGTCCTCGCCCGACGCCGGCGAGGGGTGCCCTCGCCCGATGCAAGTGAGGGCAGCCCTCACCGGGCTCGACGCCGACGAGGGCGACCCTCATCAGCGTCGGGCGAGGGCCTCCCTCACCAAATCTAGTGAAGATCTAGCGAGGGAGGCCCTCGTGGGACGCCGGCGAGGGGTGCCCTCACCAAACCCTCGCCAAATCTGGCGAGGGCGGCCCTCACCCGACGCCGGTGTGGGGTGCCCTCGCTCGACGCCAACGAGGGCGGCCTTTGCCAGCCCAAGCGAGGGCAACCCTCGCCCGACATCAGCAAGGGCAGCCCTCGCTAGCGCTAACAGAGAGAAGAAGAAAAAAATAAAAAATAGAAAATAGAAAGAATAAGACGAAAATGCCATTAATTGAGAAAATGTGTCACAATTTGCAAAGTTTGGGGTTTTTGGTGGTCTTTTCCCTAAAATATAAGGTTTTTTAACAATCAAATATGGGCCTAGCTTGTGTGAACCAAGTTGGGCATGACCTATAATGAGAGGGCCTGGCTGAAAACTCTATAATTAGCACTAAAGTCCCTCATCTAACCCTCAATTGTCATTTTCAAACACACACACCATATACCTCACATAAGGAACGTTAGTGAGGGACAGTCTCATCGAGCCAAGATCCTGACGGCGATAGAGGAGATCTTCAGCATCAAAGGATTGGATTGTTGTTGTTCTAGATCGAGGATCATGGATTCCAAATTAGATGTGCAAACTTCTTCTCTTCTCTATTCTTATGTTCAAGTTTCTAGTTATGTCGATCTTGGGATGCCATTTCGACAATTAACAAGCCCCTCACCTTTAGCATTTAGCAAATGCTCATTTGTGAGGATAATTGTGTGTGTTAGAGTTAGATGAGAGACTTAAGCACTATTTATAGAGTTTTCAGCCAAGCTCTCATTACAGGCTGGGCTCAACTCGGCCCACACTAACCAACCCCATTTTATATTAATTAATAAACATTTTATCTCACTTTAGACCAACTCGTAAAACGGTAAATTACAATATTAATTAATATAGCTCACATAAAAAAAAATAAACTCTTATAGCCAAGTCATAAACTCAACTAGAACTTTGATTTAGAAACCAGTTGAGGAAGCCAACGTTTCAAGTGTTTTTTAATCTTTTAAATTTAATAGGTTTATATAATGACATTAAAGAATAAGTGATAATATTTTTTGCTTGTAATTATTTATATTTCGTCATCTAATTTATTTTTCTTTCGTCATATTCGTGAAAATTGATTGTGTGGGCCATCTTATGATTCTATCTCTCAATTTAAGCTTGTAATAAGAAAACATAAAAATCAAAAGAAAAAAGAAAAAGAAAAATAGGGCAAAACATGAAATTGGTTGAAAAAGTCAACCGGTTTCCTCCAAACATGCGTGGTCCTTAGTTGACCGTCACTCCATCATTTGACGGAGAATGGTCAGCTAAGCCGGACCCTTTTCCTAATTGTATTTATGATGACCTTCGGATTTATCTAGCACACAAATGCCAAAGGTCCAAAGTAACCTGACAAAACCTACTTCATGTCCAAATAACAAAATCTAAGCAAATTGAAAATCCTCAAAGCTTTTATAGGGTCATTTGTATGCACATTTGTATGCAAAATAATCGACTCATACTATGTATTAGAGAGAGAGAGAGAGAGTTGACGCTGTATAGTAGTGATGGGAAACTATATATTTAATGAGGCATGCTACTAGAAATATACTAATTCCACACATTTCGTCAGATCAAGGCATTAATGATCCATTTGAATTTCAATATAGACAATTTAAATGTGTGCAGAGAATTTTTAAGTCTTTCTCCTTGTTTGAGCTTATAGGAATAGCCAGGATTTCGTTCACAATTCTTTTGTCATATATCCCGTTGATCATCTGTTATTTCTACCTAAATTCTTCTGTGTCGATTAAGTCTGCCACCAGTTGGGGTTCACCCTGGGCTGCCTCGCCACCAGTGACTCCAGATCTCAGCGAATTATCTTTCCTTATTCGGATTTCAGTCCTGTCTTTCACCGACCATCTCATTGCATTTGAAATGCGATCCCTTCCTATCAAGTTACTTTGCCATCCCCAACTAACGGACGCAAGTTCTTCTTCTCTATTACCCTCTATATCACTGGCTCAATAAAATGGCTTTGTATTTCTATGATGTGGGTTACATTGATTGAGATTGTGATTTATTGTTTTACGAGGTTGATCTAATAAGATAAAATATAGGGAAAAACCACCAAAAACCCCAAACTTTGCCTAAAATGACAAATTTACCCCAATTTTTTTTTTTTGTGATATGAAAAACCCCGAAGTTTGCTAACTGTGACACATTTACCCAAAAAAAAATTTTGTAACACAAAAAATCTTGAATTTTCATTTGTGTGACACATTTACCCTAAATCATAAGGGTATTTTGGTATTTTTACTTTTAAAAAAAAATCTTTTTTTCTTTTTCTTCTTTCTTCCCCCCGCAGGCCATGGTGGAGCCAGCGAAGGGAAGCCGTCCGGCGAGGGCGGCCCTCGCCGGCGTCGAGTGAGTTCGGCCCTCGTCAGATGTGGCAAGGGCACCCTCACCCAACGCCGACGAGGGCGGCCCTTGGCGGCGTCAAGTGAGGGCGGCCCTCGTTGGCATCAGGCGAGGGCCTCCCTCACCAGATCTGGCAAGGCCACCCTCGCCCGACACCGGCGAGGGGTGTCCTCGCCCGACGCCGGCGAGGGGTGCCCTCGCCCGATGCAAGTGAGGGCAGCCCTCACCGGGCTCGACGCCGACGAGGGCGACCCTCATCAGCGTCGGGCGAGGGCCTCCCTCACCAAATCTAGTGAAGATCTAGCGAGGGAGGCCCTCGTGGGACGCCGGCGAGGGGTGCCCTCACCAAACCCTCGCCAAATCTGGCGAGGGCGGCCCTCACCCGACGCCGGTGTGGGGTGCCCTCGCTCGACGCCAACGAGGGCGGCCTTTGCCAGCCCAAGCGAGGGCAACCCTCGCCCGACATCAGCAAGGGCAGCCCTCGCTAGCGCTAACAGAGAGAAGAAGAAAAAAATAAAAAATAGAAAATAGAAAGAATAAGACGAAAATGCCATTAATTGAGAAAATGTGTCACAATTTGCAAAGTTTGGGGTTTTTGGTGGTCTTTTCCCTAAAATATAAGGTTTTTTAACAATCAAATATGGGCCTAGCTTGTGTGAACCAAGTTGGGCATGACCTATAATGAGAGGGCCTGGCTGAAAACTCTATAATTAGCACTAAAGTCCCTCATCTAACCCTCAATTGTCATTTTCAAACACACACACCATATACCTCACATAAGGAACGTTAGTGAGGGACAGTCTCATCGAGCCAAGATCCTGACGGCGATAGAGGAGATCTTCAGCATCAAAGGATTGGATTGTTGTTGTTCTAGATCGAGGATCATGGATTCCAAATTAGATGTGCAAACTTCTTCTCTTCTCTATTCTTATGTTCAAGTTTCTAGTTATGTCGATCTTGGGATGCCATTTCGACAATTAACAAGCCCCTCACCTTTAGCATTTAGCAAATGCTCATTTGTGAGGATAATTGTGTGTGTTAGAGTTAGATGAGAGACTTAAGCACTATTTATAGAGTTTTCAGCCAAGCTCTCATTACAGGCTGGGCTCAACTCGGCCCACACTAACCAACCCCATTTTATATTAATTAATAAACATTTTATCTCACTTTAGACCAACTCGTAAAACGGTAAATTACAATATTAATTAATATAGCTCACATAAAAAAAAATAAACTCTTATAGCCAAGTCATAAACTCAACTAGAACTTTGATTTAGAAACCAGTTGAGGAAGCCAACGTTTCAAGTGTTTTTTAATCTTTTAAATTTAATAGGTTTATATAATGACATTAAAGAATAAGTGATAATATTTTTTGCTTGTAATTATTTATATTTCGTCATCTAATTTATTTTTCTTTCGTCATATTCGTGAAAATTGATTGTGTGGGCCATCTTATGATTCTATCTCTCAATTTAAGCTTGTAATAAGAAAACATAAAAATCAAAAGAAAAAAGAAAAAGAAAAATAGGGCAAAACATGAAATTGGTTGAAAAAGTCAACCGGTTTCCTCCAAACATGCGTGGTCCTTAGTTGACCGTCACTCCATCATTTGACGGAGAATGGTCAGCTAAGCCGGACCCTTTTCCTAATTGTATTTATGATGACCTTCGGATTTATCTAGCACACAAATGCCAAAGGTCCAAAGTAACCTGACAAAACCTACTTCATGTCCAAATAACAAAATCTAAGCAAATTGAAAATCCTCAAAGCTTTTATAGGGTCATTTGTATGCACATTTGTATGCAAAATAATCGACTCATACTATGTATTAGAGAGAGAGAGAGAGAGAGTTGACGCTGTATAGTAGTGATGGGAAACTATATATTTAATGAGGCATGCTACTAGAAATATACTAATTCCACACATTTCGTCAGATCAAGGCATTAATGATCCATTTGAATTTCAATATAGACAATTTAAATGTGTGCAGAGAATTTTTAAGTCTTTCTCCTTGTTTGAGCTTATAGGAATAGCCAGGATTTCGTTCACAATTCTTTTGTCATATATCCCGTTGATCATCTGTTATTTCTACCTAAATTCTTCTGTGTCGATTAAGTCTGCCACCAGTTGGGGTTCACCCTGGGCTGCCTCGCCACCAGTGACTCCAGATCTCAGCGAATTATCTTTCCTTATTCGGATTTCAGTCCTGTCTTTCACCGACCATCTCATTGCATTTGAAATGCGATCCCTTCCTATCAAGTTACTTTGCCATCCCCAACTAACGGACGGACAGACCATTGGAAGCATCGCCAGGGTATGCAGAGATGAAGCTGGAAGAGTGGCGGGTGAATTCGCGAAGGAAGTCCTAGCAAGTTCAGTTGAGCATATTGAAACCCTTGCTCGTTTGGAAGCCCTTCGTTTTTTTTTTTTTTAAGCTAGATCTAAACTCTCCTTCACTTCGGAGTCAGATTATCTGAAAGTAATAAGCGCACTTAAAGATCACAATTTGTGCTTGTGGGAGGTGGCCCCCAATGCAAGAGATTAAGGGGCCGTTTTAAGCAATTTCAGATAGTTCATTGTGGAAGAGAAGCAAATCAAGTGGCAGATTGAATCGCTAAGACGCACGGAAGAAAGAATCTCCCTACTAAGTGGACTACTAATTCTCTTTCTTTTCTTTGGGACCTCATTTGCTCAGAGGCCAAAGTATCTTCTAATGCAGATTTTGCTTGAAATAATGAAAGGAGACTTTTCCTGACCAAACTGGGCAGACATACTTCATGATCGAATAACAAAGTCTAAGCAAATTGAAAATCTTCAAAGCTTCTATACGGTCATTTGTTTGCAAAATAGTCAACCCATACTATATGAGAGAGAGAGAGGGAGAGAGAGAGAGAGAGAGAGATGATGATGCTGTATAGTAGCAACGGGGAATTATACATTGTGATTTTTAATGAGGCACTCTACTGGAAATATACTAATTCCACACATTCCGCTAGCTCTAGTCATTTATAATCTCATTTGAATTTCATTCTAGACAATTTGAATGTGCTTGACCAAATTAATGGAATTTATGCCGAGAATATCTAAGTGATGAAAGCATACTATGTTTCAATAAAAAACATTAAGTACTGAGTCATTTAAATTCAACGTTGTTAATTTTCTTTTTCATTCGAAGTGATGACAAAGGACTTATTTCATCATAAGTTGGTATCAACCGAAAGGTTACTCTCAATGCTCATCCCTTTCCAAGCAGGAGTAGCATAGCACATTCCCTTTTCTTTTAAGATAGGAAAAATCATAGTTTAAAATTAGCATAATTTGCGTTTGTTTGATTTAGTGGGGAATATTATCAAAAAAGTCTTAAATCTATTGCACAGATACCTGTTCTGCCCTAAACTTTCAACTTAGCCAAAGTAGTTCTATTCTTTTGACCATATGTTAATGTAGTCCTTCCAATCAATTTTACAAACAATGATTAATGGGGATGCTAGCTATTCTTCGTGGCACAGCCTACTTGACATGGACAATTTTTGTATTTTTTTGAATTTCTGAATTTTCTATTCTTTGATTTCTTTTCTTTTCTTTTTTTTCCACGCTCATCAGACGTCAATAGAAAAAAAAATAAGAAAAGGAAAAAAATCAAAACAATTATAAACAGTTCAATTTTTAAAAAAAAAATTGCAAAAATTGCAAAAATTGTTCAAGCTAGTGCCAACTATGTTACATAAGGCAATCAATGTCCACGTCAATGATTTCAGGCAAAAATAAATAAGTTGAAAAATTATCAAATGGTTTGTGATTAAATTGGCTAAATTAAAAAATTTAGAACTAAATTAGCATCCACACAAATGATTAGCACTTTCTTGGTAATTATCCTTACATTAGTGAGCATATCAAGCGGGGAAAACATTATCAACCTATATTGATTCTCCGTTATTAGCGAGTATCACACCACTTGACCAAGGGGGGTTCGATTTCATGCAAAAAATGGGACCGGTCTAGCAACAAGAGTTCAAGAACGAACATATGAACCAAAGAAATTAAACCAACGTTATCAAACCTCTCATCTAAGCTTTCAAACAAGTAGACCAAGATAATCAGTTTACACGGCCGGCTAGGGACAAAAGAAACCGACGTACTTGGGTTTAAACTGTGATTATGCGCTCGGGAGGTGATGACCACATGAAATGAGATTGAGACACTTAAGGAAAATGAGATTCCTACCCTAGTAAAAGATGAAGAAGGAAGATGAACGAAGCTCAGACGGATTCCGCTTAAGCTCACTCGAGGCTTATGTCTCGTGCTCACCATGACCGACCCCCGCTCTCCTTCCAACTCTCACTCTCGGCCCTCTTATGGAGCTCACGGTTCTCAGCTGAAAAACATGACCAAGAGATGATGAAAAAGAACAAGGAATGGAGGAGAAAGAAATGGTGAAAAGATTGAAAGGATCTCTCTCAATTCCTTTGACTCTAGCCCACTATTTTAGAGAGTCCAATCGAGTAGCTGCGGACTGGTTAGTTAAAGCTCAGAGACAAAATGTTTTACCCCCTAGTTGGGTAGCACAACCCTCCCAATACCTGTGGGATTTGCTTTGTCAACATGCCTCGCCCATGGGCTTTGCTGTTTAAACTCATTTTGATTCAATAAAATTATGTTTGACCAAAAAAGAAAACAAGTGGCTCGGATAGGGACGGGATTGGGTGGGCAGAAAATGGGTCGTACCTCAATTGATCCATTTAATCCATATTAATTCATTTTTATGTAATATCATTTTAATGACCCATATCATACCCGACCCAACTTGAAACCCAACCAGTGCTCCAATTCTTAGTATTTTTATTCCTTAAATATGGAAAATAGCATTCTGAAAAAACCTAACCAATTAAAAAAAAATGTGAAAAAAAAATAGCAAATAAGAATATACTAAAAAAAAATAATGAATCAAAGCACTTGAACACATGTTTAGTTATTTCTCCTGGTGCAACAAATTTGACCTAATTTAGCAAAAGTGACCATGCCACGGAAAATACATATAACATAAATATCTACTCTCGTAACCACTAAAAGATAATGTAATACTCAAAGATTTGAAAATACTCAGACACATCAAACATTTCTAACACCAACACCATGTCCAACTCCATATACTTCGACGAATCAAGGGACTTGAATGAGTGATAGGGTTTGGGGAGGTTATAGAACACCAACCCCGGTTCAACTTCCATTTGCCATGTTGACTTGCTCTTTTGCTTTCGATTGTTTCCTGCTCTTGCATTTTGTATGCTTTTCTAGCACTTTGCTCAGTTGCTCTAGGTGTCCATGAATCAAACTCTCCGGTGCCCAAATGGACTCTTGCGTTGCTCTGGGCTTACATATATTGGATATTGTATTGCTCAGAGCTTCAACTAAATCTGGACCTGAAACTCTTATTCCCTGCATTGAGCTGGTCTAGACACATTAAACAACAAAAATCTCCCATGGAACTAGGAGAAGATAGATCACGCAGCAGCGAAGGAGCAGAATGTCTCCGACCAACTCAGGCACAAGCTCACCAAAGTTAATGCGGCCGCTCATGCTCATCTCTCTGGTCTTCAGAATCATGTCAATTTGACTTTTCAGGGACCCATGTTCTCTGTGTTTCATGTTTCTTCGAGAATATAATGACTTGCTTTCGGTGTATTGATTTTCTTTAAGTCATGGTCATGTATTCATATTGGCTTTTAAAATGTGTAACTCACCATTTTGTATCACAGAAGAATTTCACGTGCTGCGTTCAACTGATTTGTTCTTTTCTGGTAGATAATTGTTTTTACCATTCAATGAATCTGGGTTATAATTTTGCACAAGCATATTTCAAATGTGCGCATGAGTGCTGCGACGGAAGATGGAGACGAGAAGAATTTAGCAACACTGTGGAAAAACGTGAAGGATATTTTCAGTGAGAGGGTTAGCTGGTACATGATCCTACGATGTGGAATCGAAGTATAGGAAATCGATGGTCCGTAGTTAGCCCTATGTTGCAGGTGACATATGCCAATGACGGCTTGCCACGTGTCAAAGGGCATGCCCAATTACTATTTTTTTTTTTTTCAACCATGCCCAATTACTATGCCCACTGAAAGAAAATTGGTAGGCGTAGTCCAATCACTCATAAGAAGCGTACTCAAATCAGAAAGTCAAAATTCTCCATGCCATTCTAGTTCGACAGAAAAACCAAATCATCTACTATCAATTATAAGTTTATTTCTACACAAAGCAATGCTCAATGAAGCATGCTCGCGGCATATCCTTGAACAAGGTTATTTATTAGTGAGTCTGGAAATTTATGACAATAAATGTTAAAAGTATTTCACATGAATATAAGCAAGAGATACATCAAGCGTGGTTGTAAACGCAATGATTTTTAACCTACGTTGCAAGAGAATTATCTTTTATGAGATTTGAACTTTCACTATGCAAGGCCCTAGAGAATCCCTCACCAGTTTCTCATCATAAACAATTTTCCTAATTGAATTTTACTTTGATTTTGGATTTCTGATAGAAAAAATCCAATGGAAAAAAAAAACTAAACCTATTATATAGATGTCAATTCATTCTTAAACTTTTTAAGTTGATTATTCTAATTCTAAACATTTTGACAATTTATCAATATCATCTTTCTAGCCAAGTATGACTGGAAATTGCTAATGTGCACACTGACTATCCAACATGGCACTATCAGCGTTGATGTGGATAATTTTTTTTGTTTGCATTTTTTGAAATTATTTCTCATTTTTTATATTTTCTTTTTTTTTCCCACTGTGGTCGGTGAGGCAAAAAATAACATAAATATAACTATGAGTATATAAATGTATAAAAATTAGAAAATTATTAAAAACGTGAAAAATTGTCCACATAAGTTTCAACCATGTCACGTAATCCAGCTGACATCCACGTCACTATTTCCATTCAAAATTGGTTGGAATGATTATTTTGGCACATTGTAAATAGGTTTAGGACTAAATTAACCAAATTAAGGTCTAAGATTGAATTGGCATTCGTTATTATATATGACTTTTTTGGTAATTATCTCCAAATTCAAACCCCTAAACTTTCCATTAACTTTGCATTTTTTGAGATGTGATTTTTTTTCTCAATCATACTCATTCTGACTTTTAAACTTTTATTTTGCCTCCTTATAAGGCTTAGGAGTCAAACCCCACACCTAAAACTAAATCACCCCCACCTCAACCCCCTGAAAAGACAGGGATTCGAACCCCTCATCTCCCATTTCCGAAGTGAAAAGAGTGTCCACTAGGGCAAATCCTAGTAGTATAAAATGTGATATTGCTTCTCTACATTCATGGAAAAAAAAAAGATTATGGTGAGAACCTTATAGGTTCTCCTAATGTTTTTCGAAAGTTGGAGCATGCCTAAGATAACTCGTAGAGGAGTGAAAGCTGTTCAACGGTAAGGAGAGGAGGGAAAGCTAGGATTACTTAGGAAGCAAGCTATCATGTGCCAACTCCAAACTCTTTACCTCTCTTCTTTTCTTTTTCTTTTTTCCAAAGTTATGATCAGTCAATCAAGGTGCTTTTCGCATTTGGAAGCATTGGTTTAAATCCAACTTGTGATAGAGGCAGAAATCAGAATCCAAAACCATAGCTCTAGCTTCAAAGCCAAGGATTAAGGAATCAAGCAAGAGTACACCTTATAGCCATTCATATTCCAAGCACTAAGTATTCCTTGCTTGCTCAAATGTATCAATCGGCCTATCTATACCCTTTTCCTTTGAGTTGATTAGGTTTGATGAAATTTAACAAAGCTTATGACTAATCTAGGGTGCAATACTAAAACATGTTTATTTAAGTTTTATGAAATTTAGACATGCGATCCATTGATGCTCAAAGATCCCTTTATCTATGTGCTTTGTTTTTCCAGTCTATAAGATCTTTAAATAATGGGTAGTGTGAAATGGTTATGGCTCACACCAAACATTTCCTAGCGCTTTAAGAGGGTTGCTAGAGCTGGTCACCTCTACTCACCTTTTTTAGTAGTATAAAAATTCGAAAATGACACAAATGGTTCATAAATTTTGCCTAATGTGCAATGTAGTCTTTAAACTTTAGCACAATGTGTAATATGGTCCGTGAATTTTTCATTTATTAATATAGTCCTTAAAATTTTTGTACATATTCAATTTCGTCCCTAGACTATGTTTAATTGTTCAATGATGTCCTTGATTTTAAATTAATGTTAGGACTACATTGAACATATTCTTATGGTTCATGGACTACATTGAATATAATATTGAACGAATTAAAAGTTCATGAATCTTATTGAACATTAGACTAAAGTTTAGAGACCACGTTCAACAAATGTAAAATTCATGGATCATTTGTGTCATTATCCCTAAAAAAAAATTCACTAACTACAAATTTTCCACTTAGTAGTATGACATCACCAAAGTCAATTATTAGAAAGAGATACATGTTCATACATACATACATATATATATCTTTTTTCAGTATTTTGCAAAGGAGCAACATTAACATCATTTTGCAAGTGAAAGCAACGTCCAGTTCCAAGACAAAAGATGCAACCCCTCAAATCTAAACCGTGATTTGCGAAACATGAGCCATCAATTTTCAATACGCATCTGGGGCAGCTCCATCTGCATTCACTTACGTACAGTGCCCAAACTCTTTGAGTAGCATCCACGCTTTAATCCCAAAAAGACACCTAAACACATCATTTTTACCTTAATATAATCAAACATCAAGAAAGCATGATGTGATCCATTTCTGTTGCCTTCTGTTTCAGGTTTTAGCCAGGGGTCTGATTCGATTAATTAAATTAATTAATTTAGTTTAATCTCCTATCTGCCAGTCAATTTGGGCTTGGGTGCTCCACCCACATAAGCCACCGCCCATAGGCTCGGCTGGCCGGAGCCTAGCGGTACACGTGGCTCCACGTTGGAGGGCCCACGGGGATCCGGACACGTGGCATTAAAGAATCCTTTCAACTAGGGTTAATTGCTTCATGCCTAAGCATGAAACAAAATCTTTTTGTTGCGGACCCACTATTATGACTTCCATGAATCCACCTGTCCCTTTCTTTATTTTTTGTAAAGCAGAGAGGCGAAGGCGATGCCCCACGCAAAGCGACCCACGACCCGAAAAAGCCAGGCAAGTGGTACTTACACTGTTTATATAAATCCATTTACCCATTATGGAGACATTACTTTACATAGCCTTCATTTTCTTCACAAAAAATGTTACATTTCTAAAACAACTCTTCTAAGTTATTTTCAGGAAAAGGACAATATTTTCCTATGTTTTGTTGAAATCTAAAAAGAACGAAAAAATATTTCCCATCATTTCGAAAGAAAAATCTGATTTGATTTTCCTAAATACACATACACTATTTTTTTCTCTTTTGGGTCAGAAACATACACTATTTTTTTTTATCGGTTCTATTTTATTCCTACTCTAACTCTCATTCTTAGACTTTTGTCATGCCTTCTTCAAGAGCTTGAGAGTCAAAACCCACTCCTGAAACTAATAAATCGTCCCCACCCCAACCCCCCTGAGAAGGTGGGGATTCGAATCCCCCACCTCCTCCTTCCATGTTGGAAGGGTGGCCACTAGGGCAAACTTCAGTGGTTAAACACACACTATTTGAGCAGTAATGACTTGTGCAAAACAATTGAGGAACCATAAACGAACATCGAGATCCTTGGGAACCACAAACGAGCATTGATAGACTAGGTCCAACCTCGATAGACTCAGACCTAGTCACTGAAGAACCAAGCACGAGCACCTAGGTCTTGAGTAAGGGCATAGGCACAAGCACCAGTCTCGAGTCCACAAAAGCCAAAATTGAAAACCCGATGCCCATGCATGGCTTCCTAGCCCCCTAACTCAAGTCCCCAAAGGTAGGGCCTAAGCCTCCAATACCTGGATCCTTGATTTCGGGCCAGGCACCGGGATCCCAAGCCTCGGCCTCGATGGACCTGAGCTCAAGCATGAGGGGCCTAAGCCTCGATGCCAAGCCTGAGCCTCGGCGCCAAGACTTGAGCCCTAAGCCGGAGTCCTAAGGATAAAGGCACAAGTATTTAGGTGGCATAGTAAGCCTTAATGGACCCAGACCCTAGTGTCAAGGCGACAAGCACATGAATTAGAGCCTCGGGCCCAACCTTGATGGACCTAGGCACTAGCAACGAGGTCCCAAGCTCAGCCTAGACAAACCCGAGCATGGGCACTAGGGCCCCTAGCCCGAGCACGAGCGCTAGGGACTAAAGCACAGGCATTGAAGTGACAGGGGATGGCCTCAATGGACTCAAGCTTCGGTGCTAGGGACCCAAGAACGAGTGTTAGGGTTCCAATGTCCAAGCATAGAGTTTTTCGTCTAAACGTAGATATCTAGTTATATTTTGGAAAATAATTTTCAATTTTTTAAAGATAATATCATTTTCCTGAATTTAAGCATTGATTTTTTAATTAGGAAAACATTTTTCATTTACTCGTATTTCTAAGTGATCCAAATGTCGAAATATAAAGAAAATGTTTTTGTGAAACAAACAAAGTATTAATCATAGACGAAATCTTTCTTTTTCAAGGCATGGGACAAAGATAGCATTATTTCCATAACTATTATATTGGGCCTACTCTGGTGTCAAAAATTTTCAGAAGAATTTTTAACTATCTTATTTTTTTTTAAATGATCACTTAAGTGAAATCAGTGGCAGAAAATCTAACGTGGCTTGTCAAAGTCACCTTAATAGATGCTTTAAAAAGTTTTGATACTAAATTGGTCATTCAAAAACTATTGACATTAAGGTGATAATGCATCAAATTTTAACAAAATTGAGATCAAATTGCTTTCCAAACGTTAATTAGCATTGCTCCTTGTAGCTGATCAAAGACAAGTAATCCATTTCGACATGGCTTAAAGGTTTGATACCCAATCTCAAAACAGATCAAGGTCAGAGAAGAAATATCTGCAAACTTTGAAGGTCGAAGAGTATTTGCCTTACTTCCCTCCTTCTCTTTTAGGAAAATAAATAGATTTTTGTGATTTTAAACGAAATTTTTTTGAGAGAATGTTTACTCCATAATTTTGCTTTTAAGTCTAACAAAACAAAGAAAAATAATGGCAAAATTATAGTATTTGCTTTGTGACTGTTGCTTTTGTCTTGCGAAGCCATTTTGTCAATTTTTTTTAATTTTATAGAGCAATAATTCTATGATTGATCAATTCAGTACCAAAACTTTATGACCGAATAACTACAATGGAAAAGTTTTTCAAAATCATAGAATTATTTGGGGTAAATTTTTCCGGCAACCCCTTTTTAAGTATTGGCGGAAGAAAAGAAGGCCTATAGGAGGGACATACCAAATAGTAGAATCAAATGTCACTCTGGTTATTGAAGTTTTTTTTTATTTTTGAGTTAATACTCTGAAAAACCCCAAACTGGTACACATGTGACAAATTTACCCCAAACTATTTTTTTGACCATGAAAAACCCCAAACTGGTATACATGTGACAAATTTACCCCGACTAACCATAAAAAACTCTAAACTGATACATTTATGACAAATTTACCCCAAACTAATTTATTCGACTGCAAAAAACCTCAAACTAGTAAATTTGTGACAAATATACCCTCCGCTAAATTGGATTAATACCACACAAAAATCACAAAAATTGTAAATTGTGACAAACGGAGCGTAAAATCTCAAATTAGTATAGTCACGTGTCATTTAACTTAATAATTTGAATATAAAATTTAACAAAAACTAACAGAGGGTAAATTTGTCACGAGTGTACTAGTTTGGGGTAAATTTGTTAAAGGTATACCATTTTAAGTTTTTTTGTGGTTAAAAAAATAGTTTGGGGTAAATTTGTCGCAGGTGTACCAGTTTAGGGTTTTTCAGGGTATTAACCCATTATCTTTTCATGGGGACTTGGTCTCTTATCACATTCCGTCCCGTCTCCAGTCAGCTCAAATCGCTCAATTGTGAGACCAAACTTCTCTCATCCATGGAAGGAAGCATTTGAGACGGTCAATACCTTGGATTGGATTTTATCTTTATGCTTCTATTTTTAATCTTTTAGCATATGAGGTATGACATTCACCAATTCACACCTGCAATCTTTATAAACCTATATGTGGACATTTAAGTTAATTTTTCTAGTCATATAAGTTTATTTCCCACTGCTTCAAAAATAAAATAATCATTTCGTTTGGGTAAAAAGAATTAATAAGTGAATTTTCCTTACATTAATAGCCGAAACAAATCGGTGTTTAGCAGGAAATTCACCAGTTGATTAAATACTATTCACCCACACTAAATTACTTACATAATAGAAACTATTTAATGTAATTTAGATCATCATCGACACGAAATAATTTATTTGCTCAATCAATTAAAGTGGGCCTTTGTGACCTAAAAAGAGTTGTTTTTTCCCGATGAGGTCAGGAACTGAACTTAGCAAGTATCTACTGAACCGAGGGAGTAAGACCTGTAAATTATTACTTTATAATATATATGTTAGAACAA
Source organism: Eucalyptus pauciflora (assembly GCA_007663325.1). NCBI lineage: Eukaryota > Viridiplantae > Streptophyta > Magnoliopsida > Myrtales > Myrtaceae > Eucalyptus > Eucalyptus pauciflora. Next base: position 5,362,120 of record VMYD01000012.1, read on the forward strand.
TAATTTAATGTATCCAAAATACTTATCATGCGTCAAACATGATGATTTTTCTTCTTCTTCTTATTTCATATCCCGACACTTTACAAGGCGCGTGATTGATTTAAAATGGACCGAAATAATGGTTCGAAAGTATTTCGAAAGTATCTCAAAAAACATATATATTTTCTTCTGGCTAAGCTAACTATTAGGAATAATAATTCACAACTTCAATCTTGATGTCCTTACAGCATACTGATTACCGGAGGAAAATACACGGTTCACTAAATAGACTTAAGTCATCCTTACCAAATGATTATGTCATTCAAAGAGCTGAAATTTGTAAAAGCATGGGATGTGACATACTTTGCAATCAGATGTAAAAAAGAATTGCATTGGGACCGAGTTCTACTAGGGACAAAAATGCATATGAAAGAGATCATTAATATTGTTAAACAACATACATACATACATACATACATACATACATACATACATACATACATACATATAATTTGAAGAGTTGGTGGTGTAGTGTTTGAAGCAATTGGATTTTTTATCTCAATTTGAAGAGTTGGTGGTGTAGTGTTTGAAGCGATTGGATTTTTTATCTCAAGGAACGTCAAGTCTCAAGTTTGACTCTCCTATCGACAAATTGTTGAGACCTCCGTCGAAGATTTACGAATATGTATGCATTTATAATTACCAGACATAATCGAGATGAAAGGACTACCACCCTCAATAAAAATTGGTCGATTTCGATATGAGAAAAGGTTTTTTTTTCTATAATCAACAAGACCACTATCCCAGACCAATTTTATTTCTTCCCAGCTTTATGTGTCCGACAAAACACTTAACGCCAGCAGGTTCATAATCGGACCCCACTCCCCCCCATTTCTGCCCATAAATACCATCGCCCTATGCTGCAATTCTTCCCTTTTCTCCTCCTCTCCTCCCTCCACCGTCTATTATAAGTTTTCCGGCCATGATGTCCGCTTTTCCGGCCATGCTGCCATCCGACCCCATCCTTGACAACCCGTTTCTCTCCTTTGGAAACGGGTTTCCCCCTTGGGACTGCCCAGACCTCTTCCCGGCCGTCGAAACTCCACCGAGACCCCTCGATTCAAGCTCTGGCTCCGATGGCCCGAACCCTAACCAAGACAACCGTTCGAACTCGAATTCCTCTTTGACCTCGAGCGACCTAAACCAGGCCTCGCCTGTGGTGGACGAGCGCAAGCAGAGGCGTATGATATCGAACAGGGAGTCGGCGAGGCGGTCCCGCATGAGAAAACAAAAGCACCTCGAGAACCTGCGGAACCAGGTGAACCGGCTGAGGGTCGAGAACCGGGACCTCGCGAATCGGCTGCGTCTGCTGTTGTGCTACGTCCAGCGCCTCCAGATCGATAACGACCAGATGCGGTCGGAGCACGTTAAGCTCCGGCAGAAGCTATCGGAAATTTGCCACGTCTTGCTTTTGCAGCAACAACTGCACCAGCAGCATAGCCATGCAACGACGTGACTGTTAATTTCGCCCCGGAACAAATGCCCTCATTAATCACGTAATTTAAGAGCTATAGTTTAATAAACTCATCTAAACTACTCGAGAAGAAGGACTCCCTCCCTCCCTCCCTCCCTCCCTCCCTCTCTCTCTCTCTCTCTCTCTCTCTCTCCTCTCTCTCTCTCTCTCTCTCTCTCTCTCTCTCTCTCCTCAGCTGCTAGAGTGGAGAGTATTTGTGGGTCGTAAGTGATGATTAACTTTGGACAAATTCGGGGTATTAGTCAAAACCGAAGTCATTACTTTGTAAGAAAATTTTAGTGGTGATTGGTTCATTGAATATTAGTAAGTGGTTCGACTTTTTTATGCTCTCTCTCCCCCCACTTTCGCTCCAACCAGATCGCATGACGAATCAAAGCCGCCATCCACTCATGATTGTTCGACCGAGTACGCGCAACTGCCGGCCAAAGTGCTCGTTTCAGCACTCTTCCCCTAATGTCGGCATCCACAAAAGTTGAACCGCTACGTAACATGACACGTACAGACTTTAAATCTCGAAGTTATTTAGATCGATCGGTCGCCATTTTGGACCGAGCGAGAGTAATTATAGACTCAAATGACCATCGAACTCGTTCAAATAGAACTGACATAAAGGAAGGATATACTTTTCTTCTTTTTCTTTTCTTTGTGCGTTAGAAACCCAACCCTAGTCTGAACCTGAGCTTGTTTTGGAGATTCCAAATAACATTCGTCCTCTTTGGAAAAGTGCTAGATTATGTAAGACCGCGTTAATCTATTTATGGAGCAATGCTAAGTGAATTATTTTACTGAATTGGTATATTATGCGACGGGTCACATTATATCCAGCTATTGAACAAATGAGTGTATTCGGAGGTCAATAAAAATATGATGTATCATCTGATAAAATAATGTATGTGCAGTGAATATGGTGAAAGGCATATCGACCGTCCATTTTTGTTTTTTAATTGATATGTTATACTCTTAGGCAAGGGAATCTTTCGATTTTATTCCGGAATTAAAACGACTGACGCTTCCAATATAATAGATTACATGCCAAATACATACCGTCAGAAGATCTAGGGTTTATAATAGTGGCGGGCTAAAAAGCGAGTCCATCACTTTCTGGACTTGGCAAAAGTTGCACTTCACCGCCATTGCCACTTTTTCTTTGCTTGACTGATTACCTTTGGATTTTAGGTAGAGAGATGATGGCAACTTTAGGGTTTAATAATGGAGTAGTTGATGTTGAACATGAGAGCATGGCGGGGCCACAATAGCGACGAGTTGTGTTCGGACACATAGTATGATATTTCAGATAATAATGTCCAATAAAATATGAATTTAAGAAAAGAGCAGGCTTCCGTCACGACCATTATTTATATATAAAGTGAAAGTTATGGTTAGCATATTTAAAAACTATTTGCGTTTTTTCTGGAAAGTATTCTTTTGTACGCGAATTTGGACATGAACTGAGAAAGAGGTAGCCAATGTTGAGTACAAAGGAATTGATCTTAATGGGATTGTTTTTCAGATTGGACAAACTTAAAACGGTAAGAGTTGCCATTTAATAGTTGGTCTCAATTTAACAATTTCATATAATTTCAGAGAAATATGATGGAAGTAATTGAGTTTTTGTTGGAAAATAAAATAGTGATTAGTTTTGTCACTAAAACAAAGCGCAATGGTTATAACTGATCATTCCTAAAAGCATAAAGATAACAAATTGTAAAGCTTGTATCCGTAGGCGTGTCGTGTCAATACTCGTTGCTGACTCAACAATTTTCCGGCGAATTTTGACTGAAAGTTTTTTTCAGAAGGACTTATATTATCGCCAGAGAATAATACAAGGACTAAAAGTTAGGATTAGTAATGCGGAACACGGCTCATTTGCACGACACGAGGTAAAATACGAATTATAGAGAGAAAACTCAAATATGGCATGACATGACATGCTTAATTTATGTATTGACTCGAATTGACATGAATTAATAATTTTCATCTTAGTTCAATTATTTGGCATATGATATTAAAATTAGGATGTTTTAAGCTGACACAACTTGATACAAGTTTAAAAAGAGAATTATAGCATGCTGACATGAATTGTGAGCCCCACTAAAAGCGAAATCTCCAAAACTATTGGTACTTAAAGTGTTGTTCCCAAAAATAATTTATAAGAAATTATTGCTTCACACATAGGATCAGAACCCAGCCCAACTCAAATCACGGCATTCCCTCTTTATGTTCATTCGATGGTTTCTCTTTAGTTGTTGTTTATAACTATTAGAACATCTTGCTCGAAATCGACACAAAAGGGAAATAAATACATGATATTCATAAAAAGAGCGATGTGGAAAACTTTAACATATAATACAATCAATTTAACAATTTGTTGTAATGTCATTAGGAACAAACTCCAGTGTACGCGCGAAGTTAGTTTAAAGAAACACGTTCCTCAGATATTATTGAGTTGTTTTGAAACAATTTAATCTTTTGGGTTTGATGGCCTTTTCACAATAATATTTTTCTTACAGATCATTATTGCTGTTGCGCATCCTCTTATAGCAACATGATATTCTCTCTCTCTCTGCACAAATTCATGTCATGTCATGAAAATTATGCACGTTAAATCATTTGTTTTATATGACAAACCATATGCCTGAACTATGATGATAACATGTTATTATATAGTGTCATATCGATCAATCGTATTTCATCTAAAATTCTGTTTTCTTTCATTGCTATTTGGAAGGAATTACCTGCAACCAGGTCTCCAATTGATGAACATGACCTCATTAGGATATAATTTGGAGAATAATTCATCGAATTAGAAGTGGAAAAAAGATATCTGAATTTAATTGGTTCACGACTCTCACAAGAATTATATAAAATTTCAAGAAATTGAACATCGGGTCATAAAAAAAATTTGAGAGTGAGAACCATCCCTTTTTGCTATTTGGGAATGCTAAAGTACTCATAGCCAACAGTGACCGCAAGAAGCAACACAGACCACACGTTTAAAGTTAGGGCGGCTGCTTTTTAGCTCGATAAGTTGACGAGATATTCTAGAACCCCACACCCCAAAAAAAATCAAACTGGAGTGTGAAGGTGTTTAAGGTATGGACGTATCCTTACCAGTCTGTCCCTTTCTTCGATCGTAAGTTTAGATCCGACAACGACCCAGAACGTAGAACTCTCTAGTAAAGTAAAATGGGCAATTTAAGTCTTTCGTATAAGCAATTTTTTTGGTGCTACTTGGATAGTTTTAGGTAGGGCTCATCGACAGAATTTAACTCTACTTTATTTCAAAAAAAAGGACTCGATTAGATGAATAAGAAGATCGCCTCGTTTACAAATGTCCTAATATTTTTTCAGAGGTGTCCATCTATCGTGTACTCGAAGTTCTATGATGCAATCTATTTTTATTAAATCATAAAATTTGAATTAAGACTTGATTGCATTTTATATAGAAAATTTAGGATTCGAATGTACCTTTTTTCACACGGGCTTATAAAACTTTACCGACTAAAATGATGCTGATATAGTTTTTCTTGGTTGTAAGTTGCCTGTATTGATCTCTATCTAATTGTGCTATTCTTTTCACTAGAAAGATCTCGAGACCGAATGAAGGAAATTGGAGACAGCTAGAGGACGTGAGGTCCCACCAAATCCTTGGCTCAGTCCTTTTCTAGATTTCTCTCATTTCTTTTGTTAAACTCATTAATTTGAATCGAACTCGGTTTCCTTTTCTTAGTCGTTGAGATAGAAGAAATCAATAAGAGTTTCACCTCGAATCTTCAATGAAACGAGCAGACTAGGTTTGTGCCAACCATCATAAAAGAAAATAGTCAAGAGGGTCAATATGATACCCTGATTTAAGACAAGAAAGGAACATGCCAAGATTATTCACTCGAATAAACAAACAATATTCAATAAACATGTACAAAGACAATGAATTGATTAGCTCTAACCATCATAAAAGAAAATAATCAAGAGGGTCAATATGATACACGGATTTAAGACAATAAAGGAACATGCCAAGATCATTCACTCGAATAAACAAACAATATTCAATAAACTTGTACAAAGACATTTGGAAAGATTCTTCGCATCTCATCGAATAAACTGCTATTGCTGGTGCACTCGACCCTGACACATACGTCAGGACAATTTGCGTTCATGCACGCTTAGATTTTTCTAATGTCTTGATGATGATATAGGTCAAGTTTAATATAAACCCATTTTCTATAAATAAAAGACAAAAGAGGAAAGCACCATAGGGTCGCGAATTATAGAATAAGAAGAAGAAGAAGAAGAAGAAAGCAGAGCTCGTATGGCCTTTTGATAAGTGCCAGTCACGGGTTGGATTAGCGAAATGCTGTCACTGGTGATGGCACGATCTAGGGTTTCCTTTTGCAAAAGAGTCAATGTATAGTGGGAAGCTCGCTTTTGTTCGATAGTGCTTAAAAGCTAAAGCCGTCTTTACACCTGATTTATTTGGCCACTAATCATTTTGCTCACGTCAGGTTTCTTTTTTTTTTTTCCCCTTCTACATTTTATTTTTATATTTAGGGGTACGGATAGTGGAAAAAACGCACAAAATGTTGAAATTCAATCATCGAATTATAAGCGTTCCAAATCTCGCATTAAAGTTTGGATCATGCTTTAGGGTTTCGCGTGATTGATTATTGTACTTGCCAACTAGTGAAGCGCGAATAGAACGTGACTATCTTTTGGCCAAAAGGAAGTGGCGCATGACCAACATTTTCTTATAGAAAATCTAGTGGGAAAATGCAGTTGTCCTCTTTAGATTTACACTAACATGAAATATATTATATAAATATATGGTCACTCTACGGGTAGATAAGCGTATAATGTGATAAGGCAAGTACTTAATCATGCAACGTTGCATTATCTCCCGTATATATATAACTCTTGCCGGATTCGAGGATCACGAGCTTCCCCTTTTGCAAAACAACAAAGAAAACTAAATGCAATGTACCTATCTTTCAAAAAGTCATTAAAAGGTATATCCGATGGAGATCCTCGGCATTTTGGGGTAATGGTATGTCGACGTGAGGCAAATGCCCTAGCTGATTGGGCTGTGAAGGCCCACAGTCGAGGCCTCCTTTCACCAAACTGGGTTCATTCTCCTCCTCAAGTTATGTTGGATATGATATGTACCGATGCCCTTGTTAAGGGTTGTTCTTTCTTCCCTACTTGAATAAAAATCTATCCTTTTTCGACCAAAAACACTATAAAGTCCAAAAAAATCCTATATCTACTTCTCACTTATGAGCGCGTGCACGAAGTTGCCACAAGGAGGGATGGATCAAAAGTAACATACGAGATGCTAATGGGCATTTATTGGTTTAAAGAAAATTTCCGTATAATACATGTATAATAGAAGGTTTGGTTATGAAAATAATTTATATCTAATTAGGGATATCGGGTTATAAATTTTATCAAAACATAAAAAAGGTGCTTTGTGGACAATGTAAGAGATACTGCTATGCTGCCATGTTTTTTATTTAGTTTTTTTCATAGAAGAAATTATTTATTTATAACGTATGACACCAACCCTTAAAATTTTAAGACCATAAACATACGAGCAAACCTCTCTTAAGTATTTTCTCGAAGGTCAATGAAGTGCAAGCTTCTATAGACAGCTAACATAAAATATTGGCCGACCAGGTAATAGAAAGTGGTAATCAGTCCAATCCAATATTAGTGTACAATCTTTCCATGTAGAAATTGTGTTATTTCTTAAGTTAGAAATAAATATTTCACTTTATCTCAAGTTTCATAATTATGATCATCATTTACATTATGGATTCAGAAGTTTATTTATTTTTATTTTTTTGACATGAAAGTTCCCAACGATATCTCCTCTCTCCTCAGTATCTTGGGATTTGAAGAAATTTCCACCTTTTTTTTTTCTTTTTTTCTTTTTTTCTGAAGGGGGTGTTGGCAGGTTCAAATAGGTGAATCAAGTTGGGTTGAAATTCAGTACTACTCAATTTAAACCGATTATGGCCTTTTTTCCGTAATGAACTTAACAATCCATACCTGACCCCAGATTCATCTTTTTAGCAAATTTTCCAAGGTATGTTCTGTGGTCACCGGACATGGGCAGGGGCAAAGCCTGAGATAGGCGGTGGGTGCAGGGAGGCGGCGGCTGCCTGGCGGTGGTGCAGGAGAGAGAAGGTCTTTAGTACCAAAAAAAAGACAAAAAGTTTATCGGGAAGTAAAATTCAACTACGTAATTAAATCAACAACAAGTGAAGATTTTTTGGGAGGATGACAAGGTTTTCTTCCATGAAAATGTACATAACACGGGCCCTAATGCTCCATCTGAAAAGCCCAGTCAAGGTCGAGCAGAGAACGTCCCTCATTGACTTGTTGACCAAATTATAGGGCTTTGATACATGCCTTGAATGGGAAAAAATTCGAGCTATCCACTTTTACCAACTCTTCAAAACTGTTTTGAGATCGGATAGAAGTGATATCGCAGGGGCGTTCGGGTCGAAGCAAGAGTTCCTATTTCTTATTCTTTTGGTTTATTCTTTTTCAATTTGAGAAATGGAACCTACGAGGTTTGCGTGATTAGTATGCTACAATGCGAAACTTTTACTTGATTTCTCAAGCTTTTCAATGTGTTTGGATCCTACATTGATGACCACTTATGGCTCTGCTGAATTTTACACTTTTAGTGGAGTGGCGATAACAGGACCAACCTCGGAATTGTTCAATTGGTCACTGGCAATGGGTGTCGGTAAACCCGATCAATTGGGATCAAAGAGCAGGGAGAAGCTCGCATGCATCAAATCCATGGAATCAAAGAGGGAGAGAAAGAGAGTTTAGCGAGACCTGTTTATTAGATGACTTGAAAGTGAGTTCATAATAGACTTATTTAAAATCCATCTGTTTTGGCTTTTTTTCATTTTAGAACGCATTAAGGCCTATTTTTAGAATTTGAGATGATCCATATATAACTCATTTTAACAAATATGAGTTAAAGCATGAATCTGTGACTTGTTTTGACAACTCTAGTTGTAGAAAATATCAAAATTGATCGGCTCATGAACATCTACAAACATCCAAAAAAAAAATCCAGAGCGACTTCAGAGCGAGAGAAGTTCAAGAGAGTGAAGCACACAACGACTTAACTTGATATGACGTGCACAGACTTGAGGCGTCTGGCGAATTTGGGGTCCAATTCACGTGATGCTTACATTTGTATAAAAGCTTGTAGCTAGAGATTTCCAACAGGCTCAACATAATTAGGATAAATTGCAAAATCACAAAATCGAGATTTCGACCCAGTTGGCTTTGGTTTATGAACCGGACGTCGACTCGGCAAGTTAACATTTTTCAAAATCATTATCTACTATAATTTAGAGATATAAGAATTTTAGTTCGATTTCAAGGCCTTTGGTTATTTGGGGATCAAAGTTTCAATCAACACTCACATCATCGTCCAACACCCCAGTTGACTTGATTTTTATTACCTTGGAATGGTTGTGATCCCTGCTTTCATGATGTGCAATTGAAGTTTGGAAGTCACCAACTTCCTAACACTGCCAAAACAATCAACTAGGTCGAGGTGTAAAAAGTTGACTATGGATTTGGGTGACAATATGGGTGTCAAAAAGCCCATCTTGACAAGTACAACCCATTCTTTCATACTTAAAATGTGATTGGTACCTTATGTTGTGGGTCACCAACTCTCGATCATTTAACTATTTCTAAGAGTGATCTTTCATAGTCCCAAGACTATAAATTTGCGGTAAGTAGTTGAAAGATTCACGATTATTTGTTTTTGGTCAAAAACCACTTGTCATATTCTCATTTAAGTAAAAGTCTGAGACGACAATATACGAGCTTTAGGACAAGCAATTCCGAAAGACAAGTAGGGGGATAAGCGACCCATTTGCCCGCTAAATATTTATTGTGGTGGGTTTTGGCAACCCAATCCACAACACAATTAATTTCTCTTCAACAGTGAGCCAAAAAGATTCACAACTTGATTGGCAATGCAATAGCCACTCTCCCTAGGAATCGCAATACCAAGCACTAACTTAAGTTGTTTTCAATCTTCCCTCTCATTAAACTTTTGATAGTTTTAACTCATAGTCTTATAATATATGGATTCTCTTAAGCTCCATTTGTTTAGAGAAAAAAAATAAATGATTTAAAAATGATCATTTGTATCATCTAAAATAATTAGTCAATAAAAAATGTTTCTATTATCAATAACAATTTTACATCTAAACATTTTGATAGATGAAGAAAATATTTTTCATTCATTCATTCTTTTTGTAATGATTCAAGCAATCATTCATTTGAAAAATATCTTCTAGATTATTCATTTTTTGTAAAATAAAGTATTGCATTTCAGCCAATAAAATTGATTTTTTGTTCTTACAAGAGTTATTTGGAAGTGAGAACCCATCTTTTGGGTCCTTTGCTTTTCCTTTTGGATTGGGAGTCTTTGCTCTCTAGTGCAAGCATGGGCGATCCTGAGATCACAACTTAAAAAGGAGAGACTTGATATAGCCCTTGGAAAGCCCATCATCAGATAGTTAATAAAACTTGATTTTGAACATCTAATCTGAACCAATACTTTGTCCTTCCAAGAGCCCATTACAAGTCAAACATCGATTTTCTGAAGGGCCATCTCTCTTCTTTGGTATGGTGGATTAGTGGTCCCAATGCAACTATGCAAATTCCATGCTTATCCTCTCCTACCTAAAATAGGGAACAAAATCATTATCATTGATGAAAGTTCACCTAGTTTGGTGTTGAATTTTTGTTATTGCCAACATTTCGTGAAGATACTGTATACATCGTCTATATCAATTACACTATCATATCATAACATAGGTCAATCCCTTCCTATACATCACCTTTACCAACGATTCTAGTGAGGTCGAAACATAGGCCAATCACTTGTTCTTTAAGTGATTGAGGCATCTAATACAATGTGCGTACCATAGACACACTAGTGCATGAGGAGATAAGTAGCAAATTATGCAAGTACCAGTACATTAAATTCCAACTCAAAAGACATGGCTATGCGAAAGAAGGCATTAACAAATCTAGCACAAATTTGATCAGATACGTACTTTTGTACTACATGCGATCGATTAATTTACTAATGTACTGCCTAAATTTGAGCGAATCATCGGGGTACTCTGCACTCCTCACCATCCTGAGATGATCGATGAACAAATCAGGAATTCCCAATCACAACCTCGCGCTATCAATAGCCCCTCTTCTTTCATCTTCTTTTTAAGCTGTGTGCATGGACGAGATTCGACTTTAGCTTTTCTCACTGGAACCTACCGCTCCGGTCCCTCGGAAGAGGAGGAAGGCGCGACATCCTGACGAAGCTGTTCTCCCTAACATCGCAGGAGCTCTTGCAAGAGAAGACGGACATCCTCTTGTTCCTCCACCGGGACTTGACCGGATTGCTTTTCTTGCCTTCGTCAGAGCCCGACTCGACCGAGTCCTCGCTCTTCGTGCACTCCTTATAAGCGATGAGGAACGGGTCATCTTCCCGCCACAAGAACCCCTTCAGCGAAGCGCTTCGCCTTGGGACCCTTGCCGCCGCTGCTGCCATACCCGGTGGAGGAGGGATCTTATATTTCCGTTCTTGGGCCAACCCTTGAGACCCAGAACTCGGTGGCGACGTCGGAGGTGGGCTCGGGGCAAGCGATGATGATCTTCTCTCTAGATTTTGGTGGGTGGCCTTGGAGATTCCAGGGCTTTGCTCCCAGGAGAAGGGTATGACGATGCTTCCATGCGAATGAACCTTCCGGTGGTGACTCATCTTTCCCGAAATTCCTGAAAGCGCTATGGCTTAAGTACAACGCCGGGCATATCGCTGCGGCGTTTCTGTGGTTGTGAAGGTGCTTTCATGCATTCACTGCTCTCCAACTGCAGAAATTTCCTCAAGTAGCAAGCAAGTATAGCGTGAAGCGGAAGGCTTGAAGGAGAGGATTCAAAGAACGAGATGATCATGAAACGGAAGAAAACCAATCTGCATGTTTTAATTATGGGGTATGTACATTCTACATGTCCGAACGCTATGCATGATTGGAAACGAGATATTAATTGCGCCCCGACTGAATAATTAAATTCCATCTACGTTAGGTGAAGAGGGTATCTAATTTTCCTCGTGTATTCACTGTATTGTAATCTTTTTATATTTGTGTTGACATTGCCTGGAGAATATGGTAGATAGGTGGCGTGGATCTCTAGGATTCCTCGGCTATTCGTCAAGCTTACTTATATTGACATTGGGAAAAATTAACATATGTTAGTCTCCCGTGGGATATAGATTCGACTGTATTTTAAGAATTTATCCCCAAAATGACAATTTGATGATCGTTAGGTGTGTGTATTAAATGCATCAAGGGGAGAATCTTTGTCATTTTGTGATGATCCATGAAATGATGCTGGGTGAGTGCAGCTAAGAGACGTGTGATTGTTTATTCATCAAGCAGGCCGTCTCAAGAATCGGCCGGGGACATAACCTTTGTGGGGGCACGACGCATTGTCGTGTCCTCAAAACTGTTGGAATTTAGCCATTTATTTCGAACCGAATTCCCAATCGACTTCGCTTCCTCGATAAAGACTCAAATCGAGGCGTTCGTTACGGGCCATTCTTTTGCCTAGAAAAAAATAGAAATAGAAACAAAGAGACGGCAGCTTACTTTTGATTCTTTCATATGTCATTGGATGATGATGACTGGTGTTGACAATATAGTACTCCAAAAATTAAAGGTGACAATTCCGCTTCAACTCAACTTGTCCTCTATAGACAAATCATGTGATTAGCAAAATCATAACTAACTCGACTAATCTAAACTCGCTTCAACTCAATTATGAAGTGATTTGAACCCGAGAAACTCGAAACCGATTCGACAAGATATTGTGAAAAACACAAAGTACCACATGAGCTGAGTAACTAACTAGAAATGACATGAAGTTACAATTTTTTGAAGAAAACATGAGTTGGTTATGCGTGATAAAAAGTCATACAGGATCATTTCTCTTCCTATTTTTTGTTTAGCATAGCGCCAGATAGAGAAGCTGCTACGGACTTATCCTACTCTATGTAGGATTAAAACTTAACTAAGAACCAAAAAAAATATAAATAAATAAATAACTAGCATATGAATGATAAAAAAAAAACCTTAAGAAGGCGATCGTTCCCACCGTGGTGGTCCTCACTTCACGACAACCTTTGCAAGCGGGCACGTTGGCATATGGTGGCATTTATTTGACATGTGTTAACGATGGAAATACTTGATCGAACAAATCATGTATGCTAGAAATTTGGACTGCCCAAAAAAGTAGAAGGATCAAATTGCACGGTCGGTGTAATCTGGGGGCTAAAAATATACCTAATCTCAATATTTTTTTACAAAAATTCATCATATGAGAATAAAAAAGAACAAATATACCATTGTTTCCTCAAAAGTTTTACGCTGTCTTTCTGAATCATACAAGCTACCTTGACATAACTGTGTAAATTCTTTTCTACACTGTCGGAGCACCTAATCGAATTCTATATTCCCCTAGCATGTATACAGTTCAAAGAGTCGGTGGGACCCGAATTCCTTCAATTTGTGTTGAAGGTCGACCGGATTTTCAACGCGATCCCGGAAATTCCAAAATTCGGGCGGTGGAGAATTCAAAATCACAAGAAACAGGATGGTGTATTGAAGTCTAAATAGGCTGGCTAAGGATGGTGTATTGAAGTCTAAATAGGCTGGCTAAGGCGTAGAGATCAATCGGAATGTACTTTCAGAAAACAATGCTACATTGAATTCTTGAATTCTTTCGCATGGGTATCACATGCTATATGGTCCATTAAATTAATTATCTAATGTGTTTCATGGTTTACATGCCAAAGCTTGAGTCAAATCTGATAGAAAGCCTATTGCTTTATACCTACGAGGAAGGGAGTACTGTTTTCTCTCGAAATGTAGAGTCGTTTCTCTACCTCTATGGTAGTTTTAAAACCCTAATCCCTAATTTCACCTTCCTGTTCCATCCCCATCTTCGTATCATCCCCTGTTTTTTTCATCCCGGTGCTTCCTTTCTTCTTTTCTTCGACAATTGCTGTTCTCAGCTACCTTGAGATGACGCGTATCTTCTACCTTCGGGTAGTTCTCTGTTTCCACACTCTAAAAACCCTTGTTCTCTTCGCTTAATTCAGCCCTTCGGTAATACGTATCTTCTACTGCTCGAAGTGGGTTGGATTGCGCTCGGCCCTTCAGTTCATAGACTTCCACAAGAATCAGTCATCTGGCTTCGGCTTCTACTCGGTTTGTTTGCTGCATGTCCTCGATTTTTTCCATCTGTAATTGTATCGCAGTTTCATAATCTATCGCTGGCCAAGAGTTGCCAAGTATCTACTTTTGAGTCCCAATCTGCATGGGGAATTTCGGATTAGGGTGCGTCTTGATACAAAACGCTACTTGTGGACAATTGGCTGGAATCGGTGGACCTTACATTGTCTTCTAATATGAGTTTCTTCTGGATTGAGGCTTTCACGACTTTATATCAGCTTTGACTCTTATAGAGCTCGTCCTTGTATCGAGCTCTATTCTAGACAACTGAATGGCATCGGAAGTCCATGCCGACTTACTACGGAACAGCTCATAGAAGACTTTGGATGATGAACCTCCACTTGAAAAGTTGGAAGAATGCCAATTAACTTTAATAGGATACATCCTCTCCAATCCTTCGATAAACTTCCTAGCTTTCCAAAGCACATTAAAGCGAGTCTGGCACATTGAACAAGTTGTAATATCACGGCGAGAGGCAGGCATCTACGTAGCAAAATTCCAGTCTCAAGCAGAAAAATAGAAAGTTCTTGAAGGGGGACCTTAGCTTTTCTCCAGTCATTTGGTCATATTTAAACCATGGATCCCCGACACTCCTTTTCACTACTATGACTTTTCTACTTGTGCCTTATGGGTTCGGATGTTTGGCTTACCTTTAGAATGGTGTACAAAACCGATGATCAGCAGGGTGGTGCAACATTTGGGTCGAGTCTTAGAAGTTAGAATCGATACAAAGGAAGGGACTTCATCCAGACCTGGGCGAGCTAGGGTAGAACTATGAGCTAGGGTAGAACTACACTTACAAGAATCTCTAAAGACAGGTAAGCTAATTCGAATTGAGGGTAAGCATCTATGGCTAGATTTCCGCTATGAAAGACTATCGCATTTCTGCTACTCGTGTGGAAAGCTGGGACATTATGCGACGTACTGTAAGGAAATACCCTTTGATGAAGCAAAATTAGAAGGCCGAGGAAAAATGGCCTATGGCCAATGGCTTTGGGCTGAGGTTAGAGAGCATAGTCCGTATTGGCACACTTTCTATATGGCACAAGGCAACCCAGATCAACCTGTAGAAGCCATACCTGAAACTCCGCCTTCACAGCTCTAGCACGTCCCTTTATTGCCCCCAACCAGCAAATGTTGATTTTGCGCATCTATCCTGTGCAGTTGACACAATGAAAACCCATGGAGTGACCTCTGATACGCAACTCCTTCAGTAGACAGTCATGCAAGGAACCCCTCTTAACATAGCAATCATACTCGTAGCAGTTAAGTTAAAAGAAATTCAGACTCAACCCATGGAAACAAAGGCGCAAAAGAAGCTGAAAAATGCTAGACTGACACCGAAACTAGGGGTGGCCAAAAAGTTGAAGAGATACAACCCCCACGAGCCAAAAAGTTTGATGATCGAGGACCATGATGAGACAAATCTCATGGAAACGCTTGTCTATGCGGCTAAGGAAGCGAGAGCATGGGCTTTGGTGGTTGGCCCTAAACAGCCACCTACCAAAAAATGAAGATAATTAACTGGAACTGTCAGGGTTTGGGCAATCCCCTAACAGTTCAGGTTCTAAAGGCCATGACAGCCAAAGAAAAGCCCGATGTTGTCTTCTTAATGGAAACGAAGAACTCTGAAGCAAAGCTTCAACAAATTCAGTGCTACTTACATTTTTTGAATTCATATATTATCAACCCAGTTGGTATAGCAGGCGGATTATCAGTGTTATGGAATGATCAGGTATCTATACAAGTGCTTCGCTCTTCACAAAACATGTTTGATATGACTTGTAGGATGGTGCAGGAAGATAGAACCATTCGCCTAACCTATATTCATGCTCCTTACAACTATCACCAACGACAGATTTTGTGGGATGAGCTTCGGGAGATCAGTAGTGTGAATAACTTCCCTTGGATATGTGCTGGGGACTTTAATGAAATTCTTTACCCTAGGGAAAAGCTTGGAAAGAGACCTACGGACCTTACTAGAATGTTGTCTTTTCATGCTGTCCTAAACGATTGTGCACTTATGGAGATAGAAAGTAAAGGTTGTAAATACACCTGGATGAATAATAGAGAAGGTGAAGAGCTTGTGAAGGAAAGATTGGATCAAGTATTGTGTTCGATGGATTGGCGCCTCATGTTCCCAAGGGCAGAGGTGTTTGCGCTACCTGCTGTGGGATCCGACCACAGTCCATTGATCATACAGACTTCAACACATTATAAACGACAAAAGAAGCCTTTTCTTTATGAAGCTTATTGGAATGATGATGCTGAATGTAGAGAGGTTATCTCTACAGCATGGAATTCGATCTATCCTCAACATCCGACTTTCCTTTCGAAGTTAAAGATTGTCACCACAGCTCTATCTAAGTGGAGTCGCAAAAAGTTCTCAAACGAACATGCCAGAGTGATTGCCTTACAACATCAGTTACAGGATCTAATAAACCAGTAGCACTTAAATTATAATAGAGTGGAAGCATCGAAAATCAGAGAGGAAATTACACGGACTTGGCAAAAGGAAGAGCAATACTGGGCCCTACGCTCCAGAATACAATGGTTGAAATGGGGTGACAAGAATACAAGGTTTTTTCATGCCTCCACGTTTCAAAGAAGACAAAGAAATCATATTACTATGTTGCAAGACGATAATCAGCATTGGGTTCATGACCCACAAACTCTAGACGACCAATTTCTTTTCAAAGTTATATACATCTGAGGAGTCTAGGGATTACGGGCCTATCCTTGACCAATGCCAACAGGTTGTAACTTCTAAAATGAATGAACAGTTGGTTACTATGGTCACTATTGAGGAGGTTCGGCAGGCCACTTTTCAGTTGGGAACTACCAAAGCCCCTGGCCCTGATGGATTAAATGGCTTATTTTATCAGAAACATTGAGAAATTATTAAAGATGATCTAATTCTACTAGTGCAGCATTTCTTTATGTCAAGGGAGATGCCTCCAAGTCTCAATCAAACCTTTCTTGCATTGATTCCTAAGACACCTCACCCAAAGAAATTGGAGCAATATCGCCCAATCAGCCTATGCAACTTCGCCTACAAAATTATCTCAAAGGTACTTGCCAACCGTCTTAAACCCTTGGCCGAATTATCTAATCTCTAAGGAACAGTCGGCTTTCGTGAGTGGACAACAGATTCAAGATAATAATTTAATCGTTCAAGAGGTTCTTCATCAATTTAAGACCAAGAAGAGAACGAGAAAATTCAATGCAATCCTAAAGACAGACGTGCTAAAGGCGTATGACAGAGTTGAGTGAGATTTCCTTCATGACTACCTTCTTAAATTGGGATTCCATTCTAGATGGGTTCAGTGGATTATGCAATGCGTGTCGACAACATCATTTAGTGTGAAGTTTAATGGCGAGTATCTTCCTTCCTTTTCTCCTTCTCGGGGCCTTCGACAGGGTGATCCTTTATCTCCATATTTGTTTATTTTGCTGGCAAATGTTTTATCAAGCCTAATAAATCAAGCTGTCAGTGTGGGACACATTAAAGGTATTAAGTTTAATAGGTGGTGTCCAACCCTGTCCCATCTATTTTTTGCTAATGATGCAATTTTCTTCCTAGATGGGATTATTCAAGAATGTCAGAATTTTCCTGATATCCTAAATCAGTATTGTATGGCGACTGGTCAGGTAGTGAATCACAATAAGTCTGGCATGATTTTCAGTAAACAATGCCCTTCTCACTTGCAAGATAACATGTCGTGGGAGCTTAGAATGCCTGTGTTGTCAAGATATGGCAAGTATTTGGGATTACCATCTGACTGGGGTCGATCAAAGAGGGAGATGTTCTCTTGGATAATAGCACGAGTAAATGCCAAGTTGGAGGGATGGAAAGGGAAATTAATATTCAAATGAGGTAAGGAAATTCTCATTAAATCTGTTGTACAAGCACTACCACATTACACTATGTCTATCTTTAAGATTCCTATGTCTATTTTCAAATCTATAGAGAAAAGCATTGCTAGATTCTAGTGGAGAAATGATCAGAATAATGCGGATATCCATTGGCAAAGATGAGAACTTCTTAAAGAAAGCAAAGATAATGGAGGGTTAGGGTTCCGTGACCTTATAGCTTTTAACAAAGCCATGCTTGGAAAGTAGACTTGGAGATTATTACAACAGCCTCGGGCTTTATGGAGTCAACTTTTTAAAGGTTTGTATTTTCCTGCGAAAGACCTCCTCTCGGCAACTATAGGAACTCGGTCATCCTGGGGATGACAGAGTCTTCTATTGGGCAAAGATGCTATTCTTCCTCATCTTCGCTGGTCAGTGGGTAATGGTCAAAATATCATAATAAGAGGCGATCGTTGGTTGTCAATAGGAATTCTCCATGGACCTAAGACTAATGAGGAACCATTGCTGGTGGCGGATCTTATTGATCCGATCCACCAGAATTGGAACCAATCTTTGCTTCTCATTATATTCGGAGAACAGATTACATAAGAAGTCCTTAATATCCCAGTAAGACCTCTAGTCACTGAAGATCAAGTGGTTTGGATAGCTACGAAAGATGGCTTCTATACAGTTAAAAGCAGCTACTACAACATACTTCAGACAGCAAGCAATCACAACAGTAACAAAGCGTCAACATCTTATTAGAATCCCAGATTTCTATGGGGAAGAATATGGGCAATGAAAACAACACCAAAAATCAGAACATTCACTTAGGCGGTTTGTCAAAATGCACTCGCTACTAGAGCAAATTTATTTCATAGACATATAGTTTTGGATCCATGGTGCAATTTGTGTCAGTAGAATACTCCTGAAACCATAGAGCATATTTTTCTCTATTGCTCTTGGACTCGAGATGTATGGGCAAACCCTCAGATCAATATTCACATTTTGCCTCGCTCAATCCATCGGCTTGATAAATGGTTATCGGAAAGAGCATCCACACCAAAAAACTTAACCGGGCTAGAGATCACTACCAATGTCCCCTGGCAAATCTGGTGGATGCGCAACAACTTTGTGTTCCGTAATCAGAAACCAGATCCACATCTTGTAGTTGAAGCGACTGTAGCTCAGACCAGAGCATTCAACGTACCTGCTGTCACCCAATCGAGATCAAGGCTTGAAACCATGAATCCAGAGTAGCTGTGGCAACCTCCAAACTTGGGAACCCTAAAGTATAAAATTGATGGTGCCTATCAACCGAGAAGCACAGAGGGATCAATGGCATGTATCTGCAGAGATTATCGAGGCAGGCTTACAGATTACTATTCCAAAACGGTTCGATCGAAATCAGCTCTAGAAACAGAGATCCAAGCACTTACCTACACCCTTCACCATCTACTGCGGCAAGAGCTCCAACATACTAAACTAGTGCTTGAATCTGACTGCCTTACTCTCATTGAAGCTGTGCAGGACGGCAGATCACCGATGTGGGAGCTTCGGCCTTTGGTAGCGGAGGCTGTCCTTCTGATTTCCCATTTCTCTGACCTAACATTGAAGCACTGTCGGCGAGAGGCAAACCGGGTAGCCGACTAGGCCGTGAAGGCCTAGCGCACTGTTTTCCCGGCCCAAAACTTGTTCCTTCACCCTCCTGCTGTACTTCTTGATCTTTTATCTGTGGACGCTTTAGCTTCAAGGTGTACGTTTTCGTTAATATAAATACGAGTGTTTATTTCGACCAAAAAAAAAATATGATAGAAAGCCTCATTTGCAAAGGAAAATTTGATAATGGCTTGAAAAACTGACTTGTGCTACCTCAAAAGCCTTTTTTTTTTGGTGGAATATTACCTCAAAATTTATCGATTCTAAATTCTTGGGAAAATTATTAAAAAAAAATCATATACTTATTATACTTTTGCCAATTCAATCATAAATATTTTAATTATGCTAATTGAGTCTTAAGAAATAAGAAAGAGGAATCTCGAATCAGACCATTTGTACTCTGGGGGGCTTGCTTAAGAATAAGAAAGATGAATCTCATAAAAATTCAATGACGTTAATGTTAGTTGTCTTATGTACATGGCCAAATCTAAAGTTGACATTTTTTAATAATTTTTTGATTTTTATAATTGTTATGTTTTTTTTTTTCCTTTCTTTTTTTCCCTATTCGTTTTGCCAGTGGTCAGCAAGAGTGAGCCTTGCTAGGCCTCACGCCAGTAAGAACAAGTGCCCTCGCCAGATCTACCAAGGCAAAACTCTTCCAAGCCATGGTGACCTTGTCAACCAATGATTTGGCCTAAGCAACACCAAGTGAGGTGGGCAAGGGTTGCCCTTGCTACCTAAGCCAAGGCAACACCGGGCAAGAATCAACCTCTCCAGATCTGGTAAGGCTAACCCTCGCGTGGTAAAGAATAGGGGGAAGAAAACGAAAAAAATAAAATATATAAACTAAAAACTCAACATCAAAGTCATTGTGCTAAATAGGATGATCAACATCTATGTCAGTAATTTCAGTCAAATTTTTTCTAATGAAATTGAAAAATTTAGAATTGAATTAATAGAAGTGTAATAGATATAGGATTTTTTAGATAATTGCACTAAATTGCTATATTACAGTGTCGGACCCCCCAACTTCTGATTTTGTGATCCATCCCAACATTTGATATGAGTTAGATAGTTAGTGATTCACCACAGTATTCCTAATCAAAATCAGCCGCGACACAACTTTGATTTTGCAAGTGAAAATAGGTAAGCCTCGTACTATCATGTATCATCGCTCATGGCCCAACAACCGGCCACAAACAGGTCCGGTAGCACGAATTTCATTTCCATGTAAAAGTCCCACACAGGCGTGCAAACCAAACCTGCATGATTAAAAATGAAGACCCTCGTCGGATCCGACGGTCTAGATTCAATTTAGCACACGTACTGCATTCACGGATGCACCAACCAGGCTCAGGCCCAAGCCCATAGACGAAGGAGGATCAAGATATCGAGGTCAAGGACAGGAACGTCATTTCATCCAATCCTCCTTCTCCTCTCCTCCTTCTGCTTCAGTCGGCAGACAAGATATAAATACGCGATTAGAAATTAGGGTTTCAAAGCTCAGCAGATGCGGCAGACCTCAAGGACGAGACCCATTTCCCTTCCCACCATCCATTCCTATTCCCAATCTTCATCCGCCACCATTGCTTAGCTGTGCTGCGAACACGTTTCGGCAGATCCATTCGATTTCTTTGCTGCAAGATTCGATTTTGTTTTTCTTCTCCTCTCCTTTCTGCGCGTGATTTGTGGAGAGAACGGGAAAGATCTGCGCGCGCGCGGGGCGAGAGGCGATGATGAGGAATACATTTCTCGATGCTGAATGTATGGTGGGTCTCATCGTACGGACCGAGCAGATTCATACGTACTGGTTTGTGTGCGTATGTTTCTTGCTCCTTGATGACAGCGTTTGTGCGTGTCTGAGCCTCTCTTCTTCTTTCCTCAGATTTTGTTTCTGTGGGGAATCTGAAATCAGAATGATTTTCATTGGGTTTATTAGCATAATTAAAAAAGTTTGAAATCTTTTTTAATGATGATTTGCTTTCTTTCTTTTCCTTTTTCTGATTCGGATTCAGCAATCGTCTGTGTTTGTTCTTTTTTCTTGGAATTATCTTATTTAGTTGACTGAAATAGTTATATTATCAGATTTCGACAATGGAATGATTTTTATTTATTTTATTTTATTTTCCTGTTGGAGTTGTTTTCTCTCTTATTTTTTTTTTTTTTTTACTTGTTAAGCAATTAAGATAAATAACAGATTTCTTTCCAAAGGAAAAAAGATGCGAAAATATACTTTTATTGATGTGCATTGCACATATTAATGGGAACAATAATGAAGGGGGTTAACGGCGGTAATTGAAATTTCGAATTTGTCCCTAAATTTCATGATTTTGGTGTAATTTCTCCTAATTTTTTAATATATTTTTACCTTTTCTATTATTTTTCTTTGGCCAATTTTACTTTTTTTCATTAAAGTTAAATAGCATTACAATGTTAAAGAAAAAAGTGAGATAAAACCCACTTTTTGCTTATGTGGATAGATATAAACATAAACACGGGTAGATACCTCTCTCTGTATCATTGTCTGAATTTTCGAAGAACATAAGACCGGCAACAAATCAAGGGAAAATAAGGCATTCTTTCGATATTCATACGAACAATTAATTAGAACTCATAATTAAATTAGGTTATGAATATTATAGTCGACTTATTGCAATAATATATTTCTCACTAAGGATTCAACTTGGCTAATTTTATTGAGAGGGATAGAAAATTCATTTATTTGAAAAAGAGGCTCGCCAATCAGAATTTTTGCTTGCCTTCATTCATATCAATAACATGATTAGGCAAATATAATAACTTACTTGTAACCCATCAATACCATTAAACTCAAAAATCAATGAAGCGTGACGTTAACAAGTTTTAAATAAAGCGTAATAAAATTTTAATAAAATTTTCATTGCTAGAAATTAAATATGAGATTTGCTTATTATGATTTGTAAAGCATCTCTTAATTTTTTAAAAATAATTGGTTATACGTCTAAAAAAATAATCATTGAAAAATATTTTCATAATTGATAACAATTTATGTTTGTGTAATTTTATGAATAATAAATTTATTTTTTATTCATTTGTTTTTATAAATAATACAATTAATTTTAGAATTTTTTTTCCAAATTATGATTTTATGTGAAACAAATGCATACTTAATCACACGATTTAATTAGCATCAACCTCCTTAGTCTCAATATATATACATTTATATATATATATATATATATATATATATATATATATATATATATAATATCATATCTCGAGGAATTTCTCCCGCCTCAGAAAATGGTTAAAACAAAGAAAATAAAAAAGGAAAAAGGGAAATGCAGACCCCGTTCCCGCCTCTTAAAAGCCGTTAACTAACGGAAAATTAAAAAGAGAAAATAAAACGAACGACACCATCGCCTGTAATACGTTCGCGAGAGTTCTTCCTCTTCCTCTGCTCCAAGCCCTGCGGCCATGGCGTCGTCTGTTTTTGCGGGAAACCTGCGAGTTCCAGAATCTCTCTTGTATTCCCCTCCGAAACCCGGGTCTCAGCTTGTTGTTCCACCATCTCCTTCTCTTTCTACCGCTGCTAATTCACTCGTCCGCTCTCCTTGGACTGCTGCTTCGATTCGCTCTCGAGGATTCGCTCGCCGGAGCGACGTGGTCCGGTCCCGTGTCGTTGTGAGAGCCTCCGCCTCCAACATCAGTCCCGATGTCAGCAACGCCCTCGGTGATGTTCGTATCTTCACCGCCGCCGGCCAGCCCGTGATGTTCAAGGATCTCTGGGACCAGAATGAGGTTTTCATTCTTCCTTCTTTTGTATTTAATACCAATTTTTAGCTTTTTTTTTCCATGTTGTCATTTGCAATTGCCTCATAACTTGAATGGTACTCTGATGATGTTTGTCGATTATGAGCTAATCTCTGTGTGATGTACTTGCTTATCTACTTGCTTGTAGCACAAACCGTGTGTCGTTGAATGGTATCCGAGAACATTTCGTTGGTTAATTGCTCTAATAATTGGGGCATTCCTCTCAAGCATCTGGGATCTATTCCCTGTTGATGGAATGGTGCGGGATGAGAAGATGAGACCGCCCATCTGCGGCATATGCTTCCCGTATCGTATCAAGATGTTCTACTTCATCATAGAGCTTAGAAAGAACTGGCAACTGGCGGTCCAAATTTGATTCTGTTGCGATGCGGGTTTCACAAAAAGTTTCAGAGAGGAAATACTTCATGAAGTTACTAAACGAGTTCTGTTTGTTACTGTTCGTTTACCAATTGATCTGCCAGAGGAGCTGGTACGGAACAGTGCATTATTCAGGAGCAGCTGCGGCTGCCTTAAAAATTCGGCCATTTGGGTCTCCGGATTTAGGCATCTTTTCATGAACCTCGCTTCAAATTAGTTTTATCCCATGGGTTTCTTTCTTCCATGTTTTGTTTTTCTTGTGAGGGTCTTCTTGCTTGATTCGGCACATAATTGAAGTCACGTTGTCCCACAGTTCCCTTTTTTCTTTGGCAGGGAATGGCTGTCGTGGCGCTGTTGAGACACTTTGGTTGTCCTTGCTGGTAGATGTTTTTGTCACAACTGACAATTATTGCAAGAGTAGATAGCTGGGATTCTGCTGTGGCTCACTGCTTGCTGTGCTTGTTCTTTTGCATAAGCTGGGAGCTCGCTTCGGCTTTAAAGGAATCGAAAGCCAAGTTCGAATCTGCTGGTGTGAAATTGATTGCTGTTGGTATCGGGACTCCTGATAAAGCCCGCATTCTTGCTGAACGGGTACCTTTTCTTCCTCTTGATTCTTGTCATTGGCAAACACATCTTTGAATAAGAGAACCTAAACAATTTCAGTCAGAGCGTAAAGGAATTGAAATGTTTGACTTCTTGATTCTTAGTGGAACTCATCCATAATGATTCAGCTAGATGGTATAAAAACGTGCGTGACCTTTAAATATACATTGCAATGCCACAGTAAATGATAAAAAAATTATTTCTATTGTTTGGAATAGTCCTTTGCGTCACTCGTAAGTTCTCCTTGTTACTCAGATTGGCTCTATTATTTTTCATTTCAGTGTTAAGATAGTTCACGAGTTATCTGCTGAGTGGTGAAAATTTCTCTGTTCATGGTGGATAGCTAACTTTAATTTGGATCGCCAGTCATTGTGATGACAAATGACAGACCAGAAGTTTCAGAATGGATCCTCTGTGGTTACATGGTCTTACCAATGGGATGTAATATTTTCCTAATCATTTCAGAAAAATACCATGCACAGAGCAATGTTTCTGTTTTGGCAGATAGAAAATTAACATGTAGACTCTTCCACGTGACAGACCATGAGTTTTGGATGTGCGCCATGAATCGAACCTTCAACTTTGAAATGTTACTGAAAGAGAATTTAATCTTACTGTATATGGAGGTCAGGTCTACCGTCAAACTATTAGTTCTCCTACATCAAATGCATCTGAGATGTACAACATGTCCCTTCTGGTCGACGCAAAAGGTCCAGCTTCTTTTTATGAGTGGAGGCACACTGAAGAAATTGGTGGAGACAAAAGGATTTCAAATCTTTCCTTTGAAACTCCCACAATAACTTTCAATCTCTTGCTTATTGTACTTAAGCCTTGGATTCTTTGTGTACGAATTTCGGCTAATTTTAATTTAGGAGATAGGGATGTCATGCAACCTCAAGGTCCATAGTATAATATTTTAAAGCGTACGGTCTAATTTGAACTTTACCCCAAGCTTCATGCAATTTCTTATTCTTTTATTGCAATGAATTTGACTATCTTACATGATATGGTATTACTTAAGTCTGTGAGTATGCCATTTGAGATGGCTACTCATGTCCACATATTTATCCTGTCTAAGAAAGCAGGGCACGAAAGAATGCATGGTCTGAAAATTTTTATCAGTGGACCTGGCTATCTTATTTATTTTCTCAACTTTCTCCTGTTCGTGGCGAACCTGGTCTGGAGTACTTTCTGAAAAATATTGGAAAAGGTTCTTTTAAGTAGAGCGTTGACCCTTGTCTCTTTCATTCTGGCGTAGAAGTGATGCCTGTTCTGAACATGAGGCAACTATCTACTTGATGGATGTTATTTCGTTATGCTGTTGTGTAATGTCGATGTTGGAGGACCTGATTTTACTTTTAAGTCTCTGGCATCTCTTTTCATTTAGATGCACTACATGTTCAAGTTTTTTGGGCGAGACAGCTCACCCTCTTTATGTGCTTTCTAGGAAATTACTTCAAATTTTATTTGGAAGCTAGGTTCATATAGAACTAATACCGCATTTTAGATATGATTTTTGGATTAATCTACCATTTGATCCCTATGATCATCCGAGCTGACTGACAATTCTTTCTGTCACATATCTCAGTTACCATTCCCGATGGATTGCCTTTATGCTGATCCCGAGCGCAAGGTGAACATATTACCTTAATGAGCTTTTTTGTCAGAGAATCCTCTTTCGGATTTTTTCTAACCTTTTCATGTTTCTTTACTTTAGTCATATGATATTCTGGGCTTATATTATGGTCTTGGCCGCACATTCTTCAATCCAGCAAGTGTAAGCTTCTGTTCTGTTTACTCCTGCCTCTCCTTTGAACCTCTTCCTGGCAAATGAAGCTTTGAAATATAACATTTGGCTCACTTGCTTCTTTTATGGCAGGCAAAGGTCTTTTCCAGGTTCGATGCTCTTCAGAAAGCTGTGAAGAATTACACTATTGAAGCGACTCCAGATGACCGCAGTAGTGTTCTGCAGCAGGTTGGATCAGACAGACTGTAAATGTGTAGGTCATTAAATTTTCATGGTGATTCACTCTAAAGAAGTTTTTACACATTCCTGTGCTAGGGTGGAATGTTTGTCTTCAAGGGCAAGCAATTGTTATATGCCCGTAAAGATGAAGGAACTGGAGATCACGCCCCTCTAGATGATATTTTGGATATCTGCTGCAAAGTCCCAGTATCATGAAAGTTCTTGCTACACATACGTACACACAAATACAGTATCACACTTGTATGACAAAATATACTTCTTCTAGAAATATGTATTTATGAGAATGAACTCCCAGCTAATATAATTGATGAGATGCTTGCTCAGACACCGGTTTAATCTTTCAATTTTGGATGACTGCCGATGTTGATTGTACAGAAGTGTTTAGCACTGATCACACATTTGCAATGGATTTTCTGGATATTAGACGCTTTTACTTTGAAGTTCTGTGATTGCCCTGGCGAACATGGTGAGGATATAAATTCGCCAGCCATTATAAACTAAATAGACGAAATGCAGAATGTCAAAGCCAATCGTAGTATAGAATTGCCACTCTTTTCCTTGTTTGGTTTATAGTTTTTCAGGGACTCACTTATGCAGACTCTCACTAGTTACCCCATAGAAATTGCAGGTACTGTAATTTAAGAGCAGAAGACCACAGAGGATATGGAACAGCTCCATATCAAGTACATCATCTTCCTACTGATAAGCCGCACTTCTTTGAAGCCGTATCCTTTCTCTGTAAGCCATTCGGTGGCTGTCTGCGGATCCTTTTGATCCTAGGTTCCTTCAGTATACAAGCATCGATACCTAAACCTCGCCTGGCAAAGCCTAATTGCACCGCATCACGTGGAAACATTGTCATTCCCTTCCCCTTAGGAATAGGAGATACTTAGTAAGATTGGATTACAAGTGCTCAACACTTCACTCCCCTCCGGGGACACATGTATGTGCAGCCATTCGCACATTGTAAAACATGGTGTAGGGAGGCCACTAAAGAACGTCTGCCTAACAAAATTAACAGCTTTTAACGAATTATAAAAACAAAATGCTAGGAAACTAAAATCTGGCCCTAAACGTGGTTTAACTCAAATTTAAGTTCTTAAATAACCTAAACAATGCTATAAACTAAGATTAATACTCAGAATTTAAAGAACGACCATCAAGCTAACTGATACCCAACAAAAAGATAGGCAATAAAATGTGGAATTTCATGGCAATAAGCAAATACGTTGAACACTATTTAATCTAATGTGGAAGAGGACGAGTTCATATGATTTCTTGTCTAGGAAAAATTGAAAAGATCCGACGCCTGTAGGGAACAATTTAAGTCGGTAAGGAAAGGAATAAGTATAATGATTCTAATGTGCTTCGCGCGGTCCAGCGCCGTAGGATCCTGAATAATCAACTGTCCTGATAAGGCTTTAAGGCATTGTCATGAGAAGGACGATGACAGAATTGTCTTCCAGGAATGGGAAAAGTCACACTTGGCTGCTTAATTTGGTGTCCTCTCATTTTATCAAGCTTTGAAATTTCAAACCTCAAGGAAGCATCCCCAGAGATACTAGGAAGCAACAGAGCTGGGAAAAAAATTGCGTAAAGGACACGGAAAGTCTTACAACCTGTTTACACCGGAAAAAAATAAAAATAAAAATAAAACATGCGATAAACGTAATCGACGAGAGCAGAGTTTGGTTATTTATGAACAGAACAGTTTATAATTTGAAGGAATCGATGAATTGTGGAGTCAACAATTTCTAATGTACCGATCAAAAAAGTAAGTCAATGTAGTGGAATGAAAAAACATCAAGGTCGCGGAGTAGATGAAACTGTCTTGTAATGGAATGTTGAGTAGTGGAGTGCTAGTAACCACCAAATAATAGAGTTGTAGTTACTATTTGTAATCTCTGTATGTAACATCTTTTAACCAACGTTTGTAGGCTTTAAATACCTACGCCATACTCTTTGTAAACGGTTGCATAAACAAACAAATATTTTTATCTTTTGATTGTGAATATAGACAAGTGAATCAGATAAAATAGTCAAAAGGAAGGAAAGGGAATTGGATACTGCATTTACGTGGTTCGAACTAAATATCGAAACTTACATCCATGGAAAGAGTGGCACGGAATTTCACTATAGAAACAAGCGATACAACGGAGATTACAATCACTCGAACACTCAAATACTCACTTAATATTTCTAATCCTTTAATTATACTCAATAACTCACATAATATTTAGCTCCTTATAATTTTTGGTAGAACCTCACTTGAGGAATTACATAAATTCTACTTATAAAAATTTAACTGACTAAATCACTCGGATGTAATTACAATGACAAAACCCTCATGAGAAGAACTCTCTACACACTTCTTCTCTGTGCAGTCTAGAGCTCTCTCTTTTCTCGATACTCGAAGGCACCCCATTCCCCTTCGTTTCTTCTCTGCCTTTTATGGAGAACAGAAGTCGTCAGAAGACAAATGACTCTGCAACTTCGGTGCCTCCCTCATTAATTCTCCTGGACGTGCACAGGGAAATGACTGCTCTTGTCTTTCCTTTTTCTTCTTTCTTCATTCTCACGTTCACATGGCCTTTGACTAAGAACACAAAAGAACTTGTCCTTTCATGTGTGTGACAACATGAAAGTCTTCCTCTTGCACTCCTTCATTTAATAAGGCGTGTAACGACCCCAAAATGAAGTGCCCGGCGCCATCCGTTTCTTCCATGTGCAGCGGCCACAAGAAAAAACAAACATGTCCGCTTGCTGATCTTCATCTTCGAGCGACACGTGTAGAGAAATTAATGCACGAACAAACAAAGTCAAAGATCAAGCTTGCACGCTCGCCAAGGAGAGTAAACTTGGATTGTGCTTGTTCGACGGGCTCGACATATTTTCAACACTTCCAATTTGCTTTCAATCTGCTTTCAATCTTATATGATAGTTGTAATATCCCTATATTAACTCACTCGAGGTATTGTCTGCTTTTGTTCATTCTCATGATTTGGTGCTTTGGCGTACAAGTAAGCACTTTGCAAGATGCACTTTGCAAGATGTCATCCATCCTGATAGTGCTTTAGCCTGTGCTTGCTTCATTTTGGAGTTCCAAAGCAAAGTTTGTCATTACGTCAAAAGACATCTCCATAAATTAATTCCAGCTTTTCACATATATATTTTTGAATGGCTCTCCCTCTATTCGGTGCATAGTTCAGTTCATTCATGTTCCATTTGCTATTCCAGAAACTTGCTAGAAGCCGCTCCTTGTCTAGGCTCTCTTTGGCTTTGACAACCACTCCCCGCCCTCATCGGACCAGGTCATTACAAGCTCTCTAAATTTCGCATAGTTCATCCCCGAACCATACACCTATTAGAGAGGGTCTCACTCTGATAATACCATATTGTGACATCCCTAGATTAAATTCACTCGAGGTATTGTCCACTTTGGTCTGTCTCGCACTAAGCCTCATGGTTTTGTTCTTTGCGAAATTGGACAATTTTTCATTCTCGGGTGAACGGTGCACGTGAACAATGCGCATGAACAATGTTTTTGTGAACAGTGAATTTCCAAAATTAAATAACTAATAAATTAAATCCAAAAGTCATTAAAAACACTAATTAAAGCAAGAAATTAATCAATTAAAGTTAACCAAGCTTAATTAAGCACATAAGACACAATTAAGCCAATAAAGCAAAATTAAACTAATCTAATCTTAACCATTAATCTAATCACCTATCTTAGGACTAATATAACTTAATTAAACCTCCTACGCTAGAATTAACATTAATTAAACCAACCCTAAGCAAGTTTAGGCACAAATCAAAAGATAATGAGCTAAACTCACCCGTTAAACGGGCCAGAGACACGGACACGACGGTGACAACAGAGGCTACACTCGGGGACCTCAACCACCACGATCCAAGGTAGTCCCAAGCTCAAAACAGCATCAACAACCTCTGCTTCTCACTACAACACTGGAAATCAAATAGCAGATGAGGAAAAGAAGTTGGGCGGTTGATTGGAGCTTCGACGAGGGGATGGCTGGTGATCGGCGACTCCTGGGGGTCAAGGGGGACCTGCTAGTAGCTAGGTTGGGTGGAGGAAGGGTCGGAATGGGAGAAAACATGCTGAAATTGAGAAACTGTGCAGGTGAGCGGGCGGACCGACGAACCGGCGAGCAGTTCCTTTCGGCCGGCTGGTGAGTCAACCGGCGGCTTCGACCGGTGAGTGGCCAAGTTCTTTTATATGGACTGGACCTCCTGGAAACGATGGTGGGTGGCATGAGAGTTGATTCTCACGGAAATGCAACAATTAACTCGGGTTTATAAAGAAATGACAACTAGACCAGAAACAGGAAGAAGAGAAATTAAGGGAGAGAGGGGCTATGAATTTGCTTCAGCTGAAGGAGGGAGAGAGAGAGAGAGAGAAGAAAGAGCTGGTTGTCTTTCTCAACAAGGCTCTTCAATGCATGCTTCAACTCCCCATGCAAGTGACCTCATCTTCTCTCTCTTCTTTTGCCCTTTTCCACTTTTGGGGGCAATTTGGTCATTTCCACCTTGCACAAATTCCCAATCTACCCTTGGGCTGAAAATGATGGGTGGGCCTAAGAAATGGGTTAGGCAATGAATATGAATGGGCTCAAATGGGCTTAAAGTTTACTAATGGGCTTAGAAGAAGAAATGGTTGGTTAGGCCTAACGGGCTCACTTACTTGCTTGGGCCTTCCATGGTGGCTGTCCCACCTTGGGCCTGAGGCCCACATTGGCCTTGCTTGGCCCACGTCCTCTCAAGCTTGATTCCTCGGTCCATAAGTCCTTTTTCCCAACACTCAGCTTGACTAGCACTGCCGACTGTCGAAGTAGCAACATCCAAAGTCCGTCCCGAACGTTCCCGATAATTCAAAGTCCAATCTTGGGTTCTCATGTCATGTCAATTTCGCCCTAATGCCATTTTGGGTACAACTTAGACTGACAAACGGCTTTGAGGATTCACACGTAACTGACTCGTGCCAAACCATGTTCAAGACATCTCGACACATGGACGTCATTGATTACATGAAATTGCGGAGGATAGATTCTTATTTCAAAGTACACGATTACCGAGGATCAACTTAGGGTCGTTTGCGGGCTCAATAACAATAAACAGAATCACCCGTCGTTCCATTATGTTCTGTCCGCAAATCGACTTCTAGTTGTCCTTGAAATCGTCCTACCTATCTGTAGGATCGTCCTCACACAAGTCTCACAGTCAAGTCGTTTTCCCCAAGTCAAGTTCTTTAGTCGTATGAGTTATGTCCTCATTAGCCTTTCCCCTCAAAGTCAGTATCTTAGGAGTGATCAATTCCGAGTGAGATTAACCAACAATGCATTGACGAAATTCACATTCATTCATCCCTCGTAGGGCTCGAATTTCAGGATGTCACATAAATCATCAAAACTAACTAAGAATTTAATATAACATTGCCCATTCTACTAACAAGGAATTCCCTTGTCACCATTGGGTGTGGTGTGCTCGCTCTGATGGGGAGCAGGGCAACTGGAATTGGCCATGATAGGCTGCTAGTTGACATGCAACAGCGACTGACCTGACACTGGTATTACGTATAGGAACTGTTCCAGGAGCAGCGGGTGTTGCCAGTAGCCAGCCACCCCCTAAAACCTTCAGGAACTCGGTGTGAGTTTCAGGGAAGAAATAGGTGGAGAGGGGGGAAGCAAGTTCCCGTTCCTCATGCATGATAAATGAACGAGGACCAAAGTCAAGGTGGGTAAAGAGTCGTCGGGATCAATGCATCATGTTTTAGTGGCTTTGGACTGGGCAATAGACACCAGTCCACTGCTTATGGCAAGAGCTTCTCTGGTATCCAAGCATGGCGGCCTGATCCTGCAAATATGGCTACGCTGGTAACCCATAGCTTGATCCAAAATGTGAATCTAAGTCTTCTCTTTGGTTCATCACGTTTCACAGAACAGTAGATTCACAATATAAGAGTCTTTTCTTCAGATCAGAACCTTAATACTTGCACTGCATGTGCAAAGATGTGTGAATCTCCCAGGCGGCCATCATTTTGTGTGTATGGTAGGAAGATGGCAAAGTTCCTACTTATTGGTATGTAAATACCTATCTGTGATCTATCTATAATAATCTAGCTGGTAATTGGGAAGATTGACAAAAGTCGGGAAGATATTAGTGAATGCGGAGTAAAAAAAATCTAGCTTGTTGCCCCAGGAAGATGGCAAAGTTCATACTTATTGGCATGCGCTGATTGGAAAACGATGGCATCCAAACATGGTTAGAGGCGAATGGTTGACCACCCTTCTCTCTCTAGAGGTGGAAATACAGCTCGTTGTCTAGATGCCAATGCGTGGCTGTACGTGTATGCAGTTACTTGTTCTGTTTGAACTAGTACATTGCTTCGGTGCCACTATCTTGTCGTTAGTTACTTGTTCTATTTGAACTATCACATTGCTTTAGTATCACTGTCTTGTCATCGTCGACCAAAGATTGGCACGGTGTGACCCCAGCACATGTCAACAGCATGTGATATTTGCAACTACAAATCACACAACCAGGACACGCACAGATATCTTCATATGGATCAAGGGATCGTGCGCATATGTTTGTTAATCTGAGGTTTGAACCGGTACATTCGATCTTTTCTGGTGTTTCAATCATAAATTAGAATTCGAGTATGGTCTGCAAAATCAAAAGAACTCAACAAACCAAACTCGCCAACTGAAACACTGAGTTCTTACCAGTCTGCAAAAATCCACTAAACATGCACTATATATGCATATATTTGTTCTTTTGGTTGTTGTAATACCGTCAGGTAACTACCCTTCATATTATGTATCCCCAAAGCGATCCAAACCTGATCAGTCTACAGTTTTTGTTGAACTCGGTTCAATAAAGAGCTGAACTGAATCACATGAAAATGGGTATAATTGCATATCAAAGAAAAAACAAGCTCCCCAATATTTCCATAGCTAAATTATGGTGATCTCCATGTCTAAACCTTCATGGAACCAAGTAAAAAGCAAGTCTTCTTCTGCTTCTCTCAGTCAAAGAATTTGATTCTGAAGAGTAATATACATCGGGCTCTTCGCTTATCCCACAACTGCAATGACCTCAAAGCCTCGAGTGCGGGTCAAAAGTCTCAGAAAGCTAAGTTTTTGAAATATCCCATCTTTCAGAAATATCCCATCTTTCAGTACCTTTCAGGCCTTGTCCTAATGCGGCTGTCCAGAACAAAAGAACGAGTCTTCAGAGTCTTCCAATCTGTATATGACTTGGGAGCCTTTCTGAAAGCAGACACTTCAATTGGGGATAATAGAAAGTTTCTTTAAAGTTCATCATGTTAGTATCTCCTGCACCTACTATTTTGGCTGCTAAAATAGGCGACTGCTTCAGAGGGGAATTTTCTACTCCAGTAAGGATCTGAAGCTTTGACGATTCTGGTTTAGGAAAAATCCTCAGATATGCTAGAGCCGACAGCAACAGGAGAGAAAGGCCTTCAAGTCGCGCCTTCTGTTCATTCCTTTAACAGACCCACCTTTTCTGACAGATAGCGAGAACTTGTGATGTCGTCGACAATACTCGAGCATGTGAACTCGTTAGTTCAGCATAAGCTATACAATGACCAGAAAACAAACGAAAAAGAAACTAGGTTCCTGATCTGCGGATCCTTGAATACTATTATGGAACGTAAGTGCGGTTATAGCAGTTCCATCTGGCAAGAAATTGTGGAACATTGCACTATATGAGCAACGATTGAAAACGTTATATCCAGTACATTGTTCCCCAACATCACTGTTTCCGGATGTCGAATGCATAATTGCCAATATCTGGGTCACTGATCGACTCTCTTTTGCCATGCTCAAAACGGAGAAGACGAGAATGCATTAGATACTATTGCTATACAAACGCGGCCTCATTCAAGCACATGAGCTCGGCAGGACCGTGAACCAGGCACATGACCAGCCGGCTCAACTGAGTGAAGTAAGGCAACTGGTCGCAGCAAGGGAAGAGAGACTAATTCCATGTTAGCAGCTCATCTTTTGTCTGTCGGGACAGTTCTGCAGGGATCCGCTGTCCCGGCGAGCTCTAGCGCAGGAAAGGATCAACAGGCCCGACACAAAAAAGTAAGGTCTTGCAGTTTTACATTTGTCATTTTTCCCTCTTCATGCTTTAGAACATTAGCCAGAGGTGGGGTGCAGCGGCCGGAAGATCACTGCCGGTCACGGCGGTGCCCGGTGCCTCCCCGGCGGCCCAAATAGTGTTAGAAACCAAGACATACTAAAGTCATACATTCAACTGTTTACTGATGTGATAGCATACGACATTTCAACACCACATGAAGTAAAGGGAACAAGGTAGCCAGCCACACGATTATTGCACTCCACAAAATTCCTCGTTCCTCATACGAATCGAAGGCGAGGACGAAGAGCCCGTTTGGCCATGGCGTTGTCGGTTTCTGCTCAAGGCCTGCGCTTTCCGCCGACCCTCTTGCCCTCTCCTCCTTCGAATCCCGGGTCTCGGCTTCCCTCCGCCCGTGCCGCTTCGCTCGTCCGCTCTCCTCCGGCCGCCGCTTCGGTCCGTTCCCGAGGGCCCGCTCGCCGGATGGGCGCGGTCCGGTCGCGGGCCATCGCTGGAGCTTCCGCCTCCGGAATCAGCCCCGACGTCGGCGACGTCCTCGGTGACGTTCGCATCTTCACCGCCGCCGGTGAGCCCGTGTTGTTCAAGGATCTCTGGGACCAGAATGAGGTTTCTCCTTGTACCCATTAAATTGTTCTTGGGGGACGATGTTGTTCTTGTCTCTTCTTGATTCGCTTGTCACTTTTTCGCCTGAATTTCCGCTCGCAATTGCCGCTTGTGGGAAATTATGCTCTGGGCGTTTGCCGACTATGGCGCTAATTCGACCCCCACAAAACGATTGTGAGCTACTTTCTGCAAGATATACTTGAATTTTAGAACACAGTGTGTCTAAAAAGATGCATACTTTGGCCGCCAATGGTAACAATGGAGTAAGCTGTCTGCGAAGAGCATCTTTCTGTTGGCTTTGATGTCCCAACGATTGGGTGTCGAATTCCCCTTTTCAGGGAATCATTCCCTATTGAAGTGTTGAGGGAGTAGCATGAGATGAGAAGATGAGACTGCCCTGCCATTCCTATGCTTTAATCGAACATTCTAGTTCGACATATTGACTAGTAACAAGAAGCAGCCAGTGCTCAAATTTTTGATATTGTTGCGAAATCCCTGAAGTTTGTCAATGAGTTCTGTTTGTTGAATTTTTCAATTCGCACTGCTGGAGGAGCTGAAGGAAAACAGTTTATGATGCACCAGCAGCTGCGGCTGCTTCTTTTTAGACTCAGTTGTTTCATTTGCTTCTCCTTGAATAGACATCTTCTTCAGCACTTTTTCTTCATATTGGCTTTTATCTCAAGGACAGTTGCTCTCTCCAGTGTCTGACAGTTTAATTGCCTTCTAGGGAGTGGCTGTTGTAGCAATGTTGAGACACTTTGGATGTATCTGCTGGTAAATGATGCTCGTTTC
This sequence comes from Eucalyptus pauciflora, assembly GCA_007663325.1. Taxonomy (NCBI): domain Eukaryota; kingdom Viridiplantae; phylum Streptophyta; class Magnoliopsida; order Myrtales; family Myrtaceae; genus Eucalyptus; species Eucalyptus pauciflora. The sequence continues at coordinate 5,397,791 of VMYD01000012.1, forward strand.
TGGCTATTACTGCAAAATTGGATAGCTGAGATTCTGCTATGGCTCATCCGTTGTGTTTGGCCTTTTCAAGTTGGGAGTTTGCTTCAGCTTTAAAAGAATCAAAGCCCAAATTTGACTCTGCTGGTGTGAAATTGATTGCTGTTGGTGTTGGAACTCCTGATAAAGCTCGCATTCTTGCTGACCGGGTACCTTTTCTTTCCTTTGATTGCAGAAATCTTTTCATCAGCATATATGTAGGAAGCCCTGGAGTTAGTATGAGTGTGATTCATCTATACAGATATAACAAGACTATGTATGATGTTTGTACTTAAAAAATACACATTGTAATGGCACCATAAATGGATGATGAGAAAAATATTTCTGTTTTTGGAATACTCTTTTGGTCAGATATTCCTTTGCTTCCTTAAATATTTCACTAGCGACATGCTGAATAGTGGCCCTTCATAAGCTTGATGAATATCTAATTTGAGATAATTAGCAAAGAATGACTTCCGGGTTAATTTGTCCATCATCTTAAGGATAGTTATTGACAACTTTTAAATGAAATCATTCCTGTTGTCATCTGAATATAGAGAATCAAAATTATAATGAGGACATCAATGTTATTAAGCTAAGAATTTGATCTGTCACTCATGCTTGAGCATATGGGGCTTCATTTGTTCTGCAGTTCAAGATTTGAGGTGGTTTGAAACATTTTGATGACTCGTGTACCACATGAGCATCCTTTTACTGGAAAATTACATGAAAGACCCGAATTTTTGTCGGGCTTCAATAAATGAACTTTGAAATTGAAAAGCTGCAAATGAGATATTAGCATTGTCCTAACATTCATGTGAACCCTACTGTGGGGCAACCATTGCTTCTCACCTTTAAATTCATCTAACATGTATGACATCTCTACTTTACTCAACAGAAAGAAGTCTAGCTCATGAGCTACAATGTCTTCAGAAACAAAATAGACTGAAGAAATCTTTCTTTTTAAACCCCTAAGTTACTTCTTATCGTTTCCGCTTGTTCAATTTAGACCTTAGGTTTGCTTGTAAAGAACTTGACTTCTTTTCTACCAAGTAGATGGATACTTCATGCCTCTTGCAAGTGTTTTAGACAATAGACTTTCATGCTTCTTGAAAGTGTTTTAAACCAAAGATTAGATGTACAAAAGTGAGGAACTCTATTGTAGCCAGTTCCGTACATTCGATGAATACAATAAATTCCTTCATAAGAGGAATACATCCCTGGGGAAAATGTTGGTCTAGTGGAACCACAGGGTCCTTCTAATAACATTGTAAAGTAGAAGGTCTAATCTGAAATTCATCCACTTGGTTACAAGCCCATGTTACTGAATTCAGTGATTTTGACCATATATGGAAAGCTTAAGAAAAAATTTATACTAAGAGATTTTAACTTATTTTTACTCTACAAACCAACAGTGATCTGTGAACAAGTTAAAATTAGCAATCAACCATCAATATTGCTGAAAATTTTTGAGCGGTCAAATTCAGAGGCAGAAACTGGCAAAACAGTGGATTTGAGATTAAAGAGGGCCTCTACCACTTTTCACTGTTGGCAACATGACGTGGGGGGCTTTGAATGAGCTTGGATTGTATTTTTGGGCCTGTAACTTTATGGGTTCAAAATTATGGCCTGATCAAAATTGGAGTGTGTGCAAACTTCCTTTGTTTAAATGAAATTGGTAGAATTTGATCACTATTCTGTTGATTTGTTTATAATTACACATTTGGATTCATATAATGTAAGAAAAGAAGACTCTTTTTCAGGAAAAAAAAAGGGCCGATCTTTTGATCGATTGGGGTGCCCCCCCTGCCTGCCCGGGGGGGCACCAAGTGAGGTTGCATTACTACCTTATAGTAGTGCAGCTGTATGAACTTTACCCAGCTTACCTGATAAGGACATAGTTCAAGCCTGTGAGTTTGCCATTTGACATGACTGCCCGGGCCCAAGTCAATCCAAAGCATGCTCGAATTAATTGCTCTTAAAACTTCTCTATTGTGCTGCTATTATTTTTCAGAACGAAGGAGCAGATAACTAGTTTCAGATTTCCACATGTTCAGATATAATTTGTCCCGAAAAATTTAGCAGTTTCTCTTTTTGCTTAGCCAGGGTTAACAGAGAAGTTAGAGGCACTGTGCATAATTGATTGAAAGATACACATTTCCTGAACATGTGGATAACTTTTGCACAAATTTTAGCTTGCCCCAACTAGACTTTTGCACAAATGTTTTAGCTTGCTTGACTAAGAAAGAATTATAAATCCGTCCTTGAATCTAGGAAAGCATGTGCTCTGTAAATTGTTATAGGTCTACATCTTGTCTCTTTTCTTTCTCTTCTTCCTGACAATCTGTGAGATGCCTGAGCAAAATATAATAGGAGAGGTTTATGCTAAGTATAATGTCTTCGTTTGTCTCTCATTCATTCTCTTCTAAGGTTAATGCTCCTTCTGAATATGTGGCTCCCATGTGATTGATGTTCTTTGACTATTCTTATCAATGGCGGAGCAAGGGGTTTTTGCAATTGGGGGCAAAGAAAAAAGGATAAATTTATTTCATTGAATGGGAAAGTAAATACACATTAAAAGTTAATATTGTATTTTTGCCCCCAATTTTTAAAGTTGATATTTTCGTCCATGAATTTTTGTGTATGTTTCTTATGGTCAATATTGCATTAAATATGGGTCATCACTCTTGTGCATGACCAAGTTGAATCATAATAATTAGTTATCAAATGGAAGCGAACCAAGAATATCTTTGAATTTCAACTACCAAGAGTTGTAAAATTTATGGTAGCAATAGAAGTTAAAACCATATTAAAACTCAAGCCATAACTTTTACAGTTGATTGAACTAAATCACCATATAAGTGCATAATCAACCTAAAGAATCCAAAACTAACCAAAAATACCCTTGAAACTTAAGTCACATGCAAGAATGGCGATTGAATTGAAGTTAATGATAGTTAGTTCGTACTTTCAGAAACAATGAAGAAGCCTATGGATTAAACTTCTCAATCTTCACCAAATCTTTTTCGGATTGAGCATCTGAATAGTCAAGTGGGTTATAATTTGGATTTGTTGGTTTCTATTAATTCGCCAGCATCATATTTGTTGTTGGATAATATAGTGGGGTCAGTGGCCATTAAAATGGCAGGATCAAATAGGTAAATAGCAAAAAGTTCATAGTTATTGAAAACAAATTTATGTTGAGTGGGTTCATCTCAACAACATGAATAGCCACCGTTGATTCTTGTGTAATGAATGTTGGACATCTGATTTTACCATTGATATGTGGCATCCTTTCTCATTTGGGCGGAGTGGAAGTGACCCTTAGTAATCATGTATTTGCATTGAGACGCTTATTCTCTTTAGTTCCTTTTTGAGAATAACCTAAAATGACACATCAGAGCCAAGCCTCTACCCTTAAGCTTGAATGCTATATGGTTAGCTTTATCTTAAGAAAGCTAGTTTGGTTGAAACATTTTCTAGTTACACCATGTTCTTTGGATTCTTTCCCTCACCTAATTCATGACATTACGAGTATTCTGCTAGCAGACTGTGTTTGATTTGCTAGTCTTATGTGGATCGGCTATTTTTAGATGCTTAAAGAGTGAAGAGCAGTAGACTTTTGGACATGCCTTGGGAGAATGCAACTTTCATTGATCAACAGGAGAATGTCGACTCTGTCTGCTTTCTTTATTTTAATATTCTGTGATTTGCCTGGCATTTACTCCAGATGATCATCTTAGCTGACCTACTTTTCCTCGTGTCACAACTCTCAGTTACCATTTCCGATGGATTGCCTGTATGCTGATCCTGATCGCAAGGTTAAGTATCAGCACATCTATTAGAATATTCTCTTTAAACTTTAGCTTAACCTTTCCATGTTTCTATGCTTCAGTCATATGATGTTTTGGGCTTGTACTATGGTCTCGGCCGCACATTCTTCAATCCAGCCAGTGTAAGCCTCAGCTTACTTCTTGCTTCTTTGTTCAACCTCTTCCCGTCATACGAAGCTTTTATTTACAATATGTAGCTCACCTTTTCTTTCATGACAGGCAAAGGTCTTTTCCAGGTTTGATTCTATTCAGAAAGCTGCGAAGAATTATACCATCGGAGCCACACCTGAAGACCGAAGTACTGTTCTGCAACAGGTTGGGTCAGCCAAACTTTACACGTGTAGGTTAGAATTCTTGGTGTTATGCTTTAATGAGGTTCATATTTCTTGTGCCAGGGTGGAATGCTTGTCTTCAAGGGCAAGCAACTGTTGTATGCTAGGAAAGATGAAGGAACTGGCGATCATGCCCCTCTAGATGATATTTTTGATGTCTGCTGCAAAGTCCCTGTATCATAGAGTTCTTGGTACACGCGCACACGTTATATGTATTTGTTTAATCTAGAAATATGGCAGCACCATTTGCCACATACATATATGTATTTCATGTAGAAATATGCCTTGCACTTGTATCGTTATACATCCGATACTGCAAGGCTTGCATCATATAGTCACACTCGAATTTGTACAATAATACATGCGCATATCATGTATTGATATGCCTCTTCGAGAATGACCCAAATTTATTAGTTTGGAGTTAACTTTCTGCATAAGGTGCTCGTAAGATGCAAATGTTGTCTTTGTAATATGATAAGCCCCTGAGACTAGTACAATGCCCGCATCATACAGAATACTGGGGTGTTTTCGAGTAGAGCGAAAATCTGATACATTTTGGCCAGATATTCAGGACATCCTACGCAGGATGCCGGAGTGCTATGCAATTGCCTCAGTCAATAATGTGAGAACGTTTTGTCCTTCATCAAACTCCAGATATGTAGGACAGTAGTCATGTTGATTTCATCATGATTCTTGGAGCAGTGACCTCAAGTGATATACTTGTTCTTCTCTTCTGAACATACTTTAGCCTCAGGGGATAGGTAAGTTATTCTTTTATCATCAACTAAAAGAGACTATAGGACTAAAGGCCCAAATTGACTTAAGTACAAGATGTCCCTCAGTCCCCAACATCAAAACAGACATGATGCATCATCATCTATTGTTTCATTTAAGATTGTTCTACTTGACTAAAATTGTAAATAGATGCTGGTGAGAATCGACATCCATTGCCGATAATTACCTGCATTGGCAGGGTGGATTGCTTGAGACATGCTTTGGAGATGGATTTCCTTTTCCTTTTCGAAAATGATTTAACCATGCTGGTGTCTGGAAGGGCCCTATTGGGGAAAAGATAAGTCGAGGTTAATGACTGTTAAGCTGCTGTTGCATATTTTCAACATCTAAACAAAAGAAAATGTAGCAACTTCAGTGTACTAATTTTTCCTTGATAATTTGGGGACTGATCATTTCCTTAGTGTACTAATTTTTTCTTCGTTCTTTCCCTTTTCCTAGTTATTTTATTTGGAGCACTAGGGGAAAGTCCGAAATTAGGCCGAAAATTTGACCCGACAACGCTCAATGGCAGTGTTGTAATCCTTGTCCACTGATTTAACTCCATACTTATTTAAGAAAAAAAAAGAGCTGATATAACTCTATGGCGGATGTACTACACTATCATCAACCTTCTCTTCCTTTCTCATTTGCTGCTGTTTCTTTTGTCGCAAAGATTGGAAATAAAGAGCTTCCATGTGGAAGTGTGAACTAGTTGGGTGGTCGTGGTTATGTCTAGGAGTCAATCTGATAAAGAATTTGCCATAAAGACAATGCAGTGAGAAAACCTGACTAAACACGACATCCCCAGTCTCATTCTTTGTGCTGCGACGAAGACAAAAGCCAAAAGAGGGGGGGAAAAGAAGAAGTAGAAACTTCAAAGGGCATCTCCACACCCAATGTCTCCAATTAAAGCCGACATGAAAACCACGTCCTGTACATAAAGAAAGATAGGGGGAACTATTTGGTTCTAGGGCTGGTGTTGGCACATTTCACATGGGTATTAAATCGCGTCGATCTCTATCTGATCATACGAGTAATTCATATTAAGCTGTAAGATTCACATCATCTAATGGTTTATATAAAATGGACTAATATATATCAAGACTACTCGATAGAACTCTATTCCTCGAAAGCAACCTCACCATACATTTTTCAATTTCATCTTTCCAATGATCTAGATTTTTTTATAAAATTCTGGTTCAGAACTTTCCCTCTGTGCACCATCTTCAATTTAGACGTCAGAGATGTGCAGAGCATGTGGTGACTGGCCTTTGATGGATGGGGCAAATCACGGTCCATATCTAGTGTATTCCAATAATGGTAAGGTTGACCTTTATCAAATCGCGAACGACGCTGTCACGATGGAGTTTTTGTTCGCAACGCTACGTATTTACCAAGTTTTCCACCAAATTAGATAATTGGAAAACTATATATTATTTCCAATTAAGAAGTGGCTTTGCATCAATTGTTGTCATAATTTCTTTTATGCTTCTAGAAAGCAGCTACATTTGCTATTGAGTTGAAATCGGAAATCAAATTGATCAAGAATCTAGTGCGGATAAAAAGATCCGCTTTAGACACGGTTTTCGATATTTTCCCTTTCTTTCATATGTATAAGAAACCAATTGACTTTTGCCACTATTTCATGTCACACACATCTGGTTAAAATTTTCTTATTCGCTTTCTACTTAATCAAAATTACGCTAGGCAATCTGATATTTTTAGAATCCAAACACTTGAAATTTTTGTAAATTGCAAATATGAACACGTAAAATCCATATGTACATTTTCACAAAATCTTTTTCAAACATTTGAATGATATGGTAAATTTGCATGGGGAAAACAAGTCCAAATAAAGGGAGTCCAATGACTTTAAACATATGTACGAACTCTCGGGGCAGCCGTCTACCAATAAAGAAAAAGGAAGCAAAATGAAACGCTGAAAAAGCTGAAGAAAGACAAATTGGCATTGCCTACTGGAAGTGCATCGACAGTTGCATGGAGAAGAGAATCTTTCTTGAATGGGACATGACCATTGTTGGCCTTCGGATGCCTACAGCACTTGCAGTTCAGAGACAATGACATTTGCATAGGACTGCAAAGCAATTGAAAGAAAGCAACAAGGACAGCGAGTTTGCAGAAAAACTGGTATCGCGGGTCATCATATCTAGCCATTCTTTGTCTGTCAATTCGTTTCATCTCGATCATTTGATATTGCAGGTTTCACGTGAGAGACTCATTTGATCTAATGACTAAGACGGCTCACAAGGCAAATTTATGTAAGAGTGACTAGGTGAACATAGGTTAGTTTATTTGTCGACGCCGCACCGGCGTGAAAAGCTATTTTCATAGATGATGTTAAGATCGAATGATATGGGCATCAAGAGTGTGGTCATTGTTCCACATTCCATATAGATTTTCTTGTTATGAGAAGAGGTGAGGTGACATTAAGAGCCAACCGATGATTTTATTGGCTCTACAACTATAATGGCCCAGTCCTACGAGAGATGGACCAAGAACACACCTCATGAGAACGGCAATGGGGGCAGAAATGAACCAAATCCCACATCACCTGGGAATATGAGGTGATGTGCTATTTAAGAAGTCTCACCGATCTTATCTACCAACAATGCGTTTTAAAGTCATGCAGCATTTGGCCCAAAGCAGACAATATTGTTGGCAAGTGAGGCCAAAGATCAGCCCTTACAATGGTATCAAAGCCAAGCTTAGTTGGAAGTGCGTGGTTCAGGAACGAATCAGGAAGTTGATGGGCCTGTAATGAGGAATGGGCTAGGAGCATGCCTCGTGAGGATGGCAACGGGGTAAAAATGAATCGAATCCTATATCACTTGGAAAAAGGTAAGGTAATGTGCTATTTAAAGAGTGGTACCAGTTTTAACTATTAACAATATATTTAAAAACCATGTGGATTCCAACTCAAAGCAGACAATATCGTTAGTAAGGGGAGCTAAAGGTCGGCCCTTACAACAGCTGCGACAAGACATGATTATTATGCAGATTGAAGCCATCTCTAGATATATATATATATAAGATTGGCTAAAGACATTTTCAATGTCACCATCACAGAAGTTCGAGACTGATATGCAGCACAGCTCTCCATTCGCGCGCACGAAAAAGAGAATTACTTAGTCCGATGCACTAAAGATGAGCTTCACCTCTGTCGAGTCCCTCTCAAATTCGCTCTCGTCGAGGACGGGGACATTCGTGTCCTAGCCATTTTTATTAAAACTACATCCAAAAGAAGATAATCTTTGATACCGGTAGGTCTTTACATTTTAATCAAATTTACAGGCTGAAAAGCTTAAGAAGGCCATTGCATTTATGCAGAACCCATTGATATGTTGATAGACGAGTTAGTAATTATTTAATATTCTGGTCTATTTTAGTGGAAAAGAAATGCAAGCTGCCCTTTGTTTTCTTAAAAAAAAAGGGAAAGAAGATAAATTCCAAATCTCTTCAATGGTCCAATTTTGATTTTCATGCCACTGTTCTTGTTCCAGTGTCAAATTACTAATCATTGCGCTTCACATAATCCAAACTGATTATGAATATTCCAATCATCTAAAAATACTTCTCGTACTGTCTAAAGATGTACGTCTATCTTGACAACACTCATGCAAGCTTTACTGTTGTCTTTATAATTTAAATAACCTCAATGTCTTTGACATAAGCAACTGGAACATCTTGATAAGTTTTTGAATCCGATGATATTCAAAATTACTTGATTAGAGGAACAAATCTCTGAGTCTGTGATATTCATAATGAAGTTTGAACATCGTTTCTTTGAGAATACAACTGAAAATACTTTCGTCGGATTTAATACACTTAGGGAGTCAATTTTCAAAACATATTAGAAAGTTTTCTCAACAATATTAAACCTAGCGAGAGAAAATTTGGGCTCATATTGAATATGGAAAAACAAGACAAACCTAATAGTGGATCAAATTATTTTTAAATATTACGTATATGTGTTATGAACGGCCAATCGATATTGTATTGTGAGCTAAGGAGACGCTTCATGATTCATATAAAGACTAATGCAAACAATAAGAATAAGATAACATTTTGTCTAATATAAAAATATTATTTGAAACTTTAGGATATCAAGGGATGCGATAAAGTCTAAAAACTTGCTGGTATTTTCCATTTGTCGAACTAAACGGAATTAATGACATGACTTAAGTGTATCAACTTAACAGATTTTAGGACTCGATTGCACTTTTTGAAAGTTTTAGCACTCATTGTACTTCCATGACAAATTTTAGGACTTTTAGTACGCATGAGGCTGGGCAAAGATATCAATATTTACGATGTTAACCATTTCTTGATTGCTGGGGTCCTAGAGAGCCTGCTCAATGACTGCGAAAGGCTACGTTGTACAAACAAAAGGAGACACATTCGTCTCCATATGCTTGACTTCTAGATTGCAGAAAAATAGAAGCCGTCCATGGTGTCCTTTCATGGCCGAAAAAAACGATGATTCGCTGGCTTCATCTGTGTTCTCCGAAGCATATGTGGCGAATATGCGCCAACTCGCATAGTCGAATCAGCTTCGCCTAGTTCAACTCACCAAAACTCTCCTAAATTCCTCAGAAATCACCTATATATAAAGTAAGTGATTTACGATCCTACAAAAAGACCTTAAACTGCTTTGCCCTAAACACGATTTACGATCCTAAGTAAGACCTTAAACTACTTCGTCCTAGGCACTTGCGGACCTCGGTGACCACCAAGAGAGAGAGTGTGTCATGGGGGATCGGACGGTGGCTCTCGTCACCGGGTGCGCCAAGGGCGGCATAGGCCACGAGTACTGCAAGGCGCTGGCCGAGCGGAACTGCCGTGTCTTCGCCTCCGACATCCCTCGGCGCATGAAAGACATGTTGGAACTCGAGTCCAGCCATGGCGTGCAAGCCCTCGAGCTCGACGTCACGTCCGACGAAAGCGTGGCGTCGGCAATCGAGGGCATCATATCCAAGTACGGCCGGATCGACGTCCTCATCAACAACGCTGGGATCGGGAGCGTGGGGCCGCTGGCGGAGCTGCCCCTGGAGGCGATCCGGAAGGCTTGGGAGATCAACACGCTAGGGCAGCTTAGGTTGGTCCAGAAAGTGGTGCCCCACATGGCGGCCCGGCGGAGCGGCAACATCGTGAACGTGGGGAGCGTGGTTGGGACCGTGCCGACCCCTTGGGGCGGGTCGTACTGCTCGAGCAAGGCCGCGGCGCATGCCATGACGGACGCCCTGCGGCTGGAGCTCCGTCCCTTCGGCATCAACGTAATCAAGGTGGTCCCGGGGGCGATAAGGTCGAACTTCGGGAGCGCAACCGCGGAGAAGCTGGGGGCTCACGGGTGGAGCCTGTACAGGCCTTTCGCTGAGGCGATCGCGGAGCGTGGGCGGGCTTCGCAGGGTGCGAAATCGACGGACGCCGCGACGTTCGCGAGGCACGTGGTGAGCAAGGTCTTGAGCCCGAGGCCGCCCCGGCAGATCGTGTTCGGCCACATGACCGGCCTCTTCGCCGTGCTCTCTTGGTCGCCGCTGTGGGTGAGAGACCTCTTCTTCTCAAATCGGTTCAGCCTGAATAGGAAGCTCTAAGAAATTTAGTGCGAGAGGGTGTGACTTTGACCGAGGATGATATCCATGCAATAACTCGGTGCTTTTTCTAAAAAGGGCTTGACATCACTATGCTCCATTCTTGTAATTTGGTTCCCTGCGAAGATCAAGGGGGTTTAATTGCTCAGAAAGATTCTACAAATGGTCAACTATGCAATTACAAAAGTCGACCTATTCATCATAGCAATTGTGGGAAAAAACACCAAATATGTTAATGACCGATTTATAAAATTAAGGGAAAAAGCCACAAAAAACTGCAAATTGTGCCCAAAGTAACAAATTTACCCAAAACTTTTTTTTGTGACATGAAAAACCCTGAAGTTTGCTAACTGCGACACATTTACCTCAAAATTTTATTTGTAACACAAAAAACCCTAAACTTTCATTTGTGCGACACATTTACCACAAATCATAGAGGCATTTTGGTCTTTTTACTTTTTATATTTTTTTATTTGTTTTTTCTTCCCTCCGCTGCGTTGGGCGAGGGCTCCACCATGGCCGGTGGAGGGAAGAGAGAAGAAAAAAAAATAAAAAAATAAGACAAAAATGCTCTTAATGAGGTAGATGTGTCACGGTTTGCAAAGTTTGGGGTTTTTTATGTCACAAAAAAAAGTTTAAGGTAAATTTGTCATTTTAGGTAAAGTTTGGGGTTTTTTGTGGCTTTTTCCCTAAAATTAATTTAGAAATATGTTAGCAAGATTTTTAGTACGGTGCACGGGCCTAAGACTATGTGTTGAAGCTAGAATCGGGAGTCACGAGCTTGATTTGTGACTTCACTAGGAGATTTGATCTTTAGCACAACAACCGGGTCACGGCGTTCGGAATCGGCCCTCTGATGCTTAAATTAAGTATATTCTTGCATCGAATATTCAAGACCAATCTAACATAATATTTACTCGCTGGCTTAGGAATGACGCGTGTCGAAAAATGATTAGTTCGTTAAAATCGCCATTTTTATCACTTGCCCCCATTGATTTAGAATGTAGGGCTTCCCACTTTCCGTTGTTATTGACCTACACTGCTTTGATCAACTTTAAAGTCATTGGACTAATAATAAATGAAGGACTTTATTCTCATCAATTATACTATAATTGGAATTTCATTAGCTGTGGACTTTTTTACATAAAAAAAGTCCTACAGCTAATAATTTTATTCTCTTTATTTTTTTGACATATTTATTGGTAAAGCATGTAATTTTTTTTTTTTTGTGACGGCAGGTAATTTTGTTATTAATCATCTAACACCATTTAATTGTCAAATGTAGACTATCATGTTGTTACAGTTTTTTTTTTTTTTTACACTTTTCAACTCTAGGCATGCTTCCAAATTACGATGATCAGTCCTAGTTAAGTAGGTTCTAGACCAATGAACCAAAATTTACATCGTTAGAGTTGATTCCCGGTTTTCCGAACCAGGAACCAATTTCAAGGTGGACCAAGGAATCGACCTACTTTTTGTTCATGTGTTTTTGGGTGAATCAAGCATATTTATTTGTTCCTTGCAATGCAAAAAATTCCCACAACAAACCTGTGTTATAAGCTTGTTTGTTATTATTTCGTCGAGGATTGATATAATCGTGTAAAAGATTCACTTTTTCCATTTTGCAAGAGTTCTTCGCCGTTTGTTTATGTTTTGTCCTATCACTGTTTTGAAGTGATTAAACCTAGGTCGGAAAATTTTAAAAAAATAAAAATTGGGAAATCATGTAATTGCTGATAAAGTAAGCTCCACATCAAACAAATTAGGGAAAATTTCAAAAAGGGACCCGAAATATCATCTTTTTCTCAAATAAGGGCTCAAAATAGACATTGTTTTAAATAAGGACTTGAAGTGCCTTCATTTTCTCAAATAAGGGTCTAAAGTGGATGTTATTTCAAATAAGGACCTAAAGTGATTTTGTTTATTTCAAATAAGAGCCTGAAGTGGCTATGTCCATTTCAAATAAGGACCCATCTTTCCAGCGATCAAGGGTATTTTCGTCATTTGTCATTTTCCCTTTTTTTCTTTTTCTTTTTTTTTCTATTTTTTTTGGATGTTCTTCTTCCTCTTTGCCGGTGGCCAGCCCAGCCACTGACAATGCCCACAAAGGGCTGGGTGGGCGTGGCCTCGCCTGAGGCCAGCATGAGTCAACCTCACGGATGGCCCCTGGGCAAGGGTCGCCATGCTCAAGCAAGGCTGTCCCTCACTTGTGGCCAGTGTGGGTGGCCCTCACCGGTGGGGGCGACCCTCGCTTAGCCCTCTGTGGGCATCACCGGTGCCCAGTCAACCACCGGCGAAGAGGAAGAAGAAGAACCATAAAAAAAAAAGGAATGAAAAAAAAAAGGTGAAATGCAAAATGTCGAAAATACCCTTGATCGATCGGAAAATTTAGCCAGTTGGCGATCGGCGAGGTTGGGTTCTTATTTGAAACAACCAAAGCCACTTCGAGCCCTTATTTAAAACAACTAAGGCCACTTTAGATCCTTATTTGAAACAAAGTCCACTTCATACCCTTATTTGAGAAAATAATGACATTTCGGATCCTTTTTTGAAATTTTCCCAACAAATTATGTAATTGGTGAAACAACAAATCATGGTTTGTAGCTAGTATGTCAAATATGTAACAAATACTTCTGTAATTCACATCAAACAAATCGTGTCCTTGGCAGCGAGATGTGGATTTTCTATCTAAAACCGTCTCATTCTATGCAGTCATTAATACTTATTTTTGGAATATACACAATCATGAAATATAACCATCTAAAAGTTTTCAGAAGTGGGGTTGTTTTGTCATAATTCCCCCAAACTAAATTATGTCTAAAAAAAAGCCCCATGAACTCGAGACCTTTGTGTCGATAAGCCTGCTAAGCTCTTCGCCAGTCGATGAACAAGTGTTCATCATATGCACGTTTTCCACAATTACGAGGTGCATTTCTGTTAAAAGGGAAAGAGAGGTAGAGTGGGAAGAGGAGGCTTAGCAGCAGCTAGGGTGAGTCGGTTCTAAGTTTGAAACTTGAAACCTGAAACCTAACGAACAAAATCGGCCTGGAAACACCAATAACCAGTTTCTTTTACTGAGATTAAATCTGACATTTCAGACCATCGACCAATCTTCTTCCTCATAAACCCATCTGGGTTTGCTAGTTTGTTCACATTGAACATAAGTGGAGTCTAAAAAAGGAGCACGAACAGGAGAAAAAGAGAGAGGAGGGAATGGAGGAGTCGGGGTCTTATGGATAAGTCGTAAAGCTTTGTTCATTCCTTTTCTTTGTGCTCATCAGCGTGGTTAGGCAAATTGGATGGCATGGGGCCATTTTTGTGTGGACAGAGAAATTAGACAAAGGGAAAGTGGTCATTTGTGCACAATTTGGAGTCTTTTTCTAAAGCACTTAAATAGTTAATAGTACGACCATTGACCATCACCCAACTATAATCCCCCTAAGGTGCATAACATGTATCAGTACCGAGAATGTTTACTAAAACTTGCGTAATATTTGAATGGATAAAATCACACTAGAGATTATTAGTCGGGAACAAGTATTTCTTGATAAAATCCTTATGAAATTCATCCGAAACGTACAATTGTCTATATATTAAACTCGAGGCAAATCATCAGATTGGATATCGTGAGATTTATATGAAATATACGATTTTCAATAGTGGACTTCCATGTAAAGCAATTGCTTGGAATAATGTCGCAATCGCTTGATGATAAAGGGATATTGATATAAAGAGTATCTTTAGCAATTCTCAACGCATATGCATAGAACACGAGGTATGCTATTTGGAGAGAGAGAGAGAGAGAGAGAGAGGGGAGCGTATATGCACAGATTTTCCAAAAGCAAAAGAAGATGTCTCTTTCTCACGCACGGATCCCCATGGCGTGCTGGAATTATGCCCAGCATTTCTTGCTGGAGCTCATTCCCTTTGCTTACTATAAAGCAACCCCCTTTTTGTTCCTCTCTACATGAATGCTTTTTCACAGAGAGAGAGAGAGAGAGAGAGAGAGAGAGAGAGAAGCACGAGTCTGGGACTAGTTTCCATCACTGCCTCAGCTAGAAAACAAGCAACAAAAAAGCACCCATCATCGGTTTGTGCAGCATGGAAGTGAAGCGAGAGAGAGAGAGAAAGAGAGTAATATATGTTGGAATGATTAGTTTATTAGTGTCCCAATGATTGAGTTCTCCTTGCACATAGAGAGAAACTCGCCCAGAGTCTCACAAATCAAGTTCCAAAAACTAGCCAAAAAGAACGAGAGAGACACGAAGAGATGAAGCCCATGAACAGTGATGATGCAGGGAGCAGCCATTGGTTGGGCTTCTCGCTCTCCCCTCACTTGAACATGGAGGCCTCCCTCTCTTCTTACCACAGCCAACGGCAGAACCAAGCGCCTGTCGACTCTGCATTTGGTCTCTCGGCTCCGAACCTTGACCATGGCCTGTTGAGGGGAGTTGAAGGTGAAAGCTTTGGCTCATGCTCTGCATTGTCTGTAATGCCACTCAAGTCTGATGGGTCTCTCTGCCTAATGGAAGCTCTCCACAAGTCACAGGCTCAAGGTGAGCTCCAACTTGCTGCCTGACACTGCACTTCTTCTGTTTTGTTTGTATTAATCCCCCATTGCAAGTTTAGGCATGCCATGTGACAGAATTTGTTGGGATACTCATGTTCGTCTTTGAAAAAGGCACAACAGTGCCAAATAAACTTTTTGGATTTGTGTGGACAAAGAGTGGGATTTTTCTGGGAACGTACAAATGCATTTTGAACAAATATGAGCTGCACGGTCAAGTTTTTCTTTCTCTTGTCCTTTTGCCTCTTGTTCTTTAGGATATCTCTGTTTTCTAATTACTACTTGGATTTTTCATGGGAAGCTTGTGCTACTCCACATCTGGAGGACCTCTTCAGCGGTGCAACCATGAGCCATGACTTAGAAAAGTTGTACCACCTGGAAGACCCACAGGATCACGGGCACAACCACCAAAATCACCTCAACCACATCTACTGGAGAAGGCAACACCAAGCCCAATCCCAAGCCCAACACTACCGCCATCTCTGCTCTGAAGAATTCACGAGCCGTAACCCCCTTCACCACATTCCTTCGAACAATGCATTGGAGATCAATATGATGAATGGAAGCATGATGGGTCATGGAGGGTCAGGATCTTGTCCTGTAAGCACAATGGCATCTGGTGATTCACACTCGTTGAGCTTGTCCATGAGCCCTCAGTCACAGCCAGGCAGCATCACGAGCTCGCAGCAGATAGCTGACACGATAGCAGAGTGCATTGCCCTGGAGACCAAGAACAGAGGGTTTGACAATTGCAATCAGAAGAAGATAGTTCATAGGAAATCTCTAGATACTTTTGGGCAGAGAACCTCTCAGTACAGAGGTGTTACAAGGTCACTTAATTTTTGTTTTCTTTTCTTGTTTCTCAGCCTTGGCTGATTTTCTGCTAAAAACATGATCATCTGCAATTTTTTCTCAAGTCAATTGCATTTATTCCTTTTTCTTCCAAATAGCACTAGAAATACCAATACTGGTTGATAAAATCGGTTTATGGCACATTCTTGTTAGGTGCTTAACCTTCACCCCCTTGCTTAGATAAGATTTCACCGCTTCTCATAATTTATCGATTTTAGAAACCAATCTTAGTGTTAGTGTCCCTACTTAACATGATGCTCTGCCTCCTCCACTCTCAGATTGCTAAATTATTCATGCCAACCTGTTTTCCTCGCTTTGTCTCAATAATTCTCAACTCTACTTTCTGGGTATGTTTTGGCTTCTCAGACATAGATGGACAGGTAGATATGAAGCTCATTTATGGGATAGCAGCTGCAAGAAAGAAGGGCAGAGCAGGAAAGGAAGACAAGGTTAGTCAAGAGTGTGTCAACTTTTTGTTTTTTGTTTTCATTTCACTGTCTTTTCGTTTTCCGATTCTTGACACGTGAGAAAACCATGTGGCTGACTTGTGCTTGACTTGCTTTGATGTCTACGCCACTCTCAACCACCAAACAATTAAACACAGTGTACCTTGGTAAGCCTTCTCCTTCATGCTTTTACTTCCAAATTTCTCTATCTTTTACGTTTCATTCCAAAATAAAAAAAACTCATGCTCACATTGAAGTGGATCTTTCTGACCTTCTCACTGATTTATGTTGACAGGAGGGTATGATAGGGAAGAAAAGGCTGCAAGGGCTTACGATCTCGCAGCGCTCAAGTACTGGGGACCGTCAACCCATCTCAATTTCGCTGTAATAATCTGCTCACTTTTTTCTCTCCTACAGTCATATCTCTCGTCCTGTTTTTTCTTTTTTTTAGATTGTGATTTTTTTTCCCTTCTTTTTTAGTTGGATAACTATCAGCAAGAAGTGGAGGAAATGAAGAACATGAGCAGACAGGAATATGTTGCTCACCTTAGGAGGTATCCCAACAATTTGGTCTTCTGTCCTCTGTGGCATGCCCTTGTCATTTTCAATTGAATAATCAACCGATTTACTGTCATATCTTTAATGTTTGCCTTGTTTTGATTCTTACTGCTTTTTTATTTGGCAGAAGAAGTAGTGGATTTTCAAGAGGTGCTTCCATGTATAGAGGAGTCACAAGGTCCTATTATTTTTCTTGTGGCCGAATACTACTGTTTGAAGTACATCCACTTTGCTTTTAAGCTTTGGCAAATTTTGCCAAGAGTATCTTTCTGATTGATTCTTTCGGGTTATTAAATGTAGACATCATCAGCATGGACGTTGGCAAGCTCGGATAGGCCGAGTTGCGGGGAACAAGGACCTCTATCTTGGAACTTTCAGTGAGTCACATTAACATCTCATGATTCTCAATTTGTCGAAAGACATTATCAGATGAAAGCAATGAGTTTGCTTCTTTAATTGGGTTTCTGGTTAGGCACTCAAGAAGCAGCAGCGGAGGCCTACGACATTGCCGCCATAAAATTCCGAGGAGCAAATGCGGTGACTAATTTCGACATCTCGAGGTACAATGTGGAGCAGATCATGGCAAACAGCACCCTTCTCCCCAGAGAAATGGCCAGACGCGACAAGGAGGTCGCGACCAGGTTCATCAATGAAGCTTCTGGTCACTGACCTGCTGACCAAAAAAGGCAACGGCCACACCATTGGTCATCAGTCTATCTACCAAACTAGCCGGAACAAAGGAGACCGTTGTCTTTCTAATTGGTACCTGATATAGGAGAATTACCCGAGGTGGCCGCACTCTCATCGAATTCTTCCTCGTTGTTGACGAGCTTGAGAAGCTCACGAGAAGAGAGTCCGCCATTGACCATTTAAAACTCAGATCCAACTACCATCCCAATTGAGGACTCTTCCTAGGTTGCCACTTTCACTTATTCAACAGACTGAATGATTTTTCTCTTTCACTATGGCAATATGTTCTTTTCTTTTTGCATGGAAAGAGATGGGATGATGTACTTTTTCAGGTACATCTTATGGGTTGGAGAAAAGTGTTTGTGTGGGGGTCCATTCAATGGAAGGAAATTCTAAAATTGCAAAGTCAATGCATCTCATTGATCAGTTTCGTGTTGTTTTTTGCAAGATGGTGGAGCAAATGATGAGAGGAAACTGAAAATGATTATGATGATGAAGCTGTTGACCATGATTACTGATAATCTCAGATGACCCTATTAATAATTATATCTGGCTTTGGTGTTACATTAAAGTATAGGACAAGCTCACACGATTTCCATCTGACTAATGATGGTTTTACATGTAACATACCACATGACGTTGCATCACCATAAGAAAGTCTAGCATCCTCATTTATTGTGATTCTTCAACATATATGGAAATCGGCAACACTATTGATAAGACGGTGATATTGTCCATCTTGTGATGCATTGCTATTCGGCAAAATTATATCATCGATAAAGGCACGTGAGATCTAAGAATTCTCGAAATAACCATAAAAAAAAAGTCTAGACACTATTTACACGCTTCAATCCAGCAAATGATGGTTTTAAATGTAACGTATCATATAACTTTCCATTACCATAAAAAAAAAAAAAAAAAGTGCAGCATCCTCGTTTTACTATGATTCTTTAACATATATCAAAATCAGCAACCATTTCGATGGGACAGTGAAATTGTATATCTTACGTTGCGTTGCTATTTCACTAAATTATCTCATCAATAAATTTGTGAGAAATTTAAGAATTTTCAGGATAGTTGAAGAATAAGAGTTATGCTAGGGAGATTTGTTGTGTTTGAAAATATATTGTTATGCTAGGGAGATTTGTACATGGTATCTATCATAGCTTTTCTCAAACTGACTTCTAGTTTCTTACATAACAAATGTAACGCACGGAAAAAACACATTATGAAGGGAATATAATCTGTTTCAATGATGAAAAAGATATGATTTATGAGATGACATGATTTGTGACGGATGGGGCATGAGCACATGGTGTTTTGAAGACTCGCCCTTTGTAGACAATTTTATGTTTGTATCAATAGTGGTTGACCAGTTTATGCCAATGAATACTGTCTATTTCAGAAGAGGATGTCAACCTTTTTACTTTGGAAACCACTCTCATAGACCTATATCACAAGCCTAATCTGAATCGGACGTGATATACTGATTTGGTGTCACAAATCGAAGTGAATCCTATGGGTTCAACAAGTTAATGACATTATCTTGTTAGATATTAAAAGGACTGTACATCGAATACAAATTGTAAGTTGAGAGATACAAATATAACATCGATAAATTCAGGGTGTTAAATTTGACAAAAAAATTCAAATAGTGATGTCTGATTATGGTTTTTTGGCTTTTATTTTCACTTTTACCTTACAGTGCGACTTTTCTACTCTAAAACCAAAAATATTTATCAGCATATGATTACACACTTTATTTTATCGTACCTCTGTTACTTCTAAGGCATTAATTTCACAAATTACAGTCTGTCCGCTGTCTAAAAAATTTTTACAGCTAGTCCAAAATGGAAAGGAAATAGCATGTGGACAGAAAGTGGAAAAGATTGGCCGACCCAGAAGATTATTGTCAATTCCTAGAAAAGTTGGTACGGCTCGATCAATGAGATATGCAATGCAAACTTTGGTGAATAATCATAGCTGCAAATTTTTCCACATTAGTTTTCTGTTCCTACTAGTTAAAATTGTAAAACTTGATTGCGAACCCACAAGCCAAATCGGATCTCTCACCGGAGAATCGATCTGCAGCACCGAAAGCGGATCAAGGCGGCCAGGCATCACGTCCGAGCTGGCCCTTTGATTCTTGAGTCGGAGATTGAAGAAGAGGAAATGTGTATAATATATGTCAGAGTCCTGAAATGTTGAACACGTTTCTTGGCTCTCGAATGACCATTTATAGTCTTCTATTCATCCATCCATCAAGAATGCGTCAATAGATAGCTATTGAGTTAAGATTAGTGTCGGCTCGTCATGACAAGTGGCAATACGCGATGTTCAGATGTGTTATTTTATGACATGGATAACTTTAGCCACTATTTACTCCCTAGCTCGGCTTCTCAGGCCGCCGCCGCCGTCACTCCACCACAGGGACAGCTGACTCCTTCAACCACCACCGCCACTGGCCACACCTTTGCCTTTCTCTCCTGACCAACCAACTCATACAATAGCAACACCGGCTTTTGATGGCAAAACGCACGACTGAACAGTGGGCAGCAAGAGGGAGAAAGAGAGCCATTTCTCCTTTGTTATGCACTATTAAATCCTGTCATTATGCCATGGTGAACGAGAAAGGCTGTCATTAGGTCCAACCGATGAACCCACCCACGACAGCCGAATCACGCCCGAACGTAAACTGTCGGCGAGGACTGTTTTTTCCAAAGTTGGTGTGCGTACGTGATCGATCGAGGATGCATTTTGACTTTGCCAACGTGATGGGACTCGTTCATGTACCGGCGGGAAGCTTTTTCACGACCGGTTCTGTTCTCGGCCAATCTCTTTACAGGTAGAAAGTGAAAAGCCATGCAGATCTCTTGATATGCTTTGATTAGAAAGGGGAATATCACTTGCCCTTGATTTCATGGAATGATTAACCACGTTTCATCAAAAAAGTTGAGGGGAAAAAGAGAAAAGAAGTGGAGAGAAAATTATTGCACTGGCGTGGAATTTCGATTGGAGCAAGAATTCTTCGTTTCGAATGACGTTTCTGGTAAAAAGTACTGTGGTATTTCAAAATAATTACAAAATAATAATTATTCATCGCATAATTTGTATATTGTGAAAATTTTAAGTGGTTTAGGATTAAAAATAAAAAGGTTAAAGTGCTTGCTTTGCAATAATTTTATTAAGCAAAAAGTAAAAATTTTATCGGGACACGTACTATTTAAGTGCCCAAATGTAAACTAGAACTTTCTCTCATTACATTTAAACCCTAAATTTTCAAGATCACTCCAATGTGATTATTACTTTAAGTCGAATGCCATGTCATATATTTTTTCGCTGATGAAGGCAGTCTGCATCAATAACGAAAGGGCCTGAAAAATGACGTCAGCCGCCACATCTTTTTTTTTTTTTTAATTCCCAGTCGGCGATATGTTTATTTCATCTTTTATTTATCCTAGTTTCTTCCTATTCATCTTTTCCTTTTTGCCCATTCTTCTTTATCATTGCTGCGGCCGCTATCCTCCACCCCTGCTCTCGCCACTAGAGATGTCGGTTCCAGATTCTATATAGGTTCCATATAAAATCTAGAACCTACTGGTTATAATAAGTTCCTTATTTTTTGGAACCTAACCAAAATCACCTTTAGCGATGTAGTCTTTCCACACGTTACTCTAATTTTCCCCAAATTTTAGATCAAGAAGACATTTTTTGGAGATGAATGTCCACATCAATCAAAATGACATTCTTGGATTTGCAATTTGGGTAAAACTAGAGCAATCAAGGTTAAGTATGGTTGGCTTTCTTTAATTGCTCTTACTTTTAAGAAAGTCTTCCTTCTATCTAGCTCAAGGATCTTCGATTTTTGGCTTAGTATTCAATCTCTTGTGCTTAGTAGTCTTCCATCTCTTTTGGTTGGAGAGCTCATGCTTGAGATGCTAACAAGAGTTTTTCATCTCTCGATTGTTAAGGAGAATTTTATATGGAAGGTTAATAAGGACAAATTTGAAATTTAAATAATAGTTGATAATTTTTTATGAGACAAATTTAAGTTTAGGGTAGATTGGGACTTCACCTAAAGTTGAGGGTTTTTTATGGGATAAAAAAAGTTTATGGTAGAATTGGAATTGAACCTACAGTTAAGAGTTTTTTAGGTCTCAAGCCATTAAAGTTAATATCATTAGATCGTCATTTTACAATATGGGTTACTGTTTCGTGAACCATTCCATATGAAAATAAACTATATACCTAATATCAATGTAATTTGAAATGTAACTTCCAAGTCCATATAGTACTGATTAGACAAATGAAAATTTTTAAATGCATCACAAACTAGAGCGGCTTGGTAGGGTGAGTTTGTAATGTATGATGTGGGAAACAAGTCGGGAATATTTCCTAATTAATCTTAAATATATCATATGAAAATCAATTTAATTTTAAACTTTTAAATATTGTCAATTTAGTATTAAATCTTGGCGTGAAATTTTAATGTAGTCATCTTTTAAATATTGTTAATTTAGTATTAAATATTTGCATGAAAAATTAATATAGTCTTTTCAGTCAATTTCATTAGAAATTACTAACACGATAATCTAGTCATCATCGGTCATCCATGTGGCATAACGCTATGTAAGCATTTTCCAGTGAAATTGGCTAGAAAGATTATATTAAATTTTTCACATGGAATTTTAGAATTAAATTCAAAAAATTTAAAAGTTTATGACTAAATTAGTAGTGGTGTGCAAAACAAACTGCCCAAACTAAGAATTGTCTGAACCAAACCGAACTAGCTAGTTGGGTCCATGTCCTAGGAGTGTCATTATAGTTCCTAGTTCCTAAAAGTAGAATCAGTGTCTAGACAGTCCGGTTCCTGGTCCTGGACCAAAATGACTACATATACTTCTTTTTTTTCTCTTCAAAAAAATTGATGGTTTAATTTATTGTTTCTGAGGAAATAAGAGCCTAGTTGGACGATAATATATATGGAAGATTTGTCTCGAACTTTGAATTTGTACCTGATCATGCTTTAGACAATGGGCGCGTTTGGTAACATTTCTATTTAAAAATTGTTCTAGGGAACATAAATAGAAAAAAGTGATTCTGTTCCGGGGAACAATTTTTGAACAAAAAAAATGCGTTTGGTAAACTTGTTTTGAGAATAAAAAATAAATAAAAACATGTTTGGTAAAATTGTGTTCTTTTTTTGTTTCTTTTAATTTTTAATTTTTTAAATATTTTTTTCTTCTTTTGGCTGGTCGTCGGCCTCGGCCATGGCCGGCAACCGACTGACGAGGGCCGGCGGCCTCGCCCAGCCACGACGACGCTCGGCCTCGTCGGGGGCCAGCGACACTTCGGTAAGGTCGCCAGCCCTTGACGGCATTGCCGGCCCTCGACGGCCGGTCACCGGCCATGGCCAAGGCCAGCGACCAGCCAAAGAATAAAGAAAAAGAAAAGAAGAAAAAAAAAAAGAGAAGAAAAAGATAGAAGAGAGAAAATTTGTTCTTAAAAATTGTTCTAGAAACAAAAAACACGTTTTTCTTGTTTTTTAATTATGTTTGAAATGTGTTCCTAGGAACAAAAAATAGATTTGGAACAAAAACGCAAACAAATACGTTTCTGTTCTTTTTTTATTCCCTGGAACAAAAAAAACAGAAATTTTGTTTATATACATAAACAAAGAACATTAACAAACAGGCTCTAAGATTTCCATATAGAAACATGAAAAAAAAAATAGTGATTGGTTCAATTTGACAGATTGGGAATTGATTATCTCTATAAATTAGTAAATGTATAATATATTAAGGAATGATGATTTCCCATATAAGAAAAAGATAGATAATATTGAGTTCCATCTGCGAGTACCGTACATTTGGATATTGATTTAGACTGTGGGCTATCTAGTGGACCAAAGAGCATCAAGCATTACTTGACTTGCTTCACTACGACTAATCCTGACTTCCCCTTAAATTTTTACCTTTTTCTTAAAAAAAATTAGTAGATAGAAAAATCAAATAGTAATAACTCTCACTAGCATATTGTTTAGTTTCTGGCACCCACCATCCGTCATCATAATATCTTTTAAGAACAGTAAAATTTTGAATTTGTCTTATCTCTATCTGGCTTAAAACTTCGTTGATTTACCTGATCTTTTGAGTACTCCATTAGTTTTCATCTCCTAGATCTTGTCATCTCACCTACAATGATCATGGCTTAAAACTTCAGTAGATTTACTTGATCTTTTGAATACTCCATTGGTTTTCATCCCTAGATCTTGCCATCTCACCGACAATGTCCTGTTTCAAGGTAAGTCAATTCCCTGATTACAAAAATTGAAATTGGAAACCAAAATGGACGTTTATGGAGCCTGGGCCGATCCGGTTCCCAAATCTACATGGGCTCGACCCGTTTTATGTTGTGGGTAAAATACCAAATTCTTATAATGAAATATAAAAGTTCCACCATTTTACTATAAAAACAAGCGGTTGCGTTATTGTTTTCTTTATGTTGAAGACCACGGTTTGATTCCCAATGGATGCCGAAATATGCCTTTGAAAGAGGCTTCAAAAGGTTCTAAAAACCGGCCATCCAAACCAGCTAATTCCATCCACATACACACAAGAGAGTGCATTTGGAATTCTTGTAACAATACCAACAAAACGAAATTAAAAAAATAAAAAGCATGTTAATGTCGTATTTTGCAAAAGAGCAAAAGACTCTTGTGCATCCTAATGTTATAAAGAAACTTGAAGAAGGTAAGCACAAGAGGAAGAAAAAAACAAAGAGCGAGCGAGAGAGAAACGCAGCCCCAAGGTCATATCTCTTGCAAAGTTCGATCTCTTCTTCGCAGCAACTTAAAGTGAAAAACTTGAGTCCGAATATCCCAAAGCAGCCCGACCTCGTCGCCGGAATAATATGCCCGATTTTGGACAATGTCCAGCCACCCCAGTAGGTAGGTCTCGTTCGGTCCCCACTCCAGGAAGGTGTGCTCGCTCTGGTAAGCCCGAGGGCTCTTCTCGTCGGTGAAGTCAACTAGCGTCACCAGGTACCGGCCTCCCATCGCCACGTGGTTGCACATCCCGAGTGTCCAGTAGCGGAACACGTGATGAAAGATGTCGTTGTGCGAGAGCATGAGTTTTCCCGTCACGATCTCAATGCTGCCGACGGCCTTCCGTATCAGCCACGGGTAGTCGGGGTCGGCGAGGAACTGCCCCGGGCCGATGTCGTTGATCTCGACGAGGATCCGGGTCACTTGGTAGTGCATGTTTTGCGCCTTCGCGGCCTCTTCTTCGGTTTTTGTGGGGATGAAATTGTAGAACCATATCTTCGCCATCATAATGGAGTGTTTGGTGTCTCCTCTATGTGCTTGAGCTACAGAGAGAGTGATTGGGGTTTTCAAAGTTTATGGTTCTATATTTTGGATGTTACGAATGTTATAAATATATAGGTGAAAAGAAGATACGCGTTTGTTTAGGAAATAAAAAGATTTCTAACTTAAAAAGATTTCAGACCTCTTTTATCAGCAGAGAGAAGTTGAATTTGCGAAGGTATGTCTTTGCCGAGGGATAGAGATATGAGATTAACGAGAATTTTGCTTTTTATATCGCTTATAAGTAACAATAATGAGAGATTCATCTAAGCGTAACATAACAACTAAGAGCCGAAAATTTGAAGGGATTACTGCAGTGGAAAGTATGTCTGTCTTCCCTGATCAATGAATGGTTTTAAAAGCACCATACTTACATATTATTTTCGGCCTTCCCAATAGTACAAATCTGTGTATTTCCGGCTATTAAACCTGAATTGGCGAGTTTGCTCAACATAACAAGTGAGAGCCAACAATTCGTAGGAATTACTCCAGTGGAAAGTATGTTTGTCTTCCTCGATCAATGAAT
Organism: Eucalyptus pauciflora; assembly: GCA_007663325.1. Taxonomy (NCBI): domain Eukaryota; kingdom Viridiplantae; phylum Streptophyta; class Magnoliopsida; order Myrtales; family Myrtaceae; genus Eucalyptus; species Eucalyptus pauciflora. The sequence goes on from VMYD01000012.1 coordinate 5,423,359, forward strand.
GGCTTTAAAACATCGTACTTACGTATCTTGATCGGCCCTTCCAATAGTATAGATTTGTGTATTCCGGCTATTAGACCCGGATTGGCAAGTTTGCTCAACAAAAAAACTAAGAGTCGACAATTTGAAGGGATTACTGTAGTGGAAAAGTATATTTGTCTTTCTCAATAAATGAATGACTTCAAAAGCATCATACTTACGTATTCTCTTGAGCCTTCCCGGTAGTACCTATCTCTGTATTTCTGATTATTGAATTCGTCTCATCCTGCAGGAATTAATTGGATAGTCAAATATAGGTTGGACACTCTACTGTTTGGAAGAAGAAATGTAATAAAATAAAATAAAAAAAAGTGACACTTGCGCACCTACACAAAAATCGAAAGGAAAATATATGAAATTCCGAAGAATCCGAATATTGATTAAGATGCACTTCTTTTATTGGAGAAACTTGAAAAATCAGACTCATGCGGATATTTAGTATTCCATAGTAGAATCATTAAGTCAGATTTTTATGCTATTGCTGGATTTGAACGATCAGATGCATCATCTATTACAAAAAGTTCAAAAGGCCGTTGTGAATTTTGTAGTTGAGTAGGGATATTTAGTAATTTCGAACAGTCTATAATTGGTCAATGAAATTAGAAGATAATTTGTACTTCAAATTTAAGAGATAGACATTACATTACATCACCAACAATAAATAGATAATAGAAAAAAGCTAATGATTGCTATAAAATTTAAAACCCCTCTACAATTTTTTATTTTGTCTTTTTGTTATTTTATGTATTGCTAAGTTATTTCCGTATTATTTTGGATAGACTGGTTGGTGAATAATCTACATCAGTAATATGATGACCATATTATATACATGTATACATATCTATTTATTTAAAGAGATTATAAACGGACGAATTTTAGAGGTTTGCGAGTGTTTTTAGCCATTTTGCTTAGGAGGCAATATTAGCACTATTTTTTCCACCATTAGGCTAAGCTATTTATTGCATTTGCCCCTTTCACTCTCCTTATTACACTTGTTGTGTAACTCCCATCATTGAAAAGATGTATCCACTTAAAAAAAAGTTAAACAAAAGAAAATTTTGATACATGAAATACTTGGAAAGAGAGAGAGAACGACTTTACCGATTCAACCATAACTCTTTTAATTTAGGTATTAAAGTGGACATCATACGTGGCATAATCAATGTTGTTGTGGATATTTTTAATTATTTTTTCTTTTTTCTTTCTTTTTCCTCTTCATTTTGGGGGGCGAGGCTAAAGGGCCATTACTACCCGAAGGCTATCGCCAGATTTGGGCAAGGGCTGCCCTCACTTGCTACCCAAAGACTATTACCATATCTAGGCGAGCTCACTGCCTCACCTATCACCCAAAGATCATCGCCAGATCTCGACGAGGGCTACCTCACCTACACGCTATCGCTAGATCCGGGCGAGGGCTGGCTCACCTACTGCCCAAAGACTATTGCCAGACGGCGATCTCGACGAGGGCTACCTCACCTGCACGCTATCGCCAGATCTAGGCGAGGGCTGGCTCACCTACTGCCCAAAGACTATTGCCAGACCTTCACCTACCCAAAGACTATCGCCCTACCTCACTTGCAACTGATGAGGGCTTGCTGGCCCTCGCCAGCCAAAATGAAAAGAAAAAAGAAAAAAAATAAAAAGAGAACAGAACAATAATTGAAAAATATATTGAATTATTATTTAAAAAATGTCCACATCACCCAGGATCATTTTCTGGCCTAAATTGGCTTGTATCAAGGTGAAAATGTTTAAGGTTAAAATGGTGGTTGACGATTGAATAAGTATTCGTGCAATAGGTTTAGGAATTTTTTAATATTTTTTCCAGGTTGTTTTGAATTCAAGATGCAATTGGGGTGTGCGTTTTTCCAGATTGTCGAAAAATTAAAATTAGAGGGGAATTTCCCGCTCAAAGGTTTTTACATCGATGTGCGAGACATCACTACCAACCCCTCATTTGCTGGAAGTTCTTATACTCTTTGGATCACTGAAAATGTTCTTTCGGAATTCTTATAACCATGCCCACATATTGAAATTAAAGAAAAAACACAAAAAGAACAATCTAAAGGAAAAGGGCATTCGAATGTTGCACAAGAAGGAAAAAAAAAAACTAAAAAGCACCAGAAAAAGGAGCCAAAAAAAAGAAGAAAAAAAGCACACATAACAACCGATCGCCCTAGCTGTGTCTTCTGAAAATTCAAACTCCCCCTCGGAGCATCTTGAAGTGAAAACTCCCGGATCGGACATCCCAAAACAACCCGACCTCAACGCCGGTGTGCTCAATCTTTGGGTGATCTATGAGGCGGTTGCGGACTATGTCGAGGCGGTTGCAGACTATGTCGTACCACCCCAGGAGGTAGGTCTCATTCATGCCCCACTCCAGGAAGGTGTGCTCGCTCTGGCACCTCCTCGGCTTCTCGTCAGTGAAGTCGACCAGCGCCACCGGGTACCGGCCGCCCCTAACCACGTGGTTGCACATCTCGACCGTCCAGTAGAGGAACACATGGTCGAAGGTGTCGTTGTGCGAGAGCACAAGCTTCCCCGTGATGATCTCGCTGTCGCTGACAGCCTTCCGGATCAGCCACGGGTTGCTGGGGACGGGGAGCTGCTGCGGCGGGCTTATGTCTTTGATCTCGTAGACGATCCGGGTCACTTGGTAGGGCAAGTTGCGGGCCTTCGCGGCCTCCTCCTCAGCTTTGGTGGGTATGAAGTTGTAGAAAAATGTCTTCTTGGTTACCAGGGCCTTTGGTGTCTCCATGAGATTAGAGGCTCTAGAGAGAGTGATTAGGGTTTTCAAAGTTCATGTTTTTTTCTCTTGCTGCTCCATGGTGCTAAATACTCGTTTGATCGGGATATATAAGACAAGGCACGTTTGTTTGGGAAATAAGAGATTTCAAATCTCTTTTTGAAATTATATATTGCAAGTGTTCTTTTCGGACAGTAAATCCTAACAATTCATCTCCACGTTATATTCCTAGTTCCCTTTGTTATCTTTAAGGAAGAGATCAAAAACATGAGATCACGAGAACTTTGCATGTAATCCTTGCCGGTCAAGAATAGTAATGACAGCATTTATGGGTAATAATGGTGAGTATCATATTTTAGGGTCGATATAAGGGAAAAGCCATTCAACGGCTGTTTTCATTGGCACCATTTCGTTTCTCGAGCACTACCGTTATGGACCGTCATTAAATGTCTTTCTTATCTCTTAGGATAATGATTTTGAATTTCTTCGTGACTTTCCTTGTTATTGAATCCCATATTATGAGCGATAATTTTAGGTGATATCCAAAGTATACGTGGAAAATACTTAATACAAAAGGATTCTACGAATGTGGCACGTATATTGATAATTTTTTTTTGTCGGTCCTACGCTAATCCTACTCTAACACTCACTCTCAGACTTTTGTTCTGCCTTCTTATAGGACGTGGGAGTCAAAACCCACTCCTGAAATGAAATTGTCCCCACCCCAATCCTCCCTAAGAATGTGAGGATTTGAACCCGCAACCTCTCTCTTCCAAGATGGAACCACTAGGACGAACCCCCAGTGGTTTCGTATATTGATAAGTTACTCAGTAAGAAATATTACAAATTTCAATGGATTGAGTTTTATGATTGTGCGTGTAGTCAACATGTTGAAAATTGACAAAACCTTCCATATGATGGGATAACTCATGGCATTCCGTGGAACTTTGCTGTAAAAATTTGAGGTGGAAGTAGTCATTCGATTTTCTTTAACCGGTAGCATAGAAAATACATTACACACATATATTTCAATTTCTAAAGATTATTCTCTCTCTCTCTCTCTCTCTCTCTCTTCGCCCCAGTGGCCACCCTTCCATCTTGGAAGGGGGAGGTTGAGGGTTCAAATCCCCACCTTCTCAGGGGGGATTGGGGATGGGGAAGATTTCATTTCAGGAGTGAGTTTCGACTCCCACGCCCTGCAAGAAAGCAGGGCAAAAGTCTGAGAGTGAGTGTTAGAGTATGATTAGCGTAGGAATGACAAAAAAAAAAGTTTATTATGGGAAAAATTGTCGAAAAAATTCTAAATTTCAATCCTAACTTTTTAATTGTGCTAATTGAGTTCTAAACATTTTCATATTTTGCTAATAAAGTCCATCCAATCAATTTTAACTGAAAATCTCTTACATAGACTTTGAACATCTTATATGACATGGCTAGCGCTAACCTGGACAATTTTTTTTTCATATTTTTCTTAATTTTTTATTATATTTTTTCAATTTTGGCTGTATAAGGAGCTTACCAACATTAAGAGCTTAGTTACTGTTCCACACATTGTGTAAGTTAGTCTATAGCAAAGAGATTGTCGTGTACACCAATAAAACAACTATACAACTAGGCAAATTACTAAGTAGAAAGAAACTATAGGTTGGGCTCATTAGCAAGAGCAGAAGGAGTTCTTGGAACCTAAAAGCAATATGAAGACTCATTGGATATAAAAATTCCATCCAAAATCCTGACCGTGTTATCTTTTTAGTACTCTACAATGGCAACATGAGTTCCTAAAGATAATTTATGCTCCAACCCTCATCGAGTGTCATGAAGGCACTTTTTTAATGAAATCCGAAATGGAAAATGACACATAAGTAGGAAAAAGTACCAAAAAAGTCCTAAACCTATTGCATTCGTATCAATTCAGTCATAAACTTTTCAATTGGACCAATTTAGTCTTAAACTTTTTAATATCGGTACCAATTCAGTCCATCCAATCAATTTTGGCCGGTCGGCGCTAACGTGGACGTCGGCCGGTGGTTGAATGCTGATGTGGCAATTTTTAAGAGTTTTTTATTTATTAATTTTTATTATTTTTTTCTTTTTCTTTGTCTTTTCCGGCGAGCCTCACTAGGCGAGGGTCGTGAAGCCCTCGCCCGGCCTCTCCCAAACCGCCGACGAGGCGGCTTCGCCTGGATCTAGGCGAGGCCGACCTCGCCCAGGCCTTGCCGCGGACAAAGGGGGCCTCGCCCTCGACTAGTGATGGCCATCGCCATGGCGGAGGCAAGGGCCAAGGGCCGCGACCCTCGCCGGCAGCAAGCGAGGGCTTTGCGGCCCTTGTCTAGTGGCTGGCGAGCCTCACTAAAGGCTCGTCGGAAAAGACAAGGAAAAATAAAAAATTAATAAAAATTAATAAAAAAATATTTAAAATTGCCCATCAACGTCCGGCCACCGGCCGACGTCCACGTCAGTGCCGGCCAGCCAAAATTGACTGAATGGACTGAATTGGTACCAATATTAAAAGGTTTATGACTAAATTGATCCAATTGAAAAGTTTATGACTGAATTGGTACCAATACAATAGGTTTATGACTTTTTTTGTACTTTTCCCCACATAAGTATAAAGAGACAAAAGAGACCTTCTCAAGATTTTTAACATTCTTCGAGATCAAATTAATTTAGTTGCTATTGATATGGTCTTTGAGATACTTCAAACCTATCTTCATCAGCTTCGTGGCGTAAGCCATTGTCACTAGGTTATCCAAATAAAGCCACCACTTAGGTATTTGGAAAATTCATAAAATAGTAAGAGACTCACTGGACAGTAAAAATTCATCAAAGCTTGTGATCATGTTATACTTTCTTTGTGTTTGGTTCAGTATTTCCAAGGGGCTTTCAGCCCTAAAAGTCCCTTAAAAAAATGTTGGACCGTTTGGTTCAACTTTGAAGCTAGCTTTCAACTTTCAACTTGCCTTCAAAATGCTAAAAGCCCAAAGTTAGTGGGGACTAGCTTTGGGCTTTCAGCATTCCGCCAAATGTTAAAAAAAAAAAAAATTATCTTTCAAAATTACCTTCATTAATTTTTCATATTTCCGATTTTGTCCCTATTTATTTATTTATTTTTAATTGAAAAAGGAGGCAGCCCTTCGCCGGTCCAACGAAGGGCTATGGCTGCCGGTGAGCTAGATTTGGCGTTGGCGGCCGTCGGGCGGCCTCCGGTGAGGGTCGTGCGACCTAGCCAAGGGCCGCCGGAGGCCGCTTGACCTCGGGCGACCCTCGGTGAGGGTCGCTCGACCCAGGGGCCGGGCAACCTAGGCGACCGCCACCTAGGTTGCGCGACTGCAAGCGGCCCTTGCCTGGGTCTCGCGACGACGACCGGAGTCGCGAGACCCAGGCGAGGGCCACCTATGGCCGCGAGACCCAAGCGGCAGTCCCCTAAGTTGAGCGACCTTCGCCGAGGGTTGCTTGAGGTTGAGCGACCTCCAATGGCCCTCGGCTAGGTCGCGCAACCCTCGCCGAAGGTCCCCTCGGGCTATCTCAGCTGACGGCCGCCGACGCCAGATTTAGCTTGCCGGCGGCCGTAAACCCTTCGCCGGATCGGCAAAGGGTTTAGTTCAATTTTAAAAATAACAAATAATAACAAATAATAACAAATAATAACAAATAATAACAAATAATAAAAAGTTATATATATATATATTATACCCATCAAAGTCCATTACGAAAGTTTTCTTTACCAAATGCACATTCAACTCAAAGTTCATTTGCAAAATTTTTTTTACCAAACACAATTGTATTTCCCAAAGTAGCTTTGACTTTCAACATTTATATTGGACTCAAAGCCCCTTTTGCAAATTCTGAACCAAACACACCCTTTAGTAGATTACAATAGCAATATAATTTCCTAAAGGTAATTTACACTCCAGCCCTTGTTGAGTGTCGTAAAAGCACTCTTTTCTAATGAGATCCGAAATGGAAAATAACACATGAACATAAAGAGACAAGAAAGACATTTATCATTCTTCAACGTCAAAGTAATTCAGATCCTACTATATGGTCCTAAGATCCTCCAAGCCTATCTTCATCAGCTTCGTGGCATAAGCCATCATCATTAGGTTATCCAATAAAGCCACATACTGTCATAATATCAATTAATGATATAGATTCACAGGGTTTGGAAAATTCATAACACAATATAGAGACTCAATAGATATAAACAACTCATCTATACTTGTGATCATATTTTCTTATTAGGACATTATAATAGCAATATGATTTCCTAAAGGTAATTTACACTACACCCATTATAGAGTGTCGCGAAAGCACTCTTTTCTAACAAAATCTGAAACGGAAAGAGACAAGAAAGACATTTATCATTCTTCAGTATCAAAGTAATTCAGATCCTACTGATAGGGTCCTAAGATCCTCCAAACCTATCTTCATTGGCTTCGTGGCATAAGCCATCATCATTAGATTATCCAAATAGAGCCACATACTATCATAATATCAATTAATGATATAAACTTGGGGGGTTTGGAAAATTCATAAACTGTGCAAAGACTCAATAGATATAAAAACCCATCCAAACTTGTGGCCGTTTTATCTTTTTAGTATGTTACAATAGCAATATGATTTCCTAAAGATAATTTACACTCCAACCCTTGTTGAGTGTCATAAAGGCCCTCTTTTAATGAAATCCAAAATGGAAAATAATGCATAATCTTTCTCGAACTTGTTAACATTCTTTGAGATCAAAATAATTTAGATACCTACCACCAGGGTCATAAGATCCTCCAAGCCTATCTTCGGCGGATAGCCATCACCGCTATGTTATCCAAATAACGCCACATAATATCATATTATTAATTAATGTTATAAACAAAGGGGGTTTGGAAGATTTATAAATCAATAGAGACTCACTGGATAAACAAACCCATCCAAGTTTGTGACCATGTTATCTTTTTATTAGTACATTACAATAGCAATATGATTTCCTAAAGGTAATTTACAATCCAGCCCTTATCAAGTGTCGTAAAGGCACTCTTCTAATGAAATCAAAATGGAAAAAAAACGAAAGCATAAAGAGACAAGAGGGATTTTTCTCGAGATATTTAATATTCTTTGAGATCAAAGTAATACAAAACCTACTGATGTGGTCCTCAGATAATCCAAGACTATCTTCGTTGGCTTCATGGCATAAGCCATTGTCACTAAGTTATCCAAATAAAACCCCATACCATCAGAATGTCAATTAATGATATAAATTCAAGGGGTTTGGAAAATTCATAAACAGTACAGACTCACTGGATATAAAAATAAATAAAAATTATCCAAGCAATATGATTTCTTAAAGGTAATTTACACTCCAAACTCTCACCGAATGTCGTAAGGCACTCTTTAATGAAATTCGAAACTGAAAATAACGCATAAGCATAAGGAGACAAGAGAGACCTTTCTTGAGATTTTAAACATTTTTCGAGATCAAAGTAATTCAAATCCTACTAATATCCTCCGGAGATCTTTCGAAACCCATCTTCGTCCCACTTTGTGGCATAAGCTATCATTACTATGTTATCCAAATAAAGCCCTGTTCTATCAAAATATTAATTAATGATATAAATTTAGGGGGTTTGGAAAATTCAAAAAATCTCTTCAATTCTCTAGATCAAGAAACCAAAAATAAAAAAAAAATTATAATACGGGTGTATGATCAAGGGTGCTTGTAATAATTAACAAAAATAGTGCATTAGCTGCCATGATATCACAATATTAATTGGCCTTTTCACTGGATCAGAAACGACTCAAACATAGATTCACCATTCAAGCTTTTGATATCAGTGACATATCCCCAAGTTATAAGGTTAAAACCCAACTTATAGGGAAGAAAAAAATGGGGAAAAAAAAAAAGAACACCCAAAACCCTAATAAGCAATAGAGTCGTTAACCAGAGAGAAGTAGAGAAAAAAGAGTACCTTCGATGGAGAGAGAGAGAGAGAGAGAGAGAGAGAGAGAGAGAGCAACTAGGGCTGAAAGAGGAACTTGAATACTTGACAGAGTTTATTAGGTCAAGGGTTTGCTTCTTTGCTGTTGAAGTTTTACTACATCTATGGGTTCGGACTCAAACTGGTCTTATGGAAATACAATGTGTTGTTAGTTTTGTGGCCCGAGTGATGCGTAGTTTTGATGACTTCTTTCTTAAAATATATCTATTTTAAAATTTAATATTCAAAATAGATTCCTCTCAAGATTCTTTATCAAGAAAAGTTTATTAACGTTACATCACACTCTCTCTCGTGGAGAATGCCTAATCATCAGGATTGAATTGTTAAACTCACCATTGAATGTTAAAGTGACAAGTATTATAGCCTATATATGTTGTTCGGATATTAAATTTTAATACATAAATATCTTGTCAATTTTTAATAATTTGGTTTGTAATTACCATCTAATGTTAATTACATATTATGTGACTATATTGAAAAAAAAATGTTATATCATAACATAGTTAACCTTGTGGTTGAATGAACGTATACAACAATTTGAGCAATAATTAATATAATTAGTAATGAAGGTTGTCGTTGTAATCATACCTAATAGTAAGCAACTATTATTATGCTAATTATCACTTGATAAGTAATCTTTAATTGAATCAATAACTATATAATATCACAATAAATGATTGTTAATACATAATTTATTTAAGTATTATTTGATCATTTATTTGCCAACTAATATACGATAATGTAAAATTAATTTAGTTATAGTTGATATAAATTTTTGATAATAGTTGATAAAATATAACATTGGTAGAGTGCATAGGAAAAAGAGACGGAAGAACTTAGACTGTACCGGGTACTACACAGAGGATCGTGTAATAAATATTATAATTGTAATAAGGAATGCATTAAGATCATTGTTATGATAGCAAATGCTATTCAATGATTGAGAAAAGAATATTAGAAGTGTCATAACTTTCTTTTCATGTCAAAACTTTTAGTTGGAGCACTTTAATGTCACTTTTGAAAAAGACGATTACTTAAGTGCAATAACTGATTCGAGATACTAAAAATTTCAGTATAGTAATATTTTACCATTTTTCCAATCAACATGACTTGCCAGTGCTCCAACCATTAATAACCATAAACGACATCAATAGACATGTTTGTCATAAATTTTATCCCTAATTTGGACAAATCAAGTCATTTTCCCTCTTCTTCAAACTCTAATTCGGACCAAGGCAATTTGGGGCAAAAATGAGAGCTCAATTTTGCAATGGAGAGTACAAGCAGCTCAAGTTCGTTTTAACAAAGCCCAGACAAATGTGAGTATTACTATTATTAGAGATTCAAAAGTCTAAGAAGAGCATCTAGATAAGGTTGAATATGGTGAGAAGATAATGTGGATATGCCAGGTAAAAAGAAGATATACAGTGTAAATATATAAGATGAGTCGGTGCTAAATTTTCAAGTCAAGCAGTAGATGTGATCGAACTGAGATTAGGAAAATTTCTTTTAATGCTGTGCAAGATTTTCACCTCTTTCTCCCCATCTTTCTCACTTCCCTTTCAATGAAGAGCCTTCTCATGCCATACCCATTTCCAGATTAGGGCGTTTTGCGAATGCTATGAGCTCAAGCTCGAAATCTTCCTTTCCCGAACTTCTGTGTGAAGGGATGGTTCATTAATGACGATGGATCTGTTGCTCCTCCTAAGGGTCGTGCTCCGATTGCTCCTGGTTGCAGCTTCTTCAGCTTCAACATCTTTGCTTGCGAGTGAGTTCTCAAGTTACCTTTTACTTGCCGATCAAACAAGCGAGCGAGTCAAAACAGTGGAGGGGGCCGGGGGAGAGAGGAATCAAAAGAACCATGTGGGGGAGTGACTAAAGTTCTTGTCGCCTGTTTTTTGTTCTCGATATTTTCGGACTTTCTAGTAATCATTTAATTTAAAAATGGTACGCATGAAATTCACATACCATTTTTCATATACACATATTACGAATTTACCCAAGCTAATTTAACCTCAATAGTACATTTATATTAATGTTACCTTACGTTAGTTTTGTTAAATTTTGATAATCTTGAAACTAATTTGGAATTCGTCACAAATATATCGATTTGTAATTTTTATAGTATTCACAAAAATATCAATTTAAAGATTTTGATAATCAAAAAATTAATTTGGGTAATTTATCATAAATATATTTTGAGCGATATTAATTTTTTTTTAAGTCTACCGCCGTGAGCAAAAAGCCCCTTGCTCCAAGTGAAGTTTATACGGCAGATGCTCAGACCACCTTAAACCCCTCGAAGAGAAATGCACAGAACAGCTTCTTCTCTCTGTCGACGCCACCTCGCTCCTCTCCCGACACCCCTGCGCCCGCCCCACCTTCTCCCTCCCTCGCCCTCGCCATTCGAATTCCTCGCTCGCCCCTTCTCCCGCACCTGGACGCGCGGCGGCGACGGCGGCGGGGAGGATGGCGGCGGCGGCGGCCGCGGCGGAGGCGAGTCGCTGATCAACAGGGACCCGAGGAGCCCGCCCCGGCTCTTCGTGGTCCAGCCGAGGATCCGGTCCGACGCCCTCCTGCGGGCGAAGCTGGACGAGGCCCTCTGCCTCGCGAACTCCCTCGAGGACCAGCGCGATGGGTTCTTCGAGACCGACTTCCTCGACAAGGCCCTGCCTCCCCACGCCCTGGTGCAGAACCCGCTCGCCCGGTCCCACCGGGCTCGTGCAGGTTCGGTCGGTTCTTGAACTCTTTTTAGCTGCAGTTGCCCAGCTTAGTCCTGATGCGGGAAAATGCGATTGAACGGGTGGAAGATTGAGTTTTTTTTTTTAACGTTCGGCTAGTTTCTTCGGGAATGTTTGTGGCTTAATGTGTGTGGAAGTGCCCTTTTAGCTCTAGCTTCGGTTCTGAGTTTCTTGTGGTTCTGTTCTACTTTGAGCAGACACGTATTTTGGACCCGGCACTGTGGACACGATTAAAATCCATTTGAATGAAGCGGAGACCAAGGCAAGAATTTGTTGCTTTATCCATGATTAGGCCATTTTATTAAGCGTTGGATCGCTAACTTAGCGAAAGATGCCAATTTGCAGGGTGAGGTTGATGCTGTTTTTGTCAACACAAACTTGTCTGGGATTCAGTTGAGGAATTTGGAGGTGATGCATGTTTTCTTCTAGTCATATATGATCTAGTGCTAGGATTTTTGGTTATGAATTGCATTTGGCTTTAAGTATTCTACTTTTTTATGTGCCAGAGGCACTGGGGTAAACCAGTACTAGACCGTGTGGGTCTTATCATAGAGATCTTCAATGCTCATGCATTCACCAAGGAGGCAAAGCTACAGGTGCTATATAAGATTACCCTTATTGAGAACGATCCTTTTGTGGTCTTTGATACTTAATATATCTAGTAAAATGTTCCGGTTCGATAACTTATCATACCTTTTGTGGTTGAAGGCTGAGCTAGCAGCCTTAATGTACAAGAAAACTAGGCTTGTTCGTGTTCGTGGGCCTGATGGAAGATACGCATTTGGAGTAGGAGGTGAGGCTGAAGTTGTTAGTGCACGAGGGTGAGGCCACTCTTCCTGATTTGGTCAAATGTATTCATGTCGTGACCTGTGCCTTTAATTATTATGCATATTCTGGACAGAATCTGTTTTGCATGTGTGGGAGTATTTAACACACTGCTAATGTTTCTTGTCAATGTCAAAGTACCCAGAGTTCCATCATCTTCAGTTTTGCTATTTTTTATATGCATCAGTTGCTCATTATTGGAAACTGTGATATGCAGAGTATTAGGCTTTGTAGTTAGCACATATATATGTCTCTTTGCTGGTTTTATAGGAGCCAATTTAAGATATGTTCCTTAATTGTATATAAATAGGGACTATCTAATGGTAAAGCTGCTAGCAATTTACTTATGCTAAATCTTACACGCTTGTTTGACTCGTGACATGAGTCGATCTTGTAATTCTCCTTACTTTACTATTATGGGCAAGGGACACTATAAGAGTCTTCTAAAAAGGTTCTGCACTTGTAATGCACTCTATAAGTATTTTTCTGTTGTCTTTGATTTATCAGTCTAGATTAACTTCCATCACGTGCCACACCAGTGCATTTGGAAATTGCTAGCCCCAACTCTCACGTAGTGGGATTGACTTTGAGTTGAGTACTTCTCTTGGGCAAATGTACATGGCTTTGATGCAGGTCACTACAAAAAATAGTAGTGGAGCATGAAATCTCTTTAAGTTCAATTAGTAAGCTAGCTTTTATTGCTTGACTGTAGTGGACACATTCAAAAACTGTTTCTGAACAAAGCAGATGTAAAGAGATTACTTGCATAATACCCAATAGATGTGCATATCCATATGCCTCTCTCTTAAAAATTTTCTCTCCACACCAGGCAATGGAAAAAGCCTGAACTTAATATTGTGCACCATATTATCTGAGATTGCTTCAGCACCATGTATCTCCAAATGTCATCAACAGCAGCAAACCAAGACAATTTCAAGAAATAAACTTGGATTAAGATCCCTTTCAGATGCATTGTGGACCAACTAAAGCTTCTGATCACCCAATTGCTTCTGGTTCTGGCATCTTGAAAACACTCCTTCAAGAACAGCTTTGGATACTCAATATGAAGTTCACAGAAACTGGAGGGCCACCCATTAATAAACTTTTACGTTGGTAACCATCTAGGGTAGCAATCCATGCGATAAAGAGAGTTTAGGAATAGGTTGTGAGACATTGTGATATGAATGAAATATTTGGTTGTCATTGACCATGGTTGTGGCTCTTGTGGGTGTAAGGAAGTGCTTGAGTTTTGTTATACTAGTACCTAGCATGGTGAGCCCACGACCTCTAGAATCCGGAATTACATGATTCAACATGCCGGGTGGTGTGCCTAGGACAACAACAATAATTTGGGGGCGTTGTGGGGGGCGGGTGGGTGTTTATTGCAGGTTTGTGATATCATAAGTCTCACTCTTACATAGAGAGAAATTTAATGTGAATGTGATATTTAAGTCGAGGCCCTCTCCTCATTGAAAATTTTTAAAAATCTTTTTCTCCAACGAAGCTAACTTATGGTAAAATTGTGATTAGTTTGGTTTTTGCCTCTCTATACGCTAGTATTGATGACAGAACTTATTTAATGTTTAGAGTCTGTTTGGTATACATTCCCCTTAGAAGCTATAATTATGAAAAGGAGTGTTGTGGCTTTTATAACAGGTTTGGCAAATTCTTCTTAACTCATTATGCCTCACAACTACAATAGCTTATAGAAATTTTTAGGAAGTTGCCTCACCCACTTTAAGATGTTGCAGTTTTAATATAGACATTACCAAAAATGCAAGTTATGACACTTCATAGCACAACCAAGTTCAATACAGTCACAGCACAACCAAGTTCAACACAGTCACAGCACAACCAAGTGTAACTGTTACAGCACAACCATAGCCATTTTAAGCAGACACTTAGATTAAAAAGTTCATTTATTTTTATTTAGATAAGAAGTAAGGTTTTCTATCAATGGTTCCATTTGTATTAACATTTTCTAACTCTTGTGTTCTGTTTCAGGAGAGGAAGTGGAGGACATGGTTTTCTTAGTGGTGCTGGAGAAAGTGAGCTTCATCTCCAAAGGAGGAGGTATCTTATTGAGTGCAACTGATACTTGTATTCTCAATTGAAATTGCTTCTTGTATTAGTCTATCTTTTTGTGTGGAAAAGTTATCCTCCTACTTGCCAAAGACAAGACTAGTGAACTCTCGAATCCAAATAGAGTTTTAAGTTTTCTGGTGTGCTTCTAATGATAATGTGTAGAATTATGCGTGCTTTATTGGTTTTAATTGGAGATAAAGCTTATTCTTGACAAAGTAATTGATCGAGTCAAAAGTGATGAGCAAAAGCTTTAGTTGGATGTCAAAGGATTGACTTTTTTAATCCCGTTATGTCCTCATTGCACTATACTATGTACATTGGTATAATATCTGGTTTAGCCTTCATTGCAATACCCAATAGTATATCAATTTGTATATTCCACATTCCATTTTATTCTGAAGTACTTGCTGTTTTCACGTATTACATGTTCCTTTTTACATTTTCCTTTTTATGGGTTTTCATAAGTTTTTTTTTTGTTTCAATTTGATATTCACTAGTGCAATAAAGAATTGGTTTTCTTGAACTTAGTAAAGAGTTTGTTGCTTTACCTTTTTTCGATCATCTTCTGTTTAATTCTTCCCTCAATTCACTATTTGAGTGACCTTGCTGGCTACTTTTTTTTTGTCATCTTCTCCAACATTGAGAAAGCTATTGAGAGCTAGCAAAGCACCGAGTTAGATCTCTCTCTCTCTCTCTGAGTTTCATTTCAATTGTACACGTGATAATTCAATAATCTTATGGGAAAGATTTATTAGATTACAACTACAGGAACATGCTCAACTGTTTTTGAATAGCAGTAAGCCATATTCAAATTGGTAGATGTTCAAGATTTATGGGAAAATAGTCCTCTTTTTTATTTTTATTTTCTTTTACAAGAATTAGAAGTCCTCTATATTCTTATATGTCTATGCTTGCATTTGCACAATTAGTCCTCGTCTAACCTTATACCAAATCTTGTGAATTTCACAATTTCTGTTTCTTATCGGACTAAGGTCATCCGAATTCTACCTCAAGCTGTACAAAGGTGTTATGTAGGGCAATTCCCATTCTAGGGCTTTTTCACTCTCTTGAAAAATTAATATTTTTTTTGCATCTGGATGAATTTGTTGATGGTATTATTTGATTCATTATATGTATTTTGGTCCTTCGGGTGAGATTATGTGGGATGAATATGTTGCATTATCAGTTCTCATGTTGCTCTTTCAATCTGCTTTTGGTCTTATTGTGATCCCTTTTATGATTAAAAGAAATGTTAGTTTTGCAGGATTTTAGAACGCCGGCGTGTTTTGGAATCACAAATTGAAGAGGTCCGGCGCACAAGAGCTTCACAAAGGGCTGGTCGGAAGAGGCATAAAGACTCACATGATTGCAGTTTAGCAACTGTCGCTGTTGTTGGCTACACAAATGCGGTAGGTGGTCAAGAAGCAATTTTTCGGATGATTTACTTGAGATAATCAGAAAAGCAATAAAGTTTTGGGTTATTTCCTTTATCTTTCAGGGAAAATCAACTTTAGTTGGAGCACTTTCAGATACTGATCTCTATAGTGATGATAGGTACCTGATATGCTTCGGCTGTTTGTTCGAATTTAATTACTGAATCATTATTTAAGGCTTTCATTTTCTTTAATGTTAATATATCTCATGGCTTGTTGGCTGGTATGCAAAACTTCTGCAGGTTATTTGCAACTCTGGATCCTCGACTAAGAAGTGTTATTCTTCCTTCTGGGTAATGCAAAGGAAAGAACGACTTCCACATTCACATGATCAAAGTTTATTTAGATAGGAAATTTCTTTTCATCGAAGTTGTTTAGCTGATTAAGCGTATTATGTTTAGGAGGAAAGTGTTTCTTAGTGATACGGTGGGGTTTATATCAGATCTGCCCGTGCAGGTAACATGGATATCTACTGGACTAAAAATTCGATTTTTTTTTTTGGGTAATTTGTCTCTGTTAAAAAGCTATAAGCATTATTGCAGTTGGTGAAAGCTTTTCGTGCAACTCTTGAAGAAGTGATTGAAGCAGACCTTCTCGTGGTACAGTGATTCTCACTCTTCTCTAATAGGTTCTTATTTCCAATATTCGAAAAGGGGTCATTGGATTTTACTCTGCATCTTCTTTTTTGGTCATCTTTGCAGTATTGTTATTGGAAGTTTGACTTATCAAAATTTTATATGGCTGGGATATATATATTTGTTGTATCCTGTGCAGCCATTTATCAGAGAGCACCAGGATCTGTTACAATTTGTATTATATTTTTACGTAAGTCGTACGGAGGTGTCTGGAAACATTTGCAGAAACACATGGAAGCTTATGTTCAATGTGGTCTGTGTTTGTCTTTGTGAATTGAAATAGAAACTGTATGCATAGATGGTTGATGATTCACTTCTTGAATATCAATATGTGTTTTTGGCCTGATCCATTGGAAAAGAATTAGAATATCGTTGCACTTTAAGTTAGATTGAGAGCAAATTAGTTCTTGGTCCTTATTTGGATCCAATTGCATGGTCTTGTAAATGTGCTGTTTATCTCGATCTTGCTAAAGAAACTGATATCAAACAGAGCGCAAATGGTGTAAAGACAATCCATATAACTTATTCCACGGAACGCAATAAAGCTTTATCCTGGCTGTCATTCTTTACAAGCCCTGCCAATTGAGTCCTTATGACCCCTTTTTCCTTGTCTAGTTCCAATGTGGTAGATGAGTTTCGAACCCGTTTCGCCAGGCTGATTTGCTCCTAGTCTATGTGTCACAGAAAAAGTACATGCATTGTTTAAGTGCTAGTCTATTCATATCGTGGGCTAATTCTGGACCAACCATTAAAAAAATTCTCATGTTATGCTTGCAGATTGTGATGCTTTAAGAGGGAAATTTTATACCTATCCTTATCAACTGCAGGAACTTGCACCATTGTTATGACGAGATTGAAAGGCAATAGCTAAACTTTGGTTTCACTGACATGTTTTATTGATCTGCAGCATGTACTAGATTCCAGTGCCCCAAATTTGGATGAGCATCGTTCGTCAGTATTGCAAGTTCTCGAACAAATTGGTGTATCTGAGGAGAAACTTGAGAATATGATTGAAGTTTGGAATAAGGTTGGTACTTGGTCATCTCTTCCCTCTTCCTAACCCTCAAACATGATATGAGTATTCTAGAAGTCTTTACAGCTTGTCTCTGGATTGCAGTTACATCATGATGCTTTATTGAAAGTTTAAGAATTAAATTGCACTCTGTATATAAATTTTAGGATTGCGAGTGTAGTTATCCCTCTCAAGCACGTAGTGTAGACTTTAGGGGGGATATTCTAATGTTCAGACGTGTATTTTTGTCAGATTGATCTTCAAGAAGATGATGGAAGTCATTTTGATGCTAATGATGGTGAAGGAGTGACATGTACAGATGTAATAGATGAGGATGTCATCTCTGATGGTGGGGATGATTGTGGTGAAGGTGAAGAATCTATCGATAGGCTCTCTGAAGGAGAGCTTGAAGAAACTATTGAGAGTGAAGAAGACGAGTATTCTGATACCTGGCTATCACAGGAAGATGGTATAAAATGGGGTCCATCGATCTGCGGGGACACTTCAAATAATGAACCAAATGCTTCCTTGGGAGAAAGGAGGACAAAGAATGTTTCCGATCCCGCTCAGGCCGGTCCACATGTCAAAACATCTGCTATGACAGGAGTTGGCTTGCAGGAGTTGCTAGAGCTGATCGATGAGAAGCTGGAATTACAGAACGACCGGTCGAAGAGGGAGAATGTGGTCAAGAGGAGTATCTTTTACTCGAAGTGGAGGCCGCCTCGTGCAGAGGAAGATGCTAGCGTGGCAGTTGAGCAATAGTGCGTCTCAACCGACCAACTCGCTTGTATCGAGTACATTTTGCAGTGGTGAAGAGGCACAGGGTCGGCGTTCAACGATGATTCTTCAGCAATCCTCTCGCCAACTGAAGTTCAAGGGAGCTGTACTGATTGAATATGGGGTTTCTGAAGAACCCGAAGTTCTGCATGCTCAGCTGTACCATGAGTACCAACAGATTATGCTTTTACCCTGTGAATGTATTGGTAAAAAGCATCTGGGCATTTTCCCATCTAGCAGCAATGATTTTCTCTCCTATCCTTTCCAGGAAGGAGAATCAACATGTAACTCACGTATGATATAAATTCATGCAATAAAGCAAAGTTGTTGTGCATTTTGGTTTTTTCCACTTTCAATATGATTTCAATTTAATGTTTCTTTTGAAATTCTTATGACATGGAGGTAAGTTTCTTGTGTAATTTTCAATTGGGTTTATTGGCCCGTCGCTTAAGACAAATTTCGAAATTGATAAATATCTTTGTGGTTTTATATTTCGTTAAATATCTTTTTGCGTAATATGTGTGTGTTGACATACAATTTGTGAGGTTTCTCATTTCGATAATCCGACGTTCAAATCAACTGATGAATATTTATCGAACGTATATTTATCGAACGTTTAACGATTTAGAATATTTCACCATAAAATTTTTAGATTGGAATACTTTGTCTTTTTCTTAGAGTGCGCAAAATTTTGTAAAACATTTTTCAAAAAATAATTGATTATTTCACTTAAAAAAAGTAGTCAATAATAAATATTTTTATTATCAACAACAATTTGTCACTAACTATTTTCATGATGAAGAAAATATTATTTGTATAAACAATATTAATGATGAATTATTAAAAGTTAGTTTTTAATTTTTAAAAGACACCTTAAATTTCTCTAAATCCACGAAAATAAATTTCTCCACGACAATCATCAAAAAGTGGAGAAACAACACACCACGTGCCTCGATTATTACATGCAAAGCTTAGTATGAGGTGGCGATTTTTTTTTCTCCACTTTCTTTAATCTTCCAAATTAAATGCTAATTGGATCGGGTCGGATTCTCTCTTCTTAACCCGGCTCCGGCGGACCCGTTCCCGCCGTCCTAACGTTCTGATTTTCTTCTCCTCCTCCTAAACCCTCCCCAAAACCCTAATTTCTCCAGACTGCAAAACCCCTTTGCCTTCCCGCTTCCTCCTCGCGGCCGGAACCGGATCACGATGGGCAAGTCCGGCGAGAAGGAAGCGCCGCCGACCGAGCCCCCGGCGCGGCTCGACGGCGGAGGAGGAGGAGACGATGCGGCGGAGGACGAGCTCAGCTTCGAAGAGATCGGGCTCGACCCCCGCCTGGTCCGCGCCCTGTCGAAGAAGGGCGTCGAGAAGCCCACCCCGATTCAGCAAGTCGCCATCCCCTTGATCCTCGTGAGTTCTTCCCGCTTCTAACTCTGCCGTTCGAGCGAGACTGAGGATGATTGCTGGGACAGTGTCTTTCCTTCCTTGAATGTTGATTTGATGTGCGTCTTCTTTCTTGCTTTCTTTATCTGGTTGTATTTTGGGTTATAGGAAGGTAAAGATGTTGTTGCGAGGGCGAAGACCGGCTCCGGGAAGACTTTCGCTTACCTTCTGCCTCTGCTTCAGAAGCTGTTCAGCAGTTCCGGGTCGAAGAGTAAAGTTGCTCCGAGCGCGATCGTTCTCGTCCCGACCAGGGAACTATCTCAGCAGGCAAGTTTCGATTTTGGGGTCGATGGTGTGGGGACGAGCGTAATTTGTGGTTTTTTTCCCGAGACGTGCTGATGTGAGGTGTGGATAATCTGCAGGTCCGTACTGAGGTCTTGTCCCTGATCGAGTTATGTCGAGTTCAGCTGAAAGCTGTGGAATTAACTGGGGGAGCTGATATGGTGGGTTCTTGTATCTTTCATTTAGGCTTGGTATGGAGATTGTGGAGTGATGGATGGTGGTAAATGCTGATTTGCGACGATTGTTTTATATGTTGTTTTGCTTGTAGCGAGCTGCGCTGGCTGGATCGCCCGATATTCTTGTCTCGACTCCTGGTTGCATACGCAAATGTCTGTCATCTGGTGTTCTTCAACCAGCATCGCTGAGCGATTCGCTTGAAATTCTTGTTCTTGATGAGGTGAGAATGTGGTCATAGAGTTAAGCTGTGGGCTTCAGTTCTTATAATTTCTCTTATTTGCAGGATATGGTGGGTAATGTTTTCTTACCTGCTGTCTTTTCACTGCTGTTGGTTTTCAGGCAGACCTCTTACTTTCATATGGCTATGAGGAGGATCTAAGAGCTCTTAAGGCACATATTCCTAGACGTTGTCAGTGCCTCCTTATGTCTGCTACATCGAGGTTTGTTTTTAGTACGTATGAAGACCAAGTATATATGAAGACTGACTGTGGATAAATTTTTTAATGGAAGTACATGATTGTGTCAAACATTCCATATGAAGTTCATATTTAGATATATTACTTCTTCTTGTTATTGTTTGGATCTCTGTATTTCCAAATCTCATGGTGGTCAACCTATACCCTGCAGTGCCGATGTTGAGAAACTCAAGAAGCAGATATTGCACAACCCGTTCATACTGACTTTGCCAGAAGTTGGAGATGTTAAGGATGATATCATTCCTAAGAATGTTCAGCAATTTTGGGTAATTTCCTCGCCCATGGTTTGCAAAGAAACTATCAAACTGATGAGCTATTGCTTGTGTCCATTATCTTGTGCAATATAAAACTATAATTCTCCTATATTACTGTTGGTTGGATTTTTTCTTTTCCAGAAGAAAGGTTTACAATCTTAAAACAATGTTGATTGCAAAGCATTGCACGTGCAGTGGCAGAGGTTTTATAGTGCCATTCTTCACTGATAACTAACCCTATTGAGTCTCCATTTCAAATGAAACAACCAAGATGGAGAAGAGTTGTGACTTATGATGAGGAGGCTCTTTTTCCCAATATAAAAGAAATGAAAGTGACATTTGGCAGCAATGGTAACTGAAATGTGAAGGCTGCTGTTTTTGAGATTTTCTCTAAGAAGCATAAACACTTAATTTTTTATCGGATTGAAGAAGAATAATGGCTATGTTTTGCCTTAAAGTTATGACCCTATATGTGTGAGGTTCATGGGCATAGTTAAAAGAATATTTTGTCTTCCCACCAATTGATGCGAGTAGAAGCTTCTTCCTTTGGGATCTTTTTTTAAGAAGGTCATCATCCTTTTGTTTACTTTTGTTTGAGTATGCATAAATGGAAAGGATGTGTAACACAAATTACATAAAAAAATTTCAGCAATGAGATCTTGTGCATAACTTCAGTATTCTTCATGCAAAGATTAAAAAGACACACTCATGGAAGTCAATGAACTCATCAATATATGTAGTGAGATCCATCTGTACAAAAGGAAATATGGGGCTCAAAGTTGTAGTCCATTATATCTGGCAATACCTGTAAGCTAACCTGATAAAATCACTCACTCTAATATCAATATTTTCTCCATTTTCCTTACGATGTGGAGTTGTTATGTGTTCGACTTATACTTTTCACTTAATGATTAGCTATGGCTAACAAAAGAGTAACAATGTTAATGGGTTATGTTATGTTTCTGAAAATACTTCCATCTGGAGGTCAATGCTCCATATCTGTTGCTACTCCTTTTTTCTTTTTGAATAAGGCATCCTACTTCATTGCATACTATTTTACACTGCTAATAGCTTGTGTGCATATATGTATCTGCATAGCATGACTATCTACGTATCATAGTCCTATTTTTAGCATTTGTATTAGTACTGAGTGACTGTCAAATTTACTTGACGTCATTGTCTGTAGGTGATGCATACCTAATGACAGGATATTTTATTTTGTCTGTTACAAACACCTCATTATCCATTCCTACTGCAATTTGTAAATCCCTCTGATCAAAATAATTTCCGGCATAAATTTTTTTCCCACTTATGGATGCCAACTTTATCTGGCTATTGAGGAGCTAAAAGGTATTTTTTCCCCCAAAACTTTTCCGAACTTAGCTTGGTATGCTACTCTTCACCATTAATCCTCATAAAGGTCACATAATCTGGCCATTCCTTGAGGGGTTTGGCGTATAATAGAAAGGGTTTTGAGAGGTAATATGTTTGTTATCATGGTTTAAGTAGAGGCTGCTAGCAGTCAGAGGCACACATTGCTACCAACAGAGTTAGTGAGTTGTGTTTCCAATGGAATATTAATATAATCTTATAGCTTGATGATTTGAGAAATTATGTGTCTGGTGATTTGTGATTTTTATGTGTCAGAGGACTTTTTGAGTTGTAATTCAATTGGATAATATCTTGACTGTTAAATGGATGTGCCGTGGAAAATAGTCCTTTCCTATCTAAAGTTATATTCTGTTTTGATGATTATGTTCTCCATAAAATACTAATTAAGAAGGATTCTTCAATTTCCCTGTCTATCATTTGGTTGATCTGGAAAGAGAGGAACAAGAGACCCTTTGAAGGAGGGGTGTCATCCGCTTTTCGCTATTGACATCAAATTTGTATACTTCTCATGTAGCGGAAATTTGCATGTGGATATGAATTCATTGAAATTTAGATGCTTTGTTTCATAATGGAGCTCCTTTTTGGTTTATTTGACTTCTTTCAAATGGGTTTGCATTCCCTTGGTGTTGATTTACTTTAACACATCAAAAACATAAAGTAGAAGGCTGATATGACGCAATGTAAATTATGAGGCATGGTATGGTCAACATCCTGTATGTGTTATTGATGTAGCAACTATAAACCGAAACATCTCCCTTGCATATAGAAGAATGAAGCCACTGAACAAAATATTTTGGGACCTGATCAAATGCTTTGTACTTGATTCTGCTTGACTTGTGATTGTGAACTGATGAACTTGAACTTTCATTTTGCTTTTAGATTTCATGTGCCGAGCATGATAAACTGCTTCACATCCTTGCTCTCTTAAAGCTGGAGTTAGTGCAGAAGAAGGTTTTGATATTTATGAATACTATTGACATGGGATTCAGATTGAAACTCTTTCTGGAGAAGGTATCTACTCATCTTATGTTAACTATTGTATTTTCTTCATTGATACTTAATTTGCAGGATGACCCTTTGTCATGGACATGTCAAACATGTTTTAAGCCATGACTATAATGCTCAACACTTTCTTACAGACTTGAAATGTTTAGCTTCCTTTTCTTTTAGGAATAAAAGGAGAGCATATTGTTATTTTTATGATAAAAACAGTACGTTGTAAGTTAGCAAATAACGAGATAATGCATAAAGATTTGGTCCATCTTGGTAATGCGAATTTAAATTGTCATGAAACTAAAAAAAATTAGGGATTTGCGGATTGACAATTATGATGAATTCAAATCATGAAGGTGAGAGATTTACTGATTATTGGCAGTTATTTTGTTGATTAATAAATTACGATTTTGTCCATCTCTACTGATTTATGGTCATAGTTAATTTTAAATGTTGACATGGACTTACTCATGATTAGTATAAGTTTGAGGTAGTTTGCTCATTGAGAGCAGAGACAAATAGAAAATTTTTGCTAATGGGCCTGAGAATACCTATTTTCTTTTTCTTCATCTGCATATAGCTCTAGCTGTCAGCAGCTCAAATGAAAGAATATCACTATATTTCTGCTGTGCATGTCTAATGGTTGATAATCAACATTGATATTCGTTAGATTGCTATCTTGTTCAGATTATTCTAAGTTAAGTATCTATTTTGCTCATATAGGTTGAGCTCATATATATATATCTCTAAAACTAAATTTTGGCTTTTAAGGGTCTGTTTGATAACATGGAGGAGAAGATAGTTGAGAGAAAATTTCAAATCTGCCTCCTCTCCTCCTTGCAAAGATTTGAAAACTGATCCTAGTTTTTACACCCACCCCTCATTTTCCTCTCCCTCCCTCCCTCCCTCCCTTCCCAAATAGAGCATAAGTGCCAATGCCAGCCAGCCAGATTTTCTGCCAATCCTTGCAGATGTGTGCATATATCAACGACATTTTGCATCCGTTGTTAACTAAAACATGCTCAAGTTCAATCAACAAACCGAGTTAACATATTTTAGAGACATTCAATGTGTGCACTCATTCATTGTGACAACCTTTCTAGTGTATTAATGTACTGCATCTTGACAAAGCTGTGCTGTTAGTTTGGTTTTGGTGGTAAAACTCCCAACACTGAGATTCCTGGTTGCTGTTGATACCAATGTAATTGGCCATGCTTTCTTTTACGGTAAATGAATCAACCATATTTGTTCCAAAAAAAAAAAAAAAATCAACCATATATAAAGAAAGGCTTTTTTAGTTCACTCATATTCACCTTCTCTTTGTAAGCATGTATCATAAGTCAAGTATGCTTCAATAGCGACCTCAATAGTGGATATTGTTTATTCCTGATTGCACGATGATGTTGGATATTGACAGTTCGGGATCCGTTCTGCAGTTTTAAATGCGGAGCTGCCACAAAATTCTCGTCTTCATATGCTTGAGGTATGTAAGCAAACTGAATCTGATTTACTTACAAAATTGAAAAATATTTAACATCGTACAATCAACTGTCAGAAATGGACTTTGTTGATGCTATATTGTCTGCTTTGATGTTTACATGATTTTGTGTTTCTACCTGTACATTTTGTGCTGCTGCTTTTCTCAGGAATTCAATGCTGGGCTTTTTGATTACCTGATCGCAACTGATGATAGTGAAATAAAAGAAAAGGCAAAAGCCAATGATGAGAACCAAGGGCAGCGAAAGAAATCTCGAAAGCATGCTAAGGCAAAATTGGACTCTGAATTTGGAGTAGTCAGGGGAATCGACTTTAAAAATGTTTATACGGTACATAGCTTTTCAACCTTTGGTTATTATGTGTGTACTTGATGTTTTTTTTATTAAATTTTCTTCCAAATGAGCCTTTGGTTGATTTTAAATGAGGAAATGGTTAAATGAGGTATCTCTGAATCTTCAAATGTGTTTGCTGAGATTGCTTTCTAGAAATTGCTCTGAAGAACCAAAGTCAAACCAATTTTGAGATGCCTCTTTAGCATTGAAGATGGTAAAGAAATTTAGCAGAATAATATAGACAAGACCCTTTGTCTGAAATAAGAAAGTAACTGAATGACCTGATTAAACAGTCAGGCTTCAAACATTTGGAGTTCGTGTAAGCAGTACCCATATCAATTCTGCAATAATAGATTTAATTGTCATGCAGCTTCAGCAAATCGGAAGGTCTATCTAGATTAAATAGGCTTAAGCTATAGGAAGTGCTAAGAGCCATTTGCATGGCGCTAAGCACTTTAGCTGCTGTGCTGTTTTAGTCAATTGTTAAGTGTCACTTCACTGAACATCATATTTTTGCAGGTTATTAATTTTGAAATGCCTCCAAGTGTTGCGGGATATATACATCGTATTGGACGAACTGGAAGAGCATACAACACCGGGTCGGCTGTGTCCCTGGTGAGTATACCTCCCTTGCCCTATTCCCCTATGGAGAAGAGCTGAGAAGATGAATGGCAGACTTTCTATGCATTCAGAGGCAATGCTGGGAAACTACGCTGCTGGTTAGAGCCATAAAATCCGGAATCAGCACTTGAGAACTTGAACTGGATTTGAATAGTGATTTGCCTTGATTTGCCACTTGTTGACCTTAAAGCTGCTTGTTAATCCAAGCCTGTTTCTGATGGTTTGGGCTGTTAGGTTTTGATGACCAGATTGGGCTGGTAGCACGGTACATAGAAGTGGGAATAGTTGAGCTGTTTTTTCAACTGCTAGGAACTCCAACAGAACTGGAAAATGCAACAATTGAAAGAGAGTCAAACTGTGGGTTGGAATTCGAAATCAACCTAACTTGAGTATGAAATGACCTAGATATGAGGGAATGAACTAGAGACGTAATGGATCATGAAGCCATTAAATCTTTTATTGGTTTTTGTTTTACTTTTGAATAGTTTTTCTGGTACAGTGGAGAGCCAATTCAATGTCAGGTTTTTCTGTTAGCTCTTCCAAACTATTTTTTTTTTATTCTGTGCTTTGAAGCTTTTTTGAGCTCTCCTTTTATCCATCTCTTCCTTTGTATGTAATGACCGTATCTGCTATGGAATTACTGATTTATTTGACAGGTTTCCCCTAAGGAGATGGATGTTTTAGAAGAGATAAAATCCTTCTTAGGGGAGGATGAGAACAAAGAGTTGAATCTTGTGCCATTTCCTTTGCTCACAAAGAATGCCGTTGAATCCTTACGCTATAGAGCTGAGGTAATATGACTTGATCTTTACACACGCACACATGCACGCACGCACACACATGCATACTAGATTGGAATTATCTTTCTTGTCCATGCCGTGTCTGAAACATGAGTACAAGATAACATCAATCCTGATAATTTTTTCCTCCCAAATTTAACAAAATAGGGATTGCCCATCTTTTTGTGGACATTATGGCAAAGATCACTCGAATGGTTTAACATTGAGATTGGGAAGAGAGAATATGTAACTGTCTATTGCTTTTATTCGTCTTTCTAGTTCTGACCCATGAAAATCCAATCAAGCCTAGGAGATGTTTTTTCCCAAAGCAGATTATATTTTCTATGTTCGTGGTTGGTTATATCCTGTTGTTCCTATGTTGGTTGCCTGGAGTATCGATAATGTCATTGACCAACACAAACAACTAGGTTTAAGGTCAAACATCTTAAGCATTTAGTTGTTAATGTGGAGCAGGACGTTGCAAAGAGTGTGACAAAAGTTGCTGTTAGAGAATCACGGGCTCAGGACTTAAGGAATGAAATTCTGAACTCTGAAAAGTGAGTTACCAGCCATATGCATTCCTTTTTTAGTGAATTTTGGTCTCTCTCTCTCTCTCTCTCTCTCACTCGAATAATTTACCATTGAGATTTCCTCATGAAGGCATGGTTTCTCATTGCGCTATTGCCTGACAGGTTGAAAGCTCATTTTGAAGCTAATCCTAGGGACTTAGGTAAATAAAACAATAGAAATTCGTTTCTGTATTCTTAGTTGTCTGTTTACTTTGTGATATAGAGCTGAGATTGTACTTGAGCAGATCTGTTGAAACACGATAAGGTTCTGAGCAAGAAGCCCTCTGCTTCTCATCTACGTGATGTGCCCGATTACTTATTGGATCCCAAGACTCAGGAAGCAAGCAAGATGGTCAAGCTTGCTAGGGCTGCTATGGGGAAGTGCAACCCTGCTAATAAGCAGGTGACTAAGAGGAAATCTAGGAAAAGCAGAGATCCTCTCAAGACATTCACAGCTGAGGTACTTGTTGTCCCTTCTTCTGCCTAGATAAACTAATATGAATGAATGAATTGGTAAGTTTGTGAGTTCACTGACAGTCGGTTTACCTGGTGATTCACCAGTACCAAGACCTTGCGAGAGGTCTTG
The DNA here is from genome assembly GCA_007663325.1 of Eucalyptus pauciflora. NCBI lineage: Eukaryota > Viridiplantae > Streptophyta > Magnoliopsida > Myrtales > Myrtaceae > Eucalyptus > Eucalyptus pauciflora. The sequence goes on from VMYD01000012.1 coordinate 5,451,037, forward strand.
GGTCTGAATCCCACCTTCTCTCTACTTGCTATTTGGAAGGAAAAAAAAAACAGTGGAACAAACAAAGTACATGAATACATTTTTTTTGTTCATTTGGTTTGTTTCTAGGAAATTTCACCATGGATAGATTCAAGAAAACGGTAAAATAATGTCATAATCCTGCAAATTTCAGGAAGTTTAATTTCATTATGTGGGCTTCTTGCATGCCTAGAAATGAGACGGGAGTTAGCTTTTTTAATGTCTACGACGGTCGGAGAACATTCATGGTATGGTTGTTGATAAGTATGTTTTGATTTGGTCTCAGGCGCCGAAAAGGGCTCAAGGAGGTGGGAACAAGGTAAATCAAAGGGATGGCGATCATAATCGCAAAAGCAAGAAGAGGAAATCTGTAGATTAGCTAATTTACACAGCTATCCATTCCCTCTTTTTCTTTTTGGGATCTGTAAGCCCACAATTTTGTACCGAGACACTTGTGCATCTTCAGTGTTTATTTTTGAGCTGCCTAAAGGTCGCTGACACTTTTCTCTCATCGATAGGTTTTCCATTTCTAACTGTTGAATATTTCGACCTGCCAAAGCTGTTGCTCCCTCGTGTATTGCAAGTGCAGATCTGTACTCGAGACGGGTTCCTTGCTCTTTTTCTGCCATTAAACTTTAACTCTATAATGTAATCCGTGGATGCGATTTGTACTCGAAATGCTAGCTATTCCTTATGATATGAATCAAAGAAAAAGCTGTTCTTTAGAAAGTGTACCTGAAGGTAGAGGGCCTTGGATCTCAAACCGTAGAATTACTCACTTTTTAAGCTTTTGTTGGTGTAACTTTGCACTCGCAAAGCAGAGCGCCTTTGCCGTTTGTTATTGTGGTGACTCCTAATGCCCACAGTTCACTACTTTATCGCATTGAACTAACGAGGTAAAATGGCATTTAAGCTGCGCATGACCGTGCTTCTTGGTTGGGGAAGAGTTTTTTTTTAGAAATAGTTCTTTTCTATTTCTATTCCGAGGAATAATTTATGAGTAAAAGAACCTGTTTGGTAATTAAACAAAATTTCTACTCTTGAAATAGAAAAAAGAATAGAAATGTTTTTGGTAACAAAATGATTTTTTTTTGTATTTATTCATTTTTTATTCTTGCTCATGGATTGTCGACTGGCGGTGGCGGTGGTCGGCCAACGACGGTTGAAGATTGGCGACGGCGAGCGACTGGCGACCGGCGACCGGTGGCGGCGGCAGTCGGAGACCGACAGCGGCAGCGGCCGAAGACCGACGACCAAGGGGGCGGCGTCGACGGCGACCGGCGAACCGGTACAACCGGCAACGGGCGGCCAAACGGCCGACGGCCGGCCAACGGACACGCACCGGAGACCGGCAACCGATGGCGGCGACCGGCAACGGCGGCGACAACCGGCCAACGGCAGCAGTTGACAGTTGGAGGTGGCCGCGGCAAGAGAGAAGAATAAAAGAAAAATAAAAAAGAAAATTAGCTATATTTCTAAAAGTTGTTCCTTGGAACAGAAGCAACTTTTTTTTGTTTCTTGTTTCTATTCCAAAACCATTCCCAGGCTAAGTTTTTGTTCCAAGGAACAAAAAAACAACTTGGCGTTACCAAACGGGTTTTTGTTCTTTTTTTGTTCTGAAGAACAAAAGAATAGAAATTCAGAAAAAACAGAAATGTTATCATGCATTACCTTAGTGGCCGCTATACTTTTTACCACGAAATGAAAATCGTCCTACTTTTTCTTTGGTTTTAAATTGTCCCTATACATTTTAAAAAGGTTCGTTGGTTCTTCTAAATTAAATTTGACCGTTGGAATGTTGAGACAGTTATTTTGAAGTAATGGTACGCAAAAGAATCGGGAGCATCCCAAATTAGACCAAATAGGCTGATTCTTGAATCCAATATATGAGAATTGATGAGTATTGATATGGTTTCGATTACAATTGTGGAACTATTCATCTAGGTCGGATTGATATATATATTCGACTTTTATGTTTTGAATAAAATACTAATTAGCTCACTCTCACGCTCGTTGCTATTCTTTCCTTCCTCCTTAGTCCTCCTCACGCATGTTCTCTCTCAAAAAGAAACCCTAGCCTTTGGTTGTCTCTTAGTCCTCCTCACACATGGTCCTCTCAGTTGAGCTCTCACCTCCAGCCCTCTATTGTGGCATCACAGTCGCAACCTCACATCCGACCCTCTCTTGCAATCACGGCTTTGCCTCCTCTCACTCTCGCCTCAATGTAATGGCCATTCTCTTGTTGTTCTTGTTTGATTTCTATTGATGGTGTTGATGAATCTGCTGGAATTCATGGTGCTTTTTCAGCCTCGCCTCCCTTCTCATCTCACTCTTGGTCGCCTCAATATAATGGTTAGTTCCATAACCCATTTGGGAATCAGACTAGACCGGTGGTCCAATACCCCGGATGGGTCCAAGAACTAGTGGACAGTTCCTAGTTCACATTCCATGAATCGATTCTTAGTAAGTAGTTCCTAGTTTCAAGGTCGCAACTGTCTATCCAAAACCAATTACCCCACTTCGAATGGGAAATTGTTCAAGAAATCATAAAATTTATTATATGATGGCCAATTTAGGGAAAAGTATAAAAAAAAGTCATAAACCTATTCAATTTAGTCATAAACTTTTTAATTGGATTAATTCAGTCATAAACCTTTTAATATTTGTACCAATTCAGTCAATCCAGCTAATTTTGGCTGGCCAACGCTGACGTGAACATCGGGTGGTGGTCGGATGCTGACGTGGCAATTTTTATAATTTTTTTTTGTAATTTTTGTAATTTTTTTTTTATTAATTTTTTATCTTTTTCCTTTTTTTTTTACCTTCTTCCTGCCAGTGAGGTAGCCTTACTGGCCACCGACAGGAAGAAAAAAGAAAAGAAAATTAATAAAAATTAATAAAAATTAATAATTTTTTTTTTAAAATCATAAAAATTGTCACGTCAGCGTCCAGTCACCGGCTGACATCCACGTTAACGTTGGCCAACCAAAATTAGCCGGATGGATTGAATTGATACTAATATTAAAAAGTTTAGGATTTTTTTTATACTTATCCCACCAATTTATTATGGTACTTTCTCTCATAATCGAACCGAATTCATCGGTTAGAATTCTGACCGGCCTCCAACAGTGGATTTTTAAAAAAAATGCAAGAAATATAAATAAAAAGTTGTGGTCAAACAGGAAGGTCCAGGGGGCAACGAGAGAGGGAAGTGATCTCTTTCCTTTCCACTCCTCCGTCGGTGCACCCCGGGATCAGAGAGAGTGGCACCATCGCCGTCGCCATCACCATCACCACCACCGCCAGCCGCGCAATGACCGAACTGCCCCTCTCCCCAGTCACATCGCCAACACAAGTTGGCTTCGGGGATCGCCTCGCCGACAACGCCCGCCCGCGCTCTCCTCGATTCGATTCGCAATTCGCGTCTTGATGGGGACTGAACGACCGCGCGTTTTGGCTCTCTACAAAACGCGTAAACACAGTACATTAAATCACAGCCGAAAAAGAGCCAAAAACGACAACAAAATAAAGGAGAAGGGCCTCCGTATATTTCCACTATTTGCAAAATTCTTGCTTTTCGCCCCGCTAGCAATTATAAGCTCCTCTGCCCTCTCTCTCTCGCGGTGCTGGAGCGCATTTCCCAGATCCAATCTGACATTATCATCGTTCATCCGTCCGTCCTCAAGGTCCCCCTACAGACCCCCGATGCGGTGTTCTCGTGCTTGATTCGATCTCTCGCCAGGTGATGACAATTCACCCTCCTCCTCCTCCTCCTCCTCTGCTTCTTCCCAATTCGATGCCCGTTTCCTGTCCGTCTCTGCATCCGTGTGTGTTTGTTATGCGATGCGATGCGATGTTTCCTCATTTGGCAATGAAGCTGATGTGGGGTCCGATTCGCCGCATTGCGCTCTGCAGTTTCTGGGTTCTCCTTGTTTGTCGAAATTACGGTCGACGAGTTGTAGCGCATCCTTTGGTTTCTGCTTTGTTCTTCGTTTTTGTTATTCTTTTTGGGCATTGCTCTCTCTCTCTTTTCGGGTTCTTCGGGTAGCGAGGCCCGATGGGATCTTCATTTGCGGACAAACCCAGATCCAATGTGCAATTCTTACTCCTGGTTCTGCTTGTTGTGTGGCTGTGTGCTAAGAAACTCCGTGCCCGCTGAATCCCTGTTTCGTTTCTGTTGCTGCCCATTAGCCTGCGGCCTCGGATGATTGCTGGGCTCGCGTCAAGTTTCTTTTTTTGTTTGAGTGGTGCCATCGATGCGTATTAGCTTCGGATGTGGGTAGGCAGATTGAGCCCTGCAGAGATTGAATTCACTTGATCCTTTACCCTCGATTTTAATGGGGAAGCAGCTACGCGTGGTTTTGATTGATGCATATTAATCTGACGCTCTCTTGTTCCATGAGCTGTTGCTTTTCTTCACTACCTTCTTTTCCCACTCGGTAGACAAACTCTCACTTTGTCGGCTCTTCATTACTCTTAGATTGTGCTAGCAGGGTCGAGGCCTGTCAAATTGGGTAACCATGTCGAGGAGGCAAGTGGGCTCCGCGCGTAGGTTTGTGGATACCGGAAGCTTCCCATTCGCAGGATCTTTACATTCGAAGTCCCGATCTTCCCCACTGTTGTCCATTGGCCTAATTCTTGTGGTACTTCCCGATACTATGTTTTTACTCTACAGCTTTGAGATGATGGCCTCCTGATTTGTGTGCAAAGTAACATTCTAATTTCCATTGCATACTTACTCTACCAGGGAGCAGCCCTGCTCATTTGCCTTGCTTATGGTGGCTCAGGTCTGTATTTGGATTTGATTATAATACTTATACCATGCTTATTGCCTTGAGGATTTAGATAAACATAAAATGATTCTTCACTGCATCAATTTAATGTTGCTGAAGCCATGATGAGCATAGTGAAGGCTCGAGTATTGCTCTTTCTGTCTGTCTACAGTACTTCTTCTCGATATGTTTTATACTATCATTGATAAAGTGGTATTTCTTGCGACAGGCTTATTTGGAGGTAACAAGATTGCAGTTAGCAAGGTTGAAGGTAAGGTCGCCCTTCTTTTTATGTATCAATATAAGATTCTGTTTTTCAAGAAGTGTTTTCCTTTAGTTGCTTTCTTGTTGAAAAGGATACAAGACTTTGTCTGCGATGAGACTCAATGATTGAATATTATCTAGTCTCATTCTTGTTTATGTTGTGTTTAGGCCTTTGTTGTGTCTATTGGATATAGGTCGTGTCAACATCCCCAGAATAGATTAGAATTCAGATGGAATAGCATCATACAATTCAGTAAGCATACACGAATGATGGCCAAATGGAGATATAAAATGTTGACGTGAAAGTTTTTACTGGGTCTGGTTGGTTTTAGTGTTTGAGTATGCATTCTTGGTTTCCAACTATTGGTTTGGATTTTATTATGTTCAGGTGACTTCTTGTGTACGTCGGAAGTACAGAGAGCCATTCCTCTTCTGAAGAAAGCATATGGTGACAGTATGCGCAAGGTTTTGCATGTGGGTCCTGATACTTGTTCAGTGGTTTCTACACTGTTGCAAGAAGAAGAAACTGAAGCTTGGGGTGTGGAACCATATGATATAGAAGATGCTGATGCAAGCTGCAAAGGCCTTGTTCGTAAGGGCCTCGTACGTGTTGCTGATATCAAGTTTCCTCTCCCATACAGGCCAAAGTCTTTTTCCCTCGTAGTTGTATCAGATGCTTTGGACTATTTATCTCCTAAGTATTTGAACAAGACTCTTCCCGACCTGGCAAGGGTTTCATCTGAGGGTATCGTAGTTTTTACCGGTAAGTGCTTGAGTAGTTTATTTTGGTTCGCTAGCTAATAACATTCTCCAACCTTAATAAGTAGTCACCGAGTCCTCCTTGTACAAATTTTGTAGTTGATAAATGTCTGTCATCTTGTCCTTCTGTGAATGTAGAAGGATCAATTTTACCTGTCCCATGGGGATACATGTAACAATAAATTGGTCTTGGTTGCTCCATTAATTTTCTGTTGTAATTATTTTCTCTTGGTTTTAGGTTTTCCCGGTCGACAAAGAGCTAAAGTCGCAGAATTGTCTAAATTTGGACGACCAGTGAGTAGCTGTCTCTTCCTTAAATAATGCTGTTATTGATTGTTCAATTTGGCTGGCGGACACATCTTATATTGTTGTTCCATCCTACTTAAAGTTCTTAAATCAGTTCTTGTGTTCTTCTCAAATGCTTGGAAGAAAAACTGGCACCTTTTCTTTCTTCCCAGACTCTGATTTCTCACAGCTTCATTATATTGTAAAGCTTTAATTGAGGTGTTTAACAAAGTCATCTGGATAAGTTACCTGATCTGTATTGATTTGAACTATAGTTATTGAAAGGGGCAGCTATCTATAGTGCAGTCAGTTGATGTCATTTTGATAGTATGAGAGAATGCGAGAATGCATGAGATGGAATGTGCAGTTTGATGTATCTGTAAATATCTAACTTAAAGGGAATTTATGGTTGCACTAGGTTGAGCCTTATGAAACTAGCATGATCCCAATAAGGGCACCCATGGGAACCATGGATCGGGTTTAGTCGCAACATGAGTCCATATTAGCTGGGTGCATGCAATGAATCTTCTGCATTTGGACTCTTGACTTGTGTCTAGTTAGCAGACGGTAAATAAGTAATAATTAAAGCAGGTTTGGTAAAAAAATCCAGCTGTAGAGTACATAAGGGTGAGTAGATCTTGATTGAACAAATGGAAAGGTTTAGGACTCCATTGCCCTTTTCAATTCTCACCTGTTGATTCATTGTAGATCTATTGAGAAAGAGAGAGGGTGAGATAATCTCCACTTTTTCCCTCATGCCCTTGTAACTATCAATTGTTCTCTGCTTTTCCTCTCTTTTCTCCTTCAGTCTATTAATCTCTTTCATCTTTTGATTCAGTGAACTTTATATTACTTTCTGATTTTTTTGCTTCAATTTTGGACCTAATCATTAATCATTAATGGTTCTCTCTCTCTGTCTCTCTCTCTCTCTGTCTCTCTGTCTCTGTCTCTGTCTCTGTCTCTCTCTCTCTCTCTCTCTATATATATATATATAAACCAAAGAATGCAATAATGGTTCTTTTACTTGTCTGTTGGAGAACATTATGTTAGCCAACATAGATTTATCTATAGAAGTGTTTTCAATAGTTTGTTTAGCTGATAATTTGTGTACAAGCTTTAGTTGTACTTTGAAGAGATTTTAGGACCTGTGTTTTTCAGGACCTGTGTTGTATGTTCTACTACTGGTTTTTTCAGGTTGCAAAGTTTCTCTTTGTAATGAAGTGTGATATTAAATATCTAAGTGGTAGAATAATTTTTATAAATATGCAAAATACTAACTCTTGCCTTCACATGTCAATCTATTTTTACATTTATCTGTTCTTCAAAATTTTTACTTATTATTAAATTCAATGGCTAAAGTAATAGCAATTAGTAAATAATATGTGAGAAGTAAACCAAAGAGGCTGACTGTTAAAAAGACATAAGGAAGAAGGTACAGAAGTTAATTGGTTATAGTTAACATTACAACAGATGCTAACAGAGGAATGAGGAGATTTTTCGGCATCTTATAGTTTATTTGGACCTTTGTCTTAATACTACCATAACTGCTGCTTGTATGTCTATGTCGGAGAATATATACATTGATCAATTAATTTCCTACCGTACATTCTAGAGGATGCAAATGTAATTAGGGGGAAACCTGAGTATGGCTTTTTTAGATCTCTGTATTGACTGATTACTCATGAGAACCACATGCCTGGTTGAGCATGGGTTGCATCCCCAGTTTCAGTGAGACGTGGTTTTGGATGAATTTGTCTTCTTGCCAGACCCCGAGAGTTTGGAGTTGGCTCTTACCATGTCTTGTCAATGAACAAAAGTTGGGTGCTAAGTTGTTGCACAAGCAATGCAGTTATCTTGGATATTTAAGCGTTGTGTTTCTCGTAAAGATAAATTCACGGGGGATTACTTTCTATTGTTTTTGTTGAATCAGAGAAATGCTTCTATATATATCATTGAAAGCATTGTCCTTTGATCACATGAAAAATGTGCCAATATAGTTGATGATGGTTCTTACTTGTGTAGGCAAAAATGCGGAGCTCGTCCTGGTGGATACGTTTCTTCTTGCAGATGAGCTTGGAAGAGAACGAAAGCGCTGGTAAGAAGTTTGAGCAAGCGGCTTCCAAGAAGTCGTACGAGCCGAACTGCCAAATTTTTCACCTGAAATCATACCACTGATTTCACAACATCATCAGATTGGCCTGTGACTATAAAGTAGCCTCTGTTCCCGGATTAAACAAGTTACTCTTTGGTTTATCAATTTAGCGGTATAGATGAATTCATGTAACTTGATGCTCTGTTCCTTTAGCACAACCCCTCTTTATCTTTATAGTGATTAATTCATTCATCATATTCACTTCACCAGTACCTCCGTGTATTTCACTATTCGATTTGAAATGATATGATTTTGTTCCTCTTTCATAGTTCTTGCATTTTCTAGTCATTACTTCTTCCTCAATAAGACATCCAACACCATTGAGCAATTCAAGTCTTTATTGTCTTCTGACTGAATCTTTGAGCTTATATCACCATGAATTGTATTCATCCATTTAATCCATATCTCAGTACTACTTAGATTCGGCAGATAGTGGGATTCCATTGATCGACATATTAGTGTCTTTCAAAGTTGTGAAGGTAAGATCTTACCTTTGAAATTGGTTTTAGGGAGTACTTGTGCATGAGTGTTCATATCAATCGGGATTTCATGAATCCATATTTTTTTATTCTTATAAATATTTCAAGATCAAGACTGAAGTTTGGTAGGAGAAAGGTCAGTGATTTCTCAATTTTATATTCAGTTGTTGTCCTTACAACCTAGTACTACATAGCTTGAGATTGACACTACATAGTTGTTGTCCTTACAACCTTACAAAATTTTGTTAACAATCTTCTGAAGTTATACTAATTATCGCGCTCGTGTGTGATTATTTTCATTTTTTGTGCAATGTTATAACGAAATTAGTAGTAAATTTTGTCGGATGGAGAAATGAGCTATTGAAAATCATTGCCTTTTTAACCACCATGCGGATTCTTATATATAACAAACATTGAATGGACATTCTGCTATTTTTAAGATAATTGAAGACAAAAATTTATGATCGCGCTAAAATCACACTATTTTGGCTCCATATTGAAAATGACAATGTTATATCCTTATTATTTTTTGGGTGAATTTTAAAAAAATTTCTTTGATTTTAAATTGCATGGCAATATCAGAGTTTATATGTTTTCTTTAATTGGATCAACTATATAAAAGTCTTACATAGAAATCGTAGAATGCTAAATGCGAAAGTTCAAAGTGGGTTAAGCTTAAACCTATAGATATAGATAGGGAGAGAAAATATATGCGTAAGCACGTCGAATATGATGAGTAGGGAAATGCTTGAAATTTTCATTAGTTTAGCTACGTTAGACCAAAAAAAAAAACAGCTAAGTTAGATCTTGAGTCACTTAATATCTGTCGTACCTTCAACAGCTAAGTTAAACTGATTTGTCTTTATCTCTTATTATCTGGCCAGAAAGTACGAAGGAGAAGAACTAAAATAAAAAATTATGAAATCACTATAGTTTCTCCAAACTGATGTCAGTATTGGAATCAAATTATGGCCTGTCTATGAGAGAGAAAAATTACACTCATTTGTGGGACTCACTGTGAAGTCTGTTGTACGTTCAATAACCTTAATTCATGGCAATATGGCCATTGGTCGAATCCTCTATATACCAAGTTTAGAATATATGATATTTGGAGTAGAGGTGTGTAGAAATTTTTTTATGATCTTAGCTCAAGGATTTCAATAAGGAAGAAAATGAAGGCTTAATTGTTTGGGTTTTAGGAAGGAATAATGAGAGGGAAACTCATCAAGGGGCGTCGAATTGTGGTCAAAGTACATCAATTACAAAAAAGAAGATTGAAATTTAGCGCATTAGATGGTTGGAATAAAAATTGAATGATCTAATCGACGGAATTGTAGAGTCTGATAGAAAGTACTATTAAAGTTTAGAGTTTTTATTACTAATGACACATGTAATTTCCATTATAATTATGTATATTCTAAACTTTTGCTATACATTGAGGTAATGTAAGAAGCATCAATACTCTACAAAAGCCTTCGTTTTGTGTCTGACATGCAGTTAACAAATGTCGAAAAATCCAACACTTGGTCAATTCTTTCGACACGCTCCAACATGTGAGTCTAGAATTTTGATATGCGATTTTGACACGTATAGCATCAATTTTAAAAATTTTCAATAATTTAGTGATCAAAATGTAAATAAGTAAAAAAATAAGAAAAATAATAAAAGTGGAAAAGGAAAAAACTTAATCTTTTCTTCTCTTTTGATTCTCACTTCTCATGACTCATGATTTTTAGTGTAAATTCATTTTAAGCTCTTTTATTATTATTATTTATTTATTTTTGAATTTGAATGAAATAATCATAACAAATAATTTATTATGTAAATATAAAAATTTCTAATAAATATATAACGTGTTCCAATATATCGAAATTCTTTATTTTTTTGAGAAATGACGCGTCAGCATATCATGTTGTGTCATGTCACGTGTCGCGTGTTGATGTCGATACTATTTAAGGGGTAATACTTTTTATGGTAACAATGCTGAAGATTAAAAACCTTAAGGCTTGTAACTTTTATACTGATAGCAAGGGAATTGCCTCGTGCGACACTATGTTTTTTTTTTCTTCTTTTTTTGAAAGGATTTTCCATGTCTTCTTCTTTATTTTTTTCTTTTCAACTGGTAAGGATTTTGCATTCATAACAATTGGTATTAGAGCCTATTTTGGGAAAATAGTGGGAGTGATGATGAATATGGACGAAGGGACAGTGAAGATTGATTGATTTGATGGCAAAGACTTTGGCTCCTAGAAGAGGGAGATTGACAGAGATGTTGAGTCTAATAGAAAAAAGTAATACTAAGGCTAAGAGCTTTTAATGCAAACGCAATACACGTAATTTTCATCATAACTATATATGTCCTAAACTCCTATTAAATATTGAGGTAATATCTTTTGTAGTTATAACATTGAAGCTTAAAAATCCTGAAGCTTGTAACTCTGATACTGATATTGATATTGAAGAGATCGCTTATTGCAGTATCATGATTTTTCCCTTTCTGATTCTGAAAATGCTTTCTTGTAAAAATCGTTTGTCTTCTTCTTTCTTTTTTCTCTTCAAAGATTCGAGTCCTTAACACTAGTTACAAACTCCACTAAATTCGTTGAAGCCACATATAAAATGTATCCAATTGCCTGTATATTTCAAAAGGTTTGGGCTTTTCGTGTTAAATAAAAGTAAAAACGAGTATCAAAGTCAATAATAGAAGTTCGTCGAACGGACCAAATCGAGCCCACATTCCGAGACCAAGAAGTGTAACGCAGCTATGGGCCCTTAGTCTAGGCCCCCATCAACTCCATTTTGAAGCCGACCCAACTCAAAATGATGCTCCTTGAGACTGGAACAAGGGCTAATTTTTTAGAGAAATGACCGTCTTTAATCTATCATAAAAATAATAATCTATTATGAGATACAAAAGATCAAATAATAAATAATTATAAATTATTATGGGACCCATTTCTTTAAAAATTTATGGCTCACAATAAACTGTTATTCTCACTATACGCCAAAATCTATCACGCTAACAAACCCTAATTTTTTAAACTCCGCCTTCCCCCACCCCAACACAGCACACGCCAGAAGATCAAAACGCACCCGATTATTATATCAATGCGAAACTGCATTGACCGTCGGCTACACAACTCTACAAAATCGTCTGAGAACCAAAGCTGGAAACGTCTCCCACTTAACAAATCCGCCCAGACATGACCTTAAAAATCTTCTTGACCAGACGACAGGGCACGCGGAAAGACAAAGGTGCTCTGTCGCTAGTGAGAACGAAACAGAACAAAACAAAGGAAAAAGCAGGGACAAATCTTCATGCCCCTAGACATGGTCTTGCAAGATATATTGCAAACGGCAACTCTGCCTCTTCTTTTTATGGTATTCCACGCCCTTTAGACCAGGAAAAAAGGGGGAAGACAAAGCTGGCTCCAAGCATATTCTATATGGATTTGAAGTTGGTGCTCATGAAGCCTACACTACAGCATTAGCATTCGCTTTATTTTATTTTTTGTTGGGTATCGTTGCCAGATTTTCTTTGTGTTGAATTTAGGCATGACATGCCACCTGAGATTCAGCATTGCGAAGGTCGGATGGGGGATTGCTTAATTTGGGTCCATCTCTTATTGGGTCCCTGGCCCATGCATTACCCTCTTTCGGCTACATATCTGACCCTTCAAACTTTATGTCTCCTGCATTTATTAAGGGAAATTGTATTACAAAATAAATAAAATGATGGAAGAGCTCCATGTTTCCTTGCATCGCAAGGACACGCCCCACACCACCTACCCTCGTTCGGCGGGTATTGAATATTTTGAGCTCCAGGGCATGACCGAAGTAGGAAGAGAAGCTTGCAAGAAGGTTGTTGTTGACTTAGGTTACGAAAAAATAGTTTGCTCTTTTCTTTTTGGTTCTAGGTTCAGACCTTATTAAAAGAGTTTCAGAAGTAAATTCCTGAATACATTATGCTAATAATATAGGGGAGTGCACCGTGAAGATTACCGGTGGAGGTGGAATGGCTGAGATGTGTGATAACTGGTTCAGACACTATCTTATTACTACGACGAGAGAGAAGCATAAAATTAAAGAAAAAGTGCATAAAAGTTTACCTAATTATGTGCACGTGTATAGTGCTTACTTTAACCCTACACACGTGTACAGTGCAAGTGAAGAATAAAGAGTAGAATTACGCTAAAGATACGAAGGACGACTTATGAAATTAATATATTATGTGACGTGGGAGATATGGAGAAATGTTGAATATGACTCACCCGTTTAAAAGTTTACTTATAGTCAATCACATCATTTCTTATATTGATTTTTCGTATGAAGAAAATAGAATATTTGACGCGACTTTGCAATGAAAAAACCATATCTATGCACGAAGGTCATTAATAACTCATTAACACATAGAAGTGCTTGAAACTCGTGATAACGATTGATATTGAAACACGAACTTATGCATCAGAAGATTGTACCACTTGCATGACAATAAAGATTTAGCAAAAATATCAAAGCCGTATTGCATCTTTCACCCGATGACCATGACCATGACCATACCTAATATGGTTGAAAATACTAAATACATATCTAAGTTTTACTTTTGAAGATCTCTCAAGACCTTTACATCAATTACCTTTGAGTCCTTATTTACTAAAATGCCATTTGCTTTTCCGAAAATGCCTATCACAAACCTAAATTCTCACACCTACTTAAAACACTTAAAACCAACTAAAAATCGAATCATTTCAAACCCTAGGCGAGATACTAAAATGAGTTTGCAAAGAGGAGCAAGTTGGACTTTTCAATGTGGGGTTTTGCTTTGAAGCATGCGAATAAATTTTTGCAACAGTAGAAGTATGGAAGTCATCATCGCGTAAAAGATGAGGTCTATTTTCAATATTTTACAAAAGATATAAGTTACGCATGTAAATTCTAGAAAGATAGGAAGATTCACAATATCTTCTCCTTGCCTGGGAACGAAACGCTTGTTTTCGAATTGCTTGTGTTTTAATTAGTTCCACAATAAGGACAAAAGATCCCTCTCAAGCTTGGCTGGATAAGTCCCCATTTCCAGAGCAATCTGGCATTCGTGCTTTCATTTTCTCAACTGCGGTTGACCGATTTGGTATCACTGGAGCATGAAACTGATTTGTTATGGCTCTCGACCCACATGTTCACAACGAGACAAATCATTTCGGTCGCTAAAAGAAACATGTTGGCCAACGAATAGCCCTAAGCTGGGACCTCTCCTTATAAATTTTAGGAGTGAGTTGAGCTGCTCACTGTTATGAGCTCCTCGATTCGACTCAATGCGCGTACGAGTTAGGATTAAATCAATGATAGCAACCTCTATCGTGCATGGTGGGTACGTAAGATATCAACTAAGATAAGAATGTGATATGATTGGGATCGAATAATACGTTCAAGAAAGTCAAATTGAAATCCAGATCGAAAGTAACATATCTGCGTTGGAAGGGTGATCCAGTTTGTGCGTAAAACAGTATTTAGATTGGCAAACTATTCTGTGAAGCACAAGGAAGCACAAAACCTGTGCACAGGTGATCTTCACTTTTGGTCATTGGCAAAGCTCTAGTACTCTATTCTCGTCAAAGCTCTGAAGGATAACTATCTCATGCGTTGTGCTGATCCAATTAGGTTTAGTATTAGCCCTTTTTCTCTATATAGAGAAGATCTATTTACAAACCCTAAATTCAGCAAAGGAAATGTCGACTAGTATATATCATTCAAAGATATAGTCTTAACAAAATCAATTAGTAAGAGGCGTATCCTAAACAATACATTACCCTAACTGATATGACCCCTACAGGCGTCGTTGTTGACCGGAAACCGAACCTATTCAATCCGATGTACTTCCGTTTGAATAATCACAAGTGCCGATAATTCTGAAATTAGAAAGTCGTGTTCATGTGTCTCACATGAAAAATGCGTATGATTTAGGTTAGACGCCTATGCAAATGCGTGCCCATTGACTGACAAATTCCACATTTTAGAACTCTTACATTTAATGTACATGTGCGACCAAAGAATTAGACAGCAATGTCCTATTGCATGCCAATAATATAAATGCAGTCAAGATCTTGCCGAAATAGTTCTACGCAATAGGTAATCGATGCAATGATCGTGGGGCTTGAGGCTGATTGAGACATGAGATATAATTTTTCGTCCACGAAAATGAAATTTCGTGGAAGGATAAGTCATTTTCTTCGCCCGCCCTTCTGTAGCCATGTTAGTTCAATTCTCGAGTCTATCTATTGATAATCTAATAGGCGATAATTTCTGAATTTGGGTTGTGGGACGTGCCATCGGCTCATCACTCTGCGTTTCTAGAGGACGTTACCATCAATCATAGAATTTTCATGCAGATGTGTAGACCTCAGTTACATGCGTGCAAGAGGGCTTTGACAAATCACTTTTGCACATACTGGCTATATTTGTTAATTATATAAGATATCGAAGCTTTCGGCTTGATTAGCCTGATGTGCAGATACATGTAAAACGAGGCAAACGATCCACTTGCAACTTAACAAGGGCGTCATGCGAACCATAAGGCCATACGGTGGTAGTCTTCTTTCACAACAAAGATCCACGGAGTAGCATTTCCTTAACCCTAGGGTTGGTGCAGTTGCCTAGGGCTTTAGGAGTTTTCCAGCTCAGAAACTGGAGGCCATTCGTCCGAATATCATCACCTACATGCAAATTGCTCTCGATTAAAGTCATTTGTACAAGCTAACGATCTGAATTTTATTAGTTTATGAAGTTTGCCTGGTGTTTAATGGATATCTAAATTATTGAGATTTCATACCCATGCTCCTGGATTATTAACAAAAAAGTAGTAAACTAAAAATTGTGAAGTAGCCACTAGTCAATCTGCGCACACTAAATGAGAGTTTTGGCTTTCACGATTCGAAAGTCTTTTATTCTAGTCAAACCCCGGGAAGAAGTTTTTATTTCTAAATGACGTTTTAGGAAGGAAAATTTGAGTTACACTCTTTAGTTGTTTGAACCCGAAATACACATTAGAAAACGAAATAGTATAGCGACTATAACTAAAACGAGATTCCGTCTTTCACGATTGGGCAGACTTTCACCAAAGTCAAGCCTAAGGAGGCCGTCTCTGTCTCTCTTTCGAAATAAGATTTTACTAAGGGCAAACTTGTGTTTCAAGCTCAAGCCGTCTGAATCCGAGTTACACATTTTTGTACGTGCAGTTTTACTGCTTCAAGGGTGCAGGGTGGTGTGCGTGGCTCTCGCGTTGACCGCTGGGGGGGTCGGGGTCGATCAATTGGATGACAACACGTTAAAGTCGATCGATGGAGAGAGAAAGATGGGCCAGAGAGAGAGTGAAGGAGGGGAGGCAGATGGGGCATGCCGATGTCTCCTAGGAAGAGTGTCAGAAATGGACTAACGTGAGCATCATGTTAGATGTCACACGATTCGGACCCGGCCTCTCATGGTCCCTCACCACCAAAGCGAGAGAGAGAGAGAGAGAGAGCGACCCTTGGAAAGCAATTATCAAAGATAGACCTATACGAGCAATCAAATATGGCCTTCACATGCCTCTCATAACGTTGAACAACCCACGTTGCCCCCTCCATCCTGTAGCTCGTCCTCTCTCTCTCCCCGATCTTGCCGGGAAACTACTCCCTTTCTACAAATTCACATGTGCCCCCGAGCGTCGAGAGAGAATTCGGTACAAGCGGTCTTACCCGTTCTTAGTTTTTTAGGGTTTTCAACTGCTTGCCCTCTCTCGCAAACCATGACAAACGAGAGGGGGATCCGTGAAATGAATCTTTTTTTATGCTGAAAGTGTATGTTATAAGTAAAAAGAAAGAAGCTAGCTAGCGGTTAGAGCCGGGAGAGCTCGAGGTCCCGTAATTAAATCCCATACAGACAGCCTGGGCACCCCGAACACGTGGTCTAAGTCTCGTGTTTTTGAGGCCTTTGCAAATCCACAAGCTCTCTTCAAGCTCGCATCGGATTGACCGTGTACCGGTCTTTCACTAGGCCAAGATGAACATTGCAATATAAGGACCACCATGCTCGCCAATTGACTGCATCGAGGATATTGCGTAGCTCTGATACCAATTGACTTGACTATAGATTTCTATTTGGGATTTGCTACGGTTGTGGAAAATGAACCTAATCCTAGCCTACTTTTATGCTTGTAGGACAGCATCAACATTACTTTGTTCAACGTTATGTTTGTCTTCTCATTGAAGTAAATTTCGATTTCGCATCTATGATATGATGTTTGTCCATTTTCTTTTCCTTTCTTTTTTCCGCCTTTGTTCTTCCAACCTCAATAAAATAAAATCATGAAACTTTTTTATCTTTTGAATATTGCAGCCCGAACCCATATAGGTACGTAAACCTTGCGTTCTCTTCTGTTTTATTTCATCTGAAACTAAGCAGGTTGGGTGCTCGCAGCTATAATAAATCTATAGCATTATTCCAAACGTAGACATCCCCCAAACAAATCCAAGCACAATTTCGCAGTCACAATCCTAACTTGTACCCCCAAAGCAAACTTATCGTCGTTCATGAATTCTATTATTGTGTATGGACCATACAATAAGTTTGTTACTTGAGCCGGATGGTTCAAATAGTAAGCATGTGATTCGGTCATGGTAATCATTTTACGTGGGCATACCGAAAATCCAAGTACCTTAATTGCGGAAAAGAAAATTTTCACACGGCCAATTCAATTATATGAACATCTACCAAAATTATTCTTATAGCTACGACGAAAGAGTCCAACATGTAGCTCACATACAATCCAAAGAATTCCACGCAGAGACAATGAAGCTTTCTGGGTTTCCCATCATGTCTTTTGCATGTCATATGGGCTTGCCTAGCGCTCGAGAAGCCAAGATCCTCAAGTAGAGTTCACATCAGTCTTATCATTTTACCCAATCTGGAGACAATCTCTGCTGGATGGTTATCAAGGAACAAACTTGATTAATCTGTGCTGTGTTCGTGTAATTGCATAACAACAAATCACTAGATTTATTTCACGTGAATTTGTCCCGTACATGTCACTACCCATCTGTACATTACTCCTATTAACAGTATCTACTAATTTACTAGCTTTGTATACTCTTTATATACACACACATATATACACACACGGAGTATCTCTCCATTTATAAACTTTCTAACTTGCTATTAGAGCTAGGTTTTAACTCAATTTGTTTTGCACTTAAGGCCCCATCTTATTTGTCAAATTCCGCACGTCATTCCTGACTCGACTTGCACATTAAAAAAGGTGCCTCAAGTCACTCGTCCACAGAACTTATATGTTCTATTACCATGTCTAAATGTCCAACCTGACGTCCCATCTCATAAACATGTTCTTATCTCTTCTTTTTTTTCAAAAAAAAAAAAAAAAACTCCGTCGTATTTCTCACTTGTTATTTCTTTAAGATTGACGAGTCAACAGCTGTATGATGCCTAGGTTTACTACAAGAGTGGTTGGTACGTTGTTTTCCAGGTGCAAGCCTTTCAGGTTGATGAATTCTGCGCATAACACTTGCAACTTGATTACGATAACACAAATACTTAATGGTTACTTAATTATTTACTTTTTTCCTTGGGGTCATTCGATGGGACATTATATCATTAAAATAGATGTGGAACGATAAATTACATTGCCACAGTTACTTCCTCGTACTGGCTTACAAGAGGACTAAAGCATTGAAAGACAGCGATCCTTATTCTGAGCATGATGTGCTGAAATTGATGACTCGAGCGTCCCCAGCCGCAATTATTACACACAAAATGTAGATAATGTCTTCCTGCTAGGTTGGATTTCGTCGAACGCCGTGTAATTATGACGATATCTAGGATGCCTAGAATTGTTTGTTCGTTGAGTGGCGTTTGTTGATTATGACTTGAAACTAATCTCGTTTGATTTGAAATCGAAATGAGTTTAGTATTTTCAGGACACCCGGGGTGTTTGTGGGTGCTTGGAATTGGAGACACGTGACTTGAGGAAGTGAGAAGACAACCTGCCTAGCGCCCGGACAAGCCAGCCCTGGGTGGCTGTCGGTAAACCTCCAGAGTGAAAATGCAGTTTCTAGCATAGTGCCCGGGTGTCTAGTTCTCTTTTGGCAAGACACTCCTCGACGCAAAGTCGATCCAGAAGTGCTTGAAACCCTCTAATAGCTAACTTATTTGTGTAATATAGTTATTTATATATATTTATTTAGAAATAAATAGCTAATGTGACTGAGTTTTGAAGAATTAAATTGATATTACGTTTTGCCATCGAATTGGTTTGTTTCTCCTGCTTCTTTTTCTCAAATGTCAGTTCCTCTATTCTTCCTTATCTCGATTTCAAAAGCTCTTATCTTTTCTCTCTCTGTCGGCAAAACCCCTCATCTCCCAAAAAATTCTTCCCTCTTTTAGAGCCTACTTAGTCTTTGATTTTCTTTTTCTCTGCTTTGACTGTCTTTTCTTTTCTCTCCCGATCTGTTTCAGGAGCTTGTGTGTGTGAACAAACTTCTGCAGCTAATCTTAGGTGAACGTGGAGATTAGTTCAACTATTTTCCCTGTTGGTAGCCACCGAGGAGGATGTGGATGACATGATTCCACAATATGTTTGAGATTAGACCACTCTCCACTTCTGATTTAGATTTACGTCTAGATCTAAGGGGTTTTACTCTCGACTTAAATTTAAGTCTAGATCTCAGAGTTTCTTACAAGTATTTAATCAGTGTTCTTTCAACATATTGATGTTGGTGTGCCTGCACGGCGATGGTGATAAGAACGTTGAATCTAGATGCGCATCGCAAGCTATTGCAAATACAATGGGGGATCTTGGTGTTTACTAATCATTGAATTTGTTAATTGGCCGCCGAACGTTTACAGTGACAGATTTGTTCTTGAAGGATGAGAGTGTGCTTCTAGCTACATGCTTTGTTATTTGCATTTTGGCATTTGTTTTGTTCAACAATTATTTGTGATTTGTTAAGCTTAAAAGCCTTCTATGTAACTTTTGAGTATTATTTTGAAAAGAATTTTGCTAACATAACAGTTTTTGGGTTACTATGAGATTAACAGCTTGTCATGAGTCATGAATTCTTAAAAGAATGCATCCTATAATAATTTATAATTATTTGTTATTTAGTTTTTTTTTTGTCAAAAACAGACTATTATTCTCACAATACATTAAAAACTATCACCTAATTATTTATCTATGAAAAATAAATGGAATCTTACTTTCGACCAAAAAAATTTCCAAGATTAGTTTTACTATGTGCTCTACCAATTGATAGAAAAGCAGTCTTTGTTCTTCATCAATTGGTATTATAGCAATACCCTCATGATGATCACAGTAATTATAAATATTGTTGAACTAAAGTGACTAATAGGAGATGCCATAACGAGTTGGAAATGCAAGGCTTCTGAATCATGATACAAGATTTACATTTTGGAGTAAACGGTCACACACTCAACTCCAATATAGTATCGGGATTCTAAAATTCTTGAACTCGATTCCTCATACTTCTTCACCATTTTCCAAGTTTTAAACTTCTCACGATTCTACGACTTTCAATTGCTACAAATCCTTATCAGCCTTCGCATGAGAAGAACAGTACGACATAAAACGAGGTCGGCATCGTTCTCTGGCGGTTATGTCAAAGCCATTGAACTTGTTGTGTAGACATCAATCTCGCTCTAGTCCCTCTGCAACATATAATGTTTCTTCAAGTGAGTGGGTCGTTTTTGCCTAAAATGGATCAAGCAATGCAAGAAGCACAAGTGCGATGTCCCTCAATTTTTTTTTTTTTCCTTTCCCCCTCTTGCCAAAAGAAGGTGAAGGAAAAGGAGAGGGGCGATCTCCAAATCTAGGAGCGCGACCCTCGGTTTACTACTGCACTTTATTGTCATTCTCACCTACCTTTAATATTTTTTGAGGGTCTTATTAAAAAGTGCCGCGTAGGCGCTTGCTAAACACAATTAATGAGAAAGTACACGGACTAGTGTAAATTATAAGTTTTTTTATTTGGTTGCTAAACGAGTGCACGTTGGATTGTTCATTCAATTATCTTTCCACTTTTTCTCCATATTCTGCCGTAAAAGGAAATGGTAAAAACAATACCGGACGTCCCTTGTGATAATCACTTCTATTTACCTAAAAAAGGAATGTACCTCCAAGCGAAAAGGTCTTGAAGTTCTTATTATTTGTTTTTTTTATAAATATTGTCCTTTATTTAAAATATTGGGCAATACCTCTTGACCCTGGTCATGATGACAAATCAAAAGCTGTTTGGGACGAGGCTCTTCGAAATCCAGCAGCTTAAAACCTACGGCGTTGAGTTGGAGCTGGGCACGCACGAAAGAATCCATTTTTGAATGAAGCAAAGAATTGCAAATTTGAAATGCCAAGGATCTTTGGTTGTACGAGTTGATTTTCCATGATTACTAATGAGGATCAAATATTTAAAATCTTATGAAGCTGAAAATCTTTTCGTACAGAAGCTGCAATTGATCTGCTTCGCTCCTTTAGCGATGTAGTCGACATGTACCGTCAAGATTTGGGAAAGCGAAATCAAAAAAGTTTGGCATCGAAAGTGAAAAAAAATCACTTCTTTTTGGCTTTTGGAAGAACATAGCAACAACACATTCCTATTTTAACAGATGGTTGTTGGGGGAGGATGGCTTTTGTTCCAATTATGAGATTCTAAAAAGGGTTGACTTCACATGAAAACATTGTTGTTGGCCTTTAGTAAAGCCATGACAATATATTAAGGAGAAGTTTAATACCCTTTGTGACAAAAAGAAAAAAAAGCGTCCGTGTTTTCCTTCATCTTTAGTCTCAAGAAACTCTCTCAAGTCGAATTCCTAATCAGTAAGTAACAGTAACGAACTTGCCCACCTGCAAAATTAATTACAGAAAGAGGCAAGCACTGTCTATATGTATAAATCGTCAATCCAAAAAGACCAGTTGAAAAAAGTTTCTTAAAGAGAAGTTCAGTAAAAACGACTCGTAAATAAAGTCGATTTCTTTACTGGTAGCGTATGATGACTCTGCTAAAACATTTCATGATTTTCCAAGATTGTCTTTTGACGAAGATCCTAAAAGGAGAAAAGCAAGAACTGATCGACAAGGGTGTGATGGACCAATGCGACCCAACCGTAGGGGACAAATGGGACCGAGGTGGAATTCGAGGTTTCAGACCCTAGTACCGTGTGGATCCCTAGACCCCATTTCCAATAAAATGTGTCGGTAATGTTGTTCTATACCCGCCTTTACATTCTCCGCCACCCCACCAAGTCTTCATCTTTTTGTTTGTTTCTTCTCATTTCGCAAAGATATTCTTCCACCAATCCCTGTAATATCACTGTAATCTCGCCCCCACATCAGTCGAGGAGATCAAGAAAGTCTTTCATGAAACAGAATCATAAACCCTAGTTGAGTAATTATTCTCCGGTACATATCTAATTATTTAAAAATTCACGATAATTATAGATTTCTTTCTATTTATATGACTTTAGCACACGAACAAACATCCTTTTTAGAGTTTTCTTTTTACATGCATCTTATATTTTAACTAAAATGTAGTTGGTTGTTTATTTCATGAATGCCCGATAGGGTAATATTCGGATATACTACATTTTTATAACTTAGAAAGTTTCATTAACATGTTGTAACAAAGCCAATCATAATGCGTGTGCGGCATGATTATCAAGCAATTTTGAGCAAGGAATCGCTTCTTTGATCGATTGAGTTTACAACCTACTTTTGGTTTAAATGTTAGACTAATCTGTGAACTATCAATTTTAGGTGCACACTGGACAAGCAATATGTGCATTTACAAATTATGTTAGTCGTGAGTCATGTAGTTTATAGACACTCTGCTAAATATGGCTAAAATTGTTAGTCGTCACCTAACACATATAACCGTTGGACAACTCTTAAAATGAAAATTGCCATTAGGACTGTATAACCCTCAGGAGAAAGTGCACCATAGACGTTTCCTTTTTTTATAGTTACGTGTATCTAATAATTTTTTATTACGAATGAAAATGTTATTGATAAATAATCAGTACAGTTGCTGCTTTATACATGTCATTATAAAGATTTCACTGTGGCGACAAAATGTTCTACTCGAGTCGTAATCATTCGATTCATCTATGGGTGTACAAGTCTATTATTATAGTTTTATCAATGTAGAATGAGGCGCAAGGCAGAAGTGCCTAGCACAGAATCCTAATCTGAGATGCTCAAGACTATGTAGTACCGACACTTTCTAAGAGCCTTCGTGTCGTGTCCAACATTTTGACATGTGTCCGACACTATGACACGTAGGGGTGTCAGTAACCGAACCGAAAACCGAACCGAACCGAACCGAAAAATTCGGTTTTTTCGGTTCGGTTTTCATTAAAAACCAAAATTTTTCGGTTCGGTTCGGTTTTTATCGGTTAACCGAACCGAACCGAACCAACAAATAAAAGTGGAGAAATATGAGTTTAATAGAAAAAAGAAAACGAAAACCGAAAATCAAAGGTTAAAAACCAAAACCGAAAAACCGAACCGAACCGAACCAAACCGTTGACACCCCTAATGACACGCGGTCAACAAATGTCGAAAAATTCGACACCTAATTCCGACACACACATGGTCAATTTTAAAAAATTTCAATACTTGATGGGTCAAAATATAAATATACAAAAAAAAAGAAAAAAAGAGAAAGGGAGGGCTGGTGGCTGGGCGCCGCTGCCACCATCAGAGGAGGCCGGTGACCTCGCCGGCCATAGGCAATAGAGAGGGGGGGGGAGGGGGGGGGGGGCTCGCTGGGCCGGGCGAGGCCATCGCCGGCCAAGCAAGGTCCGGCAAGGCTAGCCTAGATCTGGGCAATGCCTTCGCTAAGGCCCGGGTGAGGCTCGCCTAGATCTGGGCGATGCCTTCACTAAGGCCCGGGTGAGGCTCGCCTAG
Organism: Eucalyptus pauciflora; assembly: GCA_007663325.1. Lineage (NCBI taxonomy): Eukaryota > Viridiplantae > Streptophyta > Magnoliopsida > Myrtales > Myrtaceae > Eucalyptus > Eucalyptus pauciflora. The sequence goes on from VMYD01000012.1 coordinate 5,474,731, forward strand.
ATCTGGGCGATGCCATGCCCTCGCTCGGGTCGAGCGAGGTTTGCAGGCCCTCGCCCAGGCGAGGGCTGGGGTCGGCGAGCCCTCGCTTGGGTGAGGGCCAGCGTTGCTCAAATCTGGGCGATCATCGCTGGCCCCAGCTAACATGTATCCCAAATTTGGGCGAGCCTTGCCCGGGCCTCGCTTGGGCCAAAGAGGGTTGTCCTCCCTCCGCCTCCTCGCCGGCCCCCTCCAACGGTGGTTGGGCACATTGCTGACGGGGTAGCAGCAGTGGTGTGCCTAGCCACGACCTTGCCTCTTTTCACGTTTTTTTTTTCTTTTAGTTTTGTTTTTTTAGAATTATTTTAGTTTTTTTAAAAGTCTTTTACTATGAAAGAAGTAATAATAAAATGCTTTATATGATAAATAAATAAATTTAAAAATACCATTTCAGCAGTTTTCTTTAAAAAAATATTTTTTGCTCTAAGTTTTATGTATTATTGTAACAAATTAAAATAATGAATGATTTTAACAAATGTTGAAGTAATATTTTTAGTGTAAATTAATTCTAGACTCTTTTTATTATTTATTTATTTATATATAAATATATTTAATATATAACGTATCGAAACGTGTCGAAATTTTCTATTTTTAACAAATGACGTGTCGGCGTGTCGTGTCGCGTGTTGGTACTACATAGCTTTAAGATACGGGAACTAGACATCCTTTAATGGAAGGCACTATGACAACTTCTTTACTTTTATGTGCTGGGCATGTTAGGATTGAAATGACACGAAGGGTAGAAGCCCTTCGCGATGAAATTTTTTTTTTTTTTTGACGAATGGACGCCACCGTCTCCTAGAGCACCTATAAATATATACGTCCAGATAGCAATAGACCTCCCCCCTCCAAACCCCCCAACCCGCTCCCTCTCTCTTCAGACACTTGCCATCAATCAGTCTCCAAAATCACTCAGCCTAGCTTCAGCATATCAGCTCTCCTCTCTCTCTCCAAAATCACTCAGCCTAGCTTCAGCATATCAGTACGTCTCTCTCTCTCTCTCTATCTTTCTCTCTTCTCTCTCTCTCTCTCTGCGCATTATAAGCGCATTCTACGAGAACCAGAGGCCAAAACTCTTAAGAAAACTCAAAGGAGGAACAAGAATGAAGCAAATATTGTCTGGGAAAGCCACATGCAACTCTCACGGCCAGGATTCGTCATATTTTCTCGGTTGGGAAGAGTACGAAAAGAATCCCTACGACCAAACCCGGAACCCTCTGGGAATAATTCAAATGGGTCTAGCTGAGAATCAGGTATAACACAAAAATGTCTCTCTCTCTCCCTCTCCCTCTCCCTTGAAGGGCGTACATTCAGAATTCGTAGGGGGAAAAGAAACGCGTCAATGCTTTTCCCATATGCAAGATAGTTTTTCAGCGTAGAGTTGACGCTTAATCAATTGGACTTTCTAATAAATGTGTGGATTACATGTCATGTCACCGGCCGCGTCGTTTTCGATAGTGGATGTGAGAATGCGTTCGCACGTCCCTAACTTCATTCTTTTTATTTTCCTTTTTTCCTTTTTCGTGCAGCTCTCGTTTGATCTTCTTGAATCATGGATATCCGAAAATCAAGACATAGCCGGGTTCAAGAGAAATGGGGAGTCCATATTCAGAGAGCTCGCGCTGTTCCAGGATTATCACGGCCTTCCCGAGTTCAAGAAAGTAAGAAGAATAATAATGCCTCATTTTTTCCCCATATTTATTACCAGTAAATATCAGCAATATACAAATAAATATGCGTATGTGTACATGCATTCGTATATTTTTTAGGCTGACTTTTAGCTGCTGCAATGTTGCCAGGCATTAGTACAATTCATGGAGGAAATCAGAGGAAACAAAGTGAGCTTTGACCCGAACAAGATAGTTCTGACTGCGGGTGCGACTTCTGCGAATGAGACTCTCATATTCTGCCTCGCGGAAAGGGGCGACGCCATTCTCATCCCCACCCCATATTACCCAGGGTATGCAAGCTTTTATCGTGTGCAACTGTTTATACGATACTAGCATTATTGTCCTTATAGACCATGCCATTAATGAATCTAGATATTGTCTGGAAAATTTGTTACATCGAATTTACAACGAGTCAAATGATTATCTCCTTCCCATATTCATGTCAATTTTCAACAATCAAATCGTGTTCTTTTTTCTCGAACAAACCCTCATGTGCTACACGTCATGTCATTTTCAAGCTATTTTTCGAACGAACAATAATAGGACTTGCATTATCATTTTTCTGGAAACAAACCGTCCTTTTTTTCTTTGTGAGCTTAGCCGCCATCCTTCTTTGAGATAATCCATGTCCTCCTTTTTTTTTTACCTTATTTATTGCTACAATGTCAAGTTACTCGTTGCTTGTGCATGAACCCAGCTGGTTGCTGATTTTTCCTTCGAATTTCAAGTCATTTACGTGTATTTTATCTTCTCCAGATTTGACAGAGACCTAAAATGGAGAACAGAAGCAGAGATTGTGCCAATACACTGTACAAGCTCCAATGGCTTCAAAATCACTGCTTGTGCTCTCGAACAAGCTTATCAAGAAGCCCAAAATCGTAACCTCAAAGTCAAAGGTGTCCTCGTCACCAACCCGTCGAACCCGCTCGGCACAACAATGACCCAAGCCGAGCTCGACCTCCTCATGGATTTCATTATTGAGAAGCAAATCCATCTTGTCAGCGACGAGATTTACTCGGGCACCGTTTTTAGCTCTCCAAACTACACAAGCATCATGGAGGTTCTTTCAAAGTACGAGAAAGCCGAGGTTTGGGATAGGGTCCACGTCGTCTACAGCCTCTCTAAGGACCTCGGCCTCCCAGGCTTTCGGGTCGGAGCTATTTACTCGAACAACGACTCGATCGTCGCTGCGGCAACCAAGATGTCAAGCTTTGGGCTCATCTCGTCCCAGACTCAGTACTTCCTCTCCGCGCTCCTCTCGGACAAGAAGTTCACCAATAACTACATCTCCGAGAACAAGAAGAGGCTGAAGAAACGGCATGCGTTGCTCGTCTCGGGTCTCCAGAAAGCCGGCATAAACTGCCTCGAGAGCAACGCGGGGCTATTCTCCTGGGTCGACATGCGACACCTGCTGAATTCGAACACATTCAAAGCGGAAATGGAGCTGTGGGAGAAGATCGTGTACGACGTCAAGCTGAACATCTCACCGGGGTTGTCGTGTCACTGCAGCGAGCCAGGATGGTTCCGTGTGTGCTTCGCAAACATGACCGAAGAAACCCTTGAGATTGCCATCCAGCGTATCAAGGCATTCGTCGAATCCGTCTCTAGCGACCACGATAAGGCTATTGGTGGCCAGAAGCCCGCAAACCTAAATTTGAGAAAGTTGTTGTTGTCCGAGTGGGTTTCCCGGCTATCGTTCCACGACCACGAGGCCGGCGAACGATAGCCCGGCGATTACTACTTTCCTGTTTCTCTTGGAGCTCATTCTTGCATGGACCGGATCCGAAGTCTCCTCATAGCCACTGTGTATCACGTGGCAGCCACGTGACTGAGCTTCCACGTGACTGAGATGGAAAGAAGTTCATAATGAGGATCCCTCTAGGTGGAAATTTCCATTTGGTTTTTTTGGACATAAAACGACAATCTTTACATTTAAGGGGGGAAAAAAGGAGGAAGGAAGAAGGTGATGGTGATGTAATTTTCAGTTTTTTTTTTTTCATCAATTGTAATTTTTGGGGTGATTTCCTTTTATGTCTTTATCAGTGTAAAAAATGCACTCTATCCGCCCGCGAGGATCAGAAGTGAAAGAATTGGAGTTCTTCGGTGAATGATATAATATTTATTCTTTTTCGTCCTACATCAAGCTGATGCAATGTGTAATGTTGGAGTTCTTCGGTGAATAATATAATTTTTATTCTTTTTCGTCCTACATCAAGCTGATGCAATGTGTAATTTGATAATGAGGCTTTTTGCGCCCCGTCCTATTTATAAATTAGTGGCATGTGCTTGCATTCTCAAATGACCTCGTTGGACGAGTAAATCCACGAATAGAATATCATATCTTCTCGTTGAAGCTTAAGAGATTGTGTCGTGGGCAGGAATGGCGGAGAAGGGGCGAGATATGCGGCCTTGAGGCGGTGGTTGGTGGTTGCTACTGCTGCCGACGGTGGGGGACGGCCGACAATTAATACGGATGTCTGGTCGACCGACTTTTAGCGGTAGTTATGTTCCCATCATGCGACTCTTCACGGAGTTCTAGCCGTGAGGAAAGGAGGAGGAGGAAGAGCTGGCAATTATTGAACCCATTTTGGGGTGTGGCTTTTCTTTGGGGGTGGAAATGCACCAAAATGTCAAAAGAGAATATCTGTGTGTGGGGGTGGCGACCGACCCATCGTCATCAAGAACGTAGTTTCCATGGTATAAGTCCTTTGTAGAACTTAAAAAGGAAAATGATGAGTTTTGAATAGGACACAATAGCTTTTGCCCTAGACCCTTGGTTGTGGCAGCTACACTCATGCCACTCTATTTGAGTTGAGCACTTACGGATTGTCAATTTTTGACTTCTGATCGTCACTTTGGCTTAGGTGTGTTTGGTTTAGCATTTACAAGACACTTTGGGACCATCATACCAAAGTCAAGATGTTTGGTAACATACTTTAAAGGCTCTTTAAACCCAAGTTAGCATTTCGAAAGTCCCATAGCCCAATGCAAGTTTCACCTAGCCTAGGCTTCAAGCCTTTTTGGAATGCTACTTCAGGGGCTAATTGATGTGTTTTTTTTGTTCTGCCAACTTTACCTTTGCCAAGCTATCTAAATTCCATTTTTACCATCACCATCACTATCCTGCGTAAATCTCACTAGCATTGCTTGACTTAAGGGCGAGCTCAGATCTAACCACTAACGACCTCAAGCGAGGGCCACTTGGGGTTGCATGAGCTCGATGTGGCATCACCTAGGGTCTCATGACCTCGATGGGCCTTGCCTAGGAATGTGGTGGTTTGTTGCCTAAGCCAATGAATAAAATCTAGATTATTATGAAGGGGTGTATTAACAAAAAGATTAAGATCCTAACCAATTATAAGGTAAATTGACATCTTCAGTTTGTTAAGGGGCTAATTCCTTAAAAAATATTAATTTTTTTTTTATCTAATCCCAATTTTGGCCTAAACTTTTTTTGTTTAAAAAAAAAATTCTTAAATTTCACTCTAGTCCCAAATTTGCCTACTTGTCCAAAAACCGTTACTAGTTTCTTCAAGATTATCAACATCAAAAGGTTGTTGTTGTTTTTCCATACAAAGGTGAGGATGTTACCGAAAACACAAAATTTGATAATGGACCTCTAACTAGCCCTAATGTTGATAATTATAAAGAAACTAGTGACGATTTTTGGCTGCCTGAGCAGATTTGAGACTAGAGGGAATGTGTGGAATTTTTTAGACAAAAAAAGTTCAAGACATAATTGGGATTGAACCTTAAGTTAAAGTTTTCAAGAGAATTAGGTCATTTAATGAGTACCAAACCAGTACATTAAATTCGAATGTATAAGGCGTGCCGCCCTTCCTTTGAGGCTGAAAAAGAGACAAATATAAGGTTAAACTTTTCGACCCAATCTATTATATGTACTAAATGATATTTCAAAGTGATTGACTCTATCTATCGCATGATAAACAATGTGGTTTAAGTTATAAAACAAAATTTATATATTGGTGTATATTATATTTGAAGGGAGGAATATGGCCATGATTAGATCTTTTAAAGAAAAAAAAATTATTGGGGTTTTCTATTCACGGCCCCTATAATTCACAAAGTCAATGAGATGCTTGGTCAGAAAAGAAGAAATAAGAAATGGCTGGGTTGTTCCGAAGTCACTTCACCAAGACGCAAGCTAAGATCTTGAGCTTGCTTGCCAATAAGCTCAAAAGTCAAGGAACTATGCTTTGATTTATTTCTCGTAGAAAGTGGCCCTTAAGACTTTCTTGTCATAAAAGCATACGCGTTTTTGCGGCTATTTGGCAAGGCTTCACCTCGCATCAGAATCTTAGTTGTTTATATGATTAATGAAAATCTGTTGCTTGAATTGTAAATTATACGGTTGGACTGCAGTTATCGAGCTTCTAATTGGTGACAATATCGAGGTCACGTGTTCACACTCGGCTTTGCCGACCCCGTGGCCACCGTATCTATAGTACCCCGAGCAAAATCAATTAACCTAATTTTTAATGCTTTTCGGGTCAGCAAGAACGAAAGCTGATTGGGGCGTAGGAGTGGGCCTTTTTTTATGCCTACGCACTTTCGCTACTTGCCATCTTTATCCGACACCTTTTACGATGACGAAGAGATTGTGGTTAAACAGTGGAAAATAGGGGTCACAAGACATGTGGGCTGTTGAGGGATTAGTGAACAAAACAACAGACATAATGGTGAGATACCACTAAATGGTGTGTGGCCAAAATTTGGCTTATTCATAGCAAACAAAACTTAAATAGGGTCGAGTGAATGTGTGGCCAAAATTTGGCTTACCTTGTGACGCTGTCTTCGGAGGATGGTTGGAAGTAGGGTTAATCGATTTCAAGATAAATAAATAGATTGTAAACTAAGATTCATAGGACTCTTCATGTTACACAGATTTCGAGTTTTCTGAACTAGTCTTCGAACCGACCATAGAACCATCCTAGAATTAAACCGGCCGGTCCTAGAGTTGACCTTGGAATTGGCGGACCTCCTTTTCTATTTCAATCTTTTTAATTGCACTATTGAATGCTTTATTTTATCAAAAGTTCCCAATTGTGGTACAATAATGGCCTACTTATATTGGAATGGTCAACCTCATTATTTTCTTTTGCAAAATTTCTCAATTAAGAGATTTGTGGGCTTCGGTTTTGAACAAGTTCAAAACCGATTCTACTCAGGAACTTGACAACCGGGAGCCAAACTAATAAAGTTGGTTCTCAAACTTTTTACCTAGGATGTCAACCGGTCTAGTAAGGCCAATTGAGTTTGATCCCCGGATTGAATCAACTTAGTTGCTAACTCCTAGCTAGAAAAATTTTCAAAGCAGTCTTAGGAATATGTACCTCATCCTCACCATCATCATTTTTCGTGATCAACCATAATTTCTCTTTGTGTCAACAATCACTTCTTTTAATATTTAACAATCACCTCTTTTCATGATGACAAACCATTTCAATAGTGTTCGGTCCATCAATTTCACTTCTCACACTCAATCTTGTTTGCACATGAGAGGAAGTGCTAATTATCCCACTTCATGTGTGCATAGGGATTACATTAGGCTCATGTAGATGTGGTCTCCCCTCAACTAATAATTCAAACTTTTGGGTTTACATTCTATTGTGATATAAGAGTTAGGTTTTGTCCCAGATTTATTTCTGGGGCTTCTTGTTCATCAATTTCATATGTCATTCTCAGCCCAATTTGCACGTGGCAGTGGTGTTAAAGTATCACAATAGCTTGCCTATGAGGTATACATGGGTCTTATGTGTGTTGTCCTCCTCCACCTTTTAGCTCCTTGCCAACTATTCAAATAACTTAAATTAATAGACTTAAGTGTGGGTCAAAATTGATAATTCTATTACTCACCTTATGCGTAGGCTGGACTTTTGGCTAAGACTAAAGAATTGGAAATATATCATAAGGGAGACAAATGAGGGGCTTGGAAAGATTTAACTTAGAAAAATTGTGTCCTAGTATCAAGTGTTTTTGTGAGGGATAGCCTATAGTTTTAAAAGTTCAACTGATGGATGAATGGGTGATTTAACATTGAATACGCTAGCCATATCTTATTCCTTAACTTGATATGTATAAATATATTGCAAAGGTTAATCAAAGTATGCTATTTTAAATACGAGGGTCCTCCTTTTTGGGTTTTGACAATTCTTTTGCGGTCTCTTGTGCTCCTCATCCAGCATCGAAACCCCTCTTGGTTTGGAATTTTTTATTTTTATTTACATAATCTAGGATACGATAATAGAAACCCTGGACCTCTAAAGGTGGAACTATTAGCTCCATGAAACATCTTGCAAATATCACGAATCGGTTAAGTCCAAACCTTGACCTGTACAAGTGGTTCACGGTAGTTTGTACATGGCTGATGGAATTTGAACAAATGACCTCCCGTCATTGAGTTTGAAATCCCCTGTGCTCTAACCAACTAAGCCAACTTTGGAAATAAGTGCAAGAAATTTTGTCTCTAAACATTTAATATCAGTCCTAAGAATGCATGATAGATATTTACGGTTGAAGCTTAACAACTTTATATCATCTTGACATAAACAATTGAACTGTTATGCACTTTTGAATTTATATCATCAACTCGAGCTATATGAAGATTTGGCTACCTCATACGTGCTTCTAGTGATGTTTGAACCACTTATCAATCGTTGAAGTATATAAAAAAGGGAAACATCAATCATGTGATATATAATAAAATGCTCGTGAGAGTGGAGCGGCATCCTTCAAACTAAGCTCAACCACAAAATTTCTAACTATTTATATCAGTTAATTGGCTAATTTTGTGGAAGAATCAAGACATTCCTAGTTTTCCACCCTATAGTTGACATTTCCTTGGATGATGACAAATATGGAAGGAAATCATTTCCAAATTACCCTTTCTTTAGTCCAAATTGCTATTATATATTATACAAAAGAACTTTTTTTTTTTTAAGCTTGCATAATATGCGGCTAACCGCATTGGTAAAGCTTATATTGCTAGAATCTGTTAATGTACCGGTCACCCAGACTAGGGAAAGATCTGGTGGATATACTATATTACTTAGGAGTAATTTATCAATCCTAATATATAACAAAAAAAAAAGTGAAAATATTCTAATTAAGGACTTGAAGTGCTCTCATTCTTTTCAAATAAATACATGAAATGAATATTGTTTTAAATAAGGGCTCAAAGTGCCATCATTTTCTCAAATAAGGGTTTAAAGTGGATATTATTCTAAATAAGAACTTGAAATGGTCGCATTAGTTTCAAAGAATGGTCTGAACTCACCGTTTGGTGAAGGCCAATTTCAACTTTAAAATTTACTAATTTTTTTTTCCTTTTTCTTTCCATAAAAACAAACTAAAATAAAGAAACACATGGGATCGAAGGGCTCCCTTTTCACTGTTGTCGTCGCCCATTGTTGATGGGGTAGTTGCGATGGCCATTAAGGGCTTGCTAGCGAGAGGGTTGCTATCCTCTCTCACTGGCCCTCGCGTTTAGTCGGCGAGGGTCACTAACACTCACCTAGGCACCAACAACCTCACAGACCATCGCCGCGGCCTCATCATTGATGGGGCGGCGGAAAATAAGCAAGAGGGCCTGTATTTGTGCTTTTTTTTAAAGAAGCTTGTATCTTTTTTATTTATTTTTTATTTCAAATCCAATTTAAGTAAAATTTGAATTAAAAATGTGTTTGGACAAAAATACCCTTGATTGATTGGAATATTTTGCCAACCGGTGAGATTAGGACCTTATTTGAAATAGTCATAACTCATTTAGGCTACTATTTGAAAAAAAAAATGATGATACTTCAGGCCATTATTTGAAATAATATCTATTTCGGATTTTTATTTGAGAAAATGAGAGAATTTTAGACCCTTATTTAGAATTTTTCCAAAAAAATGTTTCTCCTATTTTAATAGATCTCTTTATTTTAATTTTTGTTCTCAACTCAGCTACTTAATTCATAAAAAATATTTGAAATCAATATTAAATTTTCGAAACTGGCCAAATTTCATAATATATATGAATTTTAATAAATATATAGAAGAACCTACTAATCATAGAAGGGATTTTGGTCGACTTTCGTGTTCCCATTGACCAAAAGCACGTGCTATGGGAACCGCCTGGATTTGGTGGTGGTCAGCTAAGCCTCGTACAACTTATAGGTCTTCTCTTATAGTTTTTCTTTCTGGTACCCAATTATAAGAAATTTGTCAACTTGATTTTCCTTTAAACTAATTCGTTCTGGGGCGGCAGGAAACTTTCTTCACGGCATCGGCGAATCCTCAATTTTATAATTAACATGACAAAAAGAAAGTGTTTTTGTGCCCTTTTTAAATTAATTTAGTGGGTTGTTATGCATGTGAAGTGTCGAATATCTTATTTTATGGACAAATTTTCTAAAAAATCCCAAACATATTGCATTTTTACTAATTTAATGTTAAATTTTTTGATTGTGTCAGTTGGGTTCTAAACTTTTTGTTAGGAAAAATTACCAAAAAAGTCTTAAACCTTGCCAATTCAATCCTAAACTTATTTTTTGACCAATTGAGTCCTAAAAATTTTACAATTATTCCCGATCAGTCCATCCGGCCAAAATTGGCCGGCCGGTGACGGTAAGCATTTTTTAATAATATTTTATTTTAAAAAAATTATTAATTTTTTTCCTTCTTCCTATTTTTTCCCCTCCTCCCTCTTCCTCCCTCCTCCCTCCTCCTTCCTTTGGCTCCGGCGACCAGCCAGGCTGGCCGATCGCCGGACTAAGGCAAGCCGACGAGGAGGCCTTGCTAGACGCGACAACGAGCCCCCCTCACCAGATCTGGCGAGGGCTCGCCTCGCCCGGCGACCGTGAGGCGAGCCCTCGCCAGATCCGGCGGGGGCTCGCCTCGCCGGATTGCCTCACCAGATTCGGCAAGGTTTTGACGAGCCCCCCTCATCGGCGGTTAGAGCTCTTTCCGAGGGCGGTTTTGCCAGCGGGGTGGTCCGATCCGACGGCGGTGGGTGGGTTGGCTTTTTTGCTTAGGGTTTTGGGGGGGTTGATGTTCTTGAGGCTAATCCAACCCCACAAGGGGCTGATCGGCCCCGACGACTTCAGTGGCGGCTGGGGGCCTAGGGACTGGGGGAACCCATGCCTCGTGCTGACCTCCAATCCCAAGCCGCAGCTCCGCTGGACGACCAATCTCCATGAGTGCTTCATTGATGCTGTCACCAAGCTTGGCGGAGCGAGCAGTGAGTCCCCGTTAGATCTGGCGAGGGCTCGCCCCGCCGAATTGACTCAGTCCAGTGACCGGCCAGCCTGGCCGGTCGCTGGAACCAAAGGAAGGAGGAGGGAGGAGGGAAAAAAAAAAAGAGGAAAAAGGAAAAGAAATTAATAAAAAATTTTAAAAATAAAATATTATTAAAAAATGATCGCCGACGTTGGCCGATTGCCACGTCGATGTTGACCGATCAATTTTGGTCGGATGGACTGATCGGGAATAATTGTAAAAGGTTTAGGACTCAATTGGTCAAAAAAATAAGTTTAGAACTGAATTAACACAATTACAATAGATTTAGGACTTTTTTGGTAATTTTCCCCTTTTTTCTTATGTTGCCAATTGAATTCCTATGAAAAAACTGATGCAGATGATTTTTGATAATATTTCAAGATTTTTAAAAATTTTTCCTTTCTTTTTCTTTTCTCTTTTCCATCTTTTCTCATTTTGCTTTATTGTGAGTGAAGGTCATCGGGGTCCTCACCAGCCACTAGGTGAGGGTCGACAAGCCCTCGAGCAAGGAGGCCTTGTTCGTGGCCGCAAAAGTATAGGAAACTCTAGCCTTGCCTGCAGTCGGGGCCGCTCGGGGGATCATGGACCCTTTTTAAGTTTTCCTATTTCTCTTTCAGCCATTGGCACTATTCATATCTCCTCCCTGCAAAGTCTATGGTAGTTGTGATTACTCCTCCAATGCTCGCCGAGGGTCGGGCCACCTCAGCGGCGCTTACCTGGGTTAGTCGACATTCGATTTGCAGATAGGGGATTCAGAGAGGAAGTGGCTGAAACTATCGGAGGAGCAGCTGAAGGGACATCGGCGTCATGGTCACTTGGGGTCACGCTCTCTTTGCCTCTCCTATCTCTCTCTCTCAATCGACGTTGCAATCCTCTGTGTAGAAGTAGACCGAGTGGAGCGAGCGAGCGCATTATGAGGGTGGTCAACCTGAACCCCATTGGAGCGACTGCTGAGACCTTGGAGGAATTAAGCCACGTCATCGAGGCTTCCCCTGAGGTCGACGAGTTCAGTCCTAAGGATGATCAGCTCGATCTCAGTCATGGAATTCTTTTGACGTCAGCCTCGTAGCCAGCGAGACTTGGCCTCGCCTAGGCCATTGCAGCCGTGGGCAAGGCCTTCTAGCCTAAATTTAGGTGTGGGTCACAACCCTCACCCGCAGCTGCTAAGGGCATCCCAGCTCTCATCTACTATTAGCAAGGGCCTGGCGGCCCTCGTTGGCATAGTAAAAAAAAAAGATGGAAAAAAAAGAGAAAGGAATTAAAAAAATATATTTATTAAAAATTGTCCACATCAACATCGGCTGTGCCATGAGAATGGTCGACATTTATGTTAGTGATTTTTGGGAAAAATTGGCCGAATATAATGAATTGACACAATTAAAATATTTATGATTGAATTGGCAAAAGTATAATAATTTTAGGATTTTTTGGACATTTTTGCCCCAATTCTATGCTCTTGATTTCTACATCTCACTGTCGCATGGACGCCATTAGCAAAGAAGGAATAGGCCCCAAGAAGAATAAGAAATTTAGGAAATCGGATTATTCACTTTTAACCAATTGGCTAAGAATACAATTATTTCCAAATAATTCTGATAACTGGGGAAAGAACGAAATGAAAATGGGAAAAGGAAGAGAACACTAGGCAGGGATAGAACCGAACCTGTTTCCGACATGCACTTTAAGACATCGCCATCACAAGGAGACAGTAACACAAGCATCTTTGTAGGTATTGCTTTACCAAACTTTATAAGGGACAGTCAAAGAAGTAATACATAGTGAAAATGGCTTTCTTTTATTAAAAGAAAATTGTATTCATTACTCCGAATAATATATGAGGAGTATTTAAACTTCATGATAGAACAAATTGGAGTAGAGAAAAGTTTAATATACTGCAAAGCAAAACTAAATCTAGAATGCAAGGAGGATCAATGGAGTACCAATAGGGTCAAGTACACACACATTCCATAAGAATGGATTTGTTAAGCAAATTAAACAATGGCCGATCATTGGATCTTGTATCTTCATTAGTGATGAGCATATATCGAAAGTTTTTTCTTCAATAACTACAGCGTTGCCAGTTGGTGGTACACGCATAGATTCAGTTTTCTCTATACCATCATCATACGGAGACAATTAAAATAAATTAAATAAACACAAATCTAACATGTGACAGAGCAAATCTTCATGCTCAGCAAAATGCCAAAGCTCTTGTGATCACCATTAAAATTGAAGGTAGAGAACTAGTACATGAACAAAGTAAAAGGGTATTGAATCCCGAAAAGCATATTTATTAAATTCCCAAGTCAAGATCATAAGATGATAGCTCTCAAATCTAGAACTAAATCAGAAGAAGAGAGTTCTCAAATCCAAATGGAGAGAGAAGAAAAACAAGATAAAATAATAAAATACAAACAAAATGAAGAAGGGAGGGATTGGAGGGTGAGATTAGCTCAAACCCTCCCATCATGATCGAAGGTTGAAGAAAACGATGGAGAGAGGAGAGAAAAAGACTTTTCAATGTGTTGGTAAGTCTTGATGGTTCATTAGCTCTTTTAGGTGGGTGAACTCGGTATGAAGTACCGTATTAGAGCTTTGATAATTAACAGTCATTGGACTATTATGAAGATAACAGCTTATCGTGATCTACAACTTATTAAAGAAGTGGGCCACATAATAATTTATTATTTAATTTTTTTGTAGTTTAGAATAGACTGTTATTCTACAATAGATCAAAGATTGTCACATAATCATTTCTCACCGTGCTAATATCGTGAGCTAAATAACCGAGACTCAAGTGGTAACTCTATGATATGAACATATTTGTTGGAGATCTTACCTTTGTGTGTAACTTATCTAGCTTTGTGATGACCAATAGTAACTCATAACTGAGAGAGTAGTACTCAAAAGTATTATTTTGGGGATAGAGCCAATGGATAATATGCATACATAACCGTAAAGTAATAACTGATGTTGCCTAAATTCTGTAGTACCTCACTAGAGTATGGCCCTATAAGATTTTCTGTCGACTCTTTTAGTGCCCGACATAAATGTCATCAAGTAGAAACCCTAACTTCTTCTAATTCCTTTAGCTCATACACGATCTTTCCTCATCAAGTCTCTACACCCTTTACACATAGTATACGAACTGTAGTAATTACCACTTTCTCGCCCACATAATGAGGCGACCATAGAGTTCGTCTAGATCTGTTATGGTTTGAAATATCGAAGGCTCGTAGAACACGTCGCACCGTGACTCGTTAAATGAAGTCAACACGTTTCTTGCAAATTGGCATTGAGAATCTGACATTGTATAAGCCAAAAATCAGACAGTTTCTGCAGTCAAAGGCCAGAATGGACAGTTTGGATTAATTGCGATGGTATGGGCGGCATGTGGGCATCACATGCAACCGTGATCAGGGGGGGAAACAGAAGACACCCTGCATATGATTTTGGAGAGGGCGTGAAGGTCGTTGCAATAATAACTAGAAAATGAAATGAATCGTCATTGATGGAGCTTGGAGAAACCTGTGCACCTGCGGGGAGTATGTGGTTGCTTTTGGTGGGGTTGAGGTTTGAGGAGGACAAGGGATGGTCACGGAGAACGTGACTGCTCGTGCGTACGCGCTCCCTTTGTGTCCCAGGTGTTTACTATCTCTCTTTATCTGTCTTTTTCAATAGCTGTTCGTTCTTGCTTAATAAATTGAGATCTTAGAAAGCTTGAGAACTTAAGGCAAGGACTTCCACCTAAGGGGTCATTCTACTTTGAGAGGAAAATTTCTTGCTTGGACCTAGATTCACCAGACATCAATCGCAACTATTAATGTGTAGGTCCTATATGAGCCTATGTATGAGATTTTACAACATCAATGGCAGTGATCGCGCCCAGTTCCTGGACCAAAGGTCCAGTCAAGGCTATCTCTCTTTGACGGTCCAAATTTAAAATTACCCATTTCAAAATTTCAAGGAATTTTTCAATTTAAAGGAGCAAGTCATTTAGGTTCTCAATAGTCAATGAATATGAACCGTTAGATGCATAAAATTATTAAATGTCTTGCTCCATTGACGCAACGGTTGACGTGCATTGGGATGAAGGCTCCTGGAGCATGTAAACATCCATTTCAAGGGATACTTTTTCGGTGATTTGAAGCATTGCTTATGGTGCATCTCTGTCTTTGGATGGATAAGAATGCTTTGTATTGTTACCCTTATATCATTGGTCTAAGGATGGAAACGCATTGCGAACAAGCTCCCAAAAGATGCAATGGATTGCTCTACACATAACTCGATTGTTTAGTTGTTAATCAAGTGATCTTTGGCAAATCTCTTTGCAGACAAGATTTATCTCAAGTTCTTTGTATGAAGCCCCTATCAAGGCGCTGACATGAAAATGTCCGCTTCGGCCTCGACTCACTCGCATTCACATGGCTCTAAAACCACCGTGCTAGAGTAAGGATTCATGAGACTTCTACTAGCGCAACAACCTCGATTTAGGCAATATGGGATGGGAAACATATATGGTATCCAGCATATCCATCTTGTGGCTAAGGTACCAACGAAACACAGCCAGCTCCACCATGGTGACAGCATGATATTGTCTGCTCTGGTTGTGGCTCAATTGTGCCTAGCCAAGCCTAAAATATGTTGTGCTAGTTTAAGGTTGCATAAGACTTATCTACCGTCAACAACCCCTATTTAGACAATGCAAGATTGAAGACATATCTAGGCCCAACAGTTTTTTAGGCCAACGAGTTATAAGCCATTAATTATTAGTTGTCGATAACTATCACTAGATTCTTACCTATCCAGCTATCAATGATCATTCTCACAAATTTGCTTAATTTTCAATAAGTAAACAGAGAATGTTGGTGAATAACCAAAGATAATGCTAATTTAAAGCAGCAATTGAAGCCCTGTTTGGTAATGTTTCTATTCCTCAATTTTTCTATTCTTTTATTCCCCGAAACAAAAAAAAAAAAAAGAATAGAAATAAAATAGAAATCCATTTAGTAACACCAATTAATTTGTCTATTCCTCAGAACAAATTAGTGGGTTGGGAGATAGATTTTGAACAGAAATAAAAAGTAGAAAAAACTATTTCTTTATTTCCAAGAATAATTTCTAAAACATGTCATTTTCTTTTTTCCTTTTCTTCTTCTTCCTCCTCTGGCTGGTCATTGGCCATCATCGAGAGGCATCAACTAGCTAGAGGAGGCAGAAGAAGAGAGGAAAAAAAGAAAAAAAAAATTAAAAAATAAAGAAATCTCAAGAAATTATTAAGAAACTAAAACAAATTTTGCATTAAAAAAAATTGAGAATCGTACTAAACACATTCATTTTTTTTAAAATTTTAAAAATAGAAATTTTGTGCAGTTACGAAACCCCTTCGAATTTTCATAAACCCATCTAAGGAATAGAAATGGAAAAAAACTATTTTTGAACATTAATTATTCCTGAAAATAGAAATGTTATCAAACGCACCATGAAGTGTCGGTAGTTTTTATAAGATCATTGTGATTTTCCCCCTTAGAAGATTTAGTTTTAGGAAAGAAGAAAAAAGGCACAGACGAGGGTATACATACATATATATATATATATATAGGCAAGGGTATATAACCACTGTAAAAAGAGATAAATATGGCATCCTCATATGAGAGATAGAGACGCCAAGACGTGGTGACAAGGCAATTTCGCGGCTGTGATAGAATTTGGGTTTATTTTAATACATTTAGTTTCAAAATGGATGGACAAGTCACTAAATCTTGATAAGAGTGAGACCATCCAAATTGTCCGCTCATCGATGAATCGTGTGTGCATAATTACTAGACGTAAAATAGTCGAAATGATTTGTCAAAGGAAAGAAGGGTTTTGATTTGACAAGCGACTTTTGGAAAACACACAACATTCACTCAGTGCATAAGTAGAAACTAATATGGAAAATTGAAGTCTTGAGAGTATCTATCAAGTTAGAGTGTAAGGCACGCTCACCAAACAACACTAGGAAATCGAAATGTCGCAAAAGTTAACTTTTCATGTCGGTGAAATTATTGAATAGGCTAGCCAGTACATTCACCTCCCGCTCGAAAGCTCCAATCGCAATGCCTGGTAACTCCTTACCAAGTGCTGAAAAGTCAAGTAGTCTTAACACAAATTCTTGTCATTCATCCAGAAGCATTAGCCCGACAAAATAAGATACATCGCCATTTTATGACCAAAGATGCCATCATTGGAGCAACTTTCTGGGTACCAAGAGTCTTTAAATGGTTGGAACATGTCACTCTTTAACCAGGTGACTTTTTAAGGTGTGTTTCGTGGTCTCTTTTGGTTGATTTGTTTTTTTCTCTTGCTTTCAAAGTGAATGATGATGACTTTGTACCTTTCTCATAATATTCTAATTGCCTTGCCTCCAAATCACCAAATGTTACCCTCCTTTTAAGTATTTTTCAGATGCTAGAAGTAGAGCCCATGAGAAATTAGCCAGCGTCTCTGATTCTTCTTTGCTTCTTGTTGAGGGTTAGTGTAGTCGTTTGCTTTGAACATTTAAAATATTAGAGAAAGAGGGTATTTATATTATATCGAATCTTTACCTGAGAAAAGAGCACTAAAAAGTTATTTGGTATGGTTTTTCTATGGGCAGTTTTAATTGTGAAATGCGGTGCCGTAGCTTTTATAAGGTGTTTGACAAACAACTCACAACTACAATTACTTCTTAATAAGCCAATCCGCCTAATTTTTAAGTGATACAATTTTGAAATATGTATTACCAAACATACAATTTATAGCATTTCACAGTGCAATTACAGTTTGGTGACAATTACACTGGACAGGCTCTTGGAAATGAACTTCCCACTGTGATATTCCCAGGGATTATCCTGGCTTAGTGAGACACAGAATTGATCAATCTTTCTTGTGCCGCTTTCACTCCACATCCACGAGCTTACGCAGAGGAGAAAGGTGGCATCTCTAGCAAATGATGACCTCGCTGCAAGTCTATTCCCTCTACAAACTGTCATTGTTCTAGCAGAAAAGATTCCGGGCTAAATTCGTCGAGACGAACCTTTCAAGCTGAACTTGACATCACTGCAAGTACCGGAGGAAAACAGAGAATATCCACGGGCTGGTCATATTGATCTTATATACTAAGATCATTCACTATTATCCGACAATTAAGAATGCACTTGACCTTCACGTAGATGAGCTTCGCCGACCAGATGATCCTATACAAAAGATTAAGCCAGACCATGTCCCACGTAACAAAGTTAAGTTGTGGGGCAGTTCTTGTCCTTGCGGAGTACCATACCATGTGCTCCATTGCGACTTGTTTGATAACTTCACAAGAACTTTATTAAGCATAGAGCACAATAAATACTTCAAAGACAACCGCTCATTTGCCAGACCGCTCCAGGTCCAATAAAGTGAACGGCTTCCAAAGTTATTCGTATTATCCCAACCAAAAAAAAAAGCTTATGTCGATGATTATAGGAATTCGTATTGAAAATAATAAGAAATATAGGAATTCGAAGCGTACTATTAAGAATTGATTTTTAATTCTTTTATATTGATTGGAATCAAGACAAATTGAATAGATGAAGCAAAGAAATAAAATTGGGATGCTGTGTACATTACATATATCAATACATATATCAAAAAGATACATATTGTAGATTATTCTATATTAAGCCTATACCTGGCATTCAAATAACTAAACAGTACATCGATTCTATTCAACAATGAACATCCAATGAACAGGAGAGCATAGACAATAAGGTACTCAGCAAGATAGCCTGCTTGGGATTTCGCTTAGGCCTGTAAAAAGCTTGCGTACTTGACCCCCCAGAAAAGCCGTAGGCTACACAGAAGGGCATTTTTTGTGACTTCTGCACTATTGTGATTCAAAAGATTCATGACCCGGTCCTTGTATCACGGTCCCGAGATTTTCAAGGCTCAATGTCCCGAGAAATAATCCAAGGAAATGGGATAAGCCTTGAATTAATAAAGGGTTATGGTTTCTTGAAAATGTATACTTGTATTTAATGAGATAGATGGTAGTCTTGTATTAAATAGGATAAATGGTAGTTGGGGCGGTCTTAATTGAAAGACCTCATGTATAAATAGGGTTGCTTTCCCCTCATTTGTATCATACAATATTTAAGCAATGAAAGTACATTCTCTATAGTGCTACTTTCTATAAAAACTTTATCTATATACAATCCGAGTGAGTTAATGAATAATGAGCAAGTGATGGATCCTTGTGAAAAAAAAGCTTAGCTTAGGCAACCCAATGAATCATAAGAAGCCTAAGTTACTGCACGGTCTTGATCTCAAATATCAGGCTATGGCACTTGAACTTCAAATCAGACAGTACGATTATTGAATTGCGAGAGAGGTCAAAGCAAGCGACTGCCGAAACCCTTGCATCACTAGAGGTGTCCAAAATTGTCATAGCGACCCTCAAAATTTGTGGAAAATAATCAAACAGTCTTTCAATGTATTATAACGCATATAGAAAATGACAGGAGATAGAAAATAAAAAATAAAAAAGCTGGCCATCTCCGCATGAAGTTTATCTTAATTTGCAAAAACGATAGTCAACAGACATAACCAGAAGAACAATTACTGATACAAAAATACTAGCTACCCACAAATCCCACCAAAGTTGACATCAATATGCTTGTTTTCCTGTAGAAGAAAAGTCTCACCATGCTTTAGATGTCGTGTTTACGACTCGATTTGCATGTTGACTTGTGCATACAGAAGCTGTCCCACACGTCTAAATACACACAATGGTAGTTATAGATTATTTGTCATCTTCAAGACGTCATTTGGGATTTGTCTCAACAATAAATACTAAAGATTGAGAGAGCAGGCACATGCACTATTAGTGTTCTGGAGGTTAAGCTAGTCAAATTTCATATTTGAGGTATAAAAAGAGCGACAAATACACTTAAACTTTCCAACCGTGTAATTAAATCCATTATGTGATGCTCTCGAGTAATAAAGTCTATTCATCGCATGACAAAGGACTCGGTTTAAGTTTATAAAAACAACTTGTAAATTATGTTACGGTTTCACTATTATAAAAGCAACCAATGCTGGCCTAGCGTAGTATGTTGAAAGAGAGGATCATGGATTATCAAGAAGCTGATTTGATCTATTAAAGAAAACATACTGAGGGTTTTTTATTCACGTCTATATAATTTATGAAGCTAATGAAATGTTTAGTCAAAGAAGGAAAAAAAAAATGGTTCGGTCATTCCAAAGTCACTTCACCCAATACGCAAGCTGAGATTTCGAGCATTGCTTGCCATAAGCTCGAAAGTCAAAACATGACCTTTGCTTTAATATTTTTCGTCATAAAGTCACGCGTTATATCTTTTAATTTTTTTTTTCATTAATTATGAAATTAATCTAATGATGCACAATTATATGGCTTATCTGTAATTATTTAAACTTCCAGTGGGTGATGACTTGAAGGTCACGTGTTCACAGTAGGATTTTGTCGACCCCAGTGCCCACCGTATCTATAGTACTTAGAGCCAACCGATTAACCTACTTTTAATGGAGTGGGACTGTTTTTACCCTAAGCACTTTTGCTTTTTGTCTTCTTAATCCAACATCTTTTGCAATAGAAAAAGAGATTATGGTCAAAACAGGCAACTGGTCACGAGACATGTTAGCTGCCAAGGGATTAGTAAACAAAATAGCAGACATAATGGTGAGATATGTCTAAATGGTGCGTCCAATTTGGCTTATTTATAGCAAATCAACCTCAACCATGGGCATATGGCCACTTTATGACCCCCCAATTATAGACTGATTGAAAGATATTTCCTCTAATCGGAGACAAGGACGAATCTACCGGGGCAAAGTGACAAGATTTGGGGGCAATTCGTTAAATGTACAACTTAACAACGCAATTTGTTTTTTTTTTTACCAAAAAATCGATAACACCACTTGAGATTTGATGAGAAAGCATAAATTAGCTATTTCCTCTTCTTCCTTTTTCGGTCATGTTGCCCCTATAATGAGAATTGCAGTAAATAGATGTATGAGTTTGTAGGTTTTAATTGCTAAACATAAACAAGATCTACTGAAAGTTTATTCAACGTTATATCTATTCAAGCATTAAATTGTTGTGTTTACCATCTTAATTCATACACCTTATAAATTTGCCCCCACTAACGAAAAACTCTAGATCCACCCTAATTAGAGATGAATGAAAATATGGTCCAACCATTTGATCTCTGTCTCTTGCCTTTATTCCTTCTTTTTTTTTTTAATCTGTAACAAGCGGGGAGAGAGGGGTGAACAGTGCTAACAACTCTCCTAGACATTATCATTGGGGTCCCACACCTTCTTCAAAAATTTTGCTTTGACACATAACTACCCGCATCACTTGTGAACCAAAGGTCTAAAGTTAATTACCTCTTTGCTACGACCTCAGCCTCACTAAGATGCTAGTAGTCAAAATTTCACGTGCAAGATATGTTGCAGTTAGATAACATGACAAGAGTTAGTCAAAGGTCCACTTACCATATTAATCAAACTTGTGATCTTGTAAAAGACAGAAGACCTTTTTACCACTAAACCAGCCATTTGGTGGTAGTCTTTTGCCCATATAGAATATATCGCTAAATGTGTGCCATATGTGCAAGTTCATCCATTGACATCGAACCCACCCAAAGGGCGGCTTCTCTCTCTCCATCAAATACAGTTTTCATATCAGCATTCGATTATATTAGTAAGAGTATCTAGTATTAAACCACTAACATGGGCTTTTGCTATCTATCTTCTTAATCCTGACATCTTTTATGATTAAAAAAGAGATTGTGGTTAAAACAGGCAACAATATGGTCACGAGACATGTTAACTGCTAAGGGATGTAAACAAAATAGCAGCCATAATGGTGAGATATCTATAAAGGGTGTGTCCAATTCGGCTTATTTATAGCAAAACAACCTCAACTATGGGCTTATGGCCACTTCATGACCCCTTAATCAGAGGCATGATTGGACCAGATTTCCTCTAATCGGAGACAAGGACGAATCTGCGGGGCAAAGTGGCAAGATTTGGGGGCAATCTGTCAAATGTATAGCTTTACAATATAACGCTACTGGAGATTTGATGAGAAAGTATAAATTCCTCGCTCTTTTTGGGTCATTTTGCCCCCACAATGAGAATTGCAGTAAATAGATGTATGATTGTAGAGGTTTTAATTGCTAACAAAAATCTAGTGAAAGTTTACTCAATGTTCTATCTTATCATGCATAAAAATATTGCGTTTACCATTTTAATCTGTAGTGCTTATTTACTTTATGCTGTCTACTGAATTTGCCCTCACTAACGAAAAAAGCTCTAGATCCGCCCTAATTAGAGATGAAGGAAAATATGCCTGTCGATTGCCTTGATTCCCTTTTTTTATCTGTAAAATGTGGGAGAGAGAGCTAAATAGCGCAAACACCTCTCATAGCCATTATCATTAGCGTCTCACTTTGTTTCGGAATATTTACTTTAAGGCATAACTACTTGCATCACCCGTGAACCAAAAGTCTAAAGTTAGTTACCTCTTTGCTGTAGCCCTACTAAAATACTAGTAATTAGAATTTCATACACCAGATACGTCGCAATTAGACAATGCAACAAAAGTTGCTTAGGGGCTATTTGGTAACCATCCAAACAGTACCAGATTCTGATTTTTTGTTCCCGGGAGTAGTTTTGGAACATAATCGCGTTTGGTAAAATTTTTGTTTCCGAGAACAGGTTTGGAGTAAAATCAAGAATAAAAAAAAAAGTTGATTCTTTGTTTCTTGAACAATTCTAGAATCAATTTTACCTAATTTTTCCTTTTTCCTTCTCTTTCTTTTTTTTATTCTTTTTTTCCTCTCTTGTTCTTCAAGTGTTGCCGCCGCCGCCATTGCTGTCTGCCGCCGCCACCACCCCCCGTTGAACGTCGCCATCTGCTGCTAATCGTTGGTGATCTCGCCAGAGGCTCGCCCAACCGCCGACGAGGCCTGGCGAGCTCGCCGGTGGCCAGGTGGGCCTCCCCTGGCCATTAGCGAGCCTCGCCTGGCCGGGCAAGGCTTGGCCTAGCCAAGGCTCGGTTGAGCCTCGCCCAACTACCAGCAAGGCTTGGATGAGGCACGGCCTCACCGAGAGCCAGCGACGCTCCGGTGAGGTTGCTGGCCCTCGTTTGGCCGGTCACTGGTCGTCCCAAGGTCGGCAACCAGCCATCTTGAAGAAGAGGAAGGAGGAGGAAGAAGAAGAAGAAGGGAGGAAGAAAGGGAAAAAAAAATTGATTTGAAGTATGAATGGAAATTTTGCTATATATAGAATACATATTTAATTTTTTATGTTAATTTATTATTTAGTATTTATATCTATAGTTTATACTATAGTTTATTATTAACTATTTAATAAAAATTTGATTAGTTAATATGTTTATTACTTAGTGTAAATATAATTAATTAATAGAATTTCTATGAATTGATAAAATTTTAGAATTGGAATAGAAATTTTATGTAGTTACCAAACTCATTTTTATTCTTTTTCTATTCCAGAATCAGAAATTTTTTACAGTTATCAAACACGTTCTTTTACTCAGAAATTATTCTCAGGAACAGAATAAAAAAGAATCATTTCTGATATGTTTTTGGGAACAAAATTATTACCAAACGCGCCGTTAGAGTTTCACTGGATATCAATCAAACTTGTGATCTTGTAGAAGATAGATTATCCTTTTACCACTAAACCAACCATATTGGTGGTAGTCACTTCCCCTTATAGAATATGTGTCACGCCCCGAACCCCGAGCGCGTCAACATCCCACCATGGTCATTCAAATGCGACGTTCCCAGGTTAAGTCGCCGACCCAATCAATTCATTATGCGCATGCGGAACGTATTATAAAAACCCTGACAATGAAATACGGGATAGAAAAGCAGGAAGCAAAACCCCAACATAACACTTTCAAAATTCAACAGAATTACAAACAAAGGCCTACAACCAGAAGTCTACAAAAGACCGCCTCTTAAAAAGGAACTATCCTATGACCTACAAGTCGGACACGTTCTCCAATCCTTATGACTTCACCTCTGCAACTCCTCAAAGCCAACCAAAGTTATATGGCCGCTCCATCCACCAGGGACCTGAAATTGTTGTCCCCAAACCGGGATGAGACAATGTCTCAGCAAGTTCAACCCTCTAAACCCCTATTAGAAAGAAAATACACCCAGGGCGGCCTAGCCCCCTCACACAGACAACTTACCTCGTCTTAATTCCTCCCTGCAGGTTAGCACAAAATATATATCACACAAACTCAGGTAATAATAAGAGTTTAAATAATTGGAACGACATCACTTTCATGTAAAATCACAATCGTACTCAACTCGCATTCCAATTATTCACCGCCACACAAGGGCATAGCCTACTCGCCATTCAGCTATCTACTGACACACATGTCAGGCATCGCCTCCCCCCCATGGAGCGCGGCTTCGTCACTACGTTGACGGCATTCCCGAAGGAGCATCGCCTCCCCCCTTGGAGCGCGGCTTCGTCACTACGTCGACGGCATTCCCGAAGGAGCATGGATCCAGTTGGCCTAGCCTCTACTGCGATCCGAACCACGTCACACCTTGACGGCAATCCACAAAGAATACAGGTCCAGTCGGCCTAGCCACTACTGCGACCCGAGCCACGTCACACATCAACGGCAATCCACAAAGAATACAGGTCCAGTCGGCCTAGCCACTACTGCGACCCGAGCCACGTCACACATCAACGGCAATCCACAAAGAATACAGGTCCAGTCGGCCTAGCCACTACTGCGACCCGAGCCACGTCACACATCAACGGCAATCCACAAAGACTACAGGTCCAGTCGGCCTAGCCACTACTGCGACCGGATCTATCAACCAGCACACGACAAATCATTATTGACCTCCGGACATTCCACATTTCATCCACACACTTCAATTTCAATAGTAAACCTTAACAATTAAATTTCTGTATCAAAATTCAACACTTGGGTTTTTATGTCCAAAAACCCTATTTATCACAATCAACACTCAATTTGCCACATCCATTCATCAAATTTAAATTCTAAATGCACAGCGACGATCGGCACGAAATTCTAAGCAATTAAGGTCAAAAATAATTTTTCGAGTTTTTTTTTTTTATATAATATTTTAATGATTTTCGGAATATAAACTATTATTTAATTCCAGAATTTCGAAACCATTAAATAAATCAAAAATAAAACCCATTATGTCACATCAAGGCTTATATTAAAAATAAACCTTCTTAACTTTAAACTAAACACCATTTAACTTAATTAAATACACTAATCTAATCCACAATCAAATAAACTAATCAACCCGCATAAACTCACTTAACTTAGACTAAGCACACTTAGGGCATCATTAACCGTCTAAGCAAGATTTAGTGAGCTAAACTCACCGGATTAGCGAGCCGAGCACGCCAAAACGACGAGGCCGACGCGAAGATCGACTTTCCTCAAAGCGGGCCGAGCATCCGGGCTCGGGAAGCCGGCCAAAACGGGCCAAGACCGGGCTGCCATACCCATTTTTGCAGCTGCTGTCTTGGCGCCGATGGAGGGGAAACCAACGGAAGGGAGAGAGGAAGGAGAGAGGAAGAAGAGAGAGAGGGGGACCTTTTCCTTTTTCTTTTCTTTTTTCTTTAATCCAATACAAATGGCCCACCATGACCTCACATGAGGTCATCTTCCACTCACACCAAGATTCCACAACAATCCTCCAATGGGTCCAAATTTCATTTTCCGCCGGGGCATGAAATCTTGTACGTTAATTTCTTTCATTCCCTTTACTTCTCTTCCAATTGAGTCCAATTGAAGTCCATAAAATTAATCCAATGTCACCACACTTCAATTTACATCTTCACTTATCCGTAGAACCAACTTAAGTCCCAAAAGCATGACCAAAGGCGGGCCTTCCAATTTCTCGAGCCAAATTAACCATACTTTGATTATTTTGCCGAAAAACTCGGCTTGCATGAAAAATCTTTCGAAGATGAATCAATGATCCTAAAATGATTTGTGACACACCCTGACTTCCAATATCCGAATTCGATCTCAATTTCACGGTTAATTTCACTCTGGCACGATATTAGCGTGTCCTGATCTACCGGGTAGCTTTTAGAAATTTTCATGCATTTGACCTTTGGTTGATCAATTCAAGCCACAACGTACATCTTTGACACATTGGCGACTATCGGTTGTCGGGAAAATCTCAAGGTTTCAAACACGGACACAGGGTACCCAAACGACAGAAAAGCCGGCCCAGTGCCGATCGACAAGAATTGTGCGATCTGGTGGAATCACCCACACTCGATCACATGCCTCTGTCGAGTCGACCTATTTCCGGTCTCTAATCGATCTTTAACTGTGCCGTAATGACCCTTGCAGATCAACTCGGTCGAAAAGTCGTTTCCTGGTCAAATTCTCGAGTCCGATGCATTAGAATTTCTTAATGGCTTCACCCGATAGACTAGTTATCCCATGAGTGATCAGTTCAGGGGAAAGAACTATATGCGTGCAGATGAAATGCCCGTTTCAATTTATTGAAAATAGAATTGGAAATTCGGGATGTCACAATATGTCATTAGATGTTCACCATATGTGCAAGTTCATCCATTGACATCTCCCACCCCCCCCCCCACCCACCCACGAGTACAATTTTCATATCAACATCCAATTATATTTGTTAGAATATTTAGTATTAATCCAATAAATATGGGTTTTATATTGATATTTCTCCCTTCAACTTTTGAGTTAAACTTTTAGATTAGACATTCTAACATGATATCTAAGTGAGGTTCTGCCGTAGTTAACTTGTGTGTGCAATTCCATGTTTGTCAATGCCACATGTTGTTCCCAATCCAATAAGGGATATTAAATATCACACATCATTTGTCTATGAAGATTATGTATGACTATATAAATGCAATCTTCCATGCACTTGAGCTGACAAATGTGATATTACAATGAAAAATAATCAACTTTTTTCTTTCTTTTTTTTTTTCATTTTAGGAGTATAAACTTTTCGAATTAATGGGTCATTCTGGACTTATGGATGGTGCTATGGCTGCCGTTACTGAGTTGATCTTCTTTGATCTTTGGCGTTTGCCGTGGTGTGTTTGCCGGTTGTTTCGGCTGGTGTTGTTGTGTTTGTTTTGGTTCTTTTACATTGGCTCCCTTTCCACTCATTCTGCTTTTGCACTATGAGTGAAAGTTTTTGGTGCAGATTTTTTTGTATAGCTAACTCTCCCTTAATATATTCTTACCTTTACCAAAAAAAAAAACTTTTTCGAATTAACCATTTTTTGTGTTACTATGTACAAATGATCATCCTTCCACGGATCTTTCAACATGTCATTTATTTGGCGAAGAGTGGAGAGAAATCATTGATCCATCACTCTCCAGTTCTTAGTACCAAGGAGAGGCAATGGGTAAATTTTTTTTATGATATGTCCAAGTAAAATAAAGTATTTATCATCTTGATATAAATAATTGAACTTTTTATGCACGCTTAATTCATACCGTCCTTTCGGGCATTCTGACATCATTCAGCACAGTTGAGTGACATCCATGGATGAAGATCCTCTACCTCGTGCGTGCTTGGGGTGATGTTTGAACCGCTTATTAACTGTTGGCGCATGTATTCGAGGTAAACATGGATCATCTAAGATATATTAAGACGCTAATGGGAGTACCGTACTTAGTAAAATGTCCGTGTCCGACGTCCTTCAAACTAATCTTAATTACTTCCGAATCTGTAACTATTTAGATCATTAAATGGGCTACTTTTGTGGAAGAAACAAAATATTCCTAGTTTCCCACCTTAAAGCTGACATTTCCTATGATAAGTTAACCATTAAGTCATAAAAGTACAATTAAGTCATAAAACTTGCAAAAAGTGCAATCAAGTCTTAAAACTTATCAAATAGGCACAATCAAGTCCTAAAGTTAACATTGTGCCGACGTGGCATTTTTAAATTAATTTCTCTCTCCTAATTGGTATTTTTTATGGTTTTCTTTTTTAAATCTTATTTAAATCATATTAAAAAACTAAAAAAAAAGCTAACATTTTATTTAAAAAACAAAAATGGAAGAGAGAGAGAGAGAGAGAGAGAGAGAGAGAGAGAGAGAGAGAGAGAGAAGGGTAGGGCAGGATGCTAGTGATCGTCGCTGCCTCCGCCATCCGTCGTTGGAGGGGCCAGCATAGGTCGCTAGCCTTGGGCTAGGGTGATTAGCCCAAGCAAGGGCGCCCAAATTTGGGTACCCACCCATCTAGGTGATGTCGGCTGTCACCTGAAGCCAACAAGCCTTGTCGACACCAAGCAAAGGTCAGCGATGCTCACTAGGCCTAAACGAGTGCTGGCATCACTAGATACGGCCACCCTCACCCAGGGCCAACGGGGGTCATTGGCCCCTCCGTTGATGGGTGGCAGCAGTGATGATGCCCACTGGTGTGGCCTTGCCTTGCCCTTCTCCTCTCTCTCTCTCTAGTTTTATTTTTTAATAAAATTTTAGATTTTTTTTTTCAATTTTCTAATATGATTTAAATAATATATTAAAAAGCAAACAATAAAAAATGCCAACTAGGAGGGATAAATTAATTTAAAATTGCCACATCAGCATTTTCCTTTAAATAGATTAATGGTGTTAACTCTATGGCTTGATTGCACTTTTTGCAAGTTTTAGGACTTGTAATAAACTTATCCCTAATAAAAAATATGGAAATGAATCATTTCCAATTACCATTTCTTAGTGCCTTCGTATATTATACAAAAACAATTTTCTTTTGTTTAAGGTGCATAATATGCGGCTTTGGAAAATATTAAATTGCTAGAATCCATTAAGGTTCCACCAAATCATTATCAGACTAGGGAAAGATTTGGTGGACAGATTATATTAATTAGGAATACTTAATCTATAATAATATAGAGCCCAAAAAGAAAGCAGTTGTCCTAATAAGATATTTTTATTTTTATCCTTTTCAAAATGCCCTCAATTGAACTACTTATGTCATTCCAGACCCAAAAAAACCTAATCTCATTATAAATTTGTTAAACCGAATATTCCCTTTCGAAATTGGCCAAAAAGAATCTTCATATTGCTATTCACTCAATTCGTGAGTATCACTTTCCTCTGTATTTTTCACTCTCAAACTGTAAATTTACACATGGTTTATTTTGATGTTATTATCTAATAATTAAGTAATCCATGGGTTGGCCCAATTAAGATTAAGTGGAAAAATAAACGTGCAATTTCTATATATTTCGATATTGAAGAGTACATGAGCATATTTATAAGCTTTTCAATATGACTATTTCACATAATAAGATATCACAATATTGATCACAATCAATTATAGAAGATGTGGAAAAGTCTCATAATATGTGCCGATTATCTCCAACATCCTTCCTCAAATTCAAGATAACTTAAAAGAAGCCAACTAGAGTTTGGAGAAAAGATCCAAAAAAAGCTCAGGTGGATGTGCTTTAATGATTATATCAGCAATCTTATTGGTCAACTAAATGGAACGAGACAAATAATACCACAAGGCACATAATATCGGATGTAACGACAGTCTCGTTCAATGTGTTTGGTGCTATCATAATATATATATATATATATATATATATATATATATATATATATATATATATATATATATATATATATATATATATATCGTGTTCTAGTTTAATAGCCATTTGGTTATCATGGTAAATAACTATCCCACCTTTATGATGAAGAATTATATCTTATAGCAACCATTGCAACCACAGTAATTCTGATGTTGTATCAACAAGAGAACCATATTCTGTTTTTGTACTAGAGCAAACTATGACGGTGTTCTTTACTAGCCATGTGATAAGTGAGTTACCCAGAAATAATAGCATATAGTTGAATGACGATCTAGAGGGTCACTAACCTAGTCCACATAAGAACAAGTGCTCAAATCTAGGGTAGAGGTACCGAAAAAATGAAGGTCGTGAAATAAGATACCCTCGACGTAATGAAGAATCCGAAGAATTGTAGCAATGTGAGTCATAAGTGGCACTTTCATAAACCGAGTGACAATTTGAACAACATAGGCGACGTGGAAAACTTTCCCATATCTTTCAAATTTCTAACAGACCGAAAGGGACTAATGGTGGCTGACATCCTCCGTGTGGTCCTAAAATTTGAGCCTGAAAATTTTTTGATACATACACCGACAAATCATTTTGGTCGGCTTTCACATGTTCCTGTTGACCAAAAGCACGTGCAATGGGAGTCGCATGGATTTGCCGGTGGTCAGCTAACCCTCGTAGGACTTCTGATGCTTCTTATAGAGTAATTCGTTCAGCAAATCTGATATTCTGGGGGCGGCAGGAAACTCTCTTCGCGGGATCGGAGAATCCTCAATTTTGTTGTTGACATGACAGAAAGTAATGTTCTTTTGTGCCTTTTTTTCAAATTTAATTTCGGGGGGTTGTTATGCTGGTGACTTCATTCGTCAAGTTAGGAATATCTTATTCAACGCCCATCATTTTAAATGTCAGTGTCGTGTGGACTCAATAAACAAAGGAGGAATTGGACCCAAAAAGAACAAGCAAATTGGGGAATTGGCCGGCAGTACAATTATGTCCAGACCATTCTGATAATTGAGGGGAGAATGAAATGAAAATGGGAAAGGGGAGAGAGCACTAGGCAGGGACAGAACCGAACCTCTTGCCGACATGCACTTCGAGACATCACCATCGCAATGAGACAGCAACACAGAAGTATCTTTGTAGGTACTGCTTTAGCAAACCTTATAGGGACAGTCACAACGAAGCTATACATAGTGAAGGCCTTTCCAGTTCATTTTATCTCTTTTAAGTTTGATAAAATCAGACATGAAATTCCGTACTGACGTCCTAAACTAAATAACCGAGACTCAAGTCCAACTTTATAGCTTGGAGATTTTGCTTATACGTGCAACTTATTTGGCTTTATGACAACTAATCATGACCGGTCGATGATATCAATTGATAATGCACGTACATAACCATATTTTTTTTTTTTGTAAAATCTGTTGTTGCCTAATTTATGTTCGGTTCCACTTGTACATCACTAATGTATAACCCTGTAAGATTTCCCGTACTTCATCCTTCTATTTCGAGGGGGAATTTCTTGCTTAAATCCACTGGACTAAATCAATCACAACTATTGACTATGTAAATCTCATGTGAGCCCAAATGAATTTCACAAGGCCAGCGGATGTCATGGAACTTGGCTCATAGACTCTAATACCACTGAGATATATTTATCTATTAGAGGACAAAGATTTATCTATTAGCACAACAACCTATAGTTCGGTGACATGGGATGAGAGACACATTTGAAATCTAATATCTCCATCACGTGACTCTAATACCACTAAGAAGCAACCAAAAACACCTTGGCGCTAGCATGAAATTGTCTACAACTTAGCCATGTATGGGCAACCTTAAAACGTGACATGCTAGTTTGAGATTGCAAAAGACTTATCTATCGTTCATAGTCCATATTAAGGCAATGTAAGATCGGCCACATACTTGAAACCTAACCCTTTTAGTATCTCTACCATCAAGGGTATATCTTGAAGACCCTCTCTATCTATAGCATATCCTAGTTAGAAACTTATATAATCATACTGCGGTTGAAGAAATTGGATTGGAATTAATATTCAATGTAAAGTTCTTTCAATCATATTGGGTTTAGAGGACTAGTTATTTAGCAATTGATAATCTGTAGGTGTCCTCTATTCCATTTGATGATCCTCTCTGTGACATTATTCAATTCAATCGTTGATTTTATGAAAATCAGGTTTTGATCAATGGCTAGAATTCATTAAGACTCTAAGGAAGCACCGCACGGGATAGAGGATCTTCAGAGTCCACACGACTATATGCATCATTCTCTCTAAATGGATGTAATAAATCCCCAGAAGTGAAGTGGAGTGATAGGACTTCCTTTTTTCGGGCGTACCAGTTATAAGACACTTATATTAAAATATAACAGTTTGAGGTTTCTATCAAGAACTGGATTAAGAGGTTGCGGTTAATTAATCATTAGTTATAGATAATCATCATTTGATTCTCACCTTTCCGGCTATCAATGATCATACTCACAAAATTTGCTTAATTTTCAATAAGCTATCGGATGAAGTAGGCAAATAATCAAAGATAATGGTAATTTGAAGCAGCAATTGGCTTTAGTATTTAGCAGATGGCTCTGAATTTTCGCCCCATAAAGAGTCGAATTTAGCTTTGGAGTCGTCCCTATTTTGCACCTAACTCTAGCAACTGGATCCAAGGAAGCGTCTTCGTTATTTATTTGCTACACCACCTATAACAAGTCAAGCACAATATTACTCAGTATGCGATTACTCAAGGTGGTGACTATTTAAAAGTACACCTATATGTGAATTGGTTCAAAGGGCCTCCCTAATTTTAAATGGCATCTCGGGATATCACAAATTCCTTTACTTAAATTATTGATAATCTCATGGGCGTCCACTCCTATCACTAAGGAACCTATCTACCCTCAAAACGCACATCTATTAAGGATGGTCTAAACCCTAATACATGTATTATGACCCCTCTTGTAACACACGCGAAGTTTAACTCATTAACTCATTCATAGGGTCACGCCAATTAACGTATGCGTGGAGCCTAACATGATGCATGTAGATAAGGTGACTTGCATGGACAACGGAGAATCATTTTAGCTAAATTGTCTGGATGTCTAGTGTAAACAGAGATAAATATCGCACCCTCATATGTGTGTACGTGCGCACGAGAGAGAGAGAGAGAGAGAGAGAGAGAGAGAGAGTTGTCAAGATGTGGTTGTGAGGCAACTTCGTGGCTACAATAGAGTACGGTTTACCACAACATAAAGCGGGATAGAATAGAGGGTTTAATTTTGTGCGCGTACTTTCAAAATGAATCGACAAGTCACTATCTTGATAAATATGAGACCGTCCAAATCTTTCCCGTGTCAATGAATCCTATATATACAACTAAATTAAATACAAAGTGGCCGTAATGATTGAAAAGAAAGAAAGATCGGCAAATAACTTTTGAAAAACACAAGACAATTATCTAGATAAGTCTGTGTAAGTAGAAATTTTTACAGAAGATCGTAATCCTGGAAAGTATCCATCAAGTTAGAGTGGAGGGCTAGCGCACGAAACAACACTAGGACATGGAAATTTCGCGAAAGTTACTTTTCATATTGGTAGAATTATCGAACATGCTAGCCCATATAATCACTTCCAGCTCAAAATTCCGATCCTGAAGGCTGGTAACTCCTCACCAAGTGCTCAAAAGTCAAGTCGTCCGTGAAGAAAGCTCTCAAATCTAAACAAAAATCTGGTCATTCCACAAACTTGTCCTCATTTATCCAAGCATTAGCCCGATAAAGCGACTTTCTAGGTACAATGACTGAGACATGTTACTCCTTTAACCAGGCGACTTTTTGAGGTGTGTCTCCTGGTCTCTTTTTGTCAATTTGTTTTCTTCCTTTGCTTTCAAAGTGGGCGGTGCATCCCTAAGATTGCTCAGCTGTGGAAACTAGAAAGACACTTGAGTGATGACTTTGTGTTTTTTCTCATGGAAATTCTGGGGTTGCCTTGCCTTAAGATCACCCAATTTTACCCTCTTGCTAAGTAACTTTCGGTTACAAGAATAGAGCCCGTGGGGAAGTAGCGAACCTCTATGACTCTTCATTACTTTCGGTGGAGATTTAATGGATTCGTTTGCTTTAAACATTTAAATATCGGTGAAAGAGGTGATTTGCATAATATTGAGTCCGATGGAAAAGGTCATTTTGGGGTTGTTTGATACAATATTCCTACGGCAATTGAACTATGAAATGGGGCGTTGCAGCTTTAATAAAGTGTTTGACAAACAACTCACAACCGCAACAGCTTTTTAATTGTCGCAGTTTTGAAATATATAATACAAAACACATAAAGAGCATTTCACAGCACAGTTATAACTTGGCCAGGTTTGCACTAGATGTGCTCTTAGAACCATGTAAGACCAAGTAATCTACTATGAAACAAGGCGTTGCAACTACTATATTTAACAAACAACTCACAACTACAGCAGCTTTTAAGAAAGCGATCCGCAATCGTTATAGTTTTGAAATATATATAACCAAACACCTAAGTTATGACATTTCACAGCATGATTATAATTTGGCCAGGTTTACACTGGACGGGCTCTTAGAACTATGGCAAGACCAAGTAATCACCAGAGCAGTATGCTGAATATAATGCCTGCCTTCCTCGTTCGAAAAAGACCAATTGGCCATTGTTTGGACACTAGGAAACAACACTCTTTGATAGTATTATCGCCATTGAACTATTGAACTAAATGAAAATTATTCAAAATATTTAGATACACAATCCATCTGTGATATCCTCTCTGCGAAGGTTATGACATAATTCCCAAAAATTGTCGAAGTATATTGACTAGACATTAAACTTGTTGAAAATTGAATGCAATCCGTCCGAATATATGAACTGATAACCTTCTAAATAAAAGAAAACTCACCCACAAAAATTGTCAGAAGTCCTCTCTCTAATGTCATCAGTTATACACGAATTTGCGAATCGTGTAGCCAAGATTTCATCACCTCCATGAGAGTTGCAAGTTCAGTATTTAAGTCCTTCAAATGGATATTCCAATGGCTTATCCTGGCTTGGTGAGACACGGATGGGATCAATCTTTCTCACGCCGCTTGCGCTCCGCATCCCTACGTATTAGCAGAGCAGAAATGCCGCATCTCAACCAAGCAATCAACTTCTTACATATCCAACTCCCTCTACAAACCGTCATTGTACTACCAAAGGTTCACAGGCGAAATGCATCAAGCCAACCCTTCCAAGCCGAAACTTCACGTCACTGGCAAATACTGGAAGAAATGAAAAATATGTCCACAGGGCCTGGTCATATTGATCTTGTATTCCAAGATCATTCACTATTTTCTGATAATTTAAACAACAGTTGACCTTCCCCTAGAGCAGCTTCATCGACATAGATTATCGTATACAAGAAGATTAAGCCAGAGCATATCCAAAAATATAAAGTTAAACTGGGGCAGCTCTCATCCTCGCAGAGTCTTTAATTGGGACTTCGTAACTTCACAAGAATTTTATTAAGCATAAAAGGCAATCAATAAATACTTCAAAGACAACCACTTATTCATCACACGCTCCATGTCCAATTTAATGAACAACTCTCATAGTTCCCATATGTTATCCCAGCCAAAAGAGAGACCTGGGCATTCAAATAACTAAACAACACATTGATCCTCTTGAAGATAACATCCAATAAACAAGAATGCACAAG
Organism: Eucalyptus pauciflora; assembly: GCA_007663325.1. Lineage (NCBI taxonomy): Eukaryota > Viridiplantae > Streptophyta > Magnoliopsida > Myrtales > Myrtaceae > Eucalyptus > Eucalyptus pauciflora. Next base: position 5,510,124 of record VMYD01000012.1, read on the forward strand.
CAGGAAGGTAATCCTGCAAGATCGCCTGCTTGGAATTTGGCTTAGACCTGTAGAAAGCTTGCATACTTGGCACCTAAGAAAAGCCTTTGGCTGCATAAAAGGGCATTTTTTGTGACCTCTGCATTATCATGATTCAGAAGCTTCATGACCCGGTCCTTCGCCTTCAAATCAGACAATATTATTCTTCCAGCTGGGTGGTATTGGATGAACTGTGAGAGGTCATAGCAAGCGACAGCCAATGCCCTTGCATCACTTGAGGTGTCCAAAATTGTTACAAGGACCCTCAAAATCTGCAGAAAACAATCAGTCTTTCAGTGTACCATAACGCACAATGAAAATGACAGAAGATAAAAGAGAGATGGCCACCCACATGAAGACTCCATTTGTTTCGCGAAAAATGAATGATTTGAAAAATAGTTTCCAAAAAATGATCGCTTGTATCACTTGAATAATTAGTCAATGGAAAATGTTTTCATAATGAATGTATTTTTCATCTATTTATTTTTGTAAGCAATAAAAGGAGAGAATGTTTTCCAAATCATTCATTTTCCACGAAATAAATAGAGCCAAAGTTTCACTTGTTTTGTAAAAACAATAGTCAACAGACATAACCACAAGTACAAATACTGATATAAAAATATCAGCTAGTCCACAAATCCAGCCGACCCAAAAACTTAAAAGTTAATACTGCCAAGACCATATGTCAGCCAAGTTTCTGTCCTTATATTGTATGTGCATATCAAAAACCAAGTACGGTTGAAAGTATAAGGACATTAGAAAGAAAACCTGGAAATCACTATCTTCAAAGCTTGTGATGTTCTCGCGCCAAAATATTGGATCTTTGTGCATAGGAGACCAGTCAAGCTGGCCAAGAAGGACTTCTTGTTTGTATTTATCAAAAGAACTCAGCTTCTTTATGTTATCCCTCAATCCTTGTTCCAACTCATTTAGAGCCTCCAGTAGATCCTGAAAAGGTTTCAGCATCCAGTTAGAGTAGAATAAAAGCTTTAAATTATATGAGACCATAAACTATGTACTAGCTCTGCCACATGATGGATAGATATGATTCACCAATAAACGGAGCCCACTGCAAGAAGTGAAAACATCCATTTCAGAGTTCTTTGCATCATAATGTTGGATATTGCTCCAAGCTAATTTTCATCACAGGCTGGCTATAATAAACGGGTGAAAAAAGTACTCACAGATTTACAAGATTCCACGTCCCATTAACCATCAACTACATAAGTACCCAGTAAGACAGACACATGTACATGATGGATAAATACTGATCACAAACTCCGGACTCACATCCACCATCACATAAATATTTCAAATAAAATTTTGAAAGCTCTTGGGCTTAATCTTTTACAATCCATAAGTATACATTAGAGACCAATCAACTGAAAACTATAATGTAAAGAGTCAATAGCAAAAATCATATAACTACTAAATTATGAAAGAAAGTAGCAAAAAAGACACCAAGATGTGCCAAAGTGATTGCGGGAAAAGCATCAACTAATAAGGTGAATGTACTCAATTACGAATAAACAAGAATCACATGAATATGTGCTACATAGAGCTCAAGGGCAGTGGCAGCAATTTTGGACATGATATGTTGGCCCAACAGTAGAGTAACCATAGTAAATTCTAAGAGAAGCACAAACTTGACATATCATGTTGAAAAGCTACTTCCTTTTCCATGTAAATTCAGCTATTTTCACAGGGATTACAAATGATATAAGTTACCACCACCAAAACTATCTGATGGCACAGATTGCCTTCCCAAGACAGGTGGAAAAAGAATGTAAGTAGGACAATTTGATGTCTTTTCTCTTCGGTGAGCAAGTGAATTCATTTGTCAATCTGAATGTACATCCCTAGGGTATTAACATCAATGATAAAGTAACCAAAGCCAGGGCCAGATTTAAACTAATATTCACAAATTGATACTGTCATCGACATTCACATCAGAGTCCACACACTAAATTCCTGGACTAAAACCATGTTAGACCAACAAGGATGCAAGAGTCGAGAATTCCCAGACAAATTTCTCTAGCAGACAGAAGGCCAATGAAAGATTGTGACTTCCTGGACAAATAATTGGAAGCCATGATATCACAATTTTCGCCCATTCAAGTACATAAGTATCTCACCTCATCACTCCATGCCTGGGATTTTAAGCTTTGAACAATCTGAGGCAGTCCAAGGTCTACCATCTGGGCACCAAATGTCCCTTTGGGTAGCAAATTCCTAAATGTCAAAATGACAACCCTGACAACCTACCAAAAACTTAATGTTAGACATATGCAGCATGTGTAGTCTCACAATCATCTAGAGAAACATGATAGCAAGCAGGAAAACAAAAAAAACAAAAAGAGGAAAGCAAACTTGCTCAGGGCAAAGGGACCTTCAACATGGAAAATGTAGAAAGAATTGAATTCAATGGTTAATGTGCTTGAGAGGGAGGGAGGAATGGGAATCAATTAAACTCAAAAAACCAGAGAAAAACCACGTGCAGAACAGACCACACACCTTCTCCTTTGTGGAACATTTGACAACATCAATAAGTCGCGGAAGTGTCCTGGAAGTCGCCAAGTACTCTATGGCAGGTTCATAAAATGACAATAGCCATATACACAGACAAGTCTCATAAAGAAGCTGCCAAAAAGAGATTGTCAGAGATATGCTAAAGTACCAATACGATTTCAACGATGAGGTCAAAACCAGAACACTATAGTATGCTCAATATCAAGTGTTCTGTTGAAAATAATCGTACCTGGATTGATTGCTGTGTAGATGCCGGGGATATCAAAGGAACCAGCAGTTTAACGCCATCTGCTTGAACAAAAGATGATCTGACCAGAGGTTCCTTAAGCAATGTTGCAAGGCAGTTAATTGCAGTAGGAATGCCCCGAGTAGGGTGGGAAGGTTTCTTAAGCTGCAAAGCCAATTCAGCATCAAGATCATGTTTGTGAAAGATAACAAAATCTTTAAATATACCACAGTCACGAACAGCATCAGGTTAACATCTTCAACCGATACTATCTTGATGCTCAAACCACTAACCCTATGCCTACTTCCGATTGTCTCCACATTCTATACTTTCAGCAGCCAAATTAGCAGCATTAAACGCTACCTCCAGAGTCTTTCATGAAGAGACTACACATTCCAAACATCAATAGCCTCTACTAATGATCCATCCTCAAAGAATACACTTATGGATTTGAAAACATACCTGTGCACATAGCCAATCCACAAGTCCTTTCAGAACATCATCTATGGTGGTAAATCCTCTTTTCGAACTATCACTTGTTTTTGGCCTAGCGCTGCAATAACATACAGAGTTTTGACATCCACATAAGCAGTTCATCGAAAGTAAATTACTCAAAAGTCTCCTTTTCCCGATATCTTCACTATCAATGGAGCAAAATTAAATACGTACCTCACTATCAGAGAGAGTATCTTACAACACTTCTCTTGTATGAACCAGTTGCCTTTCCAGAGCAATCTGAAGAATCAATCAACAAATAAGAGACTTCAATTCCAGAAACCAATATCTTGCCAAATTGGAAACACTCAAGTTTATCATATGATGACATGCACTTTTAGGAGAGCAAGTACATTAAATTTTAGCATGTAATTTACTAGTTGATTTACTCCCTTCATAGATGATGGTTGCTCAATCATTACAATTTTCAAGGACATTTCCCATCAGCACTACTCGCTGATATACAACTGCCAGCTAGAAACCTATCAGAAAGCACAATTTAAATGCGGTAATATGATAGACCCTAAATCAATGGACTTCATCGACTTAAAACCCAAAAGTATGGCTACCATATTAGAACATTCATGTAGCCTTAAATGAGGAAACCAAAACCCAAAATTTGACTCTGACTTCTGCTCGCATCTAGGCTAAAGTTCTCATTCAGCAGGACAACCATTCCACCTCCAACTTTTGATGAAGAAATGCTGATCCAGTTTGTTCTTTACATGATTGGTGTCAAAGGAATGACAACAAGAAGAAGCATCAACCATGATGAATAGGTACAGGAACCAGATCAAGCAATTATACTGGGATCAAAGTTAGACCAGCAGCCCACACAATCGCCAAACTCTATGAGAAACCTATGCTAGATAAGTTCTAGTAAGTTTACATATTCGTTGTTCTTATCAGTAGAAGTTGAATACTATTCTTCAAGATTTACTGTGCTTTTCCAAGAGAAGACAATGGTGCACAACGAACTGAACCATATGCTCTAGGACTACACAAAAGATAAACCAAACTAAAAGAAGTATAAAATTGCTCAGATCAGGAAGAATAGCAAACCCAAGGAGATATATTAAAACATTAATAAATAGTGCCAAAAACCATGTCCAACGCTAACATTAACATGACAATGAGTCGAAGAAAAGCCCTCATCCTTAGAAGTTTCAGCATAAGAGAACAGAAGGAAGTAAGATATAACATGAAAATGCGGGACTACGACAAATACAATAACAAGTCCCAAAGTTCTCATTAAATACTTAACTCAGGAAAGGTTCATAAGTATCTTCATCCGAAAGAGAGTCGTCATGGAACAGTCTGGCTCTTTTTGGGTTTGCTGCACATGAGGGTAAAAGATAGGTCAACTTCTCATGATCAACAGAAAGCCGACAATGCCAAAAGTCAATTTAAGCACCTGTGAGTATCTCATCAATTAGAGCCAGAACATATTCTACTGTTTCTTCCTTGAAAATGTCGCGCAAGATATTAACAAACACCCGTGCATAAGCTGGTCCATCCTGAAAGAGGAAGTTGGGAGATAGTATAAGAATTCCATCCTATCAAATCATTCGCTCACATTGTCTCAAGATTGCACACGTCCATGAGATTCATCCCCAAAGACTGATGATCGAAGGCGGGCAGTTGAGCATTACATCATCGAGTAGCTGAGCACGATAGCTTTCCGATCTTTTGTCATATCGCCTCAACAGCTGGAGGCACGTCCCAGTAATCAGCTTCGTCGTCATATACGTCTCCCATGGGATGTCCCTTCTCAACACCTTAAGTAACACAGGAAGGAATTAAATCAGCAGGACTGAATCGGGTCCTCATTTTTTAAGCTTCCCATGACAACTAGAGAACAACCCATTTCGCAAGTTGGCTAATTTCCTCATGCTATAGCATCACCAACCAGACGCGGGCTCAACCATTCCGCCGTGCCAAAAAGAGAGCCGTAATCCCATCGTAATTTACCCTCCTTTTCGGCACGGACGGAATGTGGTTAGCAATGTTTTGGGGGGCAGAACGCGAACCTGATCGGTGGTTAACTCCGCCTGGTCCATCGGAGGGGGGGATCCAAACTCGATATCAGTAAAGGCGGTCGGCAGCAATTCGAGGGCCTGCGAAAGCTACAGAAGCGAAGGAGACGTTAAGGGATCGGCGGAATTCGCTCGTCCTCCCCGCGATTCGTGATCCGGGGACGCGCCAGATCCCGGATCGCCGATGCGGCGTTCCGAAGCGATTCCGCGGTCGAAAGAGGAGGAGGGGAGCGACGATACCGAACGGTGGCAGAAGGGAACAGGAACACTAACCTCAGCTGTCGCTGTCGGAGCACCACTCCGTCGCTATATCAAGAAGGTTCGCAGGGATGAGAGAGGTTCGTGAAGGACGTGATCGGTGATGACATGGGACACAGTTTCGTTCTGTCTGATCTCTCTTTCGTCCTCTACAGAGAGAGACGCACAGAAAGGGACGAAAGCATGTGAGCGGAATCCGGAGGCAGAGCATGGCCACCCGCCGTGGATTGGATTGGGCTCTCTGGGCTCTCTGGGCTCTCGGCCCATTAAGAAGAAGGCCCATGCTAGAGATAGAGAGAGAAGGGGAATGTCTGTCCCACGCTCGCAATTGTAATGTCGTTTTGCGGGGTATGGGTTCCAGCTTTTCGTGCCACGGCTATAATGATGATTTTCCCAATTACCGGACCATCCTTTTGATTTCTCATTGATGACTCGAACTAGCGTTATAGTTAACTTTTTTTTTTTTTGGTCGAACGGACTTGTTGCATTCAATATAAGGAAAGTTTACAACCTGAAGATAAGGCATCAGCATAAACTAAATCAAGCAAAACATACGGTGGAGATAAGATGCAGTTATATGGGCTGAGACTGCGTTACGAGCCTTCGAAGCCCAATCGGCTACAAGGTTTGCTTCATGCCGGCAGTAATGCAGTGTTAGGTTAGAAAACATAGATAGCAGAACAGTAGCTTCATCAAACTAGGGTTGGAGAGTCCATGGCAGCGGTCGCTGACCTTGCGGAGCTTCGATAAGAAAAAGACAATCAGATTCCACCTCCAGATAAACGTTGTGGAGTCGTTGCCTGAGCAGATGCTGAAGAGAATATGTCAAAGCCAAAACCTCTGCTTTGAACACAGATCGCGCCGGGACTCGACTAGAATACAAATCCGTGAGTCTCCCATTAGAATCTCTACTAACACAAGCTATGGAACCTTTAATACTACCAGGCTTATGACTTTGCATCGATATTGCATTTGAGGGTACCCAATTCCGGAGGACGCCAGAGGTGCGTCGGGTGTAGAGAATGAAGAGTAGAGCTCAGTCGTGACGTAGCAGAGTGGAGCCGATAGGAGTTCGTTTGAGCCACCGCTGTATGTACTGCAATGGAAGCATCCGGCAGCTGATTTCGAAAGGTGAAGTTGTTCCGCATCCGCCATATTTGCCAAGGGATGTTAGAAATAAGAGATAGATCAGGTGAGTACCAAGGTAAATTCGCCCTTGTCGTAATCCATTAATCGAAACGCTCAGTTGTGTGTGTCGGAGTTTGGATATTGATCTGGGGGTCAGACCAAATGGCATGAGTCCATGTACAGTGGAAAAATATGTGCTCGATGGTTTTTGGAGCATGCTATTGACATAGATGGCATAGAGGATCTATGATAATATGATGTTGAAACAAATTTGCTTTCGATGCTAGGGCATTGTGACAAGTAGACCATAGGAAGGTTTTCAGTTTCGGTTCAATTTTCATGGCCCAGATGTTTTTCCATAATACCTTCGAGTTCTGGTGAGATGTTGAGGCGTTGTCATTAGGTTGATTGCTAAATGACTATAGTAGAGTAAAATAGTTGCTTTTGACAGTATATTGTCCATTGGTTGTGGCAAACCAAATAAGTCTGTCATCTGAGTGAAGAGGTCTTAATGGGATAGTAAGAACTTCTGTAGTAATCTGTTCTCCATAGAATCGTTGGAGCAGAGTTTGGTTCCAATTGTGGTGGATTGGATCAATTAGATCAGCCACCATGAGAGGTTCGTCTCTTAAGTTGGGGCCATGAAGAATACCCATAGGTAACCACCGATCTCCCCTTATTCTGATATTGTTGCCATTACCAACTGACCAGCGCGTATATGGTAAAATGGCATTTATGCCCATAAGTAAGCTTTGTCAGCCCCAAGATGGCCGAGAATCTTTGACAGCCGATAGGAAATCCGTCGAGTGGAAATATAAGCCTTTAAATAAGTTACTCCATAATGATTGAGGCTACTGTAGCAAGCGCCAAGCCTGTTTTCCAAGCATCACTCTATTAAATGCTATAAGATCTCGGAATCTCATTCCTCCCGCATCCTTTCGGTTTTTCAGAATGTCCCATTTTTGCCAATGGATACCGACTCTATTATGATCATTTCTCCACCAAAAACGAGCAATTCGTTATTCAATAGCTTTACAGACAGAAAGAGGTAACTTAAATATAGACATGGCATAAGTAGGGATAGCCTGAATAACATATTTGATGAGAATTTCCTTACCCCCCTTTGAAATAAATTTCTCTTTCCACCCTTCTAATTTTGCATTGACTCTTGCTAATATCCACGAAAACATTTCTTTCTTCGAATGGCCCCATGCTGATGGTATGCTTAGATATTTACCACAACTTTGTAAAATATGAGTCCTAAACTCCATAGACATATTTTCTTGAAGAGTAATGGGGCAGTTTTTGCTGAACAAGATACCTGATTTGTTGTGATTGACTAGTTGTCATGTAGCCAAATAATATAAGTTTAGAATGTTGGCTAGGTTCTGGCATTCTTGAACACAACCATGGAGGAAAAATATCGCGTCATCAGCAAAAAAGAGATGAGACGGGGTAGGACATCATCTATTTAACCGGATGCCTTTAAAATGTCCGATACTAACTGCTTGTGTAATAAGAGTCGATAAAATATTAGCCAGCAGAATAAAAAAATAAGGCGATAAAGGGTCACCCTGACGGAGGCCACGAGAGGGATAAAAATAAGGCAACTGCTCACCATTAAACTTTACGCTGTAAGCGACCATAGTGATGCACTACATAATCCAGCGAACCCATCGTTGATGGAAACCCAATTTCAATAGATAATCTTGTAGGAAATCCCATTCCACGCGGTCATACGCCTTTGTCATGTCCGTTTTGAGAATTGCACTAAATTTACATTGCCTCTTTCTCGATATAAAATGATGAAGAACCTCTTGGACGATTAGAATATTATCCTGTATCTGTCGTCCCTTCACAAAAGCTAATTGCTCTTTAGAGATCAGAACATTCAATCACGGTTTGAGTTGGTTAGCAAGTATCTTAGAGATGACTTTGTATGCAAAATTGCATAGGCTGATTGGGCGATATTGCTCAAGCTATTCTGGTTGAGGGGTCTTAGGAATAAGCGTGATAATAGTGTGATTAATCCCGGTAGGCATTACCCCCGACATTAAGAAATTCTGAACTAGATGGATTCTTTAACAATGTCCCGGTGTGTTTGATAAAATAAGCCGTTCAAACCATCAGGCCCGGGTGCTTTGATAGTACCCATCTGAAAGGTTGCTTGCCGAACCTCTTCCATCGTGAGAGAAATAATCAGCTGGTCATTCATTTCACAGGTTAGCATTTGGTCACATTGATCAAGTAAAGGTGCATAGTGCCGATAACCAGCAGTTGTATATGACCGCGCAAAATAAGTAGTCGTCATGTCTTGAAGAGTATGTTGATCACGAATCCAGTGCTGATCATATGTTCGCAACATGGTAATTCGGTTGCGCTGCCTTCTTTGAATAGTTGAGGCATGGAAGAAACGTGTATTTTTGTCGCCCCATTTCAACCATTGAATTCTAGATCTTAAAGCCCAGTATTGTTCTTCTTGTGTCCAAGTTCGGCGGAGTTCCTCTCTGATTTTAGATGCCTCCACCCTGTCATAAGTAAGATTTGGTTGATTCATCAGATTTTGTAATTGATTTTGTAGACTCAGCACCTTTTCATGTCTATTGGAAAACTTCTTCATACTCCATGCAGTTAAAGCTATTGTGACGCGCCTCACGTTAATAAGAAAATCCTTAGATGAATTCCAAGCCCGAGAGATAACTTGATGGCATTCCTCATCCTCATTCCAGTAACTCTCATAAAGAAATGGTTTCCTTGTTTTCTAATAAGTTGATGAAGTGTTGATTAGAAGAGGGATGTGGTCAGATCCCACAGCTGAAAATGCATAAACTTTTGCCCCGGGAAATAAGAGACGCGAGTCCATAGTACACACCACCCGATCCAATTTCTCCTTAACCAGCTCCTCCCCCTGTCTATTGTTCATCCATGTAAACTTACATCCATTACTTTCTAACTCAGAAAACTCACAATCATTAAGAACAGCTCTAAAGGACAGCATTCTAGACTGATTAGCAGGGCGTTTACCCAACTTTTCCCAGGGATAAAGAATCTCATTAAAATCGCCAGCGCATATCCAAGGGAAGTTGTTGTGCGAATGTATCTGTCAGAGCTCATCTTATGAAAAGACATTTTAGAAATATTTTAATTTTAACCGCATTTGACTCGTGATATGTTCAAAGCAATGTAGGGTCTATTTGGTAACACTTATGTTCCGGAAAACAATTTCTTTTCGAAAATAAATTTTTTTCTATTTTTATTTCCGGGAACAATTTCTCAATAAAAAAAACGTGTTTGGTAATTACATAAAATTTCTATTCTTGGAATGAAAAAATTTCATTTTATAGTTTCCAAAGGACCTCTAGACTTGCTTTAGACTAAGGGCCTTTAGAGTCTTTTGGAAATGCAATTGCATCTTGTCAAAGTCGCCCAAAAAATCGAATCAAACGCGTTTGCATTTGACCAAGGGACTTTAGAGTCCCAAAGCCCATTTCCAAAGCCGAACCAAACAGGGCCAAAGCCCATTTTGAAGGCAAAAAGTTCTTTCTACGGGTTTTTGTAATCCTGACCGCCACGCAATTGGTCTCTCTAAAGCAACGAGCTATTCAAATGTGCGAAAAGAAGAGCAGAAGATCATTACATTTGAGCACCAGCATCCTAAGTGAACTCATCTGGACGCCTCAAGGCATCGACTAATTCTATGTTGTTTGACTCAACTAGAAGCATTTCATGAAATTTGTTGTCAATTTTGGATGATTTACCTAAGGGACGCTCGTGCGACGACTATAGCAAGAGCTTGCTCATGCAACATCGATGGGCTACCACGGAGGTCTTGTTGTTTTGTTTCTCCTTTTCGTTGATTTTTAACTGCACCAAAACTCGAAAAAGAGGAAAATTTTTACTTATTAATCATGCATTAAAATATTTGGAATTCTGAAGTTTTAGAGAGTTCTTGAAAGTTACCAAGTTGGTTTTGTAATTAAGCAGCAAATGCCACTACTCCATCATATCTAAATTATTTACCAAACGGAAAAATCGTGACAAAGTAGCTTCGCAATTTCTTAAAATTGACTATCAAACACTTTTGGTTCAAAGCACTTTGAGTCAAGATTTTTATGTGAATGGAAAGTTTTAAAGCCAAAGCATTGCCAAAGTTCCTCAAGAAAGCTCTCTACGAACACAACGAACAAGTGAAGAAAATGGCGAAAGCACACCATTGCTGCTCTGCGATCATGTTCCAGGTCTTTAAAATTTCTTGGCGCAATTTAAAAGTTTGAAAGATTTTATGAAACACTAAATGCAGCCCTGACCTCTACAAACATATGTAGAATTTTGCTGGTTTCATAGGATTGGAGTTACCCTTATTGATTGATTCATAGGATCAACATTGCGGTGAGTCAATGCCATGTGGGAGTCACGAGGGCTGATTTCGTGAGTCAATCACAAGCGTGAAGAGAGATTGGTTTTCTGTTCTTTTTGGTGGTTCATATGGTTGAAGCAAGCAAGCCCTTGAATCTCTGATATTGTTCTCTTCAGGAATTTTTAAAGTGGGTCGTCAATTTAGACTATGCGTGCTTCACTTTTCTGAAGTGAACATACTAAAAAGCAACTGAAAACTGCTACTACCTAGCTGCTTGAACATGATCTAATAAAGCATCCTTGGAGGCCAGAATGAAAATGTTCTTTCGCAATTTGAATTACGCCAGAGCTGTTCTCGACTCTGGAATTGGATGGTCATTTGAGCAGCAAAAGCAAATGCATCAAGAGACTCCAAAAAATTTGGCAACGAAGAACTTGATTCATTTTCTAGATGCTGATTTCCAAATTCAATCAGCCAACAACAAACAAGATGATCGACACTAAGACTAGAATATGTTTGAATTATGAGATGAACATGTGGCTCTTCTCTAGCTGTTAATATTAGTTGACCGTACTAGAGATGAAGGTGTATATAACTCATGGAATTTCATCATCTGGCAATTGGAGATGAACGGGAGCCAACAAACTTTAACACCATTACAAGTCAGGATGAATTCAACTAAAGAGAAAGCCTCCACAAAATCCTTACAATTTTTTAAGAGTGCCAAAGAAATGCTTTCTAGAATGCCTCCACATCAATGAGGGAAAAGTACAAAAATAGTCCAAAACCTTTTGTATTGGTACCAACTCAATTTTAAACTTTTCAATTGGACTAATTTAATCCTAAACCTTTTTACATTGGTACCAATTCAGTTCTTCCGGCTAATTTAAACTGGAAATTGTTGATGTAGCCACCAGCGGTCTTATGTGGCGCCATGTGGACAAATTTTATAAATTTTTTTTATATATTTTCAGATTTTAAAAAAAAAAAAATTCTTTTTCCTTTCTCTTTATCCCTTGGTCGGCGAGGTCACTGGCCGACAATCACCAGCCACAGGTTGGTTGGGGCGAGGACCCCTGCGCCCTCGTTAGACACTGGGGAGGGCCGCCACACCCTCGCTGGCCACAGGCGAGGGCCCAAAGCCCTTTGGCTGTGCCCTCATATCATCGGCCACAGGCAAGGGCACAGCAACCCTCGCTGGCCAAGGGCGAGGGCCTCCGCGCCCTCGTTAGCCACAGGCGAGGACGTGAAGGCCCATGCTCGTGGCGGGCGAGAGTTGCGAGGCCGTCGTGGCCCTCGCCTAGATCTAGGTGAAGGCCCAATGCCCTCGCTCATGGCGGGCGAGGGTGTCGTGCCCTCACCTGGATATGGGCGAGGGCCGCCGCACCCTCATTCGCCACGAGAGAGGGCTGCCGTGCTCTTGCTTGTTGCCGACTAGGGCGCAGAGGCCCTCGCCTAGATCTGGGCGGGGGCCAACACCCTCGCCTGTGGTCGGCGAGGGTGCGGCCGCCCTCACCAATGGCTGGCGAGGTTGTGGGGGCCCTCACCCCGACCAGCCTGTGGCTGACGACCTCGTCGGCCAAGGGGTAAGGAGAAAAGATAAAGAAAAAAAAAAGAGAAAAGAGAAAAGAAGGGAAAAAATATTTAAAAAATTAAAAATAATAAAATAACAAAAATTTGTTCATATGGTGCCACATAAGACCGCTGACAGCCAGCAATTTCCAGCTTAAATTAGCCGGAAGGACTAAATTAATACCAATGTTAAAATGTTTAGGACTAAATTCGTCAAATTGAAAAGTTTAAGATTGACTTGGTACCAATACAAAAGAATTAAAACTATTTTGATACTTTTCGCCATCAATGAAGACCACAATAATCTCAACAGTCGCCACCCATTGTCGTTATGGCTGGGTTTATCACGGTGATCATAAAAGTTCCGTTCAGTGAAAAGAAAGCAGAACCAAGAATCAGTGGTCCAATCTTGGATAGGCGATGGGTGGTGTGATAGAGTTGCATAGACAAAACTAGAAAGCAACCTTCGGAAAGTACGGGACCACCTAATTTTATAGCTTAAACCGATCAGCTTACGGGGAATCGTTGCTTGTTTGCCTTCACTTGATAAGATTGTTAACACAATCAATGCAAAGAAAACAGTGATGATTGGATGCTAAGAAGGAAGTCCAACACACGAATGACTGGCAAGAAAAAGAGATTTAGACAAAAACAGAACCCAAATAACATGGAAATAACAAAAGCCCTTCAAACAGCAGAAATTGCAAAAATACATGGGTGTACATATGACCAAACGGCCCGAGTCAATCCTTTCGCGCCAGACACCAACAGGCCAAACAGAGAAATTTTGGTGATCTCAAAAAAACTACAAATCCTAAGCACTTTCAAGCGGCGACACCGACAGTGTCACTGGAGCGGCAGCGCAGCGTATTGGGGAGGAGTGGGAAGGTTCAGACGCCTCCGGAGCGAGCGAGACAGATGGCGCTCCTCCAGGACATAAACGCTTGCTGCGATTAGAAAGGCAGGAGCTCTTCGTCAACGTGGACACGCCCTGTGATTTATTTAACAATGAAGGCCTCAGCTCTTGAACTTCACCGAATTTTAAGCGCGGAAATCAGATTATGTGTGGACGTTGGTCAAGAGCTCCAGCCTTTCTTATCGCAGTAGTCATTGATGGACTGGAGGAGCACGATCTTTATCACCCTCGCTCTAGAGGCGCCTGAACTTCCTACACTCCTCTCCAGTGCGCTGCCCTGCCGCCCCAGCCTCAGCGTCGCCGCCCTTCCTTGCCCTCTTCGTTGGGCGCTTCTTCGACGGTTGAGATCTCGTCAGCGTGGTCTCCTTGCTCTTAGAGAAGGGCTCGACCGTGCAGTCCCATCATTTTCGGGATTGGATTCTGAAGACGAGTCCAAGCAAGAAAGAGGGTTTCTTCGGGTGTGGGGGATTTGCCGGTTCCTGCTTTGCTCTATCACCATCAGATCGGAACGGAGACTCGATTCTCCAGTCCTTCTGCGCTCTCTTACTTCCTCCGTTCTCTCGCAGTTGCCTTCATCCTATTCATTTTATATTATATATAGGAAAGAGAGTGTTTTCTGAAGCAGTTACAAGGAAAAAGAAGAGGAACGGTCGTTTATGTTTACGGCGTTCTTATTAATTACCGCGAATAAATCAAATAACAGATCCACATTTAACAGGAAATTAATCTGATGTGCATTAAATGCTGACCAATTCCCTGGCGCTTGGTCTTTTCAGCTTTTTGTGTCTATACACACACACACACACACACACATTGTGTCATGGTTGTGGGTTTAAGGAGAAATTTGGTTTTTCATATTGCCGAATTTTTAAAACTAAGGTATTTGTGATATGACGATTATGGTTTTCGAAACATATTTTTCAATTTCCATTCCATTTAATCTATTTAAGATACTATATAATTTGAGATAAAAGAAGCAGCTGGGTGCAAACCCAATGTCATTTTATATGAAAAACAAGCTTTTAAAAAAAATTATCATACAGTGTAAAGTGTATTGAAAAATTTGCAACAATTTTTCTCTTCAATTATTCGATAATTGGCATAAGAACACTGTATTGACAAAAAAGTGGCACCATTTATGGAAATAAATGTAATGTGATTACATTTTTAGAGAAATTGTATAGGTCATCAATACTTTTGAACTAGTAAACATACAAATGCTTTGCACCGAGTTACTTCTAAATTCTCAAATAGAACACATTGTTCCTAATTTTAATGGATGAGCTTATGAAAATATAAGTTTCTATAGTGTAAACTAACAATGATGGATATAACAACTCTTTCGAGAAAAATAAGGAAGTCAACCTCTTAGCTTATTACTAGTTAATGTATGTGTGCGCACTTATATTCCATTTACCGTGCAACATTATAAGCTGATAATAGAATTCATAACTTTAATTGGACGAAAAAAATTAAAATAAAAACTCAACATTATAGAAACTTTAATTGTATGAAAAAAAAATTAATTGTAAGAAAAAATTTAAAATAAAAACTCAACATTATATTCTTGTTTACTACTATACAAAGTCTCATATGCAAGAAAATCATGAACATTTTATTATCTTTTAAGTAATTAAAAGTAAACATTATTTAAAACTCATAACATAAATGAAAAATGAGGGAAACATGTTATGAATGAAAAATGAGGGAAACACTTTATTTTTTTTATAAACATAAGGTAAAAAATTAAGAAAATTAATGTCTAAAGTCTACAATCCTTTTATCACTAAGCAAAATACTGCAAGTAGAATGTAGTATCCAATTACTTCACTATGCCAATATTGATAAGCATATCAGTAGTCTTCTGAAATCCATAAGTAGTATTGGTTCATATTATCCACTATTCTCTCTTGGTTAATAAGTTCACTGATAATTTTAAAGTCCATCTCAATGATGAGTTTATGGAAGTCATGTTGCTTTGCGATGGTAAGTCCAACTATAGTGCCCATAGTTGTGCTTGTAAAGAAAAACATATTCCAAGAAATGATGTAAAACCACCAAACCAGTCAACCCCTTCATTTCGGAATAATCCTCCAATTCCTGCCAGTCCAAGATTACCTTTAGATGCTCCATTGGTATGCAAATTAATACATCTCGAAGGCGGAGGATCTTAGGCAACCATAATGGGAGAAATACGTGATCCGCTATTAGACAAGATGATGAAGCCATGATTTCCTTATTGTGTGATTAGCTTACTTGTAGAGGGTTGGAAGATAAAACAAAACTTTCTTGGAAAAGTGACTTGTTTCGCCGTTGCCAAAAAAACCATATACTCACGCCAAAAGTAGTACTCAAATCATAATGGGAGTTGAATCTCCCATTGTTAGCCATGTTGATTTCAACCATTGAGATAAATTCATTGAGAAGAACTCTTCAAGTCAATGTTGTAGGACAAAGTTGACCCGTATGTTATGAAAAAGTGGTCAATCCCGCAAAGCATGCAAAATTGTTCTCATTGAAGACTTACAATGCAAACAGTAAGGCTACGTTTAGTCGTCCGGATTTCTAATCGGAATAGGATTTGATAGGATAGGATATAAAATCCTGATATTTTTTTTATATCATGTCCATTGTTTGGTGAATTGCAGAATTAAAATCGGATATATTCACATCATATCATGTGTGTGTGTGTATATAAACGGCATATCATTATAAATGAACCTAAATGTTCTTAAACGGAGATGGTGAAAATTTCTCGTAACACTATTCCTTAATTTATTTCTATTTTATTTTTCCTCTTTCTTATATTATTTTCTTTATTATTTATTTTTTCCCCTTTCATCATTCTTTAATAAAATTTTATTAAATAGTAAACTGTATTAACATACCTAAAATAAAAAAAAATACCTAAAATATATAATAAATATAAATATATTAAATATAGATTGAATGTTATTATAAGATAGAATTAAAGTTGAATATATAAATTAAAATAAGATTAATTAAAAATAAATTTTATTTATTTTTATTTTAATTTCTTAAATTATAATTCAAATATTATTTATATTGAAATATAATTTCAATTTTGCTAATTTAATCAAGAAAAATAACTTTCCTATTATGGATATTAAAAATCCTATCTACCTTTATCCCACCTCTCCCATGAAATAATTTTATTCTGTCTATATCCTCCTTATATCCGACTTAATCCTGTCTTGAGCGAGTATCAAACGTATTCTATCCCGACTGTCAAACGCAGCCTAAGGGTTACCTTCCATATTGTGAGACATCCTCAATTCATTGGTTAATAAATGCTTATGTGCCGCTAGTCAGTGAAAGGTTCTAATACGTTGAGGTACCCTCTACTTCTATATAAGGGGCTATATCCTGTCAGTTTCTTGATTGTCGATCTCCTTGATAATTTCATATGATGACTTGACAGAGAAAGATCCAATGCTTTTACCTTCCCACAATAGACAATCTTTTTCATATAAGGGACTATATCCTATCAGTTTCTTAATTGTCGATCTCTTTGATAATTTCACATGTTGATTTGATAGAGAAAGATCCAATGCTTTTACCTTCCCACAATAGACAATCTTTTCCATATAAAGGACTATATCCTATTAGTTTCTTAATCGTCAATCTCTTTGATAATTTCACATGTTAATTTGACAAATAATTTCACATGTTAGTTTTACCTTCCCACAATAGACAATCTTTTCCAATAATTGTGGCACTCCCTTTGATCTAAGTAGCACCGACATGGACACGCGACACGTGACACAAAACGACACGCCGACACGTTATTTCTCAGAAAAAGAAAATTTCGACACGTTGGGACACGTTGTATATTAAATGAATATTTTTATATATACATGATAAATTATTATATTTAAATTAATTTATTCAAATTCATAAATAAATAAATAATAAAAAAGAACCTATAATGAATCTATACTAATAACATTAATAAATTTATTCAAAAAATTGGAAAGACATTTTTTTGACTTTAACAAAAGTTATCGATGAAATAAATAACTAACGAGAGATTAGAGTCAAAATAAATTTATATTTTTCTACGGTGATCAAAATTTATCATTATTTAACATCTAATGCTTTTATTTTTTTGAAATAACTTTTTAACCCACCTATTTATTTATTTTTTAGCCTTAACCATTTATTAATAAAGTTATTTAACATTCAATATTTTTTTTTGGGGGGCTAAATGGGTCCCACCCATTTATTTCACCCTCTGCTTTCTTCCCCCACCCGACCCACCGCTTGCACTTGTCATTCCCAAAATTGACTGTCATTCCCAAAATTGAAGTCACGCTGCACGAGGCTTTTGTTTCTTCCCCAAAAGCTATCGTCTCCTCTCCTTGCTCTTCTTCCTAAAACTGAAAAAGCAACCTAAGTAAAGTAACAGCCTCCCTAGCAATCGCCTTCTCCTATCCCTTGCTCAGTCTCTACCTCTTGATCTTTGCTCTCTTTCAGGCGCCTCATCATAATCGCTCACCGCTATCTCACCTCCATTCCCCCCTTTGCCGTCGTAGCCTCGCATCCAGCCCTCCATCGTGGCATTGCGATTCTCCATCTCGGCATTGCAATTGGCGGTCACAACCTTCTTGATGGTCTTGGTCTTTACTCTTCCTCTACCCTCCCTCGCTGTCGCTCACGGCATCGCCTCTGCTCCCTCACCCTTGCCTCCACCCTCCATCACCTTCTTCTTTTCGCACCTGTAGACCCGCCCACAAACCTCCGAATACACGCGTTAGAATGTGTCGGAAAGAGTTGACCACATGTCGGAAACTCTAACACGTGTTGACGCGTCTTCGAACATGTCTGACACGACACGAAGGCCATCTGAACGTGTCCATGCTTCATAGCCCTTTATAAGCCTAAGAAATCTCTCATACTTTGTTCCATTCTGTGAATCCTTGCAGGAAGTACCTCCAATAATAATAGTCACTGATTGGATAATTTTCATGGAAAATGGAAAAGATGGGATAGAGGGGGAATCTCTATGATGGCAGTATGGAAAGATTAAGAAGAAAACGGAAAGTGGGATCCCAAGGAAAGAAAAGACGAAAAATTTGGAGGGACAATATATTTGACCAAATAAAAAGAGGAGAATAATGCTAAAAGCAAAGCCACATAAGAGAAAATATGATCAAAACACTGTAATAGAAAGTGTCTAAGCTAAATAATGAATGAAAAAAGTGCGGCCAAAAATAATGTGACATAATCCTGAAAACAAATTTTGTTTGATGAATGATTTTTAAGAATATGAGTATTCATTTATTTTATAAGTGAATTTGCATGAAATAAGGATTAAAGATGAAAATCACTTAGATATACCCTTGGTTAAATGGATGTACGAAAACTTGACTAATAAAATATACATCTAATAAGTAAGGTGGCTTGTTTAGCCGTAATTAGCTTTCTTGCAAAAAATAAAAGTAATTATTTTGGTGAAGAGTTGACGTGGATCATTGATTTAAGTAAGAAGATAAGTTGATTTTAATTGATGCTACACGTTACAAAGAGATAAACATTTTGTTCAGAAGGTTTTTTGGAATCTCTAAGGAAGTTCCATAAGTGGGAAAACTATAATAATAATATTTAAAAGCAGGATCTTTCGTAACTAATTGATTTATTCATACTCTGCATGGTGCAATCTGAATTAATTTAATCAAAGGACGTTTTTCAGGAGTTAGCTAAAATATTAATGGAATAAGATCAACAAAAAGTTTTAGCTTCTGCAATACATGAGATATATTTAAAGACAACATAGAATGCATTAAAGAAGTTCTGTAAATTGCTACCTAATCTCATTTTGGTGAATTATTTTTGGTTAGTGGAAGGAAAGAAAACATATACTATGTTATAAAAACTATTCTCATAAATCAAGCTTTTCCTCAGTATTTCATTGCAGATACATCGGGAAATCTTTCGTGAATTAAAAGAAAGGGGTTTTAGCGATATTGATAGAATAAAGCGAAAAAGAGAATTGTGTAATTTCGACGTGAACCTATAAGTTTTTTAATGACCATCTAAAATAACAGAGTATTGCAATATCAATTATAATAAATTAGAATATATTGATAATATGTACAGTCAAAAGGAGGAAATGCACGATCTCGAAAGATATGGATAATCCAGAGAAAGGTAATGGCCAATCCTGAAAAATATGCGAAATCTAAGGGGGAGACACAGAATTTCTGAATATATATCATCAACCATCGTGGAATGGTTTGCATGGATATCGGGCAAACTCCTTGAGATAATGCAGAAAATGGCGAAGCACGCCATCGCTGTGTTATCATTCTCTATCGCCCTCCTCACCCTCGCTCCGCAATCATCATGTTCCCAGCCTTTCAAATCCGTCTCCTCCCGTCGCGCACCGAGGTTCCCCGGCAGATTCTCAACCTCCAAGCTCCACAGCCTATACGACACCCAGCTCATGAAGCAGGTTCCCCGGTACCAATATGAGACGCGGTACTTCGAGCAGCGCCTCGACCACTTCAGCTTCTCGAAGCTCCCGAAGTTTAGCCAGCGATACCTCATCAGCTCGGAGCACTGGTCTGGGCCCAAACGGCTCGGACCCATCTTCATGTACTGCGGAAACGAAGGTGATATTGAGTGGTTCGCCGCGAACACGGGCTTTGTATGGGAGATAGCCCCAAGCTTTGGTGCAATGTTGGTTTTCCCTGAAGTAGGTGCTCCTATCAAACTCGTGCATCTTTTTTGTGTGGAATATTTTCGAAAGTTAGACGAAAAAGGTCATGCTAAGGCCATTTCAAGAAGACTGAAAGCCCCGGGGTATAGAATAGTTTCTCTATTTCCTTGAATTCGTGGAGAAACTTCAGAACTTGAAAGCTTATAAAAAAAACCAAATGGCCCCCTTCTTCCATAAACATGTGTATTTTTGGCTGGTGTTATTGGAGTTTGATTGACGGTTCCCTCATTTTGTTTCATTGATGATTCGCAGCATCGGTATTACGGTAAGTCAATGCCCTTTGGGAGTCAAGAAAAAGCGTACAAGAACGCTGCTACCCTGTCTTATCTTACTACGGAGCAGGCGCTGGCTGATTACACCGAGTTGATCACGAGCTTGAAGCGAAACTTGTCTGCTGAGGCCTGCCCTGTTGTTCTTTTTGGTGGTTCATATGGTGGAAGTAAGTAAGCTCTTTAAGCTCTGGTTTGAACTCTATTTCTTTGTTTTTGGTCTAGTGTGTTTCACTACGCATAGATTAGGCAAAATAGTTTACCCAGAGAATTTTGATGAATTGTTCATCTTCTTGAACATTTAAGATTTTAGGCCTGTGCAGAAAATCGAAGTTGCTGATGTATAGGTCATTTTTTTCATTTTTCAATTTCTTGTTCCCCCTTGAGATCCTTTACAAATTTTGCACGGTAATCTTTAACAGTGTTAGCAGCATGGATGAGGTTAAAGTATCCACATATAGCCATAGGCGCACTTGCTTCTTCCGCTCCAATACTTCAGTTTCCAGAAATTGCGGAGCCAGACTCGTTCTACGACATTGTCTCCAATGATTTTAAAGTGGGTTGTTTAATTTTGACCTTGCTTGGCTTGTCTGAAGTAAATGCACTCGCATGCATCTATGTCTTCTTATTTCTGGACTGAAAATTGCAGCGTGAAAGTGCTAGCTGCTTTAACACTATTAAAGCATCCTGGAATGCATTGACAGCTGAAGGCCAGAAGAAGAATGGTCTCTCCCGACTGACGAGAATGTTCCGGTTATGTGGGTAAAGTAAACAAGGACCATGATCCTTCAGTCAATTTGTTACCAACCTCATTGTGTTTAAAGGAACTTCTAATGCTTAATGTCATCGCGTCGTACTTTGTGATGCCTAAATTAATTGAAGTCTGAATTTTGGTAGGGAGTTAAAGGATTCAGAAGACCTAGCTGGTTGGCTGGATTCTGCTTACTCCTATTTGGCAATGGTCAACTATCCATATCCTTCTGACTTCCTTATGCCTCTACCTGGATACCCGATAAGAGAGGTCAGTCAAGATTCTAATATAACTTAATCATTGCTATCTCTCTTTATCTGAAATAGTATTGTGACATGATGCCCTCTTTTTTCTTGTAGTTTCTATGGAATTGTAACAAAAACCATCTTTTATTATTTTCTGAAATTTGTGTTTTGAGGTGCATCATGGTGAAAGCAGAGGGAATTTGGTGGTCATTACATCTTGAGGAAATTATTCTGTAACTGGTATTGTTTTTGAATGCCCTGTCGTTAAGCTAGCTTAATTATATTCCCTGTCTTTATGTTTGCTTTTCGACATTTTGCAAATTTTGAAAGCACATGTTACATATTTGTATATTGAAAGTATATTATGCACAAAAATAAACTGGGTAAGACTTGAAATAATACAAGTTGGGTCGGTAGATGCAGAAACAGATTTAACCAAAGCTTGCTTACAGACACGAGGAGCCCAGATACAATTTAAACTCTTCATCTGAGTCCTGTTATCCTGTGATGTCAAGTGTCGGGCAAGTCAGACATCTCGACATGTAGTGTCCACATAATAAAGCATATGCATTACGATATATTAAACATATCAGCTGAGAATATTTGGATGCACCGCATTTTTGGCTCCTTACTAGGTCTGCAGAAAGATTGACGGTTGTCCAGATGGGACTAGCATTCTGGAACGTGTATTTGAAGGTGTTAGTGTCTACTATAATTACACCGGAAATGTTGATTGCTTTGATCTGTATGATGACCCTCATGGCATGGGTGGCTGGGACTGGCAGGTTTGAAACTGTTGATTCTCCTCTTTTTTCCCCCTAAAATTAATATATGAAAGGTGTTGCCTCTGGAAGAGAACAATGATCCAATGATGTCCTCGCTTTGTTTCGTTGTGGTGTACAGTCATGCACGGAGATGGTAATGCCCATGTCTAGTAACCCACATACGAGCATGTTTCCCAGATACGATTTTGATCTTTCTGCTGACAAAGAGTATTGCCGGACCGAATATAAAGTCAATCCAAGACCAGAGTGGATAACAACTGAATTTGGTGGAAAAGTAAGACGCCACTGTGATATTTATTTATTAATTATTCCTATCTCAAAGTTTTGCAGCACGACGACCTTGCATGTGTAGCTTCTTGGGCCATAGTCCATCCAGTTCTGTGACCTCTTGAGCATTTCTTATGCAGCATGGCATTCCCATTGATTGTCTATTCGTGTCCCATTATCTCTGTTCGGCACTCCTTTATTTAGGTCATGAGGCTGAAGCTGAATTTGTCTGATGACATTAGGCAGGAGATATCCAATTTAGTCATATACAATTAGGAGGAAGCTGTGAAAGAGGCTGCTGAAGATTTCAATCTACCTAAGCCAAAAAAAAATACATGATAATAAAAATATAAACTCTCAGCCTCATAGATAAAAAGGACAGACCTCTGCTTTGCTTTATCGCCTATGATGGGGAGTTTTCAAGTAAATGTTCAACCAATTATCAGTAACCTATAGTAATTTAGTAGCAATGATTGTTGCAGCTTTGGTTTTCTGGAATTATTTCCCTGTGATTATGGATGTGAACAAGTCAATCACTTGACATGGATTCTTTGTTAATTGGAGTGTTCGGAGCCTTTAGGTTATAGAAATAAATTTTAAGGTTGCACTTCAATGATATTTACATATGATTGTTGGACATTTGCTTATGTAGTGAATAGATCATTCGTGTGGACTTACAACATGAATTTTGGACGCATTTTAAAGGATATCATGACCACTTTGAAAACGTTTGGAAGCAACATCATCTTCTCAAACGGCCTTCTTGATCCTTGGAGTGGTGGCAGGTAGATCATTCAATAGCTTTTTGTCAAAACTGTCGTTTGATTGAAATTATTATCTGGTATTCTGATTCAATTGATTCTATGCCACAGTGTGACCCAAAATGTGTCCGATTCTATTGTTGCTCTAAACACACAAGAAGGTAGGTCGTCCTATTTCTTTCCTCCATTTTTTTCAAAATCTTTCTAGGACATAGAATGAGCAATTGACTTGAAGCTATATTTACCTTCATATGTCATGGGGGCACTGCATATATGGTTTCTACTGTGAAACACCATGCCTATTGCCTATGCCTACTTTGCGTTGTTTTTGTCCCTGTGAAAATGTATCTGGTGATATAGACTTAATGTGCTTCATGTGAAGCCTACATCGTATTAACTTATAGGGCGAAATGTCCATACGCCTCTTGTTCAGATCATTTTTTATTTGATCCTCTCACCCCTTTTCATTTCGAGTCACCATTCCTTTTAAATTTTACTAGTGCCCCCTCTCCTACCTCCTTAACTTCCCTCACCCTTATAAAATGTACAAGCAATACTTTTACAAAAGTTTCCAATTCGAAACAGTGTTCAGTCCGCTGTGTGCTATTTCATCTTATTTGATGGCTCTTCAAAGATAGATGATCAGTCGAACATATAAATCTCAAGGCAGCCACTGTGATAACAAACTAAAATCTTGAATCATAGGAGTGTTCGTCCTCCATTCTTCAGTGACGACAGTGTTCTCAGTGAAGACCATATCTCTATTTCTAAGATTTTTTAAAAGGTAGTCTCTGTTTTTGATGGGCTGCAATGAATAAATTAGCTCAAGTAAGTCTACTCGGTCGAGGCACCAAGAAATATTTACCTTTCCTCTATTAAATGAACCTACTGTGTTCACTTCCATGACATCACACTTTAAAATGCCTTAGATTTCTGTGGAATTTTTTCGTTTAATTCAATATCATTCCCACGTCGTTGCTTCAAAATGCAAGTACAAGATGTTATTCTTGTTCCTGTCGAAGTCATATGACACATAGTTTAAGTTCATACTTAGCAAGATGCAAACGTATCACGTGATTGCATTTTTCTGAGTAAGACCTCTTCTTGCTTCGAAAAATGCAAGCACAAGATGTCCTTGTTCCTGTCCCTAGTCTTTTGAATCTTATCACATAACTTCAAACTAGATGCTAGCATATGATGTGATCAATTTGGTTCAGCAAGATACCTTTTGATCTGTCGGTATAGAAGATGTGCCACTTCCAATGCTATCTTCGCGATATTAAGTTCTCTCTATCCTAACATCCCTATCAGTTTTATACGATGCAACTTAGTAGTGTTGTCAATTTGATCTAGAATAAGTTGCCCACGACGCCCAGCGAGTTCTTGAGTTATCACATCAAGTCGGGTGATAGTTCGACTCGACTTGTTTTCCCCCGTGGGTTACGTCAAAAATGGCCTTCGACGATTTTGCAGTCTAGTAATGGAATGACACTGCCTTGACAATCTGACTTTTTTGTTTCTTTTTCCCGCTGCAAAATATCGTACACTCTTTCCTAGCCTGTTCTAGGAGTCGCCTTCAGTTCTGCATATCATGATTAGCCACAGAAGACGATGTCGAGGCCGAGACTAATTCGTTTTTTGTGTTTTCATTTTGCAGGCGCTCATCACTTAGATTTGCGTGCTGCAACAGCGCACGATCCCGACTGGCTGGTCGAACAGAGAGCGACCGAGATCAAGCTGATCCGGAAGTGGTTGCGCGACTATTATCTGGCGAAGGGAGCTGCTAACTAATGTTGAAACTGGGGACAGGGCTGACATGCATGTAAATATGTAAATGGTCTTCCCTTTTTATAGATTGCTTGGAAAGAGAATGGAGGGTAGTCGTTACTCGTAAACGTGTTCATAAACAAAAGGCGAGACCGAATATAATAATGTCGGTTCATCGTTCTATAGTACAAAATTTGCAGTTCGCCTTTCTCTGTCCATCCATACAATTTGAAGCCCTAAGATTTGGCTCGGAGACCACGTCGTTTTAATTGTTTATCAAAGTCATATACGCTAGCATAACACTCATGTCAGCATCTGTTTGCCATCTCAGAAGCAACGAACACACGTCTGACGAGAACAGTGCCAAAATTGTCCAAGAGATGAAAGTTGAGGTCCTTTTATGCAACATTGAGAACTTAATAACAAAATTGTTCCATAGGTTAAAGTCGGTTCTTTTTCTTTTGGGCGAAAACCCCTAATATGCAAGTATACATCATCTAATTTTGCTATGATGCAGTAATTTGAAAAAAAAAAAATTTAAACCCAACACAGCCTTGATGATATTTTCAATTTTTAATTAAGAAGACTAGTGCAAAAACAAATTGCATTGACGTCTAGCATTACGTAGATCACGTCTTCTTTTCCTTTTTGTGGAAATAATTAATTTTCTCAAAAGATTGTCCTATAAATTGAAATAACTAGTAATATCAACTTGGGGGGAAGGGGTGAACAAGTAATTTAAAAAAGACTTGACAAAAAAAGTGCGAAATCAACATGTTTAAGTATTTGACCAAAAATAGAAAGAAAATGAGTTAAGTGGACATGAGTATAACTATTAGAAATAGTGTTAATATGATCAGATTTTTGGTAATTTCAGCAGTGTAGAAGTTTCTATAAGATAATAAGTGAATACAAGCAGAGAGATAAAGACTTTGCATTCAGAAAGTTTATATAATATGCCTATGTCCACTATCCCACAGTAACAATTTATTGACTAGATTCCCCTAGTTAAGAAAGAGAAATTACAATAGTGAGTATTGCTGCTTATTCACAAGCACTTCTTCTCAAAGTTGGTAATGTGCTCATACACAAGCTAATAGGCATCACTATCCAACATTGACATTCTATCAACACTTCTCAAATAATTACAATGGTAAGCTCTCGCTCTTTCTCTCAAGATAACAAAAGATTGTGAAATTCTCTTCAACTTTGGAATTTTTTTCTATTAATATATCTCTCTTGAGCATCTTGGTTTTCTATTATACTCCTCGATATCCAAAACTTGCTGTTGAATAATCTTGGTGAGGATCAATTTGCATACTTAGTCGTTGGATCATTGATGAGAAGATTAAGGTAGATGCTCAATAGATGATCCAATTGATTTGGTTGCCCAAGCATTCAAATTTTGGTATTTATAAGTAGAGCCTTCAATTAAGGAAAAGACTTTGTCTATGGGATGATGGCCAATCAGTTAAGATTCCTTGTAGTGATCTAGTATGGATTTCCTTTTTAAAAGATATTGATTTTCCTTTTTAAAAGATATTGATTTTCCTTTTAAGACTTCATTGCAATATTTACACAATAGGATAGCTAGTACTCACTAATTAACCTTGCTAATATTCAAGTAAAACCCTTGCTGATATCCTCCAAGTTTGTTGCTTCCTACTTCTTGAATATGAACACCCTTTTTTTGTCAAAGATAGGGGAAATTTTCAAATAATGGCTCGAAGTACTATAATTTTCTCAAATAAGGACATTGAGTTTATTTCAGATTTTTATTTGAAAAAATGATAGCACTTTGGCCCTCATTTAAAATTTTCCCTAAAGATAATAACTTGAGACTTGTTCATGTAGGACTTTCAGTTATATAAAGTCTTTTTTTAAGTGTGAGTATTACTTGAAACATAAACATTTCATGTATTTATCAAGATTTCTATAAACCTTTGATAAGTTTGTCAATTTTAAAATATATTAAGAGGTTTTGTCAACATAAATAAAACCCGGCGTCAGCAAATTCAAACAAATGACTGAGAACATGTATTAACAGGATTTTTTTTTACAAAGAAGTTAAACGGTAGAATGGATGGACAATGGTCAATATGCGGGCTTGAGACCATTTAGGATTGATCTAGTAGTCATGGTCGAGCTCAACTACAAAGCTCACAAGCTTTGTTGTGAAGGCTCATGGTCTGGCACGAACCTTGTGAGCTCGCGAGAACTTAGGGGGTGCATGATAACCTGCAATTTCTGTTCCAGAAATTGTTTTTCTGTTCCAGACCAATTTCTGGAATAGAAACCCGTTTGACAAATCCATTCCGTTTTTCAATTTCTGTAATAGATTTCTGTTCCAGAAATTGGTTTGGAACAGAAATCAGAAATTATTTTTTTCTATTTCTGATTTCTGAAATAGAAATCAGAAATTATTTTTCCCTCTCAACCCTAATCTCCTCTACGACGTCTCTCCCTCATCCACGTCTCTGCCTCCTCCTCCTCCTCCGCCTCTCCTCATCTCCTCAGAAATCGTTTTCACCATTTCACGCTCCGATCTTCTCCTCCGCCTCTCCTCATCTCCTCGAGACATCGTCTCCTCCACCGGACGCTCGGATCGTCTCCTCATCTCCTCAAGACATCGTCTCCTCCATTGGACGCTCGGATCGTCTCCTCCACTGGACGCTCTCTGCCTCTCGTCATCTCATCGACATCTGCTCGCGAATCCACCCCCTCGCCGCGACCCACTGCCCCTGCTTGTTGTCCGAGCACCCCTCAGCAACAGATCTCGCGCCTGCACCCCCGCTGCTCGTTCCCCTGTGACGCTAGAAGCCCGCTGCAGCAGATCCCGAGCACCGACGCCTAAGCCGCTCCTGCTCTGCTCCGTCTCACCAGAAGCTGCCACCGCCCTGCGACCTCAGCAATGCCCGGCGAGTTCGTGGGTCAATCTGTCAATCTGTCAGCTCGAGTTCGTCCGACGAGTCCCAGGATCGTGAAGTGCGCAAACAAGCAGAACTACCCGTCTCCTCCCTTCTGTGGTTCGTGCCGATATCACCTTCAAAATCACGTCTAGATTCGACTGTGTTTTGCGTGGGTTCGTGTGCTGAAGTTGGGTGGGTTCGTGTGCTGAAGTTGGGTTTGCTGCTCGTGGGTATGAATAGGAGATGGCTAGATTCGCCTGTGTTTTAGATGCATTAAGATGCTGAAGGAGAAAAGGTTCATGGCAGTGTGTTAAAACTCGGGTTTGAGTTGGATTTGTTCGTGAGGAATGCGTTGATTCACATGTATTCGGCTTTTCAAAAGGCTAGGAGTGCATGCTTGGTGTTTGATGCAGGGACTGTGTTGGATTTGGTTAGCTGGAATTCCATGATTTATGGTCATGTGAAGAATGGGGAAATCGATGTTGCTCGCGAACTTTTCGATGAAATGACTGAAAGGGACGTCTTCAGCTGGAACTCAATGATTGCGGGTTATGTTGCGCAAGGGGACATGGGCAAGGCACGATGGTTGTTTGATAGAATGTCGTTTAGGGACATTGTGTCGTGGAATTGTATGATTGATGGGTGTGCAAGGACCGGAAACGTGTTTGCTTGTAGGAGGATAAAACATGAAAAAGATGTTTTTGCCGTCATTACATAGAGAAATTTAATAGCACCAAATACAGGCATCCGTAATGGTGGCTGCCGGGAAGGTCAATCATCAGCTAGCACATAGCTTGTTGAGACACCACATTTTAATCATGCAATAGATTCCTCCCGCCAGCAAATAGTCCTAAACAGGGACTAGAAAATACGATTATATACATGTATGAGAAACATATTTTGAATGAATGCAGGATATTAGTGGAAATGTTCCAGCGGGTGAGGTTGAACCATGTGTTTAGAGAAGCTAACTGCTGTGCATATGCACTTGCTGGGTTAGGGAATGATTTTGAGATGGAATAGGTTGTTTTTTATGATACCCGACTGGCTTTTGAACTTGTTGGCTAAGGATGATGTAACTACTGCTCTAATATTTCTGCTAATGCAAGCACTTTAGACTCAAGTTTTGAGAGGTATGCCTCCCTTCTTGGTTGTGTAATATGTAGGCATCTTCATTTGTTGCTTAATGAAGTTATGCTTTTACCCCCAAAAAAAAAGAGTATATTATTTGATCGTAATTACCTATCTAGGTGGATGAGTTTAGAAAATTTGATGTAACAACTCTTACTTTGTATTTTTTTTCCAAAAAAGGGAGACTTTACCAAGTCCCAAAAAAAAAAAAAACTCTTACTTTGTATTTGGGTCAATGGATTAAGAAATAGAAGTTTGTAAGAATGGACATCTCATTTGCTCAAAAAAAAAATTGTTTTAATAAATAGAAATTTTATACTGTTATCAAACGAATTTCTATT
This sequence comes from Eucalyptus pauciflora, assembly GCA_007663325.1. Lineage (NCBI taxonomy): Eukaryota > Viridiplantae > Streptophyta > Magnoliopsida > Myrtales > Myrtaceae > Eucalyptus > Eucalyptus pauciflora. The sequence continues at coordinate 5,539,627 of VMYD01000012.1, forward strand.
TCTGAAATAGAAATTTTGTATCGTTATCAAACAGATTTTTTTGCTCAGAAACTCGTCCAGAAATAGAAATAGAAAAATCTATTTCTGTTCCAGAAACTATTTCTGGAACAGAAATGTTGTCATGCACCCCCTTAGTGAACGCTAGCTACGAGTTCAAGTCGTGCTTGCATGGCCGTGTCGCAACAAGCCTTGAGCAAGCTTGCCTTGCTAGAGAAGGGGCGCGAGGAGAGGGGCGAGGCTGAGGGAGAAGGTGATAGGGTCGTTGTCGGGTGATGGCTCTCACTGTTGGGGGTGGCCGGCTCAATACATCCCGTCGTCGAATTTAGACGAGGGTAGCATTTATTTATTTTATTTTTTTTTATTTTGGAGAAATGCAAAATGTAAAATTTTGAAGCGTGCAAATGATATATTGTGGCAGGGAGCAAAATTGAAGATGCTTTTGCAGCTGTCCCTTCTTCTTAATAGAATTATATCTCACAATAGGAAATTAAGAAAATTATGTTGTCATGAGGAGCAAAATTTGAAGATGCTATTTCCCCAAAAATAGGAAATTCCTGACCTTTTTAAATTAAGAAACCAAAACCCAATTGAAATTAAGAAAATTATCCGAATAAAAAAAAGGATTAATGCCACAAAAACTACCAATTAGGTACACCGGCGATTAGGATGAGAACGGTTCTCGGGTAGAATCGAGAATCAGGGAACTGATTTGGCTCCGGATTCCAAGGAGTCGTGGCTCGGTTCCCGTTCTATTTTTTTCAAAGAACCGCCGTTCTCGTACTTCTTCTCCTGCTTTCCTCTCCAAAATCGCCAGCCCCACGACCTCCCGTGCACCGGCCCCATCACTGGCGACCGTTCCTCTCCGGCAAAGCTCTCTCCTTTTTCTCGTTCCGGCGCCTTCGACTTCTGCCGGTGCCTTGTTACTCCCTTTTGACTCACGGGTCGCGGCTTCGTCATCGTCTGTAAATCAGGTAACGTCTGATTCTTTCCTGCCATGCGTTGGTTTGATTTTAGTTGGAACCGAAGTTCAACCTTCTGTGTCCAACCATGTGTCGGGCTTGAATGAACTGGGTCATTTGATTTCGAATCATTGGCATTTGAATCAGTCCACGAGTCTAGAATTGGAGTGAGTAAAATCTACTCCTCAAATCGTCGACCATAATCCGTTTGATAAAATGCCCCGCAGGCATGATTGAGAAATAATACGTGATATTATCATATCTGAAGTTAACATATTTTCCCAATTGATTGCCAAACTACGCATACTGTTAAGAAAAGTCAGAGACAGCGCATTTGCACGCAGAGGAAGAGCCCTCTCCCAAAGGCCCAAGTTTGGGCATTTTGTAATTTTAGGATGATGAGGCGCTTTTTTTTTTGTCCCCTTTTCTGATCTGATATGAGTAGTAAAGATCTTCTGTATACCGACCTGTTGGTGAAGTTGAATGACACCAAATTTGTTTGTTTGATCTATGTAGTTTACAAGTTTAATCATGCAAAATTCCTCTTAATAGTTAACCATCATTACATAAGACTTGGGTTAAACATGAACTGGGTAATGCATATTTCATGCTCTGTTTCAAGATAATAACAGCAGGAGAGCAAGCTCTAGAATTTCAGTTTTGTTTTTATTTCTATGCTTCCTAGAATTTGTGTTGCATGGAGGTAATGTTGTTGATTCTTATAATCCAGCAAAGAACTCCTTGCATGGGAAATAATCTGCTTAAATTGCTGATTTTAGTGTGATAGTAGGTGACTCTGTCGTTGTAATCTTATATCTGGGAATTGTTGGAAGGTGCTGATCTTGACCTGTTCTGATTTGGATTTTGTGATCATAATGTGTGTTTCTATTGTGCTTGGACAAGTGGTGGATGTTTTGCTTCAAATTTTAATTGCTAGACATATAAATTCTAAGCTGAGGGTACTTTGTAACTATCGCACCCGTTGTACCAGAATTTGGGTACTTGTAAGCTGAATTCAACTAGAAGCAGGTGACCTTTGTGAGAAGCTGCTGATCTTGATCTGACGTGATTTTGACAATATAGCATGGTTTTTTTCTGTTGAATAAGGTGCAGATTACATGTTCATCTTCTATGGTTTGTTACTTTTGACAAATGAGAAGCTTCGTTCATCTTTGTTTTGCTTAACTAAAAAAGAAACCAAAGAAAAACCGAACCTGTTGCACCCTGGAACCAACCATGGAACTTGTAACTGGGTAGGTTCCAAGTATCGAGTTTTGAGCTTTGATAGGTAGGTTTTAGATTCCAAAAAATAAGGAACTTGTACTAACGGGTAGATTTCAATTTCCAGGTGGAACCTATTAGTAATTTGGAACCACTCACCCTTACTTGTGATAAATTTACCTTAAATTAAAATTTTGATCATAAAAAATCTTAAACTAGTACACGTGACAAATTTATCCTGGATAATTGTTTTTTGGCAATCAAAAATCTCAATCTGATATATTTTTGACAAATGTATCCTATGTCAATTTTTATTAGATTAGATTAATATAATGAAAAACCATAATCTGAACAGAGGGTAAGACCTAAAGTGGTCGTCATCTAATTAAGCGATTTGACGATAAAATTTAGTGGAAACTAATGAATTGTAAATTTGTCACAAATGTATTAATTTGAAATTTTGATGGTCAAAAAATTAATTTAAAGTAAATTTATTTTGGAATTTTTCGTGATAATCCAATTACAAAACTATTTAAATTGGATTTCTTGCTCATATCACCACATATATTTAAGGAAAATTTTCAAATAAAGGCTTGAAGTGCCAACTTCTCAAATAAGGATCTAAAGTAAATCTTGTGTCAAATAAGGGCCTGTAATGGCTATGGTTGTCTCAAATAAAAGCCTCAAATGGCCATGGTTATTTCAAATGAGAGTCTGACCTCATTGGTTGCTAGTTGGCTATATATTCTAACCATTAAAGGGCGTTTTAGTCCAAATACGATTTTGTATATTACATTATTTTTTAATTATTCTCTTCTTTCCCCCCCTCCTCTTTCCGGCAAGGGCTAACGGCCACTGGTAAGGGCTGGTAGGGCCTACAAGACCTTGCCAGCTAAGGGCGAGGCCACCCTTGCCGGGGTAGGCCTCGCTTGGGGCCAACAAGGGCAGCCTCACCTAGGATTGCCTCGCCTAGGCAAGATTGTCCCTTGCCTGTGGCTGATTGGCCACTGGTGAAGAAAAACCAGAAAAAGGAAAAGAAAAAAGATTTTTTTTTTTCAAAAGGCAAATGATGAAAATGTCCTTAAATAGCCGGAAAGTTAGACCTTTATTTGAAACAAATATAGTCACTTCAGGCTTTTATTTAATAAAATGATGGCATCTTATATCTTTATTTGAAACAAGATTTAATTCAGATATTTATTTGAGAAAATGAAAACTGACACTTATTTGGAATTTTCTCTATATTTAAAAAATCCTCGATGAAGAACAGAGCTCTCCAACGACAACGAGCAAGCGAAAATGGCGAAACACGCCATTGTTGTGCTACTCCTCTCTATCGTCCTCTTCATCCTCGCACAACACTCATCATCTTCCCAGCCGTTCAAACCCATCTCCTCCCATCGCGCCCCTAAGTTCCTTGGCGGATTTTCAACCTCCAAACCCTACCATCACCACCGCTGCAACCACAACCATCGACGACTGGAGTGGCTCTGTCGGTACCAATATGAGACGCGGTACTTCCAGCAGCACCTTGACCACTTCAGCTTTTTAGAGTTGCCGACATTCAACCAGCGATACCTCATCAGCTCGGAGCATTGGTCTGGGCCTGATCAGCTCGGACCCATCTTTGTGTATTGTGGCAATGAAGGTGACATTGAGTGGTTCGCTGCCAACACAGGCTTCGTGTGGGAGATCGCCCCAAGCTTTGGTGCCATGGTGGTTTTCCCTGAAGTAAGTGCTTCGGTTGAATTCATGTAATAATGAGCCATCCAATTATGATGAATCCATAATATCCGAATTTGAGATTTTTTTCTACCAAACGAGGTGATATCAAAATTGGAATTGCGTACATTGTTATGGCCAGCATAATCACAATCCAAGTAACAATTATCACCAATTTTGTAGAAACTGGCTATCTTATAGTTATTCCACTTACCATGATTATAATTACGGTAAGCGATGGTACTAGGGAATTCGTATTACAGTTAAGGAAACAATCATATTCTATAGGATTTTGGATAGCCATAATAGGCTTACTATTAAAACCACCTGGAGGACTACAAGTCATCAAAAATGTGACTAAGACCAAGAGGATAGCTGCCCCATGTCCATGAACTCCTCCGTGATGAACTGACTTGTTTTTTATCCGAAGACTATCGGATGTGTTTTTTTCGCTTTGCTAAAATATAATCCTTCTAGCTATCCCATTCCATTGGGATCATTGGAATCACAAACCATGTTGGGGAAGATCACCATCCATAATAAACTAATTTTTCCTTAGACCCTTTCAAATCTCGAATTCGCCAGTTATCCCCTTATCATCCATAGCAAACCAATTTTTTCCACATTCTTGACAATTTAACCTTTTCAAATCCCTAATCCATAACTGATTATTCTTCAATTTTTAGTAACGAGGACGGTTTGAAAGATTATTTTTTAGCAAAGAGAAAAAGCACATCCCGACAAGAGAGTTTTTCGGAGAAGAAACGAGGCAATTCATCATGGAGGAGATCATGGTCATAGGGCAGCTGTCCTGTTAGTCTTGGTCGCCTTTTTAATGGCTTGTAATCCTCCAAGAGGTTTTATTGATGGTATGCCTTTTATTGCTATACAAATCCTCTAGAATATGATTACTTCATTAACTATAATACGAATTCCTTAATGGCATCACTTACTGCGATTATTGTCATGGTAAGTGACATTACAAGGAGGTGGCCAATTTTTACGAAGTTCGAATTGTTACTTGCATTGCAATTATGTTGGTTACAACAATGTAAGCAATTCCAATTTTGATATCATCTTCATTTGGTAGAAAAAAATCTGGAGTTCAGATATTATGGAATCATCATAATCTTCGTGTGGGAGATTGTGTCCCGTGAGTTTAGTGTGGAATTTTTTCGAAAGTTGGACGATAAAGATCCATGCTAAGGACATTTCAAGAAAACTGGGAGTTCCGTGCATATAGTAGTTTCTCTGATTTCCTTCGTGTTTAAATTTAGAAAACTGGAAAGCTTTTACGAAGACCCAAATGCGCCCGTACCTTTATGAACATGGGTACTTTTTGGCTGGCTTTATGGGAATTTGATTGATAGTTGCCCTCATTTTGGCTGACTGATTGATTCATAGCATCGGTATTATGGCGAGTCGATGCCATTTGGGAGTCAAGAGGAAGCGTACAAGAATGCTGCCACCTTGTCTTATCTTACGGCAGACCAAGCACTCGCTGATTTCTCGGTGTTGATCACAAACTTGAAGCGAAACTTATCTGCTGAGGCTTGTCCTGTTGTTCTTTTTGGTGGTTCATATGGGGGAAGTAAGTAAGCCCTTCAAACTCCATTTTAACTCTTTTTTTTCCTTGTCTAGTGTGTTTCACTATGCATAGATTAGTCAAAATAGTTTCCCTAGAGAATTTTGATGTATCAGTCATCTTCTTGAACATTTTAAGATATTTAGATTGGGCAGTAAATTCCAGTTGTAGATGTACAGGTATTTTTCTTTTGTTTTCTTGTGCCCCTTTGAGATTCATGAGACATTTTGCATGGTAATTTTTCACAGTGTTAGCAGCATGGATGAGGCTAAAGTATCCCCATATTGCCATAGGCGCACTTGCTTCTTCAGCTCCGATACTTCAGTTTGAAGATATTGTCCCACCAGAATCGTTCTACGACATTGTCTCCAATGATTTTAAAGTGTGTTGTTAGTTTTAAACATGCTTCACTTGTCTGAAGTGAATATACTTAAGTGCATCTTTGTCATCTTATTTTTTTTTCTGAAAACTGTAGCGTGAAAGTACTAGCTGCTTTAACACTATTAAAGCATCCTGGAATGCATTGATATCTGAAGGCCAGAAGGAGAATGGTCTATCGCAACTGACAAGAATGTTCCGGTTATGTCGGTAAAGTAAACAAAGACAATGATCCTTCAGTCAATTTTTTACCAACCTAATTGAGCTTACATGGAGTCTAATGCTCAATGTCGTTGTGTCGTCCTTTGTGCTACCTAAATTAATTGAAGACTCATTGTTGGTAGGGAGTTAAAGAATACAGAAGAGCTGGTTAATTGGCTGGATTCTGCTTACTCCTACTTGGCAATGGTCAACTATCCATATCCTTCTGACTTTCTTATGCCTCTACCTGGACATCCTATAAGAGAGGTTAGTCAAGATTCTGGTATAACTTGATCATCAAATGAAACCTCGGTCCCACATAATGCTATTTCTCTCTATCTGAAATAACACTGAAACCAGATGCCATCTTTTTTGTTTCTAATTTCTAGGGAATTCTAATTAAAATCATCTAGTAAGATTTTCTGAATTTGTGTCTTGAGATGAATTTGAGCGGTAGCTGAGGGAATTTGGTGGTCCATACATCTTAAGGAAATGATTCTCTAATTAATTTTGTTTCTAAATGCCCTGTCTTTAGGCTTGCTTTTTTGAATTCCCTGTTTTTAGGCTTGCTTTTTGACATATAGTAAATTTTCAAAGCAAAGATTTGCTTACTGAGTTGGGAGATGCAGAAACGGATTTAGCCAAGGTTTGCTTGCTGACACTAGAAGCCCACTTGCATTAATAAGGGAAAAAAAAGGAAAAGAAACAGGCTGAAATCAACACCATCCACTTTAAAACTTTACGTGCCCATTATGTTAAGAAAGGTCGTTCCCAGTTTACTGAACTTGCTCACAGGCTTTGTGATACTTAGCCAAAACTCTTTCTATGGTATATATACATCCTACCTGTAACATTTTCTGGATTCTTTTCAGCTGAATCCTTTTATCCTGGAACTTTTGAGTGTTGGGTGAGTCAGACATCTCAACATGTAAAGCCCACGTAACATAGCATATGCAGAACAATGTTTTGAACATATCTGCTGAGCATATTTGGATGCACGTTCTATTTTTCTTGTTACTAGGTCTGCAGAAAGATTGATGGTTGTCCAGATGGGACTAGCGTTCTGGAACGTGTATCTGAAGGTGTTGGTGTCTACTACAATCACACTGGAGAAGTCAATTGCTTTGAATTGGATGATGATCCTCATGGCATGAATGGCTGGAACTGGCAGGTCTAAAGCTGTTATTTCTACTCTTTATTAGTGTTCCCCTAAATTTAAAATATGAAAGGTTTTGCCTCTGGAAAAAAAGAATGACCTAATGATGTTAGTGCATTTTGCTCGATTCATTGTGTTGTACAGGCATGCACGGAGATGGTTATGCCCCTGTCTAGTAGTCCAGATACAAGCATGTTTCCTACGTATGATTTTAATTTTTCTGCTTTCCAAGAGGAGTGCTGGACTGATTTCAAAGTCAATCCAAGACCAAGGTGGATAACAACTGAATTTGGTGGGAAAGTAAGACATCACTGCGATATATATTTATTTATTTTACATTGAAGGTTTGCAGCATGACAAACTTGCATGTGTAGCCTCTCGGGTCATATTCCATCCAGTTCTGTGTCCTTTTTAGCATTTCTTAAGCAGCATGGCATTCCCATCAATTTTCTGTCCCCTTCCATTTTCTCCGTCTGTGTTCCCTTATTTCGTTTATGAGGCTGAAGCTGAAGTTGTCTTTTATAGCAAGAGATATCCAATTTAGTCACATACAATTAGCAGGAAGCAATGGAAGAAGTTGCTGAAGATTTTAATCTGCCTAAGCCAAAAAAAGACATGATGAAAATCATCCTTCTCACCAGCTAAGTGCATAGATTTCCTAGGTAAATCAAGCAATCATTTCTTTAAGTGTTGGCAATGGAGGCGTGTTGTGCAGTAAGCCTCATTAGGATCCAAACATCTGATGCCTCAGATTTATACAAAGGAGAAAGGGGAAACTCGTGGTTATTATGTGTGTTTCCTTCTTTTTATTTTGGGGAGAAAAGGAAGGGGGAGGGGGGATATGAAGTGGCTGAATGTGCATGCCTTGGGCAGATGTCTACCTCGCTTGATCGCCTACGATGTGGAGTTTTCAAGTGAGTGCTTCAATCAATAGTAACCTATATTAATTAATAGCAAAAATTGTAGCAGCCATGATTTTCTGGGATTATTTCCTTGTAATTATGGACGTGATGAAGTGAATCACTTGACGTGGGTGATTGGAGTGTTCAGGGCAGGCCTTTAAGTTGCAGAAATAAATTCTGAGGTTGCAGTAAAATGATTTTTACATAGAAATGTCGCATGATTGCTTATTTAGTAAATAAGTCATTCTCATGGACCTACAACATGAATTTTGGACACATTTTGAAGGATATTATGACTGATTTGAAGACCTTTGGAAGCAACATCATCTTCTCAAATGGCTTTCTTGATCCTTGGAGTGGTGGCAGGTGGGTCTTTTAATATGTTATGTCAGAGCTGTCAGTTGTTTGAAATTTATTATCTGGGATTTTGATTCTGTTGATCCTATGCCACAGTGTGACCCAGAATGTATCTGATTCTATTGTTGCTCTAAACACGCAAGAAGGTACGTTTGAGTTGAAATGTTACTTTGTCCTATTTCTTTCCTCCTTTTTTTATGGCATATGATGAGCTAGTGACATGAAGCTACATTTACCTGCATATGTCATGGGGCACTCCATATATGGTGTTTCTATTGCGAAACACCATGTGTATGCCCGCTTACATTGTCTTTGTCCATGTTGTCCTGTGGGTTTCATTAGGATTGTGACTTCATCTTGTGATATGGACCTTATTTTCTTTGTGTGTTAACTTATAGGGTGAATGTCCACATGCCTCTTGTTCAGGTCATTTATAATTTGATCCTCTCATCCCTTTTCATTTTGAAAAGCCCTGTCCCTGTACCTTTTGAATTTTACAAGTGGCCCTCTCTGCCCCCGTAACTTCCCCAAACTTATTGAAATGTACAGGGATTAGTTTTAACCAAAGTTTCCAATTCGAAGTGGGAGGGGGTATTTTCTTCTGTAATGATTGAACTCTACTTTTACTTTTATGAAGGTGATGACTTTAATAATATCAAGCAAGTCCATTGTCTTTGATTTCAATTTGAATCAGCTGATTTTGTTAGGTCTGACAAATAAGTTTTGTTAATAAGTGCTCCATGGGCACTAGTTTTAACCACTAAATATAGTACAAAAGCGTATAAAAACACTTTGAAAATTGAACATGAACATATTTCAAGAGAGCAGTATGCTTTAAATAGAAACTTTTATATTACCAAGGCATTGTTAGTAACCCTTAACAAGTGCCCTAGGGGCAATCTTTAGTATTTTTCTTGACAAATTCCCCCTGAAAAAAAAAGTGTCTTTTTATGTGGCATAATTTTTTCCTTTGTGACTGCCGACGTACTAATGTGATGATACATGTCAACCTTTAAATTGGTATTGGAGCTTACCGTTCTTTCAATCAACCATTAGTGTGCCTCATTTGGCAAATTGAAGACCTCATGAGAAAAGCACATTACAAGCCAAGTCTTTTTCTTGGTCAGTTTTTGATTGAAAAACTTGACGGAGTGACCTGGTTGAAAGTGAAATCAAAGTTGAGTGACTCGATTGAAAAATGAAAACACTGTGACCTATATTATAGGTAGGATATGAATGCATGGCCACAAAATATGTTAGCCTACAAATAGTCCGCTTACCACTCTCTCCAATGACAGTGAATAATCTTCCGTCTTACCCAAAGGAGGTTAAATGTAAAAGTTGATGAGCAGAAACCTAACAAACATGGACGGATGCTGTGTTGCACATTGTTAGATAGTGCAGAAATATACTTACTGATAAAAGGAATTTAGGGATCATGTTATAAACTTCCAAATGTAAATCCCAAATGTTATAAGGGACAGATTATAGTCAATACCTTGTCAAACTATCATGTGGCCTAAAACTTAATAAGTATTCTTAAGCTTAACAGTGTTTAGTCTTTTACATTTTGTACAATTTTATCTTATTTGATGGCTTATATAAATTGCAAGGCAGCTACAGTGATGACAGAACCTAAACTTTTGAATGTACTTCCCAATTACAAGTGTTAAGTCCCGCATTCTTCAGTGAAAACTGTGTTCTCAGTGAAGACCATAAGGTAGTCTCTGTTTTTCTGGGTTGGGATGGTAGTCTCTAGGGATGGTTTTTGCAATGAATAAATCACCTCTAATAAGCACTCAATTTGTATTTTTTATTTTTGGGTCGAAAGATAAGCATCCGATTGAGGCATCAAGAAATATTTACTTTTTTCATCAAATGAACTTACTCGATTTTCACTTCCATGACATCATATATAATAATCCCTTAGAATTCTATGGTATTATTCTGTTTATTCCGATAGCATTCCCGTTTTCTTGCTTCAAAATGCAAGTACAAGATGTTATCCTTGGTCCTGTCCAAGTCATAGGACTCGTATCTTTTAAGTTCACACTCAGGGAGACATATCATGTGATTGCTTTTGCTTCAGCAAATACTTTTTTTTTTTTTGCTTGGGATAATGTCACAAACAGTCCCTCAACTTCGACCCAATGTGCAGTTTGGTCCCTGAATTTTTAATTTGTTCAATGTGGTTCCTAAACTTTAGTATAATGCACAATATGATCCTGAACCTTTTAACTTGTTCAACTACATTGAACATTCTCATACAGTTTAGGGACTGTTTTGAAAATGTACAGAAGTTTGGGGACTTTATTGAACAAATTAAAAGTTCTGTGTTGGGCTAAAGTTTAGGGACCATGTTAAACAAATTAAAAATTCAGGGACCAAACCACACATCGGACCAAAGTGCAGTTACTGTTCAAAAAGCAAGTACAATATGTCGTTTTTCCTGTCCAAATCTTTTGAATCATATCACATAAGTTCATACTTAGCAAGATGCTAGCATATGATGAGATCATATTTGGTTTAGTTAGACACTATTTGACCCATCATTTTAGAAGATGTGCCATTTCCAGTGCTGTCTTCATGATATTAAGTTCACTACTCCCTAACATCCCAAGCAGTTTTATATGAGGCATGGCAGCTTGCTAATTTGCTCTCTAATAAGTAACCCAACTGGTTTTTGAGTTATCATCTATTTTATGATACTTGTGACTTGACTCATTTTTCCCAAGTGGGTTGCGACAAGAGGTTTGCATGGTTCTTTCCTTCCATTTAACAATTTTTTAGTTTAGTCTCCTTATTATATGAGACTGCCTTGGCAATCTGACTTTTGGTTCTCTTTTTTACTGCTAAATATGCACTCTTTTCTGGTCCCTTCTGGTAGCCACCTTCAGTTTTGCGTATCATGATTCATCCCCAGAGTAAAATAGGAAGACTGTTGGAGGTTCTTTTATAAGGCATCTCCTATTGATTAAGCAGCCACCGATGGCGTCGAGGCAGAGATTAATTGGTTCCTTGCATTTTATTATCAGGTGCTCATCACCTAGATTTGCGTGCTGCAATGGCAGAAGATCCCAACTGGCTGGTAGAACAGAGAGCAACTGAGATCAGGCTGATTAAGAAGTGGTTGAGCGACTATTACCAGGCGAAGGGAGCTAGTTTACTATATAATGTTGAAACAGGCGACAGGGCCACATCGATGTAAACATGTCCGCAGCCAAGTAAAATACGCAAAAGGCTACATCCATGTAAATAGGTCCACATACTAAATTGAAATGATTTTATGATAACTGCGGGCAGTGGTTGCTCGGATGGGGTATTATAAACAAAAGGCTTGACTGAATATTGGTAATTCGTTTTATAATGGTGTTTACTGAGTAATACAGAATTTGCAGTTCCATTACGAGGAAAGTTCTGTCGATGATTATTATTATTATTATTATTTTTTGGTGACATATAGGAAGGTAGGTAAAACTGAGAAAGTTGGATCTATTGCTTGAATGTGTATAACTGCATACTCGGTCTGCAAATAAAAGAAGCCTAGGTCCGATACCATAACATTAATCATGGTTTCACACGGTGCATATGCGTCGGGCTCAGGCCTGGACTCATCTCTTTATGGTGATGCTACGTTATTTGTAGTTTGAAACATGGTGTTTCGGCTTTCAGACTCCAAGCTGTCTGAAATGAGCATAATTTCTTCACAGCTAAGGCAATGTTTGGTTGTTGGGAATGAAGCCCCATTCTCTCTTTTTGGCACTGTTTGGTTACTGGGAATGGAATGAGGTGAAACGGAAATAGAAATTGGGAATGAAAATCGCTGCCCCTCTAGATTTCATGAACATGAGGGGGCCGAGGAATGAAAGATGATCAATGGGAATGAGCTTATTGAGAACGGAAGTAGACATAAGGATCATTAACTATGTCTTGGATTTGGTAACTTTTGTATGAAAAGAAATTTCAATATGGCAGGGTTTTTCATAAATAAAAAAGGCACCAACTTTCGATTAGGGCCGGTTTGTTTTTATGCGACGCTCAAACGATAGAGTCAAAGTGGTCCCTTCTGCAGAGGTTGGCGCCTTGTGAGGAACTCATAGTAAGCATTCTTTATCTGATATTGCCACGATGTCTAATAATTCAAAACAATAAAACTCTGAAAAATATAGGAAAATTGTCCAAAAAGTCATAAATTTATTATAAGAGAGCAAATTCAGTTCAAATCTTTTAATTTTGTCTATTTAGTCCTAAACTTTTGAAAACTAATCAATTTAGTTATAAACTTTGTAATTACATTAATTTAATTCTAAAACTTTTAATGATTTGACAATTTAGTCATTTCGATCAATTTTGATTAGAAATTGCTGATGGGGTGAGTTAGTTAGCGCCAACCGTCCAATGTGGCATAATTGGTGAGGTTAAAGAGGGCATGCTTCTTATCTGCACTGCTAAGCATAAACAATTTTCATGAAGATAAATCTAGGCCCAAGTCTATTATGAATTTTAATTCAATTAGTAGTGGAGTTGCCAAGTTGTTGCCACTTTCTTAGAAGTGAATCACCATTAGAAAGTTAATGGATTACTAAGCATGACACTTAGCACGAACTGTCCCAAATTTTATCAATCACAACCTGATACTCGATCCAATAATACAATTAATCTGACTTGTTGGAGTCACTACTAATCGGTTAGGGTTGATTAGACACTCAAGTGAAATGTGAGAGTAAATTTTACTTCCGTGAACCAGAGATTCAATAGATTTGAAGACTTGATTATTCTGGGTTAATCTAATGTTCTTTCAGTGGCTTTTCTCTTTATTTTGAAAATGTTTTTCCCAAGCAATCTTAGTTGATTTTATTCCATGCCACTAACACCACTTTGATTTCGAATGATCATGCGGGATCATAATAAAAAAAGTAACACCCAATAATCAAAGCAATAAATAGACTGGAGAATACTTTGAGAACCCAGATGTGTTAAGCAAGCAAAGCGTATCGGTGCCCATCACCATAAGGTTTCTGCAAACCATTACTTAAAAACATATAGATAGAATGCTTGAATGTTATGCATGTTTGTGCATGATGAATTTTAAATGATGTGTTATGGAATTAATTCTAAATGTCACCTACTAATTCTAAATGAGATACTAAATGCCACGTGATATAGAATTTACATAAAATAATTAACCTAATTAATGTAATCCACGTGAGACTCTCTAACATATATTTTTTTCTTCATTAATAACAAAAAGACAAATGCCCCTTAAAGTCTATAAACCAAATGTGCATGGATTTTCTGTTCTAGGACTAACCATGAACTAATCTTGTGATGCAAACCAATATGAAGTGCTATTTTAGATATGCATGAGACTAGAATGTGCGATAATGCTATGATGCCTCGAAATTATACATTATGTCTAATCCATCACATGCTAATTCAAGGCAATCACATTCCAAGCAATCACGGCAAACTACGCAAGATGATGTTAGGGTTCGACCTTAGTGCCTAAAGGCCTGAAAGCTTAACACGCCTTGGTTAATGCAGGCAAATGGTTAAAGAATAAATGATATAACCTATGGTTTGATCCTAAATAACACGCATGAAACTATAGAGTAAGATCAGAACTTACCTAGCCACACCAACGAAGCAAAAGCGAGCACGAGCAGCTACCAAAGTAATGCTATCTTGAGGGGCGAGGCGGTCGCAAGTGAAGCTCAGTGTTGGCAAAAATGTTGGATTTTCACCTACAATCCTCCCACCGAAAAAAAAAAAGAAAAAAAAAAGAATTCTATCGCGTAGGCAAGAGACTCATCTAACGGGGTGAAGACTGGGAATATAGGTCTTCTCCAATAGGTTACTACTGGACTGCCTCTTGCTTGGGTTGTCGGTGACGTGCTAAACGACATGCACGAGACAATTGCTAGTACTCAAGTCTCCCCACTAATTATGACACACAAATATCCTCATAATCAATTATAAAACGTTGAGCGATAGGGACAGTCTTATTGAGCCAGTGATAAAAAAACAATAGAGGAGAATCGCTCGAGTTTTGGATCTTCTTGCTATTTCGTATTAAGAGTGATAGATTTCAAATTAGATGTGCGAATCTCTTTACTCAATCATACACTTTTAATTCTAGTTATGAAAATCTTGGGTGCTGTTTTTGCAGCTGACGACACGTTGGCCATAGAATTAATCGGAGCTTAATTGGGGTTTGTTGGTTCGTCGGAAATGTTCTCGACCGGTGCGGGCAGCAAGAGGGGCAAGGCTCGGGGCCACGTTGCAAAGACTGGCCTAGGTAAACGCTGGAAAAGGGCTGTCGGGGAGCTGAGTGCCTCGGGAGGAGCAATAGGTGCGGGGACCTGTGGATTCTGTTGGGCTGAGACACCACCGGCGGGGGAATAAGGGCCTTTTGTTTCGTCGGGCGAAATTCTAGGGCTGATAACTTCTCGGGACAAATCCATGATAGACGCAGGAACTCACTGGCGCACTTGTGGACGCGATGGATACTCGTTTGAGCGGCTGAGTAGATACCACCGCAAAACCGACGAACTTACTGGATGTTAAAATATTTAAATAATAAATCACGCATTCATCTAATAGCTTAAATTTTTAGAACAAGTGTGGTTCCATATAAAATCTCACATGATGTCAGACTCGAGTTAGAATCTTTCCACACTCCATTTGCTTTTCCAATTTCCAGTGGTCCCACACAAAATCTTACACTGAAATTGAGAGAGATCCCGGCTTTGATAGTCCAGCATTTCGTTCTCACACTGTCATGTACTGGTTACCCCATCGGTGAAGACTAAATTGTCCGCCCCCTCCCTCCTTCAAATGGCTCGACAGGCCTTGTCTTTCATAGCAAAAGACTTCCACCCTATCCTTCGAAAGCCTGAACCCGCGCTCCTTTTGATTCTGGCGATTGCCGAATGTTAGCCCTGATTTGTCACCATGAATTGGTGCTTCCAGATCTCATCTTTCCTCGCAAATCTTTCGGTTGCCTTCTCTGCTCTTTTACTCATATCGTGCTGGAAGCGTGTCCAAATTCAGTCATCCTCATGAGTAGTATTAATTTCTTGATTCTCTTCCTTTGAATTATCCGCTTTGGCCAGCTATCCTCGTTCATCTTTATTGCCCCAAGATTTTGGATTCGGCTCCCCTTCCCTTTGAAATCTCTGCAGAATCCGTTTCTTGATCACAGCCCGCCTGCTCATGGAAACCTTCACTGGAGAGCAACTTCATCCGCAACTCCATTCACGGTTTTATCAACATTTAACTTCTTCCACAGCTTGGATTTTGGATGATATGATGTGGGTGAGATGACTGAGCTTAAACCTGTTAAATGAGTGGATCGGGTTATAAATGGTCCAACCCAAATCAACTCATTTAACCTGTTTATGATCTATTTATCGTAGTGCAAAATTTTTAACCCATATCTGGCTTAACTCATACTCAACCCATACCCGACTCATTTAACTAAATCGAAGAAAACCTATTTCTTATGATTTTTTTTTTAAAAAAATGGTATAGCTTATTTTTTTAAAATCGAATTTTTAATTATTTTTATTTTTAGTTTTTACAAATATAATTTTTCTCAATCTCTTTTCTTTTTCTTCTTCTTAAACTGGCCACCAACCACGATGACGGCTGGCGACCGACCACAGGCGAGCCTCCAGCTTGTCAGGCTTATTTGATGTCGGTGAGCTTGAGGCTCACCAGATCAACGAGGCTCGAGCCTCGCTTGACTCCAGTGAGCTAGAGTCTTGCCAAATGTCGGTGAGGCCTCCGCCTCGCTGAATTTAGCTAGCTTGAACCTCGCCTAACTGGTCGCCAACCATCGCCGTGCTAGTCACCGGCTAAGGAAGGAGGAAGGAGGAAGAAGAAAGAAGAAAGGAAAAAAAAAGGAAAGAAAAAAAGAAAAGAAAATTGAAATATAAAAAATAAATATAAATTTGATTTTTATAAATTTTTTTATGAAGTTAAAGAGGGAAGAGAGATATGTGACATTTTAGTTGGAAATGGGTTCTAAGCCCAACCCATTTAAGATCCATTTATCTTAAATCTTCAATTTTTAATCGTATGACTACGAGGGATGATGCCCGATAGATTTCAGATGTCCGACGGAGATCTAGATGCCGCTTGCGAATGGATTTTGGAACGATGCTCCTAATTATGTCATTTTCGAGTGAGATCGAGATATTGCCATACTCAATGGGGCTAGACGATGTCCAGTTATGCCAGAAGACCAACGACACGAGTGTCGATCGTGGCTGAGAATAGTTGTAATAATCTGGAGTTGTGTGGATGCATTGTGCATGGAAGTGATCATGGTTGTGTTTAGATTATTATTCGTATTTGTCATGTGCCTAGTGGAATTATGGACTCATCTAGAGAATTATTTATGTTATTATTGGGTACGTTGTTAGGGTGTTGTATGGTAAGTCGCTCAATTCATGTTTACAGATTATGCAAAGCAATAGCTTTGCTATTGATTTATCATTGACAATTAAGCCGCATGTGTAGGGTATCTTCAAGGTGAACTACTCTCCTACGTGAGGTTTATGGAGTTCATTTACTAAGTTTTTCTTACTCGTTGTTGTTTAAATTTTTCCAGGCCCTAACCATGAATAATCCATTCCGTCATGTATGTTTTGGGGTACCCATAGATCATGACACCCAGGTGACCCCTTCCTAATAGAAAGGACCAACATCGTCTACGAGAAGTACGTGACCACCATTTGAGTAGATGAAGGGCTAACGAACCTGGCGCCCCATTAGTTCATGGCGTGGTATGTGTGGTTTGAAGGGGAGCTCTTTGGCCCTTTCCGGGGTTTTGACGGGCCTCCAGGCAGAGGATCCGAGGGTACCATTTAGGACCCATGGTCGTGGATGTCCCTGATGGCTCTGCTATGACCTAGAGTCAGACCCGAACTTGGAGCCCGACCTTGAGCTTGAGCCATGGTACCATGACATGGACATGTACTAGGGGCATATGGGAAATACCACTTTTTGAGATCACCCTCGTAGGATAGAGGAGCTAGAATAAAACCCCAACCCCTTTTTGGTAAATCGGAAGGAATCTGCATGGTGGATATATAATTAGTTTTCCGATGTACAAAGTTGATGTGTAGATGTATATATATGTATAAAAGTGTTTGTGTTGTTATGTTTCCTTGCTATCCCTATTGGTGTGTATGATTGGATGGAGTTAATTATGTTTTCGCTTGCATTTAATTGAAAGATAAAATGAATGGGTCCACGATGCCTCTTGGGATGTTACAATAAAATTACCAAAGCAAAGAAGGAATGTCGCGCATCCGAGGGTTGGGGCGTGATATCCTGCCAAAATTCTCAAGAAGTTCATGGAGGATTTTGTCCAATCTTTTACCCCCATAACACCAAAACGGGAATTGTTATCCTATCCGAACTCAAATTTGAAATTGGCGATCAGGATAAAGTTTATCCTATTTTGCGTTTGGTGTTTGCTCAAAATAAAATAAAGTCGGATATAAATAAGATATAGATTGGATAAAATTATCCTAAGGAAGAGGTGGAATAAAGATTGATATGATTTCTAATATCTAAAATAGGAAAAAAAAATTCTCAAATAAAAAATTTCTTAAATTAACAAATTAAAATTATATTTCAATATAAATAATATTTGAATTCTAATATAAGAAATTCAAAATAAAAACATTATTTTTTAATTTAATCTTATTTTTATTTATTTATTCAAATTCAATTCTATCTTATAATATAAATTCAATATATAAATATATATTTATTACATATTTGAGGTGTTTTAGTACAATTTTCTATTTAATAAAATTTTATAAGAGAATGATGGAAGTGGAAAAAAGAAATAAATATGAAATTAATTAAAAAAGAGAGGAACATAAAATAAAAATAAAGTAGACAAGAGTATCGTGAGAAATTTTTATCATATAAGTTTGTAAAATTTGTGATATATATATGCATTTATACCAAATAATATATACATACATATATATATATATATATATATATATATATATATATATATATATATATATATATATATATCAGATGATGTGAATATATCCAAATTTATTATTGCAGTCACTAAATAATGATTAGAATATAGCAAAATTCTCTATATTTCATATCATATCCTATCAAGTTTTATCTTAGTTAGAAATTCAGATGACCAAATAAAGCGCAAGTGCAATTCCATGACAGAAAATTCCCAACGAAAAAAATCCTGACATTCTTACCATTTGCGCTGGTACGTGCTCAAATAGAATTCTATTTCATATATATACAAAATACATTTTTCCAAAATAAACCTTTTAAAATTAAGGAATAGAAAAAATATCCAAATTAAGAAACCTGCTTAAATTGGTTTCCATTTTATCTTATCTACTATGGGCAAGCGGAGCAAAAAATCATGATTTTGCATTTATGTCAGAAACAAACCTAATGACATTATTCAAGAAAAGTAAATCCAAAAGGTAATAGACTAAAAAATTTAGATGGCGGAAATCATTAAGTATTATAAAATTTAATACTGTAATAAGTATTTCATTTATTTTATTCGGTTTAATCACTATCCTTATTTTATCTGTACCCTATAAGTAATCCCACTGTCATCCCATTCAGGGATATTTTCCTTCCTAATCTTCGAAGGAAACCGGGTAAGCAATTTAATCGGTAATTTTGGGAAATCACTTGGCAGGGAAGGCACCGTCTCTTTATTAAGAGGGACGACAAAACAGATCATCGCGGTGTTATTATTCTCCAAACCCCATAACCCTCTCTCACTTTGTCTCTCTCTTCCTCGCTATCTGCATATTCTGTGTGAACCAAAGATCAAAACTATAAGAAATCCAGAAGGACAAGGAAGAAGGATGAGGCTACTACCGTCAGGGAAAGCCACGTGCAACTCTCACGGCCAAGACTCCTCGTACTTCCTTGGACTGCAGGCGTACGAGAAGAATCCCTACGACCAAACCCGGAATCCACAGGGCATCATTCAGATGGGTCTCGCTGAGAATCAGGTATAACACCATCTCCCTCCCTCCCTCTCTCTCTCTCTCTCTCTCTCTCTCTCGCGAATTTTACTCATTCAGAATCCGTAGGGAGAAAAGAGATATATTAATGCTTTTCGCCTATGCAAGATGACGTTCATGTGTCACCATGGGGTTTGACGCTTAATCAATTGGACTTCCCAATACATGTTTGGATTACATGTCATGTCACCGGCCGCGTCGTTTTCGATGGTTCCTGTCAGAATGCGTTCACTCGTCCTTAACTTCATTCCTTTTATTTTCCTTTTCCTTTTCCGTGCAGCTCTCGCTTGATCTTCTTGAATCATGGCTGTCCGAAAATCAAGACGTAGCCGGGTTCAAGAGAAATGGGGAGTCCATATTCAGAGAGCTCGCACTCTTCCAGGACTATCACGGCCTTCCTGCGTTCAAGGAAGTAAGAACAGTAATACTAACCCTTTTATTTTATTTTTCCATAGACTTATTTTTCAACAGTATACAAATATATAAGTATACATATATGTATATTTCGATGCTGACTTTTAGCCGCTCTGATGTTTGCAGGCCTTGGTGCAGTTCATGGCGGAAATCAGAGGAAACAAAGTGAGCTTCGACCCGAACAAGATAGTTCTGACTGCGGGTGCGACTTCTGCAAACGAGACTCTCATGTTCTGCCTCACCAAAGCCGGTGACACCATTCTCATTCCCACCCCATATTACCCAGGGTACACGAGCACTTATTGGGTGCAACCGTCTATAGATGTTAGGGTATATATGATACTAGCATTATTGTCCTTATAGACCATCCCGTTAATGAATATAGATATGTTTGGAAAGTATGTTATATCGAATTTACAACTCAGTCAAATTATTATTTGCTTCCTTTATTCACTTCAACTTCCAACAATCACATCCTGTCATTTTCGAGCTATCTTTCGAGCAAACAATAATAGGACTTGCATCAGTGTTTTTCTGGCAACAAGCTTTTTTTATTTTGGGGTTCATTTTCGGCATTAGGCGCCACCCTTCTTTGAGATAAATCCAAGTCCTCCTTCTTTCTTGACCAATTTATTGCTCCAATGTCAAGTTACTCGTTGCTTTTGCATGAAGCCGGCTATTTGCTGATCCTCCGAATTTCAACTCGTTTACGTGTACTTTATGTTCTCCAGATTTGACAGGGACCTGAAATGGAGAACAGGAGCGGAGATTGTGCCAATACACTGTACAAGCTCCAATGGCTTTAAGATCACTGCTCGTGCTCTCCAACAAGCTTATCAAGAAGCCCAAAACCGTAACCTCAAAGTCAAAGGTGTCCTCGTCACCAACCCGTCGAACCCGCTCGGCACAACAATGACCCGAGCCGAGCTTGACCTCCTCATGGATTTCATCGTTGAGAAGCAAATCCATCTCGTCTGCGACGAGATTTACTCGGGCACCGTTTTTGGCTCTCCAAACTACACAAGCATCGTGGAAGTTCTTTCAAAGTACGAGAAAGCGGAGGTTTGGGGTAGGGTCCACGTCGTGTACAGCCTCTCCAAGGACCTCGGCCTCCCAGGTTTTCGGGTTGGAGCTATTTACACGAACAACGGTTCGATCATCGCCGTGGCAACCAAGATGTCAAGCTTCGGGCTTGTCTCGTCGCAGACTCAGTACTTTCTCTCTGTGCTCCTCTCGGACAAGAAGTTCACCAAGAACTACATCTCCGAGAACAAGAAGAGGCTGGAAAAACGGCATGCGTCGCTCATCTCGGGCCTCCAGAACGCGGGCATTAGCTGCCTCAAGAGCAACGCGGGGCTATTCTCCTGGGTTGACATGAGACATCTGTTGAGTTCGAGCACGTTTGAAGCGGAAATGGAGCTGTGGGAGAAGATCGTGTACGACGTCAAGCTGAACATCTCGCCAGGGTCATCGTGCCACTGCAGTGAGCCAGGATGGTTCCGAGTGTGCTTTGCGAACATGGCCGAAGAAACTCTTGAGATAGCCATCCGGCGCATTAAGGCATTCATTGATGTTGGTATTTGCGGAAGCATGTGCTTAATGTGAGTGTGTGCAAGTGAGCGTTTTGTGTATAAAATATATCAAGGGAGCAAAAGAACTAAGAACAACGTAGATAAAAAATGAATGGACAAAGAAACGACAAGAAAGTGTATAAGAGAGTGTGGCAGCAAGAGAGCACGAGAGAACAGAATGAAAGCTTTTAATATTTAGGGCTTGTTTGGTAACCATCCCAACAGTGTCAGATTATTCTGATTTTTTGTTCCCAGAATCAATTTGGGATGAGAATCGTGTTTGGTAAAGTTTTTGTTCTCGGGAACAAATTTGTTCTCAGAATCAGTTTGGGACGAGAATTAAGAATAAAAAAAAAGTTGATTATTGTTTCGGGAACAAAATTGAAAATCAAAACTCTTCTTCTTCTCTTTTCTTCTACTTCATTGACCGCCCGCTGTCGCCGGCCACCGCCGCCGCCACCGCGTCCGGCGACCGGCCGGTCCGACGAGCTCGCGGGAGGCTCACCAAGCTAGGGCAAGGTCCGACGAGCTCGCCGGAGGCAAGCCTAGCCACCGACGAGGTTCACCCAACCTCGCCAGTGGCCAGGCGGGCCTCGCCCAGCTACCGGCAAGGCCGAGCCGACAAGGGCCGGCCTCGCCGAGGGCCAGCAACTGGCCTGAAGAAGAATTAGAATAGGAGAAAAAAGAAAAAAAAAAGAAAAAAAGGAAAAAATTATTTAAAAATCAAAATAAATTGATTTAGAACAGTATCAATGAACATAGTACCAAATGCAATTCTATTCCAAAATCAGAAATTTTTGTACAGTTACCAAACGCAAACTTTTACTCAGAATCAGTTCCTGGGAACAGAATAAAAAATAATCAATTATGATCAGAATTTGTTATCGGGAACAGAATTGTTACCAAACGCGTCCTTAGTTGTAGTACAAAGAAAAAGGGGAAGGAGCTGAACTTGTTGGTCTACAGCTCAAAATAGACGATTAGAAGCCTATTTATAGATGACCGACTTAGTCAAGGAAAATATCTGCTCTTTGTCAGAGATTTTTGTACTTCTTCTCCACGCATGAGCTTCCAAGGCACTTCTATACTTGTACATTGCCGCCTACGCTACATTTATTTTCTAGGATTTTTCTTGACTTCTTTGGCTAATGTCTATCTCGAAGTTTCTAGAAATTAGATCAATAATTTAATACTCCTCCTTAATTCAATTTCACGTTACACCAAGCATATTTGACAATTTCTCAACTTGGCTAGCGGTAGTTCTTCAGTGAATATGTCCGCTACTTGATCATTGGTCTTATAATATTTGAGCTTGGTCTCTCCGTTGTTTTGTATCTCTCATATGAAGTGATATTTGATGTCGATATATTTGGTTCCTCCATGCAATACTGAATTCTTTGATATAGCAATTGCAGACTTATTGTCGCAAAGTATCAAAGTCGATTCCATTTGCACTTCTCCAATGTCTTCTAGAATTCTTCAAAGTCATATTGCTTGACTAGTGGTCATAGCAGCTATGACATATTCAGCTTCTACAGTGTAGATTGTGCCATTGAGTTTTATTTTTTGGATGCCCATGAGAATATTCTAGAACCTAATGTAAATGCATAGTGGTACTCCTCCTATCATCAGTTAAACCTACTCAATCACTGTCAGTGTAGCCAATGAGCTTGGTGTTTACACTTAACCGATACCAAATGCTGTAATCTATAGTTCCTCGTGAATATATGAGAATTCCCTTGGCAGCTCTAATATTTGACTGAGACTTTACATGAATCGTGATAGTAGGCTTGTTGCGTACATGATGTCCGGTCACATGGCAGTGAGATATAGTAGACTGTTGATTAGACTTCTATAGAGGGAGGCATCATCTTTTTCTACTCCATCTTCCTTCAGTAGCTTCTCATTTGTCATGAGCGAAGTTGTAACTACTTTGCAATAGTTCATCTTGAATTTCTTCAGGAGGTTCTCGGTACATTTTTTTTGCTAGATAAAAACTCCTTCATTTTGATCGGTCTCGATGCCGCGGAAGTAATGCATCAAGCCCAAGTCTATCATCTCAAATGTCTTCATCATTTCTTCTTTGAATTCTTGGATCATTGTTCCATTGTTCCTTGTATATATGAGATCATCTACATATAGAGAGACAATGATGTTAGAATTATCTTGGGTCTTGATGTAGAGCATTGGCTCACTCATACTCTTCCTGAATCCTTGCTTGATGAAATATTCATTAATTCTACTATTCCATGCTCATGGTGCCTACTTTAACACACAAAGGGCCTTCTTTAGTTTGAATACTTTTTCTTCTTGGCCTTTTACAATAAAGCCTTGGGGTTGGTCCACATTTATTTCTTCTTAAAGATATCCATTTAGGAATGCTGATTTTACATCTAGTTGATGGATCTTCCATTCTTTTTGTGTTGCTAGTGCTATGAGTGGCCAAATAGTATCAAGGCAAGCCATGGGAGCGAAATTTTCAGTATAATCAATACCTAGTTGTTGCAAGTATCCTTTCGCCACAAGCCTTGCTTTATGCCTCTGGATTGTTCCATTTGAGTTGAACTTTGTCTTGTAAACCCACTTCACACCAATGATCTCTTTGTCTTCGGGGTGATCGACGAGCTCCCAATTTTCATTTTTTTAGATCGTCTTGATCTCTTCCTCCATGGCTTTTATCCAAACTTCTTCTTTGGATGCCTATTTGTGGTTCTCTAGTTCTAAAGTAGCAAAGTTGCATGTATCGTAAATTCTTCTAAGGGTTTTTGCCCTCAACACTAGAGACTTTGGAGTAGATTCTTCTTGCATCACTCTTGGAGAGATTGGTGGAGTTACGTCGTGAGTGTTGGAATCTGGCACTTGTCCTTCTTCTTGTGTTGTTGACTCCTCTTGAGCAAATGGTGTCTAGCAAGGTGACATACTACTTCTTGATCTTCTTGTCCTCCCAATTCCAAGCAGCATTCTCGTCAAACACGTCTTAACTGATCATGAGCTTCTTAGGTTATAAACCTGATAGCCTTTTGATTGATTGTTGTAGTTGAGGAATATTCCTTTTTATATATTTTCATTGAGTTTACTCCTTTTCTGAGCAAGGACGTAGATGTAGTGTATGCAGCCAAATACCTCGAGATGCTTCACCAAAGGTTTCCATCTTCTTCATGCTTTGGTTGGAGTTTTATTTTGGATTGCTTTAGTTGGACAGCTCTTTAAGATGTATACGGCTATGTAAACTGCATCTGCCTAGAACGAGTTAGGAAGGCCTTTCTCCTTTAACATAGACCTTGCCATCTCTATGATGGTTCCATTCTTTCTTTCCACTACTCCATTTTGCTCAAGGGCATAAGCCAACGGTTAGTTGATGATGGACTCATTCATCTTCACAAAATTTATTAAACTTCTTTGAATTGTATTTTGTGCCTCTATCACTCCTTAGGACTTTGATTTTTCAGCTACTTTGATTCTTGACTTGGTTCTTGAATTTTTTGGAGATAGAAAAAACCTTTGATCTTTCTCGAAGAAAGTACACCAATAGTATTCTTGTGTAATTGTCAATAATAAGGATGAAATATTTATTTTGAATAGATGGGGGCGTCGTCATTGGACCAAACACGTCGATATGGACTAGTTCTAATAGCTTCATAGCTCTCCATGTATCTCCAGATGGGAAGGACTGCCTCTATTGATTTCCAAGGAGTCAACCTTTACAAACATTTGAAAATTCTAAAATAGTTAGAAAGTCTCTCATCATATTTTTCTAATGGAGAGTTTTTAGCCTAGCAAAGTTGAAAATGCCAAATCTTCGATGCTAGAGCCATGAATCAGCAAATTGAGCTTTCATGGCTAAATCTTTGACATAATTCCATCAAAAAGGAAAATTCTTATTTTCCATTTTAACAAAGGTAATGATATTTTTATATTTATTGTAGATAATGCGGGCATCTCCTCTAAAATTTAGAGAATACCCACTTTGTATCATTTGCCCCACACTTAGTAGATTTTGTGCAAGACTGGGACAAGATATATATTATGAATATATTTTGGGTCTTTATTTGTTTCAACGGTAATAGTACATTTTCCTTTAACATCCACTAATGCGTCGTTGCCCAATTTTACTTTGGATTTCACTAACTTATCAATATCGATGAATGTAGATTCGTTCCCTATCATATGATTGCTACACCCACTATCAATGTACCATGTATAAGTTTTCTTATCATTTGTCGCTTGACCTGCGTAGAATGTATTCTCTTCACTTTCGTTTTCTTCAACATAGTTTGCTCGATTTTTTTTTTCAAGTGACAATCTTTTTTCTATGTGGCCATATCTTTTACAAAAGCATCATTGTTTTTTATTTTTAAACAAGCAATCCTTCTCCAAATGATTTGTTTTCTTGCAAATACCACAAGGTATATAGTTTTCCTTTTGAGTAGTTTCTCATTCTCTTTTATTTTTCCATAAACTCCTTCCATTAGATCAATGAGATTGCATGTTTATTTGAGACTAAAAGGCACTTTCAATTGAATCTTCATCTTGTGATATTAGTCTTTTCTCATGTGCTTCTAGAGAGCCAATTAATTCACTCATTGACAGGATTGTCAAGTCCTTAGTTCCTTCTATATTTGTCACTATGGGATTGTATTTTTTAGTAAGTGACACCAATATTTTCTAAACAACCCTTTGATCAGTGATTCCATCTCCATAGGCTCTCATTTGATTAACCGGTTCCTTTAATTTTCCACAATATTATTGGACGGTCTCATAATTTTTCATTTTAGAATCCTCAAAATCTCTTCTTAGAGTTTGAAGGTGAATAGTGCATACTTTTTTTTTTATCCTTGGAATTCTTCTTGTAATATTGCCCAAGCCGTCTTTGTAGTCTTCACTCCAATTATTCTAAAAAATATGGTTTTCGAGAGTGCTTGTTGAATAAAGAATAGTCCCCTTGCATCTTTTGCAGTTGATCTTTCAGAAACACTTGCACCTTCTTGTAGAGCCTCGTAACCATTTTTCACGATGTCCCACAAGTCATGGGCCATCAAGAATGTAGTCATTTTTATGCTCCAAAAGTCATTGATGTTCCCATCAAAGATAGGGACGGGAAATGAGGATGAGGTAGAGTTGGCGATAGTTTAGTCATTGGTTATTTGAAAAAGGGTAGTTTTAGGGATGGGTAGGTAGGACTAACACCCATTACCAAACAAAGACATGGCTCTGATACTACTATTGATATTTGCGGAAACGTGTGTTTGATGTGAGTGTGTGCAAGTGAGTGTTTTGTGTGTGAAATATATCAAGGGAGCAAAAGAACTAAGAACAATGTAAGTAAAAAATGATTGGGCAAAGAAACAAGAAGAATGTTTATAAGAGAGTGACGGCAAGGGAGCACAAAGGAACAAAAGGAAAGCTTTTATTATTTAGTTGTAATACAAAGGAAAGGGGATGGAGCTGAATCCATTGAATTTGTTGGCCTACAGCTGAAAATGGACGATCACAAGCCTATTTACAGGCCTAGGTGAGTGACTTACTCAAAGAAAATCTCTGCTCTTTGTCAGAGATTTTTTTACTTTCCTTCCACACATGGTCTTCTTGAAACACTTCTAGACTTCTACATTGCCGCCTAAGCTAAATTTATTTTCTAAGATTTTTCTTCACTTCTCTAGTTAATGCTTATCTTGAAATTTCTAGAAATTGGATTAATAATTTAACAGTCGAATATGCCTCTAGCGCAATGAGGCTATTAGTGGTCAAAGGTGCAATAAGGCCATTGTCTCAAAAAAGAAATCGTTTTCCAAGTGGGTTTTTTGGCTACAGTTCCACGACCATGAGGCCGGCGTGTTCTTACATGGACTGGATCCAAATTCTCGTTGTGGTCACTATGATCAAGTGGAAGGTAAGTGAATGAGATGGAAAGGAGTTCATGACGAGGATCGGTCTGACTGGAAATTTTTCATTTGATTTTTTTAGACAAAAAACCACAATCTTTACATTTAAAAAAATAACAATAATAAGAGGGGAGGAGGAGGAAGAAGGTGATAGTGATGAGATTTCCGTCTTAAGTGAATGATAGAATTATATCTTTTGTCCTCCTTTAAGCTGATGTGATATGTAATATAAATGAGGCTCTTTGCCCCCTTGTCCTATATATTTAACTAATGGCGTGTATTTAAACCCCTGATCAACAATAAAAATGACAATAGTACACTGTTCTCTTTTAAAGAATGCAATCTGAAGCGTAATCATGTCCTAATCTAATATTGAAATATATAGATCCATTTATATTTAGTAAAAAGCCATCTGATTATAATATTAGATTTTTCTATAATTTATAAAGAATATATACATACATTTCCAATAAACAACTAACTCAAAAGCCCACTAAAGCCATGTATAACTTATGCCCAAAAATCTCCACTATAAAAATGTCCTTCTAATATTGATAATGCTTTTGTCCTACTTGCAGCTCGTAGAAAAACCTGAAAGCAAGTGAAATGAATGAATGAGCAACCACAGTCCAGTAAATAATTCATCTCTTCAAAGCAAATTGAACATCAGTTATGCACAGTTAAGACACAAAAACATAACTCATTTCCACCAAATCCAGAATATAACAAACCTACAAGATCAAAATGAGTTATGTATTGCTTTAATATAACTATACTTATAGCAAAAAATATCATTTTCATCACTATTAACAAAACAAATAATCACTAGTCTAGTCCACTAATCAATTTTGTCAAATCAAATGTTAATGGTCCATTTCATTGATTGATCTTGTGCTCAACTCTTTAACCATGATTACACATGACGTCCCGTGACAAATTGACCAACATACCTCTTAGCTAGGTCTCCACCTATATTACCAATGGTTGGTCCATAAAAATATCCTTAAAGTAATATACATATCCACAAACCCCTCAATCGATTCACAGAGACATTGGGCATAATTCACCATCCTCAATTTCCAATAACCTACAACCAAAATCAGAAACTATATCAATACTTTGATTCACAAACAAAATCATATGACTTTTCACTCTTCAATAAATATCAAATTACCTTTCTTAAACCATATTCATAAAAATTATGAACTTTTCGTGATTCTTTCATAAAAGGTTTTGCAAAAAATTTATGGACAATCAACTCAAACTGTAGGCAATATAAATGTTTCTATTTCAAATAAACAAAATGGTAGTCGGAGGGATTTGCAAGAGAAGGACTACATCTCGAGTTATCCCCTGCCCCAGGGGTCGGGCTCTGCAGTTTTTTGGTTCTGGATTTCGCTTCTGGTTTTCTGCATTTCAAGGAGATCTAACCGTTCGATTGGATTGATTTTTGGATTGTATCTTCTATGCAACATCCTCTTCAACTCCACCGTTCGGATTTGGAATCTATGCGCTAAATTTCGAGGAAACCAGTGACTTAGGTTTCGATTTCTACAGATCAGTTTCTAGGTTCTTCGCTTGGTCTTCTACTTCTTTACTGGATCAGCTTCGGTTGGATTGGGATGATAGTTTTAAGGAAGCTTCCTCCTACCTATTTCATCATTCCCACCGAAGGATTTCAGCTAAAGAGCCTTAGCTTGGGTGTGTGCACAAACTGTTCGATGATATTCCTAGAAGGGCCTGGGTCTGTTTGGGCGGGTTCTAGTGATTCCGTTTGTTCGGTGTCTCATCTGCAGAGGCTGTGATTACATTAGCACCTCTTATCACCCTCCTTACAGCTCTTGCCCAGCTAATCGACCTAGGTACACACCTCCCAGGTCCTGCCTTCGCTTGCTATGGTCCGGTTTTGCTAGTGCGTGTGCCTTGATCGATTCTGCTGCTCCTTGCTGTGTTACTTTGTTTCTGCTGGCCCTCCACTCCCTGAGGACTATTGTTGTTGAGATATATTCGGATTTGCCACTTTCCCTACTGGATTTTGTGGAACAGGAATGGTTCCGTCCAAGTGTTTGATGTAATGCCCCCTTCTGCTGTTGTGGGGCAGAACACAGATTCTGTAGATTAGCCTCTACCTGTCTCCTCCATGGAGCTTCCCAACCACTCCCTTGGGGCGGGAGCCATGCCAGAGATGCCCAAGAGGCAATTAGCTCCTTCCTCTAAGCCTAATACTCATATTCCTAAGCATCAAACCCACCAGATCCCAGCTGGTCTGAAGAACAAGCAGCAAACTCAGCAGGACCCCTCTAGACCGAATCGGTCGAGGGGCTGGAGCCGTTGGCGGTCAGCTTCTAAGAGACCGACACCCAACTCTGATGGACAAAATGATTCATCCCTTATGCGCAATGATCATCCCACAACTGGACCGCATGATAGGATTAGGTCCGCTCCAAGCATCCTCAACATGAGATGGCGGGGAAGTCCAACCTACAGACTTGGGCTAGTGTTGCGGTTGCAAAGGTGGCCTCAAAGGGATATGATCTGGATTTCTGGCCCCCAACTTATGTCCAGGATCGAGCGGTCCTTCAAATGACCGAGGAAGACCTCGATGCTACAGACCCTTTGCTCCAGGAATGTCTCGTGGGCTGTTATATAGGCCGACGTATACCTTTCAAGGTAACTGAAGCTGCCTTCAGGAGAGCTTGGGGGCCGAATTTAGCCAAAGTGATGGCTAATGGCAAGGGATTATTTTTCTTCCACCTCCCGGATAGGGAGTTTCGTCGCAAGGTCCTTGAGGGGCCGCCTTTGTCCGTTTCAAGGATTCCCATCGTGCTACAGCAATGGCGACCAAACTTGGACTTCCGAAAAGAGTCCCTTCTTTCGGTTCCGGTGTGGGTAAAGTTGAAGAACCTCCCAATCGCTCTTTGGTCGGCTCAGGCAATCAGTAAAGTGGCGAGCTATGTTGGGAAACCCCTTTATGTAGACCTAAGAACGGAGCAACTAGATATGCTCGCTTTTGCAAGAGTCTGTGTGGAGATTACAATGAGGCAACAACCCTGTGACTCCATTGAGGTGGTCCTGCAAGGTGAATCGTGCATCGTTGAAGTTGAATATGAGTGGAAGCCGTTGGCTTGTGTTGGATGCGGAGTCTTCGGCCACAAATGTAAGGTGCCGAGTGCTGAGCCTTCGCCCAAGAGCCCCCGAGATGATGGAAACGCCTCCGCCCCTGGACCTAGCTCCCCTCCTGCACATCATCTTCAGAGTGGAGAGAGGACGCGTGACAACCCATTATTCTCGACTAGGCCGGCTGATTTGCTGGTGCAGACGAACGAGCGCCCAGCTCCTCTAGACGTGCCGCTGGCCGCTCACTCACCTGAAGTTGCGCCTGTTGCCTCCGATTGTCCTCCCCGCCAGGAGAAGGACCTTCACTCCCAATCTCTTCTTCTGACCCCTGCTGTGGACTCATTGTGGCAACAGGTCATGACTAAGAAGAAGAAGATCCCAAAAGAGGCGGCCTCCCTCAGCCTGGCCCAGCCTTCTGATGATGGCTCGCTGAAATTGAAAGGGACTGCCCAGAAATCGGGTCCACCTCCAATGCCTCGAAAGCCGGTCGGTATCCCCCTTGCTCCTTCCATTGCGCGTACAGGTTCCTCGGTAGCAAGACCGAAACAGGCTGCCACATTTGAGCAAGCGGAATACTCTGATGAAATTTCCAGCGTGCACGCTGGAATTGAAGATGAGAACCTTCTTTCGGTTGGGTGCCCATCCCCAACATCCTCTCCTATGACTGATTTGGCTACTATCCAGGATAAGCTGCTGTTACTTCGCCCCGACCCGGCCCCATCCATGGATCCCAAGTCCGTGCCGGCGAAGAAAAAGGCCTCTAAAAGAGGTAGGTGACCTTCTCTATTTCTTCATGTATATAGGAATATGGAACATTAGGGGCCTTAATGACCCGTTAAGGCAGGCGGAAGTTAGAAAGTTAGTTTCGAAATATAATCTTTCTTTTGTTGGTATTGTTGAGACGAAAGTCTCAGAAGCGAATTTCGATTCTTTGTCCTCATTTTTGCTTACTGGCTGGAATTGGGTCGCAAATTATGAGTACTCTCCTAAGGGACGAATATGGGTTGGGTGGAACCCAGACGTTATAAGATTTGAATCTATGGACATCACCGACCAGGCTATCCACGGACGGGTAACCATCAATCTCTCTGGAAAGTGTTGCTGTCTATCAGTTGTGTATGGTGAACACTCCTTCTTACGACGCCGTCCTCTTTGGGCAAACCTCCTACATATGAGTAATCTTCTGCAGGATTCACCTTGGCTTGTTGCTGGAGATTTTAATGCCTTAAAAGATCCATCTGACAAAATTGGGGGCTCTAATGCCTGGATCTCGTACTTTGATGAATTCGCCAATTGCCTGGCCCAGTCAGAATTAGAGGATCTTAGATTCGTAGGCCTTCGGTTCACTTGGTCGACGTCTTTTGGCCAAGCTAGAAAAATGAGGAAAATCGATAGAGTCTTGGTAAATTCCAAATGGAACTTTGAGTTCTCTTTCTCTGAAGCATCCTTCCTCAATCCAGGCATTTCTGATCACTCGCCCATGGTAGTCAGAATTCTTGACCCGGTGATTAGGCAAAGACCCTTCAAATACTTTGACTTTTGGTCAGAGCATCCAAACTTTACCTCTATTGTGCAACAGGTTTGGGATTCACACCTTCAAGGCATTTCTATGTACAAACTAGTTTCCAAGCTAAAATTGCTCAAGGGCAGACTTAAACAACTCAACAGGGACACTTTCTCCAATATCTCGGCTAGAGCGGAGGAAGCTAGGGAGAGCCTTCGGTTGGTACAGACTGAACTGGTCCTTGATCCGCAGAACCCACAATTGGCTAAGCTTGAGCAGACACGACGACGTAACTTCGTGGACTTGCGCCGTGATGAAGAATCCTTCTACAGGCAAAAGTCTAGAATTCGGTGGCTTAAAGAAGGCAATAGTAATACAAGAATTTTCCACCTCTCGGTCAAGAAGAGAGAACTCCGTAATAGGATTTTATCGGTTAAAAATATGGCGGGGGAGTTGATCACTGACCCTCTAATGGTTCCGCAGGTCTTTGTTTCTTTCTTCACTGACTTGCTTACTCCTCACTCAGCCCTGTCTAAGCCCTCCTTACAGGAGGTTACAAATTACATTCGAAGGCCTTTGACTATGGACCAGGTTAGTACTCTTTCTAGGCCGGTTCTTGATATGGAAATTCATGGTACACTTTTCTCTCTCCCGAGAGGTAAAGCCCCAGGCCCTGACGGGTTCACAGTGGAATTCTTCAAGAGTAATTGTGATATAGTTGGCCCATCTGTCCTCGACGCGGTCAAGGAATTTTTTTCCTTCGGGCGGCTCCTCAAGGAGGTAAATAATACTATCCTCACCTTAGTTCCAAAAGTGCCAAATGCGTATGCGGTCACAGACTACAGACCAATCGCATGCTGCAATACTATCTATAAGGTCATCACGAAAATCTTATCAAATCGCTTGGCTTCGGTCTTGGGAGATGTGGTAGATCCGGCGCAGAATGCCTTTGTAAAAGGTAGGAGGATTAGAGATAATATTTTGATTGCCCAGGAACTTTTTGCTGGCTTCCACCTGCAACCCTATCTCCCTAAATGTGCTGTTAAGGTGGATTTCCAAAAGGCCTACGACACTGTCGACTGGGACTTCCTTCAGTTGACACTCTTAGCCTTTGGATTCCCTCAGTTTATGATCAGGCTGATTATGGTGTGCGTCCAGACCCCTAAGTACTCGATCTCGATTAATGGTGAGCTGCACGGATTCTTCTCAAGCGGGAGGGGCCTTCGCCAGGGTGACCCCATGTCCCCTTACCTCTTTACCCTAGTAATGGAGGTATTTTCGGGAATATTGAGTGCTCGCACATCCCATGCAGATTTCAAATATTTCTGGAGATGCAAATCGGTTAGGCTTTCTCACCTGTTCTTTGCAGGTGATGTTTTCCTGTTTAGCCAGGCAGATTGGGGTTCCATCACATTGCTGAAGAAAGGACTTGACTTATTCTCCTCTTGGAGTGGATTACTTCCAAACAAGAACGAGAGCGAAGTCTTCATTTCAGGAGGCTCTTCGACTATCCCCAACTACATATTGCTAGCCTTTGGATTTCATGAAGGTTCATTTCCGGTGCGTTACCTTGGAGTACCTATTATTTCCTCTAGGCTTCGAAAGACTGATTGTATTGCCTTGATTGAGCGGATTACTTCTAGAGCCAAGTCTTGGGCCCATCGCCTACTCTCCTATGTTGGAAGACTTCAACTAATCAAGTCAGTCCTACATTCAATTCAGGCTTTTTGGTCGAGTGTTTTCACCTTACCAATCTCGGTCCTAAACGACATTGAACAAGTGTTGCGCCAATTCTTATGGAAAGGTGCTGATCTCGGTAAGGGAGGGGCAAAGGTCTCTTGGGAAGACATTTGTTTGCCAAAAAATGAAAGAGGTCTCGGCATCCGAAAATTAAGAGACTGTAACAAAGCGGCTATGATGAAGTATATCTGGATCCTTTTCACGGACAAGGTATCCCTGTGGTGTCGTTGGATTCATTCCAACTTCTTAAAGTGGCAAAACTTTTGGATCGCCACCACTCCCACAGTTTGTTCTTGGGCTTGGAAGAAGATTTTGCAATTAAGAAGCGAGTCTCGCCTATCTTTCCTTTGGAAAATTGGGAATGGCCTCTCAGTTTCCCTGTGGTATGACCACTGGCATCCGAAAGGGCCTCTTCACATCCTATTACTGGAACCAATTATCCGGAGATCCAGGCTTCCAGAAAATGCAGTGGTGGCGGATCTTCTTTCACCCCTGGGTTGTTCCATGCGCCTCCTGCTATTGAGCTGGGGTCTCTCTTCTCTGACGCCTAACTCCTCTCCGGACTGCTTTTCCTGGAGATGGCACCATTCGGGTTGCTTCACCATTGGGTTCGCATGGGACCGCCTCAGAAGGAAGAGACCCTTGCTCCTTGGGCTTCTCTCATTTGGGCAGGAGACATTACTCCCAAGTTCCAATTCATTCTCTGGTTGATTGCTAAAAATCGTCTACCTACGCAGCAACTCCTTCTATCATATGGTAGAATTGACTACACCACATGTGCTTTTTGCAATGAGGTCCCTGATTCCACTGACCACTTATTTTTTGATTGCCATCTAACGGCTTCTATCTCTTACTTCTGGGCCACTCGTTGCAATCTTCCCTGGCATCCTAGGCCTTGGAAGGATAACCTCCTCTGGGCTATGCGGTTCCTCAAAGGCAAAGAATTTTTTGACATTATAGCATGGCATTCTTTTGCTGCTATGTGCTATATCATTTGGAAGAAAAGGAATGCTGTTATCTTCCGTGGAGAGTCGGTCGTCCTTACTTCAATCAAAAATCACATTATCAAAAGTGTGAAGGACAAAACTGCAAGTTTTTCTAATATCCTTGATATCCCGAGGAATAGACGTCTCCAGCGGAGTTGGGGCTTCCACCCAGCTATCTTCAGCGATCGACAGGAGCATGCTTAGATCGGCGTCCTTCAACATCCCGCCTCTTCGGTGTCCGGATGTTGGCTTCTCTTTTGGCAACGAAGGGTCTTTGCTAGTCTTAGCTCTTTGTTGTCTCTCTTGGACCTTCGGTCCTTGCTCTGTTTAGTTCGTGTTGTTCTTCTTTTCCGGCTTCTTGATTGTGCTCCCTTCCACTCTCCCTGCATTTGTATCGAGAGTGCAAGATTAGGAGCCGGTCGAGTTTTCTTGTAATTTTGTTCAAAGCTATAATACCATTTACCTTACCAAAAAAAAAAATGGTAGTCAATGCTCAATTCAGATTTTATGCAATAGACATGCTATTTCATAACTCATAGTATATCTAATCCATATTGCCATCGAAATATAAGTTTACAAATTCAATGAAGATATAGTATCACTCATATATAAAAGTTGAAAACCAACCTATGATGGTTATCCGAATCGATGAACTCATATTCCTATCAATTATAGAAAAATGATATTAAAAATCAAGTTCTACATTACTCTTAATGGTATGACTAAATTATGCTTATTCATCGATAAAATAACACTTACACGCTAACAAAAAAAATCGAGTTCTATGTTTACTGTCCACTATGCATAACTGAAACCCGAAACTTCAAAATTACAATGTGTTAAATATTGCGTGACGTAGAAGATCAACGACCTTCTATCAATGTATATTGTTCAACTTCCAATGAATAAATCTAGATTATTATGCAAGGTGTATCAACAAAATTACATTGCTCCATTCATTGATACACGTTGATACATATTGAATCTTATACATGCTATCAATGAATTAATAAGCTTACACCTATATTTCCAAAATCATGGAAAAATACAGGAAAATACATGAAAAATATCCTAAAAATACATATATTTAGGGTTTCACATATATTCACATCCATAAACTCATCAAAAATATAAAATAAATATACCATAGTATTGAACATCTCCATACGAGCATCTAAACTTCAAGAACGCGCCAATCAAAGCTTTGATGCG
Organism: Eucalyptus pauciflora; assembly: GCA_007663325.1. Taxonomy (NCBI): domain Eukaryota; kingdom Viridiplantae; phylum Streptophyta; class Magnoliopsida; order Myrtales; family Myrtaceae; genus Eucalyptus; species Eucalyptus pauciflora. The sequence goes on from VMYD01000012.1 coordinate 5,575,585, forward strand.
CTTTCATGAGCCTTTAGAGTGCATAACATGTGTAATGCATGTGCACGGCGCTTGAACCGAATTGGACCGTCGGTCCGACCAGTCAACAAAGGATGGGTTAAACAGGTCGGATCTCGAGTCGGATCAACAATCAACCGGGTCGGGTCATAGGTCAAACGGTTAGGTCGGATCTAGGTTGTGTCACCCGGTTGCTGACGTAACGAAGATGTCAGCCTAATATATGCATTAGCGAAGGACATGGGCGCGTGTGGGTGCGCATGCTTGACACACGCTACCTCCCAACGGTGCGTGGTTTTGAAAGGGAGTGCATGCGACTTTTCCTGGTGGCGCATGGCCACTCAAAATTCTTATCTCGACGAGCTCTTGCTGTTTATGTAGTCAAAATTGATTTTTACTTCACAAAAAAATCATGAAAAAAAGAGCCGAATCCATACATTCGAGTTTTAGATTATGACTGCTCTGATACCATATGTAAGCTGCGAAACACATTTCAAGATCTCCATAACTAGAATAAAAAACACATATATAATTAAGTAAAAAGATTTGTGCACCTAATTTGGAATATATCATTCTTGATGTAGGATAGTGACAATCCAAAGTTCAAGTGCTTATCATCTATTGCCTTCTGTATCACTAGCTCAATGAGGCCGTCCCTCACCTTTAGCCTTTTGTAAACTTTCCTTATTTGAGGATAATTGTGTATTATGATTAGAGGAGAGATTTGAGTATTATTTATAGAGTTTTTAGCCATACTTTATCATCACGGGCCGGGTTCAACTCGATCCACACTAGCTAACCCTATATTAGACTAATTAAGAAATCTTTTATCTTAATTTATTAAACCAATCTCATAAGATGGTAGATTACAATATCAATTAATATTAGCTCATATCAGAAAAATTCTTACACAATGATCTTGCTTCACCAAGAAATTAGACTTTGATGTATTGAACTTACAAGTGCAGAGGAGGGTGATGTCTCGTGGTTACCCAGTAGGATCAATGAAGCTAGTATTCTCAAAAGTCCCTTGATACTGACAAGGATTGTAGGATCATTGATCTTAACGTCTCGTGTCATTCAGTCGGTATGGGTCATTGAAGATAGTTAGCCAGGTTACTCACAATCATCATAAGTGATGGTGTGCGTATAATAGTAATAGTGATCCATTAGGTCTGATAAGAGTGAGATATGCATTGAAAAGATGATCGTTGATAGTACAAATATAGCCATTACAGGATTGGACTTTGTAACAGAAAAAACTGGGAAAGTAATCAAAAAAGCAACTGAGAGTTAATAGTTTTGACAGACACAGCGTGCCTATTTCAGAAAGCCTAAGATTGTTAGAGGAAGCGATTGTGTAATTCCTAATAGTGAGATCTATCAATTGAAAGAAAAGATCCTATTCAGTTTTAACTTGCTCTACTAATTTTAGTGGAATCCGGCCACTATTAATGCTGCTAGTTAATGGACGTAAGCTTGATTATTAAGCTGAACCATTATAAATCACTATGTGATTGTCTTGCTTCACTCTGATCTACTTATCATCTTCACATCGCTACTCTATTTGAGATACTTACTTGAGTGCTAATTGTTTAATATTCCACAAAAGTTTAAAGTATCATCACTCAATTTATTTAACCTCCATTCTAGGTTATATTGTTAGCTCCAACAAATTATTGTAAAGATAATGCAAAAGTTAACTAATTTTGCAATTTCAGGTCAAATGCGAGAGAAAAATTAACTAGAATAATCAATGAGGAATGATGAGGACACTTGAAATTCGCATTTTTTGGTACAAGTATCAATAACTGCTCTTCAGGGAGAGTCAATTTCCAGGAAATCCACTATTAATTCATGGTATAAGGACACTAGAAGTGCTAAAAGTTCTGTATTGTACTCATCTTGATTTAATTTTTTTTTTTGGATCACTTAAGTGTCGGCCTTTTTTTTTTTTTTAAAGACGATTATTTAAGTGTCCACTTCAATTTGGGTCATCGAGAATTTGACATGGCAATTCTTTTTTTTTTTCATCATTTTTTTTTACCCACGGGACTTGCCGGCATACCTAGCCAACTTTAATAATCCCAAACGGAGTCGTTTACATGTTTGCCCCAAGCTCTTGTTCTAGTTGGTTTCGCTGGACCTTTTGCACTAGAGAGGGGCATGGTAGCTAGGGGTGGCGGTTCCAGGTTCCGGTTTGGTTCCATTTGGAACCTAGAACCTACCCTCGGGTATAGGTTCCAAAAAATTTGGAACCTGGAACTTACCCGTTAAAACCAAGAACCTGAAACCTACCCTGTCACAAGTTCCAGAGTTGGTTCCAGTCCAACAAGTTTTTTTTTTTTTTTTCATTTTCAGATTTGAATTATAACGTATGCGTATAAAAGAAATGTGGAGTAGTTTGAAGCAAGAATGATACCAAAATGAAACCATCAAATTGAGAATACATCAATTAAAAAGGGTATTTATTATGCAGAATGAAACCTTGGCATTATAAGCTGCTGCTTTGATGCTGAAGTCACACAAGAATTTGGCAATTGTCAAAGTTTCTTTCCTCGTAGGGACGTAAATAATAGTAGGTCCATGATCTAATGGCTCTTCTCCAGTTCCATTGGTGAATCAGACATCTCAAAAGAACCGCATACCTCCTGGCTTAAATCAAGAGATTCTCCATGGAATTCTCCACAGGGAACTGCAAGGGCCAATTGAATAGCACATCAAATTACATGATGAATAAGTTCTAGCACAGTTTTTGAACAATTTCCATTTTATGAGTAAGTTTTCATAAAGTCCCTTGTTCCACATCCTACAAGCATATATAAACAGCAATGGTGGAAACATCATGCCATAATCAGAATTCCGAAGATATTCCTCTTTAATAAGAAGTTATACCATCCCAATCATCCACACCCCGGAAGGTGTCCGTTTCATCTTCTAAGTATTCAGGTCTAAGATGGTTGTTGACATCTAAATTTTGGCGACCTGTTTGGTCATTTATTAGGGGTTAATTTTATTTCTAACAACTTTTAATTATATAGCATATAGATTTAGGTGCATTTTTTATTTGCATTTTATTGGACCGGTGGCGGATGGATGGGTTCAAATTAGATGGACCAGGCCCACGAAGCGAGCAGGTTGGCCCAAGCCCAAGTTTTTTTTAATGATCGAAAGATTATCTCGTGAAAAATTAGAAATTAGAATTTTTTTTTATTCGAGATATGATGGATTGTTTTCAGATAGGGCAGGTGATATTGCGTTCGACAAAACGAATATTGCGGATATCGATTTGAAAAAATTAAAAACCTAATCGGTAGCCTATAAATAAATGAGGAACGCGTAGGGTTTGGGGGCTAGACAATTGAGTACGAAAAATTGAGAATCGAGAGGGAGGGACGAATCGTGAGGGAGAATCGTTGGTGAACAAAAGTGCTACCCTTTGACTTTCGGTGATGCAGCTCCTTCTTGGTGCCGGTGTTGTGTCTGTGAAGGGCGCCCAACGTCAACTAATTTGTTGTTCCCACTGTTCTGCCACGTTAGTCCAAGGGCGCGTCAAGGAGGGCTGAGCATCACAGCAAATTCCTCATCTTCTCCAGCAAATATTTGGATCTTCAAATGTTGACTAGTTTGCTGTCCCAACTGCTGCCAACGTCCAAGTGTCCAGGTGTGCTTCAAAGTGGACTGAGCAGTATCGGTGTAGGCGTGTCCGTGGGTTCCTCAGGCTTGAATCGTGCCCATCACGACCCAACCCAATATCGGTGAAGCTTGCTGATTTTGCTGCTCCATTTCGCCTATCTTCCTTTCGCAGTTTCATTAGTGATTGTTCTCTCATGGAGGTGGAGAGTAAGGGTTGCAGATTTACCTGGTGTTGGGAACGTCGGATCCCTGAAAACGCATTCGGCACCTAAAACCGAACCCCTAAATCAATGCGGAAGATAAGCCCGGGAATTAAACACGTATCACCAATCGTAAAGCACACCACGGATTCGAGCGTACCTTGTTGGCCACAGATTAGACACCGATGCCGTAAAGAGGAAGAGAAATCAGTCTTGTTCGATCCGATGTCGAAGAATCGTCGTGAAGGGAAGATGGAGTCGCTTCTTGACTTTGTTCTTCGTCTTGAAGGGAGAGAGAACTTTTTGGAGAGAAAAGGAGAGCGTACGTCAAAAATGCCAAGAGGTGTCTTCTCCTTCTCTCTCATCCCTTTTATAGGTTCCTCTTTCCACGGGCCTAATTCCCGTGGGCCGGACCTTTAGGCCCATCGTGGCCGGGCCAACTTAGGCCCATGACTAAATCCATCATCTCCCACTCGCACATGGTGGATCAAAACCAACATGGGGGGATAGGCCCAACTGAGGCCCATCAACTGAAAATCCCTCTTTTCCTCTTTCAACATTCATACCGGTAAATAATCCGTGCGACCAGCATACTTTGAGAGTTCGTTGCTATATATCTGTTGGGAATATATAGCAGCTCATATTGGGCATCATTTTCCGAGTAAATTTAGTATGCAGTACCCTAGATCGATCGATCACATTTATATCTCTCTCAATCTCATTTAAACAATGATATATATATATATTGTATTTACAATTATGATTATCCCAAAGACAGTCATAATTGGTCGACCTATGAATACAAAACCACAATGTGATTCTACAAATCCGATCTTCCTCTTTCCTTCAAACTCTCAATTTCAGTTCAACTTGCTTTTCTAGAAATTAGATCGAATCAACTCATGACCATTGGCAACATTCTAAGATAGCAAACACTAAATAGAAATCTTGAGAATAAGTAAGAGTCATGAGGGCACTAAAATTGAGGAACTCTATTCCTCAAGAGTCTCACACGTCATAAAAGTTGAGATCAAACTTTTGCCACTCTTATAGGTCGTCTAATGCATACGTAGTATGAAATACGTATTACGGTATTAACTCATTTCCCATGGAGCGTATGTCTACACCATCAATACCGTACAGATGATAGTTCAGACATACCCAATGTCTAACTTGAGTTCACGTATTTATTTATTCACAAAATTCATCAGAACTCACATCTGGCATCTTAGACAAATAAAGTAAAATGTGTGGGTTATTTTACTTTCGGACATCGTCAGTATTATGTCCTCATCTTAACACTCAGTTAAGGCGACATATTTATTTTAAGCTTGAGCTCTCGATTATCACCTAGATAATAAGCTTAAAAATAGTCTCATCTCTATCTATCACATAGTAAATAGAGGCGATCACCCGTGTGAGTGGGCTAATCTCTTATCTGTCCGACATACTTTCTCAACATAATATAATGCACTAAGCATTAAGATGCATAAAGATCAAAACAAAGATTCATAGGCATTAATAATGAACTGGCTTCGTCATAGGATCTGCTATGATAATGCACTAGTTCATACATGTGAACAACTCAGGGAAATACAATCCAGTACATTAGACTCTACGCAATCCTAGAGATTTTACATGACCACAAAACACATCTCTAGGTATTGGCTTCGTCATAGGATCTGCTACCATTCTATGCGTAGATATGTACTGCAAATTCACATCCTTTCGTGCAACCATATCTTTTACAAAGTTATACATGGTTAACTGTGCTGCTTGGCTATCACAGTTAACCAACAACGGATGTGCAGCTTTCTCAATAACACCTAAATGATCCAAAAATCTCTTAAGCCAAACTCCTTCTTGCACCGCTGCTGATAATGCCACGAACTCAGCTTCCATCGTGGATAAGGCTATACACGTTTGCTTCTTACTGCTCCATGATATGGCGCCATTGTTCAGTAAGAAAGCAAAACCAGAGGTAGATTTCCTTTCATCTAAATCTCCTCCCCAATCAGCATCAGAATAACCTTCGAGTCGCAGATCCTTTCCTTGGTAACTCAACTTGAAATCAGCAGTTCCCTTCAGATACCTCAGTATTCTCTTTACGGCTTTCCAATGTGCTGGACCTGGATTGGATTGATATCTACTCACCATTCAAACTGCAAAACATATGTCGGGTCTTGTACATATCATAGCGTACATCAAGCTCCCAACTGCACTAGCATAAGGAACATGTTTCATTTGTTCCTTTTCTTGGGGAGTCCTCGGACACAGTCTATGGCTCAATCCTTCACCTTTTGCAATATGAGTGTCTATGGGTTTACAATCTTGCATACGAAATCGTTCAAGAACTTTATTTATATATGTTTCTTGTGAAAGAGACAACGATCTCTTCGAACGATCTCTTGAAATCTTAACTCCAAGAATGTATGCAGCCTCACCCATATCCTTCATCTCAAAGTTGGAAGACAACCAACTCTTGACAGTATGAACAAACTCCATATTGCTTCCGGCAATCAGTATATCATCAACATATAATGATATGATCACAAATTGATCATTGGATCTTTTGATATACACGCAATGATCCTCATCAATCATATGCCATTATGGCATTATGAAAACGTATATACCATTGTCTCGATGACTGCTTAAGGCTGTATATCGATCTCAAAAGTCGACATACCTTTTCTTCTTGGCCTTTTACTATGAAACCAGTTGGTTGTTCCATGTATATTTCTTCCTCTAATTCTCCATTGAGGAAAACAGTCTTTACATCCATCTGATGTAACTCAAGATCCATACTAGATACTATTGCCAGAATAATGCGAATCGAGGTAAATCTCACTATAGGAGAAAACGTATCTTCATAATCAATTCCTTCATGTTGATTATACCCATTCGCAACAAGGCGAGCCTTATGCCTTTCTATCGAGCCATCAGCCTTTCGCTTTATTTTGAGAACCCACTTGTTCCCAATAGCTCTACGTCCTTTTGGAAGATCAACCAGTTCCTAGACTTGGTTTGATTTCATTGACTCCATTTCCTCTTCCATTGCATGAATCCATTTTTCCTTACTAGGGCAATTCAGTGCCTCATTAATATTTCTTGGCTCATCCTCATCTTGTGGAGCAACCATAAAAGTTTCCCCTTCAATGTCAAAACGTTGACGGGGAATACTTTGGCGACTTGTTCGCTGTATGGGAGTTTGTACACTTTGCACATCATTCCCCATTATACTCCCACTGGGATTAGATAATGATGATGTCGTCTCATTATGTGATTGCAATTGAGAATGAGTTGAATTCAATTCATCACTTCTCATATTACTCTCACTTGGACGAACTCCACTAAGATCATTATCTTGATCCGAGGTTTCAAATAGGGAGTTGTTTTCCCCTATTTCGCCCTTCTTAGGAAATTCATCCTCTAAGAATGTGACATCCCGTGATTCAAATTCAGTTATACTCCCACTTTCCTGCTCACCTATGAACACATACCCTTTTGAGTGTTTCGAGTATCTTATGAAAATACTCTTCTTTCCTCCGGGACCCAATTTCCCAAACTTGTGAGAGGACTCATGTGTATAGGCAGCACAACCCCATGGCTTAAGAAAACTTAAGTCCGGTTTTCTACCTGTCCATAACTCATATGGAGTGGAAATGACTGATTTGGAAGGCACTCGGTTAAGTATATAGGCAGCAGTTAACAACGCATCACTCCAAAAGGTGATAGGTAAGTTAGCATGCGCCATCATGGACCTAACCATTTCCAGTAAGGTTTTGTTTCTTCTCTCTGCAACACCATTTTGTTGAGGAGTATATGGAATAGACAATTGTCTTTCTATTCCTTTTTCATCACATAATTTTCTGAACTCATCAGATAAATATTCTCGACCTCGATCGGATCTCAATGCTTTTATTTTCTTGTCTAATTGATTCTCTACCTGGTTCATAAACCTTTTGAAACAACTTATTGCTTCAGATTTGTGAGAAATCAAATAGACATATCCGAATCGAGTATAATCATCTATAAAAGTGATGAAATAAACAGCCCCATGCATTCCTCTCACATTCATTGGACCACAGACATCAGAATGGATTAAATGCAGAGGGAATTCAGCTCTTTTACCTTTTCCAAATGGTTTCCTTGTCGTTTTCCCCTCCAAGCAATGCTTACATATGGGCAAATCGACTTTTTCAATGTTGCCCAACAAGCCCTCTTTGGCTAGTCTATTCATACGTTGTTGGCCAATGTGACCAAGTCTAGCATGCCATACGTTCACATCATTATCATATGTATTGGGAGACGTGAGAAGGGAATAACAAACATTTGCATTAACATAATCAATATCCAATACAATGAAACCATCCAGAAAATAACCACAACCATAGTATTTTGTATTCAAAAACAAATCCACACCTCTATCATAGAAGTTCATATTAAAACCTAATTTAACCAACACTAAAACAGATACTAAATTCCGACGAATCTCCGGAGCATACAACACATCATGAAGGAACAAAGTGCGTCCACCACGCATATTCAGTTGGCATGTACCAATTCCTTTCACTTCAGCTCGGGAGTTGTTTCCCACATAGATCCACTTAGTTCCAGTTGGTACTCGTCGGAATTCCACGAAGGATCCTCTATCCTTCACTACATGGTCTGTCGCTCCTGAATCCACAGTCCACAAAGGATTAGATTCAGTTAAGAATACATAACTTGACACAAAAGCTAAGTTCTGAAAAATACAAGGGGTGCATACCTTCTTTGGCTCACGACAGTCGCGAGCATAGTGACCCTTCTTGTCACAGTTGTAGCATTTCACCCTTGCAAGCTTTTTCATGCGAGGACGCTTTCCTCTTTCATGTTGGTTAAACTTGGGTTTCTTCCCTGAAGGACCTGCTTCCTTGCCTTTCCCTTTATTAAACCAGTTAGGGCGCTTGCGCTTGGAGCCCGAAGCTCCATTTGAGCTAGAACTAGCATGATAGAGTTCAGCATCCGGCTTAGCCGCCAACAGGCGGTCCTCTTCCAGCTCAAGATGACGCATTGCATCCTCAAAGGTTTTGATATTTTCATTATGAGTCAGGTGCACCTTCATATGCTCCCAACTCTGAGGCAAGGAACGAATCACTGCTTGCACTTGCTGCTCATCTGTCAGGACATGGCCAGCATTTTTAAGCTCATTTATCATGTTTGACATCTTTCTAAGATGTTGCTTCATGGTCTGACCATGAGGCTTCTTATAAGAGTCAAACCTAATAGTGAGCTGCCTCAGTCTGGTCACCGAAGTATGACCAAATCTTGCCGCCAATGCTTCCCACATATCTTTGGCATTATCAAAATGCTTAAACTCCCGCATGACGTCATTTTCCATGCTGCTCAGCAACGTGATGCGAGCAAGAGAGTTCTTTCTTTTCCACGCAGCAAATGCTTCTTTGTCTCTTTTATGCTGTGCAGTGGTTCCATCTTCAGGTTCTACCATGGTCAGGTTAAGAGCCTCAAGTGCTTCTTGCTCTTCCAGCACATACTGGATTTTCATTTGCCAAATTTCATAGTTGTCACCATTGAGCTTTTCACCTTTGTTCAGCTCGGCAACTATGCTCTTTGTGGCTGAAGCCATTGATATGAACACATCAGACATATATGCACGAGTTATTAATGCCTATCATTTATGCATCCCTTTTGCACAGACCCATCATATTAATGAATAACTTCAAGTAAGGTTTTAGAATCAAAAGGTCATTACCTTTCCAATCATCCTCCAAAAATCCTAACTTAAAACTATCATTAATATGATTGTCATATGCAAAATCAATTCTATGAAGCTACAAAAACTTCTATTAACTACCCACAACTAACTACCCACAGCAACCAGCAATAACAGAAAGCAACAGATAATTGACATACAATAATATAATAATGCTTTCAGATAATACAACTAATATATATGTTGCTACAACAACAACAATCAGGTAGTTAAACATTACATAAGATGTCCACTAAGCACACTTAACAAAAAATAGCTAATACTTCTATCACAAAATCATCACACGAACTGGGAAAGATCCTCCTTTGTTCAATTTCTTGATCTTTTCCCTTGTAACAATGCAATAATATTCTTTTACAAAATCTATCACAATTTTCTTATATGAAGCAGCACCGTTGACATCCCATATGCGATTCAACACATCTTGCCAATCAGGTGGAAGAGTGTTAATGAAAAATCGCACCATCTCTGACTGTGGCATGGGACGACCATTCCATATGACCTGTTGTATCTTCCCGTTGACTTCAAGAACATGATCAATTAAGTCACCATTCTCCTATCGATAATCAGTCAGCTCAGCTATCAACTTAGAAAGCTTTTCCTTTTGTTTATCGGTAATCATGCGAATAGGCGTACGAAACTGAAGGGGAGGCATTGTTCCTGCAACAAATGCAGAACAAATAAGGGATTACATATAATCCACATTGACTTAATTGTAAAAAAAGAAACAAATCCTTTTTTTTTTGGTCAACGGTCAACCGGCAGAGTCGTTGGACCGGTCGAGCCGTTCGGACCGGTCGCCCGGGTCAGACGGATCGACCGCACGTGCCGCGCGCGTGCGTGGGCTGACGTCACGTAGACGTCAGCCTGCACGTGCCACGCGTGTGCCAGGCGGGTCGGGTCGGGTCGCTGGCCGGTGACAATCCGGCCAAACGAGCCGGTGCTGACGTCAGCGATGACGTCACCCCGGCGGTTACCGACCGTTGGGTGACGTCATGCTGACGTCACGTCGATGTGGCCGTGCGGTTTTTCATGCCAGTGTGCGCCGGCCGAACCCGCGTCTGTCGGCGCGCCTCGCGGCGTGTGGGCGCGTGCGGCGTCCCCCGGCGGCGTGCGACGTGTCATCGGACTCGTCTCGACGTCGTCTTCCTCCCTATGCATTCAAATTTTGATTTCGACTTATGAAAAGTCAGAAAAAGTGGCGAACAACGCTCGGGGGTCGGGATTTCTCGCCTCGATCCGTACGGCCGAATTGCTTTTTGCGTAAATCAATCATAAACAGTAAATTGGTCGGGAAAAACGTGAACCGATGCTTTGATACCAATGTTGGGAACGTCGGATCCCCGAAAACGGATTCGGCACCTAAAACCGAACCCCTAAATCAATGCGGAAGATAAGCGCGGGAATTAAACATGTATCACCGATCGTAAAGCACACCACGGATTCGAGCGTACCTTGTTGGCCACAGATTAGACACCGATGCCGTAAAGAGGAAGAGAAATCAGTCATATTCGATCCGATGTCGAAGAATGGTCGTGAAGGGAAGACGGAGTCGCTTCTTGACTTCGTTCTTCGTCTTGAAGGGAGAGAGAACTTTTTGGAGAGAAAAGGAGAGCGTACGTCAAAAATGCTAAGAGGTGTCTTCTCCTTCTCTCTCATCCCTTTTATAGGTTCCTCTTTCCACGGGCCTAATTCCCGTGGGCCGGACCTTTAGGCCCATCGTGGCCGGGCCAACTTAGGCCCATGACTAAATCCATCACCTGGTCCAATAATCGAGTGGGAGATGCACTAGTTAAAGAGCGAATTGATAGGGTCCTGTGTACCTCTACCTGGCGGATTCTGTATCCTGATGCTGACGTCCTGGCATTACCGGCAGTGGGATCTGATCATAGTCCCATTCTCCTTAGCACTACTAATCGGCCTCGCTCCAGCACCCGGCCTTTTGTTTTTTAGGCTTTTTGGAATCAGGATCCTGAGTGTCAAGCGCTTATTAGTAGAACCTGGAATTCTACCTACACTGGTCACCTTAGCTTCGTCCTGAAACTTCAGAATGTCGCTCAGGCATTACAGAAATGGAGTCAGACCAAGTTCAAGCATGGCCATCGCAGGATCACCTTCCTACATCAACAACTACAAGAACTAATGAACAATGCTTCTCCTAGCATCAATGAGGCCGAGATAGCATCTACTCTCAGGACCGAAATTCGTGACTTGTGGCGTCAGGAGGAGCTTTTCTGGGCTATGAGATCTCGAATCAACTGGTTGACATGGGGGGATAAGAACACGAAGTTCTTCCACGCCTCTACCATCCAACGACGCCAAATGAATCATATCACCATGCTGTAGAATACAGACCAGGAATGGGAGCGAGACCCCCAGATCCTCAAGGAGATGACCCATGCTTTTTTCTCAGGATTATATATGACGGTGGGACCACGCAACTATGACCCAATCCTGGCTCACTACACTCCCCTCGTCACCCCAGGTATGAACTCCCACCTCATAGCTTCAATAACTATGGAAGCAGTCCGTGAGGCTACGTTCCAAATGGGCATTTTTAAGGCACCTGGACCGGATGGCCTTGGTGGGTTTTTCTACCAGACACACTGGGATGTCATAAAGAACGACCTTCTAAGGTTAGTGGACAACTTTTTTACTTCCGGTGTATTACCCCTTAATCTGAATCGCACAAGCATCGTGTTGATCCCTAAAACCAATCATCCGGAATGTCTTGATTAGTATCGCCCGATTAGCCTGTGCAACTATGCGTATAAAATCATTTCCAAGGTTCTTGCCAATAGATTGAAACAGTGGCTACCGAGTCTCATTGCTCCAGAACAGGCGGCCTTTGTCAGTGGACGCCAGATTCAAGATAATATCTTCATCGTCCAAGAGGTTATGCACCAATTTCAGATATGAAAATGGAAGCGCCAGCACAAGATAATAATCAAGACTGATATGCACAAGGCTTATGATCGAGTGGAATGGGATTTTCTGAAAGATTACATGATCCAGCTGGGATTTCACCATCGTTGGGTTCATTGGGTCATGCAGTGCATTACCACACCATCGCTCAGTGTGCGTTTTAACAGTGAACAGTTGCCTTACATACAGCCCTCACGGGGACTTCGACAAGGTGATCCTCTGTCCCCTTACCTCTTTGTGCTAGTTGCAAATGTTCTATCCACTTTGATTACCCAGGCGATTCACACTAGCACTCTGAAAGGGATCAAACTTACTAGGACCTGTCCGACTCTTTCCCACTTATTTTTCGCTGATGACTCTGTATTTTTTCTTGAGGCGACGATTACTGAGTGTCAGAACCTGTCAAATATCCTGAATCAATATTGTCTAGCTACTGGCCAGGTGATCAATAGAAATAAATCAGACATGTATTGTAGCAACGCTTGCCCTTTCACTCTACAGCAGAATTTAGCTCGGGAACTTAGAGTACCCCTTCTTCACAGGTATGGCAAGTACTTAGGTATACCTTCTGACTGGGGACGGTAAAAAAAAGACATGTTTTCATGGATCTTGGCAAGGGTCAATGCTAAGTTAGACGGGTGGAAAGAACGTCTTTTATCGAAAGGCGGTAAAGAGGTCCTTATCAAGTCAGTCGTGCAGGCCATTCCTCAGTATGCCATGTCGGTTTTCAAGCTCCCTCATTCCCTTTGCAAGGCCATTGAACAGCGTATAGCTCATTTCTGGTGGAAGACGGATCTTAGTAGAGGCGGTATCCATTGGCATAACTGGCGATCCTTAAAATTCAGCAAACTTTGTGGCGGTTTGGGGTTCCGTGATTTGCTCGCCTCTAACACAGCTTTATTAGGTAAACAGGCCTGGCGAATTCTCCACAACCCTCTCTCCTTGTGCAGTCAAGTCCTTAAAGGTATATATTTCCCTCACACTGATTTTCTGCAAGCGGTACCTGGTAGCCAACCTTCATGGGGCTGGAGAAGTCTTATTGTTGGATGTGAAGCTTTATTACTGAATCTGGGCTGGTCAGTGGGAGATGGTACACGCATACATACAAGGCGGGATCGATGGTTATTGATAGGACCTTTACCGGGCCCTCTAGCACGCGACGAACCAGAATGGGTGGCGGATCTCATCGACCCTCAACTCCACTCCTGGAATATCCCTCTCATCCGAAAGCACTATGATGAGGACATCGCTCAACTAATCATCCGAACTCCTATCAGACCTGAATTTGCTGATGATATATTGATCTGGACGGCCACCAAAGATGGAACTCATTCGGTAAAGAGCCACTACCACTTTATCCTAACCACAGAACACTGCAAAAACGGCCACACTGCACCAGCCACTTTCGATCCTGACAAACAGCTATGGACTAGAATCTGGACTTTGCAGATTGAACCTAAACTCCGTATGTTTCTATGGTCTGTTTTTCATAACTCTATAGCTACTAAAGCTAATCTATTCCGACGCCACATTCTCGAGGATCCTACATGCTCACTGTGCGATCATCACACGCCGGAAACACTCGAGCATCTGTTCTTTCATTACTCTTGGACGACCAAGGTATGGCAGCATCCTGATATTGGTCATCTACATATTACCCCCTAGTTCATGGAATTGCTCAGTGGATCAGACAACAGGCTAGGCGGAAGCGTGGCGTACCTGCATTCGAGCTCATTGTGCACATCCTCTGGAACATTTGGCGCGGCCGAAATAATTTTGTCTTCCGGCACCAACAGCCGAGTCCCCACCTTGCCATCGTAGATGCGTTTGCTCACCGACATAGCTAGCGAGCGATTACTCGAGTTGACCAGATGGGCCGCTCAGATGCATTGTTCGCAGGTGTTATCTGGCAACCTCCTCCAGCGAGGGTGCTGAAATGTAACATAGACGGGGCTTATACAGAGGGTAACCAGATCGGTATTTATGGCGTGTGTTAGTCGGGATCATAGGGGTACACTTACAGAGGTTTTCACAGCTGATTTTCCGGCGACTTCGGCGCTTCAGACGGAAATCCAGGCTCTCAGCGGTGCTCTTCGCCATCTCTCACAGCTCGGTCTTCAACATGCTCGGGTCGTCATTGAATCGGACTGCTGGAATGTGGTTGATATTTTGACTACTAACCGGCGGCCGCCATGGGAGGAGCGTCCACTCTTTGCGGAGGCCATCTCCCTGCTTCGTTCGTGCCCTAATCTGGAGCTTCGATACTGCAGGAGGGAAGCAAATCTGGCCGCGGACTGGGCCGCGAAGGCCCATAGCCGAACTGACCAAGCCCGTAACTGGAACCTTTTTCCCCCTGCTTCTCTTCTTGACCTTGTGTTTGCAGATGCGGTAGTAAGCGGATGTAAGATGTTCTAATTTCTAATATATTATCTTCGTCCAAAAAAAAAAAAAAAAAAAAACGTTGCTGTTCTTTGTTTAACTCAACACCACATTGGTGTCCCGAACGTTAGCCCATCGAAATTGTCGCAAATTGTGCCAAGCCAAGCCGATACAGCGCCACAACTGTTGCCCTAAAGCCGAGCTATGCCGTGCTGTGCCCATTGTTGGTCCATTCTGCCAATTGGGTTTTTGAAAAAAATTCAAATTTAGGTATAGATCTATTTTATTTTATTAGGTAGATTTATTAGATTTAGTTTATTAGGTAGATTTATTAGATTTAATTTATTAGATAGATTTGCTTTATCTTATTTTAGGTTTTGATATTTTATCTCTTTGTTTGAATTTTTTTCCAATGCATGATTGAAATTCCATGATGTAGAATCCAATTCGCAACCGCACAAATTTTTATTCTATCTATAAGGCTTTAGATGGAATAATTATTCACACAGGAGTAAAATTGATATCTTGATCTTTATGGCTTAAGATCAATTTATCGATTTTATTAGCGAAACAATTAAGTTTGAAGTTCAATTTGAGTGGTGGATGATATTTTCAATGATCATGGATGATTTAGTGTTTATCTTTTAATTGTTCCATTTATCTCGAAAATACAAAAAAAAAAAAAATTGCATTTTGCATTCCATGTAGATTAGGATTGATTGCATGATAAGTTAGTTAGTCATTTTTTTTAAATGCATGATTAGATGATATCTTTGAATTAAATTGCATATCTAAGATAGGAAATATTTATCTATTTCGAATTTTCTAAAAAATAAAAATCCAAAAAAATGCATTCATTTAGGATGTTAGTTTTTTTTAGATTTGAATTGCATGTTTAATTATTTGGCAATTTTAATTTCGAATTTTTTATAATAAAAAAAACGCAAAAATAAAAAATCATCATGTATCTATCACGTAGAATTAGGGCATTCTTTGTACGCCATTACATATTAGGATTGCATGTTTATTAATTATAGGTTTAAATAATTTATCCTAGATAGATTGCATGTTCTTATTAAAAATAAAAAAAAAAATCATGTGCACGTCATATAGAATTAGGTTCATGAAATGCACGTCATTCAGTGATTGTTGTTAGATTCATTTAATTAGAAATTGCTCGTCATTAGACTAAGTCATTTAATAAATGTCGCGTGACATATAGCTCGCATATTAAATTGCATGTTACATATCATTTTAGTTGAAATAATTTTGTATGTCATTGCATTGCATTGCACGTCATTAGAATTAGGTCATTTTGGTTAATTTAGATTGCATATTTAACTATTGCATGTTCATGAAGAAATCACAAAATTTTTTACTTATTCATATAGTTTAGGACATTTTGCCATGCCATATTATTTTATTTTATATTAAAAGCATTGCATTGCATATGGACTATATTCTCGTTAAAAAGTGAAAGCTAAAATTGAGTGATTGCTTGTTAATTAGAAATCATATCTAGGATTGTTGATGTGAATTCTGATCTAACACTACAGATGCTTTCGTTGCTTTAAGGTAAGTTTTGCATTATTTTATTGCTTTCCTGAGTGTTAAATTGGTGGTATGCGCACATGTATGATCACCTCACACGTTATAAAAGTGAATTAAAATCAATTCAAGTTGCCTGCCAAACATTTTTTTCAAAATAAAAAGAGAAAGGTACCGAAAGGGCACTAGAAGTCTAGTGTAACCAAGTCCCCGTATCCAAAGTCTCTGGTTCGTAGAAGTGAAATAATTCTCCAATTATTTTACTTAGGTGTCTAATCGACCTACCGCAAATTGATTAGTGGCGATTCCCTTTTGCATGCTAGATATTTGAACTTAAGTCGCGAGTTGGTATGGGCTTGGGAGAGCTCGAGCTAAGTTTAAAAACTTAGTAATCCATTAACCTAGTTTTAGGTGGTGCACCCGAAAAATTAGGTTGCAACAATGATTAATCACCTGCCAGACAAATTAGGTAGTGCACAGAGAAAGATCGGATCAGAATAAAAGGGTAAACCTGTAGTCAAGCTGAAAATCATGGCCCCATTTCGAAACACAGTGGACTTCATCAATTGCAAATAATGCGATTCCTCGGCCTGCTGCAAGACTTTGTAGTGGCTTTATCAACCTGTAGGAAGATCCATATCACTTGGTAAAAAAATGACAAAAGAGATAACACCACTGCACATGACATGTCAAACTCTTACCTTAAAACCGACTCTGGGCAAACATATATCAAACCATATTTTTCCCTCCATCGCTTTCTTTTCCACACTATTGTCAGGTTGCCCAGATCCAAGAAAGCAGGCAGAGACACTATGTTTTGCGAGCTTTAGACACTGGTCATGCATTAAACTTATCAACGGTGACATCAGAACAACCACCTTCATTGTTCAAGTTCATCTTGCCAATAACAAATGAAACTTCAAGAATAGATAGAAGGCTTTAACAGAGGGAAGCTAACTTCAGGGTGTTCATTGGGATCAAAAACCATGTTGTGGCAAGTAGGGTTGCAGGGATAAGCACAATCAATCCAGCATTTACAAGATTTCATTCAAAACCCATAACAACCAAGTCATTTATGTAACCTTTCACCTGGACAAGCAATGACATTTCCAATCATGATGAATCTGATAATACTTATATCATTGTAGATATTTCAGGATCTGTCCATTTACCTTCATCATATCATTCAATATGAGATGGGAGAGCACAAGAACAGCATTCTTCCTAACAGATAGAGAAGGATCCCGTAACCGAGCATAGACATTTTCAGCCCATGGTTCTAGTAAATTAGGAAACCAAATTGCCAAATCACCAGGTGCTATGGTATAGGTTCCAAGAAAGTGAAGCTCGGGGTCAATCCGACTCACCAATTTCAGAGACCGATCTTGAAAGGATCGGACTTGCGGTAGGTGGTGCAGGAAGCGAGGTGCTTCAGGGGAGGCTTGGCAAGTGGCGTCGGGGGTGACTGGGTGAGCGGCGTCGAGTTGCTCTGAGCGTGCGGCTGGGCGAGCAGCTTCGGGGGAGGCTCGGCCAAGGGTGTCGGGACTCGGGGGTGAGTGGGTGAGTGGCGTCGAGGGTTAGGGCGTCCGGCAGAACCGGGAATCGACGTATCCCCCTCAGGCTTTGCGATAAACAAGTCTAGCGACTGGTGTCAAGCGGCGGCGGCGTGGCCTGCGGCGTTCGGTGGTGGCGTCGAGGGCGAGCGACGTCGGCGACGGGCAGAGGCAGAGGCAGGGCGTTAGCGACGGGCAGAACCAAATTTGGGTAGCGACTGGTGTCGAGCGGCGAGGGTTCGGGCGAGCAGCGTCGGCGACTGGCATCCAGCCTCGGCTACGGCGGCCTCGAGGGTCAGCGACGTTCGGCGGCGAGACTCAGAGCGGCGTTCGGCAGCGTGACTGTGAGGTATGAATGAAGAGACGTGAACGTGAAGAATGGATCTCGTCTTCTTTTTGGAGCCCTAAACCGGTTCCGAAACCAATTCCAGCTTCGGTTCCGCAACTGGTTCCCAAAAAAAAGGAATCGGGAATCAGAACCAATCCTCTTGGAACCGGGAACCGAACCGGACCCTTCGGTACAGTTCCCCGGTTCCCGGTTCTACTCGAGAACTGCGCTCACCGCATTGGCAGCCACAATGGGGGCGTCCTTCGTTGCAGTGGTTTTCCTTGGGGGTGATCGTCACGGTGTCTCGAGTTGCTTCGGTCTTTGCTGCGGCTGCCGTCGCTTGAGCTGTTGCTCTCGTAGATGGTGGATGGTCACGAAGTTCGTAGGAAAGAGAGGGTCGCCCGACTTCAGATCCTCCATCGAAGCTCAAAGAGAGATGTTCCATCGATCGATCGATCCTTCGACCCCCATCTTCTTCGAACCACTGAAATCATGTTTTTCTTCATGCTACGTCCCAGGACTAGATGATAATTATTGATGTCCTCGACCGTAAGCCCCATTTTGTCAAGAAAATCAATTCGCTTATTCATGACCTTGATTGTGTCCGAAAGCTCCAACCAGTCCTAGCGCGATTTTCCATCCTTGCACTCTTTATCTCTACCAAGTTGGGATGATTGAACAGGGACGAGGAGTAGAACCTTGCTCGGCCTCATCGCGATCGCATCATTTGACCTCGAGGACGAATTTCGCTCCGAGGCGGAGGCGTGGAGTCGTGAGATTTGCAAGATTTGATGGTCGTAGCGTCTCGGCAAAGGGAGGTTCGATCGCCATGAGGGCTTGAATGAGAGAGAGAGAGAGAGAGAGAGAGAGAGGAGAGATTTTCTCTAATGCGATGTCATTTTTTTGATTAAATGCACCTCATCGTCTATGTGGACTTTCTTTTTTAATTACAAGGCTAGCTAGACGATAACATTTAATTAAAAAAGCCACATAGTATATTTGACCGGAATTTGTGGCCGAATGTACTTAAATTGATAATTTTTTATCCAATTTGCCACTTAAATAAGTTAATGGACTTTTGACGCTAAAGTGAACGTCGTATCAAACTTCTAACATTTATAATGTTCTTATGCCTTGAATTCATTTAGTAAAGAGTTGATACACTTGATCACTAAAGTGTTTCCTACTTCTTAGTTAGACATAGAGTAAATCATAAGTGTTATCCCATGTTCTCTTATAGAAAACTCATAATAAAAATACGTTTCGTAACTATGATTAAAAAAAATGACATGACAATTTATCTTATCTTACGTTTGATTTCATTTAAAATAAGATAAAATCAACTACAACAATGACATGACTCAAATAAAAATATCCAATCGGATATATGAGATGAAACTTGGATATTTCATACATATGCAGATTAGATTTCTTCTACCAAAATAAGAAATATCAAAGTTGTCAAAATTAAGAAACCAAAACCTGATTAAAATCAGGAGCATTATCCAAATTAAAACACCTACCTGCTCGCATTGCCACATATTTAAGTATCCACAAATGGAGAACGAAGCTACCTGAAAACAACGAACAACGTGCAGAGAAGATGGCGAAACCCGCCATCGCCGTGTTGTCATTCTCCATCGTCCTCCTCTCCATCCTCGCTCAGCAATCCTCATCTTCCCAGTCCTTCAAGCCCATCTCCTCCCGCGGCGCCCCGAGGTTCCTCGGCAGATTCTCGACCTCCAAACCCCACCACCGCCACCACCGCGACCGGCGGTCGGATCAGCTTCTTGGGTACCGATACGAGACGCGGTACTTCGAGCAGCAGCTCGACCACTTCAGCTTCGCGGAGCTGCCGACGTTCAGGCAGCGGTACCTCATCAGCTCGGAGCACTGGGCCGGGCCCGATCGGCTCGGACCCATCTTCTTGTACTGCGGGAATGAAGGCGACATCGAGTGGTTCGCTGCCAACTCGGGCTTCGTGTGGGAGATCGCCCCGAGCTTCGGTGCCATGGTGGTTTTCCCTGAGGTAGGTGCTCTCGTCGAATTCGTGTTTCTGTTTGGTGTTGGAAAAATTTCGAAATTTAGACCATAAAGATCCATGCTGAGAACGTTTCAAGAAAACTCGAAGATCTTGGTATAAGATAATTCCTCTAATTTCCTCAAATTCTTTGTGAAATTTGAAAATTGTGAAGCTTGCACGGAAATCCAAATGCATCCCTACCTCTGCAATCATGGGTTTTTTTTGGCTGGTTTTTATAGGAGTTTGACTAATAGTTACCCTCATCTTGGTTGATTGATTGATTCATAGCATCGGTATTATGGTGAGTCAATGCCACATGGGAGTCAAGAGGAAGCGTACAAGAATGCCGCTTCCTTGTCTTATCTTACGGCGGAGCAAGCGCTCGCTGATTTTGCAGTGTTGATCACAAACTTGAAGCGAAACTTGTCTGCTGAGGCTTGCCCTGTTGTTCTTTTTGGTGGTTCATATGGTGGAAGTAAGTAAGCCCTTTGAACTACGTTTTGAAGTCTACATTTTTTTCCTGTCTACTGTGTTTCTCTATGCATAGATTAGTCAAAATAGTTTTCCTAGAGAATTTTGATGTATCGGTCTTCTTCTTGAACATTTTAAAATTTTTGGTTGGGCAGAAAATTTCAGTTTTTGATGTATAAGAATTTTTTTTTCTTGTTCCCCTTTGGAGGTTCACTGAACATTTTGCATGGTAATCTTTCAGTGTTAGCAGCATGGATGAGGCTAAAGTATCCGCATATTGCCATAGGCGCACTTGCTTCTTCAGCTCCGATTCTTCAGTTTGAAGATATTGTGCCACCAGAAACATTCTACGACATTGTCTCCAATGATTTTAAAGTGTGTGGTCAATTTTAACCATTCTTCTCTTGTTGAAATGAACATATTTATGTGCATCCATGTTATCTTATTTTTCAACTGAAAACTGCAGCGTGAAAGTACTAGCTGCTTTAACACTATTAAAGCATCCTGGAATGCATTGATATCCGAAGGCCAGAAGGAGGATGGTCTTTCGAAACTGACAAGAATGTTCCGGCTATGTCGGTAAAGTAAACAAAGACAATGATCCTTCAGTCAATTTGTTGCCCACTTGATTGAGCTTACATGGGCTTCTAATGCTTAATGTCATTGTCTTGTCCTTGGTGCAACCTAAATTAATTGAAATCCGAATGTTGGTAGGGAGTTAAAGAATACAGAAGAGCTGGCTAATTGGCTGGATTCCGCTTACTCCTTTTTGGCAATGGTTGACTATCCATATCCTTCTGAATTTCTTATGCCTCTACCTGGATACCCGATAAGAGAGGTTAGTCAAGACTCTGATATAACTTCATCATCAAATGAAACCTTGGTCCCATATGACACTACTTCTTTTTATCTGAACTAGTACCATGACAAGATGCCATCTTTTTTTTTGGTTTCTATTTTCTAGGAATTTTAATACAAATCATCCATGACTATTTTCTGCATTTGTGTCTTGAGATGCATCATAATGGTAGCAGAGGGAATTTGGTGGTCATTACATCTTTAGGAAATGATTCTCTAATTAATTTGTTTTTAAATGCCCTGTTTCAAGGCTGCTTTTTTTTTTAATTCCCTTTTTTAGCTTGCTTTCCAATACAGATTTTATGTCAAAAGTAAACTCTGCACAAAAGATACCAGTAAGACTTGAAATAGCACATGTCAAGTTGGGAGATGCAGAAACAGATATAGCCAAGGGAAAAAAAACAACAGGCTGAAATCAACACCATCCGCTTCAAAACTTTAAGCCCCCCATTAAGTTAAAAAAGGATGTTCCAAATTTACTGAACTTGCTCGCAAGCTTTGTCATACTGTATATATACATCCAACACTCTGTGCGGTATAGCTACATCCTACATGCTCCATTTTCTGGATTCTTTTCAGCTGAGTCCTGTTATCCTAGAACTTTAAGTGTCGGGTGAGCTGGACATCTCATCACTTAGTGTCCACATAATATAGCATATCCAGAACAATGTTTTAGACATATCTGCTGAGCATATTTGGACACACGTTATGTCCTTCTTTTTACTAGGTCTGCAGAAAGATTGATGGTTGTCCAGATGGGACTAGCATTCTGGAACGTGTATTTGAAGGTGTTAGTGTCTATTACAATTACACCGGAGAAGTTGATTGCTTTGAATTGGATGATGATCCTCATGGAATGGATGGCTGGAACTGGCAGGTCTAAAACTGTTATTCCTATTCTTTATTAAATGTTCCCCTAAAGTTAAAATATGAAAGGTTTTGCCTCTGGAAAAGAAAAATGACCTAGTGATGTTAGTGCATTTCGTTTGATCTATTGTGGTGTGCAGGCATGCACGGAGATGGTTATGCCCATGTCTAGTAGCCCAGATGCAAGCATGTTTCCTACATACAATTTTAATTTTTCTGCTTTCCAAGAGGAGTGCTGGACCGATTTCAAAGTCATTCCAAGACCAACGTGGATAACAACTCATTTTGGTGGGAAAGTAAGACACCATTTCTCTTAAAGTTTTACATCATGACAAACTTGCATGTGTAACTTCTTGGGCCATTTTCCATCAGGTTCTGTGTCCTCTTTAGCTTTTCTTATGCAGTATGGCATTCCCATTAATTGTGTGTCTGGACCATGTTCTATCCAGTTCTGTGTCTGCTCTAGCATTTCTTATGCAGCATGACATTCCCATTAATTGTCTGTACTGTCCCAATCTCTCTGTTCAGTGCTTCTTTATTTGGTTTATAAGCTGAAGCTGAAGTTGTCTTTCGATGATAGCAAGAGAAATCAAATTTAGTTAAATACAATTAAGAGGAAGCTGGAAGAGGCTGCTGAAGATTTTAATCTGCCTAGGCCATTAAGAGACATGATGAATATCATCCTTCTCACCATCCAAGTGCATGGATCTCCTGGGTAAATTCATTGAGTGGTAGTAGTGGAGGCATGTTGTGCGGTGAGCCTCATTAGGATCCAAAATCTGATGCCAAAGTTTTATCCAAAAAGCGGAAACTCATGTTTTCTTTCGGGTGTGTTTACCTTTCATTTTTATTTATTTATTTATTATTATTTTTTTAGAAGAGGGGAGGGGGAGGGGGTGGTGGCGGGGGGCAGGGTTGGTGTTTTGGGGAGGGGGCTGTGAATTGGCTTAGTGTGTGCGCCTTGGCTAGATGCTGCTTCGCTTGATCCCCTACGATGTGAAGTCTTTCAAGTAAATACCAATTATTAGTAACCTATTGTAATTAATGGCAAAATCGTAGCAGCTTTGATTTTCTGGGATTATTTCCTTGTAAATGTGGGTGTGATCAAGTTAATCACTCTACATAAGTTCTATGGTGATTGGAGTGTTCGGGGCCTTAAAGTTACAGAAAAATTCTCAGGTTGCACTTCAATGATATTTACATATGATTGTGGCACGATTGCTAATGTAGTCAATAGATCATTCACCTTGACCCATAACATGAATTTTGGACCAATTTTGAAGGATATCATGACCACTTTGAAGACTTTTGGAAGCAACATCATCTTCTCAAATGGCTTTCTTGATCCTTGGAGTGGTTATAGGTGGGTCTTTTCATATGTTCTGTCAGAGGCGTCTGAAATTTATTATTTAGTATTCTGATTGTGTTGATCATATGCCACAGTGTGATCCAGAATGTATCCGATTCTCTTGTTGCTTTAAACACCCAAGAAGGTATGTTCAACTTGAAATCTTTACTTCGTGCTTTTTCTTTCCTTCTTTTTCTTTCAGTTTTTTTTTTTTTTTTTATATTTTTTTTATGACATATGGATGGGCAATCCATAAATGATGTTTCTACTGTGAAACACCATGCGTAAACCTACTTGCATTGTTTTTCTCCATGTTATACTGTGGGTCTCATTAGGATTGCGACTTCATCTTGTGATATGGACTTCATTTGTTTCATCTGAAAGCTGTTAAATTATAGGGTAAAATGTCCATATGCCTCTTGTCGAGGCCAGTTATAACTTTTCCCAGTTCTTTTCATTTTGAAAGGCCCTGTCCCTGTTCTTTTTAAATTTTACAAGTTCCCTTTCTGCAATGTACAAGGATTACTTTTCATTAAAGTTTCCAATTTGAAGGGGAAGGAAGTATATTCCTTTCATAATAATTGAATTTTTACTTCTACCTTTATGTAGGTAATTTGACTTCAATCATTTCAAGCAAGTCAGTAGTCTATAGTTTCACTTTGAATCGGCTCATTTTGTTAGGTTTTGACAAATAGGTCTTCTTAATAAGTGCCGCAGGGGCACTAGTTAAGACCCCTAAATATAGTACTAATGCATATAAAAACACTCGAAAATTGAACAAGAAAATATTTGAAGAGAGCAATATGGTTTTAAAAGAAACTTCTATATTACCAACGCACCATTAATAACGCTTAACAAATGCTAGGGGCACTTTTTATTTTTTATTTTTTATTTTTTATTTTTTAAACTCCTCCCAAAAGAATTTGGCGTTTGTTGTGTTACATTTTTTTCCTTTGTGACTGCTGACGTGCTTATGTGATGCAGTGTTGTTAATTTGTTCTCAAATGAGTCACCCAGTGAGTAAAGAGTTATTATCTACTTTATGTCGTGTGTTTCTTTTTACTCGACTCGTTTTTCCCATGGGGGCTATGACAAAAAGGTTCTATGGTTCTCTCCTTTCATTCAACAATTTTTTAATTTAGCCTTATGACAGTATGACTCTGCTTTGGCAATCTGACTTTTGGTTTTCTTTCTCACTGCTCAGTATATACACTTTCCTAGTCCCTCCTAGGAGCCACCTTCAGTTTTGTGTATCATGATTCATCTTGTTCAGCTCACCAGAATAAATAGGAGGCGATTGGAGGTTCTTTTGTCACGCATCTCCGATTGATGGAGCGGCCATCGATGACATTGAGGCAGAGATTAATTCGTTCTTTGCATTTAATCTTGCAGGTGCTCATCACATAGATTTGCGTGCTGCAACGGCAGAGGATCCAGACTGGCTGGTAGAACAAAGAGCGACTGAGATCAAGCTGATTAAGAAGTGGTTGAGCGACTATTACCAGGCGAAGGGAGCTACTTTGCTATCTAATGTGGAAACAGGTGACAAAGCTGAATCCATGTAAACATGTCCAGTCTTCCATTTATGTAGTAAAATGCGCAAAAGGCTACATCGATGTAAATATGTCCGCAGACTAAATTGAGATGATCTTATAATAACCACCGGTAGTGGTTGCTTGTATGGGTATTATAAACAAAAGGCTAGACTGAATATCAGTAATGATGTCGGTTCCATCATTAAACAGTGGTTTTTACTAAGTAATTCGGAATCTGGTGTTCTACCAAGAAATGAAAAAGTCTAGATCAATAATTTGTAGGGAATTAAGATTCCGGACTCTGATTTTCTAGCTCATTTCCTCCCTCTTGGATTTGGTCAAGAGACGAAATGACGAAACTTTTTCATAAGGATAAGAAATGAAATCATGTGGAAAGTTCCATCGATGATTTTTTGTGATATACAAGAAGCAGGGCAAGTAACATCGGGAAGGTCAGATGTGTTTTTCGAATGTGTAACTGTGGACTTGGTCTGCAAATAGAAGAAGCCTTGGTCCGATACCGTAACATTAATCATGGTTTCGCTTGGCGCGATTGCGTGAGGCGTAGGGTCAACTCTTTGTGGTGATGCTATGTTATTTGTCGTTCGAAACGTGGTGTTGCACCTTTCAGGCTCCAAGCTGTCTGAATTACCCGGATATGGAGTCGAAATGAGCACAATTTCTTCATAACTAATGCAATTTTATTGACATAGAAGTCCCATTCTCACTCTTTGGTGCCGTTCGGTTACTTGGAATGAGGTGAAACGGAGATAGAAATTGGGAATGAAAATCGCTGCCATGCTGCATTTCATTAGCACGAGGGAGCTGAGGAATGAGTGATGATCAATGGGAAGGAAACTTTATTAAGAACGGAGTAGACATAAGGATCAGCAACCATGTCTTGGATTTGGTTACTTTTGTGTCGTGAAAATTGAGGATGACAGATGATGTGGCAAATAAAATTGAGGATAGACTTTTGCAATTATCCCTTTGTTTCTTGAAAATTACAACCCGTAAAACTTTACGAATAATACAAGTTACAACTACGCAATATCCCTTTGAATGTTCGCTTGTTATAGTCATTAACGCGTTATTTTTTCCTCTGTTAGCGTGTGCAATGTATATGACTTTTGAGGGACGAAAGCATATATTCATCCCACGCCTCTTCTTTAGTTGAAAAATCAATATAAATAATAATATCAAAGGATCGCATTGTTTTTACTTCTTATTTGGCTTAAAGACGTACTTTTACATGTATTGATCATATTACCCATTGCTTTTTTCACCTTTAAGCGTTGTACCCTACATAGTCCAATGCAGGGCCCTTGTAGGGTCCTTTTTTGAATTTGTTTCTTCCTTTTCTTTCACTTTCCTTCTCGCACTCGCTTAGGTTGAAGCATATTGCCAGTGCTTTTTCATCTTCCACCTCTGATACCTCCATGCACACCAATAACGGGTGGTCTCACAGAGCCTCACGGGCTTCCTCTCTACCTCACCATCATCCCTTGCAAACTTTTGGCATGTCTAGCAAAATCACCCCTATGCAAGCATGAGCTTCTTCAAGATGTAATTCTCTACGGCGATACTTTGATTCTAGTGATGATTTCTGAAAATTAAACGAAATGATTGAGAAGCTTGAGCCAACGAGCAAAGATTTGAATGTAAAGAGGATAACTCTTACACATCTACAACTGGCTATCCAAGAGGATAAGAGCTTGACATTCTCATCAAGAAATCATCGTGGATAGGAGTGATCATAATCCGAGTTGGGTCAGTCCAGCACTTAACCTAGAGATCAACTTGCACAATATTCGTCCCCAATTTTTGGGACCGAGGACTGACTCGGTTGAGCCTGAGACTGAGGATCAGACCAACCCTATGGGTTTGGTCTAATTCTAGAATTAACCCGGGACTAACTAATAATTTTTTTGTTTCATTTTTTGTATTCTAAAAAAAGACGAACCTATTATTTCAAATTACAAATCCATCAATAGGGACGAGTCACGAGATGAGGGTGAGTCGTGAGGCATGCGAATAGAGGTAAGTTGTGAGATGAGCGGTGAATAGCGAGCATTGCTCACAATTGAAGAGGGTTTCAAATTAAGGTTTTGTTTCCTTCATTTATTCGAAGATGAGCAAGGCCAACGAAAAGAGGTGAGTGGCAAGCCGCATGAGCGTCGCGTGGTGAGCGAGGCGAGTGTCAAGCATGGTCAGTGCTGCATGGTGAGTAGGGTGAGCAAGGCAAGATTGCTCACAAGCAAAAAGTTTTTTTTTTCAAGTGAAAATTGAAGAGGATAAAGAAGAGAGAAGAGGATAAAAAAGAAAGGAGAACAAGAGTACTGGAGAAGGAGAGTGTTGTTTGATGCCGTTTAATGCCATTTAACGTCGTTTAAGTTAGAGTAACACTGTCTAAGTTAGGGATTGCTCTTGAGAATTGATATAAAAATAATATATAATATATAATATATAATATATATATATATAATAAATAACATATCTAAATATATGATAAATAATATATATTACATATAAAATATGATACATATAATCAGGGTTGGTTCAAGTTGGACTAATTTTAAACTTCTACGATAGATGATCAATTCACGTAGTGTTGATTCAGAGATTTTAGGATCAAGAACCAATTCAGTCCCTCGAAAATTTGACCAGAATTTGCAGGGTTGGGCCGATTGAGGGTCAGTCTAAGGTTGACCCTAGATCAATGCTCATCCCTAATCATGGAAGACAGTGACATCATTAGATCGAGAAGTTCCTAATAAAAAAAACCACCAAGATGGAAAAGGAAAGTGGAAGAGAAAGAAGAAACGAATAAAAAAAATCTCAAATGGGCTTCACTTTTGACTCTTCGTGAGTACAACATGGAAAAAAATGAGGGGTAATATAATCAATATACCATAAAAGGGAGTATTAAAGCCAAATGAGGAGTGAAAATAAGGGGAGTATGCTATCAATATAAAATAATAAAAAGTTGTTTAATATGACCACTTCTCCAAAACTAAATAAGATATTTTAGGAAAACAAATAAACACAATTTAAATAAATAGGAAAGATGCCTCGACAGCAAAATTGTAAACGTAAAAAATTGGTTTCTCACTAAGTATATATGAATGTTTAATCAACGTGAAAAATCATTGATCAATGAAAGTAAAATAACATTTTATAAAAGAAAATGATGTCCTCAACTCATAAAAGGAAATGATTTATCACAATGCAAAGTGTTATTTCTAAACATTTTATTGATCGATAATTTTTTTAATTAATTAACTATTTCACATGATTATTTAGATTTTGTAATTTCATCTTTTCTCATTAAAATGGTTGTGTTTGTTTTTTCTTTTTTTGAAATATCGTATTGGTTCTATTAGCAAATCCGTTAAAATCTTGACAATTCTTCTTATTAATATTACTAATGATATTATTTTCTCCTAAATGAATATATAAGCCAGTTTATTTTTCTCCGGTCTCTTTAATCTTTACATTTTTTTCTACAGAATTCAACGGGAAAGAGAGGTCATCTTTGAAAAAAAAAAAAGATGAGATAAAAATTTCTTTTTGACCCGTCAGAAGTCACAAGTATTACACATATTACCGGAGAGTACAATGAAGGGTTACGCAATAACAAAATGAAAGTTTAAAGGATAATGTGTAACAATTGCAAGTTTATAAGCACCCATATACTACTTTAAATTCTCAAAATTCGAGGGAATTTTGTGCAATTTTCTTTTTTTCACACGACATCCAAAAGGGATGTTAAATTCCCCTGGTAGCTTCCTCTACTCTTTTCTTTCATAACATATTAAAAAAAAAGAAGGTTTTGCAGCTTGATAAATGAAAGATTTTTACAATGATTAACTTCACTTTCATCCATCTTTTCTTGAACCCAATTCAACCCATGCTTGCGGAACCGTCAGGGTTTAAGTCCTCAACGCAGGTTCCGACCCAGTAGCTCCTTCGCTTCCATTTCTCCTGATTTCGTCTCTCTTTCCCGTCGCTCTAATCTGACCCGTGCGGATCAAGAAGAGACACACTCCCTCAGTCGGTTTTGAACAGTATATAATTCGCTGTTCATGGTCCTGTCTCTCTCGTCTTGCAGTTCCATATAGTACTTCACAGCGTGTTGCAATTTCAGTGCCTTTTCAACTTTCTGGTGGTTGTGCATTGTGGGTAAGCGTTATTCTGCTGATTTTTTGGCGCCAAGCTGATCCTGTGGTGCTCAATGTAGTGGTATCGCCATGCACACCACCTGTTTGATGTATGTCTCAGGATACACACACACACATATATATTTTTCCCCCCTGAAACCATGTTGAAATACCTAAACACTGTTATTGGTTGTCAAGGCTGGGTCATTTTGTGACCGAACCTGCTTTGTTATTATATGGTAAACTTAGATTTCTGACGCTAGTCTCAATTCGTTGCTCATGCACTTTTTTTTTTTTGGTTGGAAGCAGGGTAGATTCTAGAGTGGAAGAATGAGAGGCCAGAGATGATACTGGGATTCAAAGTATTCAATGGCAATAAGAAAAGTCAATAGTGAAAATGCATTCCTTTTCAAGAGCACTTCCTCATTTGTACAAAAATTGTATTCGACCATCTTCATCGAATATTCCCACCATTTATAGCTGGTGGCTTCTTCAGATCCCCAAATTTAATTCTTCCACACCCTTTACTCATCAACAGTTTCGTTCATCTGAAATTCCGTCACAACCCAGTCCAAATTACAGACCAACCGAACCTGGGAACTGCAACACTTCTCAAGCAGGCTCAAAAGCTGGACCTGGCCCTGTCTACCTTGAAAACATCCATGACAATCGTGCAGATGAAGGAAGGCGTGATGAGTTTGCCGCAGATGTGGAAAAGATATATAGGATTCTGAGGAATTTTCATTCTAGAGCTCCCAAAATGGAGCTTGCCTTACAAGAATCTGGAATTATCATGCGGTCAGGATTGACAGAGCGAGTGTTGAACCGCTGTGGTGATGCAGGCAATTTGGGTTACAGCTTCTTTGTGTGGGCTTCAAAGCAGCCAGGTTATAGGCATAGCTATGATGTCTATAAAGCAATGGTTAGGATTTTAGGGAAAATGAGGCATTTCGGTGCTGTCTGGGCATTACTTGAGGAGATGAGAAAGGAGAACCCTCAGTTGATATCACCGGAGCTGTTCATTATCTTGATGAGGAGGTTTGCGTCATCCAGAATGGTGAAGAAAGCGATAGAAGTCCTGGATGAGATGCCCAAGTATGGCTGTGAGCCAGATGAATATGCATTTGGTTGCTTGTTGGATGCTTTGTGTAAAAATGGTAGTGTAAAAGAAGCAGCTGCTTTGTTCGGAGAAATGAAATATCAGTTCACACCGGGTATTAAGCACTTCACATCACTGCTTTATGGCTGGTGTAGAGAAGGGAAGCTTTTGGAGGCAAAACATGTGTTGGTGCAAATGAGAGAGGCTGGTTTTGAACCAGATATTGTGGTCTACAACAATCTCCTGAGTGGATATGCGCGTGCGCACAAAATGGCAGATGCATACGATCTGTTGAAAGAGATGAAGCGAAAAGGTTGTGAGCCTAACGCGGCTTCTTATACTACTCTAATACAAGCTCTATGTTCTCGAGAAAAAATGGAGGAGGCTGTGCGCATGTTGCTTGAGATGCACAGGAGCAACTGCGAGGCAGATGGTGTGACGTACGCAACACTGATTAGTGGCTTTTGCAAATGCGGTAAACTTGATAATGCTTACGAGCTACTGGATAGGATGATACAGCAAGGTCATACCCCATGTGCAACAACTTATTTGCCTATTATGTTGGCTCATGATAAGAGTGAGGAGCTGGAAGAGTGTTTGGAACTCATCGAGGAAATGAAGAAGATCGGTTGTGTTCCCGACATTAGCATCTACAATGTGTTGATCAGGTTAGCATGTAAGCTGGCAGAGATTAAGAAAGGTGTTGAGCTTTGGAATCAAATGGAAACAAGTGGGCTTAGTCCAGGTCTGGACAGTTTTGTTATCATGATTCATGGACTCATGTCACACGGTCATCTAGTTGAAGCATGCGATTATTTTAAAGAGATGGTGGGAAGAGGTCTTCTATCCGCTCCTAATTATGGCACATTGAAAGACTTGCTAAATTCTCTTTTAAGAGCAGAAAAACTTGAAATGGCTAAAGACGTTTGGAATTGCATTGTGACGAAAGGATGTGATCTCAATGTTTATGCCTGGACAATCTGGATTCATGCACTCTTCTCAAATGGGCATGTTAAAGAGGCGTGTTCATATTGCTTGGACATGATGGATGCAGACATAATGCCGCAGCCAGATACATTTGCTAAGCTCATGCGGGGCCTTAGGAAGCTGTATAACCGAGAAATTGCAGCAGAGATAACCGAGAAAGTGAGAAAGATGGCTGCCGATAGACAGATCACTTTTAAGATGTACAAAAGGCGAGGTGAGAGAGACTTGAAAGAAAAAATCAAGGCTAAAAGGGATGGGAGGAAGACAAGGGCTCAGAGACGCCAGCGGGGGCGGCGCCCAGGCCGTGCTAAAGCAGATATCTCATCAGGGCTCAGTTGATGGGATCCTGCATGCTAGCGCAGGGTGGGGGAGTGTCAGGAGCTAACATTGCGGAAATCGTTGGATTCGTCATGCTTATTCAGGTTTGTGTAGGTATACCCTGTTAATCACATTTAGTTGTGAAATAAAATGAAAATGTTCATTCTATAAGTAGAGCATGACTGAATCAACCAGACCTGATATCAGCTCGCAATATTGATTTAAGAGCTTTTGAATAGAGAGAATTTGTTAAAAAAAAAAAAAAATCTCCTGATCATCCTCACAAGGTGTGATACTTGTTATGGTATGATGAATTCTACATAGTTCTTATTCATTCAAGAGTTGGGTTTTGTGACAAATAAAAATGACAAATTAAAGTTAAATAAATGGAAGTATCCCTTATCACATTGACAAATTAAAGTTAATCAAGTGAAATTATATTGGAGAAATAAAGTTGATTCCGATAATCTTGACATATTTCATGGATATGATTTTAAGACATATCTGATCCAGGATATTTATTCTGCATGCCTAGGTAACATAGACACCTGATTCTAAGGCTAAGCATAATGGCTATTTATTCATTTATCAGGTTAAAAAGATCATTACTAACTGGTTAAGTTTGGCGTATTATCATTACAGAACAGTGTTTTATCTGTAAGTCAATTCAGTTCCAAGTGCAATTTGGTATTAAAATTTCGACTGACTTCTCCCTGGGAAGTTTCCATATTCATTCGTGCATATTTGAGCGTCCGTTAGAAACAAAAATACAGTGTAGATAGTATGAAAAGGGAAAAAAAAATGATGGAATGCAAAAATGGGAGGCATAACGAATAATATCCATGGTAAGGTGACGTGAAGCTCGAGTTCTCATAGGAAATTGTATGCGCTGAAACACATTGTAGCCCCTAATGATTGGCTTTTGTTTAACGCCAAACGCCTCGAAGGTTTAGAAACATAGAGATCTACACCCGGAGTTGGGGCTTGGCTGAGACATCGGGAGTTTTCAGCTCAAGAATTAAAGGTCACCATTAAATTCATCAATTGCGTGCAAATTGCTATCCATTAAGGACGCATATATGACTAAAGCCCTGAATTTAACTGAATCATAAGGCTTGTACGTTGCTCCAGAAGCCTTTCAGGTTGCCAGACCGGGATGTAAAGGAAAAAGACGTAGATTTTGGTATTTCAATCTGTCGTGAAATCATGTAAGAACTTATTGATAATGGCTTTTGATAATTCTTTTTTTTTTTTTTGCGAGAAATTATCTTACTTATTACACAAACCGAACCTAACCCTGGCACTAGTCGGGTGAACAAAGTTTTTCCTGTATTATAAAGATGTTAATGAACATGATAGGTTAGTTGAACGACACAGTATGCCACGTGAACAAATACGTATAACTATTGGTAAAAATTATCATTGCCCAGAGAGTTTACTAGGGGACCTTGAACTACATGGTCGGTTTAGTGGCCAAAGACAGTAGCCAAGTGGTGTCTCCACCGATGAGGGCTGTCCTCGGTAGTCCCCCGGTAAGGTGCTAGAAAGATTGCATTCCTTATTTTTATTTGCTGGTGCCCGCAAGCCTCACCCCTTTTAGTTGAAATTGTATATTTTTCTTCCCCACTACCAAGGAATACCAAGGATTTCATACTAAAGAGGTGTTAAACGTTGGCAACACCTCACTTTAAATTATTTTCTCACTAGTTTCTCCTTGGAGGGGTCATTGAATGTGTAACCAGGGTGCCTTGAACTACCTAGCGGGTTTAGTGGCAACAGGTGGTAGCCAAGGGGTGTCTCTACCAATGAGGGCTATCCTCGATGGTCCCCCAATGGAGCACTTAGCAAAATTGCATACTATTACACAAACCAAACCTAACCCTAGCACTAGTTGGGTGAACAAAGTTTTTCCTGTATTATAAAGATGTTAATGAACATGATAGGTTAGTTGAACGACACAATATGCCACGTGAACAAATACGTTTGGGAAACCATAACTATTGGTAAAAATTATCATTGAGATGCCTAGAGAGTTTACTAGGGGGCCTTGAACTACATGGTCGGTTCAGTGGCCAAAGACAATAGCCAAGTGGTGTCTCCACCGATGAGGGCTGTCCTCGGTAGTCCCCCAATAAGGTATAAGGTGCCTAGAAGGATTGCATTCCTTATTTTTATTTGTTGGTGCCCGCAAGCCTCACCCCTTTTAATTGAAATTGTATATTTTTCTTCCCCACTACCAAGGAATACCAAGGATTTCATACTTTTTTTGTTTTTTTTTGTTTTGGTCAGTAAGGATTTCATACTAAAGAGGTGTGATTTCATACTAAAGAGATGTTAAACGTTGGCAACACCTCACTTTAAATTATTTTCACACTAGGTTCTCCCTGGAGGGGTCATTGAATGTGTAACCAGGGTGCCTTGAACTACCCGGCAGGTTTAGTGGTAGCAGGTGGTAGCCAAGGGGTGTCTCCACGTGAACAAATATGTTCGGGAAATCATAACTATTGGTAAACATTATCATTGAGGTACCCAGAGAGTTTTTCTTATAAACATGTCAAATTAATATGACTATTTAAAAAATCATTGGAGGGTATTTTAATAGACGGTATGCTTTAAGAATGTAACAATGACCAACCCAAATTTTCGGTCCTAAGGTAGCGAAATTCCTTGTCGGGTAGGAGCAAGTCAGAAAGATTGAGAAATAGAACCATCTGATATACCTTGGTTCTATTTCATCTCTTCAACAAGTTTAGTAACGTCCATTTTTTCAAAATGAATTTGATCATCCCGGACCTGAAAAAATATAAATACAACATAACTTGACCCTCACGTTTGCCACCTCTACATAGTCACCAACATCCTTCCTCAGTCAACAAACATGTTATATGGCAACATTATAACATGTTTCTAATTCTCCGGATGATATGATCAAGGAATGAATGACCCAAACCTGAAAAAATACAAATACAACATAACTTGACCCTCACGTTTGCCACCTCTACATAGTCGCCGACATCCTTCCTCAGTCGACAAACATGTTTTATGGCAACATTATAACATGTTTCTAATTCTCCGGATGATATGGTCAAGGAATGAATGACCAAGCCCGATGCATGATTTCATCATCAATGAAAGGACGCAGGGACCACATAGTGCAATAGGTTTCTAATTCTCCTGATGATAGCTTCAGATTCAGAGCAGAGACAATCTTTTCCTGCAATAAGAATCAATTATTTGCCACCGGAAATTAGGTATTGATACATACAAAGAAATGTGACAAAGTACGTAAAATTATTAACAATTAGTTCAGCAAAAAGCGATGGGCTTGATACCTGCATGACAGAGTCTTGTTTAATCATACTGTAAATAATACCCATCATGGTAGCATAGTCTGCGAGTTCAGGTCTCCCAGAATCAGATGGTGCAGTTTCCTCCTGAATGAATAAAAACAAAATCAGAACTTAGTATAGAACAACATGAATGGCCGATTGAAAATGAAAATAAAAATAAAAAATCTGACGGTAGAACAAATGCAAACCTGGTTGCATGGCATTGTCACTCATTACTATATTAACGCGTATGCATAAATTACATAGATGAAGGTATGCTATGTACACATGATTGTTGCATCCTGAGAAAAAATTCTAAACATGAGTTTTTGTCAACTTTATGTATGATTTGAACAACCATTCATTAAATCATGTAACACTTTTCATACACAAAATCTGATTTTGGACATTTCTAAAGTACGATGAGACCACCAGGACAGATTGCAAATGTAAATCAGTACATTGACGTCAAAAGGAGTTAAAAGATGATTCACAACTTTATGTCAGAGATAATTAGCAAACAAGACATGCCATTTCAAGGACTCAATATCCTGTTGAGCATACTATTTTCCTAGTAAGACAGTTAAAACTGTCCCACTTGTCAATGACAACGGGCCCATGCTACTTCCCAAATGAAAAAGGTTTCTTGGTATGCCAAGGCCATGAAATGAAATGGTTCACCTCAAATGGTTCAACTGAAAAGAACATGTGACCAAATTATAATATTTAGTTGGCTCAAACGTTGACATTTTTGGCTCGGTTCTACTTATGTGTTTGTTCGTTTGATATTGTAATAAAATTAGTTAAGTAAGACTCAAATACTAATCCAGCAGCAGGAATATCATGCAACATGTAACTCTTCGACCATCCAGAACAAAAGATTACACACAAATCTTATGTCTGAATACATAACATAAGCTGCAGTTAATTTTAGCAGGAAAACAGGGTCCTCTCTGTTTGAAAATACACATTGAAATAAATAACTATTAATTTCTGACTTTATACTTCTCAATGAATTAGGTGATACTATTATCGCTCCAAGATGCACATAGAAAAATGCAACAAGATATTAGTGCATCAAGAAAAAGAATGCTGTCCAAAGACCAATGAAATTTTGAATTTCTCACATCAGAGATAGAATATCATTTGGAGCAACAATATAAAAGAAAAATATAAGCCACCTTGTTAGCAATAGTCACTTCCCTCATCAATCTATCATTAATGTCTTCATCCTGAGATGGTAATAAATACTCATTTGCTGCTTCTACAACCCTGATTACATCCTCTAGAAGACCCTCAAGTTCAATCAGTATAGTTTTTGCTGCAGCAACAAAATTGGAAAGCTGTTCATGTAAGTGACAATTTCCTTTTAATTTCAAGTCTGCAAGGAACTGCATTTTGCTGGCGCTCGAATAAAAAAGAAACAGCAAAATGGTGCAACCCTATCTCTTTCTTCCTCTTCTCCCTCTCTCTCTCCATCCTCCCCTAACTTAAAACTATGGTAAAAATCTGGAAAACCAAAAATCCCAAAAGGTGTCATTCTAAAATACACAAAGCACTTGCATCTGCACACTGACAACGACAAAGACCACCACTAGTACAACAAACTAAGCCTTACCACATATGTGGGGTCAGATATATGAAACTTTTATGCCGTTTTGCTCTGGCTTTCAAGTATTCTATAAGGTTTAAATGCTCCACATGTTTTAAGAGAGAAAACATCAACTTGCAAAATTTCCGGAAATTCGTGCAACTTATTTACTGACTAACAGATCAATATTTTAAAAATCTTTTAAGCAGCATGCGTTATATTAAAAAATCATTTTGGACAAAGGTTTGGCATTACTTAACAAAAATGGTCATCAATCTGACTTGAGTAATGAAAAACATCAATTAGGAAACTTCACGTTATACACTTTCACTATTAATACTGTAGTTGGAAAGAGAAACCAAAATAAATGCATGGGGGACTAAACAAGGTCTTTTATCAAATTTGATGTATAGGTGATTTAAGACTGGTTATAACATAATTAGACCTAAAAAAAGGCATTTGAATTATTTACAATGTATATGTTAGAGATTTAAAACTTCAGCTATAATGTAATTACGACATAATCTCAACTGAAACATGCCTTTGAGTTATGTCTCAATTGGAAGAAGTACACGTACAGAAGATAAGAATATCCTACTTTTTGATCAATCTCCACAAAGTATGTCACATATTTGTTCTCGAAGGAATGCACACTAAACTCTATGAAAAGTAACCACAAAGTGACATCAGATACCATCTTAAAGATAAATTTCTTGAGGTGTCTAGAGGCAATTAATGCTAACAAATCCCATAATAAACAAAAATTTAATTATGTACTCAATGGAGAATATGAGCCAATGCATTATTTCTTCCGTAAAGGTTTCAATATTGGATTCTATGTAACAGAACATTACCTGTATTCACAAGGCCCTGAAGACCAAGTACACAAGTACGTACTTCTGTATGCACATTAAAGGAAAACAGAAGACAGTCACAGTCAGTTCAGGTGCAAAAATGACACATCAAGTAGGAAATAGTGGCTGCAATAAGATATTCTCCACCCAAGATATATTTACAAATCCTCAAGTCTGTAGACTATGTACTGTTGCTATTTTGACAAAATGCTCTGTCAAAATATAATATCACCAATCAGAGTAAGCACATAATTTTATAAGTCGAAGAGATGCCAAGTATTTAATCAATTAGATTGTTGAGGAAAGTTTCAAGCAAAGCAGAAAATGCATTGAATAACTACATCTTCAATACAGCACCCACAAAAATACTATGTGTAAATACTGTCACCACAGGGTATTGAGTTATGGCGGTCCATCTGTTGCGCTGCAGACGGTAGTAAACAAACGAGTGCTACGCTATTTCAGGAAATTGAAAGAGTTGTGCCTACACTTTGTCAGATTCTGGGACCCATCATTGGCGTTGATACATCCAGCATTGAAGTATGATGTAAGCCTCTCTGTTTCATTAGCTTTGATAATATTCTTGAGTAAAATTGAACTTCTGTCTAAAGCAGGCCGTCGAACAAGTTCTACAAAAAGATGAAGAGAGAACCATTGAGGATGCCAGAATGAGATTGATGTTGACATATAAGAAAAGGGAGAAAATAATGAACTCTAGATTTTCAACCTAGCCCTTGTTGAAAGCTGACAAGAAACCTGCTTCCTGCAGCTGCCACTTCATCAGACTTTGTGACCCTATAAAATGAAATGCTGACCCACTTCATCAATTGGATCAAGCAAAAGAATACTACCCGCCTTTCGATATATGTCTACGTGAGAAGCATATGGAAATCAGAGTTGTATCATTACCGGGACACTATGTGACAAAATAAAGTTATTGGAAGTAGGATGGTCAATGATGAATAAGTAAAAAATTCTATTATTATATGCATTATTATACTTTTAGTTGTCATATGGAGTTCCACAAGACACAAGCACAGTGACAAAATGAAGCAGAAAGGCACATGATGCAGAAAGACTCTTTAAAGGAAAATTTGAATTTGGACATATGCAGGAAAAATCAGTCACCAAGGGGATACCTAGCCATAAAACTTTTGTAAATCAGGAATATCTTCTCCATCTCAGAATCCGATCTCTCATTGTCGGTTCCCATTCTGCATAACAAAATACCTCATTAAGCAAAGAATGACCAAATTCAGGGAGCAGATGATTGATTAGTCGCAAAATAAACTCCTTAAAGCAGATTTTAGGCAATCTGAACTATCAATGTTGGTAACAAGATGGTACACACTCAAGAAGAAGATAAGAACAAATGAAACAGCATAGCCAGAGATGTTCCAGGCCTCAGCCTTTTTATGGGTCTGGTGAATGGTTAGCAATCTTCTCTCACAGCCAACCTTACACTTTCTCCTAGGCCTGTCCAATTTATGAGCCCTATAAAAAAGTCTAGATCTTGTTGGGCTACCTTGGACCCATGAACAGACGTAAAGGAAACAAAGAGAGAACCGCTTGAGCACTAATCAACCGATGCCGACAAATCATCAAACAGTTGGTGGGCAAGAAAGATTGCAAGCACATATCACTCGTCCGAGCTTCAACAAGCAACCCAATTCAGAGTACAAACAACCAGTGAAGCTCCTACCGATCACCATCAATTCCCTTTTCTAATAAAGCGGGCCAGAATTCAAATCAAGAAAGAAAGCATGCATCCTCCGTCCGTCCTCCTCACAGAAGAGGGGGAAAAGAAGGAGAAGTTCGCGGGGAACTCCTAACGTTAGAAAGATCGAAGAACTCACTTGGGTAGTCACGAGGTGGCGTCCCGCTCTGGGTACCATCAAAACTCACCAGCAAGACAGAGAAGAAGAAGCAGCAGCAGGAGGACTGAGGAGGTTGGAGGAGGAGAGGCAGCCTGCAGGGTAGCCGAGGGCGGCGGTACAAGAAGTATATTCGAGGTCTCGGTTGAAAAGAGATAAAAGAATTTAGGTAATTAAAAATATCTGTTTGGCCAAAAACAAAATTAGAAATTATCTAATTTATTGCTTTAGCAAAAATATTATATATAGTATATTGTTTTTCTTCCAATTCCTTTCTTTTCTTTTCCATGTAACTATCTTAGAGGATGATGTAGAGGTGTCAATTTATGACAAATATTTTTGGCTCATGCTATTTCCATCCCTAATTGGCTTTTAACATTCTCTTTCTCGTTGAATAAATTATATTATCTTTTGTAAGTCCCACTCTTAACTTAAGATTATTTCTTACCATTTTTTATCATTCCTTTTCTTTTATTTCAAGTCTATTAGAAACAAAACTACCCATACTCCTCTCAACCAACATTTATTAAGGTTAAATTTGGGGCTACTCTTGATTTTAGATTATTGCTTTCTTACTTCTCCTTTTTTTTTTTTTTTGGTTTTTTTCCTTTTCTTTCTCCATTTGAAACAAAATTTGTATACCTCTTTTAAAAATAATAATAATTTGGTAGATAGCTAACTAATTATTTGACAAAAAAAAACTAATTATTGTGTTAATGAGTTGTATATATTTTTTTTTACTAGGATTTAGAACACATTTTCATTTAATTATAACTTTAGTATGTGTCATTATGTTGTAATCCGTATATTTTAACAACTTAATTTTCATTTTATTAAGTGAATCTAATAGTCAATTTTCTAATTATTTATTATATGATACATTAAATATTTTGAACGACCATGAATTTATAGAATCATATTTCAAAAGAATAGTTAATCAAATGAGGTTTGGTCTTTCTTCACTGTCTTTTAATAGAAATATTATGTTGATCATGATAATTACCTCCCCAATCGCAATCAAGAAGAACATATTTGTCTCTCTTTAAACTCCTTGAGCAACAAGATGCATCCGCACACTACTCAAAGGATCCTCTCATGTTAGAAAATTACCTAGTAAAATTTCAAATGAACTTCTTGACATGATTGATTGTTGTTTGCCGTTCATAGTTTCATCATCAACAAATATATTTAAGCAAAAAATAATATTGTTTTCCATAGTGACTGCACTATAAAAAAAATAGAATGAAAAATGAGTGAGTTATACATAATGCATGCATTCACCATAATATCAAAGTCGAAAAATTCATGAGGATAATCTAGAAAAATAAAATAACGTTGTGTCCTTCTCGGGAGAGTCTCTTCATGGTTGCTGGCCATTGAGTAGGGTCCACACTAGACCTCGCTTCTACTTTAGTGGATGGCTCAGCTTCTGAATCTGTTTTCTTCAATAGCAAGAAGAGCAAATGCAACAAATCATTGTAGTGCTGAAGTTATTGGACTTCCCTCCTAGCTTTGTTAATAGCAAACTCTTCTTGTGGTGTTTCTTCCCCCTTAACGACAGGAGGCATACCTGGGGAAGACTATAGCATTTGCTATCGTGGCACGTTCATCTAGATTTCCTAGGATTCCTGGGTTCTCGGACTATTAGCATCAGAAGTAACTGAAAAGACCTTCATCATAAGTAACATATCTGCTAATTATAATTTTGGGTGACTTAAATTGGGATAACATAATCTTCCTTGTTTAACCCCAAATGTATAACCTACATAACATCGGAGAAGAAATCGGGAATAAAAAAGCTAGATTTCCTCTCATGATTAGAATGACGGGGCTGCTCCTATTCATCGAGCAACATTGCATGTGACTGGCTGCATTTCAAAGATTATGAACTATCCAAGTTCAGCCATGATTAAGTGATATTATGCTGAGACTAAAGCTAAGTTATGATCGTCTTCAACTACGACTAAAGCAATTATGAATATTGCAGTTTACTCTTAAAAAGCACTGAATTGACCAAGCACGAAGCGATATCTCTTTGGATAGTTGAAGGGTTTATTACACCGAAATGAAATAGTAAAAGTCCCGAAGCAAGAGAAATATATTATTAAGAGGGTCGGTTTGGAGATCGTTCTTGCACGACATAAAAGAAGATTTCCATGGATCCATTTGGTCATGCAAAATATGATCTAATGCATGAGCTTTCAAGGGCCGTATCGTTGGTTCAAGATTACATCAT
This sequence comes from Eucalyptus pauciflora, assembly GCA_007663325.1. NCBI lineage: Eukaryota > Viridiplantae > Streptophyta > Magnoliopsida > Myrtales > Myrtaceae > Eucalyptus > Eucalyptus pauciflora. Next base: position 5,617,477 of record VMYD01000012.1, read on the forward strand.
CGTAAGGTTCAAACGTCAAGCACATGAATGGAAGCATCTCTCATGCATTTTCAGTTGCCAAATCGCCAAGATGATATTGGAAACACTTTCTAAGGCAAAGAAAATGGGGAACACCCCTCTCTAAGGTATGGGGAGGATGTTTCCTATTTGTCTTCATTGGAAGCACGCCGTAAAAATTCGATACCTTCACGTGAGGAGATCTTCAAGAAGGAACCCAAGTCTAAACCCATCGACATATCCAATTAAACTGACTTTTACTCAAAAGTTTAAATCAATGATTTATAATCTATGATATTTTAACTATTCCATATCACAAAAATTCTCCGATATGATGTATTTCTAACACAATTCACGTGTATATCTCAACAATTTCCCTATCATGTATAAGCTTAGTGTTGGACTTATGAGATATTTCTAACACAATTCACATGCGCATCTCAATAATCTCTCCCCTCATGTGTGAGTTTAGTGTTGGGTTTGCTCTCATTTAATTTAGGTATCATTTTCTCTTTCTCTAGATGTAACCATGAAGGTTACCATCGAGATTGCATTGTTACACCTTGAAAACCACGCAGTAGAAATTCTATACCTTCATCTAGAGAAATTGCTAAGAGAAAGGCCAAGTTTGAGCTGGTCAATAATTTTAGTTGGATCCACCTTCACTAAAAAAACTTAAGCCAATAAGTTACGGGTTAACTATTTTATACCATACAAATTCTTCGATAAAAAACGTTTCACACATACATCAAAACACTTTAGTATATAATAATGAGAGCTTGCAAGCTTAGTGTATTGAAGTGGTGCTCATCTACGAGTTGCCAGTGTTTATAGGTGACTTGAACCATTTGAGATATCATAGCCATACTTACTATAGCAGACTCAAGATTATGAAGGTTTGAATCTCATCATATGTTCCTCACTAGAATAATGTTCGAGTGGCATTGGAAAGTTGAAGAATTTAAAGAGGCTAGACCTCAAATAATGCATGAGTCTTAGAAAACTTCAAGTAGGTTTAACTATGCTAAATCTTCGGCATCTCAATTTACTCGGGTGTGACAAGTCCATCCACTTGCCTTGTAGAATGGGACATTGACTAATTTATGCACCATCATTTTTCCGGGTGACTTTAGAGGGCGCTTGTGCCAAATTGTTAATAAGACTGAAAAGATTGGAAGCAAAACTGGCGATCCTTCACTTGGAGCACGTAAATCAGTTGGATACACAACTCTTGGTGTAAAAGTCAAGTTTAAAAACCTCAATGCTCGATTGGTGATTTGAAATGATCATTTCTTATATTAAACAAGAACCACAAAATTCGCCATTCGTCTAATTTGTTTTCTTGTCTTCTTCTTCAACTCAGTAAGATTAAAAAACACAATGGAACAAATAAAGTCGTGGTAAAAAAAATTGAACAAACATAGTGCATGGTTGAAGTTGAACAAAAGAATGACAAGTTATGACACGGCAATATATCCAGTTTTTGTTAGTAACTTACATTAAAGTTTTTAAAAAGGACTTTTATTTGGACTACGCTTTAAGACTTTGTGGAGGATAGCAGACAAGAATAAAATAAAATTAGGGACAACATTGAATAATAAACAATAAGTTTACAAATTACAGCCGTCATTACTCAGTCTACTTGGTGAGTCATCCAATGGTGTACTAAGACGTGATCATACTAGATACTACCCAAACCAAAAATTTGCATTGTCGACCCAAGTGCCATTTGTGGACAAGATATATATCATATTGCCAAAATTATGAGGTGCATAGAGATTTCTTTTTAGTTTAAGTAAATAAAAGAAACCAATCTATCATGCTTGAGTTATCGGAAATATACCATACTTTTAATCCTTACATCTAAATTTGCATTGTTGACCTGAGTACCATTTAAGGATAAGATATTTATCATATTGTCAAAATTATAGACAAGCACATAGATTTCTTTTTTATTCAATTAAATAATAGGAAACCAACCTACCTTACTCGAGTTATAAAAAATGTGCAATACTTTTAACCTTTGCATCTAAATTAGAAATGTGCATTGCTGACCTAAGTGCCATTTAAAAACAAGATTTTCATTATATTGTCAAAATTATAGAGGAGCACACAGATTTCTTTCTAATTTAAGTAAATAAAAGGAAACCAGCCTACCATACTCGAGTTATCAATAAGTGCAACACTTTTAACCCTTACATCTAAACTAGAAATGTGCATTGTCGACCCGTGCGCCATTTTAGGACAATATATTTATCATATTGTCTAAATCATAGACGAGCACAAAGATTTCTTTTCAATTTTAGTAAATGAAGAAACCAACCTACCATACTTGAGTTATAAATAACATGCAACATTTTTAACCCTTACATCTAAACTAGAAATTTGCATTGTTGACCCATGTGCCATTTAAGGACAAGATATTTATAATATTGTCAAAGTTAGAGGAGCACACAAATTTCTCTTTAATTTAAGTAAAATGAAACCAACCTACCATACCTGAGTAATTAGAAACATGCCATACTTTTAACCCTTTACATCTATATTTGCATTGTTGACCCGAGTGCCATTTAAGAACAAGATATTTATCACATTGTCAAAATAATAGAGGAGCACATAGATTTCTTTTTATTTAAGTAAATTAAAAGGAATTCAACCTACCATACTTGAGTTATAAATAACATGCAACATTTTTAACGCTTACATCTAAATTAGAAATTTGCATTGTTGACCCATGTGCCATTTAAGGACAAGATACTTATAATATTGTCAAAGTTACAGAGGAGCACACAAATTTCTCTTTAATTTAAGTAAAATGAAACCAACCTACCATACATGAGTAATCAGAAACATGCCATACTTTTAACCCTCACCCGACCTCGGGCGACCTCATCCGACGGCCGCCGGCGCCAGATCTGGCTCGCCGGCGGCCGCAGCCCTTCGCTGGACCGGCGAAGGGCTTAGCTGAATTTTTTAAAGAAAAAAAGAAAAAAAAATTATACATTATACCCATTATACCCATCAAAGCCCATGGGAAAGTTTTTTTCACCAAACACATATTCAACTCAAAGTCCATTTACAAATTTTTTTTACCAAACACACTTGCATTTTCCCCAAGTAGCTTTAGGCTTTCAGCCTTTGCATTGGACTGGATGGGCTTTCTAAATGCCCATCCAAACTCACCCAAATATTGAAAGCCCAAAGCTACTTGGGGAAATGCAATTGTGTTTGGAAATTTTTTTTTGCAAATGGACTTTGAATTGAATGTGCATTTGGTAAAAAAAACTTTCGCAATAAGCTTTGATGGGTATAATATATATTAAATTGAACTAAACCCTTCGCCGAATCGGCGAAGGGCTATGGCCGCCGGCAAGCCAGATCTGGCACCAATGGCCGTCGGCTGAGGTCGCCCGACCTCGAGCGACCTCCGGCGAGGGTCGCTCGACCTAGGGGCCGCGCGACCCAGGCGGCGGTCGCCTGAGTTGCGCGGCCCCTAGGTCGAGTGACCCTCGCCGGAGGTCGCCTGACCTTGGGCGACCACAGCCGACATCCGGCGGCGGTTGTAGTCCTTCGCCAGACCGGCGAATCAATTTTTACTAAATGTTATTTCTATAGGACTGCTACGTATGACAATAACCACGTATTCTTTGGGTGAACCTGAACCAATAGCATATGGCATAGTATCCTCAAACGAAATGGGATTTGGCGTTTTGCAGGATGTTGGAATTTTGAACTTCAATGGATGATCAAGTCCACCAAGGGCAAAAATTTGGGAGTTGAGTCTCCTCAAGCTGTCTTCCTTAGTGACGAGTAATTGCATGGAACGCGACCGTAGACGGTTTCGAAACAAGTAAATTGAGGCTCATCTTCTACTGGCTAGGATTCACAAGGTTGTAAGGGGTAGACATCACTCTACCAACATCGTAGGCCTCCGCAAGCAAATGTTTATCAGTTGTTGTATGGAGACTTCCTTCCTCCATCTTTTCACATAATTAGTCTTTGAATAATACTAAGGAATGCCCCTAAGCTTGTGTACCTTATCTAATGATACTCACATATTTACACAAAAAAAAAAAAAACATTTTAAAGGAGATCGACAGACCTCCTAAAACTATGAGAGCCATCTTTCTAGGAATATGCTCAAGATTTTTAGATGGTTACAATGGTTTGACATCAATAATATCACAAAGGAGGAAATTCTTTTTATGATGCAAACCACTTGAACCCCGCCACTCACGTCCTGCTACGGGATTTTAGACTAAATTGATTTCCATTTGTAACAATCGATGTACGAAATTTTTAGATTCTCTTGTTAATATAAATTATTGTCCTATTTGATTGGTACTCCTATCCTAATTTTTGTAAGATAACCACGGTAAGTCTCGAAATTCATGCTCAAAGTGCAATTGAGTTGTCTTACATTTCATTTAAAAAATATTCTTAAACGCTTATTAACGTACGAAGACTTCTTATCCACACTAAAGTAGGACACTCTCAGCATATAAATTTATCTTTTCATCTGTCTATGGTGACAGAGTAGCTGAGAGCTTGAACTGAGAAGCAATATTTATATATTGAAATAAATGCACCAGAAGTCCTAAAACTAATCGCGAAATACGATTAACTCCTAAAACTTTCAAAGTGTGCAATCAAGAGCTACAACTTGTTAAATTGATATAGTCAAATCCTTCTATTAACACTATCAATTTGGCTAACGAAAAATGCAAACATGTTATTTTTTATTATTTTTTCTTTCCTGCATGGCATTTATTATTGTTATTATTACTTTCGATCTAAAAAAAAAAAGCTAATAAAGAAAGTCCCACAAGCCCTTGCCAATGAGCCACCGCTGCCCATTGTCGGAAAGGGTTGATGGAGGCTGCCGGTGCAGGTAAGGTCTTTGCTTGCCCTGGGCAAGGGTTTGCTCGCCCGGTGCAGAACAAAGAATCTTCCAAGATTGAAACTAAAGCTCTAACCAAAGCAAAGCAAAAGCATCTTCCATTAAAACATCTCAGGGTCCAACAACCTGGATTGACTCCTGTAACTGCTTATATAACAACATGCGAATCACAAATCCAGTAATGAGAGATATGATGACGCCACACCACATAATTAGTAGCAAAAAAAGAAGAAGCACATTCTACTTCTAATTGACTTCAACTCTTTTTTCATGCTAATTAACTCTCCATTTTCATTTGATGCCTCTCGAGACTCGGCTACATCAACCTTTTGAGGTGAATAGATCCGTAGTTCCTCAGTCCACTCTTCAACCCGTTGTTCAAACCCATGACAATTGCTTGTCTGGAAAAGAGAAAAAAACAAAACATTATTGTAAGGCAATATTGAGTACTACAACATATGACTACATGTACAAATAATTGGTGATAAATTTGAGATACTTACATTACAAGTTGAGACATAATATCATCTTCCTCGATTAATAGGATTCTTTTGCCCCTTTTTTACAGTGCATAACTTCACTTGAGGAGATGGACATATCATCAATGGAAAGTCAACTGACATATTCCAAGATCTGCCGGATGTCACACTAAATCAAAATGTCATAGAAGTTAAACACATAGTCGTGAGAAACAAAATTAGATTTAGTCCAAGTAACAGAAATAATTCAAGCAACAGATTTACTATAAAAATAAATCAAATAAATAAACAAATACAAGGTAAATGGTTGATAGAATTTGAGGACATCAATATGCTTAGAGGTAACTAAGTATGGAAAGAGAACAGAATGTAGAACGGAACTTAGCCAAATAGTTTGGATGGACCCGATGCAGAAGGATAGCATGTTGGAAGACAGTGGATTATTGAACTGCGGACCTCTACAATCGTGAAGGGAAGACCTAGAGTCTTTATTGATATTATTTGTATCGAATTTGGTGTTTTTTACTGGCTTGTTTCAGGCGTTGAGGTCCATAAAAAATGGACTGGACATGATCAGAATAGTTTTGCCATATTTAGGAAGAAGACTAACTATTTCGGAAGTCTGTCTCCACAGATCTGCACAATGATTTTCTGCTACTGTAGATAGGTGAACCAAAAACTACTTTGAAAATCTGAATTTCAAACGATCATTTCAAGTCTAATGGCTATAAATTCAACCAAAGGGCACTAGCGACCTGCTTCAACGATCATTTTTGTCTATGTGGTTGACATCTCAAGGATTACAATAGCAAATTCCAATTCTTTTTAGGCTGGGAGCGCTGGAAAAATAGAATAGGTCAAGTGAATAGGTCAAACTAACATAGATATGTTTTGCATATCATCTATCCCTATAACTCTTTTCTATTCCATAGATAAAAGATGATTGTTTCTATATAAAACTAATGTCAGTGGATAGAAAACATTTTAAAAAAATAATTGCACTTGCATGCCCCCGCAATCTCACCTTTCTTATGTAAAATGAGAATTTTAAAAATGCATATGTTTTTAATTTTCAATATACTGTTATGTAAAATGAAGACATTTTATCTCATTTTTCATTTGAAAATAAATTTCACTGAGTGATCAAAAGCATTGTTTGTGTTTTCTTCTTCAATAGAGACCATAGAACACTCGACCGGTTTTCTTGTATTAAATAGGACTCATAAAATTCTCCATTCTTCATTTTTGTTATCTCGTCTTCCCCTTCAATTTAGTGAATTTTAAAAACTCAATTGAACAAACAAAGTTGTCAAAAAACGAAGTTCACCGTTGAAGTTGAACAAAAAAAAAACTTGTGGTATGATAATATATCCTAATTTTTTAAATTCAAAAGTTTTTAAAAGGGATTACATTGGACTACGCTTTAAAAGTTTGAGGATGACCGCAACACCAAAAAATAATAATAATAATAAATAAATAAATAAATAAATTGAGAGGCAAGAATGAATAATAAGTGGTTGTTTACCAATTACAACTATCATTACTCAGTAAACTTGGTGAGTGATCTGGTGGCGTACTAACATTGTTAAAGTGCCATTTAAGGACAAAATAATCACATTATCAAAATTATACAGGACCACACATATTCCTTAAAATCGAAGTAAATAAAAGAAAATAAAATATGCAACACTTTAAAAACTATATACATATGTGAAGTTTACATCCCAAAACTATTGTGTGCTATAATAAATGGAAGGTGTCATCAGACTAGAATCTCCAAAAATGGTTGACCTTAGCTGGGTAATCTTGTACCTTCCAAAAGGGAAAATTGGAGTATATATCTAGAGCGGTCGAAGTTTGGGGTCAAATCAGGAATGTATGGTACAGCGAGAATTCCATAATGACTTTTCCAAAAATCCATCCCTGCTTCGAGCTTATCACTTCATCCCCCTAAGGGAATACTTTCAACAAAAACCCCTATCCATGCTTTTAAGGGGAAAAAAAGCAAATAAAGAATTCTATCCCGTATCAAAGCCACAAATAGGGAATCTCGCCAGGTTGCCATATTTGTAAACAAGTAACTACCAGTCTTTCTATGGAAGCCAATATGACACCCTAAGCCACCTTTGAGTGAAACTAAGACCACTCCTGAATCTAATGACACATCCATGGTGAATTTGACACATCCATGGTGAATTTGTGACACAAAGTAGATGTCAGACAACAGTTATCTTCAAACCAAACCCTAATCATTGCCTACATATTTTCCCCCAATCATTGTTTTTTTCTACAATTGAATCCATCAACCATGTTCAGCAATGTTACAAAACCATACCACAAAGAAGAGAAATCAATCATGTCATGTACATAAAAAAAAATCAAAATCAATCCCTAGAATCAGTATATCAATCCTTGCGATTATAGGGATTTGATCATTTGCGTTTGAGTGCTTTAAGCGACATCTCGCTCGACTCTTCCATCCTGCGTGGATTTTATAACAGTCAGGTTGGCTCTAAACAACATAATGACATGAGTAAAGGATGTACCTAAATCTCCTAGCTGCTTGGCAATTTTTTAGCACAAGTAATGACGCATATGACGGTCTTTTCTGATGGGCAGAGGAGTTGAATACCAGCCTCCAGTGAACATTCTTAAGGGAGATCAAAAGACCTCCTAAAACCATGAAAGTCATCCTCCCAGGCATTTTCTCAAGATATCAGATGGTTACGATAATTGCTCTCGCAAAGAGGCCAGTCATTTTATCATGTGAGCATCTCGAACCTCGACCGTCCACGTCTTGCTTTGGGATTGATTGACAAAATTGATTTCCATTTATGACTTTTTATGTCAGAAATTTTGAGATTTTTCCTTTTTAATATCACATATTATCCGAATCAATTGGTGTTGACAAACCACGGTAGAAATCTATAAATTCATGCTCGAAGTGCAATTGAATTCTCAAATATTTCAATTTTAAGATATTCTTAAACGCTTGTTAACGGACAGACTTCATCCACACTAGAGTATGGCACACTTGGCATATAATTTATCTCTCTTTGTCCATGGGGACTGCTGATAGACAAAAAAGTAAATTAAATACTTGGTTAAAGTAATGTGATATCTATATTTTAGCTAAGTATTTAATATTTAATTGCATAGAAAATTAGGGACTAATTTGACCCTAACAAAAAAGATTTTCACATCACCTAAGTATTAATATTATTTGCATCTACTAAGTTTTATTTTTATTTTTTCCCTTTTTAACCTATTTCGTATAAATAAAAATAAATAAAAATTAATTTTAAAAAATAATTATTATTATTTAGAGAGAGAGAGAGAGAGAGAAAACAGACTTGGGACTGGGCCTGACCCCAGCCCCTTTTCTTTCTTTCTTTCCGCACGGGCCCAGGGCCCATATCGGCCCCTAGCTCGCTGACCGCGCGGTCCAGCCCTCTCCTTCTTCTTCTTCCCCCTTCCTTCCTTGCGATGCACACCTCGCCCGCAGGATGACCTAGGTAGAGAGACGAGGGTAGACTAGCGACGGAGGGGACGTCTCACAGGCGCCATCAATGCCGTGGAACGGAGCAACGCGAGATCCGGTGAGAAACCCGGACGGAGGGGATGTCGCCTTCAATGCCAAGCAGGCCACTGCGGAGAAGATGGGATTTGACACCTATTCGGCCGATGGGGGAGTCCGGTCGGCTCGCTAAAGACCGGCGGCCGGAGCTCTCCGTCGACCGGGCTCCTCGCCTATAAAATAGGGCATCCTCGAGCTAAGGAAAAACACACAGAAAAGAGAGAGGGAAGCTGTATGTAGGGAAGAGTCGCCAACCGTCGTCACGCTTTGTTTGTGTCAAAGCCGTAGTTCCGTTCGGGTTTGTCTCGTATTTTTGGTTTGGAGTCGGTTTCCCGAGAATCTCGGCTCGGAGACAAGGGAGGCGGGCAGACGGAGCCCGATCTATCGAGCTCGTCCACTGTCCGATGTCACCGAGCCGGGTAGGGCTCCTTCAACCGAACGGCCGTAGTACCCTGTTTTGGTACACTCTGTTTCGAGCCCGTCAGCCGAGCCGCCGTCTTGTGGGTCGGGTGAGTCTCCGGCCCCATTTAGGTACGAACTGCGGTCGCAGGTCTCGGGTGTTGTTGGCTGCGAATCACGGCTTAAATTCGAGCTCGTTGTTCTTGTCTCTAACTCCCATATGCCGATGCGCCCTATATGTTTGATGAAATGCCCCGCTCGGTTCCACGTCCATTCTCGGTGTTCGTGGTTTGGTGAATACATTTTGGTAGATTTGCATGGACATCTTTTGCTTAGTGTTGTATTTCTAACATAATTCACATGTGTATCTCAACAATCTCCCTATCATTTATAAGCTTAGTGTTGGATATTTCTAACACAATTCACATGCGCATCTCAATAATCTCCCCCATCATGTGTGAGTTTAGTGTTGCGTTTGCTCTCATGTAATTTAGGTATCATATTCTCTTTCTCTAGATGGAACCATGAAGGTTGCCATCGAGATTGCATTGTTACACCTTGGAAACCATGTGGGCCTATCTGTCTTTAGCTCTAATACCAATTATTGGGTACACGCAGTAGAAATTCTATACCTTAATTTAGAGAAATTGCTAAGAGAAAGGCCAAGTCTGAGTTGGTCAATAATTTTAGTTAGATCCATATTCACAAAAAAACTTAAGACAATAAGTTATGGGTTAAGTATTTTATACCATACCAATTCTTCGATAAGAAACGTTTCACACATACATCAAAACACTTTAGCATATGATAATGAGAGCTTGCAAGCTTAGGGCGCGCATGACAACCATTCTGTTCTAGAAATAATTTCTGGAACAGAAATAAATTTTTCTATTTTTATTTCTAGAAGAATTTCTAAGCAAAAATAACCATTTGATAATGACACAAAATTTTTACTCTAAAAACAAAAATTCGTTTGATAACGACACAAAATTTCTTCCTTTCGGACGGAGGCAGACTAGCAGATAGCGGTGATGGATGGCGGCAGCGCCGTGGCGGGGTGGCCTGTGGCGACACGCAATCGGCATGGCATGTCGATCGTCGCCCGGCGTTTCCCGATCGCCCGGCGGGGCTCGGCGCGTCGGCGCGGGGGTCGGCGGGTGGTACCCGACGGACGGTGGTCGGCGGCAACGGATGAAGGACCGTTTGACGAACAAAATTTTTTATTTCTCATTTCTGTTCCAGAAATAGAGAAGTAGAAAATTTCTACTCCAGAAAATTTCTATTCCAAAAATAGAAAAACATAATAAGTTTATCAAACGGATTTCTATTCTAAAAATAGGTATGGAATAGAAAAATTGTTTCTGGAACAGAAATAGACAGTTGTCATGCACCCCTTAGTGTCGTGAAGTGGTGCTCATCTACAAGTTGCTAGTGTTTATAGGTGACTCGAACCATTTGAGATATCATAGCCGTACTTACGACTCAAGACTATGACGGTTTGAATCTCATCCTATGTTCCTCACTAGAATAATGGTCGAGTGGCATTGGAAAGTTGAAGAATTTAAAGAGGCTAGACCTCAAATAGTGCACGAGTCTCAAAAAACTTCAAGTAGGTTTAACTATGCAAAATCTTTGGCATCTCAATTTACTTGGGTGTGACAAGTCCATCCACATGCCTTGTGAAATGGGACGTTGACTAATTTATGCACCATCATATTTCCGGATGATTTTAGAGGGCGCTTGTAAGACTAAAAAGATTGGAAGCAAAACTGGTGATCCTTCACTTGGAGCACATAAATCAGTTGGATACACCACTCTTGGTGTAAAAATCAAGTTTAAAAGCCTCGATGCTCGATTGGTGATTTGAAATGATCATTTCTTATATTAAACAAGAACCACAAAATTCTCCATTCGTCTAATTTGTTTTCTTGTCTTCTTCTTCAACTCAGTGACATTAATAAGCACAATGGAACAAACAAAGTTGTGGTAAAAAAAAATTGAACAAACATAGTGCATGCTTGAAGTTGAACAAAAGAATGACAAGTTATGACACGGCAATATATCCAGTTTTTATAGTAAATTACATTAACATTTTTAAAAAGTGACTTTTATTTGGACTACGCTTTAAGACCTTGTGGAGGATCGCAGACGAAAAAAAAAATAGGGACAACATTGAATAATAAGCAATAAGTTAACAAATCACAGCCGTCATTACTCAGTCTACTTCGTGAGTCATCCAATGGTGTACTAAGACGTGATCATACTAAATACTACCCAAACCAAAAATTTACATTGTTGACCCAAGTGCCATTTGTGGACAAGATATATATCATATTGCCAAAATTATAGAAGTGCACAGATATTTCTTTTTAGTTTAAGTAAATAAAAGAAACCTGTTTGATGCAAATCGCACAACCCCAAGATCTTCATAATTAGAACAAGAACATGCATAATTGAGTAGAAAGATTAACGCACCTGTTTTGGGATTCATCGTTCTTTAAAGCGGAAGCAGAAAATGGATTATCCACGCATAAAGGGGATTACCCACGCATCATGTCCTTCTCCTCTATTGTCCTCCGTATCACTGGCTCAATGAGACGGCCCCCTCACCTTTAGCGTTAGGTTAACGCTCTTTATGTGAGGATACATGTGAGAATTAGGATTAGAGGAGAAACTTGAGCACTATTTATAGAGTTTCCAGCCAGGTCCCTTATTACAGGCCATGCTCAACTTGGCCCACACTAGCCAACCTTATTTTAGACTAATTAAGAAACATTCTATCTCACCTTAGACCAAACCCCGTAAAACGGTAACTGTTATACGGTAAATTATAATAACAATTAATGTAGTCCACATTAGTAAAACTCTTACAAAACCAACTTATCATACTTGAGTTATTGGAAACATGCCATACTTTTAACCCTTACATCTAAATTTGCATTCTTGACCTGAGTGCCATTTAAGGAAGAGATATTTAACATATTATTGAAATTATAGAGAAGCACATAGATTTCTTTTTTATTCAATTAAATAATAGGAAACCAGCCTACCTTACTCGAGTTACAAAAAACATGCAATACTTTTAACCTTTGCATCTAAATTAGAAATGTGCATTGTTGACCTAAGTGCCATTTAAAGACAAGATTTTTATTATATTGTCAAAATTATAGAGGAGCACACAGATTTCTTTCTAATTTAATTAAATAAAAGGAAAGCAGCCTACCATATTCGAGTTATCAAATATGTGCAACACTTTTAACCATTACATCTAAACTAGAAATGTGCATTGTGACCTGAGTGCCATTTTAGGAATATATATATCATATTGTCCAAATCATAGAGGAGCACATGGATTTCTTTTCAATTCAAGTAAATGAAGAAACCAACCTACCATACTTGAGTAATAAATAACGTGCAACATTTTTAACCCTTACATCTAAACTAGAAATTTGCATTGTTGATCCAATTGCCAATTAAGGACAAGATATTTATCATATTGTCAAAATAATAGAGGAGCACGTAGATTTCTTTTTATTTAAGTAAATAAAAGGAATTCAACCTACCATACTCGAATTATAAAAACGTGCAACACTTTTAACCATTACATCTATATAAATAAGCAAAGTTCACATCCCAAGAAGCATTATGGGCTATAACAAATGGAAGTTATCATCACTTGATAATGTCATGAGCAAATACCCAAAAAGATGACTCTTATGATTTTATGAGGTTTGCTGATCTCCATTAAAAAGGTTCACTGGAGTCTACTATTCACCTTCTCTTCCAGCCCAACAATCCCTTCTCTTGTGGCCTTACCTTCAGTGAGCAATTGCAAAGCAGCTTGGAGATTCAGGTACATCCTGTCCTCATGACATTATATTGTTCCAAGCCAAACAAAATTTTTCGGAATCAATTTACCAATTGATGTAACTATCCTTGGGATTATTTGGATTCATTATGTGCATTTGAGTGCTTTGATCACGAACTTGCTCAATTCTTCCATCCTTCTCTTTTACACGGCCTTTCACTTAACTTCGCACTCTCACTTTCTTCGAATTTTTCAAGTTTTGGAATTGATCCACAAGAATTGGTGAAACAGTTCTTGGGATTATAGGGATTGATTATTTGCATTTGATTGAGCAACATCTCATTCAATTTTTCCATCTTGGAATATCAACCAAAATTTTTCGGATTCAATTTACCAATTGATAAATCCTCGGGATTATTTGGATTCATTATGTGCATTTGAGTGATTTGATCATCAGCTTGCTCAATTCTTCCATCCTTCTCTTTTACACGGTCTTTCACTTAACTTCGGGCTCTCACTTTCTCTGAATTTTTCAAGTTTCGGAATCAATCCACAAGAATCGGTGTGACAATCCTTAGGATTATAGGGATTGATTATTTGCATTTGATTGAGCAACAACTCGTTCAATTCTTCCATCTTGGAATGCAAAACCAAAATTTTTCGGAATCAATTTACGAATTTATGTAACTGTCCTTGGGATTATTTAGATTCAATATCTGCATTTAACTGCTTCGATCACCAGCTTGCTCAATTCTTCCATCCTTCTTCTTCACACGGCCCTTCACTCAATTTCAGGCTATTACTTTCTCTGAATTTTTCAAGTTTCGGAATCAATCCACAAGAATCAATGTAACAATCCTTGCGATTATACGGATTGATTTTTTGCATTTGATTGAGCAACCTCTCGTTTAATTCTTCTATCTTGGAATGATTCCGTAATAGTTTGTTGGCTTAGAACAATATAATGACATGAGAAAAAAATGTGTATAGATCTCCTTGTTGATAAGGAATTTGTTACCACAGGTAAGGCCACATACGGAGGTCTTGTTGGGTACGAAGAGGAGATGAATAGCAGTCTCCACTGAACATTTTAAAGGAGATATACAAGGGATTCGAACAGGAGGGACCAATTGTGGATTGGTATCACTTGATTTAGACTAGTGGAATTAACAAGCGTATCCGCTAGTTTGTATGTAGAGATAGTCTTCCAACGATAGTAGTCATATCACGATGGTTGTCTTCGGTTGATACTAAATGTTATTTCTATAGGAATGCTACATAAGACAATAACCTTGTATTCTTAGCCTCACCTAGAACGAAACGGGATTGGGTGTTTTGCAGGATGTTGGAATTTTGAACTTCAATGGATGATCAAGTCCACCAATGGCAAAGACTTGGAGGTGAGGCTCCTCAAGCTGTCTTCCTTAGCAAAGATTATTTGCATGGAACGCGATCGAAGACGGTTTTGAAACAAGTAAATTGAGGCTCATCTTCTATTGGCTAGGATTCACAAAGTTGTAAGGGGTAGACATCACTCTACCAACATTGTAGGCCTCCACAAGCAAATGTTTTATCAGTTGTTGTATGGAGACTTCCTTCCTCCATCTTTTCACATAATTAGTCTTTAAATAATGCAAAGGAATGCCCCTAAGCTTTTGTACCTCATCTAATGATACTTACATATTTACACACAAAAATAAATAAATAAATAAATAAATAAATAAATAAAGGAGATTGACGGACCTCCTAAACTATGAGAGCCATCTTCCTAGGAATTTGCTCAAGATTTTTTTAGATGGTTACAATGGTTTGACATCAATAATATCACAAAAGAGGCAATTCTTTTTATGATGCAAACCGCTTGAACCCCGTCGCTCACATTCTGCTACGGGATTTTAGACTAAATTGATTTCCATTTATAACAATCGATGTACAAAAATTTGAGATTTCCGTGTTAATATAAATTATTGTCCTATTTGAATGGTACTCCTATCCTAATTTTTGTAAGATAACCACGGTAAGTCTCGAAATTCATGCTCAAAGTGCAATTGAGTTGTCTAACATTTCATTTAAAAAATAGCCTTAAATGTTTATTAACGTGCGAAGACTTCTTATCCACACTAAAGTAGGACACTCTCAGCATATATATTATCTTTTCATCTGTCTATGGTGACGCAATAGCTGAGAGCTTGAAATGAGAGGCAATATTTATATATTGAAATAAATGCACCAGAAGTCCTAAAAGTAATCGCGAAATGCTATTAACTTCTAAAACTTTTAAAATGTGCAGTCAAGAGCTACAACTTGTTAAATTGATACAATCAAATCATTCTATTAACACTGTCAATTTGACTAATGGAAAATATAAGCATATATTTTTTTTCTTGCATGGCATTTATTATTATTATTATTATTATTATTATTATTTTCGATCTAAAATCTTACTTAAATTAGATGAAATAAAATAAAATAATGATAATTTAAAAAAAAAGAGCTAATAAAGAAAGTCCCACAAGCCCTTGCTAATGAGCCACCGCTGCCCATCTTCGGAAAGGGCTGATGGAGGCTGCCGGTGTAGGTAAGGTCTTTGCTTGCCCTAGGCAAGGGCCTGCTCGCCCGGTGGAGCACAAAGAATCTTCCATTGAAACTAAAGCTCTAACGAAAGCAAATCAAAAGCATCTTCCATTAAAACACCTCAGGGTCCAAGCTTGATGCAGCGCTAGTGCCTGCCCTTCAGTTATCCCTGAATGATTTCGGCGACAGAGAAGGAGACAAATTAGGCCAAAAAAAAAAAAGTTTTCTGTAAAAGGCATGAACAAGTGGAACAAAATTATTCGATGGAACTTGATGGTGCTGTTGGTCCTCCAGCGAATTCGGTGAGGGATGATGTGCCGAATACTATAGATGCCAAAACTTGGCATAGGGACACTTAGGGCGCGTTTGGTAACATTTCTGTTTAAAAATTGTTCCAGGAAATAGAAATAGAAAAAAGTGTTTCTGTTCCGGGGAACAATTTCTGAACAAAAAAACGCGTTTGGTAACTATATAGAATTTCTGTTTCTGAAATAGAAAAAGAACAGAAACACGTTTAGTAACTGTACAAAATTTATGTTTCTGGAATAGAAAAAGAACATAAACACGTTTGATAGCTGCACAAACTTTATATTCCAATTTTTTTTCAAGTGTTTTTTTTTTTTAAAAATAAAATGTAAACTTGGTATTGAATTATCATTCTCATTAAATGCTCATCAATTTAATTATGTTCATAGTAAGTGAAAACAAACATTCTAAACATGATCATATTTGCTTATTTGGAAGAAAAATTTTAAAGTTTGTACCAAAATTTTCCCAATTGTTTTGTTTTTTAAATAAAGTGTAAACTTGGTTTTGAATTCTCATTATCATAAAATGCTCATCAATTTAATTTTGTTCATGGTGAGTAAAGTCAAACATTCTGAACATGGTTATAAGTGCATACTTTGAAGAAAATTTTATAAATAAACTTTGTACCAAATTTTTGTCACGTGCCTTTTTTTTTTTAAATAAAGTGTAAACTTGGTATTACATTATCACTTTAATGAAATGCTCATCAATTTAATTTTGTTCATGGTGGGTGAAGACAAACATTTTGAACATAGTCATGTGCATACTTGGAACAAAATTTCGTAAGTAAAATTTGTACAATAAAAGCTAGCTAAAAGAAGAATATCTTATAGATCTCTACATAGACCCTTTCATAGATAACATCACAATAATGAAGTAATATAGTTCATTGTTCAACTTCATCACATTGAATTTGATAAGTGAGTACTTAAAAACAAAATTACAAAAGTCGGAAACACAAAGTCATGAAATCTTAGGCATATTATGATCCCTCGCCATTTTATTTGCAATCCTTGTCCTAAGCATGTTTATTCCAGGTGCATCTTGCAATGTATCATCTGCAACCTCCACTTCTGTAGGTCCACATGGATACTCCGGATCTCCATATAGGGAAAAGTTTCTATCCATCGCATCTTGATCACGAATGTAATTATGGAGAGCACAACAAGCAATTACAATAAGTACTTGCTTCCGAATTTTAAATGGAGGCATCCGTCTCAAAATGGTGAAGCGATTCTTTAATGCCCCAAATGACCTCTCAATTACATTTCTTAGTGAAGAGTGCTTCTTGTTGAACAATTCTCTTGTTGTCCTTGGTCGTCCCCCATTCCCTCTATACTCGCTTAGATGATACCGCTCGCCTTTAAATGGAGTTAAAAATCCTGGAAGTGCTGCATAACCCGAATCTACCACGTAATATTTCCCTATAACATGATATATATAATTTTGTTGTGATATTCAACCATAATATATAATCATAAAATTGTCTTCATAAACAAAGTAAATACCAGGTGGTGGTCGGGGAAATTGCAGTTGAGGATTTTCGAGTGCTGCCGAAAGCACTCGACAATCGTTGGCAAATCCTTCCCATCCAGCATACACGAAAGTAAATTTCATATCAAAAGAGCAAATACACAGCACATTCTGGGTTGTTCTCCCACTCCTACCTCTATATGGAATCTGCTGAGACACAGGGACGGTAGCATCTATATGGGTGCCATCCATAGCACCTACGCAGCCCTATCAATATATTAACAATCTAATATCATATAAGATTATCAACTACATGTATTTGACGGTATAAAATCAATATAAAAATCATACCTTGAAGTAGCGTTTATGACTAGGATCAATAAGAATTTCTTGTGGAATGACGTCAAAAGACGATGGTTTGATTATCTCATTTGAAAGTTTGATCATTGCTTTCAACACTTTGTTGAAATACTTGCTTATTGTTTCTCCTGAATGTTGGAATCTCTCACATAAATCTCTATTTGAGTTATTGTGAGTAACCACACTTAAGAATATCCCAACTTGTTCATCTATTTGAACATATCGACTATCTTTCAACCAACCCCTTACCCTCATTAAGTCACATAAATTCAGAAAAACATGTCTCTCCATCCTAAATGCTTCATATATCCTATTTGAATGTCCATGAACAATCTCCCTTATCCATTCTGCTCCTGATAATTGACTGTCTCTAATAGGTTCTCTTGTATGCAGGGATGTGTCCATCGCAGCTAAGCAGAACCATGCTACCAATATGTCAATATCATCATCCAAGAGTTGTTCAACTGGTTGTACCTGCTCATTAGACACACTATTTGATCCCCCTTCCATAATACCTATACAATCACAAAAATGACCAAAACATCAATATAGATTTGAAGACACATCCCAATAACATTCAATAACCTAAGTCATAAAATCTCAATAAGATATACCATTACATATAAGTGCAAGAGTCTCAACACTAATCATATTTGAATAAACTAAAGATTAATAGATAATATAAGTTATACAGTCTAGGGCAACTCCATGCAATTCATAATATATTTCCAAATATCTACTAAAGGAAATGAAGAAGTCCAATCCTCTTTTCAGGTGTGGATATAATGAAAGCCTCCCTCCATTGAGAACTGACGCATGCTCGTTCCACAGCTTTATTGTAAACATCTTGCTCTATCTCAGGCATACTCAGTAGAATCTGGACCACAGCAGCAACGGAGAAATCGTGTACAGGTGGTTGTGAAGTCCCTGAGCTCGCAGAGCCACCACCAGATTGACTTGATGACCTAACTCTTAGAAAATCTTGTATGGCTTGGCAAGTTTCAGCAATACCGGATTGGTTACTCTTTCTTCTCCTCTGCTTACCATTTGGAGTTCTATCCAATTTGTGCTTTCCACGAACTGAAGTTCCAGCATCGAATGTTGTAAAGAGATTGTCATCACTGTGGAATCCAATGAAATCATTTGCATTGCTACCATCATAGTCACCACCTGCATTGACACCATCTGTATCGCCACCACTGTTGTCACCACCTACATTGTCATCACCATTGTCATCATCATCCGACACATTCACATCTTGAGCACTTCCTATGGCGTGATCCCCAGTAGCATATGTATCACCAAAAACAATACAGAGCTCAGGATATTGAGGAAATCCATTCTTCCTAAATCTTGCCCACTCGACATTATCCTACAACTTTCACAATAATGACATTTCAGCAATATAATCATACATTTTAAAATTGACATTTGTAATGATATCAAAATGACCACATAAGAAATACCTTGATATGAGATTCCCATATACTTGGATCATCGACAACAACTCTTTTGTTCACATTATCCCAACCAAATCCGGACTAAGAAAGGAGTTTGTGAAAACTGGCATACTGTTTTTTCAGTTTGTTAACCTTGTTCCTCACCTGTACCATGGTAAATTGGAATCCTGTCTGTCTACTGAGTTCATATAGTACATTCCTCCACCCCGCTTTGTTGAAAGTGGAAGAGGTGCGGTTTCCCTTTTTTACCTCATCCACCAATAAACCGATAAGTATATTGGTTACAGACTCCATCCACTTTGCATTGAATGAGTGTCTCTCAGATGCCATTGAATCTTCGACCGGTTGAGCATCATGAGTTATGAATTAAATCAATAACATAATACCATAAGAACTACACGCCATACACAAAATCAACATGGTAACCTATATGGATCCGTATACCCTATCTTATTTTGTGCATGGTCCAACTAAATTATAAGATCTCTAAGATTAAGACAATGAAAAAAGAAGCCGAAAAAGGCCAACCTTAGCGTGCGGATAACTGTTTCCAAAGTCAGCAAATTGTGATTTATGTGGCAGGGACTGGCAAATTCCGAACAGAGCAAGGGAAAAAAATATGTCTTCGTGGATTGGCACCGGCAAGGCGGAACTTTGGATGGATCCACCGAAGTTCTCAAAGCATCATCATCGATAATGGATCCACCAACAGCAGCATTGTTCACCTGGGAAGGAGACAACTAATTGAGATAGAGTGAGAAACAAGGAAAAGAGAAGCAAACCGTCACTGAAATGAGTGCAAATATGCAGGAGGCTTCCACAATACAGGATAAGTTTTAATTCCACATTGCAACAAAAATCAAATGATCGAGACGGACATTATCATTGCCAAAAATCACTGTACCAAGCCTATTTTGGCAAAAAAAAAAAATACTTGGTAGTCATCAAACAATACTCTCTATATTTAATGTGTCATTCATACAATCATGTTACCTTATCATTTGACCAACATGATTGACACTAATATAGGAATTAACAGTATTAAGATGCATCCACCTATGCATCAATCTCTCCTAGTTGCAACACAATCCAAAGATCTTCAATAAGTTCAATAATCAATATCATTAGGCGCTCGCTGCTCGAGCGTGAGCAACTCGCTGCTTTGCTCGCTCGAGCGTGAGCAGCGAGCAGAGAAGCAATCGTCCAAGGCTCGAGCGTCTGCTCACTTGCTGCTGCTCACACTCGAGAGAGCAGACGCTCGCAGCTCGTTTGAGCGTGAGCAGACGCTAACTGCTCTGCTCGCTCGAGCGTGAGGAGCAGCGAACGAGCAGAGAAGCAAGCGAGCAAACGCTCGCTGCTCTGCTTGCTCAAGCGTGAGCAACAGCGAGCGAGCAGACGCTCGCTGCTCTGCTTGCTCAAGCGTGAGCAACAGCGAGCGAGCAGACGCTCGCGAGCATCTGCTCATGCTCGAGCAAGTAGACAACAAGCGAGTAGAGCAAGGCCCGCTGCTCTGCTCGCTCCAGCAGAGAAGTAAGCGAGCAAATGCTCGTTGCTCTACTTGCTCGAGCATGAGCAGTAGCGAGCAAGCAGATGCTCGCTGACAGCTCGAGCAGGGCCTGCTGCTCTACTCGCTTGAGCAAAGAAGCAAGCGAACAGACGGTCGCTGCTGCTCACGCTCGAGCGAGCTGCGAGCGAGCAGAGCAGCGACCATCTGCTCGCTCGAGCAAAGAAGCAAGCGAGCAAAGCAAGGCTCGGTGCAAGCAAACGCTCGATCTAGGGCACCGTTGCTCGCCAATCTAGCCGAGCGTGCTCGTCCAGATCTCGAGTGAGCAGACGAGCCGCTGCTCCAGATCTGGCGAGCAACGGTGCCCTAGATCTGGGCGAGCAACGCTGGCCCACATCTGCGAGACTCGCTCAAGCAAAGCGTCTCGTAGATCTGGGCAAGCGCTGGCTCGAGCGAGCCCTCACGCTCAAGCTCCAAGCAGCCATCGCCCAGATCTGTGAGGGCCTCGTCAATTGGTGAAGGAGGAGCAGTGAGCAAGTTCACCTGGTGAAGGAGCAGCGGCTGTCGGCGTCGGAGAGGACGACGGTGAAGAAGCCGGATGGTCTCGAGACAGAGGCGGCTGTCGACGCCGGAGAGTGGGAGGCGTCAGAGAAGACGACAGTAGAGAAGATGCAGGAGGAGAGGTGGTGTTCGAAGGGCTGAGCAAGAAATAGAAAAGAAACACCATCGATTTTGTTTTTGTTCCTTTTTTCCTCTTCAAATGTGTTTCAGAAATATTTGTTTCTTATTTCTGTTTCACATTTGTTTCTGGGAACAAAAAAACAAAAAAAGGAACAAAAACGCACCCAAACGCGTTTCTGTTCCTTTTTTGTTCCCAGGAACAGAAAAACAGAAAAAAGTGTTTAGAAACAGAAAAAAGAAATAAAAACAAACGCAGCCTTAAATGCCAAAAATTTCAAAAGTTACATTTAAGTATCAAAATCGAAGAAAAATGGAACATTTAAGGCAATTCTATTCGCAATAATAATTTCTGTTTAGAAATAATTCTTTTTAATTCTATTCTCCGAACATATTTCTAAGTATTTGAAGGCATTGGTAACTACCCAATATTTTTATTCTCATGATAGAATTGCATTTGGCACCACTCTCAAAATATCTAATCCAAACCATTTTCTTTTAAATTTTTTTAATAATTTTATTACTTTTTTCTTTCTTTTCTTCTTCAACCTTTGGTTAGTCGTCGGCCTTGGGACGATTGACGATTGCCCAGGCCGCACCTCGTCGGCCAAGCCTCGCCAAAAGCTAGGCGAGGCTAAGCTCACCCAACTACCAGCGAAGCTTGACCTCGCCCAACCAAGGCTCTTGGCTAGCCTTGCCCGGCCAGGTGAGGCTTGCTAGTGGCCAAGGGGCCACTAGCAAGGCTTAGCCCTGCCTAAATCTGGCCAGGTCGAGCCTTGTCGATGGTTGCACTAGCCTCCGACGAGCTCATGGGACTTCACCCAGCTGATCGCTGGCGACTAGTTGTGGTAGAAGGCGGCGATGGAGGTAGTGAAGGAAGAAGAGAGAAGAAGAAAAAAGAGAAAAAAGAAATTTGAGATAACTTGATTCTAAAATTATTCCTGAGAGCAAAGAAGCAACTTTTTTCTTACTTCTTGATTCCATTGCCAATCTATATCTGGGAACAAAAAATTTATCAAACGGATCTTTATTCTTTTTTTTGTTCCTTGTGACAAAAGAATATAATCAAGTACTATTTGGCCAGTTGCCAAACAAACTCTTAAATTCCAACGGTAAGAAATTCCAACCAAACTACTTACGTGACATTATTTTTAGCGAGATAAGTACAAAACAATGTCGTTTTGGCGCTAACGTGGCCCCAACATTGAATTTTAATATAAATATTAATTACAAAAATTACAAAAAAGAAGAAGATCAACAATAGCATTTGGCGAGGGTTCACATAGGCCTCATCAGTGCCACCCCACTGTCACTAAGAATGACCAACAAAGGTGGGGCAAGGGTCAATTGGGGTGGCTAAGCAATGGCCAGCAACCTTGGCCGCCCTCGCCTCGCCATAGCTACCGGTGGTCCTTGGCCCCTTTGGGTAAGAGTCGACGACCTTTGCCGGATCAAGGGGAGGTTTGTGACTGTCACCCCAAATCTAGGTGAGGGCTTGCAAGCTCTCACCGACAGTCGGCCAAAACATTGACCACTACCCAAGGCTCGGTAACCTCAGCCAACCCTTGCCTCACTGTTGCTGGCCCTTCTCGAGAACGGTGGGGCAAAGGTGGCGAGGGTTGTGCAAGCCCTCACCAAACACTTGTTGCTGATCTTTAACAAAAAGTATATATATTTAATTTAACTTTTAATTAATAATTATATTAAAATTCAATTTTGGGGCAAAACAACATCATTTTGCATCTTTATTGCTAAATAAGCTTTCCGATGAGCCAATATTATCAAAAATAAGTTATGTCAAATTTTCAGCTAGCCTCGTTGAACTTGGCATTTAAGTATCTCAATTTTCAAAAAAAGTACCATTTAAGTGTACTTTTTAAAAGTTTTGATACTTAAGTGTCTCTTTATGCTAAGTTTTAGTACTTACATTATACTTCTATCGTGAGGGATGGGCCTATTCTGCTTCATCTTCATCACCGGCTTTTTTTTTGGGGGTGGGGGTCAATTTTGCCCACTTTTTCTTGATTATGATCGTCTTGTCAATGGTTGTGATGGTCAGACCCCAAGAACAAAAAGATCCATTTTTTAGACGCCACAATCAATCTCTTCTAATATTAACAGTACAAAGCATGAAATTAAACTAGATAACAACGAAGAGAGGAAGAGGGAGAGAGAGACCATTTGGGTTCTAGATGATCGATTTGAGCTGTCACGAGCTTCTGCAAGGACAAGAGAGAACCAAAACCCTAAAACAACTGTACAAATAGAGGAGACGCACCGATTTGGGCAAGGGTTGTCGATCATCACCTAAGGCTAGTGATGCTCACCCATCCCAAGCGAGTGCCTTGCTTGAGGCCTATTGGCCCTTGCTTGGGGTCGATGACTACTGACCCTTTTTGGTGAAGGGCGGTGGTGGTAGCTGACCAGAGAGGCCTTGTGGCTCTCTTGTTTTCACCTTGAGTCCTTTTTTTTTTTTTTGAATAATCATTTTTTAATCTAATTTGAATAAGATTTGACTATAAAAATAAAAATGTTATGTAGATCAGAGAAAATAATATAAAAAATGTCACATCAACATTTTTTTCTATAGATAAATTGAAGAAGTTTACTAGAATACTTGATTGCAATATTTTGACAAGTTTTATGATTTGATCGCATTTTTTGAAAGTTTTAAGATTCGATCTTACTCTCGTGATAAGTTCTAGAACTTCTAATATACTTATCGTGGTTTTGCTTTGTTCATGTGAAAACAATCCCAGACCTTGACATAGGCTTTCTGGTTTGAGTAAATTCTTTGCTCCTTGCCCACGCAAATTTCCACTTCTACAATCTTCTTAGTTGGACCGAAATCTTTCAACTCAAACCACCGATACTTTGTCATCAACATGTTAATCCAAGATATATCCTTGGTAGTAATCAGCATAATATCCACACACAAAAAAGTGACTATACAAAGGAATTATCGGGGAGTTTTACAAAACACGTACATACAATTGTCAAGCAGTTAATCAGGCAATTTTATCAAATCCATGCAACTGTTATACTTACTTCTCAAGAAGTCATAAGTGAGCATAATACTAGTGAGTATCTTACACCACAACCTTGGAGAGTACTCCAAATCATATGTAAATTTCATTAATAAGCAGACATGATCTTTCCTTACCATCAGAGGGACAAAACCCTTTGGCCGATGCATGTAAATATGCTCAATAGATTACCTTGTTAGAAAGCCATTTTGGAATCCAATGCTCTATCTCTCGATCCATGTTTCTTGCAACACTTTTATAGTGAAAAGGGGTGTCGCAGCTTTTATAAGATACTTCCTGAACAACTCACAGCTGCCATACTTCCAAATTGTATAGCAGATTTTCAGAAGTTACGTCACCCAATTTTGATATATTGCAGTTGAAAAGCATATACCATTAAAGTCGAGAAACTAATAAGGGGTTAGCTACAGCTATACCAAATGGACTCTAACTCCGAGCTATGAATAGGAATCAAAGCAAGCAAAGAACAATTGAGCTATTTCTAATATTCGGTTCAAAGAAACCACTAAAGCCAACAAACGAAGCTCATTTAAGCTATGGTGATAAGTCTGGCCTATAGAGTACCCGTTCTTAAATTGGTAGTACAGCCAATTATTTTCTTCCTTTGAGTTGGTTCCTCAAGCTCTCGACCATGTCGTTCTCAAGAGACTGAATGTCTTCATAGCTGCTGCCACTGAGTAGAGTCCACGCCACACATCGCATCCACTGTAGTGGATGCCTCATGTACTGAATCAGTTTCTTCAACAGCCAGAAGAGCAGAACCAACAAAATCAATGCAGAGCTGAACTTGTTGGACTTCTCTCCTGGCACTATTGATAGCGATAGAGTCCTTCGCTTCATGTGGTGTTTGGGGGTAAGCAAAAGGAAGCGACCGGTTCTGGACGATTCCTGAGGCATGGGTCCGGTTCTTGATTCTGAAAAATTGGAATTGGTGATTTTTGGTCCGGTTCTTGGTTCCATGTGTGGAACCGCCCATCTGGACCCCTACCAAGTCAACAAGAAGATTCAGTGATGGTTTTATTGGGCCTGAGTTAGCCCATTAGGGCCCGGCCCGTGAGTTGAGGGCCCATGGAGGAAAAGGTGCAAAGTGAAAGGTTACGTTGTTTAGACACGATAGGTTGTGTCTTTTGGAAGGGGTGTTACGTTGAGGAGTCGCGTCGCTTGGAGGAGATGCTTCGAGGGAAAATATAAAAGAAAAAGGAACGTTTTTTTTCAAGGTTACGTACGTTGTTTCTTTTTCTTCTCTCTCTCCTCAAAACCAACGTAACAATATTTCTTGAAGAATAACGTCACTTGCACATCGCTTCTCTCCCTAAGCGAAGATCAAGAATTCCTTCTTTTTTTTTTTTGAAGAACAGTATCCGGTTTCCTCCTCGTATCGCAACGTCGGTGTTTAGTCTGTGGATACAAGGTACGCTCGAACTCGTGGTGTGCCTTTGATCGGTGATTCATGTAATTTTTCCCGGGCTCGTCTTCCGCATAATTTTAGGGGTTCGATTTAGTGTCGAATCCCAATTTAGGGTACATGCAATACCCAACATTCAGGAATCTCTATGGCAAAGAAAATAAGGACCCCTGCCCCCGGTTCTCTTTTTGGTTCTTCGAGAGACAGTTTTCTATATGCTTGTATATAATGATGAGAACTCGCAAGCTTTGTGTCTCGAAGCAGTACGCATTCAAGAGATGCCCTTGTCTGTAGGTGATTGAACCATTTAAGATAATATAACCCTCCTTACTGCAGCAGACTCAAGACTCTGCCCCGTTCCATTTGCAAGTTATGCAATTTATGGAGGTTGAATCTCATCCGATGTTCCTCACTAGAATCATTGCCGAGTGGCACTGGAAACTTGAAGAGTTTAAAGAGCTAGACCTAAAATGGTTCGCAAGTCTCAGAAAACTTCCAATAGGTTTAGTCAAACTGCTGAATCTTCGGCATTTACTCAGGTGCGACTAGTCTATCCACACGCTATATGGAATGAGGACATTTACTAATATATGCACTGTCATAATTCCAGGCAAGCCTAGAGGGCGCTAGTAACGAAGCGTTAATAGGACTAAAAAATTTGAAAGCAAAATTCGAGATCCTTCACTTGGGGCATGTGAATCAGCTGGATACACCGCTCTTGGATGAAAAGTCTGGTCTAAAAGCCTCGGTGCTTAATTGGAAATTTGAAATGGTCGTTTCTTATATTAAACAAGAGCCACAAAATTCACCGTTGGTCCATTTTGTCCTCTTGTCTTCTTCTTCAACTCAGCGAGTTTAAAACCTAAATGGAACAAACAAAGTTGGGATTAAAGAAAATTGAACAAACAAAATTCATGGTTGAAATTGAACCAAAAAAAAAAAAAAAGAGTGATGACCTGACAAATATCATGTTTTTGTCAGTAGATTTGATTTAAGTTTTTTTAAAGGACTTTTGTTGAACTACGCTTTAAAAGTTTGTGGATAATAAGCAAACAAAAAATTTTAAAGACAAAAATGAATAATAATTGGCATTTACAAACTACAGCGGTTATTAATCTGTACACTTGTACATTTATTTGGGGGAAAAGTTAATGAAAAAGGAAATTTTTTTCGGGGAAATGATATTCTAGAAAAATGGATAGTTTTTTTTTTTTTTTTGTGATATATGATCGAGAGAATGTTTTTTGGTGTTTGGATTTTATTTGGAAAATGATTTTAATTTTATGACTTTATTTCAAGTGAAAAAAAATCGAATTTATTATTTTATTTTATTTTATTTTTCTTTTATTTTTTCTTTTTTCCTTCTCCCTCCCACCCACCTGTCCACTTCATCCCCTGCTCCCTCCTCTCCACCACCACTGCTACCGCCATCTCTAACGATTTCGGCTCCCTTTGCCCTGACTCTGTTCACCAAATCTCGGCCAATATCAAGCTCGAAGCTCAGTCAAGCTTAAAGCACAGGCCCGAGCCAATGAGCTCGAGTTGACTGGGCTTAGTTGAGATCAACCTACCGGGATCTATTAGGGTCAAGCCTCACCAACCCATGCCTGTGGCCAGTTGCCAAACTCATCAAGGCCCAGCATTTGGCCGAGGGAGAAATAAAAAGAAAAAAGAAGGAGAAAAAAAAAAGAGAAAAAGGAAAAAGAAGAGAATTAAAAATAAAAAATAAAAAATAAAAAATGGAGAGGAGCAATTCCTAAAGTGTTTTCATCTCTTTAAATTTAGGAATTCACTTTCCTAAATTTATGAATGAATATTTTCGTTAACCGAAAAGTGTTTTTTGTTGAGTAGTCATTTTCCATGGACCAGACGGGTGAAAGTCCAAAAAATCAATTATCAAAAAATACTTTCACCCAAACAAACGCATTCTTAGGGAGTCATTTGGTATAGTAGTAACACTAGATTATATTAAATGATCCCCCAACCAGAAATTTCCATTGGTGATCCGAATGCCATTTATGGATGAGATGTATACTATATTGTCAAAATTATAGAGGAGCACATGGATTTCTTTGCCATATCAAGTGGATTAAAAGAAACCGACGTAACATACTTGAATTGTCAAAAACATACAAAATTTTAACCCTTACAGCTGTTTATATATGTGAACTTTCCCATACAGAAACCATTGGGTGCAATGATAAGTGGAAGTATCATCCCTTGACAATATCATGAGCAAATCCCTAAAGAGACGGCTCTTATGATTTTAGGAGGTCTGCTGATCTCCACAGAAAATGTTAATTAAAGCCTACTATTCATTTCCTTGTGCCGCCCAGCAAGACCTTCTCATGAGGCCAAACTTGCACTGAGCAATTGCCGATCAACTTAGAGATCCAGGTACATCCTTTCCTCATATCATTAAATTGTTCCAAGCCAACCAAAATGTTTCGACATTAATCCATAAAAATTGATGCATGTATCATCGGGATTAATTATCTGCATTTGAGTACTTTGATAAACATGTCTCTCAATTCTCCATTCTTTTATGAAAGAAGATGAAGAAGACTAAAGAGATCTGTAAATTTGTGTATTCAATTGTATCTTCTGATGTACAATGCTTCTGTAATTATAGTACAGAGATGAAATAATAAAGGCAAAGAAATATTTATAAATCAAAATCTAATCTCAATCTAAGATTCCTAGCTAATTTATGTATAATCAAAATCAATCGAGAATCCGAGCGTATCTCCCAGATTGATGCATATCTTCCAACACTCCCCCTCAAGCTGGTGGCTGGTAGATATCCAAGACACCTAGCTTACTTAGTAGATATGCATGATGTCTTTGACATAGGGGCTTGGTGAAGATATCAGCTGGTTGCTCTGTCGTTCCAATTCCTCTGGTCTCGATTACCCCTTCTTGAATATTGTCTCGAGTGAAATGACAATCCACTTCTATATGCTTCGTTCTTTCATGTACTATAGGATTTGCTGCAAGTTTGAGTGCCGCATCGTTGTCATAGAACAACTTAGTCGGACCCTTCAATTTTATCCCAAGATCCCCAAGTAGTCCCCGTATCCATATGATCTCACAAGTAGTCTTTGCCATAGCTCGATACTCTGCTTCGGCTGAAGACAATGATACGGTGGCCTGCTTCTTGGTTTTCCATGAAAGAAGAGAATTTCCAAGTTTAATACAAAAACCTGTAATGGATCGTCGACTCATAGGACAGGTCACATAATCTACGTCACAGTATGCCAACATTTCCATGTTGCAATCTCTGGATAAAAGAATCCCTAGTCCTGGACATTTCTTCAAATATTTCACGACCTTCAAAGTAGCATTTAAGTGAGACAACTTTGGGCTATGCATGAACTGGCTGAAAGTCTGCACTGCATATGATATGTCGGGTCTGGTCATAGTCAAGTATATGAGCTTCCCAACGAGTTTCTAATAACCAGAAGGATCATTGAGAATAGGATCATGATTCTCAGATGTCCCAGCATCATAATCATTGGTGGTCAATTTTACATTTTGCTCAATTGGAATGACTGATGGTTTGCATCCCGACAAGCCTGCCTCTGATATAATCTCTAGCACAAATTTCCGTTGACTAAGGGAAATCCCACCATCAGATCTAGCAATTTCTATTCCAAGGAAGTACTTGGGTGCTCCCAAGTCTTTAATGTGAAAAAGTAAAGTGTAGATACTTCTTGAATCTCTTTATCGCAGTTCTATCATTTCCCATAATGAGGATATCGTCAACATATATCATCAGATAAATAAATGACATACCTTGATTCCATGTGAATAAGGCGTAATCATATCTGGACTACTTGAAACCTATAGAAGTGAGAGCATTGGCAAATTTGGCATACCTTTGCCTGGAAGCTTGCTTGAGACCATAGAGAGATTTACGGAGACGACATACTATATTCTCCCCCTATCTCCGTAATCCTTGAGGAATATCCATGTAGATTTCCTCTTCTAGATCTCCATGCAAAAAGGCGTTATGCACGTCCATTTGATGTAATGGCCAATCATTAATAGATGCAACAGATAAGAAGGATCTTACGGTTACATCTTTGGCGACAGGGGAAAAAGTCTCATGATAGTCAAACCCTTCCCGTTGAGTAAATCCTTTGGTCACCAACCGAGCTTTGTATTGTTCAATGGATCCATCCAGGCGGTATTTAATCTTGTAAACCCATTTACATCCGATGGGTTTCCTATTTGGTGGTAGATTGACCAAATCTCAGGTCTCATTTGCAGTTAGTGCCTGCAATTCAGCCCCCATGGCTTCTTGCCATCTTGGGTCTTTAGCTGCTTCTTCATAAGTAGATGGCTCGATATCCTCCGATATTCGACTCACACAGCATCTATGTTCCGGTGAAAGTCTATGGAACGAAACATAAGATGATATTGGGTAGTGAATACCTAGTTGATAATGCTAGTATGAACACCTAGAGGGGGGTGAATAGGTGTACCTAGAGGGGGTGAATAGGTGTTCAAGAAACTTTTTCGCAGGACTTAGAAAAATATGTTTGATGGATAGTAAAATAAGATTCAACTATTAAATAGATGAATAACACGAAAGCGTAAATGGGAAGTTCAGGGATTAGAGAATATGAACACAGAATTTATAGTGGTTCGGCTTATTCCAAGCCTACGTCTACTCTCCCGCATTGACAGCCCACCGGCTGGATTTCACTATGAATCAAAAGAGTAGTTACAATATCACGTCCTTGATTCCACAGTGTAGAAACTCAGCTACAGTTCCTCAAGGTCTCACAAGTATTTAATCTCTTTTTTGAATACAAGTTTCGCTCAACAGTTGAATTAACAAAGAACAAGGAGCTTCAGACTTTGGAATTTATCTATCACGCACTCACTCGAATAACCAGAGCTTCTCATTTTTATACTCCTCCATGCCTTCATACCTGTTGGCACTTTCGAAAGGAGTTCCTCCATCAAACCGTTGGACAAAATCAATTTAAGGAGATCTTCGAGTTACTTAAGGAAAGAGATGATAGCTCATCAATCCTGCTTGCCCATACAATCAGGCTCTGAGTTTCCATAAGTAGAACCTTCCAAGTATACATTGTCAATTAATGAATCTAACTTATTTGTATCAAGATAAAAACGAATAAGTTAATCTTTAAATGCTATCTCTAGCCGTAAGGGACTTCTTTAACCGCTTGAAACAAATCTTTAAATAAATCCTTGATACTGAATAGATCTTCTTCAACGGTCTAGATACAGTCAATGAGGGCAGACTTTAAATTTTGAATCTGATGGTCTTCAGACTTTGACGATAGAATCTTCAAGTCTTCAGACTAGACTGATGGAAACGTTTTGTCAACATCGAAACACATAAGGAAGTTTTCTCCAACAATCTCCCCATTTTTTATGGTGACAAAACTTTCCTGCAGATTTGGAAAATTTGACCTACAAAACAATACTCAAGCAAGCAAGAATACGATATCTCATAAATAATAAATGAGTTGAAGATAGTATCAAATATGCATCCACAGGAAATTGGTTAGTCCTGTACAAACAACTATCTCATACCAATATCGTACCAAGTATGCTTAGGATACTATAAAGCAATCACATAAACAAACATAATCCGCAATTCAAAAGTCACACCAGATAAAAGTTTAAAGTCAGAGAAATAAGTTTGTTCAAATAGAACAAAACAAATCTGCAAATCTCTCCCCCTTTTTGCCAGCATTAAAAAGGTAGAGACAAAACAAGAATTGATTTAAGATGGATTAAGATGATTTGGGAACACAAATAAGCTGAAAATCTTCCATTGACTTGACTATTTCCTCCAGCTTCCTCAGATCCTCCTTCAGATGAGCTAAATCTTCACCCTTGGCAGTTGCTTGAATTTGAAGATTAAGGGCTTGAACTTGATTGATCAACGATTCTGAAGAGGCTTTATAAGCATTCTGCATGTTCTGAAATTCACATCCCAAGGCATAAATCTGACCTCTTAACTCCATGAGAATATCAACCGGTCTTTGAAAGTCTGCGGAGTTGTCTATTTGAGTGCTCGTCTCAGCATCGTCAGATAAAGGCACATCCAAATTCGGAGAAGATACCTCATGACCTTCTTTAGGAAAGTGGGAGGCATACACATCTTCTGGATTGGCAGAAGAACAACTAATGTCATCACTAGTAAAAGCAAGAGAAGGAGTACCTCTTTTCTCTGCAGCTCCCCCTGTGTCTGTGCCTTCAGGTGGAGAAAAGTACTCTTCCTGCTCAACTTCC
Organism: Eucalyptus pauciflora; assembly: GCA_007663325.1. NCBI lineage: Eukaryota > Viridiplantae > Streptophyta > Magnoliopsida > Myrtales > Myrtaceae > Eucalyptus > Eucalyptus pauciflora. Next base: position 5,649,723 of record VMYD01000012.1, read on the forward strand.
TCTATAGTGACAGGATGATCTTGTTCTCCTTGATTCTCCTTATTTTCGTCTTCTTTTTCCTCTGTTTCCTTCCTCCTTGTTTCCCTCTCTTCACTCCTCTCCTTGGTCTCTTCTGGTCTTTGTCTAAACTCTGTTTCTGGAACAGAACGCTGCAAATTTCTCAAAGCAAGAGCAGAGATGGTAACATCATCATCATCATCATCTTCATCCTGCAAGATGATTGCTCTTCTTCTTTTAGTTGGAGCTGTCACCGGCTCCTTTCCTTTTCGTTTTGCAGCAACAGAGTCTTGACGAATTTGTTGAGGAGTCTTCTCTTTGAACTTCTCTAAAGCCTTGTTCAACTCTTTCAGACGCATTTTAGAAACCATCTTCAGCCCTACCACCATTTGTTCGCACGTTCGAGCACACAAAATTCTTGGTGGCTAGATGTTGAAATGTTTGAAAAGCTTTGTAACAAGTGCTGAGTAGGAAAGCTTACCCTTGTCTTTCATCATCGATCTATACATGTGAAACATGATACTATGTGGCAGAGAGAATTTTTTACCAGCATTGATGGCGTACATCAATGTTGCTTCTGAATTGGAGACATCAGTCTTCGACGTGGACTTGGGTCTAAGACAATTGATCACAATTTTGTGAAACAGGATATTCGAAGCATTCATCCTTGAATAAGAAATCTGACCTTCTGCCATTCCATCTCGGACAAGCTCCACTGTCGCACGGCCAGTAGATACACTAATTGATTGAAATGAACCTCTCTCAACTCCAATCACATATGCCAATATGTCAATATCCACCACAAAGTCCTTATCTTTAACACTAAAGGAGAAACTGTTCGCATCCAGAAAGCTTAGATTTGAATAAAAATAAGCAGTGAGTTCTAGATGGGCTACTATCGAATCAGAACAAAAACGTTCAAGCTGAAGTAAAGTGAACTTCTCTTGCAACTTCACATTCAGGGAGTCAAGAAAATCAAAATCCACACTCCGTGGATTCATCATTCCTTGTTTCAATAACTTAGAATAAATCCACTTATGTTCTTCAGAACGAAACAGATCTGAACTTGGTTGTCGTGCATCTGCAGCAATACCCATTCTCGGCTTGAAATTAGTGAATAGTTTTTCATCATCATTGCTATCAGGCTGACTAACTCTTCCGAAACGAGGATCACTTGGGAAATTTGCAAAGGCCCAATCTGCAGATCCAGCAGGAGCAATTCCCAAACATTCCATTGTTTGCAAAAAGTGGGTTTCATTTCTATAACCATTCTCTTCAGAAATTCATCGATAATAGTCACTGGAGAGCCTCCATCCTTTAAAACTGAATAAAGTTTGAAATTAAAGGCAGGCTTTTGAGTTCTTACAGGTTCAGCATCTTCGATAACTTCCTCCATTCGTTGCCGAACATTTTGAGGTCTAGCCTGAGGAGATTGACGCGGTTGAGAATGTTGTGGGCTCTGCTGTTCCCTTGGAGAATCTTCTTGCTCAGTAAGGTCAAAATGCGTAGGACCCTCACCCATATGCTGTGATCCCCTGCTTGCGATCCTTGAAGACTTTCTTTGGAAAGACATTATCATAGTCTTTGAGGATTTCCAAGCTCAATTCGCGAGAAAGATGAAAACTTTGGGGATTAAAATAGAGAGTAAAAGTGAGAAAATGGAGTTCTGTGCTTTTAGGGTTTGCGAGTAAAAAGAAGAAGAAGAAGAAGAACAATATATATAAGGCAGTTGAATAAGGGGAATACGAATCGTTACAATAAAAAAATTGCCTTTTAAAAAAATAACTGCCTTTTTAAAAACAAATAACTACTATAATAAAAAGGATAACTTCTTTTTCAAAAAAAAAAAAATTAGAAAGATAAAGACAATCAATTACAAATATATAGGCTTACCTTTCTAAAGATAAATTAAATCAACTTATAGTCGTGATCCAAGATCATCTGGGTCTGAGCGTCTTTTGGGTATCTTTATCTCTGAGTCTGAGCTTCTTCAGACTTTATAACATTAAGCTTGTGCCGAATAGACTCAAATTGATTTTTCTCCAAAGGTTTTGTAAAGATGTCCGCCAGTTGATTTTTTGAATCAATAAATTGAATCAGTATCTCTCCATTTTGAACATGATCTCTTATAAAGTGATGTCGAATCTCTATATGCTTTGCTCTGGAATGAAGTACTGGATTCTTGGTGAGGTTGATTGTGCTTGTATTATCACATTTAATCTCAGTACATGAGTCTTCAATTCCAAAGTCTCTTAATGGTTATTTTATCCATAGGATTTGAGAACAACAGCTTCCAAGAGCTACATATTCTGCTTCTGGTGTTAAAAGAGCAATCGTACTTTGCTTTCTAGAGAACCAGGATACTGTCCTGTTTCCAAGTAGTTGACAAGTGCCTGAGGTGCTTTTTCTATCAACTCTGCATCCAGCAAAATCTGCATCTAAGTATCCAAGAAAAGTAAACTCTCCCATTTTTGGATACCATAGACCTAACGACAAGGTTGTTGCAACGTATTTGATGATGCATTTTGCAGCACTTAGATGAGATTCTTTGGGATCTGATTGAAATCTAGCACACATACAAACACTAAACAAAATATCAGGTCTAGAAGCAGTAAGATAGAGAAGTGAACCAATGATACTTCTGTATCGCTTCTGATCAACTTTCTTGTCGAATTCTTCCTGCATAGACTTAGAAAATTTCTTACACAGATTTTCATTAGTAGATCCAAAAATAATGTCATCAACATATATTTGAACGAGTAGAAAATCTTTACCTTCTCTTTTAATAAAAGGAACAGTGTCTATTTTACATTTCACAAAGCCACTATGGATTAGGAATTTGCTTAACCTTTTATACCAAGCTCGAGGTGCTTGCTTTAATCCATATAGAGTTTTTTTTCAGTCTGAATACGTAGTCTGATCTCCTTGAGTCTTCAAAACTAGGCGGTTGTTCCACATAAACTTCCTTTTGAATGAATCCATTCAAGAATGCACTTTTGATGTCCATTTGAAACAGCCTGAAATTTTTATAGCATGCAAAAGCAAGTAAGTCTTGCTTTGTTCCTTATGACTTTCCTTTTTTCGTTCATCTTGTTCCTGAAAACCCATTTAGCACCGATAATAGATTTACCTTTTGGTTTAGGAGTTAATTCCCAAACATCGTTGATGCTGAACTGTCTGAGTTCTTCCTGCATAGCTTCAATCAAGCTTTTATCTCATAAAGCTTCTTCTATATTTTTGGGTTCTATTTCAGAAATAAGAGCGACGGCACTAGACTCTTCATGCCTTTTAGATCTTGTTCGCATTCCTTCATCAATGTTACCGATGATGAGTTTTTTGGGATGACTTGACTTGTGTTTCCAGTTGCTGGTTGGTCGAACAACTTGTTCATATTTTTCTTCATTTGATTCTTCAAGATTCGTTCATTGTTGACCTTCTATAGTCTGAGCTATTCCAGAGGAATTTGAATTTGTAGAGTCTGAATTAAGCTCATATTCTTCAGGTTGAGTCAGAACCAATTGATTTTGTGTAAAGTCTTGGAATTTGACATTTATTGACTCTTCCACAAATTGAGTCTTCTTGTTGTATACTCTGTAGGCTTTGCTGGTTGGTGAATATCCAAGGAAGATTCCTTCATCTGACTTTTCTTCAAACTTACCAACACGATCATTTGCATTTTTCAAGATAAAACATTTGCAGCCAAACACATGAAAATATGAAACAATTGGCTTTTTTCTATTGAACAACTTATAAGGAGTTTTCTCCAGAATAGGCCTTAGGAATACTCTGTTAATGATATAACATGCTGTAGAAACTGCTTCAGCCCAGAAACGAGATGAAATGTTACTTTCAATTAAAAGAGTTCTTGCCATTTCTTGTAAAGATCTATTTTTTCTTTCTACTACTCCATTTTGTTCTAGAGTATATGGCGATGAGAAAACATGCTTTAAACCACATTTATCACAGAAATTTGCAAAGTCTTGATTTTTGAACTCACCTCCATGGTCTGTCTGAATGCTTGTGATATTGTATCCTTTCTCATTTTGAATTTTCTTAATAAATTTTGAGAAGTGAGAGGAAATTTCAGACTTACTTGATAAGAGGAACACCCAAGTATAGCAAGAATAGTCATTTACAAATACCAAACAATATTTCTTCCCACCAATGCTTTGTGTTCTGGTTGGTCCAAAGAGATCCATATGCAGAAGCTGCAAAACATGATCAGTTGAAACTTGATTTACAAGTTTAAAGGAATTTCTTACATGTTTGCCCAGAACACATGGTGTACATAATTCTGTCTTTTGAAATCTTAGGTTGGGCAGTCCACGAATAAACTTTTTGGAAGAGATCTTGGTTATCTGATTCATACTGACATGGCCAAGTTTTCTATGCCATAGATTCTCTTCATCTTGAATGGAGATAAGACACTGAGAGCTTTCTGATTTGATATCAAGCAAATAAATGTTTCCATGCCTTCGACCAGTAAAGTATTGAGACAAATCCTTACTAATTCCTGAACATGTGCCTTCTTGAAAGTTGATTTTGAAACCAGTATCACACAGTTGGCTTATACTGAGAAGATTGTAGTTTAAGCCTTCCACCAAGGAAACATTGTTGATTGTAAGACTCCCAACCTTGATAGTTCCAAGACCAGTGATTCTTCCTTTGCCATTTCCTCCAAAGGAAACTCTTCCACCATCTATTTGGGTAAGCTTTATGAAGTAATTTGAATCTCCTGTCATATGTCTCGAGCAGCCACTATCCAAGTACCACTTAATCTTTTTCTTGATAGTGACCTCAATTTCCTTATCAGAATCAGAGTCTGAGTCTGTCTTAGAGTTTGAGTCTGATTCTGAGTTCGCCATCAGACAAATGTTGGCATACTCTTCATCACTCTCTTCACCTTCTGTGTCGCTCCAAGTCTCTGCTTTGAGAGCTTTCTTGAGTTTCTCTGTATTTCTTTTCTTTTTCTTCAGTAGAAGATAATTGGGTCTGATGTGTCCTTTCTTTTTGCATTCGAAGCAAACCACATCCTTGTTGAACTCATTATCTTCTGTTGCTTTATTTTGAGATCTTTGAGGATACTGCTTCCTCCAGTTGTACTTTCTTCCCTTTTTGTTCAACTTTCTGAATTTCCTTATCATGAGTGCCAATTCATCATCGTCCAGATCGTCTTCGGTATCTGTAACATCAGAATCATTATTAGACTTTAAAGCAATTGATTTTTTACCTTTTGGTCCTTCATCTTCATTGAGTTGCTCCACTTCGTAAGACTGAAGTGTGCCCACTAATTCATCGACAGATAAAGGCATAATCCTTTGAGTTTCTCTAATGGAAGTCATGATGTGATTCCAATCTTTAGAAAGTCCTCATAGCAACTTGTTGACTTTCATTTGTTCTGAGATAGGTTGCCCATGATATGCAAGATCATTTACAATTTCTGCAAAACGGCTAAACATATCAGTAATGGTTTCTCCTGGCTTCATTTTGAAAGCTTCATATTGCCCAAGAAGAATATTGATCTTTGTCTCTTTGACTCAATCAGTTCCTTCATAAGTAATATGTAACCTGTCCCAGACTTCTTTTGCTGTTCCATAGGATGAAATTCTGTTATACTCATTAGGAGATAAAGCACAGTATAAAGAATAAATAGCTTTTGCGTCGAGAGCTTGTCTTTTGGTTATCTCTTCTTGTGTCAACTCTCTTGCATCTGTCACTTCCTTTCCTCTTTCCGAAGCTGAAGTTATTGTTGGAATAACTCTTTTTTCCACTACATCCCATTCAAGAGGATCTTTTGATCTGAGGAAAGCTTTCATCTTGGTCTTCCATACGTTGTACTCTTTTCCATCAAAGTAAGGTGGTTTGGTGTTACTTTGACCTTCGATCAGTCCTGTAGCCAAAATACTAGCCATAGGTTTTTAGCTTAAGAAGTAAAACACTTCAATAAATAAGCACATATGCTCTGATACCAATTGATAATGCTAGTACGAACACCTAGAGAGGGGTGAATAGGTGTTCAAGAAACTTTTTCACAGGACTTAGAAGAATATGTTTGATGGATAGTAAAATAAGATTCAACTATTAAATAGATGAATAACACGAAAGCGTAAATAGGAAGTTCAGGGATTAGAAAAGATGAACACATAAATTATAATGGTTCGGCTTATTCTAAGCCTACGTCTACTCTCCCGCACTAACAGCTCACCGGCTGGATTTCACTATGAATCAAAAGAGTCGTTACAATATCACGTTCTTGATTCCACAGTGTAGAAACTCAGCTACACTTCCTCAAGGTCTCACTAGTATTTAATCTCTATTTTGAATACAAGTTTCGCTCAATAGTTGAATCAACAAAGAACAAGGAGCTTCAGACTTTGGAATTTATCTATCACGCACTCACACGAATAACCAGAGCTTCTCCTTTTTATACTCCTCCATGCCTTCATACCCGTTGGCACTTTCCAAAGGAGTTCCTCCATCAAACCGTTGGACAGAATCAATTTAAGGAGATCTTCGAGTTACTTAAGGAAAGAGATGATAGCCCATCAATCCTGCTCGCCCATACAATCAAGATCTAAGTTTCCATAAGTAGAACCTTCCAAGTATACCTTGTCAATCAATGAATCTAACTTATTCGTATCAAGATAAAAACGAATAAGATCTTTAAATGCTATCTCCAACAGTAATTGACATCTTTAACTGCTTGAAACAAATCTTTAAATAAATCTTTGATACTGGATAGATCTTCTTCAACGGTCTAGATACAATCAATGAGGGCAGACTTTAAATCTTGAATCTGATGGTCTTCAGACTTTAACGATAGAGTCTTCAAGTCTTCAGACTAGACTGATGGAAACGTTTTGTCAACATCGAAACATATAAGGAAGTTTTCTCCAACACTGGTGAGTTGAGGGATGCACAAACATAGTCTTATGTCCAGGCTGGCGGTTGTGTAGAGTGACCAAATCGTCGAGGAGGATTTGCTTGAATCGGAGTTGAGGATATTTCTGTATTGCCAACTTCATTAGAGGATTCTTCTATCATTGAGAAATTTCCTTGAACTTCATCATTGGGATTTTCAGCAATTTCTGGTGTAGAAATCTTAGGAGCGATTGGTGTAATTGGTGCTTGAGTTCCTGTCGCAAAATATTCGGTATGTGGAGACTCTTCCATAGATAATGACTTACCAGAAGTGTTTGATGCCTCCCTTGAAGAATCCCCTTCCTTGAAAGGAAAAACATTTTCATGAAAAATTACATCTCTGTTGATGAAGAATTCTAGCGTTGACTGATCTAGGACACGATACCCCTTCTGTAAATTTGGATAACCCATGAATATACAACGTCGAGCTCAAGGGCCCATTTTGTCTCGAGGACCCAAGACAGTAGCAAAGCACTAGCATCCGAATATCCTTAAATGTCCCAATTCTAGTTTCTTCTTAAAGAGTAATTCAAATGGAGTTTTTTCCATTGAGTACCCGAGTTGGCATACGGTTGATGAGATATGTTGTAGTAATTATGCATTCGCCCCAATAATTTTCTGGAATAGATGCCTGAAACTTTAATGCACATGCAACTTCTAATAGGTGGCGATGCTTACGCTCCACTACTCCATTCTGTTGTGGAGTATAAATGCAAGTACTCTCATGAAGAATCCCATGAGATGATAGGAGTAAACTGCAATCATTGTTAAAAAACTCATTTCCATTGTCTGTCCTAACTCGTTGAATAGATCTCCCAAATTGATTCTTGGATAGAGCAATGAAAGTTTTCAAGTGTGAGAAAACTTGTCCTTTGGACTGCATCAGAAAAACCCAAGTGGCATGAGAATAATCGTCCACAATTGTCAAGAAATATCGGGACCCATCATGATGTTGGGTATGATAAGGACCCTATACATCCATTTGAATTAATGAAAAAATGTGCATGGCACGTTTTTTACTAAGAGCAAAAGGGATGCGTGATTGCTTTGCAAGGGGACATATCTGACACTTAGAATAGGGAATGGAAGCATTATGACCCAATCGTGAATGTAAAAGATAGTCTTTATCATTGGTAGTCGTGTTACACAATGACATTTTATTTGAAGGAAATAAAGACAAATCAAAATTACTTGGAGAATTCTTCCATAGAAATAACCCTTCAGAAAGACTACCCAAGCTCATCACTTTACCGGTCGAAAGGGCCTGAAAGAAGCAAGTGTTAGAATCAAACAATACACGATAGGAATTTTCTCTACAGACTTTGGACATAGAAATAAGATTGAATCGAAATTTAGGAATGTAAAGAACATTTTGGACTGTGATTTATGGGCTGAGTTTGACTGTTCCAATGATTTTGACATGAGTAATATTCCCATTTGGTAATTGAACAGACATATGGAATTCCAAATCATCATGAATATATGAAAATAATGCCCTTTCACAAACAATATGATCACTTGCCCCAGAATCAATTATCTAGGATTTTCTAGAAATAATATTAATCAGGCAGCGAGAAATATCTAAAAAATTTCCTCCTTTGTTTGAGGTGTCTAATTTCTATATCGCCTGCATTAGTTGCTGGCATTGGTCATTTGATATGGACCGATCAGCATTAGAAACACCAACCTGATAAGCTGCATAATTTTTTTTTCTTTTTCTCCGGGCTTACTGGGCAATTTCCAGCAATTTTCCATTATGTGGTGTGGCCTTCTGCAAAATTCACAATATAATTTACCCTTTTTTGGGTTAAAATTTTTTGCAGATGCCGAGAAAATTCCTCCACCATCAGATCCCGAGAAAAAACTACCACTGTCGGATGTGAGGGAAATGCCGCTATCATCGGATCTCTTCCAAGTCGCCTCATCTCATCCGTTGGATCCGGTCGAATAGATAGACCCTTTTTGACCATCCGATTTGCGTGGCAAATCTAAGCCGCTCGTTCCACCTCTTTTAAGGAGACGAGGATCCTCAGATTCGGATGCCCGTAACCCTAGCTCGCCCCCTTTTTCGTGTGCTAGGGTTTTGGGTCCCCAATTTCGCCACTCGCCGCGACTGGCCAGAGCGAAGCTCTCTCCTCCTTTTGCTGGTTTTGATGAAGCGAGCCTATAGCTTTCTTCCTGGACGGCTAATTGAAAGATCCGTCCAAGAGGCGGCACCGGTTCCATAGCCAATATCTAAGATCGGAACGTCAGGTAAGAGTCATTCAAGATTAATAAGAATCGGGTCACCATTTCTCGTTCTTTCATTGACCGGTACTGTGCGAGCGTCTCCTTTGGTCCCTCGAGCTTCTCTTCTGCAGCTTCGAGGTCGTTTCACAGGGATGATAATTTGTTGTAACATGTGGAAATCGTCATGTTTCCCTATTTTAATTCATTGAGTTCCTACATTAAAGAGAAAATTCTTGCCCGATCTAGTTTGCCGTACATTTGCTTGATATTCTCCCACATGTTTTTCAAATCCTCCGTCGGTGGCAGACCGGCCATGACGTCTGGAGAGATGCAATTCCCAATCCATGAGTGGACGAGCTGGTTGCATTTCCTCCAGTGTCATGCCAGTCAGTCGTCGGTAGGAATCAGGACAGTTCCGTCTAGGAACCCATCCTTATCTTTCGTCACTAGTGCTCGTCTGAGATCTCAGGATCACCTGGAATAGTTCTTTGGCCCGGTTAATTGTAGGTTGATTAGCTACAATTCTGGGCCATCAGCTGTTGAGACATACAGGGGGTCTCCGGGCTCCGATCGTTCGGTGATGGCTCCAATGGGAAACAGCAAAAAACCGGGCGCGAAATTCGGGTAGGGATTTGTCCCTAAACCCAGTTCGCCTGACCTGAATTGATAACCCGCATTATAAGTCCCCGGGTAGGGATTCGTTCCATTGCCTAGGTCTCCTGACCCGCTCGTTCGCTCCAACCCGTTGGTTGGGCTTGCCCCATTCATGGATGGTGGGCTCCCTTCAGGTTGGACGTGGCTTTGGTGACCCATGTTACCGGGCAATGATGGAATAGGGCTCGACCCAATGTACCATGGGTAAGGTACCCACTGGTTTGGTTGACCCGCAATGGGTTGCCACAGATTAATCTGAGCCAGAGTTGGCCGCCATTGCATAGGCTGAGGTTGAAGAGGTTGAGTCATCGCAGCAAGCTGGGATGGAATTTCTGCCGTTGTTTGGTTGTCAGCAGAGAAGCTAGCTTGGGAAGGGGAGTTGGCCATGGTCGGTAAGGAAAAAAAATTGTCTTCTTCTTTGGTAAAATAATCCCTGTTTTCTAGATGGCAAATCTGTCTGTTTGTAGATCAGAGTTCCCCTGGATTGGGTGATCAAGAGCGGAAGCGAAGGTGAATCAGCAGCCTAGAGGCTCTGATACCATGAAAGAAGATGAAGAAGACTAAAGAGATCTGTAAATTTGTGTATTCAATTGTATCTTCTGACGTACAATGCTTCTGTAATTATAGTACATAGATGAAATAATAAAGGCAAAAAAATATTTATAAATCAGAATCTAATCTCAATCTAAGATTCCTAGCTAATTTATGTACAATCAAAATCAATCGAGAATCCGAGTGTATCTCCCAGATTGATGCATATCTTCCAACATTTTATCTTGTCCACGACGTTTTGCACTTCAAGCTCTCACTTCTTCAATCTTTTCAAGTTTTCGACCAAAGTAAATGTCAGGCAACAGTTACCTTCAAACTAAACCCTCATCATTGGCTACATATCATCGCCCGATCATTGTTTGTTTCCCCCAGTGAATCCGTCAACCATGTTCCGTATGATCATTTGTTACAAACCATACCACAAAGAAGAGGAATCAATCATGTCATAAACATCAACAAAATTTCAGAATCCATTCACAAGAACCGATGTAACAGTCCTCCAGATAATTGGGCTTGATTATGTGCATTTGAGAGCTTTAAGCAACACTCGCTCAATTCTTCCATCCTAGATTAATTCCGTAACGGTTTGGTTGGCCTGGAACGTTATAGTGACATGAGGAAAGGATGTACCTGGATCTCGAAGCTGATCGGCTATTTCTCTGTGCAGGTTTTGCCACATGAGAAGGTCTTGTTGGGCGGTACGAGGAGATGGATAGTAGCCTTCAATTAATCATTTTAATGGAGATCAGCAGACCTCCTAAAATTATAAGAGCCATTTTTCCAGGCATTTGCTTGTGATATTATCAAATGGTTACAATGGCCTTTTTTCAAGAATCGCATGAAGCAGGTGATTTATATTGTGGTGAAAGACGTTTGAACCCCATCGGCTGCGTACTGCTTCAGGATTGGTCAACTAAATTGATTTCGTTTTATGACATTTTACGTAAGAAATTTGGAGATTTTTTATATTAAATGTTATTCAATTTGATTGGCATGTGATAAAGTCTCAAACGCTTACTAATGCACAAGAACTTCTTATCCACACTGGCATACTGTACCGTCGGCATTTATCTATCTACAGTTACACTCTATCTCAGAGCTTGAACTGACAAGCAATAGTTCCCTTACTAAGTTATGAGGTGTTGCAATTGTAAAATATATGAAAAATTACCTAGAAAGTCCTAAACTTATTACAATTTTGCTAATTGAATTCTAAACCTTTTTCTTTAATCAATTTAGTTCTAAACATATTGTTATTATGCCGATTTAGTCCATCCGGCCATTTATATTCGAAAAAAGTCTGGTGCAGCATCTTAGTTAGTGCCAATCGGCTTTGCGGGCACTGACATGGCCGCTGGAGAGCAAAACAATGCTAGTTTACTTTTAAAAAATAATGACTTTAAGAAAAGGTGTCGTTTTTCTTGGTTTCTTTCCCAATTTGGCTGAGTTTCTTTAGAACCCTAAATCGACATCTTCCCCAAATTGATCTTAAATTTTTTGCTCCAAATCTGAGTTGACACTCGCCCGATGCCTTCATTTGGTGCTCACTCGATGCCTTCACCCAAATTTGCCCGTCACTCACTCGATGCCTTCACCGTCTTGTTTATTGAAACTGCAGTACTTTATACTTACAATAAGGCTTTAGCCATCTTGATTTTGCTGTGTTATATTTCTTGAGTTGGATGTGAATGGTCACATTTAGATTCGTTGACATGGATTTGTTGCTATCATGGGTATGTGGATGGTCACAGCTCGTTTTTTTTTTTTTTATCAGTCCTACACTAATCTTACAGCCCTGCCTCATTGTAGGGCGTGGGAGTCGAAACCCACTCCTGAAATGAAATCATCCCCACCCCAATGCCCCCTAAGAATGTGGGGATTTGAACTCCCAACCTCCCCCTTCCAAGATGGAAGAGTGGCCACTAGGGCGAACCCTCAGTGGTTACAGCTCGTTCGAAATTGTTGACTCGCTGAGAATCATTCGTCTACATGAAACCTGTTCTTGTGTTGTTGCTCATTACGTCAATTTTGTCACTGTTAATGTCGGGTTGTTGCCACCGTGTATGTTATGTTCATGTCGTGTTGCTGCTGTTGTGTTTGCTGTCAATGTCGTGCTATCAAGTAATACATACTCTGAGTGCAATATAGAGGTACGCCGAGCTGTTGCTATCGAATATGCTAAGCTACATACTAAGCTACGTATTGTTATTCTCATTGCTACATACTGAGCTGCATGTCGAGCTACACGTTTAGCTACATTGCTATATGTTCAGCTACATTAACATTCTGCCCTTGGGGAATGTGAATCAATTGGATACACAGCTCTTGGAGGAAGATCAAAAGATTAGTTTGAGATAGATTTGTGATAAGTGTACTAGTTTGGGTTTTTTTTCTTAATATTAAACCAAAAATAAAAGAATGATTAAGTTAATTAAAAATATCTATCTGGCCAAAAGCAAAATTAAAAATATCTAATTTATTGCTTTAGCAAATGTATAATATATTGTTTTTCTTCCATTTCCTTTGTGTTCTTCTCCGTGTAACTATCTAGGAGAGCTAGAAAGAGGATTATGTAGAGGTGTGAATTTACAACTCATATTTTTTTAATTAGATCATATATGGGTTATTTAAACTTCACATCACATCATCACTTCAAAGCAAAGGTGTCAAACTGAGCAATGCTCTAAAGTACCCTAAAATTGCGTCAAAATTAATGCATTGTTGCAACAATATGTCAATTGACATATTCCACGGTGGATGACTTCATGATCTTCCTACGGTGAAGTAGAATGCAAAGCCCAAATTATAGATAAAACCCTCTGCATTTTAAGTTTTGATTTCTCATGTTGATATCTCGTCCATTGTTTTCTGCAATCATCACAAACTAATGGAATAAACTTATGTCTCCAACAGTCAACCATAAATTAACACTGTTTTATTTCGAGTCCTCTTCTTCATGTGCATATTAGTAGTGGAGTACTCGAGTTGAGCTGATACAGTCAAATTTGAGGTCGGGTTCGACTCCATTCACATAGTCAATACACAAAACTCGACTTGAGCTTGAACGAGCATCAAAATTTCTACCTGAATTCGACTCAACTAGAAATTGAGATCAACAAGCTTAAGCTCTAATCACCAAGATACTTGAGTAGCTCAAGAGCTCGAGCTTGACTTCAAATTAGATTGGCCAATCTTGAGTAATCACTGAATTGAGCATGAGCTACTCACTATTAGCTTGACTCAGTTTCACCTCTATATATTCATCTTGAGGCAATAATTCAATCTTCTCCAAGTTTCTTTAAAATCGTTAAAAAAATCAACAAGTTCTGCATAATCTCCAGCATTGACTCCTGCAACTACTTATATAAGAACATGGAAATCGCAAATCCAGTAATGAAAGATATGTTGACTACATATCAAAACATTAGTAGCATAAGAAAGAACATTCTTCTTCTAATTAACTCCAAATCTCCTTTCATTCTTAATTAATTCTCCATTTTCATTGGATGCCCCTGGAAACTCGGCTACATCAACATTTTGAGGTGAATAGATATGTAGTTCCTCAATCCACTCTTTAACCCATCGTTCAAAGCCACGACAATTACTTGTCTGGAAAAGAAAATGAACAATGTATTAGTGTAAAGCAATATTGAGTATTACAACATGCCATAAAACGTACAAATAATTGGTGATGAATTTGAGATACTTACATCACAAATCAGAGGCATAATATCATCTTCCTCGCTCAATCGGTTTCTTTTGCCCCTTTTTTTGTGCATAACTTCACTTGAGGACATGCACATATCTTCAATGGAAAGTCAACTGACATATTTGAAGATCCTCCAGATGTCAAACTAAATCACAATGTCATAGGAGTTTAGCTCATGGTCGTGAGAAAGAAAATTAGATATAGTCCAAGTAACAGGAATAATTCAAGCAGCAGATTTAGTATAAAAAATAAATCAAATAAATAAACAAATAGAAGGCAAATAGTTTATGGAATTTAATGGCATCAATATGCATAGAGGTACCTAAGTATAGAAAGAGAACAGATTGGGGAACGGAGCTTAAACAAATAGTTTGGATGGACCTGATGCAGAAGAATAGCATGTTGGGATGCAGCGGATAGTCGAACTGCGAACCTCTACAATCCTAAAAGGAAGACCTACAGTCTTTATTAATTTGATTTGTATTGAATTTGGTGTTTTTTTTTACTGGCTTGTTTAAGATGTTGGGGTTCATAAAAATGGACTGGACAAGATCAGAATAGTTTTACCATATTTGGCCAGGCATTAGAGGATGATAAATGGGGATGAGCAATTCCAAGTTCAACGTATTCGAACAGTAGTAGATCAAGGTATGCAACAAGCAGAAGCCATGATAAAAGGTCATAGTCTCGAAAGAGTTCCACATTTTGTATATGTTTCACCTGTAATCTAAAATCTACTCACTAGAACAGGTTCCTTATTTTTTGGAATCTATAATCTATCATGCATATTTTGAAACCATGAATGAACTCTGCCACAGGTTCCAAGATCAACTGTAGGTCCTATCTAGATACCACTTATATTATTAATTAAATGATCACAATGATCATTACCTTTAATGACCTTTACTTGCCATTACAATCTACTAACCACAACTTATAATAGACATGAATAATATAAAATATTAATAAAATAAAACTCTCAATCATGAAATGGAAACTTAGACTAATGGTTCCACATTATCTACTCATTATTGAACGCCATGAAATGTTACAAGATTGTGAGAAGACATAGACTAAGAGAAACAGAAAAAAGTTGTTTTAGGTTCCAGAGTTCACCTACCTAGAACTTACTCGTCAAAACAAGTTTCTCAATTTTTGGAACCTAAAATTTACTCTACATACCTTGGAATCTGGAACCACGCGCACCCCTAATAACAAAATGCGGTAGAAGTAGACTAATTATTTCGGGAGTCCATCTCCATAGATGTGCACAATGACCTTCTGCAACTATAGATAGGAGAATTAAAAGCTACTTTGGACATCTGAATTTCAAACGGTCATTTCAAGTCTAATAGCTATACATTCAACCAAAGGGCAACAACTACCTTCTGCAACGATCGTTAGAAGTGATTTATCTAATCGTATTTCTCTGTAAAGGTCGCAGCATCTGTGATTAGTCAAAGGGTGGATGACGGCGGTGAAAAGTGTTACGCTTATAGAGGACACTGCGGAAGCTTCATGTGGAAGCAACATTTTTATGTTTCAGTTAACATCTCAAGGATTACAATACTAAATTCCAGTTTTTATTTGGGCCGGGAGAGCTGGAAAAGTAGAATAAACCAAATGGATAGGTCGAACTAACATAAATGTCTTGCATCTCATCTATCCCTTTATTTCCTTTATATTCCATAGATAAAAGATGATTGTTTCTATATAAAACAGATGTCAGTGGATAGAAAACATGCAAAGTGAAATGAAAATGAATAAAAATTCTGAAAGAAAAATGTCGAACTTGCATGCTCGAGCAATCTCACTTTTTGTATATAAATTGAGAATTTTAAAAATACGTATGTTTTTTAATTTTCAGTCTACAGTTATGTAAAATGAAAACATTTTAACTCAATTTTAGAGATGATAGAAAACTTGACCGGTTTTCTTATATTAAATAGGACCGCAAAATTGTCCATTAGTCTTTTTTGCCATCTTGTCTTCTCCTTCAATTTAGCGAGTTTAAAAACTCAAACAAAGCTGTCAAGAAAACAAAGTTCACGGTTGAAGTTGAACAAAAGAAAAAAAAATGTAATCACATGACAAGATATCCTAAATTTTAGATGTAAAAGTTTTTAAAAAGGATTAAATTGAACACCTCTTTGAAGGTTTGAGAATGACCGTAAAAAAAAAAAAAAAAAACAAAAAAAACAAAAAAACTAAGAGGCAACACTGAATAACAATAAGTGGTAGTTTACAACTTACAACTGTCATTACTTGGCATACTTTGTGAGTCATTTGGTGGCGTACTAACATATCACTATAGTAAATGCTAACAAAACTAGAAATTAGCATTGTTGAAGTGCGAATTAAGGACAAAATATTAATCGCATTGTCAAAATTATACAGGAGCACAAATATTCTTTAAAATTTAAGTAAATAAAAGGAAACCTACCATACTCGTGTCATAAAAATATGCAACTCTTTAAAAAATTATATACATATGTGAAGTTTACATTCCAAAACTATTGTGTGCTAAATGGAAGTTATCACCAGGCTGTGATCCCCGCAAGTGGTTGACCTAACTAAGTAACCTTATACCTTCCAAAAGGGAAAATTAGAGTCTACTTCTCTGGCGGTCTTATCCATCTTTAATATGAGGTTAGGGTCAAATCAAGAAGGTATGAGACCCCTCGTATGAAATTTTCTTTATACGGCGGGATATGCTATAATGACTCTTTAAAAAATCCGTCACTTGTTCGAGCTAATCACCTCATTCCCCTAAGGGAATGCTTTCAACAAAAGCCCATGCACATGCTTTTAAGGGAAAACAAGCAAATAAAGAATTCTATCCTATATCAAGGCCATAAATAAGGAATCTGGCCAGGTTGCCATACTTGTAAACATGTAACAACCAATCTTTCTATGGAAGCTAATCTGACATACCAAGCCACATTTGAGTGAAACTAAGGCCATTCTTGAATCTAATAACGCATCAATGGTGAATTTGTGACACAAGGTAGATGTTATTCAATAGTTATCTTAAAACCAAACCCCAATCATCGGCTATATATCTT
The DNA here is from genome assembly GCA_007663325.1 of Eucalyptus pauciflora. Lineage (NCBI taxonomy): Eukaryota > Viridiplantae > Streptophyta > Magnoliopsida > Myrtales > Myrtaceae > Eucalyptus > Eucalyptus pauciflora. The sequence continues at coordinate 5,666,850 of VMYD01000012.1, forward strand.
CCCCCAATCATTGTTTTTTTCTCTCCAAATGAGTCCATCGACCATGTTCAGCAAGATCATTTGTTACATAACCATACTGCGAAGAAGAGAAATCAATCATGTCATAAACATCAAAAAAGTTTCACAGTCAATCCACAAGAATTAGTGTAAGAATCCTCGGGATTATAGGGATTTGATTATTGGTATTCAAAGGCTTTGAGCAATATCTCGCTCGATTCTTCCATCTTGCAATGATTCTGTAACAGTTTGTTGGCTCAAAACATGTCATGACATGAGGAAAGGATGTACCTGAATCTCCTAGCTATTTGGCAATTCTTCAGCCCAGGTAACGCCAAATATGATGGTCTTCTTGGGCAGGAAGACGAGCTGAATAGCAGCCTCAATTGAACATTCTTAAGGGAGATCAGCAGACCTCCCAGAACCATGAGAGCTATCTTTTGAGGCACTTCCTCAAGATATTCTCAGATGGTTACAATGGTTACTCTCATGAAGCAGGCAGCTTGTTTTATCGCGCAAACCCAAAGCCCACCGCCTCCCGAAGCCCACCGCCGCCCAAAGCCCACCGCCGCCACGTTTTGCTTTAGGATTGATTGACTAAATTGGTTTCCATTTTTGATTTTTTTTTTATTTTAATATAAAATAATATCCGATTTAATTGGTATAACTTTACTAATTTTTGTTAAGATAACTGCGGTAGAAATCTTGAAATTCATGCCCGAAGTGCAGTTGAGTTCTCGAACATTTCATTTATAAAATAGTCTTAAACGCTTGTTGACGGATGAAGACTTCTTATTCACACTAGAGTACGGCACTCTTGGCGTATATATTTCCCTATTGTCTGTCTATGGTGACACTCTAGCTGAGAGCTCGGACTGAGAAGCAGTAGTTATAGGTTTGGCACTGCTCATGGTGAGACGATTCAAGACCTTGAGATAGGCTTTCTGGTTTGAATGCAATTCTTTGCTCCTTGTCCAAGAAAATTTCCACTTTTAGAATCTTATTAGTCAGGCTGAAATCAAATCACCGATACTCTGCCATCAACATGTTAATCCAAGGCACATTGTTGGTAGTAATCAACGTACCATCCACACGATAAAGCAACTATGCAAAGGAATTATGGGGGAACTCATCAAACATGTACGCACAATTGTCAAGCAGTTTTATGAGGGAATTTTATCATATACATGCAGTTGTTATACTTACTTCTCGAGAAGACACAACTGAACATCATACTGGTGAGTTGCACACACCACTACATCAGAGAGTACTCTAAATCATACATAGATATCATTAATAAAAAGACATGATATTTCCTTACCATAATGACAAAACCCTTAGGCTGATGCATGTAAATATGCTCTACAGATTACCTTGTCAGAAAGCCATTATGGCATCCAATGCTCTAGGTTCCTCGGTACACCTTTCCTACAGCAGTTTTGTTGTGAAGAGATGTTGCAGCTTTTATAAGCTATTTGTTGAACAACTCAGCTGCAGTACTTTCGAATTTTTTAGCAGATTTTAAGAAGTTACCTCATTCAGTTTTGATATGCTGCAGCTGTGAAACATATACCATTGAAGTTAAGAAACGAATAACAGTTCAGCTATAGCTACTCCAAACTAACTCTTACTCCAAGCTAAGATAGGAATGAAAGCAAGCAAGAAACAATTGAACTATTTCAAGGTATAGACATAGGAGTGACAAAACTTAGCACAGGAGGATACTTAAGTGCCAAAAGTTCTAAAAGATATAGTTAAGTGTTAAAATCGGAGAAGAATGGAATATTTAAGTGCCAACAATGAGAAATTTCAGTCAAATGGCTGACTTGACATTTTTCGACGACTTTTTTATTTATTTATTGATGTGGCAATTTTTTTTAAAAAAATTATCCACATGGCAACTTAAAAAAAAAAAAACTGTCCATTTCAGTTTTAAAAAACCCCTAAAATTAATTTTTAATATAAATATTAATTAAAAATAAATTAAAAAACTAAATTATTATTATTTTTTTTTAAAAGAAGAAGAAGAAAGGGGAATAGTAGGTTTGGCGAGGGCTGGCCCTCATGAGTTGGACTTGAAGCAAGAGAAGTTCAAGATCAAATCAAATAGAAAGAAAGGGAGGTTTGTTCAATATTATGACAGCATGAGTGTTATCTATTTTAGCAAAAATTTGGTGTTGCATTCAAGATCGAAGCATATTAATGTAAAATATCATTGGAACCAAGAGAAATTAGAAGAGAAGCTCTTCTTACTTTAGAAAGTCCATACCGATAATAATGGATCCAATATGATGACTAAAGCCTTTTTCCATGGTGAAATTTGTCTTTCGTAGCAGCAAAGCGGGCACGATAAAACTTCACATATGAAGCAAAGGGAGAGATATGCTAGCTAGGTTCAGCTCTTCTGGGCCAGCTAACATTAATGAAAAAATGAAGAAGCAAAAGTCATAAAGCAAATAGAAAGAAAAAGAGGGGTGGCTTCGTGCGAGAGTGAGAAAAAGAACAGAGGTGAGAGAGAAGTAAGATTGAGAAGGTGCATGGAGAAGAGGGGACAAAGAGGATTATAGCTTCCGTTCTGAATCAAAGGTCAAATATTGTCGCAATTGGCTCAATTTTTAGTGATTGGTGGAAGTTTTTGGTCAGTCCATAATTTTTCCCATTTTGGAATTTCCATGGAAAATCTTAGATGTTGTTATTGCTTTTATCTCATTATTATTTCAGCATTATATTTGCATATTTTAAGATTGTATTGCTAGGATATATTGTTGGTTGTTGCTGGGATTAAATCCATTTTGGTCAGTTTAGTTTTGGGGGAGATATTGATCCTAAATTAGACTAGTTCTTGGTAAATTGTTGCCCAATTCTCCCCGATAGCAAGTTGGACAATTTACGGAGGTTGAATATCACCTTATGCTCCTCAGCAGAACAAGTGCCAAGTGCCACTAGAAACTTGAAGAATTTAAAGAGGCTAGGCCTGAATGGTTCGCAAGTCTCAGAAAACTTCCAGTGGGTTTAACAGAACCGTTTAATCTTCAGCATTTACTCGGGTGCAACAAGTCCATCCACGTGCTATATGGAATGGGGACATGGACTAATATACGCACCATCATATTTCCACGTGAGCCTAGAGGATGCTGGTGCCAAAGCGTCCATTGGACTCAAAAGATTGGGAGCAGAACTCAAGATCCTTCAATTGGAGCATGTGAATCAGTTGGATACACCGCCTTTGATGAAAAAGTCAAGTCTAAAAGCCTCGGTGCTTGATTGGCGATTTCAAGCGTTCATAACATTTCTTATATCCTATGTAGTACCGACACGGACACGAGACACGCGACACGACACGCCGACACGTCATTTATTAAAAATAGAGAATTTCGACACGTTCCAACATGTTATATATTAAATATATTTTTATATGTAAATACATAAATAATAATAATAATAATAATAATAATAATAATAACCTAGAATTAATTTACACTAAAAATATTAAATAATATCATTCATTATTTTAATGTGTTACAATAATACATAAAACTTAGAGGAAAAAACATTGTTTAAAGAAAAATGCTAAAATGATATTTTTAAATTTATTTATTTATCATATATAGCATTTTTTTATTACTTCTTTCATGGTAAAAGACTTTTTAAAAGACTAAAACAATTCTAAAAAAAAAAAAAAACTGGAAAAAAAAATTGACCCCGTGCGTGTATATTTATAGCATTTTTATTACTTCTTTTGTGTATATTTATATTTTGACCTCACAAGTATTAGAAATTTTTAAAATTGACCCATGTGTGTCGGAATCGCATGTCGGAATCGCATGTCGAAATTTTAAATTTTTAAAATTGACCACGTGTCGGGACGTGTCAAACATGTCGGAGTGTCAGACACGACACGAAGGCTTCCGGAGAGTGTCCGTGCTACATAGCTTATATCAAACAAGAGCCACAAAATTCTACGTTTGTCTATTTTCTTTTCTCCTTTAACTCAGTGAGTTTAAAAACTAAATGAAGCAAGCCAAGTTGTGTTAAAAAAAAAATTGAACAAACAAAGTTTATGATTGAAGTTGAACAAAAAAACATGAGAAGTTATGACTTGACAATTTATCATGTTTTTATTAGCAGACTTTAATTTTTTATAAAAGGACTTTCATTGAACTATGCTTTAAAAGATTGTGGCTGATAAGCAAACAAAAACATTTAAAGATAACAATGAATAATAATTGGGATTCACATCCGAGTTGCAAACACCTGGAGTGCCAAAACTTGGCACAAAGGGACACTTAACTGCCAAGAGTTAGGAAAGTGACACTTAAGTGCCAAAATCGGAGCAAAATGAATCACTTAAGCGCCAATCCGGCCAAATGGCTGATGTGGCAATTTTCCGGCGAATTTGGTGCAAAACAGCATCATTTTGCACGCTGACATGTTAAAAAAATTAATAAGAAAATTAATTAAATTTAATTTAAAACTAAACTTATTTAAAACATTTAAAAATAAAATAAAAATATTAAAAAACTAAAAATTTAAAAAAATAAATTTTTTAAAATATTATAAAAACTATAAATTTATCACATTTAAAAAACTAAACTTATTTAAAACATTTAAAAATAAAATTTAAAAAACTAAAAAAAGTAAAAATTAATATATATATATATATATATATATATATATATTAGAAAAACTAAAAATTTATAACATTTAAAAACTAAACTTATTTAAAAAAATTAAAAATAGTTAAAATAACTAAAAATTAAAAATAATTAAATATATATATATATATATATATATATATATTAGAAAAACTAAAAATTTATAACATTTAAAAATAAAATTAAAATATTTTAAAAAAAGGGACGGCGGTGAGGGCCTTTGCCGGAAGGGCCCCCCCTTTTTATAAATTTTCTAAATATTTTTTTTAATTTTAAAATGTTTTAAATAAGTTTAGTTTTTTTAATGTTTAGTTTTGTAGTATTTTTTTATTTTTTAATTATTTTTTAAATATTTTTATTTTATTTTGAAATGCTTTTTATTTATTTTTAAAAAAATTAGTTTTTTTAGAAATTTTAGTTTTTTAGTATTTTTATTTTATTTTTAAATAAATTTCGTTTTTAATTTAATTTAATTAATTTTTATATTAATTTTTTTAACACGTTGGCACTAAAACAACGTTGTTTCTGTATTGTTTAGCCATGTCAGCGTGCAAAACAATGCCGTTTTGTACTCAACTCGCCGGAAAATTGCCACGTCAGCCATTTGGCCGGATTTTGGCCAGAATGGCATTTAAGTTTTCCACTTTACTCTAAAACTAGCACTTAAGTGTTATTTTCCTAACTTTTGGCACTTAAGTGTCTTTCCGTGCCAAGTTTTGGCACTTGGACTGTACTTTCTCCACAAATTACAGCTATCATTACTCAGTATATTTATAGAATCATCTTGTGGCGTACTAGATTGTATGAAATGTTACCCAAATAAGAAATTTTTATTGTTGATTATGTGCCATTTGAGGACAAGATATTTATCATGTTGTCAAAACTATAGAGGAGCACACAAATTTCTTTCTTGATTTGAGTAAATGAAAAACTAGATATACTCAAAGAGTCATGAGTAAATAAAAGGAAGCCAACCTGCCATACTTGAATTATAAAAAAACAGGCAACACTTTTATCCTATACATCTAAACCAAAATTTCGCATTATTGATTCGAGTGCCATTTAAGGACAATATATTTATCCTATTGTCAAAAGTAAAGAGGAGCACACGGATTTCTTTATATTAAAGTAAATAAAAGGAAATCAACCTATTGTATTCGAGTTTATAAAAAACATGCAATACTTTTTAACCCTTACATCTAAATCAGAAATTTGCATTGTTGACTTGAGTGGCATTTAAAGACAAGACATTTATGATACTGTCAAAATTATAAAAGAGTACGTAGATTTATGTTTAATTTATGTAAATAAAAGGAAGCTAACCTACCATACTCGAATCATCAAAAACATGCAACACTTTTAACCCTTACATCTAAACTAGGAATTAGCATTGTTGACCTGAATACCGATTAACAACAAGATATTTATGATGTTGTCAAAATTATGGAGGACTACACAAATTTCTTTTTAATTGAATTAAATAAAATGAAATCGACCTGCCATACTCGAATTATAAAAAACATGCAACTTTTTTAACCCTTACATCTAAGATAGAAATTTGCATTGTCGACCCAAGTGCCATTTAAGGACAATATATTTATAATATTATCAACTTATAGAGGAACACATAGATTTCTTTTTAATCTAAGTATAAAACGATTCCAACCCTTATACTCAAATTATGAAAAACACGCAACACTTTTAATCCTTACATCTAAAACAGAAATTTGCATTATTGACCCGAGTGCCTTTTAAAGACAAGATATTAATTATATTGTCAAAATTACAGAGGAGCTCACAGATTTCTCTTTAATTTAAGTAAAAAAACAGGAAGCCAACCAACCATACTCGAATTATCAAAAACATGCAACACTTTTAACCCTTAAATCTAAACTAGAAATTTGCATTGTTGACCCGAGTATCATTTGAGGACATGATATTTATGATATTGTCAAAATTATGGAGAACCACACAATTTTTTTTAATTGAACCAAGTAAATGAAACCAACCTACCATACTCGAATTATAAAAAACATGCGACAATTTTAACCCTTACATCTAGACCACATATTTGCATTGTTGATCCAAGTTCCATTTAAGGACAGGACATTTATGATATTGTCAAAATCAAGAGGAGAACGCAGATTTTTTTTTTAAATGTAAGTAGATAAAAGGAAGCCAACCTACCATACTCAAATGCCATTTAAAGACAAGATATTTATCATATTGTCAAAATTATAGAGGAGCACACATATTTCTTTATAATCGAAGTAAATAAAAGAAAATCAACCTACCATGCTTGAGTTTGTAAAAAACAGGCAACACCTTTTAACCCTTACATCTAAATTAGTAATTTCATTATTGACCCGAGTGCCATTTAAGGACAAGATATTTATTATATTGTCAATATTATAGAGGAGCACATATATTTCTTTCCATTTTAAGTAAATAAAGGGAATCCAACCTACCATATTCGAGTTATCAAAAACACGCAACACTTTTAACTTTTACATCTATATAAATAAGTGATTTTACATCTGGAGAACCAATGTGAATGAAAGTTATCATCATTTGGTCTTATCACGAGCAACTACCTAGAAAGGTGGCTTTTACGATTTTATGAGGTTCGCTGATCTCCATCAAAAATGTTAATTGGAGTCTCCTATTCACCTCCTCTTCCAGCTACGAAAGATCTTCTCTTTTGGCCTATCTTAACTAAGCAATTGCATATCAGCCTGGAGATTCAAGTGCATCATTTCCTCATGTTATTAAATTGTTCCAAGCCAACAAAAATCTTTCAAAATCAATCCACGCATTTATGTAACTATCCTAGGGATTATTAGGATTGATTGTCTGCGTTTGAGTATTTTGCTCAGTTTTTCCATCCTTCTCTTGTACAAGGCCTTTCGCTTCACTTCAGGCTCTCACTTTCTATGAATTTTTCAAGTTTTGGAATCAATCCACAAGAATCGATGTAGCAATTCTCAGATTTATAGGAGTTGATTATTTGCATTTGAGTGCTCTGAGCAACATCTCACTCAAATTTTTCATCCTAGATTGCTTCCGTAATAGTTTGGTTGGCTCAAAACAATATAATGACATGAGGAAAGGCTGCACCTAGATCTCCTAGCCTATCGGCAATTTTTTAGCGCAGGTAAGGCCACATAGGAACATCTTGTTGGTCGGGAAGAGGAGATGAATAGCAGCCTCCAATTAATATTTTTAATGGAGATCGACATACCCTCTAAAACCGTGAAAGCCATATTTCCAGGCATTTGCTCTAGAGATGAGAGTAAAAGAGTCTAGAGTTCTCATCTTGTAACTATGGAGAGGGTTGGCCCGCTTTATTTGTGGAGAATTATGCTGGTGTTAGCATACTGTGGAGAATGTGATGTTTGGTGGAATAATTATTTCATGGTCTTAATTAGTTCATAATTCAAGATGATTTGATTTGTATACTTACCTCATCCCTATTAGCTTTATTTCCTTTCAAGGGTGCTCTGGTTTGGTTCTAAGACATTGTGGGGTCATCTCAAGATTGTCAAGGCTCAGTCCAGAGACGCTTCAAGGCACAAAGGTGGAATGGATACCTAACGTGTAGACTGCTCTTCGATCTGGACAGCAGGTCATCAGTTCATTCTTGGTCCACTAGGCCACTCCTGGCTGGTTCTCGTTATGGTCACTAGCTACTGATCTTCTGTCAACAAGCAAGTTCAATCTCAAAGCAATTATTGCATCAGATCTTCGAGAATTTGTCTTTGTTTATTGGGTCTTCTTTTGAAGTTAGGAGAACATTTGTTGTTAACATTAACTACATAGTCTTAATCTGTGATTGCTTCTTCTTCTTTTTCAAATTTTATTTAAAATACTATCATTTTGTCCCTCAAATTATTGATTGTGGATTTTAGTTTGCTTTCGTGATTTATTAGTTTAAATTATAGATTTTGGTTTATTGATTTTTGTTAACATTAACTACATAGTAGCCGTACGGACTACATCCTACTTTTGGACTAATCGACTAAATAGATGTCAATTTATGGCACATCTTGTGTATGAAATTCTGATACGTTCCTTCTTTTGATATTCAAAATTAACTTGATTGGTATTTCTTCTTCTTCTTTTTTTATGATTGCTATAGAAGTCTTAAAATTTCTTACACAGAGGCCATCAATGAAAACCAATTTAGTCAACCAATCCCAAAGTAGGATATCGATGGTGTCGTTCAAGTGAATCCCGCAACAGAAAAAAGTGCTAGCTTTGTGAGATTGTTGTATCAAAACATTATAATTATTTGACAATTTCATCCCAAACTATTGCAATGGTTTGATACAAATAGTCTCATGAAGTATGCAATTTGTTTTACTGTGAGAGTTGCTTGAACCCACCAACTCCGTTCTACTGTTGGATTGATCGGCTAAATTGATTTCCATTTATGACAGCCTATGTCTAAAATTTTAATAATTTCCTTTTTTTAATATTAAATGTTATTCAACTTGACTGATCTTTCTTTACTAATTTTTTTTTTTTTAAGACAATCGCGGTACAAGTCCTCAAATTTCTTATATAGAAGGTCGTAAATGGAAACCAATTTAGTCGACCAATCGCAAAGGAGGACATAGACAGTGGGCTTCAAGCGGCACCATGACAAAATAAATTGCCTGTTATCCCAAAGCAAGACGTGGACGGTCGGGGTTCGAGCTGCTCGCATGATAAAATGATCAGCCTCTTTGCGAGAGCAATCATCGTAACCATCTGATATCTTGAGGAAATTCCTGGGAAGATAACTTTCATGGTTTTAGGAGGTCTTCTGATCTCCCTTAAGAATGTTCACTGGAGGCTGGTATTCAGCTCCTCTGCCCATCAGAAAAGACTTAACAACATAATGACATGAGTAAAGGATGTACCTAAATCTCCTAGCTGCTTGGCAATTTTTCAGCATAGGTAATGACGCATACGACGGTCTTTTCTGATGGGCAAAGGAGCTGAATACTAGCCTCCAGTGAACATTCTTAAGGGAGATCAGAAGACCTCCTAAAACCATGAAAGTTATCTTCCCAGGAATTTCCTCAAGATATCAGATGGTTATGATGATTGCTCTCGCAAAGAGGCCGATTGTTTTATCATGCGAGCAGCTCGAACCCCGACCGTCCATGTCTTGCTTTGGGATTGATTGACAAAATTGATTTCCATTTATGACTTTTTATGTTAGAAATTTTGAGATTTTTCCTTTTTAATATCACATATTATCCGAATCAATTGGTGTTGACAAACCACTGTAGAAATCTATAAATTCATGCTCGAAGTGCAATTGAATTCTCAAATATTTCAATTTTAAGATATTCTTAAACGCTTGTTAATGGACATACTTCATCCACACTAGAGTATGGCACACTTGGCATATAATTTATCTCTCTTTGTCCATGGGGACTGCTGAGAGACAAAAAAGTAAATTAAATGCTTGGTTAAATTAATGCGATACCTAAATTTTAGCTAAGTATTTAATATTTAATTGTATAGAAAATTAGGGACTAATTTGGCCCTAACAAAAACGATTTTCACATCACCTAAGTATTAATATTATTTGCATCTACTTAGTTTTATTTTATTTTTATTTTCCCTTTTTACCCTATTTCGTATAAATAAAAATAAATAAAAATTATTTAAAAAAAAAATTAATTATTATTTAGAGAGAGAGAGAGAGAACAGACTTGGGGCTAGGCCTGACCCCAGCCCCTTTTTCTTCTTTCTTTCCGCGCGAGCCCAGGGCCGATATTGGCCCCTAGCTCGCTGACCCCGCGGTCCGACCCTCTCCATCTTCTTCTTCCTCCTTCCTCCCTCGTGTTGAACACGTCGCGCGCAGGACGACCTTGGTAGAGAGACGAGGGTAGACCGGCGACGGAGGGGACGTCTCGCAGGCGCCATCAATGCCGTGGAACGGAGCAGCGCGAGATCCGGCGAGAAACCCGAACAGAGGGGACGTTGCCTTCAATGCCGAGTAGGCCTCCGCGGAGAAGATGTGATTTGACACTTGTTCGGCCGACGGGGGAGTCCAGTTGGCTCACTAAAGACCGGCGGCCGAAGCTCTCCGCTGACCGGGCTCCTTGCCTATAAATAGGGCGTCCCCGAGCTAAGGAAAAACACACAGAAAGAGAGAGGAAAGCTGTCTGTAGGGAAGAGTCGCCGACCGTCGTCACGCTTTGTTCTCGCTAAAGCCATAGTTCCGTCCGGGTTTGTCTCGTATTTTTGGTTTGGAGTTGGTTTCCTAGGAATCCCGACTCGGAGATAAGGGAGGCGGGCAGATGGAGCCCAATCTGTCGAGCTCGTCCGCTGTCCGACATCGCCGAGCCGGGTAGGGCTCCTTCAACCGAACTCCCGTAGTACCCTGTTTTGGTACACATTGTTTCGAGCTCGTCGGCCGAGCCGCCGTCCTGTGGGTCGGGTGTGTCACTGTCGCGACCCAATTTTCGAGGTTTGCCACCTAAAACTAGGTTGATGGACTACTAAGCCTTTAAGCTTAGCTCGGGTTCTCCCAAGCCCATACCAAATCGCGACTTAGGGATTTTGACATGCAAAAGATCATTATCTAGGAGTCGCCACTAATCGGTTTAGGGTAGGTCGATTAGACACCTAAGCAAAATAACGGGAGAATTATCTTACTCCTACGAACCAGAGATTTTGGGTACGGGGACTTGGTTACACTAGATTATCCTAGTGCCCTTTCGGTACCATTTCTTTTTAATTTTCAAAATGTTTTGCAGGCAGCTTGATTTGATTTTAATTGAGCTTCCTAACATGTGAGGTGATCATACATGTGCGCATACCACCAATTTAACACATCAAGAAAGCAATTTAAATAATGCAAAAAGCATACCTTAAAGCACCGAAAGCATCTGCAATGTTAAATCAGAATTCATATAGATAATCCTATATATGATTTCTAATTAACACACAATTTCAATTTTTTTTGTTTTCTCTTTATTTAATGAAAATCATGACTTATGCAAATAATCTAAAATGACATGACGACATGACCTAGACTATATAACATGAAGAAATGCAATTTGAATGATCTAATTATAATGATATGCAATGCGATGAAATGACATACCAAATTATTTAAACTAAAATGACATGATTTATGCAATTTAATATGCAAGCTATATGTCACGTAACATTTATTAAATGACTTAATCTAATGACATGAAAGTTCTAATTAAATGAACTTAAATAAAATAAATGACGTGCATTTGATGTTCCTATTTTTAAAAATGCAATCTATCCTAAAAATTGAAATTAACTTATGCAAAGACAAATTTTGTATTTCATGAAATTCGAATGCAAAGATGATTTAACTAGATTAAAATTCTATCCAATTTAAACTAAGGATTAGATCACATTAAATCCTAAATTAAATTAAGACATTATCTTAATCTAAAATGCAACTTATTTAAAAAAATGATTTGAATTAAAGATAAAACATGCAATTCTAACCTAATATGCACAATGATTTTTTTTTGCTTTTCTATATGAAATTCGAAATTAAAACTAACACATAATTAAACGTGCAATTCGAATAATAAACAAAAAACTAACAACCTAAATGAATGCATTTTTTTTTATATTTTCTTAAATTCGAAATAAAATCCCTATTCTAGATATGCAAAATAACCAGAAATATTCTAAAACCAAATGAAATCCTAATCCAAATGTCTTTTTGATTTTTTCTTAGTGATTTTCTAAAACAAATATTAAATCTAACAAGCAAGATATTCAAACAGATAAAGGATTAAAATAAACGAAAAGATAACCCGTTGTCTCACGGGTCAAATTAACGATTATTTTTAACCCTAGACATCAGACAAGAAATCAAAATAATTAAAAATATAATCCGAAATCTTACGGATCAAATTAATAAATATGTTGATTCAATAGTTAATATCATAAACAAACCCCGAGAGTTAATTCAATTAAAAAAATGACCCGAAATCTTACGGGTCAAATTAATAATTTAATTAAACTTTAGGGACAAATCCTATAGGGAATGCCTAGAAGAACTATAACCTAAAAAAAAACTTCACAATATTCGACTTAAACAAAAATAATGAAACTAACTAAAAGTAAAATAAAGCGACATAAAATAAAAATAAAAGAAAAAGAAAAAACAACCTAAGGAAAATTGGGGCAACCAATTCGTCGGTCCGGCAAGGAGGGTTTAGGTCTCCGGCGTTCGAACTCCGGAGCGGTGGTGTGCGGGCACGGCACGGTTGCGATGGGTCACGGTATAGGACATCGGGAAAACTGCAAATCTATCAAAAGCTCAAGTAATTCGTCGGGAAGCTTGCCGGTGTCGCCAAGTGATCGTTGATGCCGGGAACCGGTCACGGTATTGAGACCAGAATGGTGAGGCTGAACAATATCGTCGATGCAGCAAAACCGGCGAGCATCACCGTTGGGCTAGGACTAATCTAGGCCGAAGATCCTGTAGTCATGCCTGCACGCTGCCCAGATCGTCTTGAAGCACTCAAAGATTGCTAGAGGAAGCAAAGTTGCAGTGGAGGCAACAACGAAGCACTTTGCATGGCAGAGAGATGGGAGCATGCAGATTAATTGAAGTTGGGCACCCTTCACGGACAAGACACCATCTTCGAGAAAAAATTGCAGGCGCGCATGAAGATCCTTAGCGTCAACAATTTCCCTCACGATCCGCTTTTCCCCTCAATCCTCACGTGTGCTCTCTCAATTTTTCCGTCGTGTATTCAATTGTGCTCCCTCCGAACCCTACGCGTTCCTCATCTATTTATAGGCCACTGATTAAGTTTTCAATTTTTTCGAATCGATATTCGCAATATTTGTTTTTAGCTTATCCCATATTGATAAGGATCCAAAATCCCAATGGAATTTTTTTAAAATCCAAATCTTGCCAAGATCAATTGCAACAAGTTTTTATCCATATGCCCTATCCAAAAATCCATCATATCCCAACAAAATATTTTGAAAACTAATCATAACCTCCGAATCACAAAAATCCTTATCTCCTCAAATATTTTACGCCGATTTCATCATCATCCACTGATAAAGATAGGATTGAAATGCGATTTAAATAATTTTCAAAATATCATAATATCCCACCAAATCTTCATTTAAATAATTTTTGTCATTTAAAAGAAACGGGCTCGGGCCGATTTTCTCGTTTTATGGGCTTAGTCCGGCCTATTAATTTAAATCCAAAAATTTAATTCGAAGCCATTGACCACCAGTCTAAAAAAAATAAAAATGCAAAACATGTAAATTAAAAATAAATGCACCTAACACTATATGCTATGCAATTATAAAATTAACCCCTAATGATTAAATGAGCCGCCAAAATTTAGGTGTCAACAGTCACGCCCCGATGCTCGGGCACACGCCCATCCCTCACCTTGGTCGATTAATAACATGCGATATCCTAGGACTATGTATCGCTGACCCTTTCAATTTATTATGCGCATGCGGAAGTAGTTATAAATCCCCAAACAATAAAACAATGGGATAGAAAAGCAGGCCATATTTTTCATATTGAAATTCACAACCACACTTTCATTAACAGCACAACTCATAGTATATTTATAATACTATTTATAGCATACTAATCTCACACCTATCTACGCTAAGACATGCTTTACAAAAGAGGTGGGATCTTAACCCACATCCGGGTTGTACTCAAGATACCTCTCTGGATCATCTTCTTCTTCGAAAATCTTTCTCCTCCTCAGGTTCCTCCTTCTCAACTCTTCCTCAGGGTCCTGAAATGGTTATTCAATAACCAATTAGACCACATCTCAACGAGTTCTACCCCCTAAGACTCGATTAGTAAGCCAATACACTATTAGCTGCCTAAACACACACAGGTTAGAGGACTTACCTTGGCCTCAGATTTCAGCTGCAAATCAGTATAATTCATAATAGGCACCAAACTACTCATAACAAATCGAACTTGTCGATTACATGTCACCGAGCACAGGTGCATTCTCTAAGGCACTCGTTCACCAAAGTGATGCATCAATTCACCGAGCCCACGTGCCCTTTTTACGATGCTTGGGGCCACGTGCATTCTCTAAGGCACTCGTTCACCAAAGTGATGCATCAATTCACCGAGCCCACGTGCCCTTTTAGATGCCACACTTATTCACCGCTCCACCGTCGATACTGACAATCGATACTCAAACATTTCCCCATCAAATAATTAAAAACAACCATTTAGGAACATATCCTAAAATTCACAATTTAAATCAATTCCATATAAATTGAAGCTCAATTAAATAAACAGACTGCACCACGAAAATCAGCACGAAATTCCAGTCACCGGCCATCCCGGTTGAATTTCCGGAAAAATAAATAATTAAATAAATAATTTCGAAAATTAAATAAATAATTATTAAAAATCCAATTTAGGCCCATAATGCCTGATGGGAAGCTGAGACGAGCCCAGAAAATTACCGAGACTCGTTCAATAAGTAACATGGCATGCCTACTTGCTAATGTCTATTTCTAACCACCTAACATGCATTATTAAGTCTCTAATTTAATTTATCTAAATTAATGTAACCACCTCATTGCATTTAATTAAATCTAACCAACCTTAAGTATAATTAGCAAACTAAGAAAGTATTAGTGAGTAAAACTCACTTGGCAAAAGCGGAGACCGAATCACCGCAACGGCGACGCGATGGCGGCCGAAATCGGACTTTTGACGACACCGGCGGGCTTGGGCCGGGCCTTAAGCTTGGCCCAACAAATCTCAGCCCAATTGAGATTTGTTCTTGACTTTGGGCTGAACTTGCTCTTGGGCTTGGGCTGAAATTCATTGGGCTTCACTAGCTTCTTGGGCTGATTCCACTTGGGCCTCAAATTCTGCTGGAGACGGGCCGAACTTGGACTTCAATTGGGCTGGAACGGGCTGATTGCAGGCGCTGGAATTTGTTGGACTGCTTCGGTGGACCTGGTCTTCGATGGAGCTGGGCCCACGACGGGATTTGCTGGCCGCGAGGAGGGAGCTGCTGTGTGGATGGCGATGTTGCTTCGGGGGTTTGAAGACACGAGAAGGTGGAGCTGGCCGCGTGGATGAAGAGAGCAGCTTCGGTCTTCAATGGGCTGGAGAACTTCGGTGGACGCGTGGGTGCAGAAGGCGGTCAGCTTCAGTGTCTTCAACACTGATTTGTTGACCGGTGAAGACCGAGTTTGCTGGAGCTTGGACGCGTGGGCGTGCTGGCAGGAGCTGAAGAATCGAGGTTTCTGTGGAGCGTCGTGGGCGTGGGGATGGGGTCAAACAATTGGCAGAAAGTCCAACGATGATGGGGAGTAGCTCGGTGGATGGAGATGGAGTTTTTTTGCTGGTTTGCTTCAAAGGAGTTCCAGGGGAGATGAAAAGCAAAGTGGAGACGTGCGCAGGAGGAGTCGGTGGATGGGCGTGCCGAAGAAGCTTTTGAAAGGAAATGGCAATTAGTCAACAAATACTTTCCAACCTTATCACTTAAATCTCCAATACTTTCTTGCATTAAAAATTCACCAAATAAACCTAATTGAAGCCCCAAATTTCTGCTCCCTTTCCAATTTCGAAATTCACCCAAATTAATTCAATTTTCTTACTCAATTTTCCAAATTGAGGTCCGATTTCGTCAAGGAAAATCCCATACCATTTTCTGCTAGTCCCTAACACTCAAAGGCTGGCTTGGAAGTCGAAATTTCCTTTAATTGAGCCCATCTGAATTTCCATTGATTTTCCGTGGCGTCCGAACTGATTTTCCGTAAAAATCCCGAAATCTCCGAACAATCTTTTGAGGCTGAGTCAACACTCCTAGAATTTATTGTGACGTGACCGAAACTTCAATTTCTGAAATCGAACTCGAATTGGCGGTTAATTTCAATTCGACGCGTTTTTAGTGTGACATAGGCTACCGGGTAACTTTCAGATATTTTAAAGTGCAATTGACTTGTTGTCAATTTTCTTCGAGCCACTATGAACCCACTTGACACATTGGCAACTCTCGATTGTCATGAAAATCCCGAGGATCCAAATACGAACACAGGGTACCAAAACAATAAGAAAATCAGTCTAGTGCCGGTCGACATGAATTTTCTAATTTAGTGGTGTCACCCACGATTAGCCACACATTACTATCGATCTAGTCTATCTCTGATTTCAAATCGATTTTTAACTGTCCTGTAATGGCCTCTAAAGATGGACATGGTCGAGAAGCTGATTCTTGGTCAAATTCTCAAGTCGATTGCCTTAAAATTCTTAATAATTTCCCCAGATAGTCCAGTTATCTCAAGAATGATCAGTTCTGAGAATAGCCCTATAAACATGTCAATGAAACGCCCGATTCAATTAGAAGGAAACATAATCGAAAATTTGGGACGTCACAGGGTGAGTCTTCGGCCTCATTTAGGTACGAACTGTGGTTGCAGGTCTCGGGTATCGTTGGCTGCAAATCACGGCTTGAATTTGAGCTCGTTGTTCTTATCTCTAACTCCAATCTGCCGATGCGCCCTATATGTTTGATGAAATGCCCCGTTGATATTTATGCATTCATTATCGGTTTCACGTCTGTTTTCGATGTTCGTGGTTTGTTTAATACATTTTGGTAGATTTGCACGGACATCTTTTGCTTAGTGTTGTATTTCTAATATAATTCACATGTGTATCTCAACAATCTCCCTATCATGTATAAGCTTAGTGTTGGATATTTCTAACACAATTCACATGCGCATCTCAATAATCTCCCCCATCATGTGTGAGTTTAGTGTTGGGTTTGCTCTCATGTAATTTAGGTATCATATTCTCTTTCTCTAGATGGAACCATGAAGGTTGCCATTAAGATTGCATTGTTACACCTTGGAAACCATGTGGGCCTAACTGCCTTTAGCTCTGGTACCAATTATTGGGTACACACAGTAGAAATTCTATACCTTAATTTAGAGAAATTGCTAAGAGAAAGGCCAAGTCTGAGCTGGTCAATAATTTTAGTTGGATCCATATTCACTAAAAAACTTAAGACAATAAGTTATGGGTTAAGTATTTTATACCATACCAATTCTTTGATAAGAAACGTTTCACACATACATCAAAACACTTTAGCATATGATAATGAGAGCTTGCAAGCTTAGGGCACGTATGACAATCATTCTATTCCAGAAATAATTTCTGGAACATAAATAAATTTTTTTATTTTTATTTCTACAATAATTTCTAAGCAAAAATAACCGTTTGATAATGACACAAAATTTCTTCCTTTCAGACGGTGGCGGACCGACAGATAGCAGTGACGGACGGTGGCAGCTACGGAGGCGGCGGCGGACGGTGGCCGACGACCAGCGATCGGCGGATAGCGGTGATGGACAGCGGCGGCGATGGCGGTCGGTGGCCGACGACCCACGACCGGCGGTGGCAACGATCGGCAACCGGTGGCGGCCGGCTGCCGTCGCTAATTGGTCGTCGGTTGCCAGCCGCCGCTTCGGCCACCGGTCGCCGCCGCCGTCGGCTGTTGACACTGGCGGCGGCGGGGGTTGGCGGCGGTGGGGGCCGGCGAGCGACTAGCGACCGACGGATAGTGGTCGGCGGCAACAGATGAAAGATCGGTTGATGAACAAAAATTTTTATTTCTAATTTTTGTTCCAGAAATAGATAAGTAGAAAATTTCTACTCCAGGAAATTTCTATTCCAGAAATAGAAAAACGGAATAAGTTTATCAAACGGATTTCTATTCTAGAAACAGGTCTGGAATAGAAAATTTGTTTCTGGAATAGAAAAATTGTTTCTGGAACAGAAATAGGCAGTTGTCGTGCACCCCGTTAATGTCTGAAGTGGTGCTCATCTACGAGTTGCTAGTGTTTATAGGTGACTCGAACCATTTGAGATATCATAGCCGTACTTACGATAGTAGACTCAAGACTATGACGGTTTGAATCTCATCCTATGTTCCTCACTAGAATAATGGTCGAGTGGCATTGGAAAGTTGAAGAATTTAAAGAGGCTAGACCTCAAATTGTGCACGAGTCTCATAAAACTTCAAGTAGGTTTAACTATGCTAAATCTTTGGCATCTCAATTTACTTGGGTGTGACAAGTCCATCCACATGCCCTGTGAAATGGGACATTGACTAATTTATGCACCATCATATTTCCGGATGATTTTAGAGGGCGCTTGTAAGACTAAAAAGATTGGAAGCAAAACTGGTGATCCTTCACTTGGAGCACATAAATCAGTTGGATACACCACTCTTGGTGTAAAAATCAAGTTTAAAAGCCTCGATGCTCGATTGGTGATATGAAATGATCACTTCTTATATTAAACAAGAACCACAAAATTCTCCATTCGTCTAATTTGTTTTCTTGTCTTCTTCTTCAACTCAGTGACATTAATAAACACAATGGAACAAACAAAGTTGTGGTAAAAAAAAATTGAACAAACATAGTGCATGCTTGAAGTTGAACAAAAGAATGACAAGTTATGACACGGCAATATATCCAGTTTTTATAGTAAATTACATTAACATTTTAAAAAAAATGACTTTTATTTGGACTACGCTTTAAGACCTTGTGGAGGATAGCAGACGAAAAAAAAATAGGGACAACATTGAATAATAAGCAATAAGTTGACAAATCACAGCCGTCATTACTCAGTCTACTTCGTGAGTCATCCAATGGTGTACTAAGAGGTGATCATACTAAATACTACCCAAACCAAAAATTTGCATTGTTGACCCAAGTGCCATTTGTGGACAAGATATATATCATATTGCCAAAATTATAGAAGTGCACAGATATTTCTTTTTAGTTTAAGTAAATAAAAGAAACTTGTTGGATGCAAATTGCACAAACCCAAGATCTCCATAATTAGAACAAGAACATGCATAATTGAGTAGAAAGATTAACACACCTGTTTTGGAATCCATCGTTCTTTAAAGCGAAAGCAGAAAATGGATTATCCGCGCATCAAGGGGATTACCCAGGCATCAAGTTCTTCTCCTCTATTGTCCTCCATATCACTGGCTGAATGAGACGGCCCCCCTCACCTTTAGCGTTAGGTTAACGCTCCTTATGTAAGGATACATGTGAGAATTAGGGTTAGAGAAGAGACTTGAGCACTATTTATAGAGTTTCCAGCCAAGCCCCCTCATTACGGGCCAGGCTCAACTCGGCCCACACTAGCCAGCCCCATATTAGACTAATTAATAAACATTCTATCTCACCTTAGACCAAACCCCGTAAAACGGTAACCGTTAAACGGTAAATTACAATATCAATTAATGTAGTCCACATTAGTAAAACTCTTACAAAACCAACCTATCATACTTGAGTTCTTGGAAACATGCCATACTTTTAACCCTTACATCTAAATTTGCATTGTTGACCTGAGTGCCATTTAAGGACAAGATATTTAACATATTATCAAAATTATAGAGAAGCACGTAGATTTCTTTTTTATTCAATTAAATAATAGGAAACCAGCCTACCTTACTCGAGTTACAAAAAACGTGTAATACTTTTAACCTTTGCATCTAAATTAGAAATGTGCATTGTTGACCTAAGTGCCATTTAAAGACAAGATTTTTATTATATTGTCAAAATTATAGAGGAGCACACAAATTTCTTTCTAATTTAATTAAATAAAAGGAAAGCAGCCTACCATACTCGAGTTATCAAATATGTGCAACACTTTTAACCATTACATCTAAACTAGAAATGTGCATTGTCGACCCGAGTGCCATTTTAGGAATATATTTATCATATTGTCTAAATCATAGAGGAGCACATGGATTTCTTTTCAATTCAAGTAAATGAAGAAACCAACCTACCATACTTGAGTAATAAATAACGTGCAACATTTTTAACCCTTATGTCTAAACTAGAAATTTGCATTGTCGATCCAATTGCCAATTAAGGACAAGATATTTATCATATTCTCAAAATAATAGAGGAGCAAGTAGATTTCTTTTTATTTAAGTAAATAAAAGGAATTCAACCTACCATACTCGAATTATAAAAACGTGCAACACTTTTAACCATTACATCTATATAAATAAGCGAAGTTCACATCCCAAGAACCATTATGGGCTATAACAAATGGAAGTTATCATCACTTGATAATGTCATGAGCAAATGCCCAAAAAGATGACTCTTATGATTTTATGAGGTTTGCTTATCTCCATTAAAAAGGTTCACTGGAGTCTACTATTCACCTTCTCTTCCAGCCCAACACTCCCTTCTCTTGTGGCCTTACCTTCAGTGAGCAATTGCAAATCAGCTTGGAGATTCAGGTACATCCTGTCCTCATGACATTATATTGTTCCAAGCCAACCAAAATTTTTCGGAATCAATTTATCAATTGATGTAACTATCCTTGGGATTATTTGGATTCATTATGTGCATTTGAGTGCTTTGATCACGAACTTGCTCAATTCTTCCATCCTTCTCTTTTACATGGCCTTTCACTTAACTTTGCACTCTCACTTTCTCCGAATTTTTCAAGTTTTGGAATTGATCCACAAGAATTGGTGAAACAATTCTTGGGATTATAGGGATTGATTATTTGCATTTGATTGAGCAACATCTCTTCAATTTTTCCATCTTGGAATATCAACCAAAATTTTTCGGATTCAATTTACCAATTGATGAATCCTCGGGATTATTTGGATTCATTATGTGCATTTGAGTGATTTGATCACCAGCTTGCTCAATTCTTCCATCCTTCTCTTTTACACGGTGTTTCACTTAACTTCGGGCTCTCACTTTCTCTGAATTTTTCAAGTTTCGGAATCAATCCACAAGAATCGGTGCGACAATCCTCAGGATTATAGGGATTGATTATTTGCATTTGATTGAGCAACAACTCGTTCAATTCTTCCATCTTGGAATGCAAAACCAAAAATTTTCGGAATCAATTTACGAATTTATGTAACTGTCCTTGGGATTATTTAGATTCAATATCTACATTTAACTGCTTTGATCACCAGCTTGCTCAATTTTTCTATCCTTCTTCTTCATACGGCCCTTCACTCAATTTCAGGCTCTTACTTTCTCTGAATTTTTCAAGTTTCGGAATCAATCCACAAGAATCAATGTAACAATCCTTGCGATTATACGGATTGATTTTTTGCATTTGATTGAGCAACCTCTCGTTTAATTCTTCCATCTTGGAATGATTCCGTAACAGTTTGTTGGCTTAGAACAATATAATGACATGAGAAAAAAATGTGTATAGATCTCCTTGTTGATAAGGAATTTGTTAGCACAGGTAAGGCCACATACGGAGGTCTTGTTGGGTACGAAGAGGAGATGAATAGCAACCTCCAGTGAACATTTTAAAAGAGATATACAAGGGATTCGAACAGGAGGGACCAATTGTGGATTGGTATCACTTGATTTAGACTAGTGGAATTAGCAAGCATAATTTTATCCGCTAGTTTGTCTGTAGAGATAGTCTATCGATGACAGTAGTCATATCACGATGGTTGTCTTCAGTTGATACTAAATGTTATTTCTATTGGAATGCTACATAAGACAATAACCACGTATTCTTAGCCTCACCTCGAACGAAACGGGATTGGGTGTTTTGCAGAATGTTGGAATTTTGAACTTCAATGGATGATCAAGTCCACCAATGGCAAAAACTTGGAGGTGAGGCTCCTCAAGCTGTCTTCCTTAGCAATGATTATTTGCATGGAACGCGATCGTAGAAGGTTTTGAAACAAGTAAATTGAGGCTCATCTTCTATTGGCTAGGATTCACATAGTTGTAAGGGGTAGACATCACTCTACCAACATTGTAGGCCTCCACAAGCAAATGTTTTATCAGTTGTTGTATGGAGACTTCCTTCCTCCATCTTTTCACATAATTAGTCTTTAAATAATGCAAAGAAATGCCCCTAAGCTTTTGTACCTCATCTAATGATACTTACATATTTACACACACACAAAAAAAAATAAAAAAAAATAAAGGAGATTGACAGGACCTCCTAAAACTATGAGAGCCATCTTCCTAGGAATTTGCTCAAGCATTTTTTAGATGGTTACAATGGTTTGACATCAATAATATCACAAAGGAGGCAATTCTTTTTACGATGCAAACCGCTTGAACCCCGTCACTCACGTCCTGCTACGGGATTTTAGACTAAATTGATTTCCATTTATAACAATCGATGTACGAAAATTTGAGATTTCCTTGTTAATATAAATTATTGTCCTATTTGAATGGTACTCCTATCCTAATTTTTGTAAGATAACCACGGTAAGTCTCGAAATTCATGCTCAAAGTGCCATTGAGTTGTCTAACATTTCATTTAAAAAATAGTCTTAAATACTTATTAACGTGCGAAGACTTCTTATCCACACTAAAGTAGGACACTCTCAGCATATATATTATCTTTTCATCTATCTATGGTGACGCAATAGCTGAGAGCTTGAAATGAGAAGCAATATTTATATACTGAAATAAATGCACCAGAAGTCCTAAAAGTAATCGCGAAATGCTATTAACTTCTAAAACTTTCAAAATGTGCAATCAAGAGCTACAACTTGTTAAATTGATACAATCAAATCATTCTATTAACACTATCAATTTGACTAACGGAAAATATAAACATATTATTTTTTTTCTTGCATGGCATTTATTATTATTATTATTTTCGATCTAAAATCTTACTTAAATTATATTAAATAAAATAAAATAATGATAATTAAAAAAAAAAAAAGAGCTAATAAAGAAAGTCCCACAAGCCCTTGCCAATGAGCCACCGCTGCCCATCGTCGAAAAGGGCTGATGGAGGCTGTCGGTGTAGGTAAGGTGTTTGCTTGCCCTGGGCAAGGGCCTGCTCGCCTGGTGGAGCACAAAGAATCTTCCATTGAAACTAAAGCTCTAACCAAAGCAAATCAAAAGCATCTTCCATTAAAACACCTCAGGGTCCAAGCTTGATGCAGCGCTAGTGCCTGCCCTTCAGTTATCCCTGAATGATTTTGGCGACAAAGAAGGAGACAAATTAGGCCAAAAAAAAAAAAGTTTTTTGTAAAAGGCATGAACAAGGGGAACAAAATTATTCAATGGAACCTGATGGTGCTGTTGGTCCTCCAGCGAATACGGTGAGGGATGAAGTGCCGAATACTATAGATGCCAAAACTTGGCATCGGGACACTTAAATGCCAAAATTTTCAAAAAATACATTTAAGTATCAAAATCGAAGAAGAATGGAACATTTAAGACAATTCTATTCGCAATCAAAATTTCTGTTTAGAAATAATTCTTTTTAATTCTATTCTCCGAACATATTTCTAAGTATTTGAAGGCATTGGTAACTGCCCAAAATTTTTATTCCCACGATAGAATTGCATTTGGCACCACTCTCGAAATTTCTAATCCAAACCATTTTATTTTAAATTTTTTAATAATTTTATTACTTTTTTCTTTCTTTTCTTCTTCAACCTTTGGTTGGTCGTCAGCCTTGGGATGATTGGCAACTACCTAGGCTGCACCTCGTCGGCCAAGCCTCGCCAAAAGCTAGGTGAGGCTAAGCTCACCCAACTGCCAGCGAAGCTTGACCTCGCCCAACCAAGGCTCTTGGCTAGCCTTGCTCGGCCAAGTGAGGCTCGCTAGTTGCCAAGGGAGGCCCACTTGGTCACTAGCAAGGCTCAGCTATCACACCACAATCCTCGGGCACGCGCCCATCCCTCACCTTGGTCGATTTTTAAAGTGCGATATCCCAGGACTAAGTATCGCCGAACCTTTTTTTTTTTATTACGCATGCGGAAGCAGTTATGAATCCCCAGACAATAAAACAATGGGATAGAAAAGCATGCCATATTTTTCATATTGAAATTCACAACCACACTTTTATTAACAGCACAACTCATAGTATATTTACAATACTATTTGTCGCGACCACTTTTTCGGGTGTAGACCACCTAGGGTTTGGCTAATGGATTGTTAAGCCTAAACTTAACTCGGGCTCTCCCAAGCCTATACCAATTCGCGACTTAAGTTCAAATTTTAAACATGCAAATGGATTTTATCTAGGAGTCGCCACTAATCTATTTTTGGTGGGTCGACTAGAAACCCAAGTAAAGTAACGGGAGTTTTACTTTACTCCTACGAACCATAGATTATGGGTATGGGGACTTGATTACACTAGATTTCTCTAATGCCCTTTCGGTACCATTCTTAAAAAATGTTTGGCAAGCAGCTTGAATTGATTTTAAATCTATTTCCCTAACATGTGAAGTGATCATGCGGGTGCACAATCCACCAATTTAACACCCAGATACATAATAAATAAATTGCAAACTTACCTCAGAGTAACGAAAGCATATGCGTTGTTAGATCAAAATTCACATCATCAACCCTAGATATGATTTCTAATTAACACGCAATTTTTTTTTTCACTTTATTTAATGGGAACTTAATCTATACGCAATGCATGCTAGTAATCTAATTATGACATGGCAACATGACCTAAATTACATGACATGGCAATATGATCTAAATTATATGACATGAATAGAGTAAATCATAAAGAGATGCAATAATTAAATGACCTAATTCTATTGACAGACAATTTCTAATTAAATGGACCTAAAAAAACTAAATGACGTGCATTTCATTTAATCTAATCCTAAATGACATGTTCATGACATTTTTTTTTAAAAAAAATGCAATTTATCCTAAAAAATAAAACTAATTCAACTTACGACATTTTTTTTGTATTTTTTATGAAATTCGGAATTAAATAAAATGTGAAAATTACCTAATTAGATTAAGATCCTATTCAATTTATATTAGGAATTAGGTTAAACTAAATCCTAATTTAAACTAAAATCTTATCTTAACCCAAATAATCCTAGAATGTGATCTATCTAAAAAAATCTAAACTTAAAATTAACTAGGAAGTAAAATTTAACATGCAATCTTACCCTAATATGCAATGACGTGCAAAATATGCCTCCTAATTCTACATGACATATGCATAATGATATTTTTTTTTTTGTTTTTTTATTAATTTCGAAATTAGAAATTAACGTGCAAATTAAATAATAAAAAGACTAACATTCTAAATGGATATGTTTTCTTTTTCATGATAAAATTTGCTATCCTAAACATGCAAAATAAGAAAAAGCAAATCTAACCCTAATTTTTTTTTTCTTTTTTTTTTTTTAATTTTCGAAATTAACAATTGCCTTATAATTAAAGGTGCAATAAAAAAACTAACAACCTAAGTCAATTGATTTTTTTGACATTTTTATTATTAAAAAAATGAAATTTCTATCATGAACATGCAAACCCTAAAACTACATTTTTTTGATTCTTTTTTTTTAAAGAAAATTAATTCAGATAACACCACATCAAATCAAGCAAAATTGATATCCAAATTGACGAACCATATCTCGCGCATGAGATCGGGTTGGCCAATTTTCACATAAATCACGAATCGGGTCTCGGGCGGGAGATCGGATTGGCAATTTTTTAATAATTGCGAGTCGGATTTCGGGTGCGAAAATCGGACTGACAATCACTAAATTCAAGGTAATTTCATATCATGCAATTTCAATTTCACATAAAAAGGATAATTACACTAAAAGAAATAATAATATGGAATATAGAAAATAATTAAAAAAACAGAAGATAAATAAACAAAAGAAAAGAGAATAAAAATTACCTAATTTTGCTTTTTTTCCCTTTTTCTCTTTTTCTTTTCTTTTTTTCCTAAAAAAGAAAAAGAAGAAAAAAATAAAGTTGGTGGCCGGTCCGGCGAGGGGAATCACCGGCGTCGGAGGCTCTACCGCAAGCAAAAAGGTCGAACTTTGTTCGATATCAATTTCTCCCTCACGATCCACCTTTTCGCTTGATTCTCACGTGTTTTGCTCAACTTTTTGGTCGTATACTTTCCTTGGGTCCCTCTCTCTCCTTGTGTCTTGATTCTTTCTTTTGTATTTTTCTTTTTTACCAACTCTCAGCCATTGATGATGCCGCAATGTGGGATGGGTGCTCCGATATTCACCAAAGAAAACAAAAGCTTGCTAGCCGTAAAAGAGACCTTCGACAAACCAAGATAGGTAAAGACGTGGTGCTCCTCAGGTACGGTGTCGGGGATGGCAACTCAAACTCGAAAAAATGTTGCCGCAGCAACAAGATCGTCGGGGTCGGCTTGCTGTGTCACAGGTGCGGGTTAGAACCGCGCGTCCTTTGGAAATTACAGCTTATCACGAGACTGATGAACGTCGAAGGAGTAACAGCAGCGAACGAAGGTCGCGATAGCGAAGGGGATTCCAAGCGGTGGTCAACGGCAGCAACAAAACTGGAGATGAACGTCGAGAAATCTTCGAAAAATTGATGGGCTTCGATTGGTTCGAGAATTCGCTGCGCTCACCGGAAATTAAAAACCAAAGAGTGCATGACAAGAGACGTGGCAAGTGTTAGTCTTCTTTTCAATGCATCTCCTCTGTATTTATTGCATCCATGAAGAAGTATAACCCCGCTTTTCTCTTTCTCTCTCCACGTGTGGTCGTGTATCAATCTGTGGACTCTCTATAGTGCTATGAGATTCTGAATTGCCAACCTTCACCGTGAAGAAGGTGAGTTCTTTTTTTTTTTTGTGGCCGTATGTTCTCAATGTTTGCCCCCTCCTTTACTTTGCGCGCGATGTATTTTTATAGGTCCAAAAAATATATTCTCGCGACATATATTTTTTCCTTTTTTGGTTGCGCACGATATTCCCCTTGATTATGTAATATTTCTTTTTTTGAGTTAAAGAATATATTACTCAATATATGCCCTACGTGCAATATTCTTTTTGTATTTTCCAAATATTTCATCCGAAAATTTCCTTTCCACCCATAATATGTCACCCCAGTGTATATTAGTCAAATATGTGAAAATCCCACTTGAATCAATGCTCGCCGTCGGTTCAATGCAAAATAAATGCGCCTATGCTATGCAATTAACTATTTTTTTTTTCAGGGATAAAATTAACCCCTAGTTTTTTAATGCAATAAATGACTAAATGGGTCACCAAAATTTAGGTGGCAACACTATTTACAGCAAACAAGTCTCACACCTATCTACACTAAGACATGGTTCACAAAAAGGATGGGATCTCAATCCACATCCGGATTGTATTCAAGATCCCTCTCTGGATCATCTTCTTCATCCAAGATCTTTTATCTCCTTAGGTTCCTCCTCTTCAGCTCCTCCTTAGGACCCTGAAATGGTTATTCAATAACCAATGAGACCACGTCTCAGCAAGTTCTACCCCCTAAGACTCGATTAGTAAGCCAATACACTGCGGGCTGCCTAAACATGCACAGGTTAGAGGACTTACCTTGGCCTCATATTCCACCTGCAAATCAGTATAATTCATAATAGGCACCCAACTACTCATAACAAATTGAACTAGTTGATTACATGTCATAGAGCACATGTGCATTCTCTAAGGCACTAGTTCACCAAAGTGATGCATCAAATCACCGAGTCCACGTGTTTCTTCCAAGATGCCTCACTTAATTCCATGGGCCCACCTGCATTCTCTAAGGCACTCGTTCACCAAAGTGATGCATCAATTCACCGAGCCCACATGCCCTTTTTACGATGCTTGGGCCACGTCCATTCTCTAAGGCACTCGTTCACCAAAGTGATGCATCAATTCACCGAGCCCACGTGCCCTTTTTACGATGCTTGGGCCACGTGCATTCTCTAAGGCACTCGTTCACCAAAGTGATGCATCAAGTCACCGAGCCCACGTGCCCTTTTAGATGCCACACTGATTCACCACTCCACCGTCAATACTGACCATCGGTACCCAAACAATTCCCATCACATAATTGAAATCAACCAATTAGGAACATGTCCTAAAATTCACAATTTAAATCAATTCCATATAAATTGAAGCTCAATTAAATAAACGGACTGCACCACGACAAACAACATGAAATTCTGGTCACCGGCCATCCCGGTTGAATTTCCGAAAAAATAAATAATTAAATAATTAATTTCGAAAATTAAATAAATAAATACTAAAAATCCAATTTAGGCTCATATTGCCTGATTGGAAGCCGAGACGAGTCTGGAAAATTACCGAGACTCATTCAATAAATAACAGAACATGTCTATTTCTAACTGCCTAACATGCATCATTAAGTCTCTAATTTAATTTATCTAACTTAATCTAACCACCTAATTGCATTTAATTAAATCTAACCAACCCTAAGTATAATTAGCAGACTAAGAAAGCATTAGTGAGTAAAACTCACTTGGCAAAAGCGGAGACCGAATCACCGCAACGGCGACGCGACGGCGGCCAAAATTGGACTTTCGGCGACACCGGCGGGCTTGGGCCGGGCCTTAGACTTGGACCCAACAAATCTCAGCCCAATTGAGATTTGTTCTTTCTTCGGACTGGGCCCACTCTTGGGCTTGGGCCTGCTGACATTTTGGGCTGACTTGTCAAAATCTTGGGCTGAAGATGGGCTTCAAATTGCTGGAATTGGGCCTTGCTGAGTTGGGCTGAAAACTTGGGCCAAACTGCTGTTCACTTGGGCTAGGATTCTGCAAGTTGAGCTGGAACTGTTGGGCTTCGAAGACCGAACTCCGTTGGGCTCCAATCTGCGAATCGCGAGGGAGATGGACGCTGGCTTCTTCGGTCTTCTTGGCAGCTCAGTGGATCTCGCGGACGAAGCTGGCGGAGACAGAGGGAGCAGCTGAAGGCTACGCGGACTTCGTTGCTGCTGGGCTTCGCTGACTTCACTCGCTGGACTGAAAGCGCGCGACAACCGACGCACGAACGTGGGGACAGCAGCTGCGGCGAAGGAGTTTCGTTGAGTTCGGTCAACCAAGGGCCTTCGGTGGCTTTGAAGATGTTGACTGAAGCAGGCCAAAACGTTGGCAGGTGGCAAAGTGGAGTTGTGCGCAGACGGAGAGGCCGTGATCTTCAAAGACACGCGTTGAGAGGAAACGAACCAGGGCAGCTCCTTTGGTGGCTTCGGTTGTGGATGCCAAGAGCTGGTGGAGGAGGACGTGTGGCGCGCGGACAAGACCGAAACTGCTGGAGCCTTCGGTGGACTTCTTTGGTTGAGAGAATTTCACGAATTTGGGGCAGAGAAGAAGCTGTGAATTTTTTTAACTGGGGATTGCGGTGGAATGAGGGGGAGCTCGCGCGTAAAAGGAGGGTGAGTCAGTTGCAGCTGGCTAAAGAAGAGAGAGAAAGAGCCAAAAAGTCTAATACTTAGCCAATGCATTGAATGCTTGTCCCCTCAAATACTTTCCAACCTTATCACTTAAATCTCCAATACTTTCTTGCATAAAAAATTCACCCAATAAACTTCATTGAAGCCCCAAATTCCTGCCCCTTTCCAATTCGAAATTCACCCAAATTAATTCAATTTTCTTACTAAATTTCTCAAATTGAGGTCCAATTTCAATGTAGAAAAATCCCAAGTGATTTTCTATAAATCCCTAACACCCAAAGGCTCGGCCTGGAAGTTCAATTCCCCATTAATTTAGCCAATCTGAATTTCTGCCAAAATTTTGCGACGTCCGAACCCAATTTCCGTAAAAGTCTTGGAATCTCTGAAAAATTTTCTGAGACAGAGTCGACACTCCTTGAATTAATTGTGACATGACCGAAACTTCAATTTCTGAAATCGGACTCGAATTGGCAGTTAATTTCAATTCGACGCGTTTGTAGCGTAACCTAGCCTATCGGGTAACTTTCGGATATTTTTAAGTGCAATTGACTCGTGGCCGATTTTCTTCGAGCCACTATGAACCCACTCGACTCATTGGCGACTCTCGGTTGTCATGAAAATCCCGAGGATCCAAATACGGACACAGGGTACCAAAACAATAAGAAAATCAGTCTAGTGCCGATCGACATGAATTTCTAATTTAATGGTGTCACCCACAATTAACCACACATCGCTGTCAATCCAGTCTATCTCTGATTTCAAATCGATTTTTAACTATGCCGAGATAGCCTCTAAAGATGGACACGGTCAAGAAGCCGATTCCTGGTCGAATTCTCAAGACTATTGCCTAAAAATTCCTAATAATTTCCCCAGATAGTCTAGTTATCTCAAGAATGATCAGTTATGAGAATAACCCTATAAACTAGGGGTGTGCAAAATACCCGGGAACCGCCCGGAACCGGACCGGAATCGCCCGGAACCGGCGGTTCTTGAGGGAACCGGTCCGATTCCCGGTTCCAATTTATGGGAACCGGTGGGTACCGGTCCGGTTCCCGGTTCCATGGGCGGATCCGCCTACCCGCCCACCCGGATCGAACCGGAACCTTTTTAATATTAAAAAAAAAATTACTAAAAGAAACCCTAGATCTCATCTCACTCCCTTTGTCTTTGGTTCTCTCTCTCTCTGTGTCTCTTCCTTGGTTTACTTCTCCCGCCGTCCGCATCTCCACGTACTTAAATTTGGTTTTTCTTTCTTTTGCTTGCTTTGATGTCACATAGTCGTTTTATGTTGAAAACCAAAATTGTTTTGCGTCAAGATCGGTTCCATGGATCCACCTGGGAAACGGACCGGACCGGCGGTCCGGTTCCCGGGTGGATGCATGCAACAAACGGGTGGATCCCGGTTCCAATTTTTCAGAACCGGTCCTTAGTGGGCGGTTCCCGGTTCTAGGTCGGGAACCGCCCGCCCGGACCATGCACACCCCTACTATAAACACGTCAATGAAACACCCGATTCAATCAGAAGGAAATAGAACCGAAAATTCGGGATGTCACATCAGCCCTGCCTAAATCTGGCCAGGCTGAGCCTTGCCGATGATTGCAC
Organism: Eucalyptus pauciflora; assembly: GCA_007663325.1. Lineage (NCBI taxonomy): Eukaryota > Viridiplantae > Streptophyta > Magnoliopsida > Myrtales > Myrtaceae > Eucalyptus > Eucalyptus pauciflora. The sequence goes on from VMYD01000012.1 coordinate 5,698,310, forward strand.
TAGCCTCCAGCAAGCTCATAGGACTTCACCTAGCTAATTGCTGGCAACTAGCTATGGTATAAGGCGGCGGTGGAGGTAGTGAAGGAAGAAGAGAGAAGAAGAAAAAAGAGAAAAAAAAAGAAATTTGAGATAACTTGATTCTAGAATTATTCCCGAGAGCAAAGAATCAACTTTTTTCATACTTCTTGATTCCATTCCCAATCTATATCTGGGAAAAAAAAATTATCAAATGGATCTTTGTTCTTTTTGTTTTTTTGTTCCTTGTGACAAAAGAATATAATCAAGTACTATTTGGCATGTTGCCAAACAAACCCTTAAATTCCAACGATAAGAAATTCCAGCCAAACTATTAACGTGACATTATTTTTAGTGAGATAAGTACAAAACAATGTCGTTTTGGTGCTAACGTGGCCCCAAAATTGAATTTTAATATAAATATTAATTTAAAAAATTACAAAAAAAGGAAGAAGATCTACAATAGCATTTGGCGAGGGTTCACATAGGCCTCGTCAGTGCCACCCCACTGTCACTAAGAATGACCAATAAAGGTGGGGCAAGGGTCAGTTAGGGGTGGCTAAGCAATGGCCGGCAACCTTGGCCGCCCTTGCCTCGTCATAGCTAGCGGTTGTCCTTGGCCCCTTTGGGTAAGAGTCGACGACCTTTGCTGGATCAAGGGGAGGGTCATGACTGTGACCCTAAATCTAGGTGAGGGCTTGCAAGCTCTCGCCGAAAATCAACCAAAACATTGACCACTACCCAAGGCATGGTAACCTCAGCCAACCCTTGCCTCACTATTGCCGGCCCTTCTCGAGAACGGTGGGGCAATGGTGGCGAGGGTTGTGCAAGCCCTCACCAAACACTTGTTGCTGATCTTTAAATATATATATATATATATATATATATATAATTTAATTTTTGAATTAATAATTATATTAAAATTCAATTTTAGGGCAAAACAACATCATTTTGCATCTTTATTGCTAAATAAGCTTTCCGATGAGCCAATATTATTAAATATAAGTTATGTCAAATTTTCAGCTAGCCTTGCTGGACTTGGCATTTAAGTAACCCGATTTTCAAAAAAAGTACCATTTAAGTGTACTTTTTAAAAATTTTGATACTTAAGTGTCTCTTTATGCTAAGTTTTAGTACTTACATTATACTTCTATCGTGAGGGATGGGCCTATTCTGCTTCATCTCCATCACCAGCTTTTTTTTTTTTTAGGGCGGGGGTGTCAATTTCGCCCACTTTTTCTTGATTATGATCGTCTTGTCAACGGTTATGATGGTCAGACCCCAAGAACAAAAAGATCCATTTTTTAGACGCCACAATCAATCTCTTCTAATATTAACAGTACAAAGCATGAAATTAAACTAGATAACAACAAAGAGAGGAAGAGGGAGAGAGAGACCATTTTGGTCCTAGATGATCGATTTGAGCTATCGCGAGGTTCTGCAAGGACAAGAGAGAACCAAAACCCTAAAACAACAGTACAAATAGAGGAGACGCACCGATTTGGGCGAGGGTTCTCGACCATCACCTAAGGCTGGTGATGCTCACCCATCCCAAGCGAGTGCCTTGCTTGAGGGCTATTGGCCCTTGCTTGGGGTCGATGACTACTGACCCTTTTCGGTGGAGGGCGGTGGCGGTAGCTGACCAGAGAGGCCTTGTGGCTCTCTTGTTTTCACCTTGAGTCCTTTTTCCTTTTTTTTTTGGATAATCATTTTTTTAATCTAATTTGAATATGATTTGACAATATAAAAATAAAAATGTTATGTAGATTAGAGAAAATAATATAAAAAATGTCACATCAACATTTTTTTCTATAGATAAATTGAAGAAGTTTACTAGAATACTTTATTGCAATATTTTGACAATTTTTATGATTTGATCTCATTTTTCGAAAGTTTTAAGATTCGATCTTACTCTCACGATAAGTTCTAGAACTTCTAATATACTTATCGCGGTTTTGCTTTGTTCATGTGAAAACAATCCCAGACCTTGACATAGGCTTTCTGGTTTGAGTAAATTCTTTGCTCCTTGCCCACGTAAATTTCCACTTCTACAATCTTCTTAGTTGGACCGAAATCTTTCAACTCAAACCACCGATACTTTGTCATCAACATGTTAATCCAAGATATATCCTTGGTAGTAATCAGCATACTATCCACACACAAAAAAGTGACTATACAAAGGAAGTATTGGAGAGTTTTACCAAACACGTACATACAATTGTCAAGCAGTTAATCAGGCAATTTTATCAAATCCATGCAACTGTTATACTTACTTCTCAAGAAGTCATAAGTGAGCATAATACTAGTGAGTATCTTACACCACAACCTTGGAGAGTACTCCAAATCATACGTAAATTTCAATAATAAGCATACATAATCTTTCCTTACCATCAGGGACAAAACCCTTTGCCCGATGCATGTAAATATGCTCAATAGATTACCTTGTTAGAAAGCCATTTTGGTATCCAATGCTCTGTCTCTCGATCCATGTTTCTTGCTGATGGTTTTAATTAATATGATGGGCTTAAGTTGGCCCGCCCGCCCACGATGGGCCTAAAAGCCTGGCCCGCAAGATGAGGGCCCATGGAGGAACTGTTGCGATGTGAAATGTTGCATCGTTTAGATATGAGGGGTTATGACTTTTGGGGGAACGTATTACTTCGAAGAGTTCCGTCTCTTGGAGGAGACATATTTAAGAGAGAAAAGAAAAAAAAGGGCAATGTACCTTTTCAGCGCACGTTATTTTTTCTCCCTCTCTCTCCCTCCTAAAAAGCCTAAGAGAACAGTATCCAAAGAAGACGGATCTTTCTCCCCTCCAAGGCAATTGAACATCATCGACAAGAACGGGATAAGTTTTTCTTCCACATATCAGCGTCAGTGTTTAGTCTGTGGATACAAGGTACGTTCATCTATGTGATGTGCAGTAGGATCGGTGATACATGTGTTATTCTCGGGCTCATCTTCCGCATTTGATTTAGGGATTCGATTTAGTGTCGAATCCGGTTTCTGGGAATCAGAAAATTCCAACATTGGTATCAGAGCCCCTGTTCATGTTTCCCGACCCTTTTTATTGCTTTTGATTAATTTTTTGGTCAAAAAAAAAATTGAAGAAAATCAATTTTGGTCAATCAGGGACGGAAAAACTCGACACCCGTGTACTGTGCGCCCTGTTTCGTGATTTTGTGCAAGTCGAAATTCGTTTTTGATAGTGCAGGGATGAAGCTCTCGTCAATATGAGAAAAATGAGTCGCGGATCGCCGCCGAAGGCCGCCTGATGGGTCACCACGCGCGGCCGGAACGTAGCACGCGCCGATTCGGTCCCCCACTGAAACGCGCGCGAACGCGCCATTTCGCCCAGGTGCGTGCGACACACGCGCGCGCAAAACGGCGCGCCGTTTCGGCCCCTAGCGCGTGCCGCGCACGTGCCGGTCGGTTCGTCCGACCAGTCTAACCCGACCCAACCGGCCCGACCCGACCCGGCGACCGACCCGTCCAACCTGGTTGACCGTTGACTTGACCGTTGACCGTTGACCCAAAAAAAATATGTGTTTCTTTTTCAATTATGTCTATGTGGATTATATGTAATCCATTTTTTGTTTTACATTTGTTGCAGGAACAATACCTCCCCGTAAGCCGCGCGCATCTGTGCGCATAATGTTAGATGAACAAAAGGAAAGGCTTTCAAGGTTGATAGTCGATTTGAATGGTTATCGATGGGAGAGTGAGGACATAATTAATCATGTCATAGAGGTCAACAACAAAATTCAAGAACTCATTTGGAACGGTTATCCGATGCCAGATATTCAGATGGTGCGATTCTTTATGAACACTCTTCCACCATAATGGCAATGAGTGTTGAATCGCCTATGGGAGGTCAAAGGTTTTACTAGATATAAGGAGCTAGTAATGGAATTTGTGGATGAATATCATCGGGTTGGAGCCACAAAGACTGCGACCCAAGGAATGTCTTCGATTAAGCCAGGAATGAATGTGCGTAGGAGAAATCCTAAGGGATATCCGTCCGTTTTTCCGTGGCTGATGGTTTTAATTAATATGATGGGCTTAAGTTGGCCCGTCCGCCCACGATGGGCCTAAAAGCCTGGCCCGCAAGATGAGGGCCCATGGAGGAACGGTTGCAATGTGAAAGGTTGCATCGTTTAGATATGAGGGGTTATGACTGGAATTTATGGATGAATATCATCGGGTTGGAGCCACAAAGACTGCGACCCAAAGAATGACTTCGATTAGGTCAGGAATGAATGTGCGTAGGAGAAATCCTAAGGGATATCCGTCTGTTTTTCCGTGGCTGTCGAGAATGCCTGAAAATTTTACAGAGAAAAAGAAAAATAAGTTGAACCAAGTAGCAGCTTTCCCTATTAGTAGTATGATGCATTGGTTTTAGATGTTATGGCTAGTCTTTATTTAGTGTTCTTTGTGGACATTTTATATTATGTTTTCTACCTGATTGTTGTTGATGTAGCAACTAATATGTTAGTTATATTATGTGAAAGCATTATTATTATATCATTGTTGGATGTCAAATATTATTTGCTTTCTGTTGTTGTTAACTACTATGGGTAGTTCATAGAAGTTTTTGTAGCTTCATAGAATTTACTTTGCAAGGACAATTATATTAATGATAGTTTAAGTTAGGATTTTTGGAGCATGATTGGAAACATAGTGACCTTTTGATTCTGAAACCTTACTTAAAATTATTAATTAATATGATGGGTTTGTGCAAAATAGATGCATAAGTGATAGGCATTAATATTTCGTGCATATATGTCTGATATGTTCAGATCGATGGATTCAGCAACTAAAAACATAATAGCTGATTTGAACAAAGAGGACAAATTGAACGGCAAGAATAGTGAAATATTGAATATAAGAATTCAATATGTGCTGGAAAAACAAAAAGCACTAAAAGCTCTTGACCATGTTATGGAAGATCTTGAGGATGCCATGCGCCACCTTGAGATAGCTGATCATCGCCTTAAGGCATTTGAGCAGGATACAGATATTTGCTGTGTTGCTTTAAGCTCAGAAGGGGCTTCAAGCTCTAAGCGCAAGCGCATTGATTCGTTCAATATGTGGGAAAGCAATGGATTAAGTCCTTCTTGCAAGAAACTAAGAATTAACCAACAAAAGAGAGGAAAACGTCCTCATGTGAAGAATATCTCAAGAGTGAAATGTTACAACTGTGACCAGATGGGTCACTATGCCCGCGATTGTCGCGAGCCAAGAAGGTACACACCATTTGTACTATTGGGAACTTTGCATATGTGTCAAGTTTTGTATTATTGACTGAATCTAATCCTTTGTGGACTGTAGATTCAGGAGCGACAGACCATGTAGCGAAGGATAGAGAATCCTTCGTAGAATTTCAACGAGTTGCGACTAGAACTAAGTGGATCTATGTAGGAAACAACTCCAGAGCTGAAGTAAAAGGAATTGGCACCTGCCAACTAAACATGCGTGGTGGACGCACTTTATTCCTACATGATGTATTTGTATGCTCCGGAGATTCGTCGAAATTTAGTGTCTATTTTAATGTTTGTTAAGTTTGGTTTTAATGTGAACTTCCATAATAGAGGTGTGGATTTGTTTTTGGATACAAATTTCTATGGTTGTGGTTATTTTCTGGATGGTTTCATTGTATTAGATATTGAATATGTTAATGCAAATGTTTGTTATTTCCTTCTCACGTTTCCTAATTCATATGATAATGATGTGAATTTGTGCCATGCTAGACTTGGTCATATTGGCCAACAACATATGAATAGACAGCCAAAGAGGGCTTGTTAGGCAATATTGAAAGAGTCGATTTGCCCATATGTGAGCATTGCCTAGTAGGGAGAACAACAAGGAAACCATTAGGAAAAGGTAAAAGAGCTTAACTTCCTCTGCATTTAATCCATCCTCGTCTGTGGTCCAATGAATGTGAAAGGAAGGCATGGGGCTGTTTATTTCATCATTTTTATAGATGTTTATACTCGATTCGGATATGTCTATTTGATTTATCATAAATCTGAAGCATTAAGTTGTTTCAAAAGGTTTATGAACTTGGTAGAAAATCAAATAGACAAGAAAATAAAAGTATTAAGATCCGATCGAGGTCGAGAATATTTATCTGATGAGTTTAGAAAATTATTTGATGAAAAAGGAATAGAAAGACAGTTATCTATTCCATATACTCCTTAACAAATTGGTGTTGCAGAGAGAAGAAACAGAACCCTACTAGAAATGGTTAGGTCCATGATGGCGCATGCTAACTTACCTATTACCTTTTGGAGTGATGCGTTGTTAACTGCTGCCTATATACTTAACCGAGTGCCTTCCAAATCAGTTACTTCTACTTCATATGAGTTATGGACAGGTAGAAAACCTGACTTAAGTTTTCTTAAGCCATGGGGTTGTGCTGCCTATACTCATGAACCCTCTCACAAGTTTGGGAAATTGGGTCCCAGAGGAAAGAATAATATTTTCATAAGATACTCCGAACACTTGAAATGGTATGTGTTCATAGGTGAGCAGGAAAGTGGGAGTATAACTGAATTTGAATCATGTGATGTCACATTCTCTAAGAATGAATTTCTTAAGAAGGGCGAAATAGGTGAAGATTACTCCCTATTTGAAAACCTTGGATCAAGATAATGATATTAGTGGAGTTCGTCCAAGTGGGAGTAATATGGGAAGTGATGAATTGAATTCTACTCATTCTCAATTACAACCACATGATGAGACGACATCATCATTATCTAATCCTAGTGGGAGCATAATGGGGAATGATGTGCAAAGTGTACAATCTCCCATACGGCGAACAAGTCGCAAAAAGTATTCCCCGTTGACGTTTTGACATTGAAGGGGAAACTTTTATGATTGCCCCACAAGATGAGGATGAGCCAAGAAATATACATGAGGCTCTAAGCTGCCCTAGTAAGGAAAAATGGATGCATGCAATGAGAGAGGAAATGGAGTCAATGAAGTCAAACCATGTTTAGGAACTGGTTGATCTTCCAAAAGGATGCAAAGCTATTGGGAACAAGTGGGTTCTCAAAATAAAGCGTAAAGCTGATGGCTCGATAGAAAAGCATAAGGCTCGCCTTGTGGCGAAGGGGTATAATCAACAGGAATGAATTGATTATGAAGAAACATTTTCTCCTGTAGTGAGATTTACCTCGATTCGCATTATTCTGGCAATAGTGGCTAGCATGGATCTTGAGTTACATCAAATGGATGTAAAGACTGCTTTCCTCAATGAAGAATTAGAAGAAGAAATATATATGGAACAACCTGCTGGTTTCATAATGAAAGGCCAAGAAGAAAATGTGTGTCGACTTTTGATATCGATATACGGCCTAAAGCAGTCATTGAGACCATGGTATATACGTTTTCATAATGCTATAATGGCGTATGATTTTACAATGATTGATGAGAATCATTGTGTATATATCAAAAGATCCGAAGATCAATTTGTGATCATATCATTATATGTTGATGATATACTAATTGCCGGAAGCAATATGGAGTTTATTAATACTGTCAAGAGTTGGTTGTCTTCCAACTTTGAGATGAAGGATATGGGTGAGGCTGCATACATTTTTGGAGTTAAGATTTCAAGAGATCGTTCGAAGAGATCGTTATCTCTTTCGCAAGAAACATATATAAATAAGGTTCTTGAACGATTTCGTATGCAAGATTGTAAACCCATTGATAATCCTATTGCTAAAGGTGAAGGATTGACCCATAGACTGTGTCCAAGGACTCCACAAGAGAATGAACAAATGAAACATGTTCCTTATGCTAGTGCTGTTGGGAGCTTGATGTACGTTATGATGTGTACAAGACCTGACATATGTTTTGTAGTTGGAATGGTGAGTAGATACCAATCCAATTCAGGTCAAGCACATTGGAAAGCCGTTAAGAGAATACTGAGGTGTCTAAAGGGAACTGCTGATTATACGCTGAGTTATCAAGGAAATGATCTGCGACTCGAAGGCTATTCTGAAACTAATTAGGGAGGAGATTTAGACGAAAGGAAATCTACCTCTAGGTTTGTTTTCTTATTGAATAATGGCACCATATGTTGGAGCAGTAAGAAACAAACGTGTATAGCCTTGCCCACGATGGAAGCTGAGTTCGTGGCATTACCAGCAGTAATACAAGAATGAGTTTGGCTTAAGAGATTTTTGGATCATTTAGGTGTTATTGAGAAAGCTGCAAATCCATTATTAGTTAATTGTGATAGCCAAGCAGCTATGCGTACACCAAAGATCCAAAATATCATGGCAAGACCAAACATATAGATACCAAGTATAACTTTGTCAAAGATATGGTTGCACGAAAGGATGTGAACTTACAGTACATATCTACGCATAGAATGGTTGCATATCTTATGACAAAGCCAATACCTAGAGATGTGTTTTGTGGTCATGTAAAATCTCTATGATTGCGTAGAGTTTGATGTACTGGATATTGTAATTTCCCTAAGTTGTTCACATTTAATGAATTTGTGTTTTCATCATTAGTGCCTATGAATCTTTGTTTGACATTTATGCATCTTAATGCTCAGTGCATTACATTAAGTTGAGAAAGTATGTCGGACAGATATAAGATTAGCCCACTCACACGGGTAATCGCCTCTATTTACTATGTGATAAATAGAGATGAGACGGTTTTTAAGCTTATTATCTAGGTGATAACCGAGAGCTCAAGCTTAAAATATATATGTCGTCTTAACTAAGTGTTAAGATGAGGACATGATATGTACTATGTCCGAAAGTAAAATACCCCACATATTTTACTTTATCTGTCTAAGATGCCAGATGTGAGTTCTGATGAATTTTGTGAACAAGTAGATACGTGAACTCAAGTTAGACATTGGATATGTCTGAACTATCATCTGTACGGTATTGATGGTGTAGACATACGCTCCATGGGAAAGGACTTAATACCGTAATATGTATTTCATACTACATATGCATATGGCGACCAATAAGAGTGGCAAAAGTTTGATCTCAACTTTTATGCTGTATGAGACTCTTGAGGAAAAGAGTTCCTCAATTTAGTGCCATCATGACTCTTACTTATTCTCAAGATTTCTATTCAATGATTGCTATCTTAGGATGTTGCCAATGATCATGAATTGATTCGATCTAATGGGAAATTTCTAGAAAAGCAAGTTGAACTGAAATTGAGAGTTTGAAGGAAAGAGGAAAATCGGATTTAGAGAATCACATTGTAGTTTTGTATTCACTAGTCGACCAATTATGACTGTCTTTGGGACAATCATAATTGTGAATACAATAAATATATCATTTTTTAAAAGAGATCAAGAGAGATATAAATGTGATCGATCGATCTAGGGTACTGCATACTAAATTTACTCGGAATGTGATGCCTATTATGAGCTGCTATATATTCCTAACAGATGTATGGCAATGAGCTCTCAAAGTATGCTGGTCGCACGGACTATTCACCATTATGAATGTTGCAATGAGGAAAAGAGGATTCTGTTCGGCCCACAATGTCAAGTGGGAGTAGATGGATTTTCAATTAATGGGCCTAAGTAGGGCCTGTCCGCCCACGTTGGGTTTTTTGCCCACCATGTGCGAGTGGAAGATGATGGTTTTAATTAATATGATGGGCTTAAGTTGGCCCGTCCGCCCACGATGGGCCTAAAAGCCTGGCCCACAAGATGAGGGCCTATGGAGGAACGGTTGCTATGTGAAAAGTTGCATCGTTTAGATATGAGGGGTTATGACTTTTGGGGGAACGTATTACTTTGAAGAGTTACGTCTCTTGAAGGAGACGTATTTAAGAGAGAAAAGAAAAAATGGCAACGTACCTTTTCAACGTACGTTCTTTTCTCTCCTTCTCTTTCCCTCCTAAAAAGCCTAAGAGAACAGTATCCAAAGAAGACGGATCTTTCTCCCCTCCAAGGTGATTGAACATCATCGACAAGAACAGGATCAATTTTTCTTCCTCATATCAGCGTCGGTGTTTAGTCTGTGAATACAAGGTACGTTCGTCTATGTGATGTGCCTTAGGATTGGTGATACATGTGTTATTCCCGGGCTCGTCTTCCGCATTTGATTTAGGGATTCGATTTAGTGTCGAATCCGGTTCCTGGGAATCAGAAAATTCCAACACTTGCAACACTTTTATAGTGAAAAGGGGTGCCGCAGCTTTTATAAGATACTTCCTGAACAACTCACAGCTGCCATACTTCCAAATTTAATAGCAGATTTTTAGAAGTTACATCACCCAATTTTGATATACTGCAGTTGAAAAGCATATACCATTAAGGGGTTAGCTACAGCTATACCAAATGGACTCTAACTCTGAGCTATGAATAGGAATCAAAGCAAGTAAAGAACAATTGAGCTATTTCTAATATTCGGTTCAAAGAAACCACTAAAGCCAACAAACGAAGCTCATTTTAAGCTATGGTGATAAGTCTGGCCTATAGAGTACCCGTTCTTAAATTGGTAGTACAGCCAATTATTTTCTTCCTTTGAGTTGGTTCCTCAAGCTCTCGACCATGTCGTTCTCAAGAGACTAAATGTCTTCATAGCTGCCGCCACTGAGTAGAGTCCACGCCACACATCGCATCCCCTGTAGTGGATGCCTTATCTACTAAATCAGTTTCTTCAACAGCCAGAAGAGCAGAACCAACAAAATCAATGCAGAGCTGAACTTGTTGGACTTCTCTCCTGGCTCTGTTGATAGCGATAGAGTCCTTCTCTTCATGTGGTGTTTAGGGGTAAGCAAAAGGAAGCGACCAGTTCTGGACGATTCCTGAGGCATGGGTCTTGTTCCTGGTTCTGAAAAATTGGAATTGGTGATTTTTGGTCCGGTTCTTGGTTCCATGTGTGGAACCGCCCATCTGGACCCCTGCCAAGTCAACAAGAAGATTCAGGAATCTCTATGGCAAAGAAAATAAGGACCCCTGCCCTCGGTTCTCTTTTGGGTTCTTCGAGAGACTGTTTTCTATATGCTTGTATATAATGATGAGAACTCGCAAGCTTTGTGTCTCGAAGCAGTACGCATTCAAGAGATGCCCTTGTCTGTAGGTGATTGAACCATTTAAGATAATATAACCCTCCTTACTGCAGCAGACTCAAGACTCTACCCCGTTCCATTTGCAAGTTGTGCAATTTATGGAGGTTGAATCTCATCCGATGTTCCTCACTAGAAGCATAGCCGAGTGGCACTGGAAACTTGAAGAGTTTAAAGAGCTAGACCTAAAATGGTTCGCAAGTCTCAGAAAACTTCCAATACGTTTTGTCAAACCGCTGAATCTTCGGCAATTACTCAGGTGCGACTAGTCTATCCACATGCTATATATGGAATGAGGACATTTACTAATATATGCACTGTCATAATTCCAGGCAAGCCTAGAGGGCGCTGGTGCCGAAGCGTTAATAGGACTAAAAAATTTGGAAGCAAAATTCAAGATCCTTCACTTGGAGCATGTGAATCAGCTGGATACACCGCTCTTGGATGAAAAGTCTGGTCTAAAAGCCTCGGTGCTTAATTGGCAATTTGAAATGGTCATTTCTTATATTAAACAAGAGCCACAAAATTCACTGTTGGTCCATTTTGTCCTCTTGTCTTCTCTTTCAACTCTGCGAGTTTAAAAACTAAATGGAACAAACAAAGTTGAGGTGAAAAAAAAATTGAACAAACAAAAAAAATAAAATTAAAGACAACAATGAATAATAATCAGCATTTACAAACTACAGTAGTCATTACTCAAAATACTTAGAGTGCATTTATTTGGGGGAAAACCTAATGAAAAAGGAAAATATTTTCGGGGAAATCATATTATAGAAAAAAAGGATAATTTTCTTTTATTCGGTGATAAATGATCAAGAAAACGTTTTTTGGTATTTGGATTTTATTTGGAAAATGATTTTTATTTAATGCCTTATTTTAACTGAAAAAATTGAATTTGTAACGATTTTTTATTTTCCCTTCTCCCTCCAACCCACCTGTCCACTTCACCCATTGCTCCCTCCTCTCCACCACCACCGCTACTGCCATCTCCGACGATTTCGCCTCCCTTAGCACCAACTCTGTCCCCCGAAGCTCGACCAATCTCGAGCTCAAAGCTTAGTCAAGCTTGAAGCATAGGCGTGGGCTGGCGAGCTCAAGCTGACTGGGCTTAGTTGAGCTCTAGCTATCTAATTTGGTGGGGTCAAGCCTCACTGGCCCATGCCTGTGGCTAGTTACCTGCCTTGCTAAGGCCCAGCGTTCGGTCGAGGGAGAAATAAAAAGAGAAAGAAGGAAAAAAAAAAGAACTAAAAATAAAAAAATTCAAGAGGAACAATTTTTGAAGGGTTTTCATCTCTTTAGGTTTAGGAATTTACTTTCTTAAATTTATGCATAAATAATTTCGGTGACCGTAAACTAGTCATTTTTTGTGAACCAAATGAATGAAAGTCCAGAAAATCAATCCTCAAAAAATAATTTCACCCAAACAAATGCTTCCTTAGAGAGTCATTTGGGATAGTACTAACACTAGACTATATTAAATGCTATTAACACTAGGCTATATTAAATGCTACCGCAACTAGAAATTTTCATTATTGACCCAAATGCCATTTGAGGACAAGATATTTATTGTATTGTCAAAATTATTCAGGTTTACATGGATTTCTTTTCCATATCAAATAGATTAAAAGAAAGCGACATAACATACTCGAATTGTCAAAAACATACAAAATTTAACTCTTTATTTGTATATATATGTGAACTTCCCCATCCAAAAGCCAATGGGTGCAATGATAAGTGGAAATATCATCCTATGACAATATCATGAGCAAATCCTTGGAGAGGTGACTCTCACGGTTTTAGGAGGTCTGTTGATCTCCATTGAAAATGTTAATTAAAGGCTACTATTCATCTCCTTGTACCGCCCAACAAGACCTTCTCATGTGGCCAAACTTGTACTAAGCAAATGCCGACCAACTTCGAGATCCAGATGCATCCTTTACTCATATCATTAAATTGTTCCAAGCCAACCAAAATGTTTCGATCTTAATCCAAAAAAATTGATGTATTTATCATCGGGATTATTGGGATTAATTGTATGCATTTGAGTACTTTGATCAACATGTCTCTCAATTCTTCCATTCTTTTTATCTTGTACACCACGTTTTGCTTAACATCAGGTCTCACTTCTTCAATCTTTTCAAGTTTTCGACCAAAGTATGTTAGATAACGGTTATCTTGAAACCAAGCCCTCATCATTGGCTACATAACATCACCCAATCATTGTTTGGTTCTCCCAATGAATCCACCAACTGCCAACCATGTTCGGTATGATCATTTGATGCAAAAACATACCACAAAGAAGACGAATCAATCACGTCATAAACATCAACACAATTTCAGAATCAATTCACAAGAACCAATATAACAACCTCTGGATTATTGGGATCGGTTATTTGCATTCGAGAGCTTTAAGTTGTTGGATAAATTCTCTTCAGGTATTTTGAAGTTGACAAAACATTTTCCTCAATCTAGTCTGAAGACTTACAGACTCTACTGGCAAAGTCTGAAGATCAAAGTCTGAAGCTAACAAGACTCATGTTTCAAAGTCTACTCTCATTGACAGTCTCCAGACCAACTTCTATTATGATCTTATATGGTTTTTACTCTAACAGCTAGAGAATATATTTCTACTGGATTCAGCACTAGAAGATCTTACTTTCGTATTCTAATATGTATAGATTCTCTAAAGATTTCACAACTTATAATTGGAAGGATCTACTTATGGAAACCAAGATCCCAATTGTATGGGCGAGCAGGATTGATGGGCTATCAACACTTACCTTAAAGAGCTCGAGATCTCTCTAATTGATTCTGTCCAACGGGTTGATTGGAAGAACTTCTTTGGAAGGTGCCAACGGTATTGAAGGCATGAAGAAGTATATAAGAGAGATGCTCCAGTTGTTGAAGGGTGCCGGATAGAAGAATTCCAAAGTCTGAATCTCCTTTTCTATTTTGCGATCTTATTCTTCGAGCGTTATATGTAATCAAAAGAGAGATCATATTGTGGTGAGACCTTGAGGAAGTGTAGTAGAGCTTGTATACTATGGACTCAAGAGCGTGAGACTGTAATCACTCTTTTTGATTCTTAGTGAAATCCAGCTAGAAGGGCTGTCCATGCGGGAGAGTGGACGTAGGCTTGGTCTAAGCCGAACCACTATAAATCTGGATTAAATTGTTAAAATTGCTTTAATCACCTATTCACCCCCCTCTAGGTGCTAATTCTAGTCCTAACAATTGGTATTAGAGCTTGTGTACTCGTTCATAAGAAGTGTCTTTACTTCTGAGTAAAAGATCTATGGCTAGTATGTTGCCTACATGGTTGGTTAAAGGTCAAAGCAATACCAGACCTCCATACTTTGATGGAAAAGACTACAGCATATGAAAAAATAAGATGAAGGCATTCCTAAGATCGAAAGATCCTTTGGAATGGGAAGTTGTTGATAAATGAATCATTCCTGCTGCTGCATCAGAATCGGAGAGAGGAAAAGAAACTGCTAATCCCACTCTTCTGACTCAAGAAGAAATCACCAAGAGACAGACTATTGACGCCAAAGCTATTTACTCTTTATATTGTGCTTTATCCCCTACTGAGTATAACAGAATATCTTCTTGTGATACAGCAAAAGAAGTCTGGGATAGGCTTCACATTACCTATGAAGGAACTGATCGTGTGAAAGAAACGAGGATCAATATTCTTTTGGGATAATATGAAGTCTTTAAGATGAGATCAGGAGAATCAATAACTGACATGTTTAGTCGCTTTACTGAAATTGTGAATGGTCTTGAATATCAGGGACATCCAATCTCAGGACATATTAAGGTCAACAAACTCCTACGAGGACTCTCTAAAGACTGGAATTACATAAAAACCTCAATAAGAGAGACGCAGAGGATTGCTCCACTCTCTGTAGACGAACTGGTTGTGACTCTTCAATCTTATGAAGTGGAACAGACCAACGAAGAGGAAGATTCAAAAGGTAAGAAATCTATTGCCTTAAAGTCTAATGACTATTCTGATGCTACAGACTCTGAAGAAGATCTAGATGATGAAGAACTGGCACTCATGATAAATAGATTCAGAAAGTTGAACAGAAAATGAAGGAAATTCAATTGGAAGAAACAAAGCTCTCAAAGGTTTCAAAACAAATCAACAAAGGAAGATGATTCTAACAAAGAAGTGACTTGCTTTGAATGCAAGAAAAAGGCACACATCAGACCCAACTGTTCTCTGTTAAAGAAGAGAAAATGAAAGACTGAGAAATACAGGAAGGCACTCAAAGCAGAGACTTGGAGTGATACTGAATGTGAAGAAAGTGATAACGATTATGCCAATATCTGTTTAATGGAAAAATCAGATTCAGACTCAAACCTTGATTCAGACACAGACTCAGACAGTGAACTCGAGGTTAGTAACCTGAAAATTCCTGTCAATGTTTCTAAATATATTGATGAACTTTGTCTTAGTCTAAAAACCTCTCTCAAGAGGATCTCCGAATTAAAAAGAGAAAATTCTACATTGAAGCAACTGGATAAACTTATGAAAGAAAAGTTTGAAAAGTTGGAAAAAGACTTTGTTGTTGTGAAAGAAAACTCAGACTTTATTTCAAATGAAAATAATCTTTTGAAAAATGATATTACTAACATATCAAAAAGATTTTCAAATGGTTCTGAAAAGTTGGATAAGATTCTTTCGATACAAAGACCATACTTTGATAAGTTAGGTCTTGGTATGACTTCTGAAACTATTCCACTAATTGATTTCCCAAAGGTAAAAGAAAGAATCAAACAGAGACCAGCCAGAATTATTTATAAGAATCATTTCTAGAAAGTTTTTGTAAAACCTGTTGGCAGAAATGCTTTGAAATGTTCCAAGTGTAAAAGCTTAGAACATTTTGAGAAAGAATGTCCTTTGGTTTGGAGACCTGTTAAAAGGAGCTGGGCTAAGACTGTCTATTGTTCTAACACTTCTTGACCCAAGATGATATGGGTACCAAAGAGAGCTTGAATTCGTGTTAATTGCAGGTTACTATCAAAAGGAAGATTAAATGGTATCTTGATAGTGGCTGCTCAAGACATATGACAGGAGACTCAAGTTGCTTCATAAAACTTGTCTAGATAGACGGAGGAAAAGTTTCCTTTGGTGGTAACAACAAAGGAAGAATTACTGGTCAAGGAACAGTAAAGATTGGAAGTTTGTCAATCAATAATGTTTCCTTAGTTGAAGGATTAAATTACAACTTGCTTAGTTGTAATGGTAACATAAGTCAGTTGTGTGATACTGGTTTCAAGATCAACTTCCAGGAAGAAACGTGCTATGGAATCAGTAAAGACTTTACTCAATCTTTTACTGGACGAAGACATGGAAATATTTATCTTTTGGATGTGAATCAAGAAAGATCACAGTGCTTAATATCAGTTTAAGATGAAGCTAATCTATGGCACAAAAAGCTAGGCCATACCACTATGAAGCAAATCAACAAGATCTCTACCAAGAAACTTGTTCGAGGATTGCCTATTCTCAATTACTCAAAGTCTGATCTATGTACACCATGCATAATGGGTAAACAGGTTAGAAACTCTTATAAATCAATAAATAAAGTTTCCACTAATCATGTACTGCAGCTTCTGCATATGGATTTGTTTGGACCTACCAGAACGCAAAGCATTGGTGGAAAAAGGTTCTGTCTAGTAATTGTGGATGATTACTCACGATTTACTTGGGTCTACTTTCTTTCAAGTAAGTCAGAGACTTTCTCTCTCTTTTCAAAGTTTGCTAAGAAAGTGCAGAATGAGAAATGTCACACTATCTCGAGCATTCATACAGACCATAGAGGTGAGTTTGAAAATCAAAACTTTACTAAATTTTGTGATGAATTTGGTTTTCAGCACAAATTCTCCTCTCCATATACACCAGAACAGAATGGGGTTGTGGAAAGGAATAATATGTCTTTACAAGAAATGGCAAGAACTCTTTTAATTGGAAATCAAATTTCTTCAAGGTTTTGGGCTGAAGCTGTCTCAACTGCTTGCTATATTATAAACCGAGTGTTTTTAAGGCAAATTCTTGAGAAAATCCCTTATGAAATTTTTAAAGGAAATAAACCAATAGTTTCTTATTTTCAAGTATTTGGTTGCAAATGTTTTATTCTAAAGAATGCAAATGATCGTGTTGGTAAGTTTGAAGAGAAATCAGATGAAGGATTCTTTCTTGGTTACTCAACTACAAGCAAAGCCTTTAGAGTATTCAACAAGAAGACTCAGACTATGGAAGAATCAATGAATGTCAAATTTCAAGACTCTCCACAAATTCAGCAAATTTAGACTGAAGATTCATAATCTGTTCCAGACACTGCTAGATCTACCTCCATTGAAGCAGTTACTATTTTAGAATCGGTACAACAAGCTACTGATGAAGATTCTACTCAATAAAAAGATCAACAATCTATCAGACTGACTAGTAACTGGAAGCACAAGTCTAGTCATCCTGAAGAACTCATTATTGGAAACATTAATGAGGGAATTCGAACAAGATCCAAAAGGTGAGAAGAGTCTAGTGATGTTGCTCTTATTTCTGAAATAGAACCCAAAAATATTGAAGAAGCTTTAGCTGATGAAAGCTGGATTGAAGCAATGCAAGAAGAGCTCAGACAATTCAGTATTAACGACGTATGGGAATTGACTCATAAACCAAAAGGTTAATCAGTTATTGGAGCTAAATGAGTTTTCAGGAACAAAGTTGATGAAAAAGGCAAAGTAACGAGAAACAAAGCAAGACTCATGGCTAAAGGATACACGCAAGAAGAAGGGATAAACTATGATGAGACCTATGCTCCAGTAGCAAGGTTAGAAGCAATCAGATTACTACTTGCTTTTGCTTGTTATAAGAATTTCAGGTTATTTCAAATGGATGTCAAAAGCGCATTCCTGAATGAATTTATTCAAGAAGAAGTCTACGTGGAACAACCTCCTGGATTTGAAGACTCAAATAAACCAGACTCAGTGTTCAGACTGAAGAAAGCTTTATATGGATTGAAACAAGCTCCTCGAGCTTGGTATGAAAGGCTAAGTAATTTCTTAATTCATAATGGCTTTTCTAAAGGAAAGGTAGACACTACTTTGTTTATTAAAAAGGAAGGTAAAAGTTTTCTACTTGTTCAGATTTATGTTGATGACATTATATTCGGATAATGTAATGAGACTTTGTGCAAGAAATTTTCTAAGTCTATGCAGGATGAATTCGAGATGAGCATGATGGGTGAACTATCCTTTTTCCTTGGTCTACAAGTGAAACAACTAAAGGAATGAATATTGAAATATGCAAAAGAACTTGTTAAAAAGTTCGGTATGGAAAATTGCAAAAAGACTGACATACTAATGTCAAGTTCCTTGAAGATAGACAAAGATGAAGCAGGGAAGAAAATCGACGAAAAGTTATACAGGAGTATCATTGGTTCACTTATTTATCTTACTACATCCAGACCTGACATATTATTTAGTGTTTGCATATGCGCTAGGTTTCAATCTGATCCTAAAGAATCTCATCTAAGTGCTGCTCAACGTATCATTAAATATGTTGCTACTACTGCTAAGATTGGTCTATGGTATCCCAAAGAATGAGACTTTACTCTTCTTGGTTATTAAGACGCAGATCTTGCAGGTTATAGAGTTGAAAGAAAAAACACTTCAGGTACTTGTCAATTGCTTGGAAACAGGGCAGTATCTTGGTTTTCAAGAAAACAAAGTATTGTGGCTCTTTTAATAGCTGAAGCAGAATACGTATCCCTTGGAAGTTGCTGTTCTCATATACTATGGATAAAACAACAACTACAAGACTTTGGCATTGAAGATTCTTGCACAGAGATAAAATGTGACAATACCAGCGCAATCAATCTTACAAAGAATCCTATCCTACATTCAAGAGCAAAACATATTGAGATTCGACATCATTTTATAAGAGATCATGTTCAAAACAAAGAAGTCTTGATACAATTCATAGACTCAAATAATCAACTGGCAGACATATTCACAAAGCCACTTGAGAAAAGCTTGTTTGAGTCTATTCGCTCAAGACTCAATATTTTATCTCTTGAAGAATGTTGAAGCTCAGACTCAGAATCTAAAGTCTGACAGAGTATCAGACTCAAAAGGTTGTAGACTGAAAATACCAATCGGCGTGACTGTAAGTTCATTTACTTAAACTGTTTTTTCGAAAAGGTAAGATTGTCTGTTTATCTCTAATTGAGCTTATTGAGGCAGTTAAATTTTTTTAAAAAATGGTAGTTATCGATTTATTAAGGCAGTTATTTTTTAAAAAGGAAATTCATAATATTTCCAAAATTGCGACGCTTGAGTTACCCCATATCAGTTATCTTTTATATACTCCTTCTCCTTCGTTTTCACTTTACCCAGAAACCCTAGTTCAAAAGCTTTTCACTCCTCTGTATTTTTCTCTCCTAAATTTCTACGTCTCAAAGCTTTTAACTTTCTTGCGACACAAGCGTGAAAGTTTCTCCAAGAAAGCGACAATGTCTTACCAAAGGAAATCCTCAAGGATAGCAAATAGGGGACCACAGGGCTCTGGTGAGGGGCCTACGCACTTCGATCTCACAGAAGAAAGTGACTTTCCAACAGAACAGACTCCTCAACGATCTCAACAGCGTACTTCCTCAACTAGACCTCATGATCGTCGCCCTCAAGATGCAGAAGAAGTTCTTGAAGATATTGAACCTGTAAGATCACTCAAGCCTACTTTATTTATAGGCTTTACTCTGCATTGAAGGAATGAGGTTCTGCAATGACCTTTATTGATGAATTTCTGAAAGAAAAAGGTTATACAAATGAGACACATTTTCTCACTGTAATGGAGAGATCAGGCATTGTTCCTCCTGGAACGGCAGCAAAAGCCTTTGCAAACTTTCCCAGTGACCCTAGGTTTAGTAGTGTAAATCAACCAGAGGGAAAGGATGATGATGAGAAAATGTTTATACATTTTAAACCTTGGATGGGTGTGGCTGCAAACCTTCGAGGAAAGAAGGATGAACTGTTTCGATCAGACGGACACAGAAAGATGTATGAGAAACTGCTGAAGCGTGGGGTGATGAATCCACGGACGGTGGATTTTGATTTTCTGGATTTATTAAGCATCAATCTGAGAGAGAAGTTTGAGAAACTTCAATTTCATAAGTTCTGTATTGAATGTGATGTGGCTTATTCTGAATTAACAGCATATTTTTATTCCAATCTCAGTTTCCTTGATGCGAATAGCTTTTCATTCAGTGTGAGAGATAGAGAATATGTTGTTGATACGGACACTCTGGCAGATGTAATTGGTGTGGAAAGAGGTGCTTTCCAATCAATTTCTGTGTATGTAAGTCATGCAACTCTAGAACTTGTGAGAGACCGAATTGCTGAAGGTCGTCTTTCCTACTCCAGGATGAATGCAACAAACACTATGCTTCACAAGATAGTGATCAACTATCTTAGACCGAAATCAACATCAAAGACAGATGTATCCATCTCAGAGGCTAAGTTGATGTATGCAATCAAGATTGGTCTTAATTTCTCTCTGCCACACACTATCATGTTTCACATGTACAGGTCCATGGCAAAGGACAAGGGAAAACTCCCTTATGCTGCTCTCATCACTCGTCTTTTCAAACACCTGAACATTCAGCCTCCTCACATTCTCTCTGTGAAGACTATTGATAAAATGGTCATCGGACTGAGGATGATAACAAAGATGCGTCTGAAAAAACTCAGCAAGAAGCTGGAGCAGTTCAAGGAGAAGACTCCTATTAAGTTCAGACCAGACTCTTCTGCGGCCAAAAGAAAAGGAAAGGAACCGGTGACTAGTCCTATCAAGAAGAGAAGGGCAATCATCTTGGAAGATGAAGATAATGAGGATGCTTTACCCATCTCTGCTCTTGTCTCTCAATTTTCTGCACCTGTTTCAGCTGTTCCAGAACAACATTTTGCAGAAGAGAAAGAAGAACAGAAAGAAGAACAGAAAGAAGAAGAGAAAGAAGAAGAGGAAGAGGAAGAGGAAAAAGAAGAACAATGGGACGAACCGGCAAAAACAGATTCTCCAGCAGAAAAAGAGGATCAACAACAACCTGTCACTGAGGAAACTCCTCAGAAAGAATAGTACTTTTCTCCTCTAGAAGACATTGAAACAGGGGGAGATACCCAAAGAGAATGTACTCCTCTTCTACTGACTTTTACAGAGGGATATATCCAAACAAGTGTTAGTCGATCACCTCCTGATGTAGAAGATGTTTATGCTGCTCAGTTTCCTGAGGGAGAGGCATCATCTCCAAATACTGATCTCCCTGCTGATATTCATACTGGCTTGACTCCACCATCAGACCGAGTTGACGCAAGCACACAGACTGACAATTTAGGAGATTTTGGAAGGTTGCTTGACATCATCTTGGAGCTCAAAGGCCAAATCTATGTTATGGGGTATGAATTTCAGACTTTGCAGAATGAAAATCATGCAATGTTCATCACCATGCATGATCAGATTAAAGAGGTTCAGCGTCAGATTTAGGATACTGCAAAAGGCACTGCTCTTACCCAACTATAGGAAGATTTGAGGAAGCTAGAAGGAACTGTCAAGCCTATGGAGGACTTTCAACTTGTTCGCATTCCTCGTGCTCCTTGATTTTTTTAATGCTGACAAAAAGGGGGGAGAAGACTTTGCAGATTTCAAACATATTTCAAATTCAAGACTCTATCCTCAAACCAAACCAAATCTTCATTTTTAAATATTTTTGATTTGTTATGATTGTGATTGATATTTTGACTTTATCTTGAGTTTTTTGAATGTGTGCTCATTATTGCATTACCTTAAGCTATTAAATTAGATAAAGATAGTAATGTCTACACATGACTAATGAGGTTTCTGTGGATGCAGATCTGTGTACAGGATAACTTCTATTATTTTTATTCTAATATTTTATGAGATATCAATGCCTGTCTGCATGATCACCGCCTGTCGTCACATGACCATCGACCACTAACACACGACTGTCACCCACAACCCATCGGCCGCCATCCCCTCCCGTGGCCACCTGTTCGCCTTCAGTAACCGTCGATGGGCTATGGGCGGCAATCGTCGGCGGCAGTCGACAACGGCAAGCGACGGTCATGCAGCGGCGAGCGGCAGTCAATGGTCCATGAGCAAAAAGAAAAAAATGAATAAATACAAAAAATTATAAATCGTACTATACACATTTCTATTATTTTTCTATTTCAAGAATATAAATTTTGTATTATTACCAAACGCGTTATTTTACTCAAAAATTGTTTCTCGGAGTAGAAATAGAAAAGAAATATTTCTGAAAAGAAATAGTTCCCCGGAGTAGAATCGTTACCATGTGCAACCTAAATTATTCCAAGGAAACCAAAATGTTCAAAAATTAAATCACAAAAAATTGATGGATCCTCTTCTACACAGCCTTTCGCTGAACTTTGGGCTCTCACTTTGTCTGATTTTTCATGTTTTCGAGCAAATCACCATAAGGATTGCATTATTAATGCAATTCAGTCTTTTGCTAGGCTTGGAACCATGGAACGAGATGAGGAAACGATTTAGCTGGATCTCCAAGCTAATCGGCATTTGCTCAACGCTGGTATGGCCACTTGAGATGGTCTTGTTCGGCTGGAAGAGGAGATCGATAGCAGCCTCCAATCCACATTTTTAATCGGGAATGAGAAAACCTCCACAAATCATTGGAGCCATCTTTCCGGGCATTTTCTCACGATATTATCAAATGATTATGATGATTTCATATCAATAATCTCACAAAGTAAGCAATTTATTTTGTCGTAGAGTGGAACCTACCATACACATCCTATTTGGGAATTGGTTTCCATATGACATTTTATGTAATAACTTTTGACAATTTATCTTTTTAATAGCAACTGTTATCCAACTTGATTGGTATTTCTTTGCAAATTTTTGTAGAGAGAATTTGCAGTAAAAGTCTTGAAATTCATGCCCAAAGTGCAATTTGATTCTAAAACTTTTCATTTTCACAATAAAGTCTTAAATGCTTATGATGCGACAAAGACTTCTTATCCATGCTAGAGTACAATATTTTCTACAAATATTTTGTTTTTATCTATCTATGGTGACACTCTAGTTGTGAGCTTAAAATGAGGAGTAGTTTTAGGTTCAGCACTGCTAATGCGGAAACGATCCAAAACCTTATTATGGACACTTAAGTGCCAAAATTTACAAAAATGACACTTAAGTGTCACTTTTTATGAAAAATTGGACACTTGAGTGCCACATCCGATGAACCCCGCCGGAAATCCTACGTGGTAACTTTTTATTAATTTTCTCGCTTACGTGGCTTGTAGGAAGGTTGACTCAGCCAAAATACACAAAAATGACATCGTTTTAAAAAAAAAAAAAAAAGGAAGAGGAGGAAAGCAACCAGTGGTGAGGGCTTTGGTATAATTCAAATTTCAATATAAAAATTAATTTAATTAAATTAATTTTTTTTTTTTAAAAAAGGAGGAGGAGGAAAGAAGTCGGCGACTTAGGGCTCAGCCCTCGCCACCGCCGCCTCCCTGCTGTCTCCAAAAGGTGAGGGAAGGTCGGTCGGGGCTGCCGAGCCTTGGCCGAAGGCCAGCGACCCCAGCCGACCGGTGGCCCTCGGCGAGGGTCGTCGACCTTCACCGGATCTAAGGGAGGGCCGCGACCCTCGGCCTAGATCTGGGCAAGGGCTCATAAGCCCTTGTCGCCGGTTGGCTGGGGTTGTTGGCCCCAGCCGAGACTCAGTGGCCCTTACTAACCCTCTCCGACCTTTCAGCGACGGCCAGAAGCCCTCGTCGCCGCTGCCGCTGCCGCAGCCTCCCTCCTCCTCTTCTTTTTTTTTTTTAAAAAAAAAACAAAAAATTATTATTAGTATTAGTATTAGTATTAATACTATTATTATGTTTTAAATTTAATTGAATTAATTTTTATTTTAATTATTTACCACATCAGCACCAAAACGACGTCGTTTTGGTGCTAAGCTCATCGAAAAATCGCCACCTCAGTGTTTTGGCCAGATTTTCTCACCATTGGCACTTAACTTATCCATTTTGCTTCGATTTTGGCACTTAAGTATCATTTTCTTAACTTTTGGCACTTAATTGTCCATTTGTGCCAAATTTTGGCACTCCTGGTGTCCTTATGTCCTATTCTTTGCTTATCCTAGTGATTTTCCAGGACTAGAAGCCTACATGACAACGTTTTAAGAGCAAACTACAAGGACAAACAAGAACAATATCAACAATTTTAAACTATACATCAACCAACGGTTGCAACACGAGTTTCATTCCAAAAGTTCAACGACATCACAGTATATTTAAGGAAATGGCATATATAGCACACGAAAACCTACCCCTGAATATATGTTTTTTTTTTTTTTTTCCTTTTTGGTTGAATACCCCTACCATATATGTAATAAGCAACAACGTTGAGGGCATAAACTTGCCCTTAATTGAGAAATTGGGACTAGATCAATTGAAATGACCCAACAAATAGCAGAATAAAATTGAGAAACTGCAACGAAGAGAGGAGCTAGTAAGGCAGTTCGCCACCTATCCTATGTCTTAAGGCAGAGATGAAGCCTTCTAGGGCTTTCTTGAGGATATACCATGCTAGATCAATAAATTCTTTGAATTTGATCGCTTGGATAAGAATATCATTTCCTTTAACTCCAAAGCCCTTGAAAGGATCTCATTAAGTTGAGACTAACGTGCCTCTTGTTTGTTAAATAGAACCCTCATGCAGTGGCCATCTATTTTACTCTTACAACCAAATATCCTAAGGTAAATTTCTTAGTTGGTGATAATTTCCCTTATCAAATGCCACGATCTAGAAGGGACTCCTTTTAAGTGGTGAGCATTTATGTTATCGTACTTGTGCGACCCTCCTGAGGGTGACATGATATGTTCCCAAGGAAGTTACGGATTACTAAGTAGACACGAATGGTTCCTCTTGCGAAGTGACACCTAAGCCTAGCATAAGGCCTCTCAAGCCCCACCGATCATAACTTTATTTCTCTTTAAAGTAGTTGTTTCACATATTTCGAGGCTATTACTAAGGGCGCGTTTGGTAACGATTCTGTTCCCAGGAACAAATTCTAATCAGAAATGATTATTTTTTATTATGTTCCCGGGAACTGATTCTAAGTAAAAGAATGCGTTTGGTAACTGTATAAAATTTCTGATTCTGGAATAGAATTGCGTTTAGTACATTATTCATTGATTCTGTTCCAAATCAATATACTTTAATTTTTAAATAATTTTTTTAATTTTTTTCCTTTTTTTTTTTTCCTTTTTTCTCCTATTCTAATTTTTCTTCAGGCCGGTTGTCGACCCTCGGCGAGGCTGGCCCTTGTCGGCTTGGCCTCACCTGGCGAGGCCCGCCTGGCCATCGACGGGGTTGGGTGAGCCTCGCTGGTGGCTAGGCTTGCCTCCGACGAGCTCGCCGGACCTCGCCCTAGCCTGGCGAGCTCGCCAGACCGGTCGCCGGTGACCGGCGGCAAGCGGCAGCGGCGAGAGGCGGCGATTGGCGTCGGCAGCGAGCAGCGGTGGTGATGGCGGGTGGCGGCAACCGGCGGCGACGGCGGTGAGAGGCGGCAATCGGCGTTGGCGACGGGCGGCGACGGCGGGCGGCGGGTGGCGGTTACGGGTTGGCGGTTAATGAAGAAAAAGAAAATAGAAGAATAAAAGTTTTGATTCTCAATTTTGTTCCCGGAACAAGAATCAACTTTTTTTTTATTCTTGATTCTCGTCCCAAACTGATTCTGGGAACAAATTTGTTCCCGGAAACAAAAATTTTACCAAACACGATTCTAGAAAAAAAAATCAGAATTTGGCACTGTTTGGATGGTTACCAAACAGGCCCTAACTTATCCTGTTAGCAGATGCAAAAGTCCATCTTACTCCTACAAACTGAAGACTAATGACTTCGCTACACTAGATAAATATAATACCTTTTAGTATCTTCTTTCTTTATGTACATGAGATATTCATAAATTTTATTATTCAAAATCCTCTAACATGTGAAAGGTGTTCATGCAGGATGCTCAAGAAATAAAACTAAACAATCAACCAATAATTATCTAACCAAAATAAGATAAAGAACGAGGAAAATAAAGAAACCAGGCCGTATTGGACCAAAATTGAAACAAGGCCTCCCTTAAATCCGCGAGACAATAACTCCGTGAGTGAAGATATTAAAATATAATTAATGTCAAATTAAGATGTGTTAATAACATGAAATGCGCGAGACAATAACCCCGTGAGCAAAGAAATTAAAATAAAATTAATGTCAAATTAATATGTATTAATAACATGATCTAAACTCCTAAGTACTAAACTACACGTTACTAACCACTGGGATTCGTCCTAGTGGCCACCCTTCCAACATGGAAGGGGGAGGTGAGGGGTTCAAATCCCCACCTTCTCAGGGGGATGGGGTGGGGACACGTAAGTTTCAAGAGTAGGTTTCGACTCCCACGCCCCGCAAGAGGTAGGGGAAAAGTCTGAGAGTGAGTGTAGAATAGGAATAGAGTAAAACTGACAAAAAAAAAAAACTACACGTTACTAACTACAATGCGTTAATATAATGATTGATTAAATGCATCTGGATATCATACTAAACCAGATTTATTTATTTTTGGTAATTTTTGTCTTTAATGAAATCGAATTAAACCTAAAATCTAGTGATCACTTAATGTAGAAATTATACAAAAAAAAAAATCAGAAAATTAATTAATTACTGTCGCGATTATATAAATGTCAAAATAAGAAACACTCAAATAGAGGCCTACGTTAAGCATGAATTACTAACAATTGAAATCCACCTAATTATCTAAATTTATCATTAAGATTAACCAAAAGCCTAACTAAATAATGAAAAACCGAAATTAAACACCAAAATTACTTTTGTTAATTTTATAAATCAAAAAGATAATAAAATTAACTGAATGCCAAATTCAAATTAATTTTTCGACCAAAAAAGCTAATTAACAAATATATATTAAATTAATGAACATAAACCATAAAGTTACCTCAGTATGAAGAGGCTCTTAGCAATTAAGTAGCACCGACACTGACACGCAACACGCGACACGATACGTTGACATGTCATTTCTCAAAAACAAAGAATTTGACACGTTGAAACACGTTGTATATTAATATATATTTTTATATATACATAATACATTATTATTTTTAGAAATTAATTTAAATCAAATTTATAATTAAATAAATAAGTCTAGAATGAATTTACATTAAAAGCATTAATTCGCCATTTATTAATATCATTCATTATTTCAATTTGACAAATTCAACCCTATTTCAATAATTCATAAAACTTAGAGAAAAAACAAGTGATCCATATTCTGGACTGACATGTTAGATATGTTGGAAGAGGAGAAAAAAAATTAAGGGGTGAATGGAGTATCACGCGAAGTGAGTCAGAAAAGAAGAGAAGACTAGATTTTTCTTCTTTGTCCATTTATTATTTTTATTATTGTGTTTTATTTTTTCACACACACACACAGATATATATATATATTGACATCTCATTTATTGAATTTTTAAAAATGACCTCGATATCGAAATCACGTGTCGAAAACTCATATGTCAGAATTCCGACTCGAGTGTCCGAGAGTGTCGAAAAAAGTTGATCACGTGCCGGATTTTCCGACACGCGTTGACCGAGTGTCGAAGAGTGTCCGAGAGTGTCGGATACGTGTCGAAGTGTCCGACACGACATAAAGGCTCTTGAAGAATGTCGGTGCTTCATAACTCAGCAATAACAGATTCCCCATCATAAAATTACCTAAGTGTAAAGAGGCTCTCCCCAACAACGGATTTCCTACTATGCACCTAAGAAATCTTCTTTTCAGGTTTAAAAAAAAGAAAAAAAAAAGATATCTTTTGTAAAGATTTAATTCTAATAATTCATGAATAGAAGTCCTAATGCAAATCTAATGCTAAAACATCAAATTAAACAAATTTTAACTAATTAAATGCTCCTAAAATTATCTGATATGAATTAATTAGCAAGTCTAATATGCATAAAACTCCTAAAAATATTTCTACAACAATTTTTGAATTTATTTATACAAACGAATTAAAGAGAAACAAACAGAAATGCATGGGGGAACTAAACAAGGTCTTTTATCAAATTTTGATGTGTAAGAGATTTAAAAGACTGGTTATAACATAATTAGACCTAAAAAAACGCATTTGAATTATGCCCTCCATTGCAAAAAATAAATCCAGCGGATATCACAATATCCCAGATTTTGGTCAATCTCAACAGAGTATGACTAAAGTTTGTTGTTTTGATCAGACTATGATGTATGTGTTAGAGATTTAAAACATCAGCTATAATGTAATTAGGACAAAATTTCAACTAAAACATGCATTTGAGCCATGCTTCAATATGAAAAAGTACACATATAAAAGATTAGAATATCTTAGATTTTGATCAATCTCAGCAGAGCATGGCAATCATTTGTTCTCAAAGGATCGTACAATAAACTCTATGAAAATTACCCTCAATGAGATATTAGATACCATCCTAAAGATAAATTTCTTGAGGTGTCTAAAGGTAATCAATGCTAACAAATCCCATAATCAACAAAAAATTAATTATGTACTCAATGAGAGAAGCACATTTAAATTTTTTTTTTTTTTTGTCAGTCCTACGCTAATCCTATTCTAACACTCACTCTCAAACTTTTGTCCTGCCTCCTTGCAGGGCGTGGGAGTCGAAACCCACTCCTGAAATGAAATCGTTCCCACCCCAATTCCCCCTAAGAAGGTGGGGATTTGAACCCCCAACCTCCCCCTTCCAAGATGGAATAAAATATTGGATTCTGTGTAATAAAATATTACCTGTATTCACAAGGCCATGAAGACCAAGTACACAAGTATGTACTTCTGTATGCACATTAAAAGAAAACAGAAGATAGTCACAGTCAGTTCAGGCACATAAATCACACACCAAGTAGGAAATAGTGGCTGAAATAAGATATCCCTTACCCAAGATATGTTATAAATCCTCAAATATGTAGACTATGTACTGTTGCTATTTTGATAAAATGCTCCATTGAAATATAATATCACCAATCAGAGTGAGAACATAATTTTACATGTGGAAGAGATGCCAAATATCTAATTAATTAGAGTGTTCACAGAAGTTTCAAGCTAAGTAGAAATGCATTGGATAACTACATCTTCAACACAGCTTGCACAAAGATAAGGAGGAATGCGCAAATACTGTCACCACATGGTATTGAGTGACGGTGGTCAGTCTATTGTGCTGCATACAATAGTTAAACAACAGAGTTGAGCTACACTTTCAGGAAATGGAAAGAGTTATGCCGACACTTTGTCAGATTCTGGGACACATAATTGGCGTAGATACATCCAGCATTGAAGTATGATGTAAACCTCTCTGTTTTGTTAGCTTTGATAATATTCTTAAGTAGATTAGAACTTCTGTCTAGAGTAGGCTGTTGAACAAATCCTACAAAAAGATGAAGAGAGAACGATTGAGGATGCCAGAATGAGATTAATGTTGACAAATAAGAAAAGTGAGAAAATAAAGAAATCTAGATTTTCTATTTAGCCCTTGTTGGAAGCTGACGAGAAACCTGCTTCCTGCAGCTGCCGCTTCATCAAATTTTGTGACCCTATAAGATGAAATGCTGTCCCACTTCAGTATTTGATCAACCAAAAGAATACTAGCCGCCTTTTGATATTTGTCTACTCAAGAAGCATATGGAAATCAGACTTGTATCATTAGTGGGACACCATGTGACAAAAGTTAGTTAACCGAAGTAGGATAGATAATGATGAATAAGTTGAAAATTCTCGATGACATGATTATATACATTCTTATACTTTTAGTTGTCATATGAAGTTCCACAAGACACAAGCAAAATGAAGCAGGAAGGCACATGATACACAGAGACTCTTTAAAGGAAATTTTTAATTTGGACATATAAAGGAAAAATCAGTTACCAAGGGGATACCTAGCCATTTAACTGTTGTAAATCAATAACGTCTTCTCCATCTCAGAATCTGATCTCTCATTGTTCATTCCCATTCTATGCAACAGCATACCTCATTAAGCAAAGAATGACCAAATTCAGGGAGCAGATGATTGATTAGTCGCAAAATAAACTTCTTAAAGCAGA
Source organism: Eucalyptus pauciflora (assembly GCA_007663325.1). Lineage (NCBI taxonomy): Eukaryota > Viridiplantae > Streptophyta > Magnoliopsida > Myrtales > Myrtaceae > Eucalyptus > Eucalyptus pauciflora. Next base: position 5,728,609 of record VMYD01000012.1, read on the forward strand.
TTTTAGGCAATCTGAACTATCAATGTTGGCAACAAGATAATACAAACTCAAGAAAAAGAAGATAAGAACAAATGAAACAACATAGCCAGAGATGTTCCAGGCCTCAGCCTTCTTCTGGGTCTGGTAATCTTCTCTCACAGCCAAGCTTCCACTTTCTCCTAGGCCTGTCCAATTATGAGCCCTATAAAAAAGTGTAGAACTTGTCAGGCTACCTTGGACCAGTGGTTCCAAAATACAAGCCCTTTTGTACTTTGAGTACACATGTATGCTCAAGGTTCTATAGACAAGTGGGAACAATGGCAAAATTGACAGACTAAGAAAAATCAACAGCATGCAACTGAGCCCAGTCAACACGAAGCAGGAAGATACTTAACAAGAAAATCATCAGTGAAAACTCAGCTTGAGCTCAATTGAACATCAGCATTCATATCTGAATGGGAGTCATTGAAAAGTTGAAAAGTTGAGCTGAGCTCAACTTATATCAGCTCAATTGCAAGAACTAGTTGATTCCTTAAATTCACGCCAACAAAATCACAATAGCTACTGAAAAGCTTTTCTCGAAATACAGAATATACATAATATTGAAATGTGAAGCAGATCATCTAAAACAAAATATGTAAGGATACTAGTTCGGGCTGTACTTTTACAAATCTGAGTAGCAACATATAATCCATTTAAAAATATATAGGCCGAAACCAATTAACAGATACCACTTACGTCACATTGAATCTTCTAGATTATTTGGAGTTCCTAGTTTACGAATAACAAAACCAACAAAACAACCCCCTTTGGGTTTTCGGGCTACTGACTTTAAGCCAAATTTATCATCACGAGCTTTATCCAAGTCTTAGGTGACTCGGTTTGGTCTTGATACCAGAAATCATCATAAGAGAAGACTCCAAAGTAAGCCCTGCTCGAAACTAGACCCATGAACAGACGTAAAGGGAACAAGAGAGAACCGCGTGAGCACTAATCAACCGATGCTGACAAATCATCAAACAGTTGGCGGGCAAGAAAGATTGCAAGCACATATCACTCGTCCGAGCTTCAACAGGCAACCCGATTCAGAGTACAAACAACCGGTGAAGCTCCTGCCGATCACCATCATTCCCATTTTCTAACAAAGGGCCGGAATTCAAATCAAGAAAGGAAGCATGCATCCTCCGTCCGTCCGTCCTCGCAGAAGAAGGGAAAAAGAAGAAGTTCGCGGGGAACTCCTAATGTTGGAGAGATCGAAGAACTCGCTTGGGTAGTCACGAGATGGTCTACCGCTCTGGGTACCATCGAAATTCACCAGCAAGAGAGAGAGAGAGAAGCAGCAGCAGCAACAGGAGGAGTGAGGAGGTTGGAGGAGGAGACGACTTGTGGGATTTACTGCGCCAGTTTGCAGCCTGCTGAGTAGCCGAGGGGGGCAATAGAGAAAGTATTTTCGAGGTCTTGGTTGAAAAGAAGATAAAATAATTAAGTTTTAAAAATATCTGTTTGGCCAAAAACAAAATTAAAAATATCGAATTTATTGCTTTAGCAAAAATATTATATATAATATATTGTTTTTCTTCCATTTCCTTTCTGTTCGTTTCCATGTAACTATCTAGGAGAGCTAGAAAAAGGATTATGTAGAGGTGTCAATTTATGACAAATATTTTTGGCTCGCGCTATTTTCATTCCTAATCGACTCATAACACTTCTTTTACATTGAATTGACTATATTGTCTCATGCACTACTCGACTTAAGGTTATTTCTTCTTCTTTTTTATCATTCTTTTTCCTTTTTTCAATTTTATTAGACACGAAACTACCCATACTTCTCTTAGACAACATTTATTGATCTTAAATTTGGGGCTACTCTTGATTTAAGATTATTGCTTTCTTATTTTTCTTCTTTTTTTGGTTTTTCTTTTTTCTTTTTTTCTCCATTTGAAACAAAATTTGTATACCTCTTTTAAAAGAATAATTATTTGGCAGGCAGCTAACTAATTATTTGACAAAAAAAAAGATAATTATTGTGTTAATGAGTTGTATATTTCTTTTTTATTCTAGGATTTAGTACAAAATAAAAAGATAATTATAGTAATCTGTATATTCCAACAACTTAATTTTTATTTTATTTAGTGAATCTAATAGTCAAGTTTCTAATTATTTATTATGTGATACATCAAATATTTTGAGTGACCATGATCTTTTCTTCTTTATAAAAACATATTTTGAAAGGACAATCAATCAAATGAAATCTAGTCTTTCTTCTCCGATGTTCAATAGAAATATTATGTCAATTACCATAATTACCTCCCCCAATTACAACCAAGAAGAACATATTTGTCTTTCTTTAAATTCCTTAAGTAAGAAGATGCATCCACACACTACTCAAAGGATTCTCTCATGTTAGAAATTTACCTAGTAAAATTTCAAATGAACTTGTTGACATGATTGATTGTTGTTTGCCATTCATAGATTCATCATCAACAAATACATTTAAGCGAAAAACAATATTGATTTCCATTGTGACTGCACTACAAAAAATAATAGAATAAAAAATGAGTAAATTATGTATAATGCATGCATTAACCATAATATCAAAGTTGAAAAATTCATAATCGTGAAGATAATCTAGTAAAATAAAATAAACAATTTGTAGATGGAACTAACATTTCTTTAATTGGATATATGATTAGCATATGATTAGTGGTTGCTCATATAATAATAATGGAGCATAAATTAGAATAAGACAAAAATGAAGGTAATGTTGAATGTAATGGGTGTGAAAGAAGCGATCGGGGTGAAAAAAAGTTATTTAAAAAGGACGTGGGCATTTTTGTCTTTTAGTATAATTGAAATAAAAGATACCCACTCGTGAGTAGCATAGTTGGTTAAGAATTCTCCTTCCTTCTATGGAGGTCGAGGGTTCGAAACCCTATGCTGGTAGCGATTCAAGCGGGAGGCCTCGGCGGTGGGTTGTTGGGCTAGTCTTCCCCTAAGGTATAGTCGCTCAAGGCCTCTCGAAGACCCATGGATCCCAAATTGGCATAAGCCGACAAGGGCAGACCGGCGGATCCTTGGTCACCAAAAAATAAAAATAAAAATAAAAATAAGAATAAAAGATAAAGAACTTTACCAAAAAATAAAATAAAAGATAAAGAATAAAAGAAAATGCAAGAAATAATCTTAAGTCAAGAGTAGGACCTACAAGAGATAATATTGTCAATTCAATGTGAAATAGGATGTCAAGAGCCAAATGGGGTGGAAATAGCGTGAGCCATATTCTTTTGTGTTAATACATACAAACAACCTCAAACTAGTCTCTCTATAATAAATTTACCAAAAATTATTTTTTTGGCTATAAAAAACTCTAAACTGAGACATCCATGATAAATCTCCCCTTTATTAGTTTCCTTTACATTTTATCGTTAAATTGCTAAGTTGGATGACATTTAACAGTGGATGAGTATACCGGTTTGAGATTTTAGCCTCCGTTTGTTTTGGGTGCACCGGTTTATGATTTTTCATTATACTAATTCAATTTAATGAAACAAACGTGGGATAAATTTGTCGTACATATACTAGTTTGAAGTTTTTGGCAATCAAAAAAATTAATTTTGGATAAATTTATCATATGTGTATCGGTTTAGGATTTTTTATAGTAAAAAAATTAGTTTGGGGCAATTTTATCATAGATTTACTGATTTGAGATTTTTTGTGGTATCAACCTCATCTTTTTAATTAGATCATATAGAAGTTATTTAAAATTTACAATATCACTTCGGAGCAAAGGTGTCTTAATTGTGGCTCAATTTTTATTTTATTTTTTAATTAGGTCATATATGATCCATAGTTTGGGTAGGACCATTTTCAATCTGACTTAAACCCAATCTGACCGATCTGTTTGATAGATTTAGGGTTATGTATCACTATGGACACCATATCCTTCTACTGTGTAATCATTGGTTCATCAATATTTTATCCTACTTTGGTGAGTTACGGCCGCAAGATATGAGGGCATGATGCTCACAAAAGTCAAGATTTCTAGTCCAAGTACAGCGAGACGATGTTAAGTTAGTAATCTCATATAGAGATAAATTCTAAATCCAAATATCAAAAGGCTCTTATTACCAAGGAAATCTTAGAGGAATTTATACAGATGTAACTTGACATCCTCCAAGTATAAGCAAATTTTGATACAATATACCTAAGTTCAATAATCTCTAGAAGAAATACAAATATAACATTGACTTTGGACTCGAATGACTTAAATAACGAAAAATGGTACGTTTGACCCGACAATACATAGAAAACTGTGGATGCAACGAATGCATCAGATCATTGAGGATTTGTTTTTATAATTGGATTTTTTTGGGAAACAAGGAGAACCTTTTTTTATATTAACTACACGATTTTTATATTAGTTGTTTGTTTGTTTTTCATAGATCTTACTCAAAAGACCACGTTTTTGGCCCTTAAATTACTGACCGTGGATTTTGGGTTGCTTTTCATGATCTATCGGTGTGCACGGTGGACGACTTTCATGATCTTCCTACTGTAAATAGAATGCAAAAAAACTAAATTATAGATGAACCACCTTCTGCAATTTAAGTTTTGCTTTCTCATGTTGATATTTCGTCTATTGTTTTCTCTTTTATGCGATTATCATAAGATAATGGTATAAACTTGTGTATCCAAAAGTCAAACATAGATTTCTTTGCTCAGCGCTCTTTTGTTTCGAGTCCTATTCTTCATGCGCATATTAGAAATGGTGTGATCGAGTTGAGCTGATATAGTTCCGAATTCAAGGTTGAGTTCAACTCCATTCACATAGTAGATACTCAAAACTCGACTTGAGCTTGAATGATTATCAAAATTTATACTTGAATTTGACTCAACTAGAAAATCGAGATCGACCAACTCGAGCTCTACTCACCAAGATACTTGAGTAGCTCGTGAGCTTGAGTTGGACTTGAAATTAGACTAGCTGATCTCCAGTAATCTTTGGACTGAGCATGAGCTACTCACAAGTAGCTTGACTCAGTTCACCTCAACATATTAATCTTGAGTCAAAAATTCAATCTTCTCTGAATTTCTTTATAATCATATAAAACCAGCAAGTCCTACATAACAACCAGGATTGACTCCTGTAACTGATTATATAAGAACATGCAAATCACAAATCCAGTAATGAAAGATATGATGACTCCATACCAAATTATTAGTAGCAAAAAAAAACGCACATTCTCCTTCTAATTGACTTCAACAATCTTTTCATGCTAATTAACTCTCCATTTTCATTTGATGCCTCTCGAGACTCGGCCACATCAACATTTTGAGGTGAATATATTCGTCGTTCCTCAGTCCATTCTTCAACCCGTTGTCCAAAGCCACGTCTGGAAAAGAGAAAAAAACAAAACATTATCGTAAGGCAATATTGAGTACTACAAAATATCACAACATGTACAAATAATTGGTGATAAATTTGAGATACTTACATTACAAGTCGGGACATAATATTATCTTCCTCGATTAATAGGATTCTTTTGCCCCTTTTTTATAGTGCATAACTTCACTTGAGGACATGGACGTATCATCAATGGAAAGTCAACTGACATACTCGATGATCCGCTGGATGTCATGCTAAATCACAATGCCATAAGAGTTAAACTCATAATCGTGAGAAACAAAATTAGATTTATTCCAAGTAACAGAAATAATTCAAGCAACAGATTTACTATAAAAATAAATCAAATAAATAAACAAATAGAAGATAAATGGTTGATAGAATTTAAGGACATCAATATGCTTAGAGGTACCTAAGTATAGAAAGAGAACAGATTGTAGAACAGAACGTAGCCAAATAGTTTGGATGCACATGATGCAGAAGGATAGCATGTTGGAATGCAGTGGATGATCGAACTGCACAGCTCTACAATCCTAAAGGAAGGACCTAAAGTCTCTATTAATTTGATCTCTATCGAATTTGGTATTTTTCACTGGCTTCTTTCAGATGTTGGGGTCCATAAAAAATGAACTGGACATGATCGGAACAGTTTTACCATGTTTGGGCAGGCAAAAGAGGATAACATCATGCAGTAGAAGTAGACTAACAATTTCGGGATTCTGTGTCCACAGATCTGCACAATGACCTTCTGCAACTGCAAATAGGAGAACCCAAAAGCTACGTTGGAAATCTGAATTTCAAACGATCATTTCAAGTCTAATGGCTATAAATTCAACCGGAGGACACCAGCTACCTTCTGCAACGATCTATGGAAGTTATGTATCCAATTGTATTTCTCTGTGAAAGCCGAAGCATCTGTGATTAGTCTAAGCGTGGTTGAGGGTGGTGAAATGTGTTATGTTCATAGAGGATACCGCAGAAGCTCCATGGAGAAGCAACATTTTTTGTGTAAATGGTTAACATCTCAAGGATTACAATAGCAAATTCCAATTCTTTTTGGGCTGGGAGAGCTGGAAACGTAGAATAACCGAGTGGATAGGCCGAACTAACATAAATATTCTTTGCATCTTATCTATCCCTTTAACTCCTTTATATTACGTAGATAAAAGATGATTGTTTCTATATAAAACAAATGTTAGTGGATTAAAAAACGTGCAAAGCGGATTTAGAATGAAATGGAATAAAAATTTTGAAAACAAAATATTGTACTTGCATGCCCGCGCAATCTCACTTTTCTTATATAAAATAAAAATTTTAAAAATTCATATGTTTTTAATTTTCAGTCTACAATTATGTAAAATGAAGACATTTTATCTCTTTTTTCATTTGAAAAAAAATATTCACTAAGTGATTAAATGCATCTTTTATGTTTTCTTTTAAATAGAGATGAGAGAAAACTCAACCGGTTTTCTTATATTTAATAGGACACAAAATTATCCATTCGTCTCTTTTGTAACCTAGTCTTCTCCTTCAATTTAGCGAGTTTAAAAACTCAAACAAAGTTGTCAAAAAAAAAAGTTCATGGTTGAAGTTGAACCAAAAAAAGGGAAGAAGATACGTTATGACATGACAACATATCCTAAAGTTTAGATGCAGAAGTTTTTAAAAAGGATAACATTGAACTACGCTTTAAAGGTTTAAGAATGACCGTATCCAAAAAAAAAAAAAAAACTAAGAGGCAACAATGAATAATAATAATAATAAGTGATAGTTTACAAATTACAACTGTCATTACTTGATATACTTTGTGAACCATTTGGTGGCGTCCTAACATTTTACCAGTAAGTGCTAACAAAACCAGAAATTAGCATTGTTGAAGTGCCAATTAAGGACAAAATATTAATCACATTGTCAAAATTATACAAAATATTAATCACATTGTCAAATTAGCATTGTGTGTATGTGTGTGTGTGTGTGTGTGTGTGTGTGTGTGTGTGTGTGTGTGAGATAAATGGAAGTTATTATCAGACTATAATCCCCACAGGCAGTTGACCCTGTTAATTTTATACCTTCCAAATGGGAAATCATAGTATACTCCTCTGGCGGTCTTATCCATCTCTAACATGAGGTTTAGGGTCAATTAAGAATGTACGGGACCCATCGTCCAGTGGGATATGCAATAATGGCTTTTCAAAAAATCCATCACTTCTTAAAGCTAATCCCCTCATCCCCCTAAGGTAATGCTTTAAAAAAAAACCCATGCCCATGCTTTTAAGGGAAAAAAAAAAGCAAATAAAGAATCTTATCCTCTATCAAGGCCATAAATAAGGAATCTCTATCAAGGCCATAAATAAGGAATCTGGCCTGGTTGCCATACTTGTAAACAACCGGTCTTTCTATGGAAGCTAATCTGCAACGCCAAGCCACATTTGAGTGAAACTAAGGCCATTCTTGAATCTTATAACACAACAATGGTGAAAGTTTTACACAAAGTAAATGTTAGGCATCAATTATCTTTGAACCAGACCCTAATCATTGGCTGCATGTCTTCCCTCAATCATTGTTTTTTTCTCAGAATGAATCCATTAATCATGTCCAACGAGATCCTTTGTTACAAAACCATGCCACAAAGAAGAGAAATCAATCATGTCACAAACATAAAAAAAAAAAAAAAAAAAGTTTCAGAATCATTCCACATAATCAGTGCATCAATCCTTGCGATTATAGGGATTTCATTATTTGCATTTAAGTACTTTGAGCAACATCTTGCTCGATTCTTCCATCCTACACTGATTTTGTAACAATTTGGTTGGCTCTAAACAATATAATCACATGAGTAAAGGATGAACCTCAATCTCCTAGCAGCTTGGCAATTTTTCAGGATGGGTAACGTCACATACGACGGTCTTTTTCGGCAGGAAGAGGAGTTGAATACCAACTTCCAATGAACATTCTTAAGGGAGATCAGAAGACCTCCTAAAACCATGAAAGCCACATTCCTAGGCATTTTCTCAAGATATTCTCATATGGTTACAATGGTTACTCTCGCAAAAAGGCCGGTCATTTTATCGTGCAAGTAGCTTGAACCCCATCGCCACGACCTGCTTTAGGATTGGTTGACAATATCGATTTCCATTTATGACAATGTATATAAAAAATTTTGAGATTTTTTTCTTTTTAATATCAATTATTATCTGAATTAATTGGTGTTGATAATTACGGTAGAAGTCTTGAAATTAATGCTTGAAGTGCAATTGAGTTCTCAAACATTTCATTTATAAAATATTCTTAAACGCTTGTTAATGGGCAAAGACTTCATCGACGATAGAGTATGGCACACTTGGCATATATATATATATTCTCTTTGTCTATAGTGATTGTTGAGAGACAAAAAACTAAATTGAATACTTGGTTAGGTCAATGTGATCTCAAACTATCGATTTATCATAAAGTCAATAGGCCAAAATTACAATAACACCCATATTACCGCCATACATAAAGTAACAAAGGAAAAAGACAGATATGCCCCAATTAACCAAATACTCTCAACACTTCCTTTTAGGTTGAAGCATAGATATTATTGTTGGTGAAATTTGTTTGGTAAAGAATATAGAGAAGTAGTAATAGATTCTTGATGCTTTGATGCTTAATGACAATTACTGTCCTTAAGGTATTATTTGTCCCAACTATTACTACTATAAAGTTAGAATAAATATACCTCCAGGATATACACCAAAGTCACAAAGAAATGAATTCAATAATTACTCAATATTCCTCTTTTAGAACTTCAACTTGAAATGTGATAAAGTTACATATGAAAAGAGAAAAAGAAAGACTTTTGAAGAAGTAGCATTTATGAATAGTAGTGGTTATTATAAATAATATGTGAATTGATGTCTATTTAAAGAAACCAATCAACACATCTTTTGGAAATGAGTACCTTATCCCCAACTATCACCACTCTTCATTTCAAGAAATAACTACTGATAACCTCCTTTTAGGATGAAGAGTCGCCTCTTTCCATAATCAAGAGTTACATCTTCTCTTAATCAAGAGACACCTCTTTTATGATAACAAACTATTTCAATAATCCTCCACTTAATTTGTTAGCTACACTAATTTACACAAATTTATATATGCAAGAAGGTATCTATTAAGATTTGAACCTTCAATTAGTGTAAATAATTCTATTAATGAAATCAGTGATAGACAAAACTTTGAACCATGATTCCACTTGCTAATCAAATTATCACAATGAATTTCCACACTTTGGTTAGAAATTTCCTATGCTTAAGCACTTTTATGGCATTGTGCTATTCCTATATTCATGAACATTTGCAAAAGTTCATCTGACCTTTGTTAGAAGCGACACCACTTTTTATGTTCATATAGGTGAAGTTCCTAAATTTGATACCTTAGTATTGCCTTACTAAACCTTGAATTTCATTAAGAGTGTTCTCTTATACTCATCCTCCTAACTTTCCATAAGTATTAACCTTGTGCCCTAGGACTCGATCACTGTTAATTTACAATAGCTATTGTTACCCATTTAACTTTAATAATTTCGATATAAATTATAAAGTTGGGTTTCCACTATGCTTGACTATTATCAATTACTCTAAGATCTCTCAAATTCCCTTAGTGAATGGATCGGCCAAGTTATCATTTGTCCGAACGTAAATTACTGAAGTAACTTTATCAATAATTAATTGTCAAACATACTCATGTTGTAAACTAATATATTTAGATTTTCCATTGCATATTTTATTGTATGCCCTAAACATAGTTGCCTCATTATCAAGATGTAAAGATATGGTTGTTATTGGTTATGGCCATAACTCTATATCCAATAGCAAATTCCGCAACCATTCAACCTCTTTACCAGCCGTCAATAGTGATATAAATTCATATTTCATCATTGAATGGGTTATACATGTTTGCTTTTCTTGATGCCCAAGAAACTGCACCATTTGCAAGCTTAAAAACCCATCCAAATGTTGACTTGTTATCAATTGTGCTAGTTCTCCAAGTAGCATCTGAATATCTTTCTAATATTGTTGGTTGTCTTTCATAAAATAGGCCATAATATATTATTTTCTTTAAATAACCAAAAATTCTACTTATAGCCTTCTAATGCACAGTGCTAGGATTATTAGTAAGTTTGGACATTTTACACAATAAAAACTATATTCGGTCAAGTGCAATGTATAACATACACCAGACTTTATATCTAATTGTACTAAATGTTGTCCAACATTTTTTTTATCAATTTAGTTGATACATCATATGGTATATTTCACTCTTTAATTCCTAAATACTGGTGTTTTTGAACGATTTGGCGTTGGCTTAAAGTATAACTCCCACTATGTTTGATTACTTTGATACCTAAAATTGTATCCACTTCTCCAAAATCTTTCATTTTAAAACTAAGAAGATGGATATATTTTAGTTTTATTTATGCCAAGCATATTTGTAACAACAAGCATAATATCATCTACATATAAGCAAATTATAACTTCATAGTCTTTGGCAAATTTTGAGTAAATGCACTTATTCTGTTTAAATCCACATGATAAAACCATCAAATCAAATTTTTACATGCCATTGTTTTGGTACTTTCTTTATCTCTACTCATGTTGCAATACTCAACAAAATGCCCCTTATTTACAACTTTTTTCACATGACTAGTCTCATGATCCAAAGAACCTTACTCAATTCAACTGCATGTTAACACATTATCAACAATCACATTCTCAATCATGTGAAGAAGTTTATTTCGATAATGATTCCACATTTAAGGCAATTTTGAAATAATTATAGCAACTTGAAGAGGCTCATAAACTTCAATCATAAGGTCTTTGAGTTTGGCAACATAAAGTTCATCCACTTGCTTAGTGTGACCTAACCTACCAGGTAGCTTTTAGGAATTTTTAGCGCAATTGACCCATGGTTGATCATTTTCAAGCCACAACGTACATCTTCGACACATTGGCAACTCTTAGTTGTCGTGAAAATCTTGAGGTTTCAAATACGGGCACAGGGTACCCAAAACGACAAAAAAATCGGTCTAGCGCCGATCGACGAGAATTTGTAATCAGGTGGAATCACCCACACTTAATCACACACCTCTGTCGAATCGACCTATCTCCAATCTCTAATCGATTTTTAATTATGCTATAATGACCCTTGCAAACTAGCACGGTCGAGCAGTCGATTCCTAGTCGAATTCTCAAATCTATTGTGTTAAAATCCCTTAACGGCTTCCCCTGATAAGCTAATTATCTTGTGAGTGGTCAATTTAGAGAAAAGAACCATAGGCGCGTCAATGAAATGCCCAACTTATCCAATTGAAATCATAACTTGAAAATCAGGATGTCACATTATATTCATTAACTAACAAATGTTTTAGGTTTCTTTTGTGTTATATAAATATCCGATGAGTTGCGGGTTTTTTATCTTGTCTTTTATACTTGTTTAGACTTTACTTGCTTTCCTTAAACTATTTTGAGTGTTTACTTTCCAGCACCGTCATTTTTGGAAATTGTGTGCTTTACTTTTACGTTCATTAGAGAAGAAAGCTTGAATGAACCATCCAAGTGTGATCACTCCTTTTGCTTAAAAAAATGCTCGAAAACGTAAAAGGACATGCATGGACATGTTAGGTGATACATTAACTATGAGATACCGAAAGAGTGCTAATAGATACATTAGCATAATCCAAGTCCCTGAACCTTAAATTTCTGGTTGCGTAGAAATCAAGGAATCAGTCTCAACCCTTGATTGGGTATTCTAGCCGACCCTAAAAGACGAGGCTAGTAGCGACTCCTAGATGCTATTTAGGTTGTTTAAAACAACTTAAAAGAAAAATGAATAAGTTGTGCATGATATAAGCTTTGAAAAGGCTCATGACTATGATTTAGCATACTCACAAAGTTGAAGCCAAAAGATAAAGTGATGTGGTCTATGGTGGATTTACCTCTGAGAGGGCTATCATGGTTGCAATACCCCCAAACTCACCTTTGCGTCCAATTTCCTTTCGATCTTCAAACTGTCGATTAATAGATGCCCTTGCGTCAAGGTTGGGTCACAACAATTCCGCTATCATGCAAGGTATGAGCTTGGGAGAGCTCACAACCGTGATTGAGCAAACTCATGTGGTTGATCCCAAAAGATGAGGTGATAACATCCTTTGGAGTAATATACCATGAGAGAGCTCTCATAGTCGAGAACCTCTGAACTCCACCTTTATGCTATCCCTTAAGGATCTGTGGGTGTCGAGGTCGGGTTGCGGCAAAGTTTCAAATGTCGCATAGAAAGATACCAACTTTTACTCAAGGGACTAATTTCACCACGGTTGAAATTTCCATCAACACATGCGCATGTGGCGTCTAAGGTAGCAAATGGACGCTAACATGGCAAGTTGATTACCATGTCAATGGACTTGACTTCCATGAACAATCAAAACAAAGCCATTTCCCACGTGTGACAAAAATAATGTTGCTCCCAATATAGATCGAAGATGACTTGAAGTCGCGTGTAACGACACTATTCCCACTCAAAATGTAGAATGGAGTTGTTTCTCAGCTAATTGATGGTGTTCCAGGCGCGCAAGAGAGAGAGAGAGAGAGAGACGGAGCTTTGCAAAATTTGATTGAAATGGCGAAATTTAGGTAAATTTAGTGAATGTAACTTTGATTTTGTACAAAATTGCTAGCCCATTTTGCATACCTACCTCTTAGTTTGATTTGAAGCTCTATATTTGGTTTAGAAATGATGTTTTGGTTATATATAAAACCACGTCAGTAACTTCTTGTTAGTAATGTCAGCATCTGTTAGCCATTTCAAACACCACACCATATACTCACATTTTGATGGAAATTCATATGATGGACAAAATTGTCTCAGAGATCAAAATTGTTGCCTTTTCACGCAAGGCTTGAAATTTAAAGCGAAAATTATCTCCGGTTAAAAGTTGAAATTTACTTTTTTTTCAAAAAAACACTCGAGTGTTAGGTCTCAATCTAAGTTTCAATAGCATCAGAAGAGCTTTACAATTTACAATAATGTTGGTGACTAATGTGCCTAGTAATTCCTTTATATGATGCTGTGGTGTAAGCGATTCACGGCATCAGGCTCAATATTGACTACACGAGAAGTATACAAGTTGCCCGTACTTCATTCCCTGATAAAACTACGTGACAAGTGAATGTATTTGATAAAACTCCCTGATAATTTCTGCGGATAATCACTTCTCTGAGTTGATAACTACTAAGAAGATTCTAGGACTAGAAATTCATATGAACAAAGAAGCAAAGAATTGTAATATTAGCCCAGAAAACTCACATCAGTAGGTTTTTGTCCACTAAAAGATTTGACAAGTTTGAGAACTCATTTGCACTCGGGCATGAATTTCCTGTTTATATTTATCAAGATAAGCAAAACTCCTAGATAACTTAGAGCAATCTTTTAGGACATTAGCTCATGATATTACAATGATTTGATACCAGCAATTTTACAAAGCAGACAATTTATTTGTTGGGATAGCCTCTTCAACCTCATCATCTATGTCCTACTTTGGGATTGGTCGATTAAATTGGTTTTCATTTATGACATTCTATTTAAGAAACTTCAAGAGTTCCACCATGATCATCTTGAAAATATTTAGTAAAGAAATACCAATCAAGTTTTTTTTTTTTTGGTCGGTAAATACCAATCAAGTTGGACAACATTTATTTATTTTGGTTCGATAACATTTAATGTTAGAAAACATCTCATACTTTCATATATAGGATGTCACAAATGGAAGTCAACTTAGTCGACCAATCCAAAAGTAAGGCGTAGATGATGGGTTCAAGCAATTCTTATGACAAAATAAATTGCATGCTTCGTTGCATTGTTGGTATCTAATCATTGTAATCATTTACATATATCATCAGCAAATGCATGAAATTACTAAATTATTAAAACGATTTCATATCAACAATCTCATATAGCAGGCAATTTATACTGTCATGAGAGCCACTTGCCCCACCATCTATGTCCTACTTTGGATTTGGTTGACTAAATTGGTCTTCATTTTTTACATTCTATAAAAAAAAATAAAAAATTCAAGACTTCTATTGTGATCATCATGAAAAAAAATTAGTAAAGAAAAACCAAATATGCCGGATAACATTCAATATTATTAAGAGGAAAGTCTGAAAATTTCATACTTAGGATGTGATAAATGAAACCAATTTAATTGACCAATCCCAAATTAGGACATAGATGATGGGCTTCAAGTGACTCCACAATAGAACAAATTGCCTACCTTGTGAGATTATTGCAATGTCACATTCTATGGAAGAAATTTTGAGACTTCTACTGCGACCCTCTTGAAAAAAATTAGCAAAGAAATACCAATAAAGTTGGACAACACTTAATATTAAAAAAGGAAAATCTCAAAAAAAAATTACATAGGAGGTCTTATTTGGAAATCAATTTAGTCGATTAATCCAAAAATATGATGTAGTGAGTAGTGTTTGAAAGGCTCCCATGACAAGATAAATTGAAAGCTTTATGAGATTATAGGTATCAAACCATTGCAATCATTTAAATACATCATGATCAAAGGCATGAAATAATCAAATTACTACAATGATTTGATACCAACAATCTCATATATCAGGCAATTTATATTGTCATGGGAGCCTGCTTGCCTCACCATCTACGTGATACTTTGAATTGGTCAATTGAATTGGTTTCCATTTATGATGTCTTATGTAAGAAATTTCAAGACTTCTGCCATGATCATCATGAAAAATTTAGAAAAGAAATACCAAATAAGTCAGATAACATTCAATATTTTAAAAAAGGAAAATCTCCAAATTTCATATGTGGATTATCATAAGTAAAAACAATTTAGTCAACCAATCCCAAATTAGGACATAGATGGTGGTCTTCAAGCGGCTCCACAACAGAATAAATCGCCTACATTGTGAGACTATTGCAGTATCACATTCTATGTAAGAAATTTCAAGACTTCTACAATAATCCTCTTGAAAAAAATTAGTAAAGAAATACCAATCAAATCATTCAATATTTAATATTTAAAAAGGGAAATATCAAAATTTCATTCATAGGACATCTTATATGGAAATCAATATAGGCATCAATCCAAAAGTAGGACATAGTCAATGGGGTTCAAGCGATTCTCATGACAAAATAAATTGCATGCTTTGTGAGATTACTAGCATCAAACCATTGCATCATTTAAATAATTATGAGCAAATGAATGAAATTATTAAATTATTACAATGGTTTGATACCAATAATTTCACAAAGTAGGCACTTTATTCTTTCAAAGGATTCACTTGATCCACTCCATTTATGTCCTATTTTGGGATTGGTTGACTAAATTGATTTCCATTTATGACATTAATGTAAGAAATTTCAAGATTTCTACCGTAATCATCATTAAAAAAAAATAGTGAAGAAATACCAATCCAGTCGGAAAACATTCAATAAAAAAAATGAATGTCTCTAAATTTCATATGTCGGATGTCATAAATGGAAATCAACTTAATCTATCAATCCAAAAGTAGGATGTGGTTGGTAGGGTTCAAGTAGCTCTTATGAAAAAATAAATTGCATGCTTTGTGAAATTTTTGGGATGAAATCAATAATCTCACAAATCACGCAATTTATTTTGTTATAGTGCCAGCTTGAAGCCCATCGTCTATGTCTCACTTTACGATTGGTCGACTAAATTGGTATCCATTTATGACATCCCATATAAGAAATTTCAAGACTTCTATCGCGATTGTCTTGAAAAAAATTAGTAAAGATATATTAGTCAAGTCAGATAACATTTAGTAATTAAAAAAGGAAAATCTCAAAATTTTAGACGTTGGATGTCATAAATGAAAATCAATTCAGCCAATCAATGCAAAAGTAGGATGTAGTCGGTGGGTTGAAGTGGCTCCCATAACAAATGAAATTGCATACTTCATGAGATTACTTGTATCAAACCATTGCAATCATTTAAATACATCATGAGCAAAGGCATGAAATTATCAAATAATTACAATGTTTTGATACCAACAATCTCACAAAGCATTTTTTTTTTTTTGGTCATTGGATTCGTTTGAACGACACCAACTACATCCTACTTTGGGATTGGTCGACTAAATTGCTTTTCATTGATGACATTCTATTTAAGAAATTTCAAGACTTCTATTGTAATCATAAAAAAAAATTAATGAAGAAATACCAATCAAGTTAACATTGAATATTAATAGAAGGAAAATATCATAATTTTATACAACAGACGTCATTAATCAAAATCTATTTAGTTGACCAATCCAAAAGTAGGACGTAGTCGATATAGCAGTGTAGTTAATGTTAACAAAATTAGTAGATCAAAATCCGCAGTTCATGATAATAGATCATGAAAGTAAACCAAAATCTACAATCAGTAATTTAAGGGCTCCTTTTTTAAATAAAATACAATCTTTTTTTAAATAAAATCTAAGAATAAAGAAGTAATTACTTATAAAGAAGATCCAATTAACAAAAACAATTCCTTGAAGATCTGACACAATAATTGCTCGGCCGTTGAACTTGCTTGTTGAAGGAAGATCAATAGCTAGTGACCATAACAAGGATCAACCATGAATAGGCACGTGGATTGAGAATGGACTGACGGCTTGTTGTGTAGATCAAAGAGCAATTTGAATGTTAGGTATTCATTCCACCTCCGTGACTTGAAGCGTCTCTGGATCAAGCCTTAACAATCTTGAGATGACCCCACAATGTATCGGAACCAACCAGAACACCCTTGGAAGGAAAGAAAGTTAACGAGGACAAGGTAAGTATATAATCAAACCATCTTGAATGATGAATTAATTAAGATCATAAAATAATCATTCTACCAAACATTACATTCTTCAAAATTTGCTAGCACTAGCATAATTCTTCACAAATAAAGCAGACCGACCCTTGCGATAGTTACAAGATGGGAACTGTAGACTCTCACTCTATTCTCTTGAGCAACTGCCTGGAAAGATGGTTCTCATGGTTTTAGACAATCTGTTGATCTCCATTATAAATGTTAACTGGAGGCTTCTATTCATCTACTCTTCCCACCTAACAAGACCTTTATAAGTGGCATTACCTACACTAAAAAATTGTTGATCAGCTAGGAGATTTAGGGATATCCTTTCCTCATATCTTTATATTGTTCCTAGCCAACCAAATTGTTACGAACATAATCCGGGATGGAAGAATTGAGTGGGATGTTGCTCAAAGCACTTGAATGAAATTAATCAACCGCTATAATTCCATGGATTGTTACACCGACTCTTGTGAATTGATTTTGAAACTTGAAAAATTCAAAGAAATTGAGATCCCAAATCAAGTGAAAGGCCATGTACAAGAGAAGGATGGAAGAATTGAGCAAAGCACTCAAATGCCAAAAAATAATCCCAATAATCCCAAGGTTAGTTACATCAATTTGTGGATCGATTTCAAAAGATTTTTGTTGCCTTGGAACAATTTAATATCAAAAGGAAAGGATGAATATGAATTTCCAAGCTAATGTGCAATTTCTCAGTGAAGGTAAGCCACAAGAGAAGATCTTGCTGGGTTGGAAGATAAGGTGAATAGGAGACTCCAATCAACGTTTTAATTGGAGATCAGCAAATCTCATAAAATCATAAGAACCATCTTTCCGAGTATTTACTCATGATATGATCAAATAATGGTAGCCTTCATTTATTAAAAAACACAATGGTTCTTGGAATGTAAAATCACTTATTTATATAGATGTAAGGGTTGACAGTGTTGCATATTTTCTATAATTCGAGTATGGTAGGTTGATCTCCTTTCCTTTACTAAAATTATAAAGAAATCTGCATGATCTTTTATAATTTTACAATATGATAAATATTTTGCCCTTAAATGGCACTCGCTACAATAATTTCTCATTTGATAATTCGAGTATGGTAAGTTAGTTTCCTTTTAATTACTAAAACCAAAAGAAATCTGTGTGCTTCTCTATAGTTTTGACAACATAATAAATATTTTGCCCTTAAATAACACCGAGGTCAACAATGCAAATATTTGGTTTAGATGTAAGGGTTAAAAGTGTTGCTCGTTTTTCATAATTCGAATATGGTAGGTTGGCTTCCTTTTATTTAATTAAACTAAAATGAAATCCGTGTGCTCCTCTATAAATTTGGCAATGCGATCAATTTCTTGTTCTTAAATGGCACTTGAGTCAATATTGCAAATTTCTAGTTTAGATGTAAAGGTTAAAAGTGTTGCCTGTTTTTGATGATTCAAGTAGGTAGGTTGATTTCCTATTATTTATTTAAATTAAAAAGAAATCTATGTGCTTCTTTGTAATTTTGACAATATGATGAATATCTTGTCCTTAAATGGCACTCTAGTAAAAAATGCAAATTTCTGGTTTAGATGTAACGATTAAAAGTGTTGCACATTTTTGATAATTCAAATATGGTATGTTGGTTTCCTTTTATTTACTTATATTAAAAGAAATTTGTAAGCTCCTTTATAATTTTGACAACGTGATAAATATCCTATTCTTAAATGGCATTCCAATCAACAATGCAAATTCATGGTTTAGACGTAGGGGTTAAAAGTTTTGCAAGTTTTTGATAATTCAAGTATGGTAGATTGGTTTCCTTTTATTTGCTTAAATTAAAAAGAAATCTGTGTGCTCCTCTATAATTTTGACAATATGATAAATATATTATCCTTAAATGGAAATTGGCTCAACAATGCAAATTTCTGGTTTAAATGTAAGGGTTAAAAGTGTTGCATGTTTTTTATAATTCGAGCATGGTAGGTTCGTATCATTAACTTAAATTAAAAAGAAATTAATGTGCTCCTCTATAATTTTGACAATGAGATAAATATCTTGTCCTTAAGTGATACACAGGTCAATAATACAAATTTCTAGTATAGATGTAAGGGTCAAAAGTAATGCAATTTTTTGATAATTCAAAAATGAAAAGTTGGTTTCCATTTGTTTACTTAAGACACATGTGTGCTCTACAATTTAGACAATATGATAAATATCTTGTCCTTAAATGGCATCGGGGTTAATAATGCAAATATCTTATTTAGATTTAAGGTTAAAATTATTGCATGTTTTTTATAATTCAAGTATGGTAGGTTGGTTACCTTTTAATTACCTAAATTGAAAAGAAATCTATGCACCCCTCTATAATTTCAACAATATGATATATATTTTGTCTTTAAACGGCACTCGAGTCTACAATGCAATTTTTTGGTTTAGATGTAAGGATTATAAGTGTTGCATATTTTTAAATTCGAGTATGGTAGATTGATTTCCTTTTGATTAATTAAATATCAAATAAATCTTTGTACTTCTCTATAATTTTGATAATATGATAATTCTATTGTCCTTAAATGGCACTTGGTAAGCAATGCAAATTTCTAGTTTAGATGTAAGAGTTAAAAGTGTTGCATTATTTTGATAATTCAAGTATGGTAGGTGGTTTCCTCTTATTAACTTAAATTGAAGAGAAATCTATGTGCTCCTCTAGAATTTTGACAATATGATAAATATCTTGTCAATGACACATGAATCAACAATGCAAATTTCTAGTGGTAGATGTAAGGGTTAAAAGTGTTTCTTTTCTTTTCTAATTCAAGTATGGCATGTTGGTTTCATTTTATTTACTTAAATTAAAAGGAATCTGTGTGCTCTGTAATTTTGATGATTTAATAAATATCTTGTCCTTAAACGGCACTTGGGTCAACAATGCAGAATTCTAATTTAGATATAAGAGCTAAAAGTATTGCATGTTTTTGATAATTTGAGTATGGTAGGTTAGTTTCCTTTTAATTACCTAAATTAAAAGGAAACCTTTGTGCCCCTCTATAATTTGGACAATGTGATAAATATTTTGTCCTTAAATGGCACATGGGTTTACAATACAAATTTATGGCTTTGATGTAAGGATTATAAGTGCTGCATGTTTTAAAATTCGAGTATGGTAGGATGGTTTCCTTTTAATTACTTAAATATGAAAGAAATCTCAATGTTTCTCTATAATTTTGACAATATGATGCACTCATGTCAATAATACAAATTTCTAGTTTAGATGTAAGGGTTAAAAGTGATTATTTTAATAATTTAAGCATTGTAGGTTGGTTTCCTCTTATTTAATTGACATTAAAAAGAAATCTATGTGCCCCTCTATAATTTTGGCAATATGATAAATATTTTATCCTTAAAATAGCACTCGGGTCAACAATGCAAATTTCTAGTTTAGATGTGAGGATTAAAAGTGTTGCATGTTTTTGAATTCAAGTATGGTAGGTTAATTTTCTTTGTAATTACTTAAATTAAAAAGAAATCGATGTGCTTCTCTATAATTTTGATAAAATGATAAATATCTTGTCTTTCAATGAACAATGCAAATTTTTTGTTTAGATGTAAGCGTTAAAAGTGTTGCATGTTTTTGATAATTCGAGTTTAGTAGGTTAGTTTCCTTTTAACTACTTAAATTAAAAAGACATCTATGTACTCTCTTATAATATTGACAATATTATATATATATATATATATATATATATATATATATATATATATATATATATATATATATATATTTTATTCTTAAATGGCACTCGGATCAATAATGCAAATTTCTGGTTTAAATGTAAGGATTAAAAGTGTAGTATATTTTTGATAATTTGAGTGTGGTAGGTCGGTTTTCTTTTATTAACTTCAATTAAAAAGAAATTTATCTGCTCCTCTATAATTTTGTCAAGTTAATAGATATCTTGTCCTTAAATGGCTCTCTGATAAACAATGCAAATTTCTAGTTTAGATGTAAGTGTTGAAATTGTGGCATGTTTTTGATAATTCATGTATGATGGATTAGTTTATTTTATTTACTTAAATTAAAAAGAAATATGTCTACCCTCTATATTTTTACGATATGATAAATATCTCGTCTTTAAGTGGCACTTAGGTCACAATGTAAATTTTTGGTTCTGATGTAAGGGTTGAAAGTATTGCATGTTTTGAACAATTTAAGTATGGATAAGTGCAATAGAAGTCCTAAAACTTGTTACAAAAATGCAATTGAGTCTTAAAACTTACAAAAAGTGAAATCAAGTCCTAAAACTTGTCAAATTGATTTAATTGAGTCCTAAAGTTAACACTGTCACACTTACTAAAGAAAAATACTGATGTGGCCTTTTAAATATTTTTTTTTATTTTCTACGTGGCTTTTTTAAATTATTTTTATTCAAATTAGGTTTAAAAGCTAAATAAGAAAAGCTAAAATTTATTAAAAATTTGTTAAAAAAAAAAGAAGAAGAAGAGAAAATGGCAACTCCTTCGCCACTCATTGCTAGAGGGGCTGGCAAGGCCTCGCCGTGGTCGGGCGGCGACTGGCGACCTCCGTCCAAGGCAACGGTGAAGGAGCTACCATTTTCTTTTTTATTTCATTTTTTAAATATTTTTTTAAAAAATAAATTTTAGTTTTTAAATATAATTTTTTTAAAATAATTTTAAAAAGTCACGTGGAAAATAAAAAAGAAAATCATTTAAAATGCCACGTCTGCACCACGTCACCATTTTTTGTTAGTAAGTCTGATGGTGTTAACTTTATGACTCAATTGAACCAATTTGACAAGTTTTAAGACTTGACTGTACTTTTTGCAAATTTTAGGACTCAATTACATTTTTGTAACAAGTTTTAGGACTTCTATTACACTTATCCCTTTAAGTATGATAGATTGGTTTTCCTTTATTTACTTGAATCAAAAAGAAATTTGTTTGCTCCTCTATAAGTTTGACAACACTCGGGTCAACAATGCTAAATTTTGGTTTGGATATAAGGGCTAAAAGTGTTGCATGTGTTTGATCATATATGGTAGGTTTTTTTTTTTTTTTTGGTCAGTTATATGGTAGGTTGGTTTCCTTTTATTTACTTAACAAAAAAAGGAAATAATTGTGCTTCTTTATAATTTTAACAATATGATAAATAATCTTTAAATGGCCCTCGGGTCAACACTGCAAATTTTTGGTTTGGGTGTATTCGGTATAGTCAATTGTTAGCACGCCACCGAATGTCTCACAAAGTTTACCAAGTAAGGACAGCATTAATTTGTAAACTTAGTGCTTATTATTCAATATAGTCTTTAATTTTTTATTTTTTTTTGGTATGCTATAGTATGGTTTAGTCAAAATAAAAGTCATTTTTAAAAACTTCGGGAAAAGGATATTAAAAGTGTCAAAAGTTGTATATGACGTTCACTTTAGTACTAAAAGTTTTTTTGGGATAACTTAAGTAGCATTTTTCTAAACAAATGATTACTTAAATATACACTATGGTTTGGGTTATCAAAAATCAAGATGTGGTCATATTTTATTAATATTTCCTATCGGTGTGGCTCGCCTGCATGTTTCGTTAGCATATTATTCCCTAAACTACATCATTTTCAAGTTTGCCCCAAATTCGAAACCCTAATCCAATTTCCCCCAAAAAATGACACTCTTCCCTTCCACGAAGTCGTTGCATGTTGCAGTCAAACTATTTTCTTTGCCTCCGATGGAATGCTCATGAAATTGTGTTCACAATTGAAGAAGGCTGAATTTCACTGTTGATAGATGATGGCTTGATCGTGGGTTGTGAAGACAGTAATTTGCAAAGAGCGGTTGGGTTGCGGGAATTGGCATGTAGGAATTCTTGTCGGCGGAAGACGACTTACCTGATTCCAATGTGCAAACAGCAAATAGCCCCGGAACAAACGTTGAATTGCGAATCAATCACGAACAACACTGCCTCACGTTGGTCTGGATGCAATCATAAGGAAAACACCCGATTTCCACGGCGTAAATGCAAACCGTTCTTGCAAATTGAAATGGAACGCCTTCTTCCTTTAATGATGGAAATGGAGAGAGATTTTGGTACAAATGATCTGACAACCCTCCCTTTGGTTGTGTTCGGGAGGCTTATATACGTCTCCCTTCATACCCCTCCATTGGTGCCTTTCCATCATATCGTTTCAACTTGAAACGGTGCGTCCAATTGCACACCATCATGGACGTACCGGCTAAAGTACAACATCTCCCACTCAGACATGATGGACTTGATAGCGCTCTATCAAGAATATAAGGCAAGGCGTTCAACATTCATCAACTTTACAGAACAATTCATACTGGCAAGTAAGCCATGCGACCAGTGAGTACACTTGCACTTGGGAGCTCAAATTATGCACCTGTTAGGGATGACATAATGGCTACGACCCCGAAAAAGAAATAAACAACTGATGTCTCACAATGCCCCAGACATATTTTGTTACATCAATTCAAGTATACCTATCCCTTAAAAGCTATACTTGATTATCCTCAAAACACCATGTATTTATAATTATATCCGCAACAACATAAGGCGATATAATTGGTTGACCAGTAAATACATGTGACAGATGTAAAACAACAATAGTCTTCCTTCGCACTCATGTCTCTCTCAATTTTAGAACAACTGCTTTCCTAGACACGTCCCATAGGCCATATCTATTCATGACCGCCCGTAACATGCTAAAGTAGCAACATTGATCTTTTATTTCGAGAACATAGTCAGAAGTAACATAGGGCACGAATTGAGGTAAATTATAAATTACCTCAAGGGCTCACACAATGAGTAAATAGGGATAATTTTACTCACCTTCCCTTGTCGGTCAAACAATGCACATGCAGTATGAATTACATGCTATAGTGGATTTCTCTTTCTATAAGAGCGTATGTCATTTCTTAAATATATCCACTATACGGATCTTAGCCTAAACATAGTCACTTGCTTCTCACATATTCATATTTAACTCGAGTGCTATATTAGCTCGCTTTCTATAGCGCCCAATTAAGTACTCGCATCCGGCATCTTACAGGCATACATGATTGTGGGACTATCATGTTCGGTCTTATTATAAACAAATCACAGACCTCATCTTGACTCCAATCAAGGCGACATATTTTATGTACCAGACTAGCTATTCAGCATTTATTTGTACATAACGTCTCATCTCAACGTGCTAACTATATCACTTGAGGCGATTGCTCGTGTGAGTGAGCCAATCATTACCTGCTGACATACTTTCCAATAATATATGTGTGCTTGTGCTAGTCTCATAATAGATTTGTACTTTTTGATAAAACATCTAGTCATTAATAAATAAACAAGTACAATACATATGTCCATAAATACATGAAACAATGATTCTCTACAATAACACATATCACATTCTATGCAAACCTAGTGACATCCTGTGGGTCAAGAATATGTCTCTAGGAATAGCCTTCGTAAATGGATTAGCAACCATTCTATTAGTTGAAATGTATTGTAGAATCACTTCTTTCTGCGCTATAATATCTCTGATGAAGTTATTCTTTATGTCAATGTGCTTCGTCCTTTCATGATACTTGGGATATTTCACATAGGCAATGGCTGCTTGACTATCGCAATAAACTGTCGCCGGTCTTGGAATCTCAGTGATAGTGGCTAAATTTTCAAAGAAACGTTTTAGCCATACTGCTTCTTGCACTACGGCAGAACACGGAATAAATTCAGCCTCCATAGTAGACAAGGCTGTGCATGTCTGTTTCTTGCTATTCCAAGAAATTGCACCTCCATTTAGCAAGAACACATATCCAGAAGTCGATTTACGCTCATCCAGGTCTCCACCCCAATCAACATCTGAATAACCTAATATGCGTAAATCATTCCCTTGGTAACAAAGTCGATAGTCCATGGTGCCCTTCAAGTATCTCAGGATCCTCTTCATTGCTTTCCAGTGTGCTTGACCGGGATTTGATTGATATCGGCTCACCAATCCCACGGCATAACATATGTCGGGTCGAGTACACATCATAGCATACATCAAACTTCCGATCGCACTAGCGTAAGGAACGATTTCCATCATTTTAATTTTTTCTGGAGTTTTAGGACACATCTCAGTACTTAGGCATTCACCTTACATGACAGGGGTATCAATGGGATTACAATGCTGCATATTGAAACAATCAAGAATCTTCATTATATAAGACTCTTGTGATAAAGTAAGGAGTTTCTTTGATCGATCTCTTTTGATCTTAACTCCTAATATATATTCATTTCAAAATTAGAGGACAACCATTCTTTTATGGTGATTACCATAACCTTGTCATTTCCAACCAACATAATATCGTCCACATAAAGTGATAAAATCACAAATTTATCTTCAGACTGCTTGACATATACACAGTGATCTTCTTTGATTATCGTAAAACCAAAAGTTGTTATGGCTCGATGAAAACGAAGATACCACTGTCTAGATGATTGCTTAAGGCCATATATTGAGCGATGAAGTTTGCAAACTTTATGCTCTTGACCTTTAGCTATGAAACCTATTGGTTGTTTCACATAAATTTCCTCATCTAGTTCTCCATTGAGAAATGCCGTCTTTACATCCATTTGATGTAATTCAAGGTCCAAATGTGCAACGATGGCTAGAATAAGGCATATTGAGGCAAACCTTACAACTGGTGAAAATGTTTCCTCGTAGTCTATACCCTCTTGTTGAGTATAACCTTTCACCACAAGATGAGCCTTATACTTTTCAATGGATCCATCCGCCCTTTGCTTAATCTTAAAGACCCATTTGTTTCCAATGGCCTTACGATTGGGTGGTAGATCAACCAAGTCCCAGACATGATTTGTCCTCATTGACTCCATCTCGTCTTCCAAAGCTTTTCTTCATTCTTCCTTATCAGATGATGAGAGAGCCTCTTGAACAGTCTTAGGCTCGGCATCATCTTTATGAGCAATCATAAATGCTTCCCCTTTAATCTCAAAACGACGACGATGAATACTTTTACGATTACTTTTACGCAACTGAATTTCTCTTTAATTCAATTCGCCAGACGATGCTACACTCCCACTAGGTCTTTCAAGTTGAGGTAAATCTTCATTTCCCTCCATAACATTAGTGGGTGTATTATTAGAATCTTCCATCTCATATAATTGGAAATCCTTATCAATCTCACCTCTACTAGGAAAATCGTTCTCCAAGAACGTGACATCTCGTGACTCATTTTCGGTCACACTCTCATCAGCTTGTTCACCTATGAACACATACCCTTTGGAGTGTTCAGAATATCTTATAAAAATACATTTCTTCCCTCTAGGGCCTAATTTGCCATATTTATGGGAAGATTCATGAACATAAGCTGCACATCCCCATGGGCGTAGACTACTTAAGTCTGGTTTTCTACCAGTCCATAATTCATAAGGGGTGGAAGTGACCGATTTTGAGGGCACTCGGTTAAGTATATAGGTAGCAGTCAATAATGCATCTCCCCAAAAGGAGATAGATATTTCTTGCGCCATCATAGACCTAACCATTTCCAATAGGGTTCTATTCCTTCTCTCAGCTACCCCATTTTGTTGTGGAGTATTAGGAATAGTCAATTGTCGTACAATTCCCTTTTCATCACAAAGAGCCTTGAATTGCTCCGATAGATACTGTTGACACCTAAATTTTGGCGGCCCATTTAGAAAATTAGGGGTTAATTTTATTAATTGCATATCGTATAGATTTAGGTTTGCATTTGTTTTTTATTTGCATTTTTTGCTTTTTATTGAATCGGTGGCGGATAAATTCAAATTAGTTGGCCAAGCCTATTTTTAAATGATAAGAAATTATCTTGTGAGAAAATAAAAATTTGAAATTTTTCGGGATAGGCCAAGTGAAAAAAATGAATATTACGAATGTGATTTGGCTTTTTAGGATTTGGAATTAAAGAGTAATCTTATCGAAATCTTGGATCATTATCAATAGGGATTAATTTTGTGAAAAAAGATTTGCGGATGTTGAATTCGAAAAAATTAAAATCCTAAAATTTCCCCTATAAAAGACCAATGCGCACAAGAGTTGAGGGGGGCTGGTTTTTCTTTGGGAGAAAAAGAGAAATAAAAAAACACAAGGGAAAGAAGGGAGTGTTCATCCGTGCGTAGGGGAAAGCAAAAAGGAAAAGGAAAAGTGGAAAGTAGGGGTTGACTGGACCCCTACTGTTCATCTTCTTCAAAGAGGAGATTTCTTTTGTTGCAATTGGGGCTCCACCGAGCTTGCTCCGCTGACCGCCGATCAGCCTCCCGACGCGCCGCCGCACCGATCGCCCCGCTTCGCTTCCTCTGCCATCCGCCTCACCGCGCGAAACCCAGCGCCCGCCGGTCTCTGCCGCCCGTCCGACGGCCTGCACCTCCTCCACGAGCCGCCCGCGCCGAGCCCAGCCGCGACCCGTTCCGCCCCTGCATCTCTCCACGAGCCGCGACCCGCTCCGCCCGCCGCACCAGATCGCTCCGTGCCGCTTCGCCGTGCCAACCACCTCGCTCGCGCCCCCCGTCTCCTCCACGGCGACCCAGGCGCTGATTGCTCCCGAGCCGCACCTGCAGCCGAGCCCGAGCTCGCGCCTCCGAGACCCAGGCCGGATCTGTAGCCCCGAGTCTCCTCTGCCGCGCCGGTCCACTCGCCACCTGAGCGCTGCCCAGCACCACCGCCGGTTCACCTTGGCCGGAGTTCCTTTGGCCGGACTGACCAACCGGCTGCCTTGGACCCCCAGCACAAGCCGTGTGCGAGGAAAAGGAGAAACAAGCAAAAAAAAAAAAAAAGGAAAAAAGAAAAGTGAGTTAGGTAGTTTATTTTTACTTTCTTTATCGTTTTGGTCTATTTTATTCTTTTTATTTGTTAGGTTATGTTTTTAGTTATGTTATTTGATAGTTTTCTTTAGTATAGGAATTTAAATTGTGATAATGGGTGCGATATTTGCAAAATCTTGTAGGCATTATCTTTAAGGAATTGCCCAAAATTATGTAATTATTAATTTGGTCCGTAAGACGTCAGATCATTTTTTTATTATACTAATTTTTGGGCATTTTGATGATATTTAAATTGCTAAATCATTATAGTTATTAATTTGATCCGTAAGATTTCGGATTAGATTTTTAATTATTTTGATTTCTTGTCTGATGTTTAGGGTTAAAAATAATCGTTAATTTGACCCGTGAGACAACGGGTTATCTTTTCGTTTATTTTAATCCTTTATCTGTTTGAATATTTTGCTTGTTAGATTTAGTGCTTGTTTTGGAAAAATCATTAAGAAAAATCAAAAAGACATTTGGATTAGGATTTCATTTGGTTTTAGAATATTTCTGGTTGTTTTGCATATCTAGAATAGGGATTTTGTTTCAAATTTGAATTTTTTTTTAAAAAAACAAAATGCATTCATTTAGGTTGTTAGTTTTTATTCGAATTGCACGTTTAATTATGTGTTAGTTTTAATTTCGAATTTCATAAAGAAAAGCAAAAAAATCATTGTGCATATTAGGTTAGAATTGCATGTTTCATCTTTAATTTAAATCATCTTTTTTAGATAATTTGCATTTTAAATTAGGATTTAATATGATCTAATCCTTAGTTTAAATTAGATAGAATTTTAATCTAGCTAGATCATTTTTTGCATTCGAATTTCATGAAAAATACAAAAAAAAATTGTCTTAGAGTAGATTCATTCAATTTTTAAGATAGATTGCATTTTTTAAAAAATAGGAACATCAAATGCACGTCATTTAGTTTATTTAAGTTCATTTAATTAGAACTTTCATGTCATTAGATTAAGCCATTTAATAAATGTCACGTGACATATAGCTTGCATATTAAATTGCATGAAGCATGTCATTTTAGTTTAAATAATTTAGTATGTCATTGCATCACATTGCATGTCATTATAATTAGATCATTTAGATTGCATTTAATTATTGCATTTCTTCATGTCATATAGTTTTAGGTCATGTCGTCATTTCATGTTTGAATAGTAATAATGCATTGCATAAGTCATGATTTTTAAAGCGGAAACAAAAAAAAAATTGATTGCTTGTTAATTATGAATCATATCTAGGATTGTTGATGTGAATTCTAAGTTAACATTGCAGATGCTTTCGTTGCTTTAAGGTATGCTTTTTGCATTATTTAATTGCTTTCTTGATGTGTTAAATTGGTGGAATGCGCACATGTATGATCACCTCACATGTTAGGAAGCTCAATTAAAATCAAATCAAGCTGCCTGCAAAATATTTTTAAAAATTGAAAAGAAATGGTACCGAAAGGGCACTAGGGTAGTCTAGTGTAACCAAATCCCCGTACCCAAAATCTCTGGTTCGTATGAGTAAAATAATCCTCCCGTTATTTTACTTAGGTGTCTAATCGACCTACCCTAAACCGATTAGTGGCGACTCCTAGATAATGATCTTTTGCATGTTAAATCCTAAGTCGCAATTCGGTATGGGCTTGGGAGAGCCCGAGCTAAGCTTAAAGGCTTAGTAGTCCATCAGCCTAGTTTTAGGTGGCAAACCCGAAAAATTGGGTCGCGACAGCTTGGCGACTCCGCTGGGGACTTGTGTTAAAACATTTAGTGGACTTAGGCCAATTTTTCTTTAAAAATGTTTTTGTTTGGCAGCAAGGATCCCAGGTATGTCCCTAACATTTTTAAGGTGTTAAATGTTTTTGCAGATGGGAGGTATAAGGGAAGTAGTCTTTGCTAACCTTTGTCATGTAGGTTGGAGTGTGGGATGAATGCTTTATTTTTCCCAATTAGAAGTGCTGTTTGCATTTAAACTGTTGTGCATGCTTTATTGCTTTAGCACCACACTATTTGCACACACAACCTGCGGTCCGTCCTGGGCTGCGATAGGATTTCTAGGATGGTGTTGAGAAGTATTCTTCCTCCAAAGCGAGACTGCTATGTAGAGGTTGACCTTCTCTTCCCCGAAAGTTTTTCATGGTGTTGAAATGTGTTTTGTCCATATCCGCGAGACTGCGTGACTATTGGACATTCCATTTGATCTGAGCCCGGAGTTAAGAGGACCTGAAGTTAATGCGAGACTGCAACGATGAGATCACCCTCTTAGCTCCATTTTGTTAAGCCTTTTAGATAGAAATCGAGCCTCACGTCTCATGCGATGTGTCTATGTGATTGCCATTGATTTTCCTTGGTAAAGTAAGTCTTCTATCCCTATACCATGCAATTTATTTTGTTGTATTTTTGGGTTGGTTCATGACAATTTAGGTCAATCATTGATTTAATTCCTTTGTCAATTAAAAATGAAATGAGGAAATTGCCATGCAATGAATCATTTGGAAAATAAAAATAAAAACTTGAAACTTGTTTTCAATTCATGTCTTGACTCTTCTTAGTTCATGTTTAAAAAATTTCGTCCCTACTGGGGCATCCCATGTCTTTGTTTTCCTAGTCCATTTTTAAAAAATCCTTTTCATATGTGGACTTTTCTTGACAAAAAAAAAAGATTGTTGTCATGGATTGGTGCTCTCATTACGCCTCATTCTTACATATTTTCACCTATTTTCATTTAGGTGATCAAGAGCTAGAATGGCCGACCAAACTGAAATGTGTGATCGTATCTCCACTATGGAAGACCAACTCCGACAGTTGCTCGCCTCTATGCAATTCATGACAGCTCAAATCCAATCTCTCCGAGCGGATTTGACTCTTACACCTGCTCTTTTAGAGACAGTAGTCCTGAAGCAGTCAGGCAAGACCCAAATGAGTAATAATGATATGCCTGACCTGGAAGATAATCCACTGTTGGTCACTGCTGAAAAAACTAAGCTTGACAATGTCCCTAAGATGAGACAAGATGAAGTGGAAGTGATGGACACTCTGGGGCAGCCTAGTGGCAAGTTTGATTACCTAGTGAAGTATTCGGCTCCTCCCAGCTTTTACTTTGACTCCCGCAACATAATTCCAAGCGGATGGGTTGACTTGGACGATCTGACACCTCCAAAGACAGAAAACTCCGATGACGCCCTGGAAGGAATCACAGGTCTGTTCGATGACTTCTTCATTGGAGCCAATGACGAAGAACCTCTGAAAAAATGGACCATGAAGAGTGACCTAGCACATTCTCCTGCATGAGATTTTTCTATCGCTTTTTAGGAATTGTTTTCACTTTCTAGGAATCATTTTCGATTTTTTTTTTTCTCTTTCTAGGGGTTTAGGAATCATCATTTTCATTCCAATAATGTAATTCATTTGATTCTATTCATTTGATTCTATTCAATGAAATTACAATTTTATTTCTAATTTTGAGGACATGATGAGGTATACCAAACCAGTCCAATGACGATATCCAACCATGAAAAGAAAATATCATCCACGGAGAAATCCTGAGGGCTGGACTTTCTCATGCTTCCTCCTAAAAATTTTTCAAAAAAACAAAAAGCATTTCATTGTTAAGAAAAAAATCATTTTTCAAGCCATTTCCAAAAGCATGCATTAGGTTACTCTTGTTTGTTTTTCTAACTCATTTACTTCATGTCTCAGAGCATAACAGAGAGGCAT
The DNA here is from genome assembly GCA_007663325.1 of Eucalyptus pauciflora. Lineage (NCBI taxonomy): Eukaryota > Viridiplantae > Streptophyta > Magnoliopsida > Myrtales > Myrtaceae > Eucalyptus > Eucalyptus pauciflora. The sequence goes on from VMYD01000012.1 coordinate 5,760,432, forward strand.
TTGAAAATAATGTATCAATTTCCAGAGATAGTTCGCCTGTTAATTTGGGAACATACATCCGAAGGAAAATAGACATGAGGGCAAATGATCATTTCCTAGCCGATTGTGATGACATCTCCCAAGAGTGAAGAAAATCATCTTGATTCCAAAGTATGAAGAATTGAGGCACTACAGATTCTAGTAATGACATGACTGAGACAAAATCTCAATCTGAGCCAAAATGGTTGTGCAATTTGAATTTACTCTGATGTTGCATAGTATCCTATTCATGCACGTTCTCTTGTGCAGGGGCAAAAGCGGGTCTCCACTTTTGATGGATAGAGACGATCCAAGGACATCCATTGCTGAGGCAATTCTTTTGTGAAGCAATTCCCCTAAATGAGTGCTTAAAACCATGTTTTGAGTGCAATAAATTGTTTGTTTTGAAGTAACAAACTCTTTTCATGCTTAAAGTTGCTAGACCCTTTTGAAAAGTGAATTTTCATATTGATTTAGCTCACCAGTTTCATGTGAAGATTTGTCAAGATAGACAATTCAATAGAGTGACATCAATGCTTAAGAATGCGAAATGAGATGTGTCAGGATGATGAAAGGCAAGCCCTATTCTATACACAGTCCCAGTCCCATACTTATACACTTGTGAGATGAGGAAGTTCCATATTTACAAGGTAAAGAGTTCTCTCGCAAAAGGTACGATGACCGAAATGATGAGGGGCAGCTTATTTCTCTATCCCAAACACTACAGGTGATCCATTGCTTAACCCTTTTGAGCCACATACACTTGTGGGAATTATTTCAAATTAACCCTGTCAAGAATCACCCCACATCGGGGCAAATTGGAGGGTAAGACAACATCATGAGGTGAAGAAAATGAAAAGAAATTTTCTTGCTTTCACTTGCATCAATCTTCAAGTTATGCTACTACATTGAATTCATGTGTTAATTTAAGTGCCTTAGGATGACGAAGAGCATTTCTTTCTATATCCTATACACTTATATCCTTTGCATAGCCCACTCGAGCCTGAAATTTCATTTCTTTAAACCCAGTTGATGATCATCCCCCACACTGGGGCAAGGCAAAAGGCAAAGGAAGACTCTTTAAAAGTTCTAGTGTCATTTAAAGTGTAATTGCTTGACGCATGCATTATGCGCAAGAATTGAATTCAAAATAGAACTAAGGGGCATGAAAAAAGCAGTGTGCCTGGTAAAAGCAAGGCCGATGCCCATGAAAAAAGAAGTGAAGAAAAAAATGCATGAAAACTAGGGGCATAAAAAGCAGTGTGCCTAGTAAAAGCAATGCCAATGCCCATAGATGAAAAAAAAGTCAAAATAGGTGACTGTCAAATGCAAGAATTGAATCCTAATGGAGCAATACTCAAAGAACTCAAATGTCGAGTTTCTACAATCAATGGGGCACTTCATGAAGACAATCCCCGATGGTGAAAAAGAAAAGTGGTGGCAATGCCAAGATGATCATCAACTCTCATCTTTTACACACTTTTTGAGCCTAATGATCCTTTCATTTCTCAACCCATGAACCCAACCTACGTTACGTCCCTTACAAAGTCTCTTCAGATTAGGGCACTTGAATTAACGTAGGAGTTCATATGTTTATAAGCATCGCTCGAAGAAGTGCGAGCAAGATTATTTCTTTCTCTTTTTTGCAGGGTTCTTGACTTGTAAACCCGGAGATGATTGCGAAGCTGTTTTTTCAAAAGCCTTGACTCAAAGAGTCCCCTTTGTTAAGCCGTTGTCCAAACCCACATTATGGTCCCTGTTAAAGACCTCTCAGATTGGTAAGATCGTACCGTTTGCGAGAATACTTGGACCCATGTCGATATGATGAAATTGAGTGATTCTCATAAAATAGCCATTCTAAATGAGAGTGAGTGAAAGTCCTTTCTAACCGAAAGTCTCTCATTTAGTATTCTTAAGAAATCCATGTCATGAGTGAAAATTATCTTGAACAATAATTCTCTCTAGAGGAAATTCGGATGTGCAAAAGTCATTATGCATGAATCTTGATTGAATTGATAAAAGCTTCAGTAGATTTTAAAGTTTGCATTCCAGAATAGCCTTAATTGCTTATTTCTTTGGTGAATGCATTTTTGCTCTAATCATGTCTGACATATAATGTCTTCTTAAAGACCCAAGAGCTCCTAACATTCAGGTTCTTTTCAAGATGCCTCATGATATGAGGAGATGAGAAACCATCATGAGCATTCAAGATGCATCCTTAATGTTCCAAAATTTATTTCTATCAAGAGGTGAAAGGCCTCCACAGGATATCTAAGTTCCAAAAGACATATCCCAAAGAATCAGAGATATTATCAGGTAAGTATATCTCTGCCCATTCTCGACACTTGACTCGGTCAAGCTGTTCCTTTAAAATTGACCTCGCGTGCTTTCGTAGCCCGGTGTCCTTTAAAATTGACCTGGCATGCTTTCGTAGCCCAGAGTCCCTCCTTTTAAATTGACCCGGCGTGCTTTCGTAACCCAGAGTCCTTTTATATTATCCTGGCGTGCTTTCGTAGCCCAAGGCCCAGGAGACATATCCCTAATGAGCAGAGATGTCACCAGGTAAGTATATCTCTATTTATACCTTAAATACTTGTCATTGTACAGGTATTTTCACTTTAAGTAATTCGACACTCAATAGAGTTGTCCCTAAAGATTTTTCTCCAGATTGCAACGCCGGGCGACCGAAGAATGGTTCGGGTCCTAGCCAAGCAAAACCTCGTTTAGGCGACCGTAGAGTATGGTACGGGTCCTAAACAAAAACTTTATTTCCCTATTCAGGCGACCGTAGAGTAATGTACGGGTCCTGGAAGGTAAAACCCCGTTTAGGCGACCGTAGAGTAATGTACGGGTCCTAGACAAAACTTTATTTCCCTATTCAGGCGACCGTAGAGTAATGATACGGGTCCTGGAAGGTAAATCCCCGTTTAGGCGACCGTAGAATGGTACGGGTCCTAGGAAAGCAGTTTTCTTTATAAAGTCATGTTACTATTCTAGGCGACCGTAGAATGGTACGGGTCCTAGGAAAACAGTTTTCTTTATAAAGTCATGTTATTATTCTGGGCGACCGTAGAATGGTACGGGTCCTGGACATATAACACCAATCTATCTTGAATCATTTTACCCTCCTTGAAGGTAAGATATTTCGGGTAGGTTCTTTTGACATCTCAGTCTGGATCTGGATGTCTTAATTCTTGTCGTTGAACATTTCACTTGGATGTGAATGTTCTTCTCGAGCTCAATGTTTCGATTCATTACCTGTTTGACTCCTCAAGGAGCCTGAGTGAGAGTTGGGTATCTATGAAGTAAATAGGGATTTATCATGTACCTCAAGATGCTTTACCGCACTGACTGGTAAGTAACTGCAGGTATGTTCTTTCCTTTCGCATCATGCATTTGCATTAGCATTTCCATGCATCATATAAATTGCATTTTAAAATGGGATTTATTTTCCGACAAAAAAATTAAAAATCAAAAAATCAAAAAATCAAATCATTCAGTGCATGTGCATGATCAAAATTTAGGTTTCAATTTGTCTTTGAAAGTAACCTCTACGAGCTCACCTTCAAAGAGGGGCAGCTGTTGACACCTAAATTTTGGCAATTTAATTAATTTATTTATTGCATAGAAAATTAGGAGGTTAATTTTATTAATTGCATAGCGTATAGATTTAGGTTACATTTATTTTTATTTTTTTGCATTTTTTGCTTTTTATTGAATCGGTGGTGGATAAGTTCAAATTAGTTGGCCAAGCCTATTTTTAAATGATCAGGAATTATCTTGTGAGAAATTAGAAACTCGAGATTTTTTTGAGATATGGTGAATTTCTGGGTAGATATTACGAAATATTGGGATTTGGCTTTCTAGGATTTGGAATTAAAGAGTAATCTTATCGAAATCTTGGATCGTTATCAATAGGTGAAAATTTTGTGAAAAGATTTGCAAAGGTTGATTTGAGGAAAATTTTGAAAATCCAATTCCTCTCCCTATAAAAAGCCCTGTGTGCGAGAGGTTCAAGGGGCTTTTCTTTTTACTTGATTTTGAAAGAAAAAATAAAAAGTGAAAAGGAGAGGTTCTGTCCGTGGGTTTTCGTAGAGAGAGGGAACACAAAAGGAAAAAGCATATGCTGCACTTTCTTCTGCTGTGCTGTACTTTCTTCTCCTGACAACAAAGAAGACAGCAACGTGCAGCAGGGGAGAAACAGAGGCCAGCAAGGAAAAGAGGAGGAGCAAAAGAAGAAGCATTGTTCTTCTTCTTCGTGGGCGTTTGCTGCTCTTCGACGCCAGCGACACCCTTTTGCTGCCGAGATTTTCACCGCCGCACCATCTGCTCTGACTGTCCGAGCACCAGCCCTTCGAGCCCTAGCGACACCAGTGTTCGTCCCCACAGAACAGCGCCCGATTCCCCTGCAACGGTTCGAGCTCACACGACAAAGCCCTCTGCTTCCTCGACGATCGTTGCTCTCCGCCCCTGCCTGCGACGAGCCGCGCCTCCTGGCTCGAGCAGCCATCGCGCGCCCACGCCGATCCCCACGCCGCGCCTCAGCTCCGATCACCGCCTGAGCCTCCTCCGCCTAGCAGCCGCGACGCCCGACGACCGCGTCCTTATGAAATCCCGAGGCCACGATTGCCGCACTGCCTTGAGCTTCCCGACGTGCAGCTACGCCGATCCGCCTTGCCACCGCCCGAGCCGCCGCCGCCGATTTACCCTTGCCGGAGCCCTTCGCCGGACTGATCGACGCCCTCCCTTGGAGACCCACGGTTACACGTGGGAAAGGAGAAACGAGAAAAAACAAAAGAACAAAAAAACGGAAAGAAAAGGGAATTAGGTAGTTTTTTTATTATCTTTTTACTTTTACTTACTTTCTTTATAGTTTTGTTTATTCTTTTCTTTCTATTTGTTAGGTTATGTTTTTGGTTATGTTATTTGATAGTTTTTTTTCTTTTTAGTCTAGGAATTTAAATTGTGATAATGGATGCAATATTCGTAAAATCTTTTAGGCATTATCTGTAAGGTGTTGCCCAAAATTATGTAATTATTAATTTGGTCCGTAAGACGTCGGATCATTTTTTTTATTATACTAATTTTTGGGCATTTTGATGATATTTAAATTGCTAAATCATTATAGTTATTAATTTGATCCGTAAGATTTCGGATTAGATTTTTAATTATTTTGATTTCTTGTCTGATGTTTAGGGTTAAAAATAATCGTTAATTTGACCCGTGAGACAACGGGTTATTTTTTTGTTTATTTTAATCTTTTATCTGTTTGAATATCTTGCTTGTTAGATTTAATATTTGTTTTAGAAAATCATCAAGAAAAATCAAAAAGATGTTTGAATTAGGATTTCATTTGGTTGTTTTGCATATCTAGAATATGGATTTTGTTTCGAATTTGAAAATTTTTTAAAAAAAACAAAAAAAACAAAATGCATTCATTTAGTTTGTTAGTTTTTATTCGAATTGCACGTTTAATTATGTGTTAGTTTTAATTTCGAATTTCATAAAGAAAAGCAAAAAAATCATTGTGCATATTAGGTTAGAATTGCATGTTTCATCTTTAATTTAAATCATCTTTTTTAGATAATTTGCATTTTAGATTAGGATAATGTCTCAATTTAAATTAGGATTTAATATGATCTAATCATTAGTTTAAATTAGATAGAATTTTAATCTAGCTAGATCATTTTTTGCATTCGAATTTCATGAAAAATACAAAAAAAATTGTCTTAGAGTAGATTCATTCAATTTTTAAGATAGATTGCATTTTTTAAAAAAATAGGAACATCAAATGCACGTCATTTAGTTTATTTAAGTTCATTTAATTAGAACTTTCATGTCATTAGATTAAGCCATTTAATAAATGTCACGTGACATATAGCTTGCATATTAAATTGCATGAAGCATGTCATTTTAGTTTAAATAATTTAGTATGTCATTGCATCACATTGCATGTCATTATAATTAGATCATTTAGATTGCATTTAATTATTGCATTTCTTCATGTCATATAGTTTTAGGTCATGTCGTCATTTCATGTTTGAATAGTAATAATGCATTGCATAAGTCATGATTTTTAAAGCGGAAACAAAAAAAATTGATTGCTTGTTAATTAGGAATCATATCTAGGATTGTTGATGTGAATTCTAAGTTAACATTGCAGATGCTTTCGTTGCTTTAAGGTATGCTTTTTGCATTATTTAATTGCTTTCTTGATGTGTTAAATTGGTGGTATGCACACATGTATGATCACCTCACATGTTAGGAAGCTCAATTAAAATCAAATCAAGCTGCATGCAAAACATTTTTAAAATTGAAAAGAAATGGTACTGAAAAGGCACTAGGGTAGTCTAGTGTAACCAAGTCCCCGTACCCAAAATCTCTGGTTCGTAGAAGTAAGATAATCCTCCCATTATTTTACTTAGGTGTCTAATCGACCTACCCTAAACCGATTAGTGGCGACTCCTAGATAATGATCTTTTGCATGTTAAATCCTAAGTCGCGATTTGGTATGGGCTTGGGAGAGCCCGAGCTAAGCTTAAAGGCTTAGTAGTCCATCAACCTAGTTTTAGGTGGCACACCCGAAAAATGGGTCGCGACAGATACTCACATCAACGATCGGTTCTTAATGCCTTTATTGTTTTGTTCAACTGATTCTCGACCATCGTTATATATCGTCTAAAGCATTCTAATGCTTCGGACTTATGGGAGATCAGAAAGACATAACCGAAACGGGTGAAGTCATCTATGAAAGTAATGAAATATGAGGCTCCATGCCTCGCCCTCACATTCAAAGGACCACAAATGTCAGAATGTATGAGTTGCAATGGAAATTCAGCTCTAGCCCCTTTACCGAATGGTTTTCTAGTTGCTTTTCCCGCTAAACAATGTTCACATACGGGTAGATCAACATTAGTGAGTGACCCTAAAAGGCATTCTCTAGCAAATATTTGCATTCTTTGCAACCCAATGTGACCCAATCTAGCATGCCAAGTATTTGCATCAATCTCAACATTACTAGAAGATGCAATTAAAGAAAAACAACCATTAACATTAACATTGTACTGATCATGGTCAATGTCTAACACCATAAAACCATTCAATACATGACTTGAACCATAATAAACTGTTCCATACAGAATGTCAACACAATCACCATGAAAATTTAAAATATAACCTAGGCTAAGAAGAACAACTACAGAGACCAAGTTTCATCGAATATCCGGAGCATAGAGGACATCATGTAGGAATAGGCTTCGACCACCACATAAAAGTAATTTACATGTGCCGATACCCTTCACTTCAACTCTTGAGTTATTTCCAACATATATCCATCTTCTTCTAGGCTGTATCCGACGATACTCCACAAATGCTTCTCGGTCTCTAGTTACGTGGTATGTTGCTCCTGAGTCTATAGTCCACATTGGATGAGATTCAACAAGCATTACAGTACTACAAAAGCATTACTTAAAGTAATGGAGTAATAGAGTACCTCTTTCGGCTCAGTGCATTCACGAGCAAAGTGACCCATCTTGCCATAATTGTAGCACTTCATCTTGGCCTTGTCCTTCTTCCCACCACGCTTCTTGCGTTGGAAGGTCTTAGCCCTTTTAGGTGCCTGATCAGTCTTCTTCCCTTTGTTGTTAAATTGAGAATTCCTTTTGCGCTTGAAGCACGAAGCTTTGCGCGAACTCGATTCAGCAACATAAGCATGAGTAGAGGATCTCACAACCTCTAGGCGCTCATCCTCTAATTCCAAATGACACGCTATATCATCAAAAGTGACAATATTCTCATTATGCGTCATATTGATCTTCATATGCTCCCAATTGTCAGGAAGGGACCTTATAACAGCTTGAACCTTGCTGTTCATCAGTAAGGGAGTGACCTGCCGACTTCAGCTCACGAATCATATTTGACATCTCCCGAAGATGCTGCCTCATCGTTATATTTGGGCGCTTTCGGTATGTGTCAAACTTGATGGTGAGTCTCCTTAGCTTAGTGGTAGATGTACCCCCAAACTTATCTTTCAAGGCAACCCACATTATGTGAGCTTTATCATAACTTTCAAACTCACACATGAGATCATCTTGCATATAGTTCAGCAACGTGATGCGAGCAATGCTATTCTTCTTTTTCCAAACTTGATAAGCTTCTAGATCTCTCCTGTGTTGAGCTGAAGTTCCATGCTCAGATTCATCCATGGTGTGGTTGAGGGTTTCCAAAACCTCTTGCTCCTTAAGGATGTACTGAACTTTTCGGTGCCAAATATCATAATTGTCACCGTTCAGCTTCTCACCCTTATTGAGGTCAGCCACAATGGTCTTGGATGCCGATGCCATAATCAATTTCTATAACACATTGACATAATAGACGCAGAATCAATACTAGCACATTCTTCAGAGTAACACACATATCTAATTTGCAACAAAAAACAAACTAAAAATAATAATAATTGAACAATAGACACAGAAACAAAAGTTCACTATGTTCCCAATCAACTTCTATGTACAATTGTTCTATTATCATTAATTAGTTTAATTTGCACAAATTTTGAGTTCTAGGTGAAAACTCCTTCGAATTCTACCAACCTACGAACTCCCACTAGGAAAAATAATTACATGATCTCATGTAATGTCTACATTTTTCCATTAACACAAAACATAGCATGATGTAAAACAATATACAAATAACAATCATGCAGCAACTCCAGTCAAAACCACAATTCAACATGTAATGGATTTTCTACCATTGTTCGAATTTTCTAGCAACTTGAAAATTGCAAGTATATTAAACTATATACATGGTATTATCGAACCAAGTTCTACACAGCATATATGACATCATTTGCACACAAGCTAGCTACTGTATTTCCTAAACCACAAGAAAATACAAGCTACAAATGAATAAACTATGCATTAAACCCCAAAAAATACGTGTACATAGGGTTCCCTACACATTTTCATACATTTATAAAATCCAAAAAAATAAAAATAATTATACTACAGTGTAGGGGACATCCATACGAACCCAACGCCACCGACCACGCTTAAATCGGAGCTTGCACGCGCCCCCATGCACCGCCTGAGTGCGCGGCGCGTGTGGCGCACGCGCCAGCGAGCCAAAAGGCTCCTAGCCGGTTCGACTGTTGACCGGTCAATGGTAGACAGGTCGGGTCAATGGTCAACGGGTCTGATCTGGTCAATGGGTCAGGTCGGTGGTTGGGGCGGGTCAACGGGTCGGGTCGGGTCGGGTCGTCGGCCGGTGACCGGCCGGCCAACTACCGCCGGCAGTGACTCATCCCAACGGTTACCGACTGTTGGATGACGTCACGATGACGTCATCACGCGCCGGTTCGCTGATTGGCGCGTGACGCGCACCCGCCGGTTCAGCGCTTCAGGCGCGTGGTGCCCACACGTAGTGGCTTCTAGCCACGCGTGTGGGCGCGTGCGGCGTCGTACAGCGGCGCTCGACCCACCGTTGGACTCGTCTCGACGAGATCTTTCACCCTATATATTCAAAAATTAATTTTGGCCAAAAAATTATATCGAAAAATGGCCAAAACCGTACGGGTGTACGCGACCCTGAGTCCGTTCTTCGCTTCGGTTGAATTTCGAGTTTTTCAGATGGCAATTCCGACCATTAGACATCCAAACAGTGTAGAATTGATACTCTTGATCTCAATATCAAAAGTTAAACGAGAAAATTCAATGAAAAACAAGGCAGAAATCACAGCCGGGCTCTGATACCATTGTAGGAATTCTTGTCGGCGGAAGACAACTTACCTGATTCCAATGCGCAAACAGCAAATAGCCCCGGAACAAACGTTGAATTGCGAATCAATCACGAACAACACTGCCTCACGTTGGTCTGGATGCAATCACAAGGAAAACACCCGATTTCCACGGCGTAAATGCAAACCGTTCTTGCAAATTGAAATGGAACGCCTTCTTCCTTTGATGATGGAAATGGAGAGAGATTTATGTACAAATGATCTGACAACCCTCCCAATGGTTGTGTTTGGGAGGCTTATATAAGTCTCCCTTCGTACCCCTCCATTAGTGCCTTTCCATCGTATCGTTTCAACTTGAAACGGTGCGTCCAATTGCACCCCATCATGGACGTACCAACTAAAGTACAACATGGCAGGTGCATGAGTAGAAGGATAAGGCACAATAGGGCATGCCGTGGATATTAGGTGCCAAGGGACATGAATAGCAGCTACAAAATGACTCATTAATCCAGCAACTCACTACTCGCTTGAGCACTGATGGAGGCCCGAAGGCAGTGAATGGACAAGTCGAGCATAGGCTTGCATTGCCGTAACGACTATTCCTTGCTTGGGTAAAAAAATTTGCATTGCAATAAATGGGTCATAAACGAGTTAAATAGATCGATTTGGGTCGGACCATTTATGACCTAACCCAAACCCAAACCCGACTCACCTGTTTAACGGGTCTACTTAAAAGGGCACCAATTTTAATTTGTGAGACAATTTTGGCCATCATAGATTTATCGTTAAAATGTGTGTACATGAAGTCTAAGATGGCTCACGGATGTTGACATTGCTAACAAGAAGCGCCATGTTAACAGACATGCTTCCATGTATAATCAACATCTCATTTCTAAACACATATTACGGCTTCAAGTCAAATTAATAAGGGTTTATGCAAAATTGGGCTAGAGATTTGGTAAAAAAAAATCAGAGCATATTCACTAAATTTTCCCAAATTTCGCCCTTTTAATGTGATTTTGTGAAGAACTGTCTCCCCCCCCCAAAAAAAAAAAAAAAAAACACACACGAAATCTCATTAATTAGCTCAAAAACATTATCGTTCTACTTTTTTAACGGGAACAATGTTGTTTAATGCATTTTGGAAACAATTTATTATCATTACATGCGAGAGTTTGCTCACATGACAATCACATTTTATCTTTCTAGGGGCGAAATTCATTCCTCAGGTAAAAGTTGGTGTCCCTACACGTAGCATTTGTAAGTTTCAAAAAATGTTCATCCCAAGTACCATGCCACATCTTATTATTGGCATTTGGGATAAACGTTTTTAAAATATATGAAATTCAAGTGATCGATTAAGGGCCATAGCACTCAAATGAACATTACTTTTTATTTTATTTTTTTAAGTCATGGCAGTCAAGTAATAAAAAAAAAGTTAAGATATTTAAGTAAGTGTCATACGAAAATTAGAATTAAAATTATTCAGCGATTGAAAGCTATTGTTCTTTTAATAAAAATCCCAAACACTTGAAGAGGTAGAAAAAGAGGGCAGCGGAAAGATCTATCCCACAAGCCTTTCACTACTGTCAAACTACAGTTGACGATGCACCCAGCATATACTACATAGTACATACACACTGACCACTAAACCGAGAGCCAAAAATGACAGCTCATATCATTTGGAACGGGCCAACTTTTTGTCCTTGAGCAACTCAACCACGCGCCTCATGGTGGGCCTGCTGATCGGCAACGCAGAAGTGCAAGAGAGAGCTATGTTCAAAACCTTCTCAATCTCTTCATAGTCGCTCGAGGACGGGCTCAACCTCGGATCCACGAGCTGTGCCAGATCGCCAAAGCACCACCCGGGCTCGCCATCACGATTCCCATCCCCTTCCGCCTCGGGAGCTGACAGCGCGACCTCGATGACCCACTTCACGATGTGCTTGTTCTCACCGAATGAAGGGTGGTTCGGCCTTTTTCCGGTGATCAACTCTAGAAGCAACACGCCAAAGCTGTAGACGTCACTCTTCTCGTTCACTTTCAAAGTGTACCCATACTCTGTGAAAACCAAGAAAAATAATAATAATCAATTTAAGAGTCACCATTAAACGCCGCCTCCTGTTGCAACATCTTCGCCAACCCGAAGTCGGCGACCCGCGGCATGAAGTCCTCGTCCAATAGGATGTTGTTGCTCTTCACGTCCCGGTGCACGATGGCGGGCACGCAGTCGTGGTGCAGGTAGGCCAGGCCCTTAGCCGCGCCCACTGCTATGGCAAACCGCTGGCGCCAGTCGAGGAATTCTCCGCTCTTGGGCCCGTGCAGCACGTCGCCCAGGCTCCCGTTCTCCATGTACTCATAGACTAAAAGGCTGCTCTCCTCGGCCGAGCACGTGAACAGCAACTTTACTATATTGCCGTGGCGGACGTGACCCAGAGTCTCCACCTCCGAATTGAACATGGACTCGATGTCCGGGGCCTGGGTCTTCTCCCAGAGCCTCTTCACCGCCACCATCTGCCCCGACTTGAGCCTAATCGGGTAGACCTCGCCCGACCCTCCGGACCCGATCTTGTTCTCCTCTATTAACTGATCCACGATCTCATCGCTAAACTTGACCCGCTGGAACGTGGTTATTTTCCACAACCGTCTCGATTTGCCTCGGAACCAATGCAGCTTCGTCCTGAGGAACCAAAGCAGGGACGCGAAAAGGAGCACAACGCATACGGCTAGAGCTATGAGCACGTAGAATGCGACGGGCCGGACTCTTGTGCACTTCGGGAATGGCTTCAGATCAGAGTTGCAGAGGTTCGGGTTGCCCATTAAGCCCCAAACATAGAGCTCGCGATCGAGGCCCGGCGGTATCTTGCCGTAGAGCTTATTGTGGGATATGTTGAACTTATTAAGCGTCAGTTTGGTCAGCTCCGTTGGGATCTCGCCGGAAAGCGAGTTCCCTGAGAGGTCCAAGTACATCAGCACCGGCAAGTCGCCCAATTGAGCCGGTATGCTCCCAGTGAGCCGGTTATTCGAAAGGTTCAACTCCGTCAAATCGGCCCATGGCCCTACTGAACTCGGAATCGGGCCGGTGAGCAAATTGCCTTGCATCTTGAGCTTCTGCAAATTGCCCAAATTGGTGATACACGTCGGGAGTCCACCGCCAAACCGGTTGTTGCTCACATCGACGACGGTGAGGTGCGAGAGCTGGCAAATCTCCGCCGGAATATCGCCAGCGAAGTTGTTGCCGCCGATCAGAAGTGACTTCAGGCCCTTGGGGAAAGAAATCGACCGCGAAATCGCCCCTTCAAACTTATTGTAGCTCATGTCAAGGTACGAGACCACCTGGAGGCCCCAAAACCCGGCCGGCACTTCGCCGGAGAGTCCGTTGTTGCTGATTCGGACGTATTCGAGAGAATCACAGCTCGCTAGCGAACTCGGCAGGCTTCCTGTGAAGCGATTGTTGAAGACGATAACTTTCTGGAGCTTGCCTCTGGAACAGAGATTCTCAGGCAACTTGCCGGTGAAAGAGTTGGTCGAGACGTCGAACTCCACCAAGTCGGAATTCTTGCCCAAATCGGCTGGTAATTTCCCGGTGAAAGAGTTGTTGAAGAGCTTCAGCTGCTGCAATTTTGGGTTCGACGCCAGAACCGCGGGAATCTCGCCGTTGAATAAGTTGTCATTTAGGTTCAGGGACGTGAACGGATATGCAGCGATCTTCTCCGGCAGGACACCGGTGAGACCGTTCTGAGAGACGTCCAATTGCAGGAGACTGCTCAAATTGCCGATCCCCTCTGGCAACTCGCCGGATAAGTTGTTGTCGTACAGTTCAATTTGCTCGACGCTTCGCAACCCGGCGATGGCATCAGGAATTTTCCCCGACAGCATATTGCGGGACAAATCGAAGTTCTTCAGAGAAGTGAGCTTCCCGATTGAGCTCGGGATTTCTCCGACGAGATTCGATCCCACAACCCAGAGACTCTCGAGCCTGGACAGGTTTCCTATCTCCGGAGGCAGAGGGCCCTGCGCGTACGGGTTGTAACCGATATTGAGCCGAGTCAATTGGCTAAGATTACCCAAGAAAGAAGGTATCGAGCCGTTGAGCAAGTTCAAGACAAGCGAGAGGACACTCAGCGCCGGCAACCGGCCGAAGCTAGCCGGAAACTCGCCGGAGAAGTTGTTGTACGATAGGTCGAGGAACCGGAGGTCGGCGAACCCGGGCGAGAGGTCCGGCAGCTGGCCAACGAAGTTGTTGCTGGAGATGTCGAGACACTGGAGATGCGAGCAGAGCGAGAGCGACGGCCCCGCGACGGTGCCGAAGAAGGAGTTGTAGCCGAGCGAGAGGTTCCGGAGGGTCCGGATCCGGCAGAAGTCGTACGGGAACCTGCCGGAGAGGTTCAGTCCCGAGAGGTAGATTGCAACGACAGAGCGGTTCCGGGTCTCGCACGTGACCCCAGTCCAGTTGCAGGGGCTGCGGTCGGCGTTGGGGGCCCAGTCGTCGAGCTGGCCGTCCGGGTCCTCGAGATGGGCGGCCTTGACACGGAGCAAGATCTTGTAGTCGCCGTCGGCGGCGAGGGCCAGAGGCAACAAGAAGAAGAAGCAGCAGCAGCACAGCAGGGACCAAGAACAGAGCACGAGCCTCAGGGCAGACGCGAGCTCGCAGTGAAGGCGATGGGCGGTCGCCATTTCTTTCCCAGGAAATCGTGGACGGGGAGGTCTAACTTGCGGTCTAGTGCTCACGCACGGCCGTCACATGCATGGCGCGACGGCGTGGCGGCGGAGCGACTGCGGCTTGAAGGAGAAGGTGGTGGCGTTCACATGGAAAAATCTACGTGCATGGGGATTATAATGTGCGTGGAAAGAGAGGGTGAAAGAGAGAGGAGATCTTCGTTGCCTAGCGAAAGCAATAATGGTGGGTTGCCGTGATTGCAGGGGCTTGGGGGGAAAATTGGATGGATTAGATTCTTCTCTTTTTTTAACTTTGGGGGGTTGGGAAGGAACTCGGAAGTGACGAAGTGTCCTGCGGAGGATTGAGGATTTTTATAAAGCCACTCCCACCTTGATTTAAAGAACATCGTCTCGGAAAGAAATGCTAGTGGTCGAATTAACTCTAGTTTAAAAAATTTGGTCTCCGGTTGTCAGGGAAAAAGAAAGGGAATAATACCAAAAAAATTCCAAATTGATATATTAATAATAAATTTTATCCTAAATTAATCTTAAGCTAGTACATCAATGATAAAATTACGCTCCGTAAGTTCCGGTGAAATTTTTATCATCAAATTGCTGAATTATGTGATACATAACAATTAACAGATGCAGCAATTTAAGGTTCTACCTTTAATTTGACCAGTTTTTCGTTTTTCGTGGTATCAATGTAACTTAGTGGAAACTAACGAAAGATAAATTGGTCATAAATGTAATAGTTTAGAATTTTAGTGGTCAAAAAATTAGTTTTAAATAAATTTATCATAGGTGAACCAGTTTTGGGATTTTTTTGAAAATAATTAGATTAGAATAATTTTGTCATGAGTAGATTGGAGTTTTTGGTTATATTAACCCAAAAAATAATTAAGTGTTTAGATTCATTTATTTCATAAAAAATAAATGATTGAAAAACAATTTTCTAAAATGAATAATATTTTCATTATTATTCATTGTTTTTATAAGTGATACATATAATCATATTTAAGAAAACATTTTCAAAATCAATCATTTATCGTGAAACAAATGAAGCCCTTATATTATAATATTTTCCTTTGTGACATTCATGTCTCATCCATATTGGCTCAATCTTGGGTCACCATCGGTGGGACTTTTTTATTAAGTACTTTGGTTTTATTTATTGCCAGAACACTTCATATTCTCAAAAATATATAAAAATCGATGAATAGATCTATGTGTGTATTTTTATAATTTTTTTTTCACACCCTGGAAATAAATGAAAGTTAATTTCCAAAAGCATATTCAATCTCTACTTCTAGACAATTATGTTGTGATTCAGTTTGATTGCCCTTAAAAATGGTAAATTGAGTTGGAGAAAGTGAAGTTCATACATAATATGTCACTAAAGGAAGTTTGTGACTTTTTGTTGTACCGAAATTAGAACCGCCATTGTGAGTTAGTCGAACTGGATTTTCGATGTATCAATTCGGATTACCTATGATTGCTCGTTACTGGGATGACAATTTAAGAATTTAATACTGATATGGTGAGCCGAACTACAATTACATGAAAGCTTTTTTTTTTTCTATCAAATCTTTGCAAAAGTTACATAAAATTATTCAAAGTCCTGGAACATCTACCGTCAAAATTTAAAATAATAATAATAAAAAAAAAATCATGAGAGAATTCTAAGTGAATTTACATGTCAATATTTATATGTAACGAAAACTTCAGATGTTTTTGAATAAAGAATGTCAAAGTGCATGGCATCGCATAATTAAATTCAATAAAAAGTGAGAAGTGAAAATCAATTTAGACGCGTTCAAATGCATTTAGATGGTCATTGCAACACACATAGACATCATTATTTTTGTAATGAAAGATAATGTTAGGGTACATTTGTACTAAATTTGAAGGTTGAAAGCTAAGTGGAAAAAAAAAAGTGAAAAAGCATTGCCCCTTACGGGTTGGAAACTTGTGGTTTATTTAAATTATCCCTTGATTACATTTACATGTCATGTTTTTAGAGTCAAACAGTTTTCAAATACGAGCTCGAATTGATTAAATATGTAACTCTCCATGCATGGCTCCTCTACAACTCTATTTTAATTTTCTAGTAGTCGTTGACATTAGAACTCTGGTCAGTATAAATCTACGTCAAGGAAATATCAAATTAAGATGATCCTCATCCACCATCTTCAATCTAATCTTGAACATTCTAATCTATACTCAAAAAGGAAAAAAAAATATTATGTAATTATCTTTTCTGGCCAGATTACATATTTTGTAAAAAGTATTGTTAGGATTTGGCGCACATTTATAAAGAAATAGTGAGGAAAAAGCAAGAAAGAGAATTGAAGACATAAAATTTTATCCTAGTTCACTTTTAAATTAGTGTTATGTCTAGTAGAGTATTCCACTATAATTAATACCTCAAATCTCTACCTTACATCCATTAATTACAAAAGGAGAGAGAGAGAGAATTTATACTCAGTAGCTATTCATGAGCACAATGCCAAACTACTAATAAAATATTGGCTCAAATTATGAAAACTCTTTGGCAGCTCGGGAGTGTTGCCCTCGTGACCCCTACCAAGGCCCCTCGAACCCTCACCCACTCACAAAGGTGCAAAATCCCTATGCCATTCTATCAATATGAGTATGAATCAATCCCCGACAAGTGGCGTTATACATATTCCGAAACTAACGCACGAAACTAATATATTAAGAAGTACTTCTAGAGAATACGAGCTAAGATTTCCAATTGGATAACACAGAGAATGTCATATTACTTTCTTTATCGATTTTGATAAATTTGTTCTTAACTAATTTGTCTTGATTTTTCAATATAGGTCTTATTTAATCATGAAATCCATAGTAGGAAATAAATTATGTATTTTATTCCTTAAATAAGTGTTTGATAAGTATTTTGTCTTATTCAGTAATAAAAAAATTTACTAATTCGAAGTGGAAATTCTTTGGGTGCCCGATATGATTGATGACTCTTGATTTTTGCTTCCACAAGCAGCAAACTGCTGGCGCCACCTTTACAGGAGTTGATGCAATTTGGAGGCTTTACATGCATTGTCATGATATTGGTCAGTAAACAGAAAACGCAAGTCCAAGTTTGACAACCAACGAAAGCTGTTTACCATTGATTATCGAGTTAAGGTAGGAGCCTGGATTTCCTGGAGAAAATGGTTCCTCAATTACTACAGACATCAGCATAAATCCTCGCCAATCATTTGCTCCATCATGCAAGAAACTGGCCCTATAATTGCCCTCGACCCGGTCTTTCTGTTGCTGTGTCTGAATAATCAGACAAGAACAGGGACGGGTTTGAGTTTCGCCAAGAACATTTCCTTCAGAGAGAGAGAGATGATGCACCTGCATTTTTGCTCCTTCAATGAATTCTTGAATGCGAGTGGGTGACTCTCTGCTGTGCCGTTCACGTTTAGAAAGTATGGGTCATCTCTCACATTTAACTGTCTTTGGTGATATGAAAAGGTCTTTTTGTAGGACGCAAATTGCGCAACCCAAGATCTCCATAACCAGAACAAGAATATGCATAATTAAGCAGAAGAATTAACGCACCTGTTTTGGAATCCATTGATCTTGAAGCGGAAGCGGAAACACAATGTTCCACGCGCAAGTTCTTCTCCTCTATTGCCCTCCGTATCACTGGCTCAATGAGGCGGCCCCCCTCACGTTTAGCGTTAGGTAAATGCCCCTTAGGTGAGGATACATGTGAGAATTAGGGTTAGAGGAGAGACTTAGCGCTATATATAGAGTTTCCAGCAAGGCCCCCTCATTACGGGCCAGGCTCAACTCGGCCCACACTAGCCAGCCCATATTAGACTAATTAAGAAACCTTCTATCTCACCTTAGACCAATCCCCGTAAAACGCTAAACGTTAAATGGTAAATTACAATATCAATTAGTGTAGTCCACAATAGGAAAACTCTTACATTCTCCCACTTGGACTATATTAATTGAAATCGTACTGTATGTGCGCACATTGGTCTAGAGATAATTCTTAATAGTCAATCCTATCCCATAAAGTCTCAAACACCGAATCATGGCGGTAACTGCATGTATACACACAGAGCCTTCCATGGTCACGAGTGTTCTCAACTCTATTGATATGGATCCAATATGGTAGTGTGTCAAATGGATAACATCTCTCATAGAGAGATCTCATTTGTCAGTCACCATTCTCTTACCTTAAGCGTCACAAAAAACTTGTGCCACTAGAGAATGCATTTATGGTTCCATGAACCCACAAATGTCTTGTCCTTATGGCTAACCTTTCTTTATATACAACAAGACATATGGACAAGGCTAATAACCGTATGCCCCTAGCCTTCACTCAAGGTTTAAGCAATACCTTGAGACTTTAACAATATATATATATTTTCAAAATAATAACAAACCATTCAAAAACATTTTATTGAATGCAAAAGTTGACATATATATATATCAAAATGAACTAAATTGTAACAAAAAACAGATATAAACATTATTCAAAGAAAAATAAAACAGCTCCCACTAAATAACAGCATCCTAAGATGCTCCTAAGCCCATGCTAATGACATATCGCTCAAATATACATGGACGTAGGCCTTTAGTTAGTGGATATGCAACCATATCATCTGTTAGAATATAATCTACTTTTAAATGCACTGACACAAGGTACACCATTTAATTAGATTTTCTCAATATCTAAATAAGGACAATGTGATAGATTTAACCCATCACCCTTAACAACAGGAGCAATTCCTGGCTTGCAATAATGTATATTGAATATTTCCAATATACAATCAGCAAATGTCCACCGAGAAAATCTAATATAATATGGCAAAAACAATTCTTACAAATCTTAGTACAAAATATATAAGATGCCTCAAGGTCAGTACTTGTAAACAAAATATCATGTACATAGAGTATGAGAAAAAATAAATTTCCTTCCACTGACCTTGCAGTATATTGAATTACTTTGTTCCCAATTGAACAAAATAACAACACTATGAAACTTTAATAATATTGCCTGGAAATTTACTTAAGACCATGAATTAAGACTTTTCAGTCTACACACAAGTTTACTTGAATCTGCTGCAAAATTCTCCAGTTGCACTTATATAGATTTTGTATCTCTTTGATGTAACTCCATATAAAAAATAGACTATCAATGCCATGTTCACTCTGAAAGAATTAGTAGTAAATAAATAATTATTTATTTCTTCATTAACTATCCACCCCTCTTTCAGAGTAAAAATATTATTATCATTTTTTATGGCATTTAATCACATACTTAATTAAGAACAAGAAACGACATTTATATAAGTTGCTAAAACAACCATGTAATGGATATTGTAATCATGCTCTCACAAATAGACTATATAGTCTGATGGTATAACTAATTGTCTTTCCCTAATAAATCTCCTTAATAAAGCTGTAACCATTTCATTCTACACTTGAGAGGTTTAAGAAATTTCATTATAAACTATATCAATAATAGTACCTTAAACCTCAACAAGTTTAGTCTATGGTACAAGAGATTCCATAATTATCTGTATAGATAAAGACAAAAACACAGTAACCCCCATCACACTATTATCTTTAATAGTTTGAGAGCAGCTATCCTCTACAATTACGTCGATCTTAAGAAATTTTAGAGTATGTGATTCCATAATTCTTGTACCTTCTTTAGGGTCATAAGATCAATACCCCTTTAACAATCTAGATAAGATACAAAATAATAACGAGTGGATCTGAAATACACTTAAAATTGGATTAGATAATCTCACTTCTGCATGACACCCCTAAATTTAATATGATTCAAGTAATCTATGCCCAATCTATAACTCAAAAGAAGTTTATAAAACAACTTTGATAAGGACACTTTTTGTATGTGAAAAAGTTGCTTTCATAATATCAACCCACATAAGACTAATTCTAACCAATTTATTCTTTATCTCGGTCAATTTTACTTCCACAATAATCTATAGAAGTCTTTAGATAACCGTTAAGAGTAAATAGAAAAATTTTGGAAACAACTTTTTCATCCTTATATGAGATGTATATATCATTAGGACTTAAACACAATCTTTACAGATATGTCCTAATTTCAATATCATACAAAACATAATTTCAAGCAACTAAGGCTTCCATCATATTATAGCAGTGCAGTCCGCAAGCAAACCTCTTTTCAAGTGTTCCAGAATGGAACGCTTCATGGACAGTAAGCAAATTTTATTGCATTCTCAAGCAACAAATCATATGTCCACAACTTAAAATTTGAAGCAATAAAAACCTCAATAATAGTGAAATTATTAATTACATAAAATGTGACTGAAAAAAAAGCAATGTATATATAATTAGCATCATGTGAGCAATGTGTAACTTGACACACAAGTATACATCCAGAGAGTTACATGCATAATCATATAATCACCTTTGAGTAGAATACATGATATGCAGTTGTACACTCCCCACATGATAGCGGTTATGAGAATATATTCCAATTCTTCGTGAATTCATCACCTTTGGGCATATGAATCACTAGAATCAGTAACTCCTCCACCATACTATCATGTATCCCTCCATGAACTAATACACAATCACCTCCTTTGGGAGTATGACTACACATTAGACCAGGAGACATCCCAATCAATATACGAGACCGAAATTTCTCAAACCCAATCAAGCGTGCCACTTTGGCGGTCACTACTCAATTGAATCCTTGAATCTCTCTCATACCAGCGATATAAATTTTACTCCTCACATACACTATATACATGTGATTTTAACTTTAGTGATAGGGGCAGCATATCACCAAAATCACATATTATGCTAATTACATTACTTTGTTCATCAATAAAAAATAGAATTTATTGTAAATTATTGATGAATAACACTCATAAAATTCATGTTATAACATACCAGTAACCCAGCACCTGTATTTCGAAAATTACAGAAAAATACACGAAAAATACGCAAAAATACACTAAAAATACGAGTATTTAGGGTTTTGTATGTATTTTAACATCCATAAAATCATCAAAAAAATAAAATAAATTCACCACAAGATAGAGGACGGCCATACGAATCCAACGCCATCAACCACGCGCCGATCCAACAATCCACGCGCCCGCACGCGCCGCCTGAGTGTGCGGCGCGTGGAGTACACGCACGAGCCGCGTCCCGCGCGTGGGCGCGCGTGAGGGCGCGTGGGCGCGTCTCCGACGCCCTGGCGGCGCGTGGCCGCGCGTGGGGGCGCGTGAGGCCTCCCCCGGCGACGCGCCGCCGACCGTCTTGCTCGTCTCGTCGAGCCCAATCCGAATTTGTGATTTAATTTTATTTTTATTGAACAAAAAATCTCGAAAATCACAAATTAGGGAAAAAAAATCAAAGCGTTCAAGTTCTAGGGTTATAGAGTGCTCTGATACCACATGTAGGACGCAAATTGCGCAACCCAAGATCTCCATAACCAGAACAAGAATATGCATAATTAAGCAGAAGAATTAACGCACCTGTTTTGGAATCCATTGATCTTGAAGCGAAAGCGGAAACACAATGTTCCACACGCAAGTTCTTCTCCTCTATTGCCCTCCGTATCACTGGCTCAATGAGGCGGCCCCCCTCATGTTTAGCGTTAGGTAAACGCCTCTTAGGTGAGGATACATGTGAGAATTAGGGTTAGAGGAGAGACTTAGCGCTATTTATAGAGTTTCCAGCAAGGCCCCCTCATTACGGGCCAGGCTCAACTCGGCCCACACTAGCCAGCCCATATTAGACTAATTAAGAAACCTTCTATCTCACCTTAGACCAATCCCCGTAAAACGGTAAACGTTAAGCGGTAAATTACAATATCAATTAATGTAGTCCACAATAGGAAAACTCTTACACTTTTTTCCTCCAAAAGTTCAAAAAGTTCCTACAGTTTGGCTAGTTACTACGTTGGATTGCTGTTTGATGACCTGAAGATTCATCCAATCCAATGTCATAGTGACTTATGTCTCCCTAAGTGGTAACCATAGATACTATTATCACCCCACTTAGGAATTCCTGAAGTTTCAATATGTTGATCATCAGATTAAATCTTTCATGCCAAGGGAAAATTGCTTGGAAGATTCTATACGGTTTTCCTGAAGTTGTGTTTTATCAGTTTCCATACATTTTTATTCTATATGTCAAAAAAATGCAGTGCTTTTCTTCTCTTTCTTGATCGTTGGGTGTTTCTCAATTGTTAAGTTCATTCTCACTTTGCTTGTCATTCATTTTGTGTCCCTTTTCTGTCACACTTCGCTAATTGACTGTTCAATCTTTTGAAGCATAATGCTCCTCTCTTCATGCGATAATCAGCTCTGAATATTATAAAAGCTTGTGTATTTTGCAAGACTGATGATCAAGTGAACTGCCTATTTCAGGTCATATAACACAATTGTCTTCATTGGGCAGCCACCAAAGCCTTACTTTCTTGATCCTGACACTGGTAGTGACCTCACATCGCTCCAATGTGATGCCCCTTGTGTACGATGCACCCAGGTAGATTTTATTAGTTTTCAGATGTCATATGATTTGTTTCTCAAATCTATGAATTTTTGTTGATAATGCTAAAACTTTTCTTGATGTTTGTTTCGAATGGTCTCATGATGTTACGCAGGGTGATAAGTACTAATAACTTCTCATCATTTTCTTATTGCAGACGCCACATCCGCTTTATCGACCCAACAAGGACCTAGTAATCTGCAGGGACCCAATTTGCGTGTCCCTGCATTCAGGCGACTACAGATGTGACCACCCAGAGCAATGTGACTACGAGGTGGAGTATGCAGATGGCGGCTCTTCTCTTGGTGTACTTTTAAAGGATGTCGTTCATCCCAAGGATATAAACTCCTTTCTCTTTTGCAGGTCCAGAAGGTTCTAAAATTCCACCAATGGAAAAGTCTCAAAATGCTTTAACTGTTGGTCCATCATTACGACTTCAAAGATTGTTAGTACCCATCTTCTCTTTCAAACGACCATCCCTTGGTCAAGAGAATCAAGTTACCTCCATACCTTCACTGAGATATCTCACACATTTTATGCTTTTTAAATTGCTTATCAAAAAAGAAAACATTCAGATTTTTGGCCACTGTATGTGGTATTACTGATTTCCAGGTTTTTTTTTTTTTAATGTTTTGCAGCTCTTTTAATTTTGTAGTTTTGTTTGTGGATTTTATTTAAATTTGTTTGTAAAGCTTTTTCAGTAGAACATTCGACATAATGTTGCTCATGTTCATTCATCTTCCTCAGAAACGATGTTGGTCTACATGGAAAAGGCACTGCTGTTGTCTCTGCTTCTGGATCATCAGACAGGTAAATATGTTGTATTGCATTCTATTTTAGCGTCTGTTGGAGTGTCTTTTTGCTTCTTATTTTTTCCCTTTAAGGCGATCGGTCGCATAATTTGACTTTTCTTCAATAGGAAAGACCTTAAATCTAAAATAACATTTTTTATATTTATATTTTTTGGTTTAAACACACAAAACCTTGAATAGAAGAGGTTAAGGTCTACATGTGTTGGCAATTCTTCCTTTTGGTAGTTAAGAGATCACATTTGTGTAATTTAGCAAGTTTTTGATTTTTAAATTGTTTGATTCTATGAATTACTATCTGTCGAGCCTAAAGAAATTTACTCTTCATGAGTTGCTGGTCATTGTAATCGTGCTCTGAAACTAATCTGCATCTAGACTAGTTGTTCTACATCACCTATCGTTGGACCCATAGCCGGTGTAGTCTGTTACATGCATCAGTTGCTTATGCTTTGTAATTATTATAAGGCATCGACAAACTAGGGCAAATACCTATGTATCCTATATTTTTGGTCAAAATAGGACTTTTATATTACTGTTACTTTTTTAATACGTTGACATGCATCTATGTGCACAATCCACTGAAGTAACAACAGAACATTTGTTAATGGTTTCTGAAAAGCTGTTTCATGGATTCTCATAATTCGACTCATGCATTCAAGGATCACTGAGTCATCTTAAGTTCTGCTCTAAGGTACTTAATCTGCTTTGGCCTCATGCTCTCACTTTGTTTTTAGGAATTTGTCTACCTCAGCTATTATGGAAAGAATTCCAAGCAGGTGGCCACGTCCTGTGTGGCATCCTCCATGGAAGAACTACAGGGTGAGAATTGCGGCCTAATTTTTCTGGCAGCTAGAAGAAAGTTCTTGTTTTGTTTCAGTAATAGTTATGGTGTCATGTGATAATTATACAATGAATTTATCATACAGCTGTGTCTTGTCCATGTTATCGTATCTGCAGTTATTTGCTCGCTTACTTGGATTGTTATGTGTTTTGTTTTCTCCTTTTTGTATGTGCAAGGTCATAAGTGGGCATTTGGGATGGGTGAGATCTATCGCATTTGATCCTAGCAATCAATGATTCTACACTGGCTCTGCAGATCGGACAATTAAGGTATTAAGCTTTTACAATCGTGCTTTTTGATGATTCCTGGTCTTCTTTTGTTTGTAAAATTTGCTGATCATAGATGCTCACTTTTTAGTTTTTTGGTTGCTACCATTTGCTAATTTAAATTTCTATGTATAGTTCTTTTGGTTAGTTGAACGAGATGATTTGGTTAGTTGAATGAGATGATTGTTAGAATCATTGAGTCGCCAGGAAGTTGATCACTCTTTTCTATGGCAGCATTTTGTTCTAAAACTTTTTTGAAGTGGTATCCTTAATTCTAATGTTATTTCGAATTGCATGATCTCTGTGATTTAATTGTATAAAGTACAATTTGAGATGGAAATTGCTATTAAAAGTTTTGAAATAGATGAGCGTTGACATTGCAGAGATGAATTCTAAATGCCCCCAACTGCAATGCATGAGCTTAAAGCTTTGAGTCATAATTATTAAGCATTTTGTTATAGGTCAAAGTTCTCAACAAACTTGCTTCAGCTCGAGCTTGAGAAGCAGGTAGCGGCAGCAGAGTCTTGACAGATTTGGTAGAGGGTCTAGAAGAAGCAGCTGTTGCTGTAGAATTGAGGTTGAAGATCAACCAGAGTCATCCGGACTTAAAGGGAGGGTACGTGGTTTCTTGGTTTCAAGCAATGTCGTTTTCTTTTTCCTTCTCTAAGATCCTGATAGTGTAGAGGTTACAGATCTTTCCGAGACTATGGAGAGGCAGTGTTGAAGCACTTGGAGAACTCTATTGATTTAGACCCAAAGCTTCAGAAAGCTCCAGTAAATTATGAAGGAGTAAGTTTTGAATCGATGAAGTTATTCTTAATAGATTGGACCTTATCATTTCAGCAGCTATTTATATTGTGTATTATCGTGTTCATATGCTGAGGAGACGAGTCAATGCTCTAATTCTCAATTAAAGTACATACGTTCTGAATGCTCCTGGGGATGGGAGCAAGAAGGAGGGTTAAATGTCGCAATGGAGTCCATGTTGGTTCTTGATTTGTATCTACAAGAGGAGTCAAAATTATAGTCCACAATGAGTTGAGCAAAATGCTGTGTGCTTACCAAAATAATATCTGAACTAGTGACCTCAGAGGAGTATTTTACTATAAAGTAAATGCAGGTCCATCATGCTATCTAGTTAATTCCTCTCTTCTTTTCTCCCTGAATAGCGCAAGACACTGGGTGAGCTTTGCATTTTGCATGTGATGCTGATCTCTAGTCTGATTGCTGCTTAAACAGGTCCGGGTTTCTGGGTTTGAAGGATGGTTCCTTCTGAGGCTCTCGCTTCATGATCCTGTTCTTCCTCTTAACATTGGGGTAGAGGAATCTCTTACACAAGCTACCATAAAAATGATTTTATTGGATTAAGAATTCAAAATTTACCTGCTGTAGGCACCAACTCACAATGACGCTGTAAAACTTGGACTTGCCGTGCTTGGGGCTGTTAAGGAGTTTGCAGCTTTGGATACATCCGCTTTAGACAAGTTTGTTCAAGTATCATGAGCCGATGATGCAGAGCGCTTTGGTACAAGTATCTTTCGGCACATTATACTGGCAGTTAAAGTCGGCTTTGGTGTCTACCTCTGTACAGTACGTATAATCAGTGCGTCAGTCTTTGATTCTGAGGAGGTTCATTTTTCAGATGGTTTTGGTCACAGGCACTCGAAATACTAGTCGATGGCTATGTTTACTCCATGTATGCTACAGAGATGTTCTGATAAATAAGAAACATTCTTCGACTACAGAATTTGTCGGAGGGATGTTTGAAGTTGTGATGCAACTAGTTTTTCTCGTTTTTATAATGTTCGATCAATTTTGATTGCGCGTATCTCCTGATCATTGTTCTTTACATGGAATGCGCAATTTCTGTGCTTAAATGTTGTGATGTTTCCCAAAGACATCCCACGCGTCTAATGTTTGTAATGATGAAGACTCGTATTGGACGTTCTGATGAACTGACCTAAATCTCTTACGGGCCGAGATTTTCCTGGATAGATGTCCCGCGATTCGGCGTCATTAGCATGACCGAGTGGGGACGAAATGACAAGTCAATCTTTTTAAGCAACCGATTAAGTGTTACAATTAAATAAAGGAATCTGGTCTTTGAATTCAAAGAGTTACAAATTCAGATCGGGAAAACATAGTACATCAGACGTCATTGACTGGCACCAATTTGCATCAAAGTAATTGAAATATGGTTTGACTGATTAAGTGTTCCTCTAAACTTGCGAAATCACAAATTTGACATCATCAAGAACTCCTTATGTATAGCATTCTCCATGCAACCAATCAAAATCACAACAAGGCATGGGGGACGTTCGGCCAGGAATGAAACAAAAGCATGAACCTGAATGACAGAACTCCACCAAAACAATTCATCACAAAATTAGAAGCAACCGTAGTTCCTACCCGGGAAGCAATGACCCACTTGTCGTCACTCTAGTCCCGGTGAAGCCTCAGATTAGACTCATTGAAAATTAGTTCTTCATTGGATGTGCTGAAGTAGACAACATACTGAGAGCCTTTTAGAATTTTGGAAATTACACCGACCCACCATCCGTCATTGTACGAAGCATCAACTTTGTCGAGTTGCTTGAAACGCCTGGCTGGAAGATGAGGAAGGTAGGGCCTGATATACCGTGAATATGCTTCTTCCCTCAAAGGTTCAGTTTCGTCATCTGTTTTCAAGGTTAGGTATTCGACCAGATACTTGTTATTTCCTATATAGTCGATGACAATTGCGGAAAACCAAGAACCCTCATAACCTTTTTCATCACTGCTGACCTCCACAGTTTTACCCTTTCCAAACTTGGGGGGTGGCAATGATGTCCCTTTATCGAGTCTTATCTTGAATTTTATCTTGTGAGGCTTTAACTCCATCGTAGATGACTTCTCCTGCAAGTCAATTTTCAAGAACTACAAATGCGTTAGAAGAAAGATGGCAAAAATATAAAATATACTCAATGCTAGGTCTAACTGAGCATATGGAGTCATTCAGCCACCAAAGATACATAACAACTTGCCAGCATGTGCCGGCTAATGCCAATGGAGGCCAGAGGTAACGACGCTTCAAAAACATTACCTAACCGAAAGTCAAGAAAATGATATCAGATCGACATGTATCAAAAAGATTACTTCAAATTTATCTACGCCAAAGCTAGGGAACACCTACGAACTAACTTTGTCGCCATAAAAAATTTTGCCCTCCTTTTCGCAGGCTTCCGGGTACTCCTTGATCTTGCAAACTCACACTCATCTAAATTGCATATGCAAGATAAAAGTCCAACCTGGGCATCCACTATCTACTACTCACAAAGAAGCTCGATAGATTATTGTCAACGGTATAACAATCACAAGCCCTGCAAAAACATGAATGCCTAGCACTTTCAGGTATCTCTTCATCAAAACGATGGCACAGTTCTTCAGTGGAAACTTTAAGGATCCTGAATATACAAGCAAGTAGATAAATCAAATCAATTTATAAGAAATACAAGAAAAAGCACCCAATCAGGCTAATAGTTAGATCGAGGTAGCTACACGAGTGCAAGACTACAATCCTAAAAGTGCCATTTTCATTTTGAATGCCAATACCACTTTTTATCTAAACTCCTGAGCCCACCTGGACTCATCATTCAAGTCCCCACTCAAGTAGAGTCAAAGATAAGCAGTGGCATATTCTAAGCATTGAGGAATATCAAATATTCCATTCGAGCAACTTTCCAGGATTAAGTTAAAGCTCCATATCTGAAACAATACTAAAGTAACAGTATGTACTACCGCACCCTATCAAAAACCACTTCTCTCTCCATAATATTTGCCCAAAACCATCAAAAAGCAAGAAGCTGCTGACTCCTTGCCCAAAACACATGGAAACACTCACGTCCGCACATGCATGTGCACATCAGAAACAACTGACTGATTCCCTGAACATCTTTCATCTTCTCCAAGTTCATCATTGTTTAATCACCACTAAATAAAAGACCGAAGGCAAAGGGACAGATGACTTAACACTCAGTTACAGACACTTCTCATCGGCATCTTGTTGAGCGAAACCATCAATTACATGCCTTAAACATCAAGCAAGCGTGAACAACAGATAGGTTCCTCACAATCTCACGCGAACATTTTGGCAGCAACTACAATAGATAAGCTCATGTACGATTTTAGTCACTGCCCAATGCTAACATAGGCCTAATATTGAAACAGCCATTCAAGCCCAATCAAGTCGGCACAAGCCATCATACATTACAGTTGCCGTCACGGATTCAAATTTCACAAGAATTCTTAAGTCCACACTAAATTTTCAAAAAACAAAATGCATATCGCGACATAGTTTGAACCTAAAGCCGCCGCCGCTCTTTCAAACATTGCGCACCAAGCAGCACAAACCTCCGCCGACACCTCGAGGTACGTTCACTGGATAAAGAGTTCGAATCTCCCGAGAAAGCACATTCACTTTCAGGCCGGTCGCGAGCGAGCGAGCGAGCGGAGAAAGGAATCGGAAGCGGCGCTCACTTGGAATAGCGAGACGCGACAGAGTTGGCAACGAGGGAGAGGAAGGGGAGGGGCCTGGGGGCAGAGGCGGAGGCAGAGGGGCGTCGACGACGGCATCGGGGGCGGAGGCAGAGGTGGAGGAGCGTCGGCGTCCAACTCGGGTTCAAGGGTGGTTCAGGGGTGGAGGCGAAGGCTGCGTCGGCGTCGGTGTCGGCATCGGAGTTGGGGGCAACGGAGGCAACCGGCGAAGGGGCGTCGGCGTCGCAGGCAACCTGTGGAGGCGGAGGCGGAGGTGGAGGAGCGTCAACGTCGTGCAGAGGAGCATTGGCGAGAACGGGGAGAGAGAGAGTATAGGAGGGCAAGAGCAAATGGAAGCACAAGGTTCGTTTTTTGTTCTCCCCTGCAATAGAACGGAACAAAGAACAGGGAGAGAGAGAGGAGAGAGAGGAGTCGACAGGTTGCAGGCATCGCAGAGGAGAGACAGCGTTAGAGTGGTGGGCCCCAGGAGCGGTGCGCGCAAATTTTAAACCTCTGACACCGTCGCCTACATGGAGCCATGTGTCGATCGCTGAATGGTCTTACCCTATGCCTACGTGGAGGGTAAGACCCAGCCAATATTTTCTCCCTGCAGGGTAGCCGGGGGCGGCACTGCGGCAGCACAAGAAGTATTTTCGAGGTCTCGGTTGAAAAGAAGATAAAAGAATTAAGGTAATTAAAAAAAATATCTGTTTGGCCAAAAACAAAATTAAAATTATCTAATTTATTGCTTTAGCAAAAATATTATATATAGTATATTATTTTTCTTCCAATTCCTTTCTTTTCATTTTTATGTAACTATATCAAAGGATTATATAGAGATGTCAATTTATGACAAATATTCTTGGCTCGTGCTATTTCCATCCCTAATTGGCTCCTCACACTATTTTCCTCATTGAATTGACTATATTATCTTTTGTAGGTCCCACTCTTGACTTAAGATTATTTCTTACCTTTTTTTATCACTTTTTTTTTTAATTTCAATTTTATTAGAAACGAAACTACCCATACTCATCTCAAACAACATTTATTACGGTTAAATTTGGGGCTACTCTTGATTTGAGATTATTGCTTTCTTACTCTCTTTTTTTTTTTTTTTGGTTTTTTTTCCTTTTCTTTCTTCATTTGAAACAAAATTTGTATACCTCTTTTAAAAAAAAAATAATTATTTGGTAGATAGCTACCTAATTTTTTGAAAAAAAAAGAGAGCTAATTATTGTGTTAATGAGTTGTATATTTCTCTCTCTCTCTCTCTCTCTGCTAGGATTTAGTACACATTTTCATTTAATTTTAACTTTAGTATGTGTCATTAGGCTATAGTCCGTATATTTTAACAACTTAATTTTCATTTTATTAAGTGAATCTAATAGTCAAATTTCTAATTATTTATTATACGGTACATTAAATATTTTGAATGACCATGATTTGTTCTTCTTTATAGAATCATATTTCAAAAGGACAATTAATTAGATAAGATGTCGTATTTCTTCTCTGACATTCAATAGAAATATTATGTTGATCACGATAATTACCTCCCTAATCACAATCAAGAAGAACATATTTGTCTCTCTTTAAACTCCTTGAGCAAAAAGATGCATCCACACACTACTCAGAGGATCCTCTCATGTTAGAAAATTACCTAGTAAAATTTCAAATGAACTTCTTGACATGATTCATAGTTTCATCATCAACAAATATATTTAAGCAAAAAATAATATTGTTTTCCATAGTGACCGCACTATAAAAAATAATAAAATGAAACATGAGTAAATTATGCATAATGCATGCATTAACCATAATATCGAAGTCGAAAAATTCACGATCGTGAGGATAATATAGGAAAATAAAGTAGTTTTGGGTGCGTTTGGTAACGATTCTATTCTCGGGAACAAATTTTGATAAAAAATGATTATTTTTTATTCTGTTCCCAGGAACTGATTCTGAGTAAAAGAACGTGTTTGGTAACTGTACAAAATTTTCGATTTTGGAATAGAATTGCGTTTGGTACCTTGTTCATTGATTATGTTCCAAATCAATTTATTTTAATTTTTAAATAATTTTTATAATTTTTTCCTTTTTTTTTTTTCATTTTTTCATTTTTTTTCTTTTTTCTCCTATTCTAATTCTTCTTCAGGCCGGTCACCGGTCCTCGGCGAGGTCGGCCCTCGTTGGCTCGGCCTCGCCGGACCTCGCCCTAGCCTGGCGAGCCTCCGGCGAGCTCGCCGGACCGGTCGCCGGCGACTGGCGGCGGCGGCGGATGGCATCAAGCGACGGCGGGTGGCGGGCGGTGGTCGCGGGATGGCGGTCGATGAAGAAGAAGAAAAGAGAAGAAGAAGAGTTTTGATTCTCAGTTTCATTCCCGAAACAAGAATCAACTTTTTTTTTTTATTCTTGATTCTCGTCCGAAACTGATTCTGGGAACAAAAAATCAGAATCTGGCACTGTTGGGATGGTTACCAAATAGGTCCTTTGTGTCCTCGAGAGAGACAGTCTTTTGATGGTTGCTGGCCATTGAGTAGGGTCCACACTAGACCTCGCTTCTACTTTAGTGGACGGCTCAGCTACTGAAACAGTTTTCTTCAACAGCAAGAAGAGCAAATGCAACAAATCATTGTAGTGCTGAAGTTATTGGACTTTCCTCCTAGCTTTGTTAATAGCAATAGAGTCTGCTCTTCTTGTGGTGTTTCTTCCCCCTTAACGACAGGAGGCATACCTGGGGAAGACTATAGCATTTGCTATCGTGGCACGTTCATCTAGATTTCCTAGGATTCCTGGGTTCTCGGACTATTAGCATCAGAAGTAACTGAAAACACCTTCATCCAAAGTAACATACCTGCTAATTATAATTTTGGGTGACTTAAATTGGGATAACATAATCTTCCTTGTTTAACCCCAAATGTATAACCTACATAACATCGGAGAAGAAATCGGGAATAAAAAAGCTAGATTTCCCCTCATGATTAGAATGACAAGGCTGCTCCTATTCATCGAGCAACGTTGCATGAGACTGGCTGCATTTCAAAGATTATGAACTATCCAAGTTCAGCCAAGATTAAGTGATATTATGCTGAGACTAAAGCTAAGTTATGATCGTCTTCAACTACGACTAAAGCAATTATGAATATTGCAGTTTAATCTTAAAAAGCACTGCATTGACCAAGCACGAAGCGATATCTCTTTGGATAGTTGAAGGGTTTATTACACCGAAATGAAATAGTAAAAGTCCCGAAGCAGGAGAAATATATAATTAAGAGGGCCGGTTTGGAGATCGTTCTTACACGACCTAAAAGAAGATATCCATGGATCCATCTGGTCATGCAAAACATGATCTAATGTACGAGCTTTCAAGGGCCGTATCGTTGGTTCAAGATTACATCATCGTAAGTGTTCAAACGTCAAGCACATAAATGGAAGCATCTCTCATGCATTTTCAGTTGTCAAATCGCCAAGATGATATTGGAAACACTTTCTAAGGCAAAGAAAATGGGGACCACCCCTCTCTAAGGTATCGGGAGAATGTTTCCTATTTGTTTATGTTGGGAGCATGCCGTAAAAATTCGAAATCTTCACCTGAGAGATCTTCAAGAAGGAGCTCAAGTCTAAACCCATCAATATATCTAATTAAACTGACTTTCACTCAAAAGTTTAAATCAATGATTTATGATCTATGATATTTTAACTACTCCATATAACACCAATTCTCCGATATGATGTATTTCTAACATAATTCACGTGTGTATCTCAACAATCTCCCTATCATGTATAAGCTTAGTGTTGGATATTTCTAACACAATTCACATGCACATCTCAATAATCTCCCCCATCATGTGTGAGTTTAGTGTTGGGTTTGCTCTCATTTAATTTAGGTATCATATTCTCTTTCTCTAGATGGAACCATGAAGGTTGCCATCGACATTGCATTGTTACACCTTGGAAACCATGTGGGCCTATCTGCCTTTGGCTCTGATACCAATTATTAGGTATACGCAGCAGAAATTCTATACCTTCATTTAGAGAAATTGCTAAGAGAAAGGCCAAGTTTGAGCCGGTCAATAATTTTAGTTGGATCCACCTTTACTAAAAAACTGAAGACAATAAATTATGGGTTAACTATTTTATACCATACCAATTCTTCGATAAGAAACGTTTCGCACATACATCAAAACACTTTAGCATGTGATAATGAGAGCTTGCAAACTTAGTGTCTTGAAGTGGTGCTCATCTATGAGTTGCTAGTGTTTATAGGTGACTCGAACCATTTGAGATATCATAGCCGTATAGCAGACTCAAGACTATGACGGTTTGAATCTCATCCTATGTTCCTCACTAGAATAATGGTCGAGTGGCATTGGAAAGTTGAAGAATTTAAAGAGGCTAGACCTCAAATAGTGCACGAGTCTAAAAAAAACTTCAAGTAGGTTTAACTATGCTAAATCTTTGCCATCTCAATTTACTTGGGTGTGACAAGTCCATCCACATGCCTCGTAGAATGGGACATTGACTAATTTATGCACCATCATATTTCCGGGTGACTTTAGAGGGCGCTTGTGCCAAAGTGTTAATAAGACTGAAAAGATTGGAAGCAAAACTGGTGATCCTTCACTTGGAGCACGTAAATCAGTTGGATACACCACTCTTGGTGTAAAAGTGAAGTTTAAAAGCCTCAATGCTCGATTGGTGATTTGAAATGATCATTTCTTATATTAAACAAGAACCACAAAATTTTCCATTCGTCTAATTTGTTTTCTTGTCTTCTTCTTCAACTCAGTGAGATTAAAAAACACAATGGAACAAATAAAGTTGTGGTAAAAAAAAATTGAACAAACATAGTGCATGGTTGAAGTTGAACACAAGAATGACAAGTTATGACACGGCAATATATCCAGTTTTTGTTAGTAACTTACATTAAAGTTTTTAAAAAGGACTTTTATTTGGACTACGCTTTAAGACTTTGTGGAGGATAGAAGACAAAAAAAAAAAATTAGGGACAACATTGAATAATAAGCAATAAGTTTACAAATTACAGCCGTCATTACTCAGTCTACTTTTTGAGTCATCCAATGGTGTACTAAGACGTGATCATACTAAATACTACCCAAACCAAAAATTTGCATTGTCGACCCAAGTGCCATTTGTGGACAAGATATATATCATATTGCCAAAATTATGGAGGTGCACAGAGATTTCTTTTTAGTTTAAGTAAATAAAAGAAACCAACCTATCATACTTGAGTTATCGGAAACATACCACACTTTTAACCCTTATATCTAAATTTGCATTGTTGACCCGAATACCATTTAAGGACAAGATATTTATCATATTGTCAAAATTATAGAGGAGCACGTAGATTTCTTTTTTATTCAATTAAATAATAGGAAACCAACCTACCTTACTCGAGTTATAAAAATGTGCTATACGTCTAAGGGTTAATACCCTGAAAAACTCCAAACTGGTATACTTGTGACAAATTTACCCCAAACTATTTTTTTGACCATGAAAAATCCTAAACTGGAACACTTGTGACAAATTTACCGTGACTGACCATAAAAAATCGTAAACTTGTACATTTATGACAAATTTACCACAAACTAATTTATTCGACCGCAAAAAACTCAAAACTGGTAAATTTGTGACAAATATACCCTCCGCTAAATTGGATTAATACCACAAAAAAATCACAAAAATTGTAAACTATGACAAATGGAGTGTAAAATCCCAAATTGATATACCAATCAATTGTCATATGTCATTTAACTTAATAATTTGATAATAAAATTTAACAGAAACTAATAGAGGGTAAAATTGTCGTAAGTGTACCAGTTTGAAGTAAATTTGTCAAAGGTATACCAGTTTGGGATTTTTGGTGGTCAAAAAAATAGTTTTGGGTAAAGTTGTCACAAATGTA
Source organism: Eucalyptus pauciflora (assembly GCA_007663325.1). Taxonomy (NCBI): domain Eukaryota; kingdom Viridiplantae; phylum Streptophyta; class Magnoliopsida; order Myrtales; family Myrtaceae; genus Eucalyptus; species Eucalyptus pauciflora. The sequence goes on from VMYD01000012.1 coordinate 5,795,737, forward strand.
CAAGTTTAGAGTTTTTTAGGGTATTAACCCTACTTTTAACCTTTGCATCTAAATTAGAAATGTGCATTGTTGGCCCGAGTGCCATTTAAAGACAAGATTTTCATTATATTGTCAAAATTATAGAGGAGCACACATATTTCTTTCTAATTTAAGTAAATAAAAGGAAACCAGCCTACCACACTCGAGTTATCAATAAGTGCAACACTTTTAACCCTATCTAAACTAGAAATGTGCATTGTCGACCCGTGTGCCATTTTAGGACAATATATTTATCATGTTGTCTAAATCATAGAGGAGCACGGAGATTTCTTTTCAATTCAAGTAAATGAAGAAACCAACCTACCATACTTGAGTTATAAATAACATGCAACATTTTTAACCCTTACATCTAAACTAGAAATTTGCATTGTTGACCCATGTGCCATTTAAGGACAAGAAATTTATAATATTGTCAAAGTTATAGAGGAGCACACAAATTTATCTTTAATTTAAGTAAAATGAAACCAACCTACCATACACGAGTAATCAAAATAATGCCTTTAACCCTTTACATCTATATTTGCATTGTTGACCCGAGTGCCATTTAAGAACAAGATATTTATCACATTGTCAAAATAATAGAGGAGCATATATATTTCTTTTTATTTAAGTAAATAAAAGGAATTCAACCTACCATACTCAAATTATATAAAAGGAATTCAACCTACCATACTCAAATTATAAAAACATGCTACACTTTTAACCAGTACATCTATATAAATAAGCGAAGTTCACATCCCAAGAACCATTGTGGGCTATAAGAAATGGAAGTTATCATCACTTGATAATGTCATGAGCAAATGCCCAAAAAGATGACTTGTATGATTTTATGAGGTTTGCTGATCTCCATTAAAAAGGTTAACTGGAGTCTACTATTCACCTTCTCTTCCAGCCCAACAATCCCTTCTCTTGTGGCCTTACCTTTAGTGAGCAATTGCAAATCAGCTTGGATATTCAGATACATCCTGTCCTCACGACATTATATTGTTCCAAGCCAACCAAAATTTTTCGGAATCAATTTACCAATTGATGTAACTATCCTTGGGATTATTTGAATTCATTATGTGCATTTGAGTGCTTTGATCACCAACTTGCTCAATTCTTCCATCCTTCTCTTTTACACGGCCTTTCACTTAACTTCACACTGTCACTTTCTCCGAATTTTTCAAGTTTCGGAATTGATCCACAAGAATCGGTGAAATAATCCTTGGGATTATAGGGATTGGTTATTTGCATTTGATTGAGCAACATCTCATTCAATTTTTCCATCTTGGAATATCAACCAAAATTTTTCGGATTCACTTTACCAATTGATGTAACTATCCTTGGGATTATTTGGATTCATTATGTGCATTTGAGTGATTTGATCACCAGCTTGCTGAATTCTTCCATCCTTCTCTTTTACACGGTCTTTCACTTAACTTCGGGCTCTCACTTTCTCTAAATTTTTCAAGTTTCGGAATCAATCCACAAGAATTGGTGTGACAATCCTTGGGATTATACGGATTGATTTTTTGCATTTGATTGAGCAACCTCTCGTTTAATTCTTCCATCTTGGAATGATTCCGTAACAGTTTGTTGGCTTAGAACAATATAATGACATAAGAAAAAAAAGTGTCTAGATCTCCTTGTTGATAAGGAATTTCTTAGCACAGGTAAGGCCACATACGGAGGTCTTGTTGGGTACGAAGAGGAGATGAATAGTAGCCTCCAGTGAACATTTTAAAGGAGATAAACAAGGGATTCCAACAGGAGGGACCAATTGTGGATTGGTATCACTTGATTTAGACTAGTGGAATTAGCAAGCATAATTTTATCCGCTAGTTTGTTTGTAGAGATAGTCTACCAACAACGGTAGTCATATCACAATGGTTGTCTTCAGTGGATACTAAGGGTGCGTTTGGTAACAATTCTGTTTAAAAATTGTTCTAGGGAACATAAATAAAAAAAAGTGTTTCTGTTCCGGGGAACAATTTTTGAACAAAAAAATGCATTTGGTAAACTTGTTCCAAGAATAAAAATGAATAGAAACACGTTTGGTAAATTTGTATTCTTTTTTTATTTCTTTTAATTTTTTAATAATTTTATTTATTTTTTCTTTTTTCTTTTTTTCTTCTTCTGGCCGGTTGCCGGCTCTGGCCATGGTCGGCGACCGGCCGACGAGGGCCGACGGCCTCGCCCAGCCACGGTGAGGCTCGGCCTCACCGAGCCACCTCTAGGCCGGCGTCGCCTGGCGATGGCCCGGCGAGGCTCGGCCCCGGTGCACGAGCTCGCTCCTGACTTTCCCCTCCTTGCCCCAGCTCGAGCTCGGGATCTAGCAAGCCGGCTCCCCAACCACGGCGTACGGCCTCGGATCGCCAGCGCGCCAGCTGGAGGTGGCCCGAGGTCGCCTTCGGGCTCGCCGGGCGAGCCGACCTGCCCAAAGGCGAGGCCGAGCCTCGCCCAGCCAAGGCGAGGAGCCCGGGGCCGGCGGCCCCGGTCGCGCCCCTCGACGGCGTCGACGGCCCTCTTCCGCGCCGGCGAGGCCGGTGACCGGCCAAAGAAAAAAGAGAGAGAAAAAAAAAAAGAGGAGAGAGAAAATGTGTTTTTAATTTTTGTTCCAGAAACAAGAAACAAGTTTTTTTGTTGTTGCTTGTTTCTGTTCCAAAAGTGTTCCCGGGAACAAAAAAATAGATTTGGAATAAAAACGCAAACAAACGCGTTTCTGTTCTTTTTTTGTTCCCTGAAACAAAAAAAACACAAATTTTGTTTAAAAACAGAAAAAAGAAGTAAAATCAAACAGGCCCTAAATGTTATTTCTATAGGACTGCTACATAAGACAATAACCACGTATTCTTAGTGAACCTGAACTAGTAGTATATGGCACAGTATCCTCGAACGAAATGGGATTTGCGTTTTGTAGGATGTTGGAATTTTGAACTTCAATGGATGATCAAGTCCACCAATGGCAAAAACTTGGAGGTGTGGCTCCTCAAGCTGTCTTCCTTAGCAACGATTATTTGCATGGAACGCGACCGTAGACGGTTTTGAAACAAGTAAATTGAGGCTCATCTTCTACTGGCTAGGATTCACAAGGTTGTAAGGGGTAGACATCACTCTACCAACATCGTAGGCCTCCGCAAGCAAATGTTTTATCAGTTGTTGTATGGAGACTTCCTTCCTCCATCTTTTCACATAATTAGTCTTTAAATAATGCTAAGGAATGCCCCTAAGTTTGTGTACCTCATCTAATGATACTCACATATTTACACAAAAAAAAAAAAAACATTTTAAAGGAGATCGACGGACCTCCTAAAACTATGAGAGCCATCTTTCTAGGAATTTGCTCAAGATTTTTAGATGGTTACAATGGTTTGACATCAATAATATCACAAAGGAGGAAATTCTTTTTATGATGCAAACCACTTGAACCCCGCCACTCACGTCCTGCTACGGGATTTTAGACTAAATTGATTTCCATTTATAACAATCGATGTACGAAATTTTGAGATTCTCTTGTTAATATAAATTATTGTCCTATTTGATTGGTACTCCTATCCTAATTTTTGTAAGATAACCACGGTAAGTCTCGAAATTCATGCTCAAAGTGCAATTGAGTTGTCTAACATTTCATTTAAAAAATATTCTTAAACGCTTATTAACGTACGAAGACTTCTTATCCACACTAAAGTAGGACACTCTCAGCATATAAATTTATCTTTTCATCTGTCTATGGTGACGGAGTAGCTGAGAGCTTGAACTGAGAAGCAATATTTATATATTGAAATAAATGCACCAGAAGTCCTAAAACTAATCGCGAAATACGATTAACTCCTAAAACTTTCAAAGTGTGCAATCAAGAGCTACAACTTGTTAAATTGATATAGTCAAATCCTTCTATTAACACTATCAATTTGGCTAACGAAAAATGCAAACATGTTATTTTTTATTATTTTTTCTTTCCTGCATGGCATTTATTATTGTTATTATTACTTTCGATCTAAAAAAAAAAAAAGCTAATAAAGAAAGTCCCACAAGCCCTTGCCAATGAGCCACCGCTGCCCATTGTCGGAAAGGGTTGATGGAGGCTGCCGGTGCAGGTAAGGTCTTTGCTTGCCCTGGGCAAGGGTTTGCTCGCCCGGTGCAGAACAAAGAATCTTCCAAGATTGAAACTAAAGCTCTAACCAAAGCAAAGCAAAAGCATCTTCCATTAAAACATCTCAGGGTCCAACAACCTGGATTGACTCCTGTAACTGCTTATATAACAACATGCGAATCACAAATCCAGTAATGAGAGATATGATGACGCCACACCACATAATTAGTAGCAAAAAAAGAAGAAGCACATTCTACTTCTAATTGACTTCAACTCTTTTTTCATGCTAATTAACTCTCCATTTTCATTTGATGCCTCTCGAGACTCGGCTACATCAACCTTTTGAGGTGAATAGATCCGTAGTTCCTCAGTCCACTCTTCAACCCGTTGTTCAAACCCATGACAATTGCTTGTCTGGAAAAGAGAAAAAAACAAAACATTATTGTAAGGCAATATTGAGTACTACAACATATGACTACATGTACAAATAATTGGTGATAAATTTGAGATACTTACATTACAAGTTGAGACATAATATCATCTTCCTCGATTAATAGGATTCTTTTGCCCCTTTTTTACAGTGCATAACTTCACTTGAGGAGATGGACATATCATCAATGGAAAGTCAACTGACATATTCCAAGATCTTCCGGATGTCACACTAAATCAAAATGTCATAGAAGTTAAACACATAGTCGTGAGAAACAAAATTAGATTTAGTCCAAGTAACAGAAATAATTCAAGCAACAGATTTACTATAAAAATAAATCAAATAAATAAACAAATACAAGGTAAATGGTTGATAGAATTTGAGGACATCAATATGCTTAGAGGTAACTAAGTATGGAAAGAGAACAGAATGTAGAACGGAACTTAGCCAAATAGTTTGGATGGACCCGATGCAGAAGGATAGCATGTTGGAAGACAGTGGATTATTGAACTGCGGACCTCTACAATCGTGAAGGGAAGACCTAGAGTCTTTATTGATATTATTTGTATCGAATTTGGTGTTTTTTACTGGCTTGTTTCAGGCGTTGAGGTCCATAAAAAATGGACTGGACATGATCAGAATAGTTTTGCCATATTTAGGAAGAAGACTAACTATTTCGGAAGTCTGTCTCCACAGATCTGCACAATGATTTTCTGCTACTGTAGATAGGTGAACCAAAAACTACTTTGAAAATCTGAATTTCAAACGATCATTTCAAGTCTAATGGCTATAAATTCAACCAAAGGGCACTAGCGACCTGCTTCAACGATCATTTTTGTCTATGTGGTTGACATCTCAAGGATTACAATAGCAAATTCCAATTCTTTTTAGGCTGGGAGAACTGGAAAAATAGAATAGGTCAAGTGAATAGGTCAAACTAACATAGATATGTTTTGCATATCATCTATCCCTATAACTCCTTTCTATTCCATAGATAAAAGATGATTGTTTCTATATAAAACAAATGTCAGTGGATAGAAAACGTGCAAAGCGGATTTAGAATGAAAATGGAATAAAAAATTTGAAAAAAATAATTGCATTTGCATGCCCCCGCAATCTCACCTTTCTTATGTAAAATGAGAATTTTAAAAATACATATGTTTTTAATTTTCAATATACAGTTATGTAAAATGAAGACATTTTATCTCATTTTTCATTTGAAAATAAATTTAATTTCACTGAGTGATCAAAAGCATTGTTTGTGTTTTCTTCTTCAATAGAGACCATAGAACACTCGACCGGTTTTCTTGTATTAAATAGGACTCATCAAATTCTCCATTCTTCATTTTTGTTATCTCGTCTTCCCCTTCAATTTAGTGAATTTTAAAAACTCAATTGAACAAACAAAGTTGTCAAAAACCAAAGTTCACCGTTGAAGTTGAACAAAAAAAAAAAGAACTTGTGGTATGATAATATATCATAATTTTTAAATTCAAAAGTTTTTAAAAGGGATTACATTGGACTACGCTTTAAAAGTTTGAGGATGACTGCAACACCAAAAAAATAAAAATAAAAATTGAGAGGCAACAATGAATAATAAGTGGTTGTTTACCAATTACAACTATCATTACACAGTAAACTTCGTGAGTCATCTGGTGGCGTTCTAACATTGTTAAAGTGCCATTTAAGGACAAAATAATCACATTATCAAAATTATACAGGACCACACATATTCCTTAAAATCGAAGTAAATAAAATGAAATAAAATATGCAACACTTTAAAAACTATATACATATGTGAAGTTTACATCCCAAAACTATTGTGTGCTATAATAAATGGAAGGTGTCATCAGACTATAATCTCCAAAAATGGTTGACCTTAGCTGGGTAATCTTGTACCTTCCAAAAGGGAAAATTGGAGTATATATCTAGAGCGGTCGAAGTTTGGGGTCAAATCAGGAATGTATGGTACAGCGAGATATGCCATGATGACTTTTCCAAAAATCCATCCCTTCTTCGAGCTTATCACTTCATGCCCCTAAGGGAATACTTTCAACAAAAACCCATATCCAGGCTTTTAAGGGAAAGAAAAAGAAGCAAATAAAGAATTCTATCCCGTATCAAAGCCACAAATAGGGAATCTCGCCAGGTTGCCATATTTGTAAACAAGTAACTACCAGTCTTTCTATGGAAGCCAATATGACACCCTAAGCCACCTTTGAGTGAAACTAAGGCCACTCCTGAATCTAATGGCACATCCATGGTGAATTTGTGACACAAAGTAGATGTCAGACAACAGTTATCTTCAAACCAAACCCTAATCATTGCCTACATATTTTCCCCCAATCATTGTTTTTTTCTACAATTGAATCCATCAACCATGTTCAGCAATGTTACAAAACCATACCACAAAGAAGAGAAATCAATCATGTCATGGACATAAAAAAAAAATTTCAAAATCAATCCCTAGAATCAGTATATCAATCCTTGCGATTATAGGGATTTGATTATATGCGTTTGAGTGCTTTAAGCGACATCTCGCTCAACTCTTCCATCCTGCGTGGATTTTATAACAGTTAGGTTGGCTCTTAACAACATAATGACATGAGTAAAGGATGTACCTAAATCTCCTAGCCGCTTGGCAATTTTTTAGCATAGGTAATGACGCATACGACAGTCTTTTCTGATGGGCAGAGGAGTTGAATACCAGCCTCCAGTGAACATTCTTAAGGGAGATCAGAAGACCTCCTAAAACCATGAAACTCATCCTCCCAGGCATTTTCTCAAGATATCAGATGGTTACGATGATTGCTCTGGCAAAGAGGCCGGTCATTTTATCATGTGAGTAGCTCGAATCCCGACCGTCCACGTCTTGCTTTGGGATTGATTGACAAAATTGATTTCCATTTATGACTTTTTATGTCAGAAATTTTGAGATTTTTCCTTTTTAATATCACATATTATCCGAATCAATTGGTGTTGACAAACCACAGTAGAAATCTATAAATTCATGCTCGAAATGCAATTGAATTCTCAAATATTTCAATTTAAGATATTCTTAAACGCTTGTTAATAGACAGACTTCATCCATACTAGAGTATGGCACACTTGGCATATAATTTATCTCTCTTTGTCCATGGGGACTGCTGATAGAAAAAAAAAGTAAATTCAATACTTGGTTAAAGTAATGTGATATCTAAATTTTAGCTAAGTATTTAATATTTAATTTCATAGAAAATTAGGGACTAATTTGGCCCTAACAAAAAAGATTTTCACATCACCTAAGTATTAATATTATTTGCATCTACTTAGTTTTAGTTTTATTTTATTTTCCCTTTTTACCCTATTACGTATAAATAAAAATAAATTAAAATAAATATTTTTAAAAATTAATTATTATTTAGAGAGAGAACAGACTTGGGGCTGGGCTTGACCCCAGCCCCTTTTCCTTCTTTCTTTTCGCGCGGGCCCAGGGCCCATATCGGCCCCCAGCTCACTGACCCCACAGTCCGGCCCTCTCCTTCTTCTTCTTCCTCCTTCCTCCCTCGCGTTGCACACGTCGCGCGCGGGACGACCTAGGTAGAGAGACGAGGGTAGACCGGCGACGAAGGGGACGTCTTGCAGGCGCCATCAATGCCGTGAAACGGAGCAGCGCGAGATCCGGCAAGAAACCCGGACGGTGGGGACGTCGCCTTCAATGCCGAGCATGCCTCCGCAGAGAAGATGGATTTGACACTGGTTTGGCTGACGGGGGAAGTCCGGTCGGCTTGCCAAAGACCGGCGGCCAAAGCTCTCCGCCGACCGGGCTCCTCGCCTATAAATAGGGCATCCCCGAGCTAAGAAAAAACATACAGAAAGAGAGAGGAAAGTGTCTGTAGGGAAGAGTAGCTGACTGTCGTCACGCTTTGTTCGTGTCAAAGCCATAGTTCCGTTCGGGTTTGTCTCGTATTTTCGGTTTGGAGTCGGTTTCCCGAGGATCTCGGCTAGGAGACAAGGGAGGCGGGCAGACGGAGCCCGATCTATCGAGCTCATCGGCTGTCCAATGTCGCCGAGCCCGGTAGGGCTCCTTCAACCGAACGCCCGTAGTACCCTGTTTTGGTACTCTATTTCGGGCCCGTCGGCCGAGCCGCTGTCCTATGGGTCGGGTGAGTCTCCTGCCTCATTTAGGTACGAACTGCGGTCACAGGTCTCGGGTGTCATTGGCTGCGAATCACGGCTTGAATTCGAGCTCGTTGTTCTTGTCTTTAACTCCCATCTGCCGATGCACCCTATATGTTTGATGAAATGCCCCGTTGATATTTATGCATTCATTCTCGGTTTCCCGTCCGTTCTCGGTGTTTGTGGTTTGTCGAATACATTTTGGTAGATTTCCACGGACATCTTCTGCTCGGTCTGTCTCGTTTAATGGTTATTATCGGCATGCATCATGGTTCCACAAGCGATTGGTTCTTGGCCGGCGAGGTTGGAGTGTGGCGGTGGTGGCTGGGCGTGCCTCCCTCGTTCTTGAGACCTTTTTCTAATTAAGTCCGAGTCTTTTTTTAAACGTTTGAACTGGCGGTCATCGGGGAATGTGAGCTCGGCAAGCGTTTCGGCCATTTTGTCCAAAGGAATGAGAGACCCGACAGACGCGGGGAGAGGAGGTAAGAGTAAAAGAGAAAAAAAAAAAAGGAAAAATAAATTTAAAGAAAAACAAGAGGGGGAGGGGAAACAATTTTTTTATATAGAAAAGGTCTATGAGTTGTACGAAAGGTTAAGTTTATTCTTTCCCAGTCTGAGAACGTGCAGAGACAGTGGAGAGAAATAAATAGAGAAAAGAAAGAAAGGTAAAAAAAAGATAAAAGACAAAATAGGTTTTCTCGCCCTTTTTCGTTAGTCCGGCGTGTGTGGAGGGGAGAAAAGACGAGAGAGATAAAAGGAAAGAAATCAAGGAAGGAACAAAGGCATTAAAAATCTTTATTTAATGTGACAAATTTATTTTATGATATAAAAAATTTCAAAATTTGTTAACTGTGTCACATCTATTTTAAATTAGTCCCAATTTTAAAATTGAAGGGTATTTATGTCTTTTATCTTTTAATTTTTTTTTTCCTTCTTCTCTATTCTCTCCTTCTTTGGCGAAGAATCTCACTTGTTCCTTTTTGGGAAGCATCTGAAAATCAAGATTATGATTATATGGATGACCATAATCAACGTATTTTCATCTCAATTTTCAAATGGCTATAAGATTTCTTTAATCGATTATGTCTAATGGATTGATTGGAAGAAATTTCTCTAAACAATACCAACGGGTAGTGAGGCATGGAAGAGTATTTAAGGAGGTCAATCTATTTGAAATGGTGTATAAAAATTGAAATTCCAATGTCTGAAGTTTTTCTAACTACTTGTTCATTGACAGTCCTTACAAATTGTATTTAAAAGAGAAAATTATAAGAAGAGTGACTTAGTGAGAGAAAAGAAATCTTCTACTGAGGCATTGTTTGGTAACCATCCAAACAGTGCCTGATTCTGATTTTTTGTTCTCAGAATTAGTTTGGGAATAGAATCGCGTTTGGTAAAATTTTTGTTTCTAGGAACAGTCTTGGACAAGAATTGAGAATAAAAAAAAAATGTGATTCTCGGCCCAGGAATCAAAACAGTAAAATTCTTATCTCCTCTGTACTCGACGTTCTCTCGTCCTCTCATCTCCTCTACTCAATCTCATTCTTTCCCTCAAGAACGGCGACGGCGACTATTGCTCCTCAAGAACGGCGATGACGATTGCTGTTTCTTCATCGTTGAAGCTGCTCGTTCAAAGTGAGTTCCCCTCGCAACTATGTGTGGTTCATCGTCTGAGACGGCTGGCGAGAGCGCCATTGGGCTTGAGTCGACGGGCACTCGCACTGATCTGGCCAAGGGGTCGCTCGCCGAGCGACCCTTGGGCCCAACTCGGCGAGTGCCCTCACTGAGTTGGCCAAGGGGTCATGTGACCCCTTGGCCAACTCAGCGTCGCTCGCCCTCGGCCAGCTCGGTGAGGGCGCTCGCCGAGTCGGGCTATTGCCGATTCTTTGTGTGGAGAGCTTATTGTTGTTTCGATGTCGTGCAAGGGTTACATCAGGATTCATAGCTCCGATTTCAGAGACTTCCTTTTGAAGCCAAAGTTGCTTCATGCTATTGTTGACTTCGATTTTGAGCACCCATTCAAAGGCAACCTTCATACTCATTGAACTTCTTTTGAGGTTTATGTATTGGTTGTAAATTGGATCGTTTACGTGTTGTGTGTGTGTGTGTGTGTCTTTCTTTGTTCTATCGGTTCTATATATTTGGATAAGATATTGTGGAAGCAAAGAGCGGATGACGGCAGATGGAGGGAAGGAAAAAGAAATAGAGCGGAACGGGTCGTAGTTGGGAGTGACAGTTCTGACGTCCTTGAATGCTGCAAGTGGGGTGAGAGGTCAATTGCAATTCGTGTTCATGTATCGGTTTCTACTTTGATCCTCTGGCTCAATTCGGATTGGGAGTTATGATCATGATGAGGTGCAAATAGACACAGGCTCTAGTGTTGAGTACATCGGTTTTGAGCTTGGGGAAGTGAGATTTGTATTGTGAATTTGGCTGATTAGGCATTTCACGGTTGAGGGAAGTCATTGACTGTGTTGTGCGGCTGTAGTGCCTGGTTCAATAGGGCAAACTATACCTGAATGATCCCTCAGGTGTACATTTGGATGTTTTCAAAGCATATGACTGACATTGTTGTGTTGTATTCTGGTTAGTTTCGTTAAGCTCTTAGATTACCGAGTTTGGATTAATTCTACCATTGGAATATAATCAGATTGATCGAATTCCCTTATATTTGTTCGATACAAATATTTCACTTTGCTATTTCTACTTTGGGAATTGAATTTGTTTAGTGTCTCATGGTGATTGACTATCGGCTATTTGGCTTTTCTCCAATCAAGTAATGGATTGCAGCTTGTAGGTTTCCATGGAGTAGCTTTATGCAAAAGAGGAGCCTCATGTTGTTTACTTATTCCCTTTTCATCACATTGCATTGAATATATAGCTCTTTAAGTTCACGAAGGACATTAGAAATATACTGAAATATTGTTTTGAGTTGTTGTTTCCTCAAAGTGTTCCTGTCATCTAATTTGTCGAAATAGCTTCCTAGAGACATAAGTAACTTGCTTCATTGCTTGTAATTGAATGAGCTTGTGACGGCAATGATAGCTCGATCGTTTATAAGTGTATATGACTTTATAATTGACATGTTTGCGAAAGTTTGTTTTGTCACCAGCTTTGTATTGGATTTAGGTCACGTTTGACATAATTTCTTTAAAGGAAAATGGACATTAGCAGTTTTTTTCATGCCATATGGAATGGGGACTCTGACTAATTTATGCACCGTCATATTTCTAAGTGATTTTATAGGATGCTTGTGTTGAAGCATTGCTAGGACTTGAAAGATGGGAAGGAAAACTAGTGATCCTTAACTTGGATTGGAAAAGTCAGGTCCAAAAGCCTCGGTGCTCGATTGGCGATTTGAAACAATCATTTCTCATATCGAACGAGAAACATGAAATTCTTGGCTTGTCTAATTTGTTCTCTTGTCTTCTTCTTCAACTCAGTGAGTTTAAAAACACGATGAAACAAACAAAGTTGTGGTAAAAAAAATAAAAATTGAACATAGTGCATGGTTGATGTTGAACAAAAGAATGACGAGTTAGGACTAGACAATATATCCTATTTTTGTTAGAAAATTCCATTGAAGTTTTTAAAAAGGACTTTTATCTGAACTAAACCTTAAAATTTGTGCAGGATAGCACACCAAAAAGAAAAACTAGAGACAACTTTGGATAATAAGCGGTAAGTTTACAAATTACAACTGTCATTACTTGGTATACTTCCTTTGGCTATACTGAATACTATACAAACCAGAAATTTGCATTATTGACCTAAGTTTTGTCAAAATTATAAAGGAGCACACATGTTTCCTATTGGTTTAAGTAAATAAAAGGAAATCAATCTGCAGTACTCGAGTTATCAAAAACATGAAACATTTTCAACCCGTACATCTAAATCAAAAATAAGTATTGTTGATCTGAGTGTTGCCAAAATTATATAGGAGCACACGAATATTTTTTTTTTATTTAAGTTTTTTTTTTGGTCGTAAAGAAACGATTCATTAACTAAGACTGAAAGTTACAACTGGCTTCACGTGGGTCAAAAGCTAGAAGATGTAAGAGATCAGGGGGAGGGAAGGCGGCCCAGTTAAAAGGCAAAGGACCATTGTTTTGGGCCTTGGCAGCCCAATCAGCAGGGGCATTCGCTGCTCTCCTGCAATACCTAACAGAAGCACGGGCAAAACAAAGCAGCAGAGCTGCAGCTTCAGTGATCAAGGGCTTGACCATCCATGGAGACGTCTGGGGGTCATTCGTCGCCATCACCAGCGCTTGGCAGTCCGTTTCAAAGATTAGAGAAGTCTCGGTTTGATTCTCATGCTTCAAATGTTGCAGGGCAACTATCAACACCTGTATTTCTACCTCTAATGCTAAATGAGCAGGTATTGTTCGAGTGAAACCTTCAAGCAACTTCCCTTTGTGATCACGATAGATATAAGCAATTGAGCTAATGGTACTTCCTAGGTTAAAAGCCCCATCAATATTTATTTTCAGGGTACCTAGATTGGGGGGCCTCCAAGCTGTATCGGGATTGGATTCGCGACGCGTTGAGGCAGTCGAATCTCCTCTGGTCACAACTACGGGAGGCAGTTGGGTCGCTGATCCTATTGATCTACCTGGGTGGGAAGTCTAGTTCTGATTGAGGTTCAGGGTTTGCTAGACAAGGGCCTCCTCTGTTGTTCGATAAGGAGAAACCCTGCAAATTGAGCCATACACCGGGACATGAGAGAAGACATCGCAGCCATCCACTAGGACATGAGACAAGACATCGCGGACCAAGCACGCTTGTTCAACTGTTGTGGCGATAATTTGAACAGGATCCGGAGTCTGCTAGCTGAAGATGAATCTCTTGCGCAATTTCCATACTTGCCATAATAGGTTGGCGAGAAACTCCAATCCAGGTACACTCTACCTTGTATTCATACGATGTGCTAGCCATTCGTCTATCCGGTGAATTTCTATGGGTAGAATCGGTATGTTGATCTGGGAATGAGACCATACTTGTGATGTCCATGGACATAGTAAAAATAAATGTTCCATGGTTTCTGGTTGTTGAGTTGAACAGAGGTAGCAAGTAGGTTCTGCACAAATTTTTCTGTGAAATAGATTGTCTCTAGTGGGCAGTGCATTTTGATGTAAGGATCATAGGAAAAATTTAAGTTTGGGGGGGATCTGGAGTTTCCAGAGTTGATTCCAGAGGTTCGGTGGTGGTTGATTGGATGAGGAAGCTCTGTCTTGGATAGAAATATTATGATCCTGTCGAAGAAAACTATAAGCACTTTTGACAGTATACTTACCCGTAGCTGTGCACGGCCAAATGGTGTGATCCGTCATATACTGAGGTCGTATAGGAATCTTCAGAATTTCAGCAGTGGTCTCAGCATCAAAGAGATGATCAAGTAATGGCCTATTCCATTGATTTGATTCGGGAACAATCGGATCAGCTACTCTCTCTGGTTCATCTGCAGTTGCATTTCCTCTCAACTTACCTGTGGGAAGCCAACAGTCTTCTCGTATCTTTATTTTAGTGCCATCGCCAATAGACCATTGGATTTTTGATGATATAGTGTCCCGTCCTGCCATAATACTCCGCCAACCCCATGAAGGCTTAGAACTCGGTAAGGCGTTTAAGAAATCCTGGTCAGGGTAATACAAGCCTTTAAATAGAGTAGCCCATAAGGAAGTAGGTTGTTGCAATAGTCGCTAGGCCTATTTACCCAACATTGCCTTATTTAAATCGACGAGGTCTCTAAAGCCAAGTCCTCCCAATTCCTTCCTAATCTTCAGTGCTTCCCAACTCTTCCAGTGTATTCCGGCTCTTTTACTATCATTTTGCCACCAAAAGCGTGCAATCTTTCTTTCAATACTTTTGCAAAGTGAGACAGGGATTTTAAAAATAGACATGGCATATTGGGGGATGGCCTGTACAACACTTTTTATTAGAATCTCCTTTCCACCTTTCGACATAAGATTTTATTTCCATCCATCAAGCTTAGCATTGACTTTCCCTAGTATAACGCAAACATATCATGTTTAGATCATCCCCATTCCGATGGGATACCTAGGTATTTACCTGTTTTGTCTAGCACGGGGATTCTGAGTTCCTGTGCTAATCTAATTTGAAGAGCTTTTGGGCAAGGTCTGCTGAAAAAGATAGTAGACTTATTTCTATTGATAGCCTGTCCTGTTGCGAGACAATACCGATTTAGGATATTGGCCAGTTCTTGGCATTCCAATACTGACCCATCTAGAAAGAAAATTGCGTCGTCAGCAAAAAACAAATGAGTCAGAGTGGGACACCACCTATTAAGTTGTATACCTTTTAAGTTTCCCATTTGGACCGCTTGGTGAATAAGGGTAGTCAACACATTTGCCAATAGAATAAACAGATAAGGGGAAAGAGGATCTCCCTATCGAAGGCCGCGCGTCAAGTAAAAGTAGTTCAGTTGTTCCCCATTAAATTTGACGCTGATGGAGGCTGTGGTGTTGCACTGCATAACCCATTGTACCCATGTGGAATGATAACCTATCTTGAGTAGATAAGCTCTAAGAAAGTCCCATTTAACTCGATCATAGGCCTTTTTCATATCCATTTTGACAATAGCTTGAAATTTTCGCGTACGTTTTCTAGTTTTGAGTTGATGAAGAACTTCCTGTACTATTAAAATGTTGTCCTGTATTTGATGTCCGCTTACAAAAGCACTTTGTTCTTTTGAGATGAGATCAGGAAGAAAAGGTTTCGGTCGGTTGGCTAACACCTTAGATATTATTTTGTACGCATAGTTGTAAAGACCGATAGGACGGTACTAGTCGAGACTTTATGGAGTGGGAACTTTTGGCACTAGTGTGAGATTGGTGCGATTTAGCTCCGGTGACAAGATACCAGTTTGAAAAAATAGCTGCACTGTAGAGAATACCCGATCTTCTAAAATATCCCAGTGATGCTGATAAAAGAGACCATTAAAACCATCAAGACCCGATGCTTGAGTTTTCCCCAACTGAAAAGCGGCTAGTTTCACTTCCTCTCGAGTAATATTTGAGGTAAGTTTATCATTCATCGCAAAGGTTACCTGACTTTCACATTTATCGAGAATTGGTCCATAAGCTTGAGAGCCTTCAGTTTGGTATAGCTTTGAGAAGAACTTCAGTGTCATGTCTTTAAGGCTATTTTCTTCCCGGACCCATTGCTGGTTATCATCCAGCAACATTCTAATTATGTTTCTATTTCTGCATTGAATGGTAGTCGCATGAAAGAATTTAGTGTTTCTGTCACCCCACCGAAGCCAGTTTATCTTAGAGCACATAGCCCAGTACTGTTCCTCTTGTTTCCACGCATTATGTAGTTGAGCTTTTAACTCGTAGACAAGCTGTTTGTCGTGGGATGGATGGGTCCGATTTGTTAGCAATTGTAACTGTTGTTGTAGATTTGCAATATGTTCTTGGGCTTGAGAAAATGTGCCTTTGCTCCACTTCAAAAGAGCCCTTCTAACCTGTGTTAATTTGTATTGAAGGGTGTTACCCCTAGCTAGAACAGATGACCAGGCTTTGGCAATGACATCCCGACAGGTTTGGTTCTCTAACCAATATGCTTCAAACTTGAAGGTCTTGCCCATACGAGGTTGTCTAGCTTCAGTTTTTAGCACCAGGGGACTATGATCCGATCCAACTGTAGGTAGAGCAAAGACTTCAACCTCTGGAAATAAGATTCTCTAGTTCCAGGTACAAAGAACCCAGTCCAATCTTTCTTTCACCAGCTCATCCCCATCACGTTGATTCGTCCAGGTAAACGCGCAGCCCTTGCTTTTAATATCCAACAATGCACAATCATGTAGGACTTCTCAGAACGAATGCATTCTAGAAAAGTCAGGAGATCTCTTACCTACCTTCTCCCATGGATAGGTGATTTCATTGAAGTCCCCGACACAAACCTAAGGTAAGGTATTGACCGCTGCAATTCTGCGAAGTGCTATCCATAACGGTTGGCGCAATTGAATAGTAGCTGGAGCATGTACACAGGTTAGTCTCATCGATAAACCATTCCCCGTGTCTGTACAGATAGTGTCGATGAAATCTGGAGTTGCTAGTTCCATAGTAATAGATATGTTAGTTTGCCATAACAAGGTCAGCCCTCC
The DNA here is from genome assembly GCA_007663325.1 of Eucalyptus pauciflora. NCBI lineage: Eukaryota > Viridiplantae > Streptophyta > Magnoliopsida > Myrtales > Myrtaceae > Eucalyptus > Eucalyptus pauciflora. The sequence continues at coordinate 5,812,567 of VMYD01000012.1, forward strand.
AGCCTTGCTTGCTGAGTTAATTACATAGGATTGAGTAAACTGAATTCGTCTCTGAACACGTGAAATCACTTGCTCTCTATTCTTTGTTTCCATAAAAAAAAATCACATCCGGCTTCTCTTTGACCACTAGGGTTTTTAGGGCTTGAACCATCAGGGGTGAGCCGAGTCCCTGACAGTTCCAACATAGAAATCTCATTTTGCTACTGATAGCTTTTCCGGGCAAGCCATCTCAGCCCATTTTCTGACTTCGTCGGCCATGAGGACAGGAGCGTCCAGAAGTTGAGTGTCTTCCAAGTAATCAGATACATGAGATCTCACATTGATAGGGTTGTACCTTTTATGTTTTTTTGCCGAGCCTGCTTTAGCAATTAGATGGGAAGGCTTCAGTTTCTTGTGTTTGTTTGCTGTTGTAGATCTCAGTCAAGCTCCTGGTGGCTTAGTAGATGTGGGCGACAATACGCCACCTGAAGTGGCCATCATTGGGAGAGGTGCTTCAGTCGGAGTGTATGCTGCCCTTAGTTCAACCAATGGAAGGTTTTGCGATGGCTGCAAATAGGGCCCATCACTAAGGTGGACGTGGTTCTGTGATTGTCTAGAGCAACTTGCTAGATGCCCTTCAGCTTTGTAGCAGCAGGTATCAAATCAATTGTCACTACTGTCCCCTTTTATGTTCTTGCACTGCAGTCAGCCCGCTGTTCGACTTCTTCAGGAGGAGGCAAAGTAGGGATTTTGGCAGCCATGATTGGTGGAGTTTCAGGGACAACATCATCAGAGACTTCAGATGGAAGTTGTCCTTCATAGAAAGTCTGCAAGTACGGACTATATTCCTTTACCTAGCCCGCAACCATTGACCAAAAGCCATCTTTTCCTTACCGGCCATCTTTGCTTCCGTGAAAGGTATGTCTTTACAATACATTGCATAGTGGCCTATGTGTCCGCATGAATAGCAAAAATGAGGTAGCCTTTCATAGCGGAAGTCCAACCAAAAAGCTTTACCATTAATTCGGATTAGTTGCTCTGGTTGCAAAGGGTCGCTTAAGCTCAGTTCCGCCCTAACACGACCCACTTTCGATGTACATCTACCCTGACTTCCAGCATTCTGCCTATGCGTTTTACAGCTTTGGCTAACATATTATCTGTACACCATTCTAGTGGAAGGCCAATAACTTGTACCCATATTGCACATTTGGAAAAATCATAACAGTATAGGGGCGTATTTGGCTTCCAGGCCTGAAATATCACTAGATTACTAGCGAACAGCCATGGGCCACCATCTTGGACCCTCTATTTTTCACTTTCTAATTTGAATTTTGCTACATACAAGCCCGTTTTTGGTTGAGTGAACTCTACTTATCAGTGCGCCAGGCGCACTTCATTGTATTTTGAAATGCTTGAAAGTTAATCGCTGAATTGGAGATAACCTTACCGATCAATGTCCTCTTACACTCCTCCAGTTTGTCCAGGGATGGCGATTCTTCCCATACGTCAATATCCTGCTCAAACCATAAGCGCCCCAACCTATGACAGAGAGCGGCAAGGCACGAGGTCTCATCCTGGTTGATACTGTCCATTGATGGAATTCCAAGCAGGAGGGAATGGACAGGAAGATGGATTGATTATCGCGACTAGGCACGGATAGGCGATACAGACAAAGGCCGACTAAATCGAGAGAACTGTGTGATACCCAGTATACAAAGTAGGGTTTGGAAGGAAATGGACATGCGAGGGGACAGGAATGACGATGGGAAGGAAAGATGGCGACATGCAAAGCAAGCTAGCTGACTGGATGAACTACCAAACAAAAAGAGAGATAGCGATAGGGAGGGATCGAAGCATCAGGGGAGGAATGGACAGTACCCGTGACCCATCGTCCACAGCGGAGGAAACAAAGAAGGAAACGTTGGTGCGAATCGAAATTCACTGAGCTTGTTCCCCACACGAACGACCCATAATCATAGAAGACATAGCTATCGTAAAGAGGAAAGTTGAAAGGGATTGAGAATTAGGAAGAGGTCGGTAATTAGGGTTAAAATCAGAGAGAACTAACATTGTCGGTAGAGGTGAGCTCTGCATCAGGCAGAGAAATCATTGCTCGGACAGGTTCGAGCAATGATTAAAAGATATGCAACACTTTTGACTGTTATGTTTAAACCAATAATAAGGACAAGTTATTTACAATATTATCAAAATTATAGAGGAGTACACATTTTTTTTTTCATTTAAGTAAATAAAAGGAAGTCAACCTACCATACTTGAATTATAGAAAAAAAAAACATGCAACACTTTTAATCCTTAGATCTAAACAAGAATTTTGCATTGTTGACTTGAGTGCCTTATAAGGACAAGATATTTATCATATTGTCAAAATTATAGAGGAGCACACATATTCCTTTTTAATTTAAGTAAATAAAAGCAAAAAATCTACCATACTTAAATTATAAAAAAAAAAAAAATGCAACGCTTTTAACGCTTACATCTAAACCAAAAATTAGCATTGTTGCTCGAGTGTTGTCAAAATTATATAGGAGCACATGGATTTCTTTTTTTATTTAAGTAAATAAAAGGAAATCAACTTATCATATTTGAATTATCAAATAAATGCAAATAGCCCTTACATCTAACCAAGAAATTTGCATTGTTGACTAGAATGCCATTTAAGAACAAGATATTTATTGCATTGTCAAAATAATATAGGAGCGCACATATTTCTTTTTAATTTAAGCAAATGAAATGAAATCAACTTACCATACTCAAATTATAAAAAAACATGCAATACTTTTATCCCTTACATCTATACCAAAAATTTGCACTTTTGACCAGAATACTATTTAAGGACAATGTATTTATCATATTATCAAAATTATAGATGAGCACTAATTTAAGTAAACAAAAGGAAATCAACCTACCAGACTCAAATTATCAAAATCATGCAACACTTTTAACCCTTACATCTAAACTAGAAATTTGCATTGTTGACACGAGTACCACTTAAGGACAAGATAGTTATCATATTGTCAAAATTATAGAGGTGCACAAAATTTTATTTTTAATTTAAGTAAATAAAAGGAATCCAACTTACCATAATTGAATTATAAAAAACATACAACACTTTTAACGCTTACATCTAAACTAGAAATTTGCATTGTTGACCTGAGTGCCATTTAGGGACAAGATATTTATCATATTGTCAAAATTATAGAGGAGCACATAAATTTCTTTTTAATTTAAGCAAATAAAAGGAGACCAACCTACCATACTCGAATTATAAAAAAAAAAATGTGCAACACTTTTAACCCCTACATCTAAACTAGAAATTAGTATTGTTGACTTGAGTGCCATTTAAGGACAAGATATTTATCATATTGACAAAATTATAGAGGAGAACATAGATTTCTTTTTAATTTAAGCAAATAAAAGGAAAGAAACCTACCGTACTTGAATTATTAAAAATGCAACGCTTTTACTCCTTACATCTAAACGAGAAATTTGCATTGTTGACCCGAGTGCCATTTAAGGACAAGATATTTATCATATTGTCAAAGTTACGGAAGGGCACAAAGATTTCTTTTAATTTAATTTAATTTAAAGCAAACCAACCTACCATACTTAGATTATCAAAAACATGCAACACTTTTAATCCTTACATGTAAACCATAAATTTGTATTACTGACCCGAGTGCCATTTAAGGACAAGATATTTATCATATTGTCAAAATTATAGAAGAGCACACTGATTTCTTTTTAATTTAAGTAAATAAATGGAAATCAACCTACCATACTCGAGTTATCAGAAACAGGCAATACTTTTAACCCTTACATTTGAATCAGAATTTTGCAACGTTAAAACGACAAGATATTTATCATATTGTCAAAATTATTGAGGAGCACATAGATTTGTTGTCAACCTAAGTAAAAAGAGAACAACCTACCATACTTGATTTATCAAAAACATGACACACTTTTAACCCTTGCATCTATATATGTAAGTGAAGTTTACATCCCGAGGACCATTGTGTGCTATAATAAATGGAAGTTATCATCGTTTGATAATATAATGAGCAAATGCCTGGAATGATGGCTCCATTGGATTTTGGAGGTCGGCTCATCTAGATTGAAAATCTTAATTGGAGGTTACCATTGATCTCCTCTTCCAGCCCAAAAAGACCACCTCTTGTGGCCTTACCTGCGCTGAGCAATGGCAAATCGGCTTGGAGATCCAGGTAAATCCTTTTGTCTTGTTATTAAATTGTTCAAAGGAAACCAAAATGTTTCAGGATCAATCCATAAAGAATTGATGGATACTCTTGTACACAGCCTTTCGCTTTACGTTGAGCTCTCAATTTTTTTGACATTTTCAAGTTTTCCAGCAAATCACGTAAGGATTACATTGGTGGGCTGGGAATCGTGGCATGAGATGAGAGAATGATGTACCTGGATCTCCAAGCTCATCGGTAATTTCTCAGCGCTGGTATGGCCACATGAGAAGGTCTTTTTCGGCCGGAAGAGGAGATCAATAGCAACCTTCGATCCACATTTTAAATCAAGATAAAAAAATCTCCTCAAGTCATTCGAGCCATCTTTTTGGTCTTTGGCTCACGATATTATCAAATGATCACAATGGTTCGATACCAATAATCTTACAAAGCAGGCAATTTATATTGTCATAGGAGCCGCTTGGAACCTATCGTATACATCATGCTTTGGGATTGGTTGACCAAATTGGTTTACTTACATGACATTCTATGTATTAAATTTTGAGATTTTATCTTTTTAATATTAATTGTTATCCGACTGATTGGTATTTCTTTACAAATTTATGAAGAGAGAATTGCGGTAAAAGTCTTGAAATTCATGCTCAAGGTGCAATTAAGTTATCAAATTTTTCACTTTCATAATAAAGTCTTAAAGGCTTAAAACGTGACAGAGACTTCTTATCTATCCTAGAGTACCATATTCCCGACTCATATATTTTGTTTTTATCTGTCTACGGCGACACTATAGCTGCGAGCTTAAATTCAGGAGTGGTTATAGGTTCGGCACTGCTAATGTGGAAACAATCCAAAACCGTATTGATAAAGCCTTTCAGGCTAAAACACAATTCTTTGTTCCTTCGTCCTAGCGATTTCCGCTACCAGAATCCTACATGACAATGTTTTAAGAACAAACCACAAGGACAAACAAGAACAATATCGGCAATTTCAAACTATACATCAACCAACGATGGCAACACAAGAGTTTCATTCCAATGGTTCAATGACATCATGTCGCGACCTCTTTTTTCCGGCGCCCGATCGGGGCGGGCGCCTAGCGGAGGCTAATGGTTTCCATATAAAACAAATGTCAGTGGATAGAAAACATGCAAAGAGGATTTAGAATGAAAATGGAATAAAATTTTTGAAAAAACAAATATTGCACTTGCATGTCCGCGCAATCTCACCTTACTTATATAAAATTAAAAAATTAAAAAATTCATATGTTTTTAATTTTCAGTTTACAATTATGTAAAATGAAGACATTTTATCTCATTTTTCATTTAAAAAAAATCACTAAGTGATTAAATGCATCTTTTACGTTTTCTTTTAAATAGAGATGATAGAAAGCTCAACCGGTTTTCCTAAATTAAACAGGACTCGCAAAATTATCCATTCGTCTCTTTTGTCATCTGGTCTTGTCCTTCAATTTAGCGAGTTTAAAAACCCAAACGAAGCTGTCAAAAAACAAAGTTCACGGTTGAAGTTGAATAATAATAAAAAAAAAAAAGATATGTTATGACATGACAACATATCCTAAAGTTTAGATGCAAGAGTTTTTAGAAAGTATAACATTGAACTACGCTTTAAGTTTTAAGAATGACCGTATCCTCAAGAATAATAATAAAAAAAAAAGGACTAAGAGGCAACGATTAATAATAATAAGTGACAGGTTACAAATTACAACTGTCATTACTTGATAGACTTTGTGAACCATTTGGTGGCGTCGTAGCATTTTACTATAGTAAGTGCTAACAAAACCAGAAATTAGCATTGTTGAAGTGCCAATTAAGGACAAAATATTAATCACATTGTCAAAATTACACATGAGCACAAATATTCCTTAAAATTTTGCAAATAGAAGGAAACCTACCATATTTGTGTCATAAAAATATGCAACACTTTAAAAACTATATACATATGTGAAGTTTACATCGCAAAATTATTGTGTGCTCCACTAAATGGAAGTTAGGACTGTAATCCCCACAAGTGGCTGACCCTAACTAGGTAATTTTATACCTTCCAAATGGGAAAATTAGAGTATACTCCTTTGGCTGTCTTATCCATCTTTAACATGAGGTTTAGGGTCAAATTAAGAATGTACGAGACCCATCGTACAGCTGGATATGCAATGATAACTTTTTAAAAAATCCATCACTTCTTCCAGCTAATCCCCTCATCCCCCTAAGGTAATGCTTTCAACAAAAACCCATGCCCATGCCTTTAAGGGGAAAAAAACCAAATAAAGAATCCCATCCTAATTCAAGGCCATAAATAAGGAATCTGGCCAGGTTGCCATACTTGTAAACAACCAGTCTTTCTATGGAAGCTAATCTGCCACACCAAGCCACATTTGAGTGAAACTAAGGCCATTCTTGAATCTTATAACACAACAATGGTGAATTTGTGACACAATGTAAATCTAGGCATGAGTTATCTTTGAACCAGACCCTAATCATTGACTACATATCTTCCCTCAATCATTGTTTTTCTTTTCTCCAAATGATTCCATTAATCATGTCCAGCGAGATCCTTTGTTACAAAACCATGCCATAAAGAAGAAATCAATCATGTCAAAGACATAAAAAAAAAAAGTCTCAAAATCATTCCACATAATCAGTGTATCAATCCTTGCAATTATAGGGATTTGATTATTTGCATTTGAGTGCTTTGAGCAACATCTCGCTCGATTCTTCCATCCTACATTAATTTTGTAGCAATTTGATTGCTTCTAAATAATATAATCACATGAGTAAAGGATATACCTGAATCTCCTAGCAATTTGGTAATTTTTCAGGATGGGTAATTTGACATACGATGGTCTTTTTCTGCCAGAAGTGGAGTTGAGTACCAACTTCCAATGAACATTCTTAAGGAAGATCAGAAGACCTCCTAAAACCATGAAAACCATCTTCTAAGGCATTTCCTCACGATTTTCTCGAATGGTTACAATGGTTACTCTCAGAAAGAGGCTAGTCGTTTTATCGTGCCAGTAGCTTGAACCTTATCGCCACATCTTAATTTAGGATTGGTTGACAAAATTGATTTCCATTTATGACAATGTGAGTCAAAAATTTGATATTTTTTTTTCCTTTTAATATCAAATATTATCTTAATTAATTGGTGTTGATAACCATGGCAGAAGTCTTGAAATTCATGCTCGAATTGCAATTGAGTTCTCAAACATTCCATTTATAAAATATTCTTAAATGCTTGTTAATGGACAAAGACTTCATCCTTGATAGAGTATGGCACACTTGGCATATATATATTCCCTCTTTGTCTATAGTGATTGTTGAGAGACGAAAAAACTGAATTGAATACTTGATTAGGTTAATGTGATCCCAAATTATCGATTTATCATAAAATCAAGAGGCCAAAATTACAATAACACTCATATTACTACCATACATAAAGTAACAAAGGAAAAAAAATAAATATGCCCCAATCAACCAAATAGTCTCAACACTTCCCCTTAGGTTAGAACATAGTTATTACTGTTGGCGAAATTTGTTTGGTGAAGAAGATAGAGAAGTAGTAGTAGATCCTTGATGTTTGGATGCGTGATGAGAATCACTATCCTTAGGGTAGTATTTGCCCCCACAATTATTGCTACCGAGTTAGAATAAATATACCTCCAAGATGTACACCGAAGTCACGAAGAAATGAGTTCAATAATTACTCAATATTCCTCTTGGAACTTCAACTTGAATGTGTTAAAGTTACGTGTATGAAAAGAGAAGAAAAGAGACTTCTAAAGAAGTAACATTTATAAACAGTAGTGGCTATCATATATAATATGTGAGTTGATGTTTATTTTAAAGAAAACCAATCAACACATCTCTTGAGAATATGTACCTTATCCCCAACCATTACCACTCTTCATTTCAAGAATAACTTTCATTCATAACTACTAATAACCTCTTTTTAGGATGAAGAGTCATCTCTTTCCATAACCAAGAGTCACGTCTTCTCTAAACCAAGAGTCACATATCCTCTTAATCAAGAGACATATATTTTATGATAACAAACTATTTCAATAATCCCCCACTTAATTTGTTAACTACACTAATTTACATAAATTCATATATACAAGAAGGTATCTATTAAGATTTGAACCTTCAATTAGTGTAAATAATTCTATTAATGAATTCAGTGATAGACAAAACTTTGAACCATGATTCCACATGTTAATCAAATTATCATAATGAATTTCTACACATTCAATTAGAAATTTCTTATGCTTAAGCATTTTTATGGCCTTGTGCTTTTCCTGCTTTCATGAACATTTGCAAAAGTTCATCCGACCTTTGTTAGAAACGGCACCACTTTTTATGTTCATATAGGTGAATTTCCTAAATTTGTTACCTTAGTATTGCCTTACTAAAACCTTGATCTTCATTAAGAGTGTTTTCTTACACTCATTCTCCTAACTTTCCATGAGTACTAACCTTGTGTCCCAATACTCTATCACCATCAAGTTACAATAGCTTGTTGTTACCCATTTAATTTAAATAATTTGTTATAAATTATAGAGTTGGGTTTCCACTATGCTTGACTATTATCAATTTAGCCTAAGGCCTCTCAAGGGTTCCTTGGTAAATGGATCAGCTAAGTTATCATTTGTCCAAACGTAAATTACTAAAATAACTTCATCAGTAATTAATTGTCAAATATACTCATGTCTGAAATAATATGTTTAGATTTTCCAACGTATATTTTATTATATGCCCTAGACATGGTTGCCTCACTATCACAATGTAAAGATATGGCTACCATTGGTTGTTGCCATAACTCTATATCCAATAGTAAATTCCACAGCCATTCAGCCTCTTTACCAATTGTCGATAGTGGTATAAATTCATATTCCATCATTGAATGGGCTATACATGTTTGCTTCTTTGATGTCCAAGAGGCCGCACCATTTGCAAGCTTAAAAACCCATCCATATGTTGACTTGTTATCAATTGTGCTAGTTATCCAACTAGCATCTGAATATATTTCTAGTACCGCTGGTCGTCTTTCATAAAATAGACCATAATGCATTATTTTCTTTAAATAACCAAGAATTCTACTTATAGCATTCCAATGCACAATAATAGGATTACTAGTAAGTTTGGACAATTAACATACAATAAAAACTATATCTGGTCAAGTGCAATGCATAACATACACATGCCTTTATATCTAATCGCGCTAAATGTTGTCCAATATTTTTTTTTATCAATTTCATTGATACATCATATGATACATTTGACTCTTTACTTCCCAAATACTGACGTTTTTGAATGATCTTCACATAGTGGCATTGGTTTAAAGCATAACTCCCACTATGTTTGATTACTTTGATACCTAAAATTGTATCCACTTCTCTCAAATCTTTCGTTTTAAAACTAAAAAGATGGATATCTTTTAGTTTCATTTATGCCAAGCATATTTGTAACAACAAGCATAATATCATCTACATATAAGTAGATTATAACTCCATACTCTTTGATAAATTTTGAGTAAATGCACTTATCGGCATTGTTACATTTAAATCCATATGATAAATCCGCCGTATCAAATTTTCTCATGCCATTGTTTCGGTGCTTTCTTTGTCTCTACCTATGTTGCAATTCTCAACAAAATGCCCCTTATTGACAACTTCTTTCACATAATTAGCCTCATGATCCCAAGAACCTTCCTCAATTCAAATGTGTATTAACACATTATCAACAATCAAGTTCTCAATCATGTGAAGAAGTTTATTTCGATAATGATTCCACGTTTCAAGCAATTTTGAAATAATTGTAGTAACTTGTAGAGGCTCATAACTTCAATTTGCTCATAAGGTCTTTGAGTTTGGCAACATAAAGTTCATCCACTTGCTTAGAGATAGATTTTCCATTAACCTTGGCAAATTCAAAATATTTCAAGGTAGTAATTCTATCCATTCCTCATTTGTTATCATTGTAATTTGGTCTCAAAAGCATTACAAATGTCACCAGTATTTGTGTAAGATCGAAACATTTAATATAGACAATCTGACAGCATATTTGGAATCCTTCATTGACACTCCTTTTCATTATCCTTTCCTTGTCAAGACTATCACACCACTTTTATTCATAAATTTCAAAGTACTACGGCCAACATGAGATAATCTAGCATGCCAGAAAGAAGATAACTTAACATATAAATAGAAACAAAACTTTCATTGATACTTATTTGTTAAGATTGTGAGCACTTGCTGCAAATGATGTCTCCATCTCAATGACAATAATACCTTAAGATTGTTGGGAAATTTTGTTTGGTGAAGAAGATGGAGAATTAGTAGTAGATCCTCCATGCTTTGATGCATGATGATGATCATTATTCTTAAGGTATTATTTGCTCCGACTATTATTGATGTTGGGTTTAGAACAAATATATCTATAGGATATACATCAAAGTCACAAAGAAACGAGTTATGCAATTACTCAATATTTCTCTCTTGGAACATCAACTTGAATGTGTTAAAGTTGCATGTATGAAAATAGAAGAAGAGAGAGTTTTAAAGAAGTAGCATTATGAGCAGTTGTGGTTATCATATATGATATGTGGATTTGTGTCTATTTTAAAAAAATCAATCAACACATCTTTTGAGAATAGATACCATATCTCCAACTATTACCACTCCTCATTTCAAGAATAACTTCCGTTCATAAGTATCGATAACCTCTTTTTAGGACGAAGGATCACCTCTTTTCATAACCAAGAGTCATGTCTTTTTTTATACAAGAGTCACGTTTTCTCTTAATCAAGAGTCACATATTCTCTTAACCAAGAGACACCCATTTTATTTAAACAAACTATTTCAACAATTACGCATCCCCAACTTGACAAAAACAAGATGAAATGACTTGACTTAATCCTTTTGTGAGCACACCGGCCAGTTGATCACCAAATTAAACAAAGCGCAAACAAATTAAATCATTCTCCAACTTCTCCTTGATAAAGTGCTTGCCAATCTCCACATGTTTCATTAGTCATGTTGTATATGATTCTGGGCAATAGTAATGGCGGCCTTATTATCTCAATATAGCATCATAGGAATAGGAACATATACACCATGATCTTCAAGTAATACTTTAAGTAATAACAGCTCACAAACTTCTCATGCCATTGTACGAAAATCTGCTTCAACTTTAGACTGACCAATCATATTCTACTTTTTGTTGCACCGAGTCATAAGATTCCTTCCTAAGAAAGTGCAATACCTAGAAATAGACTTTTAGTGAGGAGATCCAGCCCAATCATTATTGGTACAGGTTTCAACTTTCAATCCATCTCGAGGAGACAAAAGAATCCCTTTCCTAGGAGCAGTTTTCAAATACCAAAGGATCCAAAGAACAACACCCGTATGAGGAGAGTATAGATTATGCATAAACTGACTCAGTAAGCTCAAAGAAAAAGCAATGTTAAGTGGGTCTAGGACAAATTAATCAACTTGCCCACTCATTATTGATAACAACAACTTATCGATCGGATCACCATCTTTTTATTGAAGACGAGTATTAGCCTCAATAGGTGCATCAAAGGGATAACATCCCTATAACCTAACTTTTGTCAAAATATCAAGGATATACTTCTTTTGGGATATAAAGAAACCTTTTGAAGATCTGGCAATTTCAATCCCAAGAATGTACTAGAGATTTCCAATATCCTTTATCTCGAACTCTTATCCAAGAAACTTCTTCAACCAGCTAGACTCATCACTATCATTCCTTGTGACAACAATGTTGTCTACATAGATAATGAGAATAATGACTTTAGCACTTGATCTCTTCACAAACAAATTACGATCAACATTACTCTATTTATATCCAATGGAGACCATAGCTTTCTAAAACCTACCAAACCAGCCTCGAGATGACTGCTTTAAACCATAAAATGGACATTTTAGTTTTCACACTAGAGTTTTGTCACACGAAAAGACTGGAGGAAGCTCCATGTACACCTCATCTTCTAACTCTCCATAAAGAAATGCATTCTTCGCATCTTATCGCTGAAGATCCCATCCCTAGTCAACAACACATGAAAGTAGTACTCAAACAGTATTCAACTTGGCAACAAGAGCAAAGATTTCTTGATAGTCAATCCCATAAATCTGAGTAAATCTCTTTGCCACTAACCGTGCTTTGTATTTGTCCACAATACCATCATTTTTTGTTTGACTACAAATACCCAATTTCATCCTATTGGTTGTTTCCCTGGAGGAAGAACAACAAGATCTCACGCATCATTTTTCTTCAAAACATGCATCTACTCCACCATTGCTGCCTTCCACTTCTTATCTACAAAAGTTTCCTGCCAATTCTTTGGAATAGAGACGGAAGAAAGAGAAGATACAAAAGTACAATAGAAGTTAGACAAAAAGTCTAATGAGACGACATGGGATATAAGGTGTTGAATTCAAGTTCTAGTACCCTTTTGAAATGCAATAGTAACATCAGAAGGAGAAACCCCACAAGAAAAAACAGTATAATCTGAATTTGGAGATGATGACTAATAGACAATATATCAGTGGTCTTAACATGCATGTTGGCAATGGGATCCTTATGACGATTTTTCTTCAATGTCTCACTACTATTCATCCGCCTTTACCAACAGTTCGCCTAATAGGTGTAGTCTTCCCTTGAAGTTGTTATTATGTTATTCTCCCCAAGGTATATTGTCTATGGTGACACTCTAGCTGACAGCTTGAACTGAGAAGCAATACTTATAGGTTTGGCACTGCTCATGTGGAAACGATCCAAGACCTTGATATAGGCTTTCTGGTTTAAATAATATTATTTTCTGTTTGTCCAAGCAAATTTCCACTTCTAGAATCTTCTTAGTAGGACCAAAATTTCTCAACTCAAATCACCAATTACTGTGCCATCAATTGTCAAGCAGTTTCATGGGGGAATTTTATCAAATACATGCAACTGTTATACTTCTAGAGAAGTTACAACTGAGCATACTACTGGTGAGTTGCTTGCGCCACTACCTTGGAGAGTACTCTAAATCATGCATATATTTCTTAATAAGCAGACATGATCTTTCCTTCCCATGAGGGATAAAACCCTTAGGCTGATGCAAGTAAATATGCTCAACAGATTACCAGGTCAGAAAGCCATTTTAGCATCCAAAGCTCTAGGTTCCTTGGTACAACTAGCCTGCATCGACTTCGTTGTAAAAAGGGGTGCTGCAGCTTTTATAAGATATTTGTAGGACATCTCACAACTGAAGCAACTTCAAATTTTTATGGAAGATTTTAAGAAGTTACCTTACCCTCTTTTGGTATGCTGCAGTTGCAAAACATAAACCATCGAAGTCAAGAAAGGAATAACAGTTCAGCTACATTTATACGAAACGAACTCTAGCTCCAATCTATTAATAGGAATAAAAGCAAGCAATGAACAATTGAACTATTTCAAATATTCGGTTAAAAGATACCATTTAAGTCAACAAACAAACCTCATTATGACCGACAGTAATAAATTTGGCTTTGTATCAGGTATCCTCTGATCCTATAGAGTACCCATTTTGTCAAATACTTCATAGCTGCTGCCATTGAGTAGAGTCCATACCAGACACCGCAAAACTGAAGCGGATGGCTCATCTACTGAATCATTTTCTTCAATAGCCTAGAAGAGCATATGCAAAAAAAATCATTTTAGAGCTCTCCTAGCTCTATTGATAGCAATAGAGTCCTGCTCTTCACGTGGTGTTTCTTCCTCTGAACTAGACTAAGCATAGGAAGACTCCAATTTCTGTAAATGTGGCACCTTGTTGTTGGAGTTATTTGCATCAATTGGGACATCACAATCTATATCCGTTAACCCCAAATGCATAAACTACATAACAGTGCTAGGTGCCCCCCCTCATAATTAGAAGGATAGGGTGGCTCCTATATTCATCAAGCAATGTTGGACTATTTCAGTTTATTCTTAAAGGACACTGAATTGATCAAGCACAAAGTCATCTCTCTTTGGATAGTTAAAGAATTTACCACATTAGATTGTAATAGTAGAAGTCCTGAAGCAGGAGGAATATATTATGAAAGGCGTTGGTTTAGAGATCATTCTTGCACGACGTGGAAGAGGATATCCATGGATACGTTTATTCATGGAAAATACATGATCTAATGCCAGAGCTCTAAATGGCCATATTGTTGATTCAAGACTGCATATCTTGAGTTTTCAAATGTTAAGCACATGTAGTTCCAACTGTTGGATCGATAAGAAGATTTTGGAAGCTCTTTCTGTGGCAAGAAAATAAGGACCACCCCCCTCTTGGGTTCTCGAGAGAATTTTTTCTATATACTTGTATGTAATGATGAGAGCTCGCAAGCTTTGTGTCTTGAAGCCGTACTCAATCAAGGGTTGCCCTTGTTTGTAGGTGACTTGAAACATTTCCTATATCATAGCCTTCCTTACTGCAACAGACTCAAGACTCTTCCCCATTCCATTTGCAAGTTGTGCAATTTACGGAGGTTGAATCTCACCCAATGTTCCTAACTAGAATAATTGCCGGGTTGTGTTGGAAACTTGAAGAGTTTAAAGAGGTTAGACCTAACATGGTTCGCAAGTATCAGAAAACTTCTGGTAGGTTTAATCGAACTGCTGAATCTTCGGCATTTACTCAGCTGCGACAAGTCTATCCACATGCTTTATGGAATGAAGACATTGAGTAATATACGCATCCTGTCATAATTCCAGGCCAGCATAGAGGGCGCGGTGCTGAAGCGTTAATAGGACTCAAGAATTTGGAAGCAAAACTCAAGATCCTTCGCGCGGAGCATGTGAATCAGCTGGATAGTGGATACACCTCTCTTGGATGAGAAGTCTGGTCTAAAAGCCTCGGCTCCATTGGCGATTTCAAACGGTCATTTCTTATATTAAACAAGAGCCGGAAAATTCACAGGTGGCCTATTTTGTCCTCGTCTTCTCCTTCAACTCGGCGAGTTTAAAAACTAAATGGAACAAACGAAGTAGTGGTAAAAAAAATTGAACAAACAAAGTTCATGGTTGAAATTGAACAAAAAATAATAAAAGTTATGACCTGAGAAAACATCCTGTTTTTGTCAGTAGATTTGATTAAAGTTTTTAGATAGGACTTTTGTTGAACTACGTTTTAAAAGTTTGTAGATAATAAGCAAGCAAAAAAAATTAAAGACAACGATGAATAATAATCAGGATTTACAAACTACAATGGTCATTACTCTACATACTTAGAATGTGTTTGTTCAGAGGAAAACTTTAAAAAAAAAAAAATGTTTTCGGGGAAATCATATTCTAGAAAATGGATAGTTTTATGTTGTTTAGTGATATATGACTGATAACATTTTTGGTGTTTGGATTTTATTTGGAAAATGATTTTAATTTTATGACTTTATTTCAAACTAAAAAAATCGAATTTGTAATAATTTTCTTTTATATTTTTTTATATTTTATTCTTTCCTTTTTTTTTCCTCTTTCTTTTTCTTTTTTCCTTCTCCCTCCCATTTGCCTCTCCACTTCACCCAGCGCTCCTTTGTCCTCTCCACCACCACCGCTGCCACCATCTCGAATTATCTCGCCTCCCTTTGCATCGACTCTATCCACCAAAGCTTGGCCAAGCTTGAATCACAAGCACAAGCCGACAAGTCTCAAGCTCACTGGCCTTAGTTGAGTTTGACCTCGCCAGTATTTGGTGGAGTTGAACCTCACTAGCCTATGCCTATGGCTAATTGTCGGTCATTGCCTAAGCCTGAGTAAAAGCTTAAACCAATGATCTATAATCCAACTATGACATTTTAACTACTCCATACCACAACAATCTTCGGATGTGAGATATTTTACCTACCTTATACCACAATAATTCTTGGATGTGAGATATTTTAACTACTCCATATAACAACAATTCACATTTGCATCTCAACAATCTCCCTATCACGTATGAGCTTAATTTAGGTCTATGAGATATTTCTAGCAAAATTCACATGTACATCTCAACAATCTCCCTATCATGGGTGAGTTTGGTGTTAGGTCTGCCTTCATTTAATTTAAGTATCATATTCTCTTTCTCTAGATCGAAATATGAAGGCTGCCATCAAAACCATGTTGTTACACCTTGGAAACGACACAGGTCCATCTACCATTGGCTAGGATAGAAATTATTAGGTACACGCAACAAAAGTTTGATACACTCATCTAGGAAATTGCTAAGATGAAAGCCAAGTCTGAGCCTGTCAACATATCCCGTTGGATTCACATTCAATAAAAAAAAAAAAAACTTAAGTTAATGAGTTATTGATCAACTATATATTGTCGCGACCTCTTTTTTTCGACGCCAGATCGAGGTGGGTGCCTTGCGAAGGCTAATGGTTCGGCTAGGTCTATTTTAGCCCGGACTCTCCCAAGTCCACAAATTCATGACTTAATGGTCCAAATTTTTAACCTGTAAGTTAGTTTTAAAACAGATTCACCACTAATCAAATTATGGTGGGTCAATTAGAAACCCAAGCGAAGTATCGGGAGAAATACTTGCTCCTGCGCAACTAGAGAAATTATGATCGGGGACTTGATTACACTAGTTAATCACTAATGCCCTTTCGGTACATAATCTTGTTTAAACCCTTAGGCCTTTTGGATTTTTGAGGGATTTTCCATGCATTTGTGGAGGAAAAACATTTTTGTCTTTTTCTCATTTTTTGAACATAAAAAGCATTTTTGGGATTTTTGATCTTTTTCTGAAAATATAAATCATTTTTTGGCTTTTTCTTACTCTTTTTTTTTTACTTTTGGGGAAAATATGGATTTTTTTTTTATTTTCTGGAAAATAATTTTTATTTTATTTTTTTTATTTTAAAAATACTATATTATATTATAATATTAAAATGCGACCCGGGTCATCCACCTAGAGACCGGACGGGCCTGTAACGTAGTCTCACTGGTTATTGAATAACCATTTTCAGGTCCTTAGATGATGTTGGTGAAGGACTAGAGGCCCGAAGAGTAGAAGGTGAAGCCTGAAGAATTGACAATCATGTCTGACTAGTTAGACATAGGACAATATTCTTTTGATGGAAATTGATTCCTTCCTGCAGACTAAGTGTGGTTGCTTTTAAAGTGTGAAAATTTTGGAGTCCTACTTTCCTATCCCATTGTTTTATTGTCTAAGGATTTTTATCTGCTTCCGCATGCATATTAAAAAGAAAGGGTTGGCGATGCATCTTGGGACGTCGCTATTAATCGACCAAGGTGAGGGATGGGCGCGTGCCCAAGGATCGAGGCATGACAAAAAACATGCAATACTTTTAACCCTTATATCTAAATCAGAAATTTGCATTGTTGACCTAAGTGTCATTTAAGGACATGATATTTATCATATTGTCAAAAATATAGAGGAGCATGTAGATTTCCATTAATTTAAGTAAATAAAAGGAAACCAACCTACTATACTCGAATTATAAAAGAAATGCAACACTTATAATCCTTACATCTAAACCAAAATTTGCATTGTAGACCCGTGTGCCATTTCAGGACAAAATATTTATAACATTGTTCAAATTATAGAGGGGCACAAAGATTTCTTTTTAATTTAGGTAATTAAAAGGAAACCAACCTACCATACTTGAATTATCAAAATCCTGCAATATTTTTAACACTTAAATCTAAATCAGATTTTTTGCATTACTGACCCGAGTGTCATTCAAGGACAAGATATTTATCATATTGTCAAAATTATAGAGCACACGGATTCCTTTTAATTTAAGTAAATAAAAGGGAAACCAACCTACCATATTCAAATTAGAAAAGAAATGCAACACTTTTAACCCTTACATCTAACCTAGAAATTTTCATTGTTGACTTATGTGTCATTGACAAGATATTTATCATATTGTTAAAATTCTGGAGAAGCACATAGATTTCTTTTCACTTTAAGTTAATAAGAGGAAACTACCTACCATACTTGAATTGTCAAAGTAATGCAAAACTTTTAACCCTTACATCTAAACAATAAATTTGCATCCTTTTACCCGAATGCCACTTAAGGACAAGATAATCATCATATTATCAAAATTATAGAGAAGCACACAGATTTCTGTCATATTTAAGTAATTAAAAGGAAATCAACCTACCATACTTGAATTTTAAAACATACAACACTTATAATCCTTACATCTAAACCAGAAAATTGCATTGTTAACCGGATGCTATTTAAGGACAAGATATTTATCATATTGTAAAAATTATAGAGCACACAGGTGTCTTTTTAAATTAAGTAAATATATGGAAACCAACTTATCATTTTCGAATTATCAAAAAAATGCATTACTTTTGACCCTTAGATCTATACCAGAAATTTGTATTGTTGACCCGTGTATCACTTAAGGACAAGATATTTATCTAATTGTCAAAATTATGAAGGAGCACATTGATTTCTTTTTAATTCAAGTTAATGAAACCAACCTACCATACTCGAATTATCAAAAACATGCAACACTTTTAACCCTTACATCTAAACTAGAAATTTGCATTGTTCAGCCAATTTCCATTTAAGGACAAGATAATCATCATATGTCATAATTACATAGGAGCACCCAGATTTCTTTATAATTTAAGTAAATAGAAGGAAACCAATTTATCATACTTGAATTATCAAAAACTTACAACACTTTTAACCCTTACATCTAAACCAGAAATTTACATTGTTGATCGGAATGCCATTTAAGAACAAGATATTTATCATATTGTCGAAATTACAAAGGAGGTCATAGATTTCTTTTTAATTTAAGTAAATAGAAGGAAACCAACGTACCATACTTGAATTATCAAAAATGCACAACACTTTTAATTGTTGCATCTAAACCAGAAATTTGCATTGTTGACCAGAGTGCTATTTAAGGACAAGATATTTATCACATTGTCAAAATTACAGAGGAGCATATAGATTTCTTTTCAATTTAAGTAAATAATAGGAAATCAACCTACCATACTTGAATCAAGAAAAACATGCAACATTTTCTACTTTTACATCTAAACTAGAAATTTGCATTGTTGACTCGAGTGCCATTTAAGGACAAGAAATTTATCATATTGTCAAATTTATAGAGGAACACGCAGATTTCATTTTAGTTTAATTAAATAAAAGGAAGCCAACCTACTATACTCGAATTATGAAAAACAGGCAACACTTTTAACCCTTAGATCTAAACCAAATATTTGCATCGCTAACCTTAGTGCCATTTAAGGGAAAAATATTTATCATATTGTCAAAACTATAGAGAAGCACACAGATTTCTTATTAGTTTTAGTAATAAAAAGGAAATTAACCAACCATACTCGAATTATCAAAACATGCAACATTTTAACCCATGAATCTAAATCATAAATTGTTGTAACAAGTGCCATTTAAGGGCAAAATATTTATTATATTGTCAAAATTATAAAGGAGCATGCAGATTTCTTTATAATTTTAGTAAAGAAAAGGAAATCAACCTACCATACTCGAATTGTCAAAAATATGCAACACTTTCAACCCTTACATCTATATAAATAAGTGATTTTACATCCTGAGAACCATTGTGTGTTTTTATAAATGAAAGATATCATCATTTGATCATATCATGAGTAAATACTCGGAAGGATGGCTCTTATGATTTTATGAGGTTCGCTGATCTCCAATTAAAATGTTAATTGGAGTCTCCTATTCACCTCATCTTCCAACCCAGCAAGATCTTCTCTTGTGGCCTTACCTTCACTGAGAAATTGCACATCAGCTTGGAAATTCAGAAACATCCTTTCCTCATGACATTAAATTGTTCCAAGCCAACCAAAATCTTTTGAAATCGACCCACAAATTGATGTAACAAACCTCAGGATTATTGCGATTACTTTTTGGCATTTGACTGCTTTGCTCAATTCTTCCATCCTTCTCTTGTACATGGCCCTTCGCTTGACTTCGGGCTCTCACTTTCTCTGAATTTTTCAAGTTTCAGAATCAATCCACAAGAATCGATATGACAATCCATGGAATTATAGCAATTGATTATTTTCATTCGAGTGCTTTGAGCAACATCTCACTCGATTCTTCCATCCTGCATTATGCCAATGATAGTTTGGTTGGCTCGGAACAATATTATGACATGAGGAAAGGATATCCCTAGATCTCCTAGCTGATTAGCAATTTTTCAGCGCAGGTAATGCCACATATAAGGTCTTGTTGGGTGGGAAGAGTAGATGAATAGAAGCCTCCAATTAACATTTAGAATGGAGGTCAACATATCATCTAAAACCATGAGAGTCATCTTTCCAGGCATTTGCTTGAGAGCCTCTGCTTTATTTGTGAAGAATTATGCTGGTGTTAGCATATTTTGAAGAATGTAATGTTTGGTGGAACAATTATTTCATGGTCTTAATTAGTTCATAATTCAATATGGTTTGATTTTATAGTTACCTTGTCCCCATTAACTTTATTTCCGTGTTCTAGCTTGGTTCTGATACATTGTGGGGTCATCGCAAGATTGTTAATGCTCGGTCCAGAGATGCTTCAAGACACGAAGGTGGAATGAATACCTAACATTCAAACTGCTCTTTGATCCACATAGTAGGCCGTCAGTCCATTCTCGGTCCACTTGCCCATTCACGGCTGATCCTTTTTATGGTCATTTGCTATTGATCTTCCTTCAACAAGCAAGTTCAATGGCCAAGCAATTATTGCATCAGATCTTCAAGGATTTGTTTTTGTTTTGTTTTTTTTTTTTTTTTTTTGGTCGTGAAAGCAATATGTATATTCATCATAAAGGGTAAGTACAACCAGCGGCTAAAGCGACTGCATAGAGGAGATCTACCAAAACAGAAGGCAGCGGAATGGCCCAGTCATGAGGAAGAATTTGTTTTTGTTAATTGGATCTTCTTTTGAAGATAGGAGAACATTTGTTGTTAACATTAATTACAGTCTTTATTAGTAATTACTTCTTTTTTCTTAGATTTTATTTATTTAAAAAAAAAGACTATATTTTTGGCCCTTAAATTACTGATTGTAGATTTTGATTTACTTTCATGATCTATTAGTATGAACTATGGATTTTGGTTTACTAATTTTATTAACATTAACTACATAGCTATACCGACTACGTCATACTTTTGGATTGGTCGACTAAATCGATTTTGATTAATGACGTCTTTTGTATTAAATTATAATATTTTCCTTCTTTTGATATTCAATGTCAACTTGATTGGTATTTCTTCATTAAATTTTTTATGATTGCAATAGAAGTCCTGAAATTTCTTACATAGAATGTCATCAATAAAAAACAATTTAGTCGACCAATCCCAAAATAGGATGTAGAGGTGTCGTTCAAATGAATCCCACGACAAAAAAAAAAAAAAAATGCCTGCTTTGTGAGATTGTTGGTATTAAAGCACTGTAATTATTCGATAATTTGATGCCTTTGCTCATGATGTATTTAAATGATTGCAATGATTTGATACAAATAATCTCATGAAGTATGCATTTTATATTGTCATGGGAGCCACTTAAACCCACCGACTATATCTACTTTTAGATTGATTGGCTGAATTGATTTTCATTTATGACATCCGACGTCTGAAATTTTGAGATTTTCTTTTTTTTAATTATTAAATGTTATTCGACTTGACTAATATTTATACTTCAAGAAAATCGTCGTAGAAGTCTTGAAATTTCTTATATAGAATTTCATAAATGGATGCCAATTTAGTCAACCAATCACAAAGTAGGACATAGACGGTGGGCTTCAAGCGGCACCATAAATTGCATGATTTGTGAGATTATTGATTTCATCCCAATAATCTCACAAAGCATGCAATTTATTTTGTCATAAGAGCCACTTGAACCCTACCGACTACATCCTACTTTTGGTTGATTGATTAAATTGATTTTCATTTATGAGATCCTACGTATGAAATTTAGAGACTTTCCTTTTTTTTTTTAATGAATGTTGTCCGACTTGATTGGTAGAAGTCTTGAAATTTCTTACATTGAATGTCATAAATGGAAATCAATTTAGTCAACTAATCCCAAAATAGGACATAGCTGGTGTGGTTCAAGTGAATCCCATGAAAGAATAAAGTGCCTGCTGTGTGGGATTATTGGTGTCAAACCATTGTAATAAATTAATAATTTCATTCCTTTGCTTATAGTTTATTTAAATGATGCAATGGTTTGATGCTAATAATCTCATAAAGCATGCAATTTATTCTGTCATGAGAACCACTTGAACCCCACTGACTACGTCCTACTTTTGGATTGATGACTACATTGATTTCCATATATTACCTCCTATGAATGAAATTTTGAGATTTTCCTTTTTTAATATTAAATTTTGCATGATTTGATTGGTATTTCTTTACTTATTTTTTTCAAGAGGATCATTGTAGAAGACTAGAAATTTCTTACATAGAGTATGATATTGCAATAATCTCACAATATAGGCTATTTATTCTGTTGTGGAGCCGCTTGAAGACCACCATCTATGTCCTAATTTGGGATTGGTCGACTAAATTGGTTTCCATTTATGTTATTCCACATATGAAATTTTGAGACTTTCCTTTTTCTTAATATTGAATGTTATCCGACTTATTTGGTATTACTTTACTAAATTTTTTCAAGATGATCACAGTCTTGAAATTTCTTACATAAAATGTCATAAATGGAAACCGATTCAATCGACCAATTCCAAAGTAGGGCGTAGATGGTGAGGCAAGCAGGCTTCCATGACAATATAAATTGCCTGTTATATGAGATTGTTGGTATCAAATCATTGAAGTAATTTGATTATTTCATGCCTTTGACCATGATGTATTTAAATGATTGCAATGGTTTGATACCTATAATCGAGTCCCGAACATAGGAAGTGCCAAAACTTAGCACGATGGGACACTTAAGTGTCAAAAATTAGGAAAGTGATATTTAAGTACCAAAATCAAAGCAAAATGGATCAATTCAGTGCTAACGGCGAGAAAATCTAACCAAAATGTTGACGTGGCGATTTTTAGGTGAGGCAAGTACAAAACGATGTCATTTTGCATACTAACGTGGTTAGACAAATGCAAAAACGACGTTGTTTTGCTGCTGATGTTGATAGATAATTAATTTAAATATTAATTTAATTTAATTTAAAAATATTTTTTTAAAAAAGGGAGGAAAATGGAGATGGCAGGCGACAAGGGAGCAGCAAGGGCTGCAATCTCCATCTTCCTCCCTTTTCTTTTCACACCAAAACGACAGTGCCATGATGGACAGAGTTTGCCGACAATTCAAGATCACTTAGCCGCCTTCCCTTTCATTCTTCGAGTGGTCTGTGATCTCCCATGCACGGATTCAAAGCATAGAACCGAAACAGGTTACCGTCCCGTACAGGTCTTCGATCTCTGACTCTATTCCTAGAGCTTTGGATCACTGGACTTGGCATTCAAGTGTCCCATTTAAAAAAAAAAAAAACAAAAAGGCACTTAAGTGTCCCCCATACCAAATTTTGGCACTTGGGCTATTCCTTTGCCACCTATAATCTCATAAAGCTTGCAATTTATTTTGTCCTGTGAGCCTTTTGAACCTTATTGACTACATATTTTTGGATTAAGCAACTAAATTGATTTCCAAATAAGACATCCTATGTAAGAAATTTTGAGATCTTCCTTTTCTTATATTAAATGTTGTCTGACTTTATTGGTATTTCTTTACTAATTTTTTTTCGAGAGGGTCGTGGTAGAAGTCTCGAAATTTCTTACATAGAATGTGATATTGCAATAATTTCGCAAAGTTGGCAATTTATTCTATTGTGGAGCCACTTGAAGCCCACCATCTACGTTTTAATTTGGGATGGGTCAATTAAATTGGTTTCATTTATCACATCCTCATATGAAATTTTCAGACTTTCCTCTTAATAATATTGAATGTTATTTGACATATTTGGTTTTTCTTTGCTAATTTTTTTTCATGATGATCCCGGTAGAAGTCTTGAAATTTTTTTATATAGAATGTCAAAGATGAAGACAAATTTAATTGGCCAAATCCAAAGTAGGACGTAGATGGTGGGGCAAGTGGCTCCCATGACAGTATAAATTGCCTGCTATATGAGATTGTTGTTATGAAATCGCTGTAATAATTTAGTAATTTCATGCATTTGCTCATGATATATGTAAATGATTACAATGATTTTATATTAATAATGTAACAAAGCATACAATTTTTTTTGTCATAAGAATCGCTTGAACCCCATCATCTATGCCTTACTTTTGGATTGGTCGACTAAGTTGACATCCATTTATGACATCCTATATATGAAAATATGAGATTTTTTCTATTATTAAAGGTGAAAGTCTTGAAGTTTCTTAAATCCAATGTCATAAATGAAAACAAATTTAACCGACCAATCCCAAAGTAGGACATAGACGATTGGGTTGAAGAGGCTATACGGACAAATAAATTGTCTGCTTTGTAAAATTGTCGGTATCAAATCATTGTAATATCATGAGCTAATCCCCAAAAAGATTGCTCTAAGTTATCTAGGAGTTTTGCTTATCTTGATAAATATGTAAATAGGAAATTCATGCCCGATTGATATGAGTTCTCAAACTTGTCAAATCTTTTAGTGGACAAAGACTTCTTGATGTAGGCTTTCTGGGTTAATATTACAATCCTTTGCTCCTTTGTTGATGCGATTTTCCAGTCCTAAAATCTTCTTGGTAGTTATCAACTAAGGGAAGCGATTATCCGCAGGAATTATCAGGGAGTTTTATCAAATACACACATTTGTCAAATAGTTTTATAAGGGAATTAGACCAAGTACGGGCAACTCGTATACTTCTCGTGTAGTCACAATTGAGCATGATGCCGTGAATCGCTTACACCACAGCATAATATAAAGGAATTACCAGGCACGGTAGTCACTGCGGCATTATTGTAAATTGTAAAGCTTTTCTCATGCTATTAAAACTTAGATAGAGACCCAACACTTGAACCAAGTAAATTTCAACTTTTACTCAGGTGATAATTTTCACTCCAACTTTCAAGCCTCACGTGAAAAGGCAGCAACTTTTATCTCTGAGACAATTTTGTCCATCATATGAATTTCCAACAAAACGTGAGTATATGGTGTCTGAAATGGCTAACGGATGCTGACATTGCTAACAAGAAGTTACTGACGAGCTTTTATATTTAACCAAAACATCATTTCTAACCCAAATATTAGAGCTTCAAATCAGATTAAGAGGTAGGTATGCAAACTGGGCTAGGGATTTTTTACAAAATCAAAGCCACATTCACTAAATTTTCCTAAATTTAACCATTTTAATCTAATTTTGTAAAGGACCATCTCTCTCTCTCGCGCGCACCTGGAACCCCATTAATTGGCGGAAAACAACTTCATTCTACGTCTTGAGTGGGAATAGTGTCGTTCCATGCGACTTCAAGTCATCCTCGATCCGTATTAAAAACAACGTTATTTTGGTTACATGCGGGAAATGACTTTGTTTCGATTGTTCATGGAAGTCAAGTCCATTGACATGGCCATCAACTTGCCATGTTAGCGTCCGTTTGCTACCTTAGACGCCATACTCGCATGTGTTGATGGAAATTTCAACCGTGGTGTAATTAGTCCCTCGTATAAAAGTCGATATCTTTCTATGCGACATCTGAAACTTTATCACGACCCAACCTCAGCGCCCACGGATCCTCGAGGGATGGTGTAAAGGTGGGGTTTAGAGATTCTTAACTATGAGAGCTCCCTCATGGTACATTACTTCAAAGGATATCATCACCTCATCCTTTGGAATCAACTACATGAGTTTGCTCAATCATGGTCGTGAGCTCTCCCAAGCTCGTACTTTGCATGACAGCAAAATTGTCGTGACCCAACCTTGATGCCATGGCACATATTAATCGACGGTTTGAAGGTTGAAAGGAAACTGAACATAAAGGTAAGTTTAGGGGTATTGCAACCATGATAACCCTTCAAAGGTAAATCCACCGAAGACGGCATCATTTTATCTTTTGGCTTCAACTCTTTGAGTATGCTAAATCATGGTCATGAGCCTTTTCAAAACTTATACCCCGTACAACTGATTCATTTTTCTTTTAAGTTGTTTTAAACAACCTAAATCACATCTAAGAGTCACCACTAGTCTCGTCTTTTAGGGCCGGCTAGAATACCCAATCGAGGGTTGGGAGTGATCCCTCAATTTCTGCGTGATCAGAAATCTAAGGTTCAAAGACTTGGATTATACTAATGTATCTATTAGCACTCTTTTGGTACCTAATAGTCAATTTGTTACCTAACATGTCCAAGCATGTCTTTTTATGTTATCATGCATTTTTAAAGCAAAAAGAGTGATCACATTCAAGCTTTCTACTCTAATGAACGTAAAAGTAAAGCACACAATTTATAGAAACGATGGTGCAGGAAAGTAAACACTCAAAACAGTTTAAGGAAAGCAAGTAAAGTCTAAACATGTATAAAAGACGAGATGAAAAACCCGCAACTCGTCAAGCATTTATATAACATTGTAGGAAAGGTTGGATAGGACATCGACCATTCATCATCTTTACGTCTTCCGGATCACCAATTCCAAGAATCACCTTTGGAACCTACTCTAATTCTAGTCATGCTAAAACTAGTGTGAAAAAAATATGCGCAAACAATTCATGGCAATTGAACAATCAATATATTTCACATCAAAACATCCAAGAAAATCAAAGAAAGTGATCAATCATTCACAAATGGCAATCGGCCTTTGGAGTTAATGCAATGGCCTTCCTGGAATGCCTACCCCAACTCATTTTTGTTGACTTATGACTATTAGACATCATTTATGTTCATAAACGGTGGCTAAAGTCATGGAGTCCCTAAATAAAGTTTTAGGTGATACCCCAAGGTAACCCGTGTTGTCGTGCATTGCACCTAAGTCATTCATGTAAGAATCACATGCAAAATACTTAAAATGAAAAACATTCAGGCCATATGACATTGGTTCTTAATCAATCAAACAAATAAGTGAGCCGAGAGCCGAAGAAGGATCACTTATTTAAACACTTGCACCATTTAATATATTCATGCGATATGTATATTCATGACAAGCAAGGCAGTCGGTATGCAATTCATATAATGCCAAAAACCTTGCAGACAATTGTCAAATGCCGTTTTAAAAGATTTGACAAAAAGGGGACACAACTTCATCGAGTCATGGAACGTATTTAGGCTTGGGTGCATCTTATGCACAGCTAATCAAGCGTAATAGATGTTCTAAATACGAACTAATACGTTGTTGAAATTCATGTCAAAACATAATTTGAGAAATGCTAAACAACCTTGATGAAGAACATTTTTCATATGGGTATAATACGAACTACTAAAACTTTGAATAAGTCCAAATTTATGTTAGGAAATCAAAATCTCATAATACCCTGCAACTTTTGGATGGTTGATAAAAAAATCAAATCATGTTTTTATTTTGCAAAAATTTGTGACAATGAAGTTCAGCATGTCACAATCAATTTTCAAGAAGACAACATCATTAGATTCGGCATGTATAATTTTCTAAAAATTCAAGAAAGCATGCATGTCCATCAGCCAAATCATCAATCATAGAAAGAGGGCATTCAATATCAGCTCAATAAAAGCATAACTGATGATCATTTCATCCTAATATTTTTATAGCAAATAAATCAGCATGTGAGAAACAATTTCATGAAGGAAACATCTCGAGATTCCTGACATATGAAATTCTAAAAATCCTAGAACATAAACAGATTAGTTAGGAATAGAACAGGACAACAGGAGTGACGGGCATTCAACAGCCAATCGTCCCTATCAATTGATGTTCAAACAATTTTAAATTTTTATACATTGTAGACATAGATATTATGGACAACTTTCATCAAGGATTTGACCCTAAAATCAGCTCCTAAAAAATCATACAAAAATGGCAAATAGTCGGACTCATAGAATCATGACAAGCAACTCCAGTTCAACATAATTTATAAATTCAAGCTTGGTTTAGCAAAATGTTAAATATAATAAATGATGGCCGATTCAAGCATGCGATATGTCATTTTACAGCTTAGGATGTCTCTTACAATTGTCTAGAAGGCATCATCGACAAATTGGTTCTTAACAAGCAAAAACAACAGCAAAGGCCAGAAACAATCATGTTTGATCCTATCTATATGACATGAAAAGATTTCACAATTTTTTATGTGCTTAGGCGTAAACGTTATGGTTCAAACTGATGAAACATTCAAGCTTAATTCGAACCATCAAAATCACACAAAATCATGAAACTGATTAGGTCGTTTGATACACAAAATTGCAGCAACATCACAGAATCAGTACCGAAATTTGAGCAGGCAATAAACAAGGCAAACGGAGGTTGATTGGCACAAATCTTTATATTATTGAAAAGCCCATGGAACGTATTACAAATTTCATGAAGAACTCGAAACCAAAAGAGCACATTCAATAGCTCATTCCATGACAAATAACAATCAGGTCATTTAAGGCATTCGAATTGCATATTCACTCAAACCAAGCAATCATCTATATGAAATCCATCCTAACCTATCACCTATCAATCCTAAGCTTCCTAAGCAACCATGTTTATCAATAAATGCACTAGATTACGACTTAGTATCCGAGCTCTAGCGCCGGTTGCCTAAAGCAACCTCGTCTCATCGAGCTCAAAATAGAAGATCACTAGCTTTTGAGGTTTTCGCGAGAACCAAGCCCGATTGAGCTTCAGCCAAGGGGCACCTAACCTCGAGGGAAGTCCAGTGAGGGTGAAGGAGGCTAAAGGAGGTTGGCATGGCGCCAAATAGATGCTAGGTGGCCACCAGTGATGGATCGGGCATGAGGAAGAGGTCGGCAAGGAAATCGGTGTCGGATGGGATTACGATCACTCTTTGCAACCGTGATCGACTCAAGGATGATCGGCGGATGCCGGATGGTATCAGATCACGCCGGAACAGCACCAGCGAGAGAAACTGCTTTTTCGCATGCCCGAGGGAGAGAAAGCCACCGGCAGGCGAATCGGCTAATCGTTGGGGGCAACGCCAGTCACGACCAGCTCGTAGGGGAAGTGATGACCATTGGAGGTGTCGGTTGAGGCGGTTGCCGCGGGGGAGGGCGGGATCTAGAAAAATCAGGTCCTCCCAATTTTGGAGGGAAAAAGATGCTTATATAGTTCAATCTTTCAAGATAAGATCAAATTTTGATTGGCTAATCCCCCCATGACATGGATAGATGACTTGGCACATCCAACGGTCCCTCTTGAGCCTCCAATATATTGTCAAGATGGTGTCTCTTCTTGAATTAAGATAGAACCGAGGGCAGTTTGGTAATTTCGCATGTCCAAAGGCCAATTTGGTAATTTCAGGGGTGTGAGAGATAGTGAGCACCAACCGTGAGCTGAATTGGTTGGATGAGGTGGTCGGACATGCTCTGGTCGCCGGAAAAATGGTCGGAAATGGCCCTTGTTCCTACTGGTCAACGCTGGTAAAAATTGAGTTAACCTGCGGATCCGGTTGACCCGGACTTGACCTAGTTGAACCGGTTCATCTGCCCCTTCTAATTTCGTCCTAATTTCACATATTTTGTCCAATTAATGTGAAGTTAAAATTGTTTTATTCAAATTAAAAACAAATGTAATTAAATTGGATGAAAATGGATCACTCAGGGTGATTAAATGAGTATAAAATGCCCTAAATTGATTTAATTGCCATTGAATCGGGTCGCATGCTAGACTAACATTTATTATTGGAGTTTATTTGAGCAAATTGAATCTTGATAACTTCAATTTGATGTTAGCCTAGAATGGCCAACTCAAATTGGATTTATTAGAGCACATTGGTTCAAAATTCCAAAGCTCAAGAGAGCTAAATTGACCAATTTGTAATGTTCCCAAGTGCATTTTTCAAAATTGATGTCAGATTTGGATTGCTTATGAAAAATTGGATTGATTTGAAGTGTGAGCACGCAAATTATAAAGAATCATTCAAGCCTCCTAACTAGGGCAAAAAATGGTAATTTTCATCTACACTCGTCAAATCTCAAAATTGGTTTAACGAGTGAATCCGGGATCATCTCTAGATCAAATGTCGTAAAGAGAGCAAAGTCAAAAATGAATACAATGAAAGTTAATTTTATTTTTGATTGATTTTAAACCTAAAATCGAAAAATTTGGAAAGTGAGGTTCTTAATCAATTTTCATAAAATTTTCAACGCCAAAGTGAAATTGAAGTTAAAATGAAGTGATTTGTCAGTTTCATATTTTCCAATTTTTTTATCAAATATTTGACCTAAAATGTTGATTGTGTGATCAAAACCTTGAATTTTTTGTAAACTAATGTGGCCAAAGTGATGTTAAGGCTATTTAGGACCTTTTTATGCAAAATGTTAAATTTTGAGCCAGAGTTGATAATTTTGTCAAAGAGTTGACCAAAAAAATCAACCAAAAGTCAACCGTTTGACTTTTTGAGTTTTTGGTTAAAATGATTAGGAAAATACCTATAAATGATAGGCCAAAGAAAAATAAATAAAAACCAACACTTTTGGTTAGAGAAACAAATTCCGTCACAATCGGAGACCCTAAACTCGAGTTTTCTACCTTTAATGATATGTCAACTAAAATTTAAATGTTAACAAACTTTGGACAAAAATGTTCTTCCAAAAGACACTTCATACATTTTCATGAGACATTTAGCAGTTGGAGCCAAAATTATCCTGCGGGTGAAAGCTAATATTCTCTTAGTTAAAAACCCGAACACTTGAATGGGGTAGGAAAGCAGGCCAGCAAAAGGTCTATCTCGCACGCCTTTCACTTCTTTCGAATTTCAGTTGACGATGTACCCAAAAATTGGACTTAAACACAAAAACCCAGCATATAATATACACATTGACCACAAAGTTGGATGCCAAAAAGGCTATATAGTTCATATAATTTGGAACGGACCAATAATGTGCACTCAACCACGCATCTCATGTTGGGTCAGTTGATCGGCAACGTACTAGTGCAAGAGAGAGCGATGTTCAAGACCCTCTCGATCTCTTTCATAGTCGCTTAAGGACGGGTCCAACCCCAGATTTACGAGCTGCACGAGGCCGCCGTAGCAGCACCCATGCTCGCCATCACAATTTCCATCCCCTTCCACCTTGGGAGTCAATGGCGAGGCTGGCATCGCTTGTCGGCCTCGCCAACTGCCCTTGCCCAGGCGACACTGATCCTGTCAGATCTGACAAGGGCAGCCTCGCCGGCACTTGCCCTTGCTGACCATGGCCGTTCTTGGGGTCTCAGGAGTTTTAAAATTTTATGCACGTAGATGGACGCAACTCTGATGTGGTTTCAATTATCAAATCAACAAGACTTTAGAAACACTTTCCACGGCAAAGAAAATAAGGATCACCACGGCTTGGGGTCTCAGGAGGATGTTGTCTATATTTTAGTACATACAACGACGAGAGCTTGCAAGCTTTGTGTCCGAAAACGGCATGCGTCCACGAGTTGGCCGCGTCAATGGGTGAGGTGAACCATTTGAGATACCATAGCCTTTCTTACTGCAGCAGACTCAACGCTCTTCCCCGTTCCATTTGCAAATTATAGAATTTATCGAGGTTGAATATCACCGGATGTTTCTACAATGACCTGGTCAGCCAGTCTGATGCCGGTGGACCTATAACAACTCGGTCTAACAAGTGCAAGGAGTGGTCATTGGGGTTAAAGGGTCTGGATAAAGAGTAGCTCTTGGCAGGCTTCTAAAATAATGAAGGGACGGGAATGAATCAAACAATTCACCGAACAAGAAGAGAGCAATTTTGGAATATATTTGCAAAACTGGAATTAAATTATGGAAGCGCTTTTTGACGTAACGACAAGCTTTACTTTGGAACTCCAAAGAAAAGTAAGCCTAGGTCAAAGCACTACCAAGATAGATGATCTCATGGGAAAGTACATTTCTATATGCCAAAAGACAATCGTAAGACCTAGTATGAGATGGGTCAAAGCAGATAATACTTCAAGTAAGTTAATCTAGGGATGTCGCAATCCAAGAGACAAGAAATTGGAAGCATTTAATGAGGCTAGACCTGAAATGTTGCGCAAGTCTTAGAATACTTCTAGTAGGCTTAGCCGAACTGCTAAGCTGAATTTGGATGTTGACTAATTTAGGCATCCTGTCGTATTTCCAAGTGAGCCTAGAGAGCTCTGGTCCCGAAGCATTATTTCGACTTGAAAGATTGGAAGCAAAGCTCCAGATCCTTCATTTCACCATGTGAATCAGTTGAATACACTACTATATTAGCAATTTCAAACGATAATTTCTTATATTAAACAGGAGCCACAACATTCTTCCTTCTCTTTTATCATCTCGTCTTCTCCTTATGTTGAAGTATATTTATTGATGTAGGAAACAAAAAATTGAATCGATACTCGAACGATCGAATACCGAAAACGAATGCAGAAAAGGAAACATGTAACACCGATCGAAAGATATATCACGGAGACAAACATATCTTGTTTGCCACAAAGTAAGTATTGTCGCAGTTTTAGAGGATTTTCTTGAAGCCCTAGAGTTCTGTTCGTTAAGAGAGGGTATACTATTTCAAGGAGGGAAAAATGGAGAAGCGTGTTTTCTCTAAAACGCTACTGTTAAGATGCTTCCCCATTATTTATTTATTTATTTATATATTGCAGTAACTGCACTGTTTTATAGGCCCTTCACTTACAGGCCGAGTTTTGGCCCAACATAGGCGGACGGGCTTAAGTTGACCCATCAAATAAAAAACCCATCATCTCCTACTCACACATGGTAGGCCAAACATAACTCTTTCTTTACCTTTCTACAACATTCATATCAGTAAATAATATGTGTGACCAGCATACTTTGAAAGCTTATTACCATACATCTGTTAGAAATATATAGCAGCTCATAATGAACATCACATTTTTTAGTAGATATAGTATGTAGTACCCTAGATAGATCGATTACATTTATATCTCTCTTGATCTCTTTTTAATAATGATATATAGTATTCACAATTATGATTATCTCAAAATAATCATAATTGGTCGATTAGTGAATACAAAACTATAATGTAATTCTCCAAACTCGATCTTCCTCTTTTCTTGAAACTCTCAATTTCAATTCAACTTGCTTTTCTAGAAATATCTCATTAAATCGAATGAATTCATGATCATTGGTAACATTTTAAGATAGCAAACACTGAATATAAATTTTGAGAATAAGTAAGAGTTATGAGGGCACTTAATTGAAAAACTCTTTTTCTCAAGAGTCTCACACGACATAAAAGTTGAGATCAAAACTTTTGCCATTCTTGTTAGTCGTCTCATACATATGTAGTATGAAATACGTATTACGATATTAACTCGATTCTCTACACTTTCAATACTGTACAGATGATAGTTCAGACATACCTAATATCTAACTTAAGTTCACATATTTACTCGTTCATTGTATTCATCAGAACTCACATTTGGCATAAAAAACAAATAAAGTAAAATATGTTGGTTATTTTACTTTCAGACATAGTAAATATTATGTCATTATCTTAACACTCAGTTAAAGTAACATTTATATTTTAAGCTTGAGCTCTCAATTATCATCTAGATAATAAGCTTAACAATCGTCTCATCTCTATTTATCACATAATAATAAAGGCAATTACCCATGTGAATGGGCTAATCTCTTATTTGTCCGACATACTTTATTTTATATGATGCAGATGCATAAACGTCAAATAAAGACTCATAGGTATTAATAATGAAAACACACATTCATTTAAA
This sequence comes from Eucalyptus pauciflora, assembly GCA_007663325.1. Lineage (NCBI taxonomy): Eukaryota > Viridiplantae > Streptophyta > Magnoliopsida > Myrtales > Myrtaceae > Eucalyptus > Eucalyptus pauciflora. The sequence continues at coordinate 5,846,639 of VMYD01000012.1, forward strand.
TGTGAACACTTAATGGAAATTACAATATTCAGTACATCAGCCTCTATGTAATCCTAGAGATTTTACATAACCACAGAACAAATCTATAGGTATTAGCTTCGTTATAGGATCCGTTACCATTCTATGCGTAGATATGTATTGTAAGTTCACATCTTTTTGTGCAACCGTATCTTTGACAAAATTATACTTGGTATCTATATGTTTGGTATTGCCATAATATTTTGGATCGTTGGTGTACGTTATTGTTGCTTGGCTATCATAGTTAACCAACAAGGAGTTTGTAGCATTCTTAATAACACATAAATGATCTAAAAATCTTTTAATCCAAACACATTCTTATATTACTGCTGATAATGCCACAAACTCAGTTTACATCGTGGACAATGCTATACACGTTTGTTTCTTACTACTCCAAGATATGGCGCCACTATTCAGTAAGAAAACAAATCCAGAGGGAGATTTTCTTTCATCTAAATCTCATCCCCAATCAGCATCTGAATAGCCTTCAAAACGCATATCTTTTCATTGATAACTCAGTGTATAATCAGCAATTCATTTCGGATACCTTATTATTCTTTTGACGACTTTCCAATATACTTGACCTAGTTGGATTAGTATCTACTCACCATTCCAACTACAAAACTTATGTCGGGTCTTTTACACATCATAGTGTACATTAAACTTCCAACAGCACTAGCATAAGGAACATGTCAGGAACATGTTGCATTTGTTCATTCTCTTGTGAAGTCTTTGGATACATTCTATGGCTCAATCATTCACCTTTTGTAATATGAGTATCTATGAGTATCTATGAGTTTACAATCTTGCATACGAAATTGTTCAAGAACCTTATTTATATTTGTTTCTTGCGAAAGAGATAATGATCTCTTCAAACGATCCCTTAAAATCTTAACTCCAATAATGTATACAGCCTCATCCATTTCTTTCATCTCAAAGTTGGAAGATAACAAACTCTTGATAATATTAACAAACTCCATATTATTTCCGGCAATCAGTATATCATCAACATATAATGATAATATCACAAATTGATCTTTGAAACTTTTGATATATACACAATGATCCTCATCAATCATTGTAAAATCATATGTCATTATGGCATTATGAAAACGTATATAACATTGTTTCGACGACTACTTAAGGCTATATATAGATCTCAAAAGTTAACATATCTTTTGTTCTTAGCCTTTTAAAAATGAAATCAACGGGTTGTTCCATATATATTTCTTCTTCTAATTCTCCATTAAGAAAAGCAGTTTTTACATCCATTTGATATAACTCAAGATCCATACTAGCTACTATTGCCAGAATAATACAAATTGAGGTAAATCTCACTACAAGAGAAAATGTTTCCTTATAATCAATTCTTTCCTGTTAATTATACACATTCGTCACAAGACAAGCTTTATATCTTTTTATTGAGCCATCAGCTTTACATTTTATTTTAATAACCCACTCGTTCCTAATGGCTTTGCGTCCTTTTGGAAGGTCAACCAATTCCCAAACATAGTTAGATTTCATTGACTCCATTTCCTCTTCCATTGCATGCATTCATTTTTCCTTATTATGGCAATTTAAAGCATCATTTACATTTCTTGGCTTATCTTCATCTTGTGGAACAATCATAAAAGTTTCCCCTTCAATGTCAAAACGTCGATGGGGAATACTTTTACAATTTGTTCGCCGTACGGGAGATTGTACACTTTGCATATTATTCTCAATTATGCTCCTACTCGAATTAGATAATGACGATATTGTCTCATCATATGGTTGTAATTGAGAGTGAGTCGAATTTAATTATTCACTTCTCATGTTACTCCCACTTGGACGAACTCTGCTAAGTTCATTATCTTGATCTAAGATTTCAAATAGGGAGTAATCCTCATCTATTTTGCCTTTCTTAAGAAATTCATTCTCTAAGAATATGACATCACGTGATTCAAATTCAGTTATACTCCAACTTTCTTACTCACCTATAAACACACACCATTTCGAGTATTCCGAGTATCTTATGAAAATAATCTTCTTGCCTCTAAGACCTAATTTCTCATATTTGTGAGAGGGCTCATAAGTATAGGTAATATAACCCCACGGTTTAAGAAAACTTAAATCCGATTTTCTACCTGTTCATAACTCATATGGAGTGGAAGTAACTGATTTGGAAAGCACACGGTTAAGTATATAGGTAGCAATTTAATAAAGCATCACTCCAAAATATAATAGGTAAGTTAGCATGTGTCATTATGGACCTAACCATTTTCAGTAGAGTTATGTTTCTCGCTTCCGTAACACCATTTTATTGAGGTGTGTAGGGAATAGACAACTATCTTTCTATTCATTTTTCATTACATAAATTTCTGAACTTATTAGATAAATATTCACGACCCCGATCGGATCTCAATACTTTTATTTTCTTATCTAATTGATTTTCTACCAAACTCATAGATTTTTTTAAACAACTCAATGCTTCAGATTTATGAGAAATTAAATAGACATGTTTGAATCGATTATAATCATCTATAAATATGATCAAATAAATAGCCACATGCCTTCCTCTCATATTCATTAAACCACAGATGTCAAAATGGATTAATTGTAAAGGAAATTCGGCTCTTTTACCTTTTCCAAATGGTTTCCTTGTTGTTTTCCCTACTAGGCAATGCTCATATATGGACAAATCGATTTTTTCAATGTTGCCCAACAAGCCCTCTTTGGCTAACTTATTCATATGTTGTTGGTCAATACGACCAAGTCTAGCATGCCACACATTTACATCATTATTATATGAATTAAAAAACGTGAAGAGAGAATAACAAATATTAGCATTACCATTATCATAGTCAACATCTAATACAATAAAATCATTCAGAAAATAACCACAACCATAGTAGTTTATATTCAAATATAAATCAACGCCATTATAATGAAAGTTCAAACTAAAATCAAGTTTTACCAACACTAAAACAGATACTAAATTCTAACGAATTTCCGGAACATATAATACATCATGTGGAAACAAAATACATCCACCACGCATGTTTAATTGGTAGATGTCAATCCTTTTTACTTCAACTCTAGAGTTGTTTCCTACATAAATCCATTTAATTCCAGTCGGTACTCGTTGGAATTCCACGAAGTAATCTCTATCATTCGCTACATGGTATATTGCTCCCAAATCTTCTTTGGCTCACGATAGTCGCGAGCATAGTGACCATTCTTGTCACAGTTATAACACTTCGCCCTTGATAACTTCTTCATCCAAGGACACTTTCCTCTTTCATGTTGGTCAACTTTTGGTTTTTTTCCCAAAGAACTTACTTCCTTACCTTTCCACCTTTTAAACAAATCAGAATGTTTGCGCTTGGAGCTCGAAACCCCTTGTGAATTAGAACCAGCATAATAAATGTCAGTTTTCGGCTTGGTTGTTAGGAGGTGGTCTTCTTCTAGCTCAAGATGGAGCACTGCATCCTCAAAGGTTTTAATAGTCTCGTTGTGTGTCAGGTGTACCTTCATATGTTCCCAACTTTGAGAAAAGGAAAGGATCACTGTTTGCACTTGTCGCTCATCAATCAAAACATGGCTAGCATCCTTTAGCTCATTAATCATGTTTGACATTTTTCTCAAGTGTTGTTTTATGGTCTGACCATGAGTCTTCTTGTAAGAGTCAAACCTTACAGTGAGCTGCCTTAGTTTGGTCACCAATGAATGACCAAATCTTGCTACCAATGCTTTCCACATTTCTTTGGCATTCCCAAAACACATGAACTCTCGCATAACATCATTTTCCACGCTACTCAACAATGTAATGCAAGCAAGGGAGTTCTTTCTCTTCCATGCAACAAATGCATCCTTATCTCTTTATATTGTGCAGTATTCCATTATCAGGTTAAGAGATTCTAGTGTCTCTTGCTCTTCTAGCACATATTAGATTTTCATATGTCATATTTCATAATTATCGTCATTTAGCTTCTCACATTTGTTCAATTAAGCGATTATGCTCTTAGTTGCTGAAACCATTAGATCTGAACATATCGGACACATATGCACAAATTATTAATATCTATCATCTATGCATCCATTTTGCATAAATTCATCATATTAATAAATAATTTCAAATAAGGTTTCAAAATCAAAAAGGTCACTATGTTTCCAATTATCATCCAAAAATCCTAACTTGAAATTATCATTAATATAATCGTTTATGCAAAAATAAGTTCACTAAAGTCACTAAAATTTTCTTGGACTTCCCACAAAGAATTGTAAATTAACATACTAATTTACAACAATGGATAACATTGAACTTTCAATAAGTAAATATGTCATTTACACTAAGTAATATATTAAGAGGAAATATATCAACATAGAAAAAAAAATATTTAGACTTAAAACATCTCAAACTAATGTAAGAAAAATAGATAACTAAACCCAAATATACTCATTTATCTCATAAACTAGGAAAGTCTCTTCAATCTCCTAGTAAAATCCTCTAAGAATTCTGAAGGCACATTGGTCAACCACGAAAGGGTCTTCGGAGACCCCTTATGGCTCCTCCAAGGCACATTTATTCTGCGCCATGTGACACTCAACTCAAGCGTTAAAATCTTGGTTGCCTCAATTCTATAGTACTCTCTTACAAAAGCTATTGCAAGCCTTCTATAATATGGGACCACGTTGACCTCCCATAGGCGATCTAACATTACTTGTCATTCTGGTGGAAGAATGTTCATTAGGACCGTCACCTTTTGAAAATCCAGCATAGGATAACCATTCTATATGATTTATTGATCTTGATCATGTGTGATACTACATCACCATCATTCCACCAATAATTATCTAATTTGTTTTTAACCCTTTAAATCTTGCCATTTGTTTGTCTATTCTTGGAAATATAAGCATACGTACAAAACGCATCATTGTTCCTACAACACATGCAGAACAAAAGGGATTACATATAATCCACAACGAACAAAATCGGAAAAACATATTTTTTCCTTCTTCTTTTTTTTCGGTCAACGATGGTCAACGGTGGTCAACGACAGTCAATTCTAGTCAACGACCAGTCAACTCTAGTCAATAGTGGTCAACACCAATCAATAATCAACGAATGACCGAGGGGCTTATGCAAAATTGGGCTAGAGATTTGATAAAAAAAATCGGAGCATATTCACTAAATTTTCCCAAATTTCGCCCTTTCAATGTGATTATGTGAAGAACCGTCTCCCCCCCGCCACCCCACACACATGCGCGAAACCCCATTAATTAGCTTAAAAACAACATTGTTCTACATTTTCAGTGGGAACAATGTTGTTTAACGCAACTCCAAATTATCTACAATTTAGATTGGAAACAATTTATTATCGTTATTTGCGAGAGTTTGCTCACATGACAATCACATTTTACCTTTCTAGGGGCGAAATTCATCCCTCAGGTAAAAGTTGGTGTCCTTACATGCAACATTTGTAAGTTTTAAAAAAAGTTCATCCCAAATACCATGCCACATTTGATTATTGGCATTTGGAATAAATGTTTTTGAAATATATGAAATTCAAGTGATTGATTAAAGGTCATTGCACTCAAGTGAATATTTATTTTTTAAAAGTTATGACAATCAAGTAATCAAGAAAAAAATTAAGATATTCGAGTGAGTGTCATACAAAAGTTAGAATTAAAATTACTCAGCAATTGAAAGCTATTGTTCTTTTAATGAAAATCCCAAACACTTGAAGAGGTAAAAAAAGAGGGCAGCAGAAGATCTATCTCACAAGCCTTTCACTACTGTCAAACTACAGTTGACGATGCACCCAGCATATATTACACACACACACTGACCACTAAACCGAGAGCCAAAAATGACAGCTCATATCATTTGGAACGGGCCAACTTTTTGTCCTTGAGCAACTCAACCACGCGCCTCATGGTGGGCCTGCTGATCGGCAACGCAGAAGTGCAAGAGAGAGCTATGTTCAAGACCTTCTCAATCTCTTCATAGTCGCTCGAGGACGGGCTCAACCTCGGATCCACGAGCTGTGCCAGATCGCCAAAGCACCACCCGGGCTCGCCATCACGATTCCCATCCCCTTCCGCCTCGGGAGCTGACAGCGCGACCTCGATGACCCACTTCACGATGTGCTTGTTCTCACCGAATGAAGGGTGGTTCGGCCTTTTTCCGGTGATCAACTCTAGAAGCAACACGCCAAAGCTGTAGACGTCGCTCTTCTCGTTCACTTTCAAAGTGTACCCATACTCTGTGAAAACCAAGAAAAATAATAATAATCAATTTAAGAGCCACCATTAAACTACTCTTGCAAGTCAAATAAGTTGGAGAACATTATTGCTGTATACAGAATTCAGAAAAGAGCAGCACTTGCCAATTTTTAAATGACTAAAAAATACCAAATCCATTTAGGAACTCTCTGTCCAAATTGGGTTGACTTTAGTCAAAGATGAGTGAAGGCATGGGCTAAGAAGGCCAAAACATACAACTCACAAGCATTTTCCCATGGACCCCACATCGGATGGGCGTACTAGTCTTCTAGTTTAGTGGAAGTGAACACTAGCAACCAAAGAGAGACCACATAATCAAACAGACAATAATGAAAACGAAAGCATTGGGATAGGCACTACGCACCTGGCGCGATGTAGCCACAGGATCCGGCCACCTTCGACATCTCCCCGGTTGCCCCCGCCGCCTCCTGTTGCAACATCTTCGCCAACCCGAAGTCGGCGACCCGCGGCATGAAGTCCTCGTCCAATAGGATGTTGTTGCTCTTCACGTCCCGGTGCACGATGGCGGGCACGCAGTCGTGGTGCAGGTAGGCCAGGCCCTTAGCCGCCCCCACTGCTATGGCGAACCGCTGGGGCCAGTCGAGGAATTCTCCGCTCTTGGGCCCGTGCAGCACGTCGCCCAGGCTCCCGTTCTCCATGTACTCGTAGACTAAAAGGCTGCTCTCCTCGGCCGAGCACGTGAACAGCAACTTTACTATATTGCCGTGGCGGACGTGACCTAGAGTCTCCACCTCCGAATTGAACATGGACTCGATGTCCGGGGCCTGGGTCTTCGCCCAGAGCCTCTTCACCGCCACCATCTGCCCCGACTTGAGCCTAATCCGGTAGACCTCGCCCGACCCTCCGGACCCGATCTTGTTCTCCTCTATTAACTGATCCACGATCTCATTGCTAAACTTGACCCGCTGGAATGTGGTTATTTTCCACAACCGTCTCGATTTGCCTCGGAACCAATGCAGCTTCGTCCTGAGGAACCAAACCAGGGACGCCAAAAGGAGCACAACGCATACGGCTAGAGCTATGAGCACGTAGAAAGCGACGGGCCAGGCTCTTGTGCACTTCGGAAACGGCTTCAGATCCGAGCTGCAGAGTTTCGGGTTGCCCATTAGGCCCGAAACATAGAGCTCGCGATTGAAGCCCGGCGGTATCTTGCCGTAGAGCTTATTGTCGGATATGTTGAACTTATTAAGCATCAGTTTGGTCAGCTCCGTTGGGATCTCGCCGGAAAGCGAGTTCCCTGAGAGGTCCAAGTACGTCAGCACCGGCAAGTCGCCTAATTGAGCCGGTATGCTCCCAGTGAGCCGGTTGTTCGAAAGGTTCAACTCCACCAAATGGGCCCATGGCCCTACTGAACTCGGAATCGGGCCGGTGAGCAAATTGCCTTGCATCATGAGATTATGCAAACTGCCCAAATTGGTGATGCACGTCGGGAGTCCACCGCCAAACCGGTTGTTGCTCACATCGACGTCGTTGAGGTGTGAGAGCTGGCAAATCTCCGCCGGAATATCACCAGAGAAGTTGTTGCCGGCGATCAGAAGTGACGTCACGCCCTTGGGCCCTGAAATCGACCGCGAAATCGCCCCTTCAAACTTATTGTAGCTCATGTCAAGGTACGAGACCGCCTGGAGGCCCCAAAACCCGGCCGGCACTTCGCCGGAGAGTCCGTTGTTGCTGATTCGGACGTATCCGAGAGAATCACAGCTCGCTAGCGAAGTCGGCAGGCTTCCTGTGAAGCGATTGTTGAAGGCGATAACTCTCTGGAACTTGCCTCTGGAACAGAGATTCTCAGGCAACTCGCCGGTGAAAGAGTTGGTCGAGACGTCGAACTCCACCAAGTCGGAATTCTTGCCCAAATCGGCTGGTAATTTCCCGGTGAAAGAGTTGTTGAAGAGCTTCAGCTGCTGCAATTTTGGGTTCGACGCCAGAACCGCGGGAATCTCGCCGTTGAATAAGTTGTCATTTAGGTTCAGGGACGTGAACGGATATGCAGCGATCTTCTCCGGCAGGACACCGGTGAGATCGTTCTGAGAGACGTCCAATTGCAGGAGATTGCTCAAATTGCCGATCCCCTCTGGCAACTCGCCGGATAAGTTGTTGTCGTACAGTTCAATTTGCTCGACGCTTCGCAACCCGGCGATGGCATCAGGAATTTTCCCCGACAGCATATTGTGGGACAAATCGAAGTTCTTCAGAGAAGTGAGCTTCCCGATTGAGCTCGGGATTTCTCCGACGAGATTCGATCCCACAACCCAGAGACTCTCGAGCCTGGACAGGTTTCCGATCTCCGGAGGCAGAGGGCCCTGCACGTACGGGTTGTAACTGATATCGAGCCGAGTCAACTGGCTAAGATTACCCAAGAAAAAAGGTATCGAGCCGTTGAGCAAGTTCGAGACAAGCGAGAGGACACTCAGCGCCGGCAACCGGCCGAAGCTAGCCGGAAACTTGCCAGAGAAGTTGTTGTACGATAGGTAGAGGAACCGGAGGTCGGCGAACCCAGGCGAGAGGTCCAGCAGCTGGCCGACGAAGTTGTTGCTGGAGATGTCGAGACACTGGAGACGGAAGCAGAGCGAGAGCGACGGCCCCGCGACGGTGCCGTAGAAGGAGTTGTAGCTTAGCGAGAGGTTCCGGAGGGTCCGGATCCGGCAGAAGTCGTACGGGAACCTGCCGGAGAGGTTCAGTCCCGAGAGGTCGATCGCGACGACAGAGCGGTTCCGGGTCTCGCACGTGACCCCAGTCCAGTTGCAGGGGCTGCGGTCGGCATTGGGGGCCCAGTCGTCGAGCTGGCCGTCCGGGTCCTCGAGCTGGGCGGCCTTGACACGGAGCAAGATCTCGTAGTCGCCGTCGGCGGCGAGGGCAAGAGACAACAACAAGAAGCAGCAGCAGCAGCACAGCAGGGACCAAGAACGGAGCACGAGCCTCAGGGCAGCCGCGAGCTCGCCGCGACGGCGATGGGCGGTCGCCATTTCTTTCCCAGGAAACCGCGGACGGGGAGGTCTGAGTTGCGGTCTAGTGCTCACACACGGCCGTCGCACGCGGCGGCGGTGGCGGAGCGACTGCGGCTTGAAGGAGAAGGTGGTGGCGTTCACGTGGAAAGATCTACGTGCATGAGGAGAATAATGTGGGTGGAAAGAGAGGGGAAAGAGAGGAGATCTTCGTTGCGGGGGATTAGATTCTTCTCTTTTTTTAACTTTGGGGGACTGAGGATTTTTATAAAGCCACCCCCACCTTGATTTAAAGAACATCGTCTCGGAAAGCGATGCTAGGGGTCGAATTAACTCTAGTTTGACAAATTTGGTCTCCGGTTGTCAGGGGAAAAGAAAGGGAATAATACCAACAAAATTTCAAATGGATACATTTATAATAAATTTTATCCTAGATTAACCTTAAGCTAGTATATCTATGATAAAATTACGCTCCGTAAATTCCCGTTAAATTTTATCATCAAATTGCTAAGTTAGGTGACACATAGCAATTAACAGGTGCAGCAATTTAAGGTTTCACCTTTAATTTGACTAGTTTGTCGTTTTTCGTGATATCAATCTAACTTAGTGGAAATTTTTATGGTCAAAAAATTAGTTTTGATAAATTTATTATAGATGAACCAGTTTTGGAAGTTTTTTGAAAAAAAATCATATTATAGTATATTTGTCATAAATATACTAGTTTCGAGTTTTTTGGTTATATTAACCCAAAAAATAATGAAGTGTTTCGATTCATTTATTTCATAAAAAATAAATGGTTGAAAAACAATTTTCTAAAATGAATAATATTTTCATTATTACTCATTTTTTATAAGTGATACAAATGATCATATTTAAGAAAACATTTTCAAAAATCAATCATTTATCATGAAACAAACGAAGCCCTTATATTATAATATTTTCTTTTGTGACATTCGTGTCTCATCCATATTGGCTCAATCTTGGGTCACCATCGGTGGGACTTTTTTATTAAGTACTTTGGTTTTATCTATTGCCAGAACACTTCATATTCTCAAAAATATATAAAAATCGATGAATAGATCTATGTGTGTATTTTTATAAATTTTTTTCACACCCTAGAAATAAATGAAAGTTAATTTCCAAAAGCATATTCAATCTCTACTTCTAGACAATTATGTTGTGATTCAGCTTGATTGCCCTTAAAAATGGTAAATTGAGTCGGAGAAAGTGAAGTTCATACATAATATGTCACTAAAGGAAGTGTGTGACTTTTTGTTGTACCGAAATTAGAACCGCCATCGTGAGTTAGTCGAACTGGATTTTCGATGTATCAATTCGGATTACCTATGATTGCTCGTCACTGGGATGACAGTTTAAGAATTTAATACTGATATGGTGAGCTGAACTACAATTACATGAACGCTTTTTTTTCTATCAAATCTTTGCAAAAGTTACATAAAATTATTCTAAGTCCGGGAACATCTACCGTCAAAATTTAAAATAATAATAATAATAAAATCATGAGAGAATTTTAAGTGAATTTACATGTCAATATTTATATGTAACGAAAACTTCAGATGTTTTTGAATAAAGAAGGTCAAAGTGCATGGCATCTCATAATTAAATTCAATAAAAAGTAAAAAGTGAAAATCAATTCAGACGCATTCAAATGCATTTAGATGGTCCTTGCAACACACATAGACATCAATATTTTTGTAATGAAAGATAATGTTAGGGTACATTTGTACTAAATTTGAAGGTTGAAAGCTAAGTGGAAACAAAAAAAGTGAAAAAGCATTGCCCCTCACGGATTGGAAACTTGTGGTTAATTTAAATTATCCAGTGATTACATTACATGTCATGTTATTAGAGTCAAACTGTTTTCAAATACGAGCTCGAATTGATTAAATATGTAACTCTTTATGCATGGCTCCTCTACAACTCTATTTTAATTTTCTATTAGTCGTTGACATAACAACTCTGGTTAGTATAAATCTACGTCAAGGAAATATCAAATTAAGATGATCGTCACCTTGAACATTCTAATCTATATTCAAAAAGGAAAAAAAAAATTACGTAATTATCTTTTCTAGCCAAATTACATATTTTGTATAAACTATTGCTAGGATTTGGCGCACATTCGTAAAGAAATAGAGTAAAAAGTAAGAAAGAGAATTGAAGACATAAAATTTTATCCTAGTTCACTTTTAAATTAGGGTTATGTCTAGTCGAGTATTCCACTATAATTAATACCTCACATCTCTACCTCACATCCATTAACATCCATTAATTACAAAAGGAGAGAGAGAGAGAATTTATACTCAGTAGCTATTCATGAGCACAATGCCAAATTACTAATAAAACATTGGCTCAAATTATGAAAACTCTTTGGCAGCTCAGGAGTGTTGCCCCCGTGACCCCTACCAAGGCCCCTCGAACCCTCACCCACTCACAAAGGCACAAAATCCCTATGCCATTCTATCAATATGAGTATGAATCAATCCCCGACAAGTGTCGTTATACATATTCCGAAACTAACGCACAAAACTAATATATTAAGAAGTACTTCCAGAGAATACGAGGTGAGATTTCCAATTGGATAACATAGAGAATGTCATATTACTTTCTTTATCGATTCTGATAAATTGTTCTTAACTAATTTGTCTTGATTTTTCAATATAGGTCTTATTTAATCATGAAATCCATAGTAGGAAATAAATTATGTATTTTATTCCTTAAATAAGTGTTTGATAAGTATTTTGTCTTATTCAGTAATAAAAAAATTTACTAATTAGAAGTGGAAATTCTTTGGCTGGCCGATATGATTGATGACTCTTGATTTTTGCTTCCACAAGCAGCAATCTGCTGGCGCCCACCTTTACAGGAGTTGATAATCTTTTGACGCTTCCGAGGACAACTACTTATGCGAAAATGACCCAAAAAGGGAAAGGACAGGTTCCTTCCCTAGAGGACATGAATATCTATGGAAAATTTCTTTTTTGGCCATCAGATATAGTGTGCATACTCCACTAGATTTTGCTTTTTTGGCTCGATAAGCTGGACAGACTCAACGAAACCTTGCTGGCCAAGTTACAGCCAAAAGCGAAGAATAACTTCTTAAAGGCATTCCAAACATTCATACGTAGAGCCCATTTGGTTCAATTTTGGGGAAATGCCCTTAGGAGAATGCAAATACCTTTAAGGTAAATGGGTTTTTCAAAATGTTAGACTATTTAGTAAACTATAACTGAAAAGTGCTTTAGGGAAATGTAAGACTATTTGGTAATATTTATTTAAAAAGCCCTTTGGTGTGATCAAATAAGTTTTTTAGTTTTAGTATTTTTAAAATTACAAAAAAGAAACAATGGCTATATAACATTTTACATTTTCATGTTGAGAGTAATGTAAAAGATACATATTAGTAAATTTATTTAAAAAATATATTAAAAGAATTTGATTATAGATTAGATGCAAAACTCAACTTTTGGCCTAGGGTTCTTTTAGGTTTATTTTCAACTTTGAATAATTTTTTTTAATTATTATAGTATTAATCATCTTCGTTAATTAATGATCATTAATACAACTGGAAACCCCTTTTTTTTCTGGGGTGTTACTTTTATCATGAGACCAAGACTGAGCATACAATTGTTCCTTTCTTTTACTTCCTTTTGCGTGTCTCCTTGCGGTATGTGCTTGCCGATGAGGGAATGTTCGGAGTCTACATCAGTAATGTCAATCCTATAAGATATTATGTATCGATTTTTCTCTCCAATCTGTACTCTTGATATATTTGTTGTTTCGTGCTCTGAATGTGAGATGCCGGTGACCAACAGTGACAAAAGATGTCAATTTTAGGGCCAATAATAACTGGCAAAAGTCTTGGGTGATTGTTGTGATGGTGGTTCCATTCGGTGATGGTGGGTGACGAAAGTGGTCGATGGCTGGAGATGGGGTTGGGTTATATAATTTCTAGAAATATGCATTTTGTTCATATCCTAATCATTTCCTTGAGATTGTGGTTGTAATTAGTGAATGGAGATGGTCGGCGATGGTGTTGTGCGGTGGCGGTGTTGGTTTGTAATGACGTTGATCGGTGACTTTGGTTGTTAGTCTCTGTTAGGACTAGAATTAGCACCTAGAGGGGGGTGAATAGGTGATTAAGACAATTTCAAACTAATTAAACAGAATGAGAGATTAAACAATTAAAACTCGACAATCACAGCATACGAAAGCAATGAAAGATAAAAGGATTAGGGATAGAGAATCAAGACTCCAGATTTATAGTGGTTCGGCTTAATTCAAGCCTACCTCCACTCTCCCACATGGACAGCCCTTCTGGCTGGATTTCACTATGAATCAAATGAGTGATTACAGTCTCATGCTCTTGAGTCCACAGTGCAGAAACTCTACTACACTTCCTCAAGATCTCACCACAATATGATCTCTCTTTTGATTACATATAACACTCGAAGAATAAGATCACAAAATATAAATGGAGATTCAGACTTTGGAATTCTTCTATCCGCACCCTTCAACAACTGGAGTGTCTCTCTTATATACTTCTTTATGCCTTCATTACCGTTGGCACCTTCCAAAGAAGTTCTTCCAATCAACCCGTTGGACAGAATCAATTAGAGAGCTCTCAAGCTCTTTAAGGTAAGTGTAGATAGCCCATCAATCATATTCGCCCATACAATCAGGATCTAGGTTTCCATAAGTAAATCCTTCCAAAAATAATCTACGAGTCTTTAGAGAATCTATATATATTCGAATAAGAAAATAGGATCTTCTAGTGTTGAATCCAGTAGAAATATATTCCATAGCCGTTGGAATCGAATAAGATCAGAATAGAAGTTTTGATCTTATCAGTCTGGAAACTGTCCATGAGGATAGACTTTGAATACTTGAGTCTTGCTGTCGTCAGACTTTGCCAGTAGAGTCTATAAGTCTTCAGACTTAGATCTTCAGACTTTGTCAATAGAATCTGCAAGTCATCAGACTAGACTGAGGAAAATGTTTTGTCAACTTCAAAATACCTTAAGAGAATTTTTCCAACAGTCTCCACACCGCCGCCTTCACTGTCACGCGGCCTCTGCCGGCGTGTTTGCCAACAACCCCTCACTCCAACCCAGGAGGACCTGGTCCTGTCACGTGCCTCCCACCTTAAGGCCTGCCTTGCCATCTCAAGCAGCTCTTGAGTTGCTACCATATTTCAAGTTTGAGGTGGTCTATAGATAATCTATTACAATAAATCTGAATTGATATAGTGGGTTGTGATTTCGACAGATTTACCTCCTATTAAAACTTATCCTCAATTGATATAACCAGACCCTATTTGATGTTTAAATTCAAACAAGTTATCAATCATCAAAAGCTTGAACACCCTATTAGTTTCTAAAAAAAATCAAGATTTATCAAAGAAACACTACAAAGAAATTTTCAAATGCTGAACCAAACACCAAATTTTTTTTCCAATGGGCTTTGGGAGCCCAAAGCCCCTTGGGAAAGCTGAACCAAACGGGGCCATAGAATCAGTGAGGGTCGATTTGGTTTTAGTCATTTTGATAAGATGCTCCACCATCTACAAAACGCGCACGTGGCAAATCATTCTCTTCTTAATGAATAAAGTTCATTATCACTCAGACGAAGCTTCACTGAACAGAAAAGTATGCAAGAATAATGAAGCTTCTACTATCCTTGTCTCCAACCACAAGGAGGGGCCCATTTAACACTTCTATCTGAATAATAGGATTCATATAGTTTATTGTTGTAACATATGCATCGTTAAATTTCTAATACTACTTGTCCTTTTTATTTGGACCAACGATCCCTACAACAGATCAACAAGTTGGATCTGAGTCCTAATGCCCTTGTACGAGACCTTTTGGTGGGACTTTGGAAAGTGATGCGTTCATCAGCTTAAACATGCATTAATCCTGCATGTGTTGATACTTCATTAATAAATATGACCTATCCTCGGAAGATGTAACTCAAATACGTAGTAATAATCATGTGAATATGCTGCTTGCTCCAGTAAAGTTATGAAATATTTGAACTTTGGGGCAAACCCCTAATATACATTTATACTTGTTGAAATGAAACATTGAACTTATTTCAATAATATTGGCCTCTAATCTAAGGTTGTTGGCCTCAAGGGCAAGGACAACTTGTAAGATTTTTTTTTTTATGTGAACTATATTAAATTGATATTGTAATTTACCATTTTACGAAATTGATCTAATAAAGTGAGATATAAGGTTTTTTAATTAGTCTAATAAAGAGCTAGTTAGTGTGAGTGGAGTTGGGGCCGGCCATTGATAAAAGTGTCTACGGTTTAAAACTTTATAAATAGTACTCAAATTTCTCCTATAACCTTGACACACAAATATCCTCACATAATGAGCATTTACTGAACGCTAAGGGTGAGGAGCAATCTCATTGAATGAATGACACATAGGGCAATAAATGACAAGTTCTTGAGTTTGGATCATCGCTATTAAGTATCAAAAACAATGGATTCCAAATCATGTGCACAAATCTATTTAGTTGAATATATATGTATGTTTTATTCTAACCATAGAAATCTTGGGGTACGCTTTCGCAGTTTACATAACTATCCACGCTTGGATCCCTAGCAGCCATACCCAATAACCCGACTATCATGCCCAAGTCACTAGCATCTAGGCCTTAATCCACAAAGATTGAATATGAGATTTTGGTGTTTTGCTCAAGTCCCCAGTGGCCATGCTCAAGGTACCGACTCCTTTGCCGAAGTCATCAACCCTTAGAGCCATGAATATGGAGGCTAGACTTGGCTCCTCGATAGCTAAGATCCTAGTGTCTGTGCCTGGGTTCTCTATAGCCATACAGGGACTCAACTTGTATGTCCAAGAAACTGGGGGCCCAAGCCCAAGTCCATAGAGGCTGAGCTTGAGTCCCTCATGGTTTTGCGTAAGACCCCGGTGCCCATTCCAACTCTCTAATGGCCATGTCGAGAGCTCAATAGTTCTATCTGAGTCCCCAATGGCTATGATTGGAACCTTAGTTTCTGTGCTTAAGTCCCTAAAGACCATGCTTAGGAACCCGACTCCTGCGCTCAAGTGAAGGCTCAAGTCTCTCAAGGCTAGACTAGGATCGGGTGCCCATGCCTCGATCCATTGGGGCATGCCTGCATACCCAACTTCCACATCCAAGTCATTAATGTCTAGCCCCATTTTCTTGGCAAACAAGCCTACGTCCACAGAGGTTGGGCCTAGGTCCCTTGAGGACAGCTCTAAGACCGATGCTCGTATTCTGGTCCTTGAGGTAGTGCCTAGGTACCTAGTTGTTGCACCCAAATTATCGGTGTCCAAGCCTAAGTCCCCGATGCCCATGCTAAAGTTTCCAGCGGTTGGACTTGAGAAACCCCAACTCCTGCAACTAGTACTTGGTGGTTGTGTAATATGAACATCACACGAATAGTACATGTCTTTTTAGGAAAATGAAATTAAGTTTTCCATTTTGAACGACAAAAAATAATTTCTAATTCATTTTCATATTTCATCTAATTATTAGAATATATTGTATTTTTCCTAAAAAAATACTATTGGAAAGACATTATCTGAAAATGTCAAATTTTCTCAAAATAAACTGAGCCTAAGTTTATACATGGGTGGCAGATGGTTGTCATGAATGATTGCCATCTCATTATGTAGTTGACTTGGACATGTAATAGGCCTGATTTGTCACCGGATATATTTGAATGGAAGCTTCATTGTAGCAAAAAGTCGTGGCGAGGAATATGAAGGGGATCCAAAAATATTTCTAAGACGTAAAACTTGTATGGCATTCTCCCATTAAGGACCCGTTTGGTTCGGCTTTGGGGGAATATTTTGGCCAAATGCAAATATCTTTGGGGTAAACGAGTTTTTGGGAATGCTTGGACGTTTGGCAAATTGAGCATTGGAAAGTGATTTTGGTGTAAAACCCAACATTTGCAAATAGCTTTTATTATTTTAAAAAAAAAGCCGATGAAACTCTGTCATCGATCAATGGCAGGCCAACCACCGGTGACCAAATCTGGCCGCCGGTGAGGCTAGCCGAGGTCTAGGGAACCTAGATCTGGCAGTCGGCCAAGCTGCTTAAGGTCGCACCGGTTGGGGGTATAGGGAAGATGATCAGTAAAAAAAAAGTCAACGGATGAACAGTAAGGTGGATTCGCATTCCAAAGGGGAGCATTTGGCCAAGGGGAGTTGCAAATGCTAAACCAAACACCAAATTTTTTTCCCAAGGGGCTTTAGCCCCCAAAGTCTCTTGAGAAAGCTGAACCAAACGGGACCTAAATGCATAGCTTTGAAGATGAGCAAGGGGTCGTATCACCATGAGTTCTTATACAAATCCATAATTAAAAAACGTTTATGTACATTTTTAAAAAGGATCATATAGTTTTTGAAAGAGTTAATACCATAAAAAACTTCAAATTGGTATATATATGATAAATTTACCAAAACCTAATACTTTGACCCTAAAAACCTCAAATTGAAATATCTGTGACAAATTTACCCTCTATTAGTTTTCATTAAGTTTCATCGTTAAAAAACTTATTTGAATAACACATGACAGTTGATAGATATATTGATTTAGGATTTTACCCTCCGTTTGTCACATGTGCATTAGTTTGTAATTGTCCAATTTAATAGTTAACAAAGGTCAAATTTGTCATGAATATACCAATTTGGGATTGTTAGTGGTAAAAAATTAGTTTAGGATAAATTTGTCTTGCGTTTACCAAATTAAAGTTTTCAGTTATCAAAAAAATTAGTTTGAGATAAATTTATCACGTGTCTATCGAATCTCGATTTAAAGGTTTTTGTGGTATCAATCATTTTTAAAAAGGGTACCATCACCTTTTTGAACAAATCTAGCGGTGGGTGCTAACTAAGACTTAACAAAATTAAAAAAATTCCTAGAGAAAAAGCATTAGCTATGAACTACTCGCATAAGTATCCTTTAACCTCGAGGCAATGAATCGGTGGAGTGGTCAGATCTAGAAATGGTCTAGGGACTGTGGCATCCAATTTCTTAGGCGAGAATAACCATACTATGATGGTTGTGTGAGATTTTGTCAAATTACTGTCAACTTTTCTAAAATTTTATGTTATTAGATAAAAGCGTAATTTAATATTTAAGTATTCTATCATTCCACCTCATATTTAGTCTGGTCTTCTTCTTCTTCTTCTTCTTCTTCTTCTTCTTCTTCTGCATACTATCAAACGTGGATATATTTAATTGGGGAAGCAAATGGGATCTAGAAAGATTTGAACTTGGGACCTTCTACTCTAATATCATGTGAGATTTTATAGGACTATTGTCAACAATTCTAAAAACTTAAATTTGTAAATGAAAGCATAATTTAATATTTAAGTATTCTATCAAGTTGTTGATGCCTAGCAAGCCTCAAAGAATAATGACATTTAAATGGTACCATGATAGTTGTGTCCCTCAAAAGCCTCATGTAATCGCAAACCCCACATGATAGTAACCAAGGTGGTCGCTTGCCTACGGGGAAAATTACCAAATAAGTTCTAAACCTATTACAATTATGCCAATTCAATTCTAAATATTTTTTTGGCCAATTGAGTCTTAAACATTTTGTATTTGTGACAATTCAAGCCATCTAGTCAATTTTGGTTTGCCACTCAACGCTGACATATATGTTAACCATCTTAAGTGATGCAACCGGTGTTGACATGAACAAGTTTAAATAATATTATAATAAATTTTCAAAAAAATTTATTTTCTTTTCATTTTATTTTCTTGACTTTCTTCTTCCTTTAGCCAATCATCGACTCGTGACTAGCCAAAGGCAGGGTCAGCAAGACCTTGCTAGATTTGGCAATGTTCAAGCCTTGCCCTCACTAGATCCAACAAGGTCTTGCCTCGCCTAGCCACTGGCGATAGTTGAGCTTGCAGGGTGAGAGGTTGAGCCTCGCCCATCCATGGCTAGACTCTCACCGACCTTGCCTCTGGCTAATCGCTAGCAATGACATATTGGAGGATGAAGGAAATTAAGAATTAAAAAGAAAGAGAACAAAATTTAAGATAAACATACGTAAATTTAACAACTTTTAAAATATCATTAAAAACTATCCACGTTAGCGTCGATGGCATCATGTAAGATGATCAACACTCATGTCAACGTTGGCAAGTCACTTTTGCTTGGATGGATTGAATTGGCACAATAGAAAAGGTTTAGGACTCAATTAGCTAAAGAAAAAGGTCGAAGATTGAATTGATACAATTATAATAAGTGTATGAGTTTTTTGGTAATTTTTACTTAGTTTTATGGCATCTTGCGAGATGATGGCCAACCTCATTATTAGACCCTCTCACTCCCTATTGAAACCGTAGTTTAATATTTAAGTATTCTATCAAATTGTTGATGCCTATCAAGCCTCAAGTAATAATGACATTCAAATGGTACAATGATAGTTGTGTCCCTAGAAAGCCTCATGTAATAGCAACCCCCACATGATAGTCACTAAGGCGGTCGCTTACCTTAATTTATGGGGAAAATTATCAAAAAAGTCTTAAATCTATTACAATGTGCCAACTCAATCCGAAACTTTTTTTTTTTTGCCAATTAAGTTATAAATATTTTGTATTTATACTAATATAGTCCATTCGGTCAATTTTGACCAGCCAATCGACATTGACATAGACATTGGCTATCCTACACAATATCACTGGTGCTAATATAGACAATTTTAATTAATATTGTCGCGACCCAATTTTTCGGGCCTTGCCACCTAAAACTAGGTTGATGGACTACTAAGCCTTTAAGCTTAGCTCGGGCTCTCCCAAGCCCATACCAAATTGCAAAAGATCATTATCTAGGAGTCGCCACTAATCGGTTTAGGGTAGGTCGATTAGACACCTAAGTAAAATAGCGGGAGGATTATCTTACTCCTACGAACCAGAGATTTTGGGTACGGGGATTTGGTTACACCAGACTACCCTAGTGCCCTTTCGGTACCATTTCTTTTCAATTTTAAAAATGTTTTGCAGGCAGCTTGATTTGATTTTAATTGAGCTTCCTAACATGTGAGGTGATCATACATGTGCGCATACCACCAATTTAACATATCAAGAAAGCAATTTAAATAATGCAAAAAGCATACCTTAAAGCAATGAAAGCCTTTGCAATGTTAACTTAAAATTCATATCAACAATCCTAAATATGATTTCTAATTAACAAGCAATCAATTTTTTTTTGTTTTCGCTTTAAAAATCATGACTTATGCAATGCATGTTACTATTCAAACATGAAATGACGACATGACCTAAAACTATATGACATGAAGAAATGCAATAATTAAATGCAATCTAAATGATCTAATTATAATGACATGCAATGTGATGCAATGACATACTAAATTATTTAAACTAAAATGATATGCTTCATGCAATTTAATATGCAAGCTATATGTCACGTGACATTTATTAAATGGCTTAATCTAATGACATGAAAGTTCTAATTAAATGAACTTAAATAAACTAAATAACGTGCATTTGATGTTCCTATTTTTTAAAAAATGCAATCTATCTTAAAAATTGAATGAATCTACTCTAAGACAATTTTTTTTGTATTTTTCATGAAATTCGAATGCAAAAAATGATCTAGCTAGATTAAAATTCTATCTAATTTAAACTAAGGATTAGATCATATTAAATCCTAATTTAAATTGAGACATTATCCTAATCTAAAATGCAACTTATTTGAAAAGATGATTTAAATTAAAGATGAAACATGCAATTCTAACCTAATATGCACAATGATTTTTTTTATGCTTTTCTTTATGAAATTCGAAATTAAAACTAACACATAATTAAACGTGCAATTCGAATAAAAACTAACAACCTAAATGAATGCATTTTTTATATTTCTAAATTCGAAATAAAATCCCTATTCTAGATATGCAAACTAATAAGAAAAATTCTAAAACCAAATGAAATCCTAATCCAAACATCTTTTTTTATTTTTCTTAGTGATTTTCTAAAACAAGCACTAAATCTAACAAGCAAAATATTCAAACAGATAAAGGATTAAAATAAACGAAAAAATAACCCGTTGTCTCACGGGTCAAATTAACGATTATTTTTAACCCTAAACATCAGACAAGAAATCAAAATAATTAAAAATCTAATCCGAAATCTTACGGATCAAATTAATAACTATAATGATTTAGCAAATTAAATATCATCAAAATGCCCAAAAATTAGTATAATCAAAAAAATGATCCGACGTCTTACGGACCAAATTAATAATTACATAATTTTGGGCAATTCCTTAAAGATAATGCCTACAAGATTTTGCAAATATCGCACCCATTATCACAATTTAAATTCCTAGGCTAAAGAAAACTATCAAATAATATAACTAAAAACGTAACCTAACAAATAAAAAGAATAAAATAGACCAAAACGATAAAGAAAGTAAAAAGTAAAAGTAAAAGGAAAAGGAAAAGAGATAATTAAATAAACTACCTAATTCCCCTTTCTTTTTTCTTTTTTTTGTTTTTTCTTCTCCTGTTTTTTCTTCTTTTCAAGGCACGGCTCGCGGGTCTCCAAGGGGGAGCTGATCGTCGATTCGGTGAGGGGATCCGGCGAAGGTGGCAAATCAGAGGTCCGGCGAGGGAAAATTCAGGCAGCAGCAGGCGGCAGCCACGGACACGGGGCTGGCAAGTGGCCAAGGTGAGGTAGTGGCAGCGAGCGTCGGGGCAGAGGATTGCAGATCCGGCTCAGGTGGTCACTCGGAGGGCAGCAGGGTGTCCGATCAGCAGATCTCGGACGACTCAGGACCTGCTGGCGTCGAGCACGGGCAAAAACGAGCTGCTGCAGGGGTTGCGGCTTCGGGGGCAGCTCGGTGATGCGGGCGGATCTGGCTCGGGTAGAAGACTCCGGATCGTGGCACAGCAGAGCAGCAAGTCGTCGCGGCGTTGCTGGAGCGGTCGTCGAGTGCAGGGGAGCAGAGCAGGAGGCGGAATCGGGTCTGGCAGAAGCTCCGGATCGCGTTGGTGCAGGGATCAGGCGGTGGGTCGGAAAGGATCCGCTGGTCGTCGGAGCAACGCGCAGGGCGACGGTTGCGGGTCAGCGGACGCGGGTGCTTGCGGGCTCCGAGCGAAGGCTGGCGGAGATGCGGCGGTAGGGACCGGCGACTCGGGCGGCAGGTGGAGGCGTCGGCTCTCCGAAGAAGATGAACAGGACCTCCCCTGCTCTTTGCTTTTTCTTTCTTTCTTTTGCTTTTTCCCTTTCCTCTCTTCGTACTCTCTCACGTGTGTTTTTCTTTTTACTTTTTGATCTTCTGCAGGACCCTTGCAGAAGGAAAAAGAACCAAAACCCTTTTTTTTTAAAACTCTTCTACACGGCAAAGCTCCTTTTCCTTTTTGTGCTCTTTTCTCTTTTGATTCCCAAGAAAAACCAGCCTAAAAAAACAACCCCCCTCTACTCTTGTGCGCATTGGTCTTTTATAGGGAAAATTTTAGGATTTTAATTTTTTCGAATTCAACATCCGCAAATCTTTTTTCACAAAATTAATCCCTATTGATAATGATCCAAGATTTCGATAAGATTACTCTTTAATTCCAAATCCTAAAAAGCCAAATCGCATTCGTAATATTCATTTTTTTTCACTTGGCCTATCCCGAAAAATTTCAAATTTTTATTTTCTCACAAGATAATTTCTTATCATTTAAAAATAGGCTTGGCCAACTAATTTGAATTTATCCGCCATCGATTCAATAAAAAGCAAAAAAGCAAATAAAAAATAAATGCAACCTAAATCTATATGCTATGCAATTAATAAAATTAACCTCCTAATTTCCTATGCAATAAATAAACTAATTAAATTGCCAAAATTTAAGTGTCAACAAATATTATAGTATTTTTTTTCTAATTTTATATTATTATTTTTCTTTTCTTTGCTTTTCTTTACTTTCTTCTCCTCCAACTAGTTTTCGCTGCAGGACTGGCCAAAGGCAAGGCCAGCAAGACCTCACCGTATTTGGTGAGGGTCAAGCCTTGCCATCAATAGATTCGGCAAGGTCTTGCCTCACCTAACCACTAGCAATGGTCGAGCCCACAAGGTGTGAGATTGAGCCTTGCCCATCCATGGCTAGGCTCTCGCTGAACCTACCTCCAACTGATCGCCAATGGTGACCTCTTGGTGGATGAAGGAAGTGAAAAGTGAAAAAGGAAAGAGAAAAAAAAAATAAACATACATAAATTTTAAAAATTATTCACATTAGCATTGATGGTACCATATAAGACGACCAGCATTAATGTCAACATTGGCTAGACACTTTTGACCAGATAGACTGAATTAGCATAAATACAAAAGGTTTATGAGTTAATTAGCTGGAAAATTGAATTAACACAATTATAAAAAATATATGACTTTTTTGGTAATTTTAACTTAGTTGATGACATCACTGCAAGATGATGGCCAACCTCATTATCAAGCCATCACCTCTCCAACACGCCCCCAACACGTGTATGATTTTTCATGTTGCTAATATGGCATCTACTTGACGCCACATAAGAAATATTTCAGTGCTCACATCAACATTTCAATCGACCGAGTTTCTAGAAGGACAAATAGTGACCCTTTTCAAAAAGCGTGGGAGTTATCATTTTGAAGAAACAAAAAGTACACGGACTGAAGGTGAGATTGTGAGAAGTGTTCCTCCACCTTTTTCTTTATCATTCGACACTCTTATCAAGACACGTTTCTGAAAACGCTCGCAAACTATTCAAGGTAAGGCGAGAAAATATTAGTTGGATTTTACCCTCCACGTAGGTCAAATGTAAATGTAAGACCACTCAGGATTCGACACATGGCTCCACGTAGGTGACGGTGTTAGAAGTTCAAAATTTGCGCGCGCCGCTCCTGGGGCCCACCACTCTAACGCTCTCTCTCCTTTGCTCTCCTCTACGACCTGTCGACTCGTCCTCTCTCTCCTCTCTCTCTCTTCCCGTTCTCCGTTCCATTGCGGGGGAGAACAAAAAACGAACCTTGTGCTTCCATTTGCTCTTCCCCTCCTCTGCTCTCTCTCCCCGTTCTCGCTGACGCTCCTCCACACGACGCCAACGCCCCTCCACCTCCGCCTCCGCCTCCACAGGTTGCCCGCAACACCGACGCCCTTTCCACCTCCACCAACGCCGACGCCCTTTCCACCTCCGCCAACGCTGACGCCCTTTCCAGTGAACCGCGACGCTAACACCCCTCCGCCGGTTGCCTCCGACGCCGACGCCCCTCCACCTCCACCTCCGCCCCCAGGCCCCTCCCCTTCCTCTCCCCCGTCGCCAACTCCGTCGCGTCTCGCTGTTCCAAGTGAGCGCCGCTTCCAATTCCTTTCTCCGCTCGCTCGCTCACGACCGACCGGCCTGAAAGTGAATGTGCTTTCCCAGGAGATTCGAACTCTCTATCCAGTGAACGTACCTCAAGGTGTCAGCGGAGGTTTGTGCTGCTCGATGCGCAATGTTTGAAAGAGCAGCGGCGGCTTTAGGATCAGACTATATCGCGATATGCATTTTGTTTTTTGAAAATTTAGTGTGGACTTAAGAATGCTTGTGAAATTTGAATCCGTGACGGTAGCTGTAATGTATGATGGTTGGTTTCAATATTAGGCCTATGTTAGCATTGAGCAGTGACTGAAATCGTACATGAGCTTGTCTATTGTAGTTGCTGCCAAAATGTTCGTGTGAGATTGTGAGGAACCTATTTGTTGTTCATGCTTGCTTGATGTTTAAGGCATGTAATTGATGGTTTCGCTCAACGAGATGCTGATGAGAAGTGTCTGTAACTGAGTGTTAAGTCATCTGTCCCTTTGCCTTCGGTCTTTTATTTAGTGGTGATTAAACAATGATGAACTTGGAGAAGATGAAAGATGTTCAGGGAATCAGTCAGCTGTTTCTGATGTGCACATGCAGGTGCATGAGTAGAAGGATAAGGCACAATAGGGCATGCCGTGGATGTTAGGTGCCAAGGGACATGAATAGCAGCTACAAAAGGACTCATTAATCCAACAACTCACTACTCGCTTGAGCACTGATGGAGGCCCGAAGGCGGTGAATGGACAAGTCGAGCATAGGATTGCATTGCCGTAACGACTATTCCTTGCTTGGGTCAAAAATTTTATATTGCAATAAATGGGTCATAAACGAGTTAAATGGATCGATTTGGGTCGGACCATTTATGACCTAACCCAAACCCAACCCAACCCACCTGTTTAACGGGTCTACTTAAAAGGGCACCAATTTTAATTTGTGAGACAATTTTGGCCATCATAGATTTATTGTTAAAATGTGTGTACATGATGTCTAAGATGGCTCACGGATGCTGACATTGCTAACAAGAAGCGCCATGTTAACAGACATGCTTCCATGTATAATCAACATCTCATTTCTAAACACATATTACGGCTTCAAGTCAAATTAATAAGGGTTTATGCAAAATTGGGCTAGAGATTTGGTAAAAAAAAATCGAAGCATATTCACTAAATTTTCCCAAATTTCACCCTTTCAATGTGATTTTGTGAAGAACCGTCTCCCCCCCCCCAAAAAATTGTTTAACGCAACTCCAAATGATCTTCAATTCAGATTGGAAACAATTTATTATCATTACATGCGAGAGTTTGCTCACATGACAATCACATTTTATCTTTCTAGGGGCGAAATTCATTCCTCAGGTAAAAGTTGGAGTCCCTGCACGTAGCATTTGTAAGTTTCAAAAAATGTTCATCCCAAGTACCATGCCACATCTTATTATTGGCATTTGGGATAAACGTTTTTAAAATATATGAAATTCAAGTGATCGATTAAGGGCCATAGCACTCAAATGAACATTACTTTTTATTTTATTTTTTTAAGTCATGGTAGTCAAGTAATAAAAAAATAGTTAAGATATTCATACGAAAATTAGAATTAAAATTATTCAGCGATTGAAAGCTATTGTTCTTTTAATGAAAATCCCAAACACTTGAAGAGGTAAAAAAAGAGAGGGCAGCAGAAGATCTATCTCACAAGCCTTTCACTACTGTCAAACTACAGTTGACGATGCACCCAGCATATATTACACACACACACTGACCACTAAACCGAGAGCCAAAAATGACAGCTCATATCATTTGGAACGGGCCAACTTTTTGTCCTTGAGCAACTCAACCACGCGCCTCATGGTGGGCCTGCTGATCGGCAACGCAGAAGTGCAAGAGAGAGCTATGTTCAAGACCTTCTCAATCTCTTCATAGTCGCTCGAGGACGGGCTCAACCTCGGATCCACGAGCTGTGCCAGATCGCCAAAGCACCACCCGGGCTCGCCATCACGATTCCCATCCCCTTCCGCCTCGGGAGCTGACAGCGCGACCTCGATGACCCACTTCACGATGTGCTTGTTCTCACCGAATGAAGGGTGGTTCGGCCTTTTTCCGGTGATCAACTCTAGAAGCAACACGCCAAAGCTGTAGACGTCGCTCTTCTCGTTCACTTTCAAAGTGTACCCATACTCTGTGAAAACCAAGAAAAATAATAATAATCAATTTAAGAGCCACCATTAAACTACTCTTGCAAGTCAAATAAGTTGGAGAACATTATTGCTGTATACAGAATTCAGAAAAGAGCAGCACTTGCCAATTTTTAAATGACTAAAAAATACCAAATCCATTTAGGAACTCTCTGTCCAAATTGGGTTGACTTTAGTCAAAGATGAGTGAAGGCATGGGCTAAGAAGGCCAAAACATACAACTCACAAGCATTTTCCCATGGACCCCACATCGGATGGGCGTACTAGTCTTCTAGTTTAGTGGAAGTGAACACTAGCAACCAAAGAGAGACCACATAATCAAACAGACAATAATGAAAACGAAAGCATTGGGATAGGCACTACGCACCTGGCGCGATGTAGCCACAGGATCCGGCCACCTTCGACATCTCCCCGGTTGCCCCCGCCGCCTCCTGTTGCAACATCTTCGCCAACCCGAAGTCGGCGACCCGCGGCATGAAGTCCTCGTCCAATAGGATGTTGTTGCTCTTCACGTCCCGGTGCACGATGGCGGGCACGCAGTCGTGGTGCAGGTAGGCCAGGCCCTTAGCCGCGCCCACTGCTATGGCGAACCGCTGGGGCCAGTCGAGGAATTCTCCGCTCTTGGGCCCGTGCAGCACGTCGCCCAGGCTCCCGTTCTCCATGTACTCGTAGACTAAAAGGCTGCTCTCCTCGGCCGAGCACGTGAACAGCAACTTTACTATATTGCCGTGGCGGACGTGACCCAGGGTCTCCACCTCCGATTTGAACATGGACTCGATGTCCGGGGCCTGGGTCTTCGCCCAGAGCCTCTTCACCGCCACCATCTGCCCCGACTTGAGCCTAATCCGGTAGACCTCGCCCGACCCTCCGGACCCGATCTTGTTCTCCTCTATTAACTGATCCACGATCTCATTGCTAAACTTGACCCGCTGGAACGTGGTTATTTTCCACAACCGTCTCGATTTGCCTCCGAACCAGTGCAGCTTCGTCCTGAGGAACCAAACCAGGGACGCCAAAAGGAGCACAACGCATACGGCTAGAGCTATGAGCACGCAGAAAGCGACGGGCCAGGCTCTTGTGCACTTCGGAAACGGCTTCAGATCCGAGCTGCAGAGTTTCGGGTTGCCCATTAAGCCCGAAACATAGAGCTCGCGATCGAAGCCCGGCGGTATCTTGCCGTAGAGCTTATTGTCGGATATGTTGAACTTATTAAGCGTCAGTTTGGTCAGCTCCGTTGGGATCTCGCCGGAAAGCGAGTTCCCTGAGAGGTCCAAGTACGTCAGCACCGGCAAGTCGCCTAATTGAGCCGGTATGCTCCCAGTGAGCCGGTTGTTCGAAAGGTTCAACTCCACCAAATAGGCCCATGGCCCTACTGAACTCGGAATCGGGCCGGTGAGCAAATTGCCTTGCATCTTGAGATTATGCAAACTGCCCAAATTGGTGATGCACGTCGGGAGTCCACCGCCAAACCGGTTGTTGCTCACATCGACGTCGGTGAGGTGTGAGAGCTGGCAAATCTCCGCCGGAATATCACCAGAGAAGTTGTTGCCGGCGATCAGAAGTGACGTCACGCCCTTGGGCCCCGACATCGACCGCGAAATCGCCCCTTCAAACTTATTGTAGCTCATGTCAAGGTACGAGACACCCTGGAGGCCCCAAAACCCGGCCGGCACCTCGCCGGAGAGTCCGTTGTTGCTGATTCGGACGTATCCGAGAGAATCACAGCTCGCTAGCGAAGTCGGCAGGCTTCCTGTGAAGCGATTGTTGAAGGCGATAACTCTCTGGAGCTTGCCTCTGGAACAGAGATTCTCAGGCAACTCGCCGGTGAAAGAGTTGGTCGAGACGTCGAACTCCACCAAGTCGGAATTCTTGCCCAAATCGGCTGGTAATTTCCCGGTGAAAGAGTTGTTGAAGAGCTTCAGCTGCTGCAATTTTGGGTTCGACGCCAGAACCGCGGGAATCTCGCCGTTGAATAAGTTGTCATTTAGGTTCAGGGACGTGAACGGATATGCAGCGATCTTCTCCGGCAGGACACCGGTGAGATCGTTCTGAGAGACGTCCAATTGCAGGAGACTGCTCAAATTGCCGATCCCCTCTGGCAACTCGCCGGATAAGTTGTTGTCGTACAGTTCAATTTGCTCGACGCTTCGCAACCCGGCGATGGCATCAGGAATTTTCCCTGACAGCATATTGCGGGACAAATCGAAGTTCTTCAGAGAAGTGAGCTTCCCGATTGAGCTCGGGATTTCTCCGACGAGATTCGATCCCGCAGCCCAGAGACTCTCGAGCCTGGACAGGTTTCCGATCTCCGGAGGCAGAGGGCCCTGCGCGTACGGGTTGTAACCGATATTGAGCTGAGTCAACTGGCTAAGATTACCTAAGAAAGAAGGTATCGAGCCGTTGAGCAAGTTCGAGTACAGCGAGAGGACACTCAGCGCCGGCAACCGGCCGAAGCTAGCCGGAAACTCGCCGGTGAATTCGTTGTACGATAGGTCGAGGAACCGGAGGTCGGCGAACCCGGGCGAGAGGTCCGGCAGCTGGCCGACGAAGTAGTTGCTGGAGATGTTGAGCCACCGGAGATGCGAGCAGAGCGAGAGCGACGGCCCCGCGACGGTGCCGTTGAAGGAGTTGTCGCCGAGCGAGAGGTTCCGGAGGGTCCGGATCCGGCAGAAGTCGTACGGGAACCTGCCGGAGACGTTCAGTCCCGAGAGGTCGATCGCGACGACAGAGTGGTTCCGGGTCTCGCACGTGATCCCGGTCCAGTTGCAGGGACTGCGGTCGGCGTTGGGGGCCCAGTCGTCGAGCTTGCCGTCCGGGTCCTCGAGCTGGGCGGCCTTGACGCGGAGCAAGATCTCGTAGTCGCCGGCGGCGGCGAGGGCCAGAGGCAACAACAAGAAGCAGCAGCAGCAGCACAGCAGGGACCAAGAACGGAGCACGAGCCTCAGGGCAGCCGTGAGCTCGCCGCGACGGCGATGGGCGGTCGCCATTTCTTTCCCAGGAAACCGCGGACGGGGAGGTCTAAGTTGCGGTCTAGTGCTCACGCACGACCGTCACATGCATGGCGCGACGGCGGCGGTGGCGGAGCGACTGCGGCTTGAAGGAGGAGGTGGTGGCGTTCACATGGAAAGATCTACGCGCATGAGAGATGATAATGTGCGTGGAAAGAGAGGGGGAAAGAGAGGAGATCTTCGTTGCCTAGCGAGAGCAATAATGGTGGGCGGCCATGATTGCAGGGGCTCGGGGGGAAATTTGGATGGATTAGATTCTTCTCTTTTTTTAACTTTGGGGGGTGGGAAGGAACTAGGAAGTGACGAAGTGTCCTGCGGAGGATTGAGGATTTTTATAAAGCCACCCCCACCTTGATTTAAAGAACATCGTCTCGGAAAGCGATGCTAGTGGTCGAATTAACTCTAGTTTAACAAATTTGGTCTCCGGTTGTCAGGGGAAAAGAAAGGGAATAATACCAACAAAATTTCAAATGGATACATTTATAATAAATTTTATCCTAGATTAACCTTAAGCTAGTATATCTATGATAAAATTACGCTCCGTAAATTCCCGTTAAATTTTATCATCAAATTGCTAAGTTAGGTGACACATAGCAATTAACAGGTGCAGCAATTTAAGGTTTCACCTTTAATTTGACTAGTTTGTCATTTTTCGTGATATCAATCTAACTTAGTGGAAATTTTGATAGTCAAAAAATTAGTTTTTGATAAATTTATCATAGGTGAACCAGTTTTGGAAGTTTTTTGAAAAAAAATCATATTATAGTATATTTGTCATAAATATACTAGTTTCGAGTTTTTGGTTATATTAACCCAAAAAATAATGAAGTGTTTCGATTCATTTATTTCATAAAAAATAAATGGTTGAAAAATAATTTTCTAAAATGAATAATATTTTCATTATTACTCATTTTTTATAAGTGATACAAATTATCATATTTAAGAAAACATTTTCAAAAATTAATCATTTATCATGAAACAAACGAAGCCCTTATATTATAATATTTTCTTTTGTGACATTCGTGTCTAATCCATATTGGCTCAATCTTGGGTCACCATCGGTGGGACTTTTTTATTAAGTACTTTGGTCTTATCTATTGCCAGAACACTTCATATTCTCAAAAATATATAAAAATCGACGAATAGATCTATGTGTGTATTTTATAAAAAAATTTCACACCCTTGAAATAAATGAAAGTTAATTTCCAAAAGCATATTCAATCTCTACTTCTAGAAAATTATGTTGTGATTCAGCTTGATTGCCCTTAAAAATGGTAAAATTGAGTTGGAAAAAGTGAAGTTCATACATAATATGTCACTAAAGGAAGTGTGTGACTTTTTGTTGTACCGAAATTAGAACCGCCATTGTGAGTTAATCGAACTGGATTTTCGATGTATCAATTCGGATTACCTATGATTGCTCGTCAATGGGATGACAGTTTAAGAATTTGATACTGATATGGTGAGCTGAACTACAATTACATAAAAGCTGTTTTTTTTTTTGCTTTCAAATCTTTGCAAAAGTTAAATAAAATTATTCTAAGTCCCGGAACATCTACCGTCAAAATTTAAAATAATAATAATAATAAAATCATGAGAGAATTTTAAGAGAATTTACATGTCAATATTTATATGTAACGAAAACTTCATATGTTTTTTAATAAAGAAGGTCAAAAGTGCATGGCATCGCATAATTAAATTCAATAAAAAGTAAAAAGTGAAAGTCAATTCAGACGCGTTCAAATGCATTTAGATGGTCATTGCAACTCACATAGACATCATTATTTTTGTAATGAAGAATAATGTTAGGGTACATTTGTACTAAATTTGAAGGTTGAAAGCTAAGTGGAAAAAAAAAGTGAAAAAGCATTGCCCCTCACGGGTTGGAAACTTGTGGTTAATTTAAATTATCCCTTGATTACATTTACATGTCATGTTATTAGAGTCAAACAGTTTTCAAATACGAGCTCGAATTGATTAAATATGTAACTCTTCATGCATGGCTCCTCTACAACTATATTTTAATTTTCTATTAGTCGTTGAGATTAAAACTCTGGTTAGTATAAATCTACGTCAAGGAAACATCAAATTAAGATGATCCTCACCCACCATCTTCAATCTAATCTTGCACATTTTAATCTATATTCAAAAAGGAAAAAAAAATCATGTAGTTATCTTTTCTAGCCAGATTACATATTTTGTATAAAGTATTGCTAGGATTTGGCGCACATTCATAAAGAAATAGAGAGGAAAAAGCAAGTAAGAGAATTGAAGACATAAAATTTTATCCTAGTTCACTTTTAAATTAGGGTTATGTCTAGTAGAGTATTCCACTATAATTAATACCTCACATCTCTACGTTACATCCATTAATTACAAAACCAGAGAAAGAGAGAGTATTTATACTCAGTAGCTATTCATGAGCACAATGCCGAACTACTAATAAATAATGGGCTCAATTATGAACACTCTTTGGCAGCTCGGGAGTGTTGCCCCCGCGACCCCTACCAAGGCCCCTCAAACCCTCACCCACTCACAAAGGTACAAAATCCCTATGCCATTCTATCAATATGAGTATGAATCAATCCCCGACAAGTGGCATTATACATATACCGAAACTAACGCACAAAACTAATATATTAAGAAGTACTTCTAGAGAATACGAGCTGAGAATTCCGATTGGATAACACAGACAATGTCATATTACTTTCTTTATCGATTTTGATAAATTGTTCTTAATTTATTTGTCGTGATTTTTCAATATAGGTCTTATTTAATCATGAAATCCATAGTAGGAAATAAATTAGCTATTTTATTCCTTAAATAAGTGGTTTGATAAGTATTTTGTCTTATTCAGTAATAAAAAAAATTACTAATTAGAAGTGGAAATTCTTTAGGTGGCCGATATGATTGATGACTCTTGATTTTTGCTTCCACAAGCAGCAATCTGCTGGCGCCCACCTTTACAGGAGTTGATAATCTTTTGACGCTTCCGAGGACAACTAGTTATGCGAAAATGACCCAAAGAAGGGAAAGGACAGGTTCCTTCTCTAGAGGGCATGAATATCTATAGATTTTGCTTTTTTGGCTCGGTAAGCTGGACAGACTCAACGAAACCTTGCTGGCCAAGTTACAGCCAAAAGCGAAGAATAACTTCTTAAAGGCATTCCAGACCTTCATACATAGAATCAGTGAGGGTCGATTCGGTTTTAGTCATTTTGATAAGATGTTCCACCATCTACAGAATGCGCACGAGGCAAATCATTCTCTTCTTGATGAATAAAGTTCATTATCACTCGGATGAAGCTTCACTTAACAGGAAAGTATGCAAAGAATAATGAAGCTTCTACTATCCTTGTCTCCAACTACAAGGAGGGGTCCATTTAACCCTTCTATCCGAATAAAAGGATTCATATAGTTTATTGTTGTAACATATTCATCGTTACATTTCTAATACTACTTGTCCTTTTTATTTGGACCAACAATCGCTACAACAGATCAACAAGTTGGATCTGAGTCCTAATGCCCTCCTACGAAACCTTTTGGTGGGACTTTGGAAAGTGATGCGTTCATCAGCTTAAACATGAATTAATTTTGCGTGTGTTGATACTTCATTAATAAATATGACCTATCCTCGGAAGATGTAACTCAAATACGTAGTAATAATCATGTGAATATGCTGCTTGCTCGAGTAAAGTTATGAAATATTTGAACTTTGGGGCAAAACCCTAATATATATATTTATACTTGTTGAAATGAAACATTGAATTTATTTCAATATTATTAGTCTCTAATCTAAGGTTGTTGGCCTCAAGGGTAAGGACAACTTGTAAGAATTTTATGTGAGCTACATTAATCAATATTGTAATTTATCATTTTACGGAGTTGATCTAATAAAGTAAGGTATAGGGTTTCTTAATTAGTCTAATATGAAACTAGTTAGTGTGAGTGAAGTTGAGGCCGGCCCTTGATAAGAGAGCCTATGGTTTAAAATTTTATAAATAGTGCTCAAGTTTCTCATATAACCCTGACACACAAATATCTTCACATGATGAGCATTTACTAGATGCTAGACCCGTCAAACGGGTGGGTCGGGTCGGATCATAAATGGTCCGACCCAAATCGACCCATTTAACCCGTTTATGATCCATTTATTGCAGTGCAAAAATTTTACCCATACCTGACCTGTACCCGACCCATTTAACAAAACCTAAAAAAGCTTACATATATATTCAAAAAATGGTGTTGCTAAAAAATGGTTTTATTCAACACAAATTTAATGGACAATTTTTATAATTTTTTATAATTTTTAAAGTAATTATTTTAAAAAATTGAATTTTAATTATTTTTATTTTTTATTTTTTATTTTAAGAATAAAATATTTATCTTTCTTTTTCTTTTTCTCTTTTCTTTTTTCTTTTCCTTATTCTTCTTCTTTGGCCGGTCGCCGACCACGACGACAGCCAGCGACCAGCCACAAGTGAGCCTCGAGCTCGCCCGGTGAGCTCAAGGCTCGCTAGATCGGCGAGGATCGAACCTCGCCGGACATCGGCGAGGCCTCCGCCTCACTAGATCCGACGAGCTCGAGCTCACCCCTCGTCGGATTTGGTGAGGCTTGAGCCTCACTAGACGTCGGCAATGCCTCCACCTTGCCAAATCCGAGCTCGCCCGACACCGGCGAGCTCAAGGCTCACCTGATCAGTAAGCTCGAGCCTTGCCCAACACCGGCAAGCTCGAGGCTCGCCAGATCGGCAAGCTCGAGCCTCGCCCGACGCCAGCAAGTTTGAGTCTCACCAGATCGGTGAGGCTCGGGCCTTATCGAACATCGGCGAGGCTCGAGCCTCGCTCGATGTCAACAAGCTTGAGGCTTGCCTAGCTGGTCGCTAGCCACCAGAAGAAAGAAGAAGAAAGAAAAAAAAATAAAAGGAAAGAAAAAATAAAAGAAAATTAAAAATAAATAATTATAATTTCGATTTTTATAATATATATATATATATATATATATTTGTAAAGTTAAAGAGGGAAGAGGGAGATTGTGTGATTTTGGTTGAAAATGGGTTTTAAATTCAACCCATTTAAAACCCACTTAAGACCCACCTACCTTAAGTCTTTAATTATTAAACCCATTTGACTAGTTTTTCAAAAAATAAGTGACCCATATATGACCCATTTATGATTTAAATGGGTCATATATGGGTCTAAGACCCATTTTGCTACCTCTACAGGACACTAAAGGTGAGGAGCAGTCTCATTGAACGAATGACACATAGGGTAATAAAGAAGAAGTTCTTGAGTTTGGATCATCGTTATTAAGTATAAAAAACAATGGATTCCAAATCATTTGCACAAATCTATTAAGTTGATTATATATGTATTTTTCATTCTAACTTTGGAAATCTTAGGGTGCGCTTTCGCGGTTTACACAACTGCCCATGCTTGGATCCCTAGAGGCCATGCCCAATAACCCGACTATCATGCCCAAGTCACTAGCATATAAGTCTGAGTCCACAAAGATTGAATATGAGATTTCAATGTTTTGCTCAAGTCCCTAGTGGCCATGGTCAGGTTACTGACTCCTTTGCCAAAGTCATCATCCCCTTAGAGCCATGACTATGAAGGCTAGACTCGGTTCCTCGATAGTGTCTGTGCCTGGATTCCCTAGAGCCATACATGGACTCAGCTCATATGTCCAAGAAACTAGGGTCCAAGCCCAAGTCCATAGAGGTTGAGCTCAAGTCCCTATGGTTTTGCGTGAGACCCTAGTGCCCATGCCTGACTCTCTAACAGCCATGTCGAGAGCTCGATAGTTCTATCTGAGTCCCCAATGGCTATGATTGGAACCTTAGTTTTTGTTCATAAGTCCCCAAAGACCATGCTTAGGAACCGACTCTTGCGCTCAAGTGAAGGCTCGGGTCTCTCAAGGCTAGACTAGGACCGGGTGCCCATGCCTCGATCCATGGGGGCATGCCTGTAGACCCAACTCCCACATCCAAGTCATTAATATCTAGCCCCATTTTCATTGCAACCAAGCCTACATCCACAAAGGTTGGGCCTAGGTCCCTTGAGGACTGGTCTAAGACCGATGCTTGTATTCTGGTCCTTGAGGTAGTGCCTAGGTACCTAGTTGTTGCACCCAAATTATCGGTGTTCAGGCCTAAGTCCCCAATGCCTATGCTAGAGTTTCCAACGATTGGACTTAAGAAACCCCAACTCCTGCAACTAGTACTTGGTGGTTGGGTAATCTGAATATCATACGACTATTATATGTCTCTTTAGGAAAATGAAATTAAGTTTTCCCTTTTGAACAACAAAAAATAATTTCTAATTCACTTTCATAATATTGTATTTTTCCTAAAAATACTATTTGAAAGACATTATCAGAAAATGTCAAATTTTCTCAAATTAAAGTGAGCCTAAGTTTATATGTGGGTGGCAAATAGTTGTCATGAATGACTGCCATCTCATTATGTAGTTGACTTGGACATGTAATAGGCCTGATCTGTCACTGGATATATTTGAATGGAAGCTTCATTGTAGCAAAAAGTTGTGGCGAGAATATGAAGGGGATCCAAAAAAATTTCTAAGACGTAGAACTTGTATGGCGTTTTCCCATTAAACGCATAGCTTTGAAGATGAGCAAGGGGTCGTATCACCATGAGTTCCTATTAGGGGTGTGCATGGTCCGGGTGGGCGGTTCCTGACCTAGAACCAGGAACCGCCCACTAAGAACCAGTTCTGAAAAATTTGAACCGAAAACCGTCCGCTAGTTGCATGGATCTACCCGGGAACTGGACCACCAGTTCCCAGGTGGATCCATAGAACCAATCCAACCTCTGCGCCTTCCCCTTTTCGCCCTCCCCACATCTACTTATTATAGCTCTCCCGACCATGGTAGCTTTATTCTCCTCAAGTACTAGCGCCGTGACGGCGGCGGTCGCGACCCTCGTGCCACTTCCGTCCCAACCACCACCACCGTCTTTGCCACCACCTCCGCCATCTCCCACTCCTCCCTCAACACTGACAATGAGGAGGACAATGGGGACAATGAGCAATTCTTAGACTTGGAGTTCGCCCTTGTCCCTAAAAATGAGGACGATGGAGGGAGGCCTGAGGAGGGGGAGGATGAGCCCAACAACGAAGAGAACGATAGTAACAGTGAATGCAAAGGTGGCGACGAGGATGGTGACGACGTGGAGAGAGAGTTCAAGTTCGAGTGGGGAAAAGAGAATCAACTCACTATTTTGCTGAGTTCAGACTAGGACTCGAAGGGAGATGAGTAGATCCAGAGGTGAATCGGAGAGCAAGAGGGAGCTTAGGGAGATTTTGAACTAAGAGAGACAAGATGGAGTAGGAGAGTAGTAAATTGAGACAAGATGGTGATTGGAGTCCTAAATTTTAGATTTGCTAATTTTGAATTTTTTTAATATTAAAAATGAATATATTATTAGAATATAATCGGTCTAGTCCAAGTGGGCGGGTGGGCGGATCCGCCCATGGAACCGAGAACCGGACCGGTACCCACCGGTTCCCATAAATTGGAACCAGAAATCGGACCGGTTCCCTTAAGAACCACCGGTTCTAGGCGGTTCCGGTCCGGTTCTGGGCAATCTGGGCGAGTCACGGTTCTTTTGCACACCCCTAGTTCCTATACAGATCCATAATTAAAAAAAACGTTTATGTACATTTTTAAAAAGGATCGTATAGTTTTTAAAAGAGTTAATACCATAAAAAACTTCAAATTGGTATATATATGACCAATTTATCATAAACTAATATTTTGACCATAAAAACCTCAAATTGATATACATGTGACAAATTTACCCTCTGTTAGTTTTTATTAAGTTTTACCGTCAAAAAACTGAGTTGAATGACACGTGACGGTTGATAGGTATACCGATTTTGGATTTTACCCTCCGTTTGTCACATGTGCGATAGTTTGTAATTGTTCATGATATTAATTCAATTTGACAGAAATTAACAGAGGTTAAATTTTTCATGAATGTACCAATTTATGGTTTTTAGTGGTCAAAAAATTAGTTTAGAATAAATTTGTCTTGCGTATACCAAATTGGAGTTTTTAGTGATCAAAAAATTAGTTCGAGATAAATTTATCACGTGTCTATCAATTAAAAGGTTTTTGTGGTATCAATCCATTTTAAAAAGAGTATCATCACCCTTTTGAACAAATCTGGCGGCAGGTGCTAACTAAGACTTAACAAAATTAAAAAAAATTCCTAGAGAAAAAGCATTAGCTATGAACTACTCACACATATGTATCCTTTAACCTCAAGGCAATGAATCGGCGAAGTGTTCAGATCTAGAAATGGTCTAGGGACTGTGGCATCTAATTTCTTAGGCGAGAATAACCATACTATGATGGTTGTGTGAGATTTTGTAAGACTACTGTCAACTCTTCTAAAAGTTTATGCTATTAGATAAAAGCATAATATAATATTTAAGTATTCTATCATTCCAACTCATACTTAATCTGGTTTTTTTTTCTTCTTTTTTTTCTCTTCTTTTTTTTTTCTTTTCTGCATACTATCAAACGTGTATATATTTAATTGGGGAGACAAATGGTATCTAAAAAAATTGAACTTGGGACCTTCTACTCTTATACCATGTGAGATTCTGTGGGATTGTTGTCAACAATTCTGAAAGCTTAAATTTGTAAATGAAAGCATAATTTAATATTTAAGTATTTTATCATATTGTTGATGCCTAGCAAGCCTCAAACAATACGACATTTAAATGGTACCATGATAGTTGTGTCCCTCAGAAGCCTCATGTAATAGCAACCCCCACGTGATAGTAACCAAGGTGGTCACTAAACTATGAGGAAAATTACCAAAAAAGATCTAAACCTATTACAATTGTGCTAATTCAATTCCAAATATTTTTTTGGCCAATTGAATCTTAAACATTCTGTATTTGTGACAATTCAAGCTATCCAGTCATTTTGGTTTGCCACTCGGCGTTGACATAGATGTTAGCCGTCCTAAGTGATGCAACCAGTGTTGACATGAACAATTTTAAATAATGTTATAATAAATTTTCAAATTTATTTATTTATTCTTTTCTTTTTTTTCTTTTCTTTACTTTCTTCTTCCTCTAGCCAATCATCAACTCGCGACCAGATAGAGGCAGGGTCGGCAAGACCTTTATAAATTTGGCGAGGTTCAAGCCTCAACCTCACTTGATCCGACAAGGTCTTGCCTCGCCTAACCACTGGAAATAATTGAGCTTGTAGGGTGAGAGGTTGAGCCTTGCCCATCCATGGCTAGACTCTCGCTAACCCTGCCTCTGGCTAATCGCTAGTAGCAACATATTGGAGGATGAAGGAAGTTAAGAATAAAAAACAAAGAGAAAAAAAAATTAAGATAAACATACATAAATTTAACAAATTTTAAAATATTATTAAAAATTATCCACGACAGCGTCGATGGCATCATGTAAGACAATCAACACTCATGTCAACATTGGTAGGTCATTTTTGCCCGGATGAACTGAATTGGCACAAATACAAAAGGTTTAGAACTCAATTAGCTAAAGAAAAAGGTCAAAGATTGAATTGCTACAATTACAATAGGCATATGAGTTTTTTGGTAATTTTTACTTAGTTTATGGCATCTTGTGAGATGATGACCAGCCTCATTATTAGGCCCTCGCACTCCCTATTGAAAGGGTAGTTTAATATTTAAGTTTCCTATCAAATTGTTGATACCTACTGAGCCTCAAGCAATAACAACATTCAAATGATACCATGATGGTTGTGTCCCTCGAAAGCCTCATGTAATAGCAACCCCCACATGATAGTCACTAAGGTGGTCACTTACCTTAATTTATGGGAAAAATTATCAAAAAAGTCCTAAATCTATTACAATTGTATCAATTCAATTCCATTTTTTTTTTTTTTTGCCAATTAAGTTATAAACCAATTTAGTCCATTTGGTCAATTCTGACCAGCCAATCAACATTGACATGGACATTGTCTGTCCTATGTGATACCATTGCTGTTGATATAAACAATTTTAAATAGTATTATAGTATTTTTTTCATTTTTTCTTTTTATTTTTCTTTTCTTTGCTTTTCTTTACTTTCTTCTCCTCCAGCTAGTCGTCGACTCGCAACTAATCAGAGGCAAGGCTAGCAAGACCTCAACGTATTTGGCAAGGGTCAAGCCTTGCCATCAGTAGATTCGGCAAGGTCTTGCCTCACCTAGCCATTGACAATGGTCGAGCCCGCAGGGTGTGAGGTTAAGCCTTGCCCATCCATGGCCAGGCTCTCGCCGAACCTGCCTCCAACTAATCGCCAATAGTGACCTGTTGGAGGATGAAGGAAGTGAAAAGTAAAAATAAAAAATAAAAGAGAAAAAAAATTAAAATAAACATACATAAATTTTTAAAATTATTTAAAAATTATTCATGTTAGCGTCGATGATATCATGTAAGACGGCCAACATTCATTTCAACATTGGCTGGTCACTTTTGACTAAATGGACTGAATTAGCACAAATACAAAAGCTTTAGGAGTTAATTAGTTAAAGAAAAAGGTCGAAGATTGAATTAATACAATTACAATAAGTATATGACTTTTTTGGTAATTCTAACTTAGTTTATGGCACCACTGCAAGATGATGGCAGACCTCATTATCAAGTCCTCACCCTCTCCAACACCCCCCTCCCCCACGTGTATGATTTTTAATGTTGCGAATATGGCATCTACTTGACGCCATATAAGAAATATTTCAGTGCTCACATCAACATTTCAATCGACCGAGTTTCTAGAAGGACAAATAGTGACCCTTTTCAAAAAGCATGGGAGTAATCATTTTGAAGAAACAAAAAGTACACGGACTGAAGGTGAGATTGTGAGAAGTTTTGCTCCACCTTTTTCTTTATCATTCAACACTCTTATCAAGACACGTTTATGAAAACGCTCGCAAACTATTCAACGTAAGGCGGGCTAGAGGCCAAAAAGATCACACGCATGGCGAAGCTATTTCGTCTCGTTCGACGAAACCCTCGTGAACTGTGTCCTAATAATGGCGGATCACCGGCCGCCGCTGACGAATGACTAGTTCCCACTTGGCTTGTGATCAGAAAGCTCGACAGGCTCCGACGGTTGAAAGCTTCAATGGGGGTTAGAGTTACGACACACACAGCTCGAGGAGAGACGAAGAAAACGTGAAATTCAATAGAAAACACTGAATCCATCGGAAGGGGGGGAAGCTGCTGCGCAACGAAACATGGCACGATCGGGGTGGCTGCGTAGGCGTGAAGCTGAAGTTGCTGGTTTTGAGTAAGAAACTGTCGAAGATTGTGCTCCCCAAGAGACCCTTCATTATTCCGCTTAACTTTAAAAACATTAAAAAAGATAACCCTTCATGTGTTTTTTTTTTTTTTTTTATGACCAAGGATCCGCCTAACCCCTTACAGGATCACACCGCCCAACTATGCCCGGTGACAGATAACCCTTCATGTGTTATCGCACGCATTTATACAATCCGCAAGGGGAAAAAAATTAGTGCCCCAAAGTCAAATTAATTACTTCTAGCATCATTCGTTTGTCTAGCAAGTATAAGTTGGCTTAATTTTGAATCAATTTGAATTCTGAAACGAACAATGCTTGGGATACGAATTTATAGACTATAATCAGTCGATTCAATATACAAAGAAGAGGAAAGCATTTATTTAAAATAATCATTTCTGAAATTGAGTCTGTCTAGTAATAGCTCGTTTTTGCTCCTCCACATGGGCAAAACTTTTCATTCCAATTTATGAACGAGTAGCTTGGGATGACAAATTAAGTATTCAAATAGAAGAAGTTTGTATGGTTCAAAGTGGTGTCTTCATTGCGTTATATGTAATGAGTGCATTGAAAATGAGAATGATTCGTTATTATATATGAGTTAAAAGGCTATTATATTTTCTTCAAAGAGGGAAAAGCTAGGATTTATATCCTATTTTTTCCCTAAATAGGAGGAAATCAACTCTCACATAGGCCTGTGATAATTCATAAAGCCTTTGGAGATGTGCTAACTGCCATATTTTTTTTTTATTGAACTTATTTTGTTTTTCGTCAATATGATTGCGATTCTTTCAATTTGAGTGTCCATTTGACTTCTTTAAAAGATCGCCATGTTATCTTTTGAGGATCTAATGATTCTTGAGATTATTATTCAAATGTTTATGATGAGAAATTGAGGATAACACGAATATTGACTTCCTTACAAGAAAAACGTTTACCTTTTTATCATGACAGCTTTTGAACTTTCCATTTTGTCTAAAAAAAAGTATCCCAAATTGGTGTTATTCGACCTAGCATCATAGGGGAATATGTGATCCATAATGATACTTTCAATTATTGTTCTAAAAAGACTATATTTAAATGGAGTGATTTCGAAATGATAGACAAAAATTGTTAGGGAAGAAATTAAGAAGAGAAAACAACCGATTAAATCATCAATTATGTGATGACCCAAATCAATTGTGTTTGGCAAGACTAATTAAGAGAGAAGAGTAACGGCAGTAAATCAATTTCACAGTCAAATCATCCTACTTTTGGAGGGATTTATAATTCAGCAAAAATTAATAGAAACAATCCAGAGGGAAAAACCAAATCCTTTCTCCTCATCCACTACAAAAAGACACAGTTTATCCGTAAACCCTCTCTGAATCACTCCAAACAAAACACAAACACAATATTAATCATGGGGTCCTTTGGCAATACTTTGGCCAAACTACAACGGCAAAAGTAGGGGTGAGCACGGGTCTTAATTTGAAAAGAAATATCCAATCTAGTTCCGAATTTTGGGTGCTTAACCCACCCACCCACCTAGGAACCAGCAGTTTAGAACATATTTTAAAGGGAAAAAGCCACAAAAAACCCCAAACTTTGCCCAAAGTGACAAATTTACCCCAAACTTTTTTTTGTGACATGAAAAACCCCAAACTTTGCAAACTGTGATACATTTACCCCATTAAAGGCATTTTCGTCTTATTTTTTCTATTTTTTATTTTTCTTTTATTTTTTAATTTTTTTTTTGTTCTCCCTTCCCTCCACCGGCCATGGCGGAGCCCTCGCCGGACGCC
Source organism: Eucalyptus pauciflora (assembly GCA_007663325.1). Classification (NCBI taxonomy): domain Eukaryota; kingdom Viridiplantae; phylum Streptophyta; class Magnoliopsida; order Myrtales; family Myrtaceae; genus Eucalyptus; species Eucalyptus pauciflora. The sequence goes on from VMYD01000012.1 coordinate 5,889,549, forward strand.
GGCGGAGGGAAGAAAAAACAAAGAAAAAAATAAAATAAAAAATAAGTAAAAAAAATAAAAAGACCAAAATGCCCCTATGATTTGGGGTAAATGTGTCACACAAATGAAAGTTCAGGGTTTTTTGTGTCACAAATAAAAGTTTGGGGTAAATGTGTCACGATTAGCAAACTTCAGCGTTTTTCATGTCACAAAAAAAAAGTTTGGGATAAATTTGTCACTTTTGGCAAAGTTTGGGGTTTTTGGTGGCTTTTTCCCTATTTTAAAAACCCAAACTCCAAGTTTATTTTCTCATATCTCTCTCTCTCTCTCTCTCTCCACCCACCCCAGCGGTACTTGAGTTTGTCAACTTAGATCTGAGCTCTGAAAACTGGTGAATATATTGTCCGGAATGCTGAAGTTTCAATTCAGAAAATTCCTTGTACTCTAGATGTTTGATGAAATGCCTCTATGGTATAACTATTTCATTCAAGCGTTTTTGTGTATGCATTTTCTGAACGGTGGTTCAGTGTTTGTTAATACTTTGTTCCTTCAGAAATGAAACAGAAAAAGAAGTTTTAGGCCGGTTCCAAGATCAACGGGATTTTTTCAAGTTTCACGAACCGACCTGAAACCAACCCTAGGAATTAATCATCTCTAAGCAAAAGAATATGATGGAACGCAATTTAATACAAAATAAGTTATATTTAAATGTAGAATTCACAACCTTTATGGACTTCAAATTTAGGGAGGAATTTAGATCAAATAATTGAAGGGGTGACATGAGGGCTATCCTGATATGAATAATAATATGGCTATGTCCTCTCATTGGTACATCTCAAAAAGAGAGCAGTCTCATCTAGCTAGGTCATGGCTGTTGTCACGGCAACTTTTGCACCAGTGGAGACATATTTAGTGTCCCTCTGCCATCATGGTCCAGACATTATAAAAACATATGTCATTGACTAAGTACTATTCAGTCAATTTTTTATTTTGCAGGTGATGGCAGCTCGGAAGCATGCAGACAATGTTGGTTGGGCGAGCCCATCATAGACCCTATTTCGTTTGCTTTTGGAAATCAAAGATGCCCCGCTCATTCACCCATTTCAGTCAGCAACACGAGCCGATGTTGAACGACAAAAAGTAAATCGGAGCAAATTAAAGGAGATAGTCAATAATGTTCACGCGTTCCCTTTTCCAAACCACTCGTCTTTTAAATGAGACGTATCGCCAGCTGATTCTGGATCAATCAGGTCACGGGAGGTTGGACTCTCTTGATTTTTGTCTGCTGAGTCCAAATCGCTCGACAGGTGTACTAGCACCGACTCACAGATAGCATGGCCATTTTTGGTGTGCGTCCTTTGGAATTTATGATAATCCCATTTTTTCCACTTTGTAATTCCTTCATGTTTCTTCCTGCTATAGCAATTTGTGACTCCCACCATTCAAAAGACCACCTCCTGAGCATGAATGAAACTACGGAAAAATCGAAGGGAGGACAAATTGGGGAACTTAAGCTTGCGGTGGTTGCTTTCGAATCGATATATTCTAGTGCTTGGGCACAACACTTACATGCATAGCGTGACGATGGAGTTCACATGAAAGATCTGCGAACATTAGCTTGATGTGATCTTCACTGTCTTGGGATGATGTGCGTAGAGAGAGAGAGAGAGAGAGAGAGAGAGAGAGGAGCAATAATCGGAGGTCATAATCTCAGAAATTTCTGGGATATTGAATGAACGTGACTGTACTTTAACTTTTGCGGGGAAGAAAGTGGCAAAGTTCTGGCAAATGGGGATATTTTAAAGCCCGGCTTGCTTTTAAAGAATATCGTCTGGGAAAACAACGTGCATTGTCGAATTAATTAGTTTGAAGGATGGGGTCTGAAAAATATAGAAATTGACGAGTAGATCCACATATAATTTTTTAACAAAGTTCTTTTTTTTGAAAAAATATGAAAGTCACTTTCCAAAAGCATATGCGAGAACCTTCTAGACATTTATGTCATGGTTCATCTTGCTCACGCAAAAAAAAAAATGTGATTTAAGGAAATGAAGTTCAAACGGTAATATATCAAGGAAGTATCTCACCGTGCCAAAATTGGAATCGACTCAATCACAGAGCAATAATCTTGATATTGGCGAAACTTATGGTCTTGTAAGCTAATTTGGACCACCTATTATTGCTCGTCACGGCAATAATAGTTTAAGAATTCAGTACCACAGGTGAGATAAACTGCAAAAGGATGACGTTTTATAGAACACATACATGCAAAATTTCCTACTAAATCTAAGTAACAAAAATCATTCGAAGTCCTGGAACATCTCTTGCCAAGAAAGTTATTAAATGGCACAATTGTTGATAGTTCAGCAAAATTGAAAATTACTATCAAAATTTAAAATATTATGCAACCTTTAAAAATTATGGAAAAATATGTGACTTTATATGTCAACATTTATATGTGACGAAAGTTTCAAACATTCTCAGATAAAAATAAAAAATAAAGTGCATGTCTCATGAAATTTGAATTAGGTAAAACATAAAAGTTAAAAGTCAATCAAGACGCTTTCAAAATAAGCTTTTAGATGGTATTTTTTTAACACATGTTGACATCGTTATTTTTGAAGTGAAAGACAACGTTAGGTTAAATTCATACTGTTCCTTATTAAAATTGTCATGTTACTAAAGTCAAACATTTTTGAATTAGAAACTCGACTTGATTAAATATTGTAACTCTTCATGCATGGCTACTCTACAACTCTAATTTTTTTTTTTTAATAAATCGTTTACATTACGACCCTAGTTAGTAAACATCTACATCAATGTAATAGCAACTTAAGATGATTGTCACCCACCATCTTCCATCTAATCTTGAAGAATCCAATTTATACTCAAAAAAGAAAGCAAAAACAATATGCGGGTAGTTATGTTTTAGGCCAAGCTATGCACATAATATTGAGTAGTGCTGTAGCTAAACCAAAGCTAACCCCTATGACTGATACAGTGACAAGTATTGTGGGAGATTGTGAGGAGGCACTTAAACAAATAAGTGCAACTTAATAACAAATAAAATGTCATATAACTTTATGTATGGGTTTATAATTATTCTCAATTTATATGTCTTTATTCTTGAACGTAAATTTTATTAACAAGTGCCTTCGAGGCATTTATCTATGACATTTAATAATAAAATGTTTCAATTTGTAATGCATTAATAATTTATAATACGAAAAGAAATAATGTAATTAAAAATGCAAACTTTTCTTAACTAGATCTTTAACAACTATTTCGGAGATTTCGTCCACAGTTCTTTTACTGATTAGAAGCGGAAATCATTGCGGTGCTCAAGATTGATTGAAGATTCTGATTTGCTTCCAGAAGCAGCAAACTGCTGGCGCCCGCCTTTTCGGGAGTCGATAATTTTTTTTTTTTGACGATCCCGGGCACAGCTATTTATGCGAAAATGATGACCCAAAAGAAGGAAGGAGAGGTTCTCTCTGGACAGGGAATGAGGATCAATGGAGGATTTTCTCGAAGTTCGGCCATCAGATGCGGTGTGCATGCCTCACTAAAATTTGCTTTTTCTGGCTTATAAATTGGGCAGATTCAACGAAACCCTTGCTGGACAAATGACGACCGAAAGCGAAGAATGCTTTATGGGAGATAGTCTTGACATTCACGCACGAGGAAGACCAGGAAGGATTAGTAGTGTCAGTGCGGGTCGATTAGATTTATTAGTCAATTCGATTCAGTGCTCCACCACCATCTACAGAATATATGCACGAGGCCAATCATTCTCTTCTTGACGATAAAAAGTTCTTTTTCACTCGGATGAAGCTTCATTAACAGGAAAGTAGCGGTAAGAATAATGAAGATTCTGCTATCGTTGTCGCCAGCCACAAGGTGGGGTTCATTTAATCTCTTCGATCCGAAAAAATAGGATTCGTAGAATTTGTAGTCGTAACATAGTTATCATTAGATTCCTAGTACCACCTTATCTACTTTATTTGGAAAAGAATATGCGTAGAATGAAACCATCTATCCATACTGCAAATCAACGGTTGGATCTAAGTCCTAATCCCCCACTCCTATGCAATCCTTTGGTGGGACTTTGGAAGGTGATGCTTTTATCAGCTTAAACATGTTTTATTCCTGCATTTGTTGGTAACTTGATACTTCATTAATAAATATGACCTGACTTTGGAATAATCATGTGAATATGCTGTTTGCTTAAGAGAAGTTAGGCAAGACTTGCACTTTGACGGAAACCCCTAATACCAGATTTTTTTTTGGTAAAAGGTAAGAAACCTAATACCAGATTATTTATATGCGTTGATATCAAAAATTGAACTTACATATAAATAGTTCAACATCATATTAGTAGCCTCCAATCTTGGGTTGTTGGCCAAAATTGAACTTACATATAAATAGTTCAACATCATATTAGTAGCCTCCAATCTTGGGTTGTTGGCCTCAAGGTGAAGGACAACTATCTTAGATCTTTAGGGTAACAAACGGGAGCAATTGGCAACGGTGGCAACGCTACGACTGGTGGCAATCCCTACAGTGACAATGGTGAGCAATGACAACGATATAGACTTGATGACAAGACACGACAAGTGGGAGAGAGAGGTCTTTATAGTTAGTTTTAAAGTTAGGTTTTTGTCGAGAAACAAATTTTTATTTTCCGACATTTGAATCGATTAGGAAAATGAGTTAATGAATAATCCTTTTATATTCAACGAAAAATCTATGTTTAAATGGCCTTGCAATGTCTCGGCAAGTGAGCGAAGGAATAGACAAAAGCCTCGTGAAGTGTGTCGTCTTTAAGGCGGATTACTGGCATCAGCAACGAACGATTAACTCCCACTTGACTTGCGATCAGAAAGCACGAGAGGCTTTGACGATTGAGCTTCAATGGGATTGGAGTTTCGATACTCAGAACTCGAAGAGATGAAGAGAGAAAGAGCATGGAAATCAATAAATAAAAAAACACTGAATCAATTGGAAGACGAGGAAGCAGCCGTGCAACGAAACAGGGCATAAAGGGGTGGCTGGAGAGGCGTGACGGTGAAGTTGCTTGCTTTGAGGAAGAAACTATCGAAGATTGTGCTCCACGATATTCCCTAAATTACTCCACTTTACTAAAAAAAAGGGTTAATTTTCATGTATTCGCGCCACGAGGTTATACTATGCCCAAGGAAAAAACAGTGCACCAAAGTCAAATTAACTAACTGCGGTTTCATTCGTTTGTCTAGTGACTATAAGTTAGCTTAATTTTGAATAAATTTGAATTCTGGAACGAACAATGCTTGGGATATGAGCTTATAGACAATAATTGAGTGCGTCAACTAGTAGATCCAAGTAGTCAATTCAACATACGAATGAGAGGGCGCTAGTGAGGAGAAATAACCATTTTTCGATTGGGTCCGTTTAGTCTAGCAGTATGGTTTGACGTTTCCATTCGGCGAAAATCTTTTCATTTATATTTATTACCTAGGTTTTGTAAACGGATACTTCTAGACACTTATTAAAAAAATCGAAATAACGAAACTTTGTCAGTATAGTAGTATTAATTTTTTCACATCAAACACAATTAGTGCACTGAAAAATAATATACTACTTTATTAAGCATAAGTTAACGTGACACTTGTTTAATTTAAATTCTTTAAAAGAGGGGAAAAGTAGGATTTATATTCTATAAATAGGAGAAAATGAAACCCAGCGGTGGGTAGCTGCCGAAACCCAGCAGTGGGTAGCTGCCTTAGTTGAGAGTCCCTCCCTCGTCGCTGAGGTTAAGAGTTCGAAACCCACAGTTGATAGCATTGTAAGTGGGGGGTTATGGTGGTGGAGTCTTGTGCTAGTCTCCCTCAAGTTACTAACGGGCCCAAATGCGCCACCGGACGCTCTTAGGGCTGTGGGCCCCTGTAAGGGGTTCGATGGATCCTCGGTTATCAAAAAAAAAAAAGGAGGAAATGAATTCTCGCATAGGCTTTGATAATTTGTAAAACTTCTAGAGGTGTGCTAACTGCCATATTGTATATTGAACTTTGTTTTTATCGCCGTGATCGCGATTATTTTAATTTGAGGGTCGAATTTCAACTTATTCAAAAGACCACCCTATCATTTGAACGTCTATCAAGAGGAATTGAGGACACCCAATATCCACATCCTCACATGTCTTTATCATGGCAGCTATTGAGCTTTCAATTTTTTCTAGAAACATGTCCCACTTTCATTATAGATCAAACAATAAGGACATGTCTCTCTAGGTTCAAGTTGCTCAACCTGACAAAATTAAAAAAAACAAAAAAGTTGTGATCCTTACTGATGCTTTCTATTGTTGTTTTGAAACAACACTGCGTTTGGTTGGAGTGGTTTTGAAGAGGATAAAGGATTTGCTAAATCGATATGGAAAAGAAAAGAAGAGAAAAGAATGGATTAATTAATTAAGTAATTAATCGTGTTGCTACTAAGTCGAATCATCCTACTTTTGGAGAGATTAAGAACTCATTGAAGATTAATAGAGATAATCTGAAGTTAAACTCCAAATTGTCTCACTCCCATCTACTAAAACAACAAAGGTTACTATGTATCTCCTCTTCAATCCCCTTTATATCCCTCAAAAAAAAAAAATACAAAATCAATCATGGGGTTCTTTGACAATACTTTGGCCGTACTACAATGATGGAGCTGGTGGAGCTGTATGATGTTCTTGGAATGTAATTCTGGACAAAATAAGTTTCATTTAAAAATAGAATTCACACTTTTTCCAGACTCCAAACTCACGGTAGAATTCCGATTGAATTATTAAGGGGGTGACATTGACAGCACAATGCGATAATTCCATGGGCTATCATGATATGAATTATGATATAGCCATGTCCTATAAATGTCAAAAAATACGATTCAAGACAAAATAAGTTTTAATTAAAAGTAGATTTCGCAATCTTTTTGGACTTCAAACTCACGGCAAAATCCTAATCGAATTATTAAAGGGGTGACGTTGATAGTACAATGCGATAATTCCATGAGTGACGTTGATAGTACAATGCGATAATTCCATGAGTTAGCCATGTCCTATCATTGGTAAATGTAAGAAAACACGATTTAGGATCAAATAAGTTTCATTCAAAAGTAGAATTCGCAATCTTTTCGAATTCCATACTCACGGTAGAATCCCGATCAAATTATTAAAGGGGTAATATCGATAGCACAATGCGATAATTTCATGAGCTATCTTGATATGAATTATAATATAGTCATGTCCTCTAAATGGTAAATCTCAAAAAGAAAGGAGCCTCTTCTTATAGCTAGGTCATGGCTGTTGTCATGGCAAGTTTCAGACCGGTGAAAGCATATGTAGGGTCCCTTTCTCATCATGACCAAAACATTTTTAAACCAAATGCCATTGACTATAAACATCGAGTCATTTATTACTTTGCAGATGATGGCAGCCCAGAAGTTCCATGCAGACAAGTTGGTTGGACCGACCTATCATCATCCACCCTCTTTAATTTGCCTTTGAGAAGTCCAAGATACCCTACGCATTCTCCCGATTTGGTCAACAACACGAGCCGAAAAAACGACAAAAAGCAAGTTAAAGCAGACATATATAATAACGTTCACTGTCGATTTTTCTAAACCACTTCTCTAGTGAGCATCAGCCGCTGGATCAGGTGAAAGCAGGACATGTGAGGTTGGACTTTCCTGGACAATATCTTCCGAGTCCAACTCGCTTGCTGGTGGTAGTAGCACCACCACAGAGAAGCTGTAGCCACTTCTGGTGTGGCCCGTGATTGTCCACCTTTTTCCACTTTGTAATTCCTTATTATTATTGATCCACATATTCAATGTTTGGGCTAACCAAAGTCATATTGGCTACTGGTCTTATTGGAAAAGCATCTAGCACTCCAGCTTTTTGAAACGTTTTGGTAATTCCCCAAATAAAGAAGACTAATCTCTCCGTTTCTCAACTCACACAAGATTATGATTGTTGTTTGAGTTTGATGGATCTGGTTTCTGTTTTAACGTCTCGAAGACCCATCAGGTTTTGATAACGGACGGTAATCAGCGTGGGTTGTATGCCGTCAGAGATCCACAAAATTTAGCATTTTTCTCTAGAAGGCAAAAAATCAGCAAATAAGCAAGTTTGGCATCAAAGATTGGGACCCCCAATATAGTCAAATTTTGCAGTATTGAGAAGGAATAATTTTATTTCTCTCAGTAACCTGCCCGTAGACTTTGGAATGGGTCAAATTATTTTAAGTGCTAAATTGTCAATTCGTTCTCAAGATTCTCGATTTTTTTGTGATCTGGACCAGATACATAATGATATAGGGGACCGCAGGAGATGTCTCGATCGTTCAATGTTCCGTAGACTCTTCATTTCCAATCGATGACAATAGAATTTGACCGATCAGGTGAGATGAGTTAAATTAAAACGACTCAAGTCATCATGTGGGGTGGATATTGATAGCTACATGATAGAGTTAGGATAACTAACGGTATTAACAAGCAGTCGAGAGATATTCAACAAATGTCATGACATCAAAGAAAAACACAGGTGATTAACTATCTTATGGCTATGTGTTGGAGACAAGAGGAGAACACATAGATCAAGATGTTGTGTAAAGACACAAATATCGAGTGATGGTTAAGTATACTAGCGGGCATTGGAGATTGTAACTGCTTGTGAATAATGATTGTCAACATACACGCCAAGAACCTAGAAGGATGTGCATTCGTAACTGCGTTTAGAGTGATAATTGCATTTGTAATCATGGCTAGTAAGCTATATATATCCACGATTTTCATTATAACTAGTTTTTTTTTATTTCTAGCATTTATCTTTCACTTTTATCGTCTTTGCATTTTATTTTTACCATATAACACATCAAAGACTTGCTATCCAAAATTGCCATAGAACCCATCTTCATAAATAAATAAAATAAAATAAAAAACCCTAGAATCAACTTTTGGTGAAAGATATTTTATTATTAGGGTGAATTTTCATTTTTTGTGAAACGAGCAGGTGTCAACATATGCATGCTTCAACTGTAGCCAACTTCCAGATGGTCGAGCGTATGCTACGCTATAAGGCACTCTACATCTTGGACTTTGAATCTTGTCACGAAGAAGTCTTCACCTATTTGCATCACTAATGCAGATTGGGCTAAGATGCAAAGTTACTCGCGTGTCCACTTCAAATTATTGTATGTTTCTTGGAGTGAATTGTATAACTTGGATAGCAAAGAAGTGCAGGGGCTATTACAAGAATGCCTTGTAACCACAAATCCCATGGTTCATATTAGAACAAAACACGTTGAAATAGGGCACTTGTTAAATATCTAAGTAAAGAAGCTTTGGCCGTTTTCCAAGTATTGTCTTCTTCTTTTTTAATAATGTAAAATCAATATATTGAAAATGAAAATATTTCTTTATCAGGCATAGGTTACCAATACTCTTTTTACTTTATAAAATCTCTAAAAAATAAAAAAGTAGGATTTTATATTTTATTTCTTCCCTAAATAGGAGGAACTCAGTTCTCACACAGGCTTGAGATAATTCGAAAGGCCTTTGGGGATGTGCTGGCTGCCATATTTTTAGCTGAACCACCACAGCACCATGGTCAAGAGCTTAGGGCTGAAGCGGCTTCAAAAGAAAAAGATGAATAGAGAAAAGAAAAAGAGACCCTAGACAAAAATGCCCTGATCATGACTTGAAAAGTGATGTGAGGAGCACATGTGAGTTCATGCCTTTATTTGATACTATTAGTCACTTCAAACCCTAGTTTGAGACCGTGTTCACTTTGGATCCTCTTTTAAAAAATGATAAAAATGCAAGCTCTTATTTGAAATATTCCTTCAAAAGACTATCGTATCATCTTTAAAAAATTCAATGGTTCTTAAAATTAATATTCAAATTTTATGACGAAATTTATAGCAATTTTGCAATTATTAATTATGAGAAGCTAATTCCTTCCATCTAAATCTTCTGCTTTCTCCAGTGTGATGTGATAAACGTCTATCATGAGGAATTGAGGGAACCTGAATATCAAATCCTTAAGAAAAAACCTCATCCTTTTTATCGTAGCCATTATTGGACTTTTCATTTTTTTAAATAATATCCCACTTTTTTATAGACCACATTACTGCGATAATGCGTCTCTCTTTCATCTAGGTTCTTGTTGCTCACCTGACATTGTAAAAAAAAAAATTGTAATTGAGTTCTAAAACTTATCAAGAAAATGTAATTGAGTCATAAAACTTATTAAGAAAGTGCAATCGAGTCCTTCCATTACCTCCGTCCAATTTGGCTAACAATAAATGATGACGTGGTTTTTTTTAAAATATTTTATCTCTCCTATATGGCAATAATGTGGTTACGACATAGTTTTGATCCAAATTTGATTGTTAATATAATTTTTCTTTAAATTATATTAAAAATAAACTAAAATTATTTTTTTTTTAAAAAGGACAAAGAACCAGGCAACGAGGGCTGCAAACCCTTGCTGTTTCCACCTCCACCACCCACCATCATTGGGAAGGGCTAGCGGCAGTGGGGGAATGGTTGGTTGGGGATCGCAGAACCCCAGCCAATGTCAACCTTCACCTAGGGGGTGAGAGTCACGAGAGGGCCATGACCCTTACCCAGACTTGGACAAGAGCCTATAGGCCCTCTGTTGATGTTGGCAAGGGTTATGGGCCCTTAATGGGCCCCAATGACCCCGCCGGCTCACCCCCACCCTCGCCAACCCCTCCTAGTGATTGGGAGCTGATGGCGGCAAAGGCTTAAGCTTTACCCGCCAAACTTCTTCTTCTTCTTTCTTTCTTCTTCTTTTTTTTATAATAAATTTCGATTATTTTTAAATTTAATTTAAATAATATTAGTATTAAAAATTCATATTCAGACAAAAATGATGTCATGTGAGTGTTATACTTTATGATTTTGCCACATCATCACCATGTAGGAATGATAAAAAATTTAAAAAAGCCGCATTGACATTTTTCGTTGCCCAAATTGGACTAAATTTACGAAAGGACTCGATTGAACTTATTTGACTAATTTTAGGATTCGATTATATATTTTGCATATTTTAGGACCAAATTGTACTTTTATTATAAGTTTTAGGTTTTCTAGTGAACACATCCCTAAAAAAAAAATAAGTGATCCATACTGATGCTTGCTATTCTTGTCTAACATTACATTTAAATGGAGTGATTTTGAAGAGGATAAAGATTCAATAATTCGTTAGGAATTAGAAAAGAAGAGAAAACAATGGATTAATTGTGTTTACTTGGCAAGACCGATTAAGAGAGAGAAGAAATGGAAGGGAATCGATTGTTTAGTTTTTTTTTTTTTGGTCGGTAATAGATTGTTTAGTTAAATCATCCTACTTTTGGATGGATTTAGAACTCGCTAAAAATAAATAGGGATAATCTGAGGGGGAGACTTCAAATTCTTTCTCTCCCCTCTACTAAAACAAATCGAAGGTTATTTGCAAACCCTCTTCAATCTCTCTAAATCACTTCAAACAAAACACAATGTTAATCATGGGTTCTTTGGCAATACTTTGGCCCAATTATAGAGGGTAAAGTATGTGATATTCTTGGGATATGATTCAAAACAAACTAAATTTCATTTAAAAGTAGAATTCGCAGTCTTTTCGGACTCCAAAATTATGGTGGTATTTTGATTGAATTATCGAATGGGCAACATTAATACAACGTGAAAACTTCATGGACTATCATGATATAAATTACTATCCAGTCATGTCCTGTCATTGGTAAATCTCAAAAAGAAAGCATTTTCATCTTAGCTAGGTCATGGTTGTTGTCATGGCAAGTTTTGCACCAATGGAGACATATGGAGTGTCCCTACGCCATCACGACCAAGACATTAAAAAGACAAACCTCGGTGACCACCATAGTATTAGGTCATTTTCTATTTAGCAGATGATGGCCGCAACGATGCATGCAGACAATGTTGGTTGGACCTACCCATCACCAACCCTGTTTCATTTGCTCTTAGTAGTCAAAAGATGCCGTTCCCATTCGGTCAACAGCACGAGCCAATGTTGAACGACAAAAAGTTAGATTAAAGCAAATCAACGCAGAATTTAAAAATACCTCTCGCTCATTTTTCCAAACAGTTGTCTTGCAAAAGAGACGTATCACCAGCTGTAACCGGCTCAAGCTGGTCACGTGAAGCTGGACCGTCTTAGTCTTTGTCTGCTGTGTCCAAATCGCTCTGTAGGTGTACTAGCACCACCTCACAGAGACTGGCGACTGTCGGCGTGCCTCCTTTGGAATTTCATCATTATCATCCCTTTTCCACTTTGTAATTCCTTAATATTTCTGCCTACTATAGCAATATTAGACTCTCACATAAAAGATCTACCTCTTGAATCTGAATGAACAACTGAAAAATTAAGGGAGAAGGATTATGTTGATTGCTTTACGGATTTATTTATTCTATGTACATGGAAAGGAATAACGCTACACAAACTAATAGCCGTTTGCTGAAATCCGGTACATTCTTATTTGTTGCTTAAATGGGCTCACTAACTTAAATAATTACTTAAAGAGTGGCACATATGTTACTAAGTAAACCAATTTAGTGTATGACTCTTAGCATCTCTAACATTAAAATGTCATTGTATTATCCACGCATGTTTGTTTCTTTACCCAATCTCATTATGTTAGCGGGTCAAGAACTAGGAATCAAAATCACGTCACAGGCCTGGCCAATATCATTTGTATTTTCAATGGTCTCTTAGATAAGTTTGGAAATTTGTTAAAAATTCCCTAAACTTATTATATGTCCACCAATTTAGTCCTAAATTCTTTCGTTTGACCATTTTAGTTCTATACATTTTGAGGATTTTCCAATGTAATCCATCTAGTCAATTTAGGTAAAAAATGATTGACTTGGAGGTCCAGTTAGTGCAGACCATTCTAAATGGCATGGTAATAGTTGATGCAAACAATCTTAAATGAAACAATGTCTTTTTGCAATTTTGTTAATATTTCTGATTTTTTTAAAAAAAATTCATTTTTTCTATTATTTCCTTCTTTACCGTTCATCTTTTTCCATTCACCTGTCGCCACGGCCTCGCTGGCCTCTTTTTGGGAAGATCGCATATCCATTACTAAAATTGTCTCTCTCCCTTTTGATGTAGACAATCTTTGGTTCATTGTTTGTGTATCTAATCATCTGATGTGAATAACTACTTCTGTTGTGCATTTAATATATAACAAGTTCTATAAGAAGTTTAGTACTAGAGATCCGATTTGACTCGAAGGATAAGTGAATTAACTCTATACGTCAAATGTTTAAATATTCGGATATCCTACATGAAGTAAATTCTGTGGACGGATAAGTTCAATAAAATAAAATAAAATTGTACTTTCGGGATGTGGAGAAAAAAGTTCAAAACCATGTCACTGTCAGTTTTTTATGTTCTAGCCTGCACGCCAGCATTGATTCATCGGAAAGTTCAATTTTTAGGATAGATTCATATGACAGTGTACAATTTCCAGTCAAGATTAAAAAGCTCGAAATGTCAAAAACCAAACCGAAAATCGAACGAAACCGAAAAATTCGATTTTTTCAGTTCGGTTCTCATTAAAAACCGAATTTTTTTTTATCGGTTCGGTTTTTATCAGTTAACCGAACTGAACCGAACCAATAAACTGATAAGAACTTATTTCTTGGAAATGAAAAATATATACAACAGAAAAAAAAAACCAAAAAATAAAACAAATACAAAAATCGAAAACTAAAAGCTGAAAATCAAAAATCGAAAAACCAAACCAAATTGAACCAAAATTTCGGTTCGATTCAGAAGTTTTTCCTAACGGTTTGGTTCGGTTCGATTTTTCAAAAAAATTATAGCAAAATGATCTCTCGGATCGCCAACAAAAAAACATGGATCACTGCAGTAGCGATTGGCATAGTAGAAGAGATTCAGCTGTCTTCCTCGAGATGACGAATGTCGTGAACGAATTTCCGAATTGCCGGTGTTAATTTGTCCATAGCATATCTTGTGTGAAGGGATTCCAATCAAATTTATTAGGCCCTGGCGATCAAGTTGGACCGGGCCTTAAAGCCCATTTTCAGCTCCCTCGTTTAACAAGGAAAGATGAAGACCAAAATTGACAGATAAAAAAGAATAGAACCTATTTTTAAAGGAATGCGCAATGCGATAATGAAAGCGTAGAATCTTTTATAATTGCTTTGTGGCACTTTAAATGTAAGTTCTGATAAACCACGGTCGCATCATAAAAATAATTAATACTTATTATGTATTGCGAAATGGCATGACATCACATTACATTTTACAATATTTTTATGGCGAAATGCCATAAATGTATTTGTAAAATATCATCAAAATACATAAGATATTACGTATGCCTTTGATTACAACGAAATGTCGCGACATCGTAAAATATAACAGATATGTTGAGACGATTTGCTTTTTAGTTCAATGGGCAAAACGCCACAATTTGAAAAACCATGCTTTGAAATCTGTCGGACCCGAATACGATGAGAAGTGGTAAACACTTGTACAGAAATCATAAGGCTAAGAATCCGTATTTTATGACGTTCTTTGCTTGATTACGATGAAAAGCTAAATATGTATAAGATTTATAATATATCGATGTTGACATCTAAATTTTAATCAACAATAAATGTTTACTCCTGTGAAAAACACAAAAAGAAAAAGGATTAATACTACGAAAAATCTCAAACTGATACATCTGTGATAAATTTACTCCAAACAATTTTTTTTATTACCAAAAACCTCAAACTAGTATACATTTGTCACACTTGTACCAATTTTGTGGTTTTTTGTTGTATTAATCCAATGTAACGGAAGGTATATTTATCACAAATGTATCAATTTTTGGTTTTTAGCAATCAAAAATTTAGTTTGGAGTAAATTTGTGACAAATATACCAATTTTGGATTTTTTGTGGTTATTTAAGGTAAATTTGCCACGTGTGTACTAGTTTAGTTTATTTTGTGGTCAAAAAATTAGTTTTGAATAAATTTGTCACGGATCTACCCGTTTAGGATTTTTCAGGACATTAATCCAGAGAAAAAAAATAACGAAATGATAATAAGAAGAATCGAGAATAAACAAGTATAACAAATAACTCATTCCATCTGGCCGTTGCATTCAAATTTTAATCCGAGAAGCACGAAGAGATTAAATCCTGTTCAAAGTTCTATTTCATTTTTGACCCAAAATCGCAATTGAAAGCCCTTTCACGTTAAGCTTTTCCGCTATTAAATCCTGTTCGAAGTTCCAGCGGCATTGGCTTCACTTGAAGGCAATTTAAAGGAGTCCTTATTGTCGATGCTATCACTAATCATAGCTCCATTTCTTCTCAATAACCAGGTAAACACAATTCCTGCTCTAAAATATGTTCCGCTCAAAATATTCTCATTATTACTTCAACTCATATTCCCCAAAAAGTGAATCCCGCTCTAAAAATTCCGAATAAATTAAATACATGTATTAAGATACGAAAGCTTCTGTTTCACAACAACGAAAGCACTTTTACATAGGGGATTTCACTTGGAAAAAAAATGTTTCATACTAATGGATTCGGGTCCATAACCATGGTCCCAATGTACAAGATCTTGTAGCACTTACCAATGAGGCCTTATCGATTGTATTACATAAAATAAGTCAATTCTAGACACTAATATAATTAGATCTACTCTTTATGGACAAACTTGGGAGTTTTAGTTTTTGATGTCTCGGATTGTTATCATCGATGCATTGATTTTTGAATAAGAAAATTACATTATTACAAGTTCGATGGACCTTGATGCACATAACCTGTTCGACAAAAAGCTTCGGAGCTATTTTGTCAAACAATTTCTGTCATCGTTCGATGGAAGTGCCTACTGATCTGTTTCAAGCAATAGGAATTGTGTCGTTGGTATGAAATCATGGTTATCGAGATCGAAACCTGAATATACTTTTGTTTATCATTTCTCTGCCACTGTGTTGTTTGTGCATTCTGATGACGAATAATTGTGGTCATTCATGAGGGTATGATTTGGAAGTTATTGATGAAATGAACATAAAAAGGAAAACAACAAATAAAAAGTAAGTAATATAGAGAAAGAACACATCGGACGTACTTAGGTTCTGTTTACATCGAGGACAATGAATAATTTGAAAAGATTTGCCTTAAAACAATCGCTTGTATCGCTCACAAAAGTGAATGAACGGAAAATATATGTTATTGCCCATGAAAATATTTAGACATAAATTGTTACCAATATTACACTTAAAAAATTTGTTATCTGTAATGATTTTTTTTATTAATTAATTATTTCAAACCATCATTTTTAGGAAAACTATTTATAAATCGTTCTTTTTTCACACAATAAATAGAGCCTTGGCCTAGTTTTCGTAAGCTTTTGGGTTTAATTTGGTTTGATGGATTGGGGAAACATCAGATGGGTAAGTTTTGGGTTTATTTTGGTTTAATAGATTTGGGCTTAATCTTTGTTATGATAGGATTAGGCTCGAGCGAAAAAGCCCATTTCTTAAATGAAGTCCTCCATATTTTCTTAGGCCTAGACCCTATTTGGGCTTAATTTTGTTTATGATAGGATTAGGTTCGAGCGAAAAAGCCCATTTCTTAAATGAAGTCCTGCATATTTTCTTAGGCCTAGACCCGAGATCCCCTAAAGTATGGCCTATTTTTGGATTGAGCCCAGGGCTCAGTCCGTTACCCATTTATAATCAAATATATTAAAAACAAAAAACAATACACAAAATACAAATAATAATAATAATAATAATAATAATAATAATAATAATAATAATAATAATAATAATAATAATAATAAAGGACAAAAAAAAATGATAATGGAAAAATGGTTAAGAAAAAAGGTCTTAATTAGGCTGTTAGATTTTGATATTAGATTTAGCCTATTTTTATTTAGTTAGTATTCATATAGCTTAAGAAATCTCATAAATACCTTTAGGGCCCGTTTGGTTCGGCTTTTGGGGAATGCATTTACCAAAATGCAAATACCTTTGGGTGAAAGGGGTTTTCCGAAATGCAAATATCGTTTAGTAAAATTTACAGTGAGATACAACTTTAGCCAAAATATCGTTTGGTAAAATTTGTATTTGTAAATGACTTTTATTAAATTAAAAAAAAAAATCTTTTTTTCTTTTTTGAAGTCTGGCCACCGGACCGTCGAATCCGGCGGTCGAATGGCCGGATCTGGCCGCCTAGGTTGCCCGAGGTCGCGTGACCCAAGTGACGGCCGCCGAGGTGGCGTGACCCAGGCGGTCGTCGCCTGGGTCGCGCGACCCCAGGCGACGGCGACCTCAGGCGGCCGCCTAGGGTCGTGCCATTCAGGCGACGGCTGCCTGAGTCGCGCGACCCAGGCGTCGCCTGAGGTCTGACGACGATTGCCGAGGTTGGGCGACTCTCAGGCGGCGATCGCCAGCAATGTGCCACTCGCGTGACCCCGTCGGCCTCCGATCGGCTTCTCCACCGGTTGCACGAACAGTACAACTTGCATTCCGAAAATGCAAGTTGCCAATGGATCTTTACCCCTCCATTCCCCCAAAGCCCCTTGAAGCCCCCTTGAAGATGCAATTGCGTCTCTCCAAAGTCCTCAAAAAATTGAACCAAACACTACTTGCATTTGCCCAAACCCCTTTAAAGTCCCAAAGCCCCTTCCCAATGTTGAACCAAACAGGGCCTTAGTTTAGTTTAGGTTCAAGTGGATTAATCTTTTAAAATATAAATTGAATTTGATATAAATTTAGCTCATGAGATTACTATTTTGGAGTTCAATAACAAGATCATGTTATATTTTTACCCAACTCATATTCTATTACTTTAGTGCATTTGATTTTTTTCTCGATCTTTTATTATCATTCTTGGATGAATTGATTGTAGTTCTTTTATATTGCTTTTGTGTTGTGATTTGTTTAATCCAATTGAAAGGTCAGGTTTCCTTTTAGGATCATAATAAACACCTAAAACACTGTGTGGACACTTAGCAGACAAAACCTTAGGTTGGGCGGACACCTTAGTGGACAATTAATCAAGCCGATGTACTAAAATGTCACTAATAAAATAGTTAGCGTAATCAAGTTCTCTATCCTAGATCTTTGATTTGATAGGTTGTGAGATAAATTTTTGTATCTCACTTGACTCCTAACCAGTCCAATAAGATCGTGGTGACTCATTCAAATCAAACTAAAAATAAAATCCCAATGTCACGTAAGGCTAAGATTTGAAAATAAACCAGTTTTGAATGAGTACATTGGTCCATGACTCGGCATAACGCCTAACTCCATCTTTTCCCCGATTGGAAGGGTTGCGACAATTATCAAACATAAGAATCCGTATTCGACATCCTACACTTGGTTGTAACCTAACGTCGGCAAAGTTTTGACATCGTAAGACAATTGACCATCTTCAATAGGGAGATGGGCTGTCGACACTCCTACGTGATTAATTTAGTAATTTGAAAATGTTAAGACGTCTAACCTCGCAAAATATCGTAGTAAAAGCTGGCTCAATTAATTTTATGTTACTTTAATTTAACTTTTTGAGAAACCCGACTTAGTAAAATACTCCCCAGTACTAAAGCTCTTGTCCAAAACGCACTCTACTTATTCCACCTAAAATAAGAAGTGGTCCGAAAGTTGAAGAAAAGACCCTCACCCACTAATGACAATTTTCAATCATAGACACTAATATTTCTAAAAATAAACTTTTGGATTTCGAATAAGATCGTGCACCATCTTTTGTTGTCAATTTTTACTGTTTATTTGATTTTCGAGCTCAAGTTTAGTAATTTATGTATTTATTATGGATTAGAGTTGTATTGAACTTAAACAAAAAGACACCATCAAGTCAAGGTTAAGTTTCAAAGATCTAATTTGATGAGGCTCAAACAAAATCTCGAGTGCTAACTAATTAAAAGTAAAGTACTTTTCCCATAAATTCAATAACATATATACAAATCTCCAAACAAATGGACATATAACAGGCTATGACCATATATATGTGTGTGTTTGTGTGCATATGGATAACGGATGAGGATTCTTGACCAAATTAACCTCTATTACATGGATCACTAAGTCAAGAAAAGATAGAGTCATATATGATGGTCAATGAAGTTAAGAAAATAAAAAGTGATGTGTGATTAAAAGTTATTTCAATCAAGAAAATTTCATTAACCCATTTTCAAGCACCATGCTTAGAATAACTAACTGTCGTGGTAAAAGTTTAATGGGGCTAATTTGTAACTTTTCATATTTAGGAGCCAATGCAAAATCGTGCCAAAGTTCATGGGGTTAATTTGTAAATTTTTTAGTTCAAGGACTCTTGTGTGATACTAAAATTTAGGAGGTTTCGAGTAAAAATTGTTACGTTTGCAAGTGATATGCAGATCAATTAATGACGTCCCGACCATATCATCTCCATGACATAAGAGGACGAGCGAGTAAATAAGGCCTAAGTTGCTTGTGGGGAAAAGAAAGTTGAAATTGTGAGTTTCTACTTTTGGATTTGGGAGATTTAAAGGAGTTTGAAACGTTAATAAATTACAACAAAAGAGAAGATGAAATCTCTAATTTCTCCCCTGTTTTGAACTTCTTCCGTCCATCGACCACCTACATAAGACAAATTTCTCTTATATAATCCATTTTTATCTCATCCTCACCCCTTCAACAAATGTAACTCTAGGGAAGATACTCAAGATATATTTCACCTTACATCTAATATCCACCCGGTACCTTCATTTTCGAAATTCCAAATGAATACTCGAGTTTTTACCTCCGAAGACCACTTTGCATTTTCATACTTATAACCATATCCACAAGACCATGGTTTCTTTAAAAAAAATGCCCATCTCCAATCCTAACGTAACATCTAAAACTGGATTGGGCAAACCTTAAAGATACTAGAATGGACTTGCAAGGAAGGGTATGATCGGTCTTTTCGATTCGTGCCGCGGATTATGATAGTATAAATAAAGCAAATATTTCTTCCCCCGCTGGTGGTCGCGAGATATTCCCCCTGCAACGACGTCGCAGCGCCGCTGGCCAACTAACCTCGTCGCCTCGACCCCCCACATCAAGAAACCACCACCAAGAAAATCAAAAAAAGCAGGAGTACGAAATTCGAAACAGCAAAAAAGAAATAAAAAAAGCAAAAAGAAAAATAATAATAACAATAACAACGACGACGACGACGACGACAACAATAATAAAAGAAAATCTCAAATAAGGATTCAAAATAAGCATACTTTCTCAAATAAGGATCCGAAGTGACCGTTGTTCTAAATAAGGACTCGAAGTGGCTAACAAGTCTCAAATAAAGACCTGAACCTACCGGCTAGCGAGCGTGTGACATTTCCAGTAGCCGAAATATGGGTAATTTTGTCCCAAAAAAAATATAGATAGAAATTAACAAACTCTAAAAACAAAACCCCCAAACTTTTCACTTATTCTTCTTCTGCTCTTCATTTTTTACATTCTTTGTTCCCTCTCATTTGGACACGACTCATATGCATTTTTTCGGACAAAAGAGACATTAACTCAGAAATTTGACAAAACAAGCAAAAAGGACACCATAAAACAAAAGAATTCCTCCTACCATCACCATCCTCGTTGCCTTCTATGTGATATTCCACCACATGCCCGCGCCTTGTCGACATGTTGCTTCGACAAGTTACAACCACTTTGAACGAACGAAGGATCGATTGCACTAATTTGAACAAAACTGACCTCGGTTGAATGAGAGTGTGAATCAAAGTGTATGGCAAACCTAGGAAAAGATAATGAAGAATCGAGGCCCTCGTGTTACATATGAGTGTCTCAATAACAAAAATGTGGCTTTACTCAAGATTTATCTTTTTTATTGGAAAGAAACGGAGATAGAAAACAAAAGAAGAAATGTGAAGAAATGAAGGTAGGGGTTTCTTGTTGTGTTTCAATTTGTGTTCCATTAAAAAAAAATTTCGATGCTCCAAGTGAGAGAGAACGGAGAAGATGAAGAGTAGAAGAAGAAAAACGTGAGAACATGAAGAGTTTTTTTTAGGTTAAAAGAACATGAAGAGGTTTTTTTAGGTCAAAAGAACATGAAGAGTTGGGGGTTTTGTTTTTACGGTTTGATAATTTCTATTTTTATTTTTTGTGGACAAAATTGCCCATATTCCGGCCACCGGAAATATTACACTCTCGTCGGCCGGTGGGTTTGGGTCTTTATTTGAAACTTGTTAGTCACTTAGGGTCTTTATTTGTGACAACAACCACTTCGGGCTCTTATTTGAGAAAATGAGCTCACTTTATGTTCTTATTTGAAAATTTCCTTAATAATAATAATAATAATAATAATTCATCTTTGCTTCTCTCTCGCCTTCCCCCACACAAAAGCAAAAGAAAAACACACACCCGGTCCGAAAAAAAATCGTCCGAGGTTGTAATTTATATATCTCTCTCCCCCAATTTTCGCCTCACCCTTTTCTTAAAAATCGCAACTTTAATCAATTTCACACCGTCTCCCTCTTTCCCCTTCTCCAAGATTTGATTTTTCAGATCCGTTTCGGGAAATTTCCCTCCCAATTCCTCTCGCAATCGCGCGATCCGCTCATAGCATATAAAAAATATTTTTGTGTGAGTTTCTTTTTTCTTTTTTTTGAGTCTGATTTTCGAGCGAGAATTGACGCCCGAGGTTTAGCATATAAAAAAAGAAAAATTCTTGTAGAGTTAAGGAGAGCCGTCGGATATCCATTTTCCAGTTAAAACGCGAGCACAACGCCACGAACCGGATCAACTCAGGGTCCACGCGAACGCCGCGAACCGCTTCTCCGACGATTCGCCGGACGGCCGATCGATGACCTCTTCTTCTGACGTCCAAGCCTCGATCTCACACGACCGGCGGACAAGGTAAGGCGCTTTGGCCGATCTAGCTTCTTATGCCGGGTCGAGATATATGGAAGACGGAGAGGAGTGGGGGAGTTTTTTTGTTTTTGCTCGTGGGATCGTTGCGGAGGTGTTTTTTGGGATCAATCTTACTTGGGTTTGCGGGGATGTGCTTCTTGACGAGCGCGCGTCAAGTGTTTGATCAAGTGCCTGATAGAGAGATGTGCTTGTATCTTGGACTGTGTTGGCGTTTAGTTCTGATTTTTCACTTGCTTGAAACGAATGAAGGGAGGGTCAAGATGGTTTTTTTTTTTTTGCTCTACCTGCGATATGTCCTCCTTTTTGCCTTCTGGGTTCTTGACTCGATATGTATAATCCTTGGTCTCGGCCAATCTTCGCGAATGGTTCTACTTGTGGGGAGCAACGAATTATGGCTCAAATTCCCTTTTGAGGATTTTGTGTGTCCGGCCCATACGGCAGTGATGGCCGCAGAGAGGTCGATAGAAGTTGGGGAGAGCTGAAATTAATGCCTTTTCTGGTGCTCTTGCCAGAGTGAAATTTGATGCAACTGTCCCACTTGAGATACTTTTAAAAATTCAGAGCCTGTTGATCCACTTTTCAGTGGAAACTTTAGCACACCTTTGATTTACACGAAGACATTTTGAATTGATTTTCTATTTCTACCTTTTGTTCTTTAACTTGTCTACTCAATAAGGAATGGGAATAGGAAATAAGTGAAAGAATATCTTACTTAAAACAAAAGCCTCCGGCTGGGGATTGGGCATTTTCTTATTATTCTGAAAATATGAATAAAAGCTGTTGTAAAACACATGTGAAAAATGAGTTAGGAAATTCTGGGATGATCTCGTTAAGTTCATAGGAGGATATGCTTATAAACTTTTCAAATGCAAATTTCTGTGAAGGTGACATCATGTTTTCATCTTTCCTTTTTTTTTTTTTGGGGGTGCAATGGAACTTTGACATAATGTTGACATCAATCTGAAAGCTCCACCTAATAGGAGATCATGAATTTTTGGAAGCCAATCCAACCTTAGAGATTTGAGGGGTAATAATTACTTTTAGTTTGAATTGTCAACTTCTAGTGTTGGAGAGCTTTGAATTCTGAGGAGCTGCTAATTGCAAAGGCTGTGATTCCCAAGGTTTCCGGCACTTGAGACAGTTGCTTCTCAAATCAAAGCGAAGCGCGGATTTGGTTGATGGTAAAGGGTAATTTAGCATGCTCATGCTTTCTGCAAATCAATTTAATTGTTGTGTTCAATGTCTTGTTTTAAAGATAAAATTCTTCTTTTCATATAGAATTGCTTGGACAGCCGGAATTTTTGCAAAATTTCGAGTGGAGAGCACTAGCAAATTGGTGTGGGATTCAAATCGATTGAAGCTAAAGCGTGTGGCTTGAAGCTGTAATTATTTATTACAAAAAGGTACGACATTACATTGCTTGCCATCTTCTGTAACATTATGAGCATTGAGTTTCTCTAAGTTTTTGATGTGCGGCTGAGATGATGGTTATGGTGACAGTGACTGCCATTCTGCCTACTTAAATAACTGCAAATGGTAGATCTAATTATTTTTTAATGGTGCACTGCTCTTATAGCAATGCTAACCACATAACACAATGGTTCTCTTTGCCATCAACTCCTATTATTTTGATGTAGGGTTTTGTTTGTTTTCCTGCCATGCTTCAGGTTTATTTTACCCAACTTATGGATGGCCATAAACAAACCTTTTTAGTTGAACTTCTCAACACACTATAGTTAGCACTGATGAAAAGTTAGATCTGACGATCAATTCACCAAACACCATGCTGTATTGGAATCTTTAATTTAGTTTATCTTCTGGCTCGAAATAAGTGCTGGGCAATACACTATCACAATCTTGATTAGACACACTTGTGATGCAGGATATATATAATGTCCTCTTTGAGACTGATTATTTGCTCAATTGAATTCGCAAATTCATCTCACTCAATTTTCTATTGGGACAGACTTGATTGTCACTGACTTTTCGGTGTAGTATTTTTTAAGGATCCCAGCATGAGAATTTATTTTATCTGTGGACCTATATGGGGACACGTTAGAAACAAAGAGCGTTTTATGGTGTTGTGACTTGTGAGTTTTGGTGGTTCCGTGCTCTATAGGGAGCATACTTGTGACTCTATTATATGATTGAGAAACTGATAACTTAATTGTGATGTGGTGATTAATGATAACTTATGTTTTGTACATGATTTATAAGTGAATTAACTTCATCCAATGTAAATAAATTCCGTAAAATATTATTAAATGCTAAAATATTTCAATTTAAAACAAGCCTGTAAATGTATAAGGTGGACTAACAAAAACTGCAAAAGCATAGGTTATATCTTAAAGATTGTTTGTTAATGCTGTAGCTTTATTGACTTTTACTTCTGAAAGTTGGGCTATACCTCATACTTGTCAACTGGGAAAGCTTGATCTTGATTCGTGTTATGCAATGGATGAATCAGTGTTTTCCACAGCTTGTGGCCAGCTTTGAGCATGTTTGTGCAACTGGGCTTGATCTTGGGGGAGAAGGCTTAGAGTCTGAGTTCTCAAAGAACTTCTAAAATCATTAGAAAGACGTCATCTTTTCTGTCGTTGGGATTGAAAGGTGGACAGTGGGATGAGATTCATAGGGTTGTGATGCCAATCTCATCCTACCCATCAGATTAACATTGAAAATTGACCCCTTTCAGCCACATTAAACATAGAATTTTGCCCAATGTCTCTTCATCTGGGCCCATTATCTTCTTGAAGCTTAGTCCAATATGAAAAATCAGGGAATGGAGAACCAAGCAAAACACATAGGAGGAAGAGATGAAATACCAACCCAAGACAAGGCTCGGGGGAAGAGACATTTGTTCTTCCTTCATTTTTTCATGCGATTTGCTGTCTGTACCATACAGCTGTGCTATTTGCCCATATTAGGATCTTGATCTGGACAATCTTCCAAAAAGTTTGCTGGAGTTGGTGTGCCTTTGTGAAAGCAGAAGCAGTTGCTGCAAAGTATTTTAATTGCTCTCTTACTTGGACTTGTCACTTCCCCAGGATACGTTGTTGGCAATACATGACATGACGTCAGTATTTTTAAATTTCTTGATGCCTAAAAAATCACCTGTGGAGAGAGCCCAGCAAACTTTAAAGTTATGTGAACCAAAGCTCACAACTTGCTTTTGAAAAATTTCCTGAGGGCAGCCTTTATTTACAGGGTAAAAGTTCCTAGTTCCCTTTTTTGGACCGTGGACCTAAATTGTTGGAATTTGCTGGAAGAATTTAATGACTTAGCTTTACTTACCAACTTTTTACTGGCCCAATAAAAAACTGCCAGGCACAGATTTGGGTAGGCAAAATAATCTCTCTCTCTCTCTGTCTGTCTATAAGAGAGATGTGTTTTTATAGACATGCAGGTGCATAAACATGTGCATATATCTGCTTGTGCTTGTGTGTGGTCTAGATGGTTAATTAAATTTCTTTTGTGTACATGGTTGGCCAGAAATATGTATGCTATGTAGTCAGTTGTAGGCCTTCAATATGTTTTGCAGTAACAATAGTTTTTTGTTTGGCATAGCAGGGCTGCTATGGCTGGAGTTTTAGAGAAATTCTTACTGGCATCAATGTTTATGTGGTTGATTCCCGTTGCAGTTTTATATGGTTTCAACCATAATCTAATTCCAGGTAAGTATATCTTTTTGCAACATGGTCTGCAATAAATTAATTGATAGAACTATCATAGAGAAAAGCCCCCCAGTGTATATCATTGATTACTTTATGCTCATCTCTTGCAAGGTCAATAATTTAGAAGGAATTGGCTGTAAGTTTTGTGATCAATGTAGAGTCTAACCTCCATTTGTGATATCTGTGTTGGTCTTGCATTTGGTTTCTGTTTGCCTCGATAATGGTTGTAGTGGGTTTGTATAGCTAGACTCGTGTATGCCATGATGAGTTTCAGATTGTGGCAAGTAGGTGTTCTTGCATCCTTTTGAAATGGACACTGATAGGTTCCCATACATTCTTCGGGCCTCGCAAGTTTATTTCTCGGCCTTCAGTCTGGGGATACCTTTTGTAGTTATTTTTTTTGGTGGGGGGGGTGTTGGTGAATTGGTTCTGCTAATCTCAGACCAAGACTTGAGTGATTCCAGGCATACGCTTTTGTTGTAGTTTTGCAGTCATTTCCTTTAATTGTTGGAGCAGACAGACAATGTTAGATTTGCAGTTTTTACTTGTTATCATCATTGTCTGTCTTGTAAATCACTTATTATAAGGCTGTGAAAATGATTTTCCACCAAAATCTTCTGATTGGCATGAGAAGGAAAGATGAAAGCAAATAAGCTATTCCTTGTCCTAATTGTGCTAGTATGCCTGACTTTTGTCTCATGCGTGTGCTTACCTTTAGAAATAGAATACCTCAAAGAAGAATTCCCTTATGCCTCTTATAGTAGAACATATGCTTTCTTTTAGTTGTCTAACTTCAATATTAACTACTTACTCCAAATATGGTTATGTGGGTAGTAATGTAGTGTGCCAAATTCTTTGAGCTTGTGACTTTGACTTTGTAGTTGAAGTTTAGGATGATTTCTCAAATTGTGCGCTCGAAGAGGGAATATTCTTCTGATACTACTAAACTTTCATCCTGGTCTTGTAATGTCGTGGTGTGGACATGGGAAGATGAAGTAAAGCATATCAATTGGCCACTTATTTCTTTTTCTCCATAAACCTGCCAATACATAGTGTCAAATCAGCTGAACACAAACAAGTTTGCAGCGTTATTACTGTGAAGGATATTTTAGAAATATCAACTCATTGTTGGGTTAAGGTGATTTCCATCAGACATAGCTTGTATGTTTTTTTGTTGAATTGTAATCAGATGTCCTTGTTTTAGTCTAGAGGTTGACTATCAGGTGCTAGTGTCAGAAAATGAACTGGCCCCACTTGCTTAGCATGTATCCTCTCTAGTCAAGCTTGTGACTTCCGCCATGATTGTTATTTTATTCTGTGATTTAAATTAAAGCTAGGTTTTGTCCTTGCAAACTTGTCTCTGGAAATTTGAGGATCAATTTAGCATTTTCTGTGATTCTAATTTCTTTAGAGGCTAGCTTAAGAATTTTTTATTCCTGGTAAGAAAGAAATTTCAGTTACATTTGATATCTGAAGGATGCAATCAAATTGGTCATAGATGGGTAAAGATGTTATAGACATCTTTCTTTGTTTTTTCCCCCTTATTCCTCATATGAAGAAACGTGGTTTGGGTGAACAATTACATTTACACCTCAGTCAACAACAAAATTTGTCTTCATGGGGGAAATTTACTGTATGTCATGGTTGTGCTCAAACCTGGTCACTTCCAGATGCAACCTTCGGGAAAGTTCTTCTGCAATTTTTGCTCTTGCTCTTCCGATCATGCTAATTTTTTGGGACTTGATGCTTGGGTCTGTCATGAGAGCACATTTCCTATTAAATGTTTCTTGTTCTTGCATTGCACACGTTGCTTGTTTAATCAAATTCACTGCAGGCCAAATAGAAAGCTTGTGTTTTCGGTTGTCAACATTTCCTTTCCCTTTTCTGGAGCAGGTTCAAGCGATTTATCTCCTCATTCTCTGACACTGTGGAGTGGATTACTTGCTGTTGTATCAGTCAATGTTGTGATTGGGTTCTATATATACTTGGCAATGAAGGAGCCCTCAGATAAGCATGAACCAGATCCTGCATTTCTTGCGCAGGCGAGAGCTAGCATCCAAAAGCCTATAGAATCAACTGAAGGTCCCTCTCAACCACGTGAGAAGGACGAGTAGAATCATTCTAAAGCTGATACTTCGCTACTTGCCATTGAGATCTCTCCTGGTTAGCACGATAAACTCATACCCAAATGGAGGCCAAGAATGAAGTTCTTCTAGAATACTGATGGTCTAGCAGATACCCTTCCGAATGGTTGTTGGTTTTGTTTTTGTGAGAAATCTGCCTTTTTTAACAATCAATCATGTTTAATAGTGTAGAACTATTTAAATATGTTCACTCCTTTTTTTTTTTTCTTTTTTGTCTAAACCACTTTATCTTGTAACCTATGCTCGTGAGAATCGGCTTGATAATGTTGGGTCGGCATAGGTCCTAGGTTTTTTTTTTTTTAGTTAGTTCTACTCTATTCCTATTTTAACTCTTATTCTCAGATTTTTGCTCTGCCTCCTTGCAGAGTGTGGGAGTCGAAACCCACATTTGAAACTAAATTGCCTCCACCCCAACCCCCTGATAAGGTGATGATTCAAACCCCCCACCTCCTCCTTCTATATTGGAAGAGTAGTGACTAGTGGTTATAGGTCCCAGGTTGGACTAGCCACTTGCACACACGTACCTAGTAGTAAAAGGATTGGTGGTTTTCCACAAGACGAACTGCAGAAAAGCCCCTACCAAATTGTGTAGACAATGTCTTGCGTGAAGAGATATCTGAGCTACTAATATTCTAATGAAGTTACGGTGGCGAGCTTGCTCAACTTTTGACTTTATAACAACGGTGATGGATTAGTTATCACCTATAGTAGTGACATTCGATAATGGGCAATAATTGTCAAAGAAAGTCGTTAGCACTGGTCGTTCAGTCTTCGCTCTTTCACCAATGGAAGAAAGACATCCATCATTTTGAAATGCGAATGAGAGAGAGAGCCTTGTTATCCATTTCTCTCTTTTAGCAGCAGAATAGATAATCAAGAGGATAAACAAAACGACACAAAAAGATTAGATTAGAAAAGTTTCCAGCTTTATCATTGATGTGACTCAGGGCGTATACCTGTATTGTCTTCGAAAATTTCTGATAAATGTCTCATAAGATAGAGGTATATTTTGCACATCAAATATTTGACAAAAAAAATAAAAAAAATTGTAAGCTCGCTCAAATTTTCTTCTAACATAAAAAGATATGTATCTATTTCATGCTTAAATATAAATAATCCTACACATTCTTATTCTTTTTTTTATCCGTGATATGTGAATAGACACGTGACTAAAAAATTCAAAGTCAAGCCCATGCATCTAACTAAAAAAATCCTTGGGGTTACTCTATTTAGATGATTCTCTGGCTATTTCTCTGTACATACCAACTAGATGTAGCGGTTCTTCATCATAAAAACGAGCATAAATGTTGTTGCTGATTGGTGATTGAATATAATTAAGTACTTTGTCAAATATGGAATTGCGGTCCTTGTTGATATGCGTGAACCGGATCCCGCATCTCTTGCGTAGGCGAGAGCTAGCATCTAAAAGTCGATAGAGTCAACTCAAGGTCCCTCTCAACCACGTGAGAGAGACAAATAGACTCATTCTAAAGCTCATACTTCTCTGATTGCTACTGAGATATCTCCTGGTTAGCACGATAAATGCATAGCTAAATGAAGGTCAAGAATGAAGTTCTCTAGCATATTAATGGTCCAGCGAATTCCCTTTGGAATGGTTGTTGCTTTGTTTTTGTAAGGAATCCGCCTTTCTGAACAATCGATCTCATGTTCGACCAAAAAGAGTACAAAAAAAAAAAAAAAAAAAAAACAATCGATTTCATGTTTAACTGTGAGCACTAGGTGTTCCTAGTGTCCATGTTAGGAATCATATTCTCTAACAACATTTTTGTACTTGCTTGTACCTAGAAACACGGCAGATTAGATCTAAATCCTTACTCTAGATATGTATCCACCTTCGGTTTTTGGTACTACTGGAATTTTTTGTATTTTCAAACAATAGGATTATCGTTGCTATATAATATTGATGCCAAGTAGAGGTCCTAGACGTGATTACTCTGCTGTAATATGTGAAGACGTGGCTTCTTCCAGTTCGTTTTTGACTTCACTTAAACGTCTGAGCGCCTCGACGTAAGCTCTTCAGATTTATTGCCCCACTTAAACTAACAAATATCTGGCCAGAAACACGTTGGTTTAGTTTGGAATTATATCCTATTCAATTCTTCAGTGTCCGATATATCACTGCTGAAACTCCACGAGGGATTCACTGTTTCCAGCTTAATCATGGATGCGACTCAAGGCGTATATGTCTTCAGACATTCCTGATAAAAATCTTAGAGGAGAGTGGAAAATTTCCTACATCAAATGTTTCACATAAAAAAAATTGTAGGCTTGGTTCAAATTTTCTGCTGAACATTAGAAATGAAAGATTCGAATCTATTTCATACTTAAAGATAAATAATCTTGCACATGCTTATAGTTTTTCTCTATTTGTCTTTTGCATGATGAGATGGATAACACATGACCACATAATAGGAATCGACTATTCATCAAAGTCGAAGCCATGCACTTTTCTAGAACAACTCTTCAGATGACTCTATTTAGTTGATTCTATCGCTATATCTCTGTATTTACCAACTAGATGTTGTTGTTCTTCGTAATAAAAATGAGCATAAGGATTTCAGTTAATGATAACTCCGCAACCATTATGGATTGATGACTGGACATAATTAAGTTGTTGTCATATGTGGAATTGTAGTTGTTATTGATATGTTTTAATAATATAATTGGTAAGATTCTGATAGTCGTCAATTACTTTTCTACTTCACGAATTAAATAACCATTGCTTATATATCCTATTTAGTGGTTTTTTGAAAGTTGTTGTTAGTGATGATTATCAAACAAACTAAATACCATTAAGTGTTGAGATTTTGCTTATTAGCATTCAATTGGATAAATCCTATGTATAGTTTCCATATGGGATTGTGAAGTAGGAGTGAGTAGCTCCACGTTGAGCAAGTTCAAGACTTGGAATGTGGAACTTACCTTGTCAAGACTGGTTCCCAAATTTTGGAACCTGTAATCACCATGCAAAGCCGAGGATTGACCTTGAAATCAACCCTGTTGATCTACTTTGGTTCTTCCATTTGGTCAAGTTTCGCACCAAGAATTGGGAACCGGATTAGAATTGGCTAGGTAAGATTGGTCTAGTCTGGTCTAGGGTCTACTCTAAATCGACGCTCATTGGATTTTGTGATTTTCTCTGCTTGTTTGGAGAGATCATTATAAATAATTAAAGTGTGTCATTCACAAAACATAAAATATTTAGTGAGAGTTGCTCTTCTATAAAGAGCGAGGTTTTGTAATATATTTGGGGAATCCGCTGTTTCGGCTAACACGATAGTATATTCCATAACTCTCCTTTTTTGGAGAGTATTCACTATCTGAGCCATTAAAGATGTTTTTTTTTTTACCAAAAGCTACATAAACACATGTTACATTTTGACTTTGTTGAGTATATGGCCTTTTTCTGTTCTTATTGGATTCGAAGTCTCCCCAAGCTGATTAGGAGTGTTTGATCCGAAGAGTCACCAAAGTCCCCCAATACATGAAAGCAAGAGAAGGAAAGAAAAAAAATCTAGTATAAGAGACTGAGGGGGAGACGCATAGGAGGGGCAGTTCGGAAATAACACGCCAACTCGGACGGTAATCGAGAGAAAGGGAAACTTGTGGCGGGAGATCTGCATTCATTTCACTTCCATAACTAGAGAGGTGAAGAGGATTGAGCTTTGGACATTCTCCATCATTTCATAAGTGCAGTACATCGGAGTTGCAGAGGCCCTTCCATTCTCTCCCTCCCTCCCTGCCTCCGTAGTTCTTCTTCTCCTTCTCTCTTCTTCATCATCTTTGTTGCTTCCCTGATCGTTCGAAATCATCGTCAGTTTAATAATTGCACATCGTCTCCCATCAGAAGCCG
Source organism: Eucalyptus pauciflora (assembly GCA_007663325.1). Classification (NCBI taxonomy): domain Eukaryota; kingdom Viridiplantae; phylum Streptophyta; class Magnoliopsida; order Myrtales; family Myrtaceae; genus Eucalyptus; species Eucalyptus pauciflora. Next base: position 5,921,187 of record VMYD01000012.1, read on the forward strand.
TTGCCTTACGTCGCCTTCACCTTATAACAGCGACAACGACTATAACGGAGTAAAGAAGAAAACGCTGACTAGAGATGGCAAAGCAAGGTCTAGGGTGTGGACTGGAGATGGCGGCGTTGGATGACATCATTAACAGGTTGTTAGATTTCGGGAACAGAAGCGCACAGGAACAGTTCCCGCTCACCGAGGCTGAGATCAGCCAGCTCTGCCTCGTCTCTCGAGACATCTTCCTTGAACAGTCCAATCTCCTTGAGCTCGAAGGCCACCTCAAGATCTTAGGTTATCAATTATGATCTTATCTTATCTAATCTCTTTCTTTCTGTGCATCTTTGAGATGCGCCACTACGAAGCTCTTGATTTTGCATCTTGCGGTGTTTGGTTCCTGTGTTGTTGCTGTGGTTCTTTTGAGTAGTTTTGTTTAAGGTTTCAGTTTTGTTATCGTAGCTGCTGTATTTGGTGACCTAAACTATTAAAGGTTGGGCTGTTTGATTAGTTTGAGGGATAATTAGGCCTTGAGATCCACTCTAGGAACTCACGAGGGAAGTAAAATGGCGTTTGATTTGGATTTTGATTAGTGGTCAGGTTTTTGAGTTATCTCCTTGATGGTGGGTTAGAATGTGACGCGACGTCTGTCGAGACAGACTTTTTTGTCATCAAAGAAAAATGTCCAATCCTCCTATAACTTTAAGCTGATCGCATTTCCTAATGTATGAGGTCTATTAAGGTTGGGGCATATATAAGCTTCACCAAAAGCAACCGCCCTCTTTTACCTTGTCAGGGTTAGATCCATCTTCCTTATATCATTGTGCTCCATTTGGTATAAAATCATGGGGAAAGATTCACAATTTTCAAGCCTTCTGTCACTATTTGTAAACCGTAATTTGTTTGTTTTTGGTCGATCGAGTCATTTACTGCATACTCTCTTTTTCCAGGTGACATTCATGGGCACTATTCTGATCTTTTGAGGTTTTTTGAACTTGGAGGTTTCCCTCCTCATGCCAATTATGTATTTCTTGGAAATTACGTGGATCATGGCAAGCAAAGTCTAGAGACAATCTGCCTTCTGCTGGCCTACAAAATTAAGTTCCCTGAGAATTTCTTCCTTTTACGTGGAAATCATGAGTGTGCATCCATGAATCGGATATATGGATTTTATGATGAATGTATATGCCGCATGACGGTTACTGTTTGGAAGAAGTTTATTGATTGTTTCAACTGTCTTCCAGTGGCCGCTGTCATAGAGAGCAACATACTATGCATGCATGGTGGCCTTTCACCCAAGTTAAAAAATTTGAATCAAATTAGAGGCTTGCCGCGCCCAAGTGAAGTTCCATATTGTGGTCTCCTCCACGATTTGCTTTGGTCAGATCCTGATAAGGATGTCAAAGGCTGGGGAATGAAAGATCGAGGCGCTTCATATACCTTTGGCCCAGATAGATTGTCTAAATTCTTGAAAAAGCATGATCTGGACCTTGTTTGTCGTGGCCACCAGGTTAATGACATGTTAATGCTTTCTTCTTTTGGTGCTTTTAGCCACAGAAAGAGCAGCATCATTAACAATGCTTGTCACAGGTTGTTGAAGATGGGTATGAATTCTTTGCCGATAGAGAACTGGTGACTATATTTTCTGCTCCTAATTTTTGCAGTGAACGTGACAACGTTGGTGCAATGATGAATGTAGATGAAAACTTAGTGTGCTCATTTCAAGTTCTTAAACCTGCTGATAAAACAGCTAATTCATCGGACAATGACGCAACGATTGCTGCCACATCACCTCCAAAATTGCAATGTAAGTGATGTTCTTCGCTTATTCTCATTTATCAGGTATATGGGTTTGCAGTTTGCACCCACTCCCCTTGGTGCCCTGCAATGATTTTCTCTTAACTCATAAAAAGAAAGAAAAACCGTGTATAGTAGTCACCGATGAAAAAGACCTTTTTATGATAGCATCAAATTCTGTCTTTATTTTTCTAGGAGTGTCACTGGCAACCGTGTCAACCTGTTAAGGTTTTGTCTAGGCCAAAAAGGAGGTTGTATTCATTATGAAGACTGATTGCTTCTTTTAGTAGTAAGGGGTTAGAATGTGTCAAGTTTTGTGAGTTCCTTGTACTGATTTCCTGCAAAATCCAAATATTTAATATTTTCCTTGTCAGAGTTTCATGTTTCTATTGCATCCAATATTCCCACCCTTACCTAGGAGTCTCCTTAGTTCCATGAACTTACATGAATTTTGTGTGACTGTGCGTGTGGATTAATGTCTTGTGGTTACTAAGCACGAACTTTACTTGCAGAGCTCGCATCATTTGGTGACTACTGGTATTGAAACTTCCATGGCGCATCTTTTATCTATTTTATCTTGAATGCGATGTGGGAGCTTTAGCTTATCGGCGGGAACATGAAAAAGATTGGAATTTCATTTTCGCGATTTTGAATTACTGATTGGTGCCTGATTTTTGAATGTGGATTTTGAATGACATTGCAATTGTGGATTGTGGATGCCCGTACAAGACTTTTTCATCTCACTTCTTTGATGTAAACCTTTGTTTTGCTCATAAAGGGGCCAGACAAATGTAATTTATTTCGACTCTTGATGGTTTGGATACAAGATACATTCATTTCTCCTCTGCTTTTTGATGTTGGGTTGAAGGGACGAGCTATCTCTATAAGTCATCTGCCCAAGGATTTTGAATTGGCAACTTTGTGTTTGTTTCCCACATAATGATTTGTGTTTAGGGTGATTGATGTACGGTGAGAATGCAGTAATCTGTGATTATGGGTATAAGGATGTCATGGTCGAGCTTCTCTTGATGGTGTTAGCAGATTTGTGTTCCCAATCTCAGAAAAACCAGCAAGGAACATGGTTTTACATAATTTTGAGAATTTGCTCCTGATGCAGTCTAAAAAATGCACAATGTAGTTACATTTTCTATCATCCAAATCTGCGTTCTTCACTGTTGTGTAATTGCGTATATTTCTACCTCTCTCATGTGTGCCCATAGAAGCAAACTAGAATGATTTTTGGTTACAAATCAATATGAATTTACATTTGTATACGTACTTAAATAGATTCAGAGGTTAGGTCATTTTCGACAGCAACGAGACAAGCAAAGCCCCACTTTCGCACCGCATTTCCGGACCGAAGTTGAATGAGGAAAAGCAACTTAGAGCAAATATTTAAGAGTGTTCACTCTTTCATTTTTCTAAACCAATTTCTCTTGTAGCCTATCCTCGTGAGAACTGGCTTGGTAAGATCAGGTCAGTTCGGCTCCTGGAGTTGGACTGGCCGGTTGCGCACCCGTGCATAATAGTAAAGGCATCGGCACAAGACAAACTTCGGAAAAGCCCATGCTGTGACTTCGGGCGTATCTCATAAAAGAGGGGAAAATTTCCCAGATCAATTTTCTGACGGAAAAGAATTGTTAGCTTGCTCTTTCTTCTAAACATAGAAATGAAAGATGTGTATCTATTTCATGATTAAAGATAAATAATCTTACGCATTCTTATTGTTTTACTCCATCTGTATTATGCGTGATGAGATGGATTTTGGATACACGTGACGACATGATGCTAAACCTAATCATAATAGGAATGGACCATGCATCAAAGCCAAACCCATATATATGACTAAGGTGTCCTGAGTAAAAAATCCTTGGGATTACTCTATTTAGATTCTATGACTATATCTCTGTACATACCAATTAGAGGTAGATGTTCATCACCAAAATGAGCATAAGCATTTGAGTAAATGATAAGTCCGCAAACGTTATGGATTGATCATCGAATATAATTAAGTTCTTGTCATATATGGATTTACGGTCATTGTTGATATGTTTTAATAACATAGTTGGTAAGAATTTGATCATCGATAATGACTTTTCTATTTCACGAATTAACTAACCATCGCTTAATTATCCTATTTAAGGGTTGTTTCAAACTTAATTTTAGTGATGTTTATAACAAACTTGATAACATCAAGTGCTAAATTTTTGGTTGTGAGCATTTAATTGGATTAGTCCTCAGCATAGTTTGAATATAGGGTTGTGGGGGTCGAGGTGAGCAACTTCAAGGTCGGCAGGTTCCAGATTTGGAACCTGGAACCTATCATGTTGGGATCAATTCTTAGTTTTTTAAAACTTATAATTTACCATCTAGATCCTGGGATTGATCTTAGAACTAATCGTGTCGGTTTAGTTTGATTCTTCAATTTGGTCTGGTTTCGCACTTAGAACCAAAACCAAATTAGAATCGGTCTAGAAAGGTCAGTCCAGTCTAGTTCTACGATCTCCCTAAATTAGTGCTCACCGGAGTTGGTGATCTTTTTGTATTAGGCCTTTTTCTATTCTTATGGAATTTGAAGTCTCCCCAGGTTGATTAGGAGTGTTTGATCCGAAGAGTCACCAAAGTCCGCCAAAACCCCCCTCCCCAACCCAATACATGAAACCAACAGAAGCAAAGAAAATAATGAAATATAGGAGAGAGGGAGAGGAGAGAACGAAGTGAATCGACGGAGGAGATTTAGGGCGGGACATCTCCATTCATTTCACTTCCTTGACTAGTGAGGTGAAAAGGCTCAAGGAAGGAGCGTCGTATATTCTCCATCGTTTCATCAAACAACTTTGGCGCAATTATGAATGTGGATGAAAACTTAGTGTGCCAATACCAAATTCTTTAACCTGCTGATAAAAACAACCAATTCATCTGAGAATGACGCAATGATTGCGGCCGCAGCACCTCCAAAGTTGCAATGTAATTGATGTTCTTTGTTTTTCTCAATCATGGTGTACATGACTTTGCGGTTTGCCCCCATCCTTCCTCGGTGCTATAATGATTTTTGCTCTACCTATAACTGGAAAAAAAAAAAGGAAAAAAAAAGAGCATATAGTCGCCGACTAAAAAGACCTTATATTAGCATTAAATTCTGTGTCTGCAATTTTTTAGGAGTCATGGTGGCAATTACGTCAACCTGTTGAGGTTGTGTCTATGCCTGAAAGGAGGTTGTATTCGTTATGATGACTATTTGCTTTTTCTTTTTTTTCAGTAGTAAGGATTGGAGCGTGTCGACTTTTGTGAGTTCTGGGTAGTTTTCGTCATGTGAAATCGAAACGTCTAAAATTTTCCTTGTTCGGATTTCATCTCTATTGCATCCAACATTGCCACCCCTACGCAGGAATCTCCTTTGTTCCATGGACTCACATGAATTATGCGTTGACGGGGCATGTGGATAAATATCTCTGGTTAATAAGCATGAAAGTAACATCATTTGGTGACTTGGGCACGTAACTTGGAATTCAAAGATAGAAAAGACTGTTGGTATTGAAGCTTCCATGGCACATCTCTTATCTAATTTATCTTGATCAATATATGGTCTTTAGAACGGTGCTCCAAAGGAGGAGGAATGTGACTTGGGCGCTTTTTGCTCATGAAGGGGCCAGGCAATTGTAATTTTTTTTCTTGTCTTAATGGTCTGGACACCAAATACTGCGATTTTTCATCTGCTTTTCGATATTAGGTTGAGGGGGGAAGCCGTTGTGATAAGGCTGTTTGCATGTGGATTTTCAAATGGCAATTTGTGCTTGTTGATGATTAGTTTACTGTGAGAATGCGGTAATCTATGTTCATGGGTTAGAGAGGTGTCAAGGTCAAGTTTGTCCTGATGGTGCTTTAGAATCGCCGTCAGAAGGATGTCAAGAAACGGGGTTCGGGTGGACAATTAATTCGTTTGAACTTCAGTCAACGACGAGATTCATGTTCATCGGGAAAATTTACCAGATGTATACTTTTGCTCGAACCCGGTCACTTCCAGATGCATCTTTGGGACCGGACAGTTGCCATCCATCATGAGCACACATTTCCTATCTAATATGTCTTGCTCTTAGGTTACTTTAGTTAACTCTGGATCAAATTTTTTGAGTTGTCAACACTTCCTTTCCCTTTTCTGGAGCAGGCTGAAGCAATTTATCTCATTCTCTGATTGTTGTGTGGATTCCTTGCTGTTATATCAGTCCATGCTGAGACTGGATTCTATAGATATTCAGCAATGTAAGGAGCCCTCGGATAAGTATGAACCGGATCCTGCATTTCTTGCGCAGACGAGCCTCTCAACCACGTGAGAAAGACGAGTAGAATCATTCTAAATCTCACTGTAAGAATTTTCCTCTAGTTTGGGCCACATTAATTAAGATTATAATTATCCGTTTTACGGAATTGATCTAATAAAGCGAGATATAAAGTTTCCTAACAGTCAAATATGGGCTTGGCTTGTGTGGGCCGAATTGGGCCCGGCCCGTGATGAGAGGGCCCGTCCAAATTCTATAAATATGCTAAAGGTCCCTCCTTCTAGCCCTCACTTGTTGCAATATACAAGAACAAATACTCTCTCTCTCACATAAGGAACCAAGTGAGAGGCCTACTTATCAAGCCAAGGTATTGAGGGAATAGGGGAGAAGATCTTCAGCGCAATAGACACGGATTGCTGTCGCTTAGCTTCAACAAACCATGGATCACAAATCAGGTGCACAAATTTCTGAGCTTCTAGCTATGTCGGTCCTCGGTTGCCGTTTCTACGGCTTACATTTGGTATCAGAGCTAAACATAGACTAGAACTTGGTTGATTTGCCCGTCTTGAAGAATTTATCCGCATGAAACTTGATTTCAACTGTATATTCGGGTTAATCTTGTTGAGCCGAGTCCTTCAGTATCAGTTATGCCTCTCGCCGAACCCAAATCAGCCGCCTATGGCTGTTTCGGACTTGACCCGAGCTCGAAAGGGTTCTGCTTGTTCTTTCGTGTTTTTTGATCCGATGAAAGTGAAATTTTATTGCATAAACATCTTCTACTCATCAATACGAGAAAAATGATGGGTATATCGTCGTCAGACGATGCCGGAAAAGCCCACACGCGCCGACACGCGCCCAGGCGGTGCTGGGAGTCGGCGACACGCGCCGCCGCGAGACCTCACGCGCGCACACGCGCGCACGTGCGAGCCAGCGCGTCCGCCGCCTTAGCTGGCATGACGTCATCCATGACGTCATCCCACCGCCTTAGTCACCGTCTTGAACAGCTGTCTGGATGACGTCATGGTGACGTCACGTAAACCGCCTTACGTGCGATCGACACGTGGCGTGTGACGTCACGTATGACGTCGTCTTGGACCCGAACCGGTTTGACCGGGTTGACCCGAACCGGTTTGACCAGGTTGACCGGAACCGGTTTGACCTGGTTGACCCGACCCGGTTTGACCGGGTTGACCGTTGACCGGTCCGATAGTTGACCGGTCGGACCGTTGACCGGTTCGACCCGTTGACCGGTCGGACCGGCTTCGGGCCGGTTCTCTGGGCGTAGCGCGTGTGGCTCACGCGCCGCACACTCTAGCGGCGCGTGAGGGCGCGTGTGATGTGCGTTTGGCGCGTGGATCATATGTACGTGCTCGTATGTGAATTTCCTATCTTGTGGTATGATTATTTACATGTTTTAATGTTTTTAAGGATATGTAAATGCATGTGAAACCCTAAGGTATGTGATTTTAAGGGTATTTTTGGCGTATTTTTCATGTATTTCTCTATGGTTTTGGAAATACAATTGCATGCTTATGATTATATCATCACTTGAGGAATATGTGTGGTGTTGATTTATTATTAGCATGTATTAATGAACAGAGCAATACAATTAGCATGACTTGTGATTTTAGTGACATATAGCCCCTGTCATCAAGTCTAAAATCACTTTTGAAAGGTGAATGTGAGTCATAAAGTTATATCCCTGATATGAGAAAGTTTCAATGATTTAGTTGGGTTGTGACCGCCAAAGTGGCACACTTGATTGAATTTGAGAAACGTCGGTCTTGTATTATGAAGGGATGTCTCCTGTTCTAATGCGTGGTCATACTCCCAAAGGAGGTAATTGTGTATTAGTTCATGGAGGGATGCATGTACAGCATATGGTTAAAAAAGTGACTAACCTTAGTGGTTCATACACCCAAAGGTGGTGACTTCGCGAAAGGTTAGAATATATTTTTATGGACCGCTGTCATGTGAAGAGTATACAATTGCATGTCATGTATTCTGCCCAAAGGTGTTTATATGATGATGTATGTAGCTCTTGAGATGTGTGTTAAGCACTCACATGATGCTAATTACATGTATTGCTTGTCAAATCAGTCACCTTCTCTGTAAATGGCAATTCCATTGCTATTGAGGTACTTACTGGATCAAACTTCAAGATATGGAGAGAGGATTTTCAGTTTGGGATGGAGTTGGCAGATGTTCATGTTGCTCTCACTGAGAATAGGCCGGCAGACCTTACTGATGCTAGTACAGAAGTCCAGAAAGTACGTTTTGCTGCATGGGAAAAGAGTAACAGAATTTGCTTGCTCATAATGAAAAGGTCAATTCAGGAGCATTTGTTGAGTGGCTTGCCATCTGACTGTACTGTTAAGGATATGATGGAAGCCTTGGAGGCTAGGTATCGTGTCTCTTCCAATGCTAAGATTGGTACACTTATGCAATTGCTGTTTAATATGAAATATGATGGTTCGACTGGAGTTAGAGATTATGTGCTGAAAATGGTAGATCTTCAGTCAAAACTTCGAATTCTTCAGGTTGATATCCCTGAAACTTGCATAGTGCATCAGGCATTGAATACTCTTCCTCCTGACTTTGGAATTATCAAGACAAACTATAGTTCGCAAAATGAGGCTTGGTCAATCAATGACCTCATAGTCAGAGTGGTAGCAGAGGAAGAGAAACTGAAGAAAGAAAGAGGGCATCTTGCCTTGTATGCCTCTAGTTCTGCCAGCAGAAAGGGTAAGTGGATTGCACATCCTAGAGGAAATCCTAAAGCTATAGGTGTTTTTAACAATATAGCTCCCAAGAGAGGAAATCCTGAAGCTGCTGGCCCCTCCACTTCTATGGCTCCTAGAAAGGCACCTTTTAAAAGGGAAGGTGTTCTTTGCTACTTTTGTAGGAAGAGGGGACACATAAAGAAACACTGTGATAAATATAAAGCTTGGTTGTCTAGAAATGAGCATAAAGGTAATGGTTCTTTGGCACTTGTTTGTGAATCCAACCTATCTGAAGCCCCATCCAGTTCTTGGTGGCTAGATAGTGGTGCAACTAATCATGTTGCGTTTACCATACAGGGATTCACAAACAGAAGGATGCCAAATCAGGATGAATCAAAGCTCACTGTGGGAAACAATGAAAAGATCGACGTTGAGTTCGTGGGAGATGTCTTTTTGGTGTTAGAAACTGGTTTTAATATGATATTAAGAAACACTTTTTATGTACATTCCTTTAGACGGAACTTAGTTTCCGTATCTTGTTTGGATAAGTGTGGTTACTCCTTTGAAATAAAGAACAGTACTGTATCTATGTTCTTTAGCTCAAATAAGGTTGGGTGCTGCATCATGTCCAATGGATTGTACAGTTTGTGTTTATCTCCCAATGATATATACGTCGCTAATACTGTTGAAAATATTGTTCCCAAAAGACCTCTACCTAAGGAACAGTCTTATACATTGTGGCATAAACGACTAGGTCATATATCTAAAGAAAGAGTAGAAAGGCTGATAAAGACAAACATCCTGCCTACTCTTAAAAGTGACCTAGAAACTTGTATAGACTGTTGTAGAGGAAAGATGACTAAAATAAAGAAGAAAACCGCAGTTCGAAGTTCTGGATTACTAGAAGTCATTCACACCGATATCAGTGGACCCTATGCAGCAACCTTGTGTAGAAAAGTTTATTTCATCACGTTTATTGATGACTATTCTCGATATGGTTACATTTTCCTGATTAAGGAAAAGTCTGAATCCCTTGACAAATTCAAGACTTTTCGGACTGAAGTTGAGAAACAGTTAGGAAAGGTAATAAAGGTGGTTAGATCTGATCGAGGAGGAGAATATTATGGTAGACATGGCAATGTTGGGCAAATTAAAGGACCATTTGCTAAATACCTAGAGGATTCTGGGATAGTAGCTCAGTTCACTATGCCTGGAAGTCCTGAACAGAATGGTGTGGCTGAAAGGCGCAATCGTACTCTCATGGATATGGTAAGGTGCATGATGAGTAGGACTAATTTGCCTGTTTTTTTATGGGGTGAGGCTTTAAGAACAGCCCTTTATATATTAAACCGTGTTCCTACTAAAGCTGTTGCATCGACTCCTTTTGAGTTATGGACTGGACGCAAACCAAGTTTGAATCATTTCAAGGTCTGGGGATGTCCTGCAGAAGTAAGATTGTATAATCCAACATTGGGTAAGTTGGAGGCTAAAACCACTCGATGTTGCTTTGTATCTTACTCAGAACATTCAAAGGGATATCGTTTTTATAATCCAAGTGGAGGAACAAGGATTGTGGAATCACAAACAGCCAAGTTTCTAGAATTTGATGTAGCCGAAGAGCATGATTGCTCACAAATCAGTGAACATGACAACTTGACTGGACCTGCTATGACTATCTCCTTGCCTATGCAGACGATTATGGAGCCTATTGTGCCGCAAACTGAACCTGTTAACACTGAAGATCCTATTGTTGAAGCGGCCACAGATGAAGTCCTTCAAGTTCCTCAGGCTCAAGATGAGCTTATAGTGGCTCCACTTAGGAGGTCTGCTAGGGAAAGGCGTTCAGCTATACCACCGGACTATATAGTCTTTTTAGGAGAACATGATTACGATATAAGTTGCATTACAGATCCAGCAACTTATTTGGACGCTGTTTCCAGTCCTCAATCAAATTTATGGTTGGATGCAATGAGAGATGAGATGCAATCTATGAAATATAATGGTGTTTGGGAGCTTATTGAATTACCAGAAGGTTATAAACCCATAGATTGCAAGTGGGTTTATAAGACCAAAAGAGATTCGAAAGGAAAGATTGAGAAATTTAAAGCCAGACTTGTGGCCAAGGGGTTCACTCAGAGAGAAGGGATAGACTATGAAGCAACATTTTCTCCAGTTTCTTCTAAAGACTCCTTCAGAGTAATCATGGCGTTAGTAGCTCATTTTGACATGGAATTACACCAGATGGACGTCAAAACTGCTTTTCTAAATGGAGATCTTGATGAGGAGGTTTATATGGTGCAACCAGAAGGTTTTACAGCAAATGATTCAGATAAGTTTGTATGTAAACTGAAGAAGGCTATTTATGGTCTCAAACAAGCTTCTAGACAATGGTACTTGAAGTTTCACAATGTTGTTACATCTTTTGGTTTTATTGAGAACAAAGTGGATCAATGCATATACTGCAAGGTCAGTGGGAGGAAATTTATTTTTCTCATACTTTATGTGGATGACATTTTGCTTGCAAGTAGCGATATTGGATTGCTACGTGAAACAAAGCAAATGTTGTCAAAGAATTTTGACATGAAAGACTTAGGCGAGGCATCTTTCGTTCTTGGCATTGAAATTCATAGGGATCGTTCTCGTCGTGTGTTAGGTTTATCTCAAAAGGCATATGTTGATCGTATTTTGGAGAGATTCAACATGCAGGATTGCAAGTTAGGAAACGTTCCTGTAGTTAAGGGTGACAAGCTGAGTCTCTCACAGTGTCCTCGTTCAGATTTTGAGAAAAACCAAATGAAGGATGTGCCTTATGCTAATGCACTTGGAAGTATCATGTATGCTCAAGTTTGCACCAGACCAGACATTGCTTTTGTAACAGGGCTTTTGGGCAGATATCAGTCGAATCCGGGACACGATCATTGGGTTGCTGCCAAAAAGGTCTTGAGATACTTAAAAAGGACAAGAGATTATATGCTGATTTATAAATATGTCCATGATTTGCGATTGTTGGCATATTCAGATGCAGACTTTGCTGGTTGTGAGGATGATAGGAAGTCGACAACAGGATATATATTCATGTTAGCAGGAGGGGCAGTATCGTGGAAAAGTGAGAAACAGAAATCTATATCTTCCTCTACCATGCAAGCGGAGTTTATAGCATGTTTTTCAGCTGCTACTCAAGCAATTTGGCTTCGGAACCTCATCAGAGAATTAACGGTTTTTGATTTTGTGGACAGGCCCATGCAGTTATATTGCGATAACAATTCTGCCGTGTTATTTGTTAATAACAACATAAGTCTAAAAGGGTCTAAGCATATGGAGGTCAAGTTTTTGAGCATAAAGGAAATGGTACAGAATGGTGACATTGTGGTAGAGCACATTCCCACAGACGATATGTTGGCAGACCCACTGACTAAAGGCCTACGCCCTTGTGTATTTGATCGACATGTCATGAACATGGGCTTAGGAGAATCAGTGGATAATATCGTCTAGTGGGAGCTATTTCAGGTTTGCTCTAATAAAGTTTAAGTCTGCATTTTGTTACTTTTTGTAACATTTCGATATATGTCAACTCCTTTTGTATAAATGGTTATTGAGTTGTGTACATATATCTAAAGAAAATCTCAAGGTACTGTGTAAATCTTGAGTAAAGGCTAGGGGCATCCAGTTGTTAGCCTTGTGCATATGTCTCAATTACACATAAAGAAAAGGTTAACCATAAAGATAAGACATATGTGGGTTCATAAGAACCATAAAGATATTCTCTAGTGCCACATCCAGTTTTCTGTGACACTTAAGGTAAGAGAATGGTGACCGACAAATGGGATAACACATAAGGTAAAACTCTTTATGAGGTGTTATCGATTTGCCACACAACCATATTAAATCCATATCAGTAAAGTTGATAGCATTTGTGACCATGGAAGGCTCTGTATATGCATATACAGTTACCGCCATGATCCGGTGTTAGAGACTTTATGGGATCGGATTGACTGCAGAGGATTATCTCTAGATCAACATAAAGGTGTGCACATACAGTATGATCTCAATTAATATAGCCCAAGTGGGAGAATGTAAGAATTTTCCTCTAGTTTGGGCCACATTAATTAAGATTATAATTATCCGTTTTACGGAATTGATCTAATAAAGCGAGATATAAAGTTTCCTAACAGTCAAATATGGGCTTGGCTTGTGTGGGCCGAATTGGGCCCGGCCCGTGATGAGAGGGCCCGTCCAAATTCTATAAATATGCTAAAGGTCCCTCCTTCTAGCCCTCACTTGTTGCAATATACAAGAACAAATACTCTCTCTCTCACATAAGGAACCAAGTGAGAGGCCTACTTATCAAGCCAAGGTATTGAGGGAATAGGGGAGAAGATCTTCAGCGCAATAGACACGGATTGCTGTCGCTTAGCTTCAACAAACCATGGATCACAAATCAGGTGCACAAATTTCTGAGCTTCTAGCTATGTCGGTCCTCGGTTGCCGTTTCTACGGCTTACACTCACAACTCTCTCCACTTGCTATTGAGATTTCTCAAGGTTAGCATGATAAATTCACACCTAAATGCAGGTGAAGAATGAAGTTCTCTAGCATACTGATGATCTAGCAAAAAAATATGGTAGACTGGATCTAAATCCTTGCTCTAGATACATGTCAACCTTCGTGTTTCGGTACTATTAGGATCATTCCATTTGCAAAAAAATAGCGCACTGTTTGCACAATACCGATGCCAAGGAGATCCAAGAGGTGATTACTCTTTGCTGTACTCTCCTTTTGGTTTGTTCTTAACTTCACAGTTAAATGTCCGAGTGCTTGGATGTAAGCTGCTCAAATGAATTGGCCCTGCTTTAACCAACCAATAGTCTGGTTCAGTTTGAAATTTATGTCCTCTTAAATTTTTCGATGTCTGATGCATCACCACTAAATCTCCGTGAGCGATTTGCTGTCACATATATCTCTCTGAGTTGCCCGTTTTGCTTGATTCGAACTCGCCATCATTGGTAATTTCAGGTTCTCTCCTAATATGTTCCCACATTTTGGCCGAGCTATAAGCATGGGCACGATCCTCTCGAGTCTCTACTATACAGGAAGCAATGTACCGTAGCACGATCTTATCAGTAACAGGTATGGAGGCTTTGCAACCTTGGACTCAAATTCAGTTGTCTGGAGGAAAAACTACAGCACAAGTAATTATCAGATGCGTGTGGCATACGCTCTCGCCTTCAGAAGCAAGCAGACATTAAACATCGATTTCTCGGGCACTCTACACATAAATGTCGTCGAAACAGTTGGGATTTATCCATCAGACAGTCCTGAAGTGCCCGGTGCCCCAGATAAATTTAATCAAATTTTTGGTATGCTAATAAAGTATCTAATCATCAGGATCCACACGCATGCTCGAAGACATTCCCGTTTTCAATCATTCACAAAGAAGACAACTTAAAAACAAATTCGCCGCATTCCTTGACCTCAGCCTGAGTGCGAACATACGCACAATCATGAAATGAAAACCAAACAAAAGGGATTATAATCATTAAGTAATCCCTGTGCTCGTGCTTTTGATCTTGATTATCCAACCCATCGCCGAAATGTTGCGCTAGATTCCAAGACCAGATAGCTAGCGAAGAAAGAGGAACTCCCAAGACACTTCTGACATCATTTTTTTAACAGCAACGAGACAAGCAAAGCCCACCTTTTGCACAGCATCTCCTGACTCACGAATTCGGCCTTATGTGCTTTCTGTTTCCACGATCCACTGCACTCGCATGCTCTGCCTAATTAAATTAATTGCTCTCGCTTGCTTGTTTTTGAAGGCAAAGCAAAGAGAACACGCAATTATGGAAAGTAAAACCTCTCTTTGTATAGTACCCCAGAAGTTCCAAATTTAAGGTCTGACTCAGAGCTTTCATGTATGTCACTCGGCATAAATGACTAATTTTTTCTTTCAATAAGGATAAGATAAGAGTTAGACCCATTCATTTGCGTCCCTGTCTCGGAGAGATGTGAGATTAACGGCATTATTGATCAGGTCGAGGTTAGTACGGTGGAACCTCGTGTTCCCGGTAAGAAGAAAGATTACGAAAGATGCTAGATGTTATGAGGAAGTAAGCAGGAAAGAAATAAGCTAACATACAGAGAATTTCTTTGCCATAGATCAAAAGATCAATTAACGAACAGACAGAAGATTTGGACTCTTAAGCTATACCTGCATTAGCCACTTGTGCTTCATTGAACTCTGGTGAACCGAATACTTACGTTCCATGAGAAAAGATTTGCAGCATATAAGCCAGAAGAAGATTCATTTTGATTGAATGAAAATGCTAACATCATAATGTGGGCAGGGGAACAAAAAAGGAGAAGGCATGTCGAGTTTGCCAGGGAATTAAGGATCTAAAGACAACCCACAAATTCTGCTTCGTCCGGTTTAATATGGAAGCAACTTTTTCTGTCGATGGAAAACAGATAAAAACGAAATGAGTTCAACGGGCGACGTTTTTTCGGGATGTGACATTAGAAGAATGAATCAGAAGCATGAAGGATAAACTGATCGGCTATCAACAATGAGAGAACAACTAGCTAGCAGATGGACGAAGCTCGACGAATCCACCATCTTAAGGATAAACTGAAGGATAAAAAGCATCCATCCCCTGATCTCATCTAATAGGATTAGCATTTACATCTTACCAGATGCAACATCATTATTTCCTTAAATTCTGCAGCATGCTCAATGAGCAATTTGCCAACGCTATGATCTGCAACCGACTCGTCACATGATCGAAAGGAGCGACGCACAAAAGACCATGTATAAGACCATGTATCGACTCCAACATACTATCTTTGCATTGAAAACCTTCCAGATCGCAAAGAAGAAGACTACATACATGAGGCCATGATCGAGTTCTCGATCAGGTAAACTCTCTCCTTGGTTGTTAGAAACACAAGTATCGAGTGTACATAACAAATGAGAAATTCAACAAGTGTGACAAAGACTGAAAAATTTTGCCTGGCTCCCGACCGTCTGCCTTTACTTTCACTATTCTATTTAGGAAACCGGTTCCCACTGGAAAACAGGGTTCACATTGTGACCGTGCACCTCACCTGATGGTCGGACGACAATGGCCTTCCAGCTGCGATTGGACGCCGAATCAGAAGGCTTCGCGTGGCAGGGCGTTTCGGTCATTCCGTCCTCCTCAGAGGAAAAACATGAGGAATTGCTTTTTCTCTGCCTTCATCCGTTTCTGATAATCTGGACGACGGCCAATAGCCCACCAATATTTATACTAAGCACAGCGCCTCCCTCTCTCTCTCTCTCTCTAACATGAAGATGAAGAGAGAGAGAGAGAAGAACAGAGAGAGGGAGAGAGGGAGAGATGGGATTATAAAGAGGGGTCCCGGGGGCAAAGGGGCATTTGTTTATTACATGGATTTCTCGTTTCACACGCAGTTTGTCCAGCGTTTAATGTGCAGGTTTCATCCCGAGATCACAACATGTACTACCTCGAGGCTCATTTTGAAAGTAAAATGGCGCTTTCCTTCAAAAGGTCTCTAGACTAAACACGCATTAGATTTTAACGTGACAGATTTCGTGCTCAAATCACAGCATTTCTCACTCAAAAGGGATCTCGAGAGCCATGCCGACCTTATTGTGAGGGCTATCTTATCTGATGCATGTGGATAGGGCGATTTACATAAGTTCACGAGGATCAATCGAACCGAAAGATTGGATCCTTGTCTTATCATTAAGAATATATTATATATAAGTTGTGTATAAAATTCAAAAGAAAAGAGGGAAGGAGAATTGTCATCATTTTTGGCAAGGCCCTGTAAATTGGCACTGAGCGGCCGGTGAAGAGCCCCTTTCAACTTTCTCTTCGGTCCGTTTTTCTGGCAAAAGACACAAACTCTCCCTGTCACCCTGGCCCCCCCTCCAATTGGCTTCAAGCCATCAATCATCACGCTAATCTCACCCCAGACAACACGTCGTTTCCGTGCAACTTCCCCCAATCGGTTTCTTCTGTACCCACCATCACGCAACTCTGCACTCCGCCGGTGTTTCTTGCTCCTCCTGCAACTTTGTTTCTTCCCCTGGATGGACCGCTCACTCAACCCGGCAAAACCCCAAATCTTGATCTACTTAAATCGGTCTTTTGTCTGATTAGATTAATGCCTGCAAAGTTGTAAGTTTCCCCAGTCTTTTAGTTTGTCTGATCTTCGTACGTTCGTGCTTCGTGCTCAGCAGGAAGTGACAAGAACATGCAAAGATCCAAGCAGTGTCTGAATCTGCCAAAAAAGAGACATGAAGACGCCCTGCAGCTGCACGACTTTAGCACGCGCAAGTCGGTACAGCATTGGAATGTCCACTGCTTTTAGGACCTATCCTGTTGGAGTAGTGACAAGACAAAATTCCTGAGAAGAGGGTGTCGTGTTCGTTGACTAATTCATGATTCTATCTTTGGTTGGTAAATTATTTTGGTAATCAACGGAATTTATTCGACTAATTCCAGGTTTATTTCGAGATTTGATGCACTGATTACAATTAGACAGGATGGTAGCAAGTGTTTTGAGGTTTTCGTACTCTGTTATACCTTTGAGAAACATCCTCTATGATCATCCATTTTCGAGTGAAATTGTTATCAGGCTCCAATGAATAGAGTTTTGATTCAATTCTCTCGTAATTCCTGGTGATGATATTGAAACACTCGTCGTCCTCTCTTGAATATAGGCAAAATTGCCAAACCATGTAAATATTTGGGTAACTATCCTTCGCTTCAATGTTCATTTAATTTCTCTATCGTATCCAATTTATTTGTGATCGTCCACATTGCTACACGTATGTCTCAACAAATCCTCTAGACATATCATCGGCAATCAACAAAAGACATCGAACATCTTTTTAATTGGAAAACTAATTTTTTTTTTTTTTGGTAACCGAGGACTCCATCACGGGCCCCCGTGCCAGGACAGCAGTGAAGGGCCGGGCCCCAATACCTTGGGGGAGACTAGCACAAGACCTCACCACCATGGCCTCCCATTTAAGACGCTAGCATCTAGAGATTCGAACTTGTGACGCCCCTATACCTCGATGGAAAACTAAACTTTTCGTCTCTAGACTTATGGACTTTCCTAATCAAGCTCTTGAACTTTTAATTCCTTAAACCAAGTCTTTGAACTTGCATACATTGTGAGTAGTGAGTCGAAATCCTAACATGTATAGTTTAGTAAATAACATACGACCATGCAATGGGCCGTACTGAATTTAACGTGTCTCCTGTAACAAGCAAATTAAAAACCGAACTTAGAAAATGGATCTAGTGTCCGTCCATGGAGTAACAGCTCCGATCATCACATCATCATCATCTCCAAGATTATTTGTATCGAAACCCAGCATATCACTGTCCAAAACTTTTTCAGGTGGATTAACATAATCAAGAAGCCTGTCAACTTCACCAAGATTGATCGATGCTTTGCCTTGAGCCAAGCTTGTTCATTATCATCGTATTTGTTTTAGAATATACGAGATTATCCAGTATCTCAGATGCAACCTTATTTCTTTTTTTTTTGCTCTGCACAACTTCAAATGTACTCTAATTTCACTCGCATGAAGAACTGTAAGGTTCTGTAGATTTTCTAATGGCACAATCCCACTTAATACCTGCAAAAGATCTAGTTCATATAAGTCCATGGAAATTGATAACATGAGCAAATTTGATAATTTACGTGGACGACATGTTTTATCATTGTCATTGGTTTCTCTGAATATAACTTTTGTAGTTTCATCCAATGGAGCTGCATTGCATTTTATTTATGAGAAAATGACACAAATAGTTTATAAATTTTGGCTCAATGTGCAATTTAGTCTTTGAATTTTTAATTTGTTCAATGTAGTCCCCGAACTTTAATCTAACGTATAATGTGATCCCTAAAGTTTTATTTATGTAGTCCTTGAACATTTAGTACATTTTTAATACAATCCCTGAAATTGTATAAAAATGTTCAATGTAGTCTTTGGTCTTGAATTAAAGGTCTCTTCCTTTTGGTGCACTAGTCGATTAAGTGAGATGCATTAGCCATGTTGATTGCAACCAATTATTGAGTGTCTTGAGGTTATTTTTTACAATTTCAAGTGAGATGATTCACTAATGTGGTAGGCACCGGAAATTCATTAAATCAATGACACGAGAGATTTTGATGACTCTGAAGAGAAAAGACAAATATGCTGCTAAACATTTAGTTGGAATGGATCATCGGGTGGGAGCCGTCGGGAAGTTGGTGGATGTGGGTGGATGTGGACTTGGGGGGGGGTGGGGCGCATGCACATTGTGCTAATCCATGGAACGAGAATTAGGAAAACCACTGTCACTAATCAACAAATTAAATTCCCTCTTCAGTCATTGCTGCTTCCTGGGAAATGTATAGGAACCATCGATCAGCTTTGGCCTCATAACTTTATAGAAACAACTATTATCTGACACCATTTGATTAGGGCTTTCACAAGGAATCAATGATGTTGACTATGGGATCAAGGTGATTCCATGACAACTTTCTAATAGGAAAGTCTTCATTCTTCTCGATGATATGAATGATGAGGAACAACTTGAGAAATAAGCCATCAAGCACGTTCCATTAGGCTCAGGAAACTGAGGAATTATGACAACCAGGAATAGAAGCGTTCTAGAAGTCAACCAAACTTGGATTACAAATTCAATCTCTCTAGCTTTTTGGTAGAAATGTTTTTGGGTGAAATCCTTACTTGGATGATTGTGTTGATCTTTCGAGACAAGTAATTTCTATGACTAGAGGACAACCCTTGGCTATCGAAGTCCCAAGCTCATAACTTGGTCGCCAAAACAAAGCTGCATGGTAGATATACAGGATAATCTAAGGGAAATAACTCATGAGGAGACCCTGGACAAGTGGGAGATCAACTACAATGCCCTCAATCTTGAGCAAAAACAGATCTTTCTCAACATCTCATGCCTCTTTTTGGACGAAGATATGTATACCACTTTTATGCTACCTCTTATTTTACCATTGAATGGCCGAGAAAGGAGGCCATTAAAGCAGTCTGCTGAGATGCCTTTGGAATCTGTATGAGCGAAGAGTTTTTAAGGCTTCCAAACATAAAGTTCCTCAAATGAGCTAGGAGACATTTTGTCGGAGACCGTAAGAATAAGCTTTCAGGGTTAAGATCCATGTTCTAGCATAGGTCTCCTCATAAGCCCCTGGCCATCAATTTCCATCCAAGCAGTATTGTAGTTCTCAACTTCTCACATAGTTTTCCGACCGAAAAAAAAAAAAAAAACTGTCTTATAGTTCCGTCATAGAGGACTGGGCTGAATGGAGGCTACTCAAGGTACAATTCCTCACTGTTTGTTTATCTCTGTGTATTCAATTGTCTCACGTAGAGTTTGTGTTCTTTTTTTCCCTTTTTTTTTACTCCTATTGCCTAAATTATGATTATATAGGCAATAGCTCTTTGTAAATTAAATGGGTCACGACTGGAGTAATAGGTCTACATGGATTAAAGGGGAAAACGAGTCAACCAAATTACAACTTAGTTCCAACACATTCATTTAGCGCTTCTAAATTCACTTTGGATTTTCCCTTTTCTGTCTTTTTAGCTATTATAACAAGTTGCCTGGAAGCTCAAAGTTCTGGATCTCACAAATTGCTACAAGACCAAGATTCCAAACTTCTATGATTATTTGAGTTTAGAGCGTTCAATCCTTAGCAAAAGGCTAATCGAGGTTAATGGTTCCTCGAAAAGCTTAAGGGTTTGCATGACAAAATTTATATTTCGCTATTTTTCTGTTTTTCTGTTTCTTGGAATAAGTTTGGAATATAAATCCGTTTGGTAACGCAATTTCATTTTTTCTATTCTGGAATAGATTTCTATTTCAAAAATAGATTTAGAGTTGAAATCACAAGCCAATATTTTTAACTTTCTATTTTTAGAATAAAAGTGAGAAATCAAAACTCTTTTCATTGTTCACTTTCATTACCGCCGTCGCCCATAGGACACCAAATGTCCCCCCCCCCCCGGTTGACTGCTAGACATCCGTCGTTGACTGCTCGCCACTAGCCACCCTCCACTGGACGCTAGATGCTAATTGCCTATTGCTGGATGTTGGACACCGCTCGCTTGCTGCCAAATGACGCTCGCTCACTTAACACCGGACGTTGACCATCGGACACGGCCCACCCGCCATCGGACGCAGGACTTTGGCCACCCGCCGTTGGTTGTCGATTGCTCATCGCTGCCTGCCAGATGCCAGAATCCATCCGCCCACTGCCGGTCATCAGCCGCTTGTCATCGGATGCCAGACATTGGCCATCGGCCTCTGAACATCGAACGTCAGACTCTGTCTGCTTGCCACCAATCACCGGACGCCGATCATCGCCCCTAGAAATAAAAATTGTATTCCGATATCGGACGAATTTCTATTTCAAAAACATAAACTTCGAATAGAATTTGATTTATGTTCCATAAATTTTGTTATGTGCGCCTTAAGTGTTTTATTTATTTCAATGTGGATGGATGTGCAAGTCTCATGGAGTTGCCATAAGGAATTGGACTGTTAGAGAAGTTCGATCAATTGTATTTAAGCAATTGCAGAAAGTTGAGGAAGCCACTTGAATCATTTGTAAGAGTGGCATCGGAGGTAGACTTGGATCTATCGCGCACGACCATCACAATATTACTCAACTTCATTGGAATTCAAAAGTGCTTGTTAGTAATTAAACTGAGATCTACAGAAATCGATGAACTTCCTAGTTCTATTGGGAATCTACGAGAATTTAAGTCTCTCTTTTTATTGCATATTAAAATTAAGAAACTTCCTGTCTCGTATGGGAACTTGGAATCACTATTCCAGTGGGATGTCTCATGAACACAATGTCTATAGTTACTTAAATCTATTAACTTAAGGCTGCGTTTAGTAATCGGGATAAAATTTATCTTATCCTGTGTTTGGTGCTTCCTTAAGACGGGATAAAGTCAGATATAAGAATGATATAGGTCCAATAAAATTATTTTATAGAGAATGTGGGATAATTGTAGATATAATTTTTAATATGCATAATAGGAAAGTTATTTTTCTTGAATAACAAACTATTAAATTAATAAAATTGAAACTATATTTCAATAGAAATAATATTTGAATTCTAATATAAGAAATTCAAAAAAAAATATATTTTTTAATTTAACTTATTTTTATTTATATATTTGACTTAATTCTATCTAATAATATAAATTCAATATATAAATATAAATATATACTTATATTTATTACACATTTTAGGTATTTTTACATTTTAGGTATATTAGTATAGTTTAGTATTTAAGAAAGTTTTATCAGAGAATGATGGAAGTAGAAAAAGAAATAATAAAAAAAAAAATTGAAAAGAGAGGAAATCAAGCAGATGAAAATAAATTAGGGAATAGTGTCGCAAAAGATAAAAGATTATTACCATCTTCATTTGTAAACTTTTAGATTTATTTACACTGATATGTCATTTATCCAAAAAAAAATATACATAATATTATGTAAATATATCCAACTTCATAACTGTGATTCACTAAACAATGAATACGATATAGTAAAATTCTTTGATTTTATATTATATTCTATCAAATTCAGTCCTATCCTAGTTAGAAATCTGGATGACCAAACGTAGGCTAAGTAAATTTAGGGCGCGTTTGGTAACGATTCTGTTCCCGGGAACAAATTCTAATCAGAAATGATTATTTTTTATTCTGTTCCCGGGAACTGATTCTGAGTAAAAAAACGTGTTTGGTAATTGTACAAATTTTTTTATTCTGGAATAGAATTGCGTTTGGTACCGTGTTCATTAATTCAGTTCCAAATCAATTTATTTTAATTTTTAAATAATTTTTTTCCTTTTTTTTTCCTTGTTTCTTTTCTTTTTTTTTCTTTTTTTCTTTTTTCCTTTTTTTTCTTTTTTTATTTTTCCTTTCCTTTTATTTTTTTTTTCCTTTTTAAATTTTATTTTCTTTATTTTCTTTTTTTCCTTTTTCCTTTTTCTTCTTCTTTTTCCTTTTTTATTATTTTTTTATTTTTTCTCCTATTCTTCTTTATTTTTTTCCTCTTTTCCTTTTTTCTTTCTTTTTCCTTTCCTTTTCTTTTTTTCTTTTTTAATTTTATTTATTTATTTATTTATTTTTTTATTATATTATTATTTTTTCTCCTATTCTTCTTTCTTTTTTTCCTTTATTTTTTTTATTTTTTTAATTTTCCTTATTTTTAATTTTCTTTTTTTCTTTATTTTCCTTTTTCCTTTTTTTCTTCTTTTTCTTTTTTTATTTATAATTTTATAATTTTATTATTTTATCATTTTATTTTTTCTCCTATTCTATTCTTCTTTTTTAGTTTTTTTATTCTTTTTTTTTAATTTTTTTTTTCAGGCCAGACGAGAGCCTCCGGCGAGCTCGCCGGACTAGTTGCCGGCGACCGGCGGCGGTGAACAATAGCGGACGGCGGTCGCGGGATGGCGGTCGATGAAGAAGAAGAAAAGAGAAGAATAAGAGTTTTGATTCTCAATTTTGTTCCCGAAACAAGAATCAACTTTTTTTTTATTCTTGATTCTCGTCCCAAACTGATTCTGGGAACAAATTTGTTCCCGGGAACAAAAATTTTACCAAACGCGATTCTCGACCCAAACTGATTCTGGGAACAAAAAATCAGAATCTGACACTGTTGGGATGGTTACCAAACAGGCCCTTAAAGTCATCAAGATTTGGGATTCTTGGATAAGAGAGCTATCACGCTAAAAGAGTAAGAAGAGCTACATTTTATGGATTGCCTGTATTCGAAATGGGACATTCCCGCGAGCATTTAGAAGCTATCACTTTTGAGAGTCCACTTGCAAGTAACCCGTGTCGCGACCCAATTTTCCGTGTTTTGCCACTTAAAACTAGGTTGATGGACTACTAAGCCTTTAAGCTTAGCTCGGGCTCTCCCAAGCCCATACCAAATCACGACTTAGGGTTTTAACATGCAAAAGATCATTATCAAGGAGTCGCCACTAATCGGTTTAGGGTAGGTCGATTAGACACCTAAGTAAAATAACGGGAGGATTATCTTACTCCTACGAACCAGAGATTTTGGGTACGGGGACTTGGTTACACTAGACTATCTTAGTGCCCTTTCGGTACCATTTCTTTTTAATTTTTAAAAATGTTTTGCAGGCAACTTGATTTGATTTTAATTAAGCTTCCTAACATG
Organism: Eucalyptus pauciflora; assembly: GCA_007663325.1. Classification (NCBI taxonomy): domain Eukaryota; kingdom Viridiplantae; phylum Streptophyta; class Magnoliopsida; order Myrtales; family Myrtaceae; genus Eucalyptus; species Eucalyptus pauciflora. Next base: position 5,945,214 of record VMYD01000012.1, read on the forward strand.
TGAGGTGATCATACATGTGCGCATACCGCCAATTTAACACATCAAGAAAGCAATTTAAATAATGCAAAAAGCATACCTTAAAGCAACGAAAGCATCTGCAATGTTAACTTAGAATTCACATCAACAATCCTAGATATGATTCCTAATTAACAAGCAATCAATTTTTTGTTTTCACTTTAAAAATCATGACTTATGCAATGCATTGTTACTATTCAAACATGAAATGACGACATGACCTAAACTATATGACATGAAGAAATGCAATAATTAAATGCAATCTAAATGATCTAATTATAATGACATGCAATGCGATGCAATGACATACCAAATTATTTAACTGAAAATGACATGCCTCATGCAATTTAATATGCAAGCTATACGTCACGTGAGATTTATTAAATGACTTAATCTAATGACATGAGACTTCTAATTAAATGAACTTAAATAAAATCAATGACGTGCATTTGATGTTCCTATTTTTAAAAATGCAATCTATCCTAAAAATTGAAATTAACTTATGCAAAGACAAATTTTGTATTTTTCTTTCATGAAATTCGAATGCAAAAATGATTTAGCCAGATTAAAATTCTATCTAATTTAAACTAAGGATTAAGTCATATTAAATCCCCAATTTAAACTAAGACATTATCTTAATCTAACATGCAATTTATCTAAAAAGATGATTTAAATTAAAGATGAAACATGCAATTCTAACCTAATATGCACAATGATTTTTTTTTTTTTTGTTTTTCTTTATGAAATTCGAAATTAAAACTAACACATAACTAAACGTGCAATTCAAAGAAAAACTAACAACCTAAATGAATGCATTTTTTTGTGTTTTCTAAATTCGAAATAAAATCCCTATTCTAGATATGCAAAATAACCAGAAATATTCTAGAATCAATTGAAATCCTAATCCAAACATTTTTTTGATTTTTCTTAGTGATTTTCTAAAACAAGCATTAAATCCAACAAGCAAGATATTCAAACAAATAAAGGATTAAAATAAACGAAAAAATAACCCGTTGTCTCACGGGTCAAATTAACGAATATTTTTAACCCTGAACATCACGACAAGAAATCAAAATAATTAAAAATCTAATCCGAAATCTTACGGATCAAATTAATAATTAAATTAATTTAACAATTAATATATCAAAAACAAACCCAAGAGTTAATACAATTAAAAAAATGACCCGAAATCTTACGGGTCAAATTAATAATTAAATTAAACCTTAGGGACAAATCCTATAGGTAATGCCTAGAAGAACTATAACCTAAAACTCATCTCACCAAATTCAACTTAAACACTAATAATAAAATTAACTAAAAGTAAAATAAAATAACATAAAATGAATAAAAATAAAAGAAAAACAACCTAAATGAAAATAGGGGCGGCCAAATTGTCAACACCGGTAAGGGGAGTCCCCGGCGAGGAAGCTTCGGTGATGGATTCCGGCGAGGTGAGTGGCCGGTACGGTTGGGCGGCGACGGCTCAATTCGGCTCGGACAGGGGCGGAGCAAGGCGGTAGGCGCGACGGGCTCTCGGATCTGGCATTGGGGTCGTCGCGGCTTCGCGGGCACCGAGTGGGCTGAGGCGCGGAGCTAGGCGCGGTTGCGGACGGAGGCGCTGCAGGGGCTGCGCGGCGGAGCTCCTGGGTGCGAGAGGAAGGGCGAGGGGGCTTCGAACGGCGCCTGGGTCGTGCGGGTTGGAGCGGCGGTAGCAGGCTCGGGCGGTGCGAGCTTCGGGCGTTGGCTCCCAGGCGGCGTCGGCACAACTCCGGTCGTCGCGGGCGTGGGTTGCTGGTGCGGCGGGCTTCCGGCAGGGGTTTCGAGCGATCGAGCAGCGAGGATCTCAGGTGGCTCCGGAGCGGCGTGGATCTTTGCGGAGAAGAAACCCACGAAAAAGAAGATGAACAATGCGCAATTTTTGTTCGCACGTCACTTTCTTCCTTTTCCCTTGTACTTTTTCACTTTTTGGTTCTGACTTTTCTTCTCTTTGCTTTCTTCTTCTCCACGCACGTACAACTTCAAAACCTTTCTTCCTCTTTTCACTTTTTTATCTTTTTCTCTTTGATTCCCCAAAAGAAAACCTAGCGAAACCCCCCTAAAAGAAACCAGCCCCCATTTACCTCTCGCACACATGGCCTTTTATAGGGAGAGGAATTTGATTTTCAAAATTTCATTGAATCAACCTTCGCAAATCTTTTTCACAAAATTCATCCCATACTGATAAGAACTCGAGATAATGATAAAATTTTCCTAAAATCAAATCTTTCAAAACCAACTTGCAATATTCTTTTATATCTACCAAAAAATTCGTCATATCTCGGAAAAATTTCGAATTTCTAATTCCTCACAAGATAATTTATGATCATTTAAAAGAAACGGGCTCGGGCCGATTTTCTCGTTTTACGGGCTTAGTCCGGCCTGTTAATTTAAATCCAAAAATTTAATTCGAAGCCATTAACCACCAGTCCTAAAAATAAAAATGCAAAACATGTAAAATAAAAACAAATGCACCTAACACTATATGATATGCAATTGAATTATAAAATAAAATTAACCCCTAATGACTAAATGAGCCGCCAAAATTTAGGTGTCAACAGCTGCCCCTCTTTGACGGTGAGCTCGAAGAGGTTGCCTTCAAAGATAAATTGAGACCTAAATTTTGACCATGCACATACATTGAATGATTTGATTTTTGATTTTTGATTTTTTGTTTTTTTTGGAAATGAATCCTATTTTAGAATGCAATTTATATGATGCATGGAAATGCTAATGCAAAATGAACCTACCTGAAATAACTTACCTTCAAGGAGGGTAGAGTAACTCAAGATAGATTGGTATTACACATCCAGGACCCGTACCATTCTACGGTCGCCCAGAATAGTAACATGACTTCATAAAGAAAATTGCTTTCCCAGGACCCGTACCATTCTACGGTCGCCTAAACGGGGATTTACCTTCCAGGACCCGTACATTACTCTACGGTCGCCTGAATAGGGAAATAAAGTTTTGTCTAGGACCCGTAAATTACTCTACGGTCGCCTGAATAGGGAAATAAAGTTTTGTCTAGGACCCGTACCATTCTACGGTCGCCTAAACGGGGGTTTTGCTTGGCTAGGACCCGAACCATTCTTCGGTCGCCCGGCGTCGCAATCTGGAGAAAAATCTTTAGGGCAACTCCATCGAGTGTCAAATTACTTAAAGTGAAAATACTTGTATAACGACAAGTATTTAAGGTATAGATAGAGATATACTTACCTGGTGACATCTCTGCTCATTAGGGATATGTCTCCTCTAAAGATGGCCTTGGGCTACGAAAGCACGCTAGGATAATATAAAAGAACTCTGGGTTACGAAAGCACGCCAGGTCAATTTAAAAAAAGGGACTCTGGGCTACGAAAGCATGCCAGGTCAATTTTAAAGGACACCGGGCTACGAAAGCACGCCAGGTCAATAGAACGGGGACTCTGGGCTACGAAAGCACGCCAGGTCAATTAAAGGAACAGCTTGACCGAGTCAAGTGTCGAGAATGGGCAGAGATATACTTACCTGATGATATCTCTGATTCTTTGGAATATGTCTTATGGAACTTAGATATCCTGTGGAGGCCTCTCACCTCCTGGTAGAAATAAATTTTGGAGCATTAAGGATGCACCTTGAATACTCATGATGGTTTCTCATCTCCTCATATCATGAGGCATCTTGAAAAGAACCTGAATGTTAGGAGCTCTTGGGTCTTTGAGAAAACACTATCTGTAAGACATGATTAGAGCAAAAATGCATTCACCAAAGAGATAAGCAATTAAGGCTATTCTGGAATGCAAACTTTAAAATCTATTGAAGCTTTTATTAATTCAATCAAGATTCATGCATAATGACTTTTGCATTATCCGAATTTCCACTAGAGAGAATTATCATTCAAGACAATTTTCAATCATGACATAGATTTCTTAAGAATACTAAATGAGAGACTTTCGGTTAGAAAGGACTTTCACTCACTCTCATTTAGAATGACTATTTTATGAGAATCACTCAATTTCATCATATCGACATGGGTCCAAGTATTCTCGCAAGCGGTACGATCTTACCAATCTGAGAGGTCTTTAACAGGGACCATAATGTGGGTTTGGACAACGACTTAACAAATGGACTCTTTGAGTCAAGGCTATTGAATGAACAGTCTTGTAATCATTTCTGGGTTTATAAGTCAAGAACCCTGCAAAAATGAGAAAGAAATAATCTTGCTCGCACTTCTTCGAGCGATGCTTATAAACATATGAACTCCTACATTAATTCAAGTGCCATAATCTAAAGAGACTTTGTAAGGGACGTAATGTAGGCTGGGTTCATGGGTTGAGAAATGAAATGATCATTAGGCTCAAAATGTGTGTAAAGGGTGAGAGTTGATGATCAACTTGGCATTGCCACCAGTTTTCCTTTTTCACCGTCAAGGATTGTCTTCATGAAGTGCCCTATTGATTGTAGAAACTCGACATTTGAGTTCTTTGAGTATTGCTCCATTATGATTCAATTCTTGCAATTGACAGTCACTTATTTTGACTTTCTTTTTTTCATCTATGGGCATTGGCCTTGCTTTTACCAGGCACACTGCTTTTTATGCCCCTAGTTCTCATGCATTTTTTCTTCACTTCTTTTTTCATGGGCATCGGCCTTGCTTTTACCATGCACACTGCTTTTTTATGCCCCTTAGTTCTATTTTGAATTCAATTCTTGCGCATAATGCATGCGTCAAGCAATTACACTTTAAATGACACTAGAACTTCTCAAGAGTCTTCATTTGCCTTTTGCCTTGCCCCAGTGTGGGGGATGATCATCAACTGGGTTTAAAGAAATGAAAGTGCAGGCTCAAATAGGCTATGCAAAGGTTATAAGTGTATAGGATAGAGAAAAAGATGCTCTTCGTCATCCTAAGGCACTTAAATTAACACATGAATTCAATGTAATAGCATAACTTGAAGATTGATGCAAGTGAGAGCAAGAAAATTTCAATTCATTTTCCTTACCTCATGATGCCATTTGATCTCTTAGTTACCCCGATGTGGGGTGATTCTTGACAATGGTGATTTGAAAAGAATATTCATAAGTGTATGGGCTCAAAAGGGTTAATCAATTGATCACCTGTAGTGTTTGGGATATAACCATGATTTGCCTCTCATCATTTCGGTTGCCGTACCTTTTGCCAGAGAACTCTTTACCTTATGGATATGAACCTTCCTACACTCATCTCACAAGTGTATGAATATGGGACTGTGTATAGGACAAGGTTTGCCTTTCATCATCCCGACTCGTCTCGTTTAGTATGCTCAATCATTTCCACATCATTCATTAAATTAATCCATCTTGATGTTCTTTAGTGGATTTGGTGGAGAAAGCATGTAAAAGTCACTATGCAAAATCCTTTTTTTTTTTTGAAGAAAATCCAATAGCTTTAAGCATGAAAAATTGTCAAATTCAAAACAATTTACCACACTAAAAAAATGGTCTTAAACATTCATATGGGGGATTATTTCACAATGGGATTGCCTCAACAATGGATGTCCTTGGATCGTTTCTATCCATCAAAAGCTGAAAATCCACTTTTGCCCCTGCACAAGAGAACGTGCATGAATAGGATACTATGTAACATCAGAGTAAATTCAAATTGCACAACCATTTTGGCTCGAATCGAGATTTTGTCTCAGTCATGTCATTACTAGAATTTGTAGTGCCCCAATTCTTCATCTGCAAGAAAAAGAACAAAAGTATCAATTCTGAAATTAATTATATTCATGAACGCAATGTATCCATTTCATCCAAGACGGATGATCTTCTTTTGACTTGTTTCATCATTTTGTCATGGAAATGAGAAACTTCATTTGGCCTTCGAAAATGACATCTGACACCAATTATTATGAGAGGTGTCACATATCACACTTTGGAATCAAGATGATTTTCTTCACTCTTGGGAGATGTCATCACAATCGGCTAGGAAATGATCATTTGCCTTCATGTCTATTTTCCTTCGGATGTATGTTCCAAAATCAACGGGCGAACTATCACTGGAAATTGACACATTATTTTCAAATGCCTCTCTGTTATGCTGCAGGGGAATGTGCTAGGCCACTCTTCATGGTCCATTTCTTCTAGAGGTTCTTCATCAATGTCTCCCATGACGAGATCGTCGAATAGGCTTATTATTCCTCTTAGGGCGTCATCAGAGTTCTCTGTCTCTGGAGGCGTCAGATTGTCCATGTCATCCCATCCACTTGAAACTATATTGCGGGAGTCAAAGTAAAAGCTGGGGGGAGCCGAATACTTCACCAGATAATCAAACTTGCCGTTAGGCTGCCCCAGAGTGTCCATCACTTCCACTTTATCTTGTCTCATCTTAGGGACATTGTCAGGCTTAGTTTTTTCAGCAGTGACCAATAGTGGATCATCTTCCAGGTCAGGCATATCATCATTGCTCATTTGGGTCTGGCCTGACTGCTTCAGGACTACTGTCTCTGAGAGAGCAGGTGTAAGAGTCAAATCCGCTCGGAAAGATTGGATTTGAGCTGTCATGAATTGCATAGAGGCGAGCAACTGTCGGAGTTGGTATTCCATAGTGGAGATACGATCACACATTTCAGTTTGGTCAGCCATTCTAGCTCTTGATCACCTAATGAAAATGGAGATATGTAAGAATGAGGCGTAATGAGAACACCAATCCATGATAACAATCTATTTTTTTTGTCAAGAAAAGTCCACATATGAAAAGGATTTTCTAAAAATGGACTAGGAAAACAAAGACATGGGATGCCCCAGTAGGGACGAAATTTTTTAACATGAACTAAGAAGAGTCAAGACATGAATTGAAAACAAATTTCCAGTTTTTTTTATTTTCTAAATGATTTGTTGCGTGGCAATTTTCTCATTTCATTTTTAATTGACAAAGGAATTAAATCAATGATTGACCTAAATTGTCATGAACCGACCCAAAAGTATAACAAAATAAATTGCATGGTACAAGGATATGAGACTTACTTTACCAAAGAAAATCAATGGCAATCACATAGACACGCGCATGAAACGTGAGGCTCGATTTTTATCTAAAAGGCTTAACAAAGTGGAGCTAAGAGGGTGATCTGATCGTTACAGTCTCGCATTAACTTCAGGTCCCCTTAACTCCAGGCTCAGTCGAATGGAATGTCCAATAGTCACGCAGTCTCGCGGATATGGACAAAACACATTTCAACACCATGCAAAACTTTCGGGGAAGAGAAGGTCAACCTCTACATAGCAGTTTCGCTTTGGAGGAAGAATACTTCTCAACACCATTCTAGAAATCCTATCGCAGCCCAGGTCGAACCGCGGGTTGTGTGTGCAAATAGTGTAGTGCTAAAGCAATAAAGCATGCACAACAATTTAAATGCAAATATCACTTCTAATTGGGAAAAATAAAGCATTCATCCCACACTCCAACCTACATGACAAAGGTTAGCAAAGACTACTCCTCTTATACCTCCCATCTGCAAGAACATTTAACACCTTAAAAATGTTAGGGACGTACCTGGGATCCTTGCTGCCAAACAAAATCATTTTTCAAAAGAAAAGAAAAATTGGCCTAAGTCCACTAAGTGTTTTAACACAAGTCCCCAGCGGAGTCGCCAAGCTGTCGCGACCCAATTTTCCGTGTTTTGCCACTTAAAACTAGGTTGATGGACTACTAAGCCTTTAAGCTTAGCTCGGGCTCTCCCAAGCCCATACCAAATCACGACTTAGGGTTTTAACATGCAAAAGATCATTATCAAGGAGTCGCCACTAATCGGTTTAGGGTAGGTCGATTAGACACCTAAGTAAAATAACGGGAGGATTATCTTACTCCTACGAACCAGAGATTTTGGGTACGGGGACTTGGTTACACTAGACTATCTTAGTGCCCTTTCGGTACCATTTCTTTTTAATTTTTAAAAATGTTTTGCAGGCAACTTGATTTGATTTTAATTAAGCTTCCTAACATGTGAGGTGATCATACATGTGCGCATACCACCAATTTAACACATCAAGAAAGCAATTTAAATAATGCAAAAAACATACCTTAAAGCAACGAAAGCATCTGCAATGTTAACTTAGAATTCACATCAACAATCCTAGATATGATTCCTAATTAACAAGCAATCAATTTTTTGTTTTCACTTTAAAAATCATGACTTATGCAATGCATTGTTACTATTCAAACATGAAATGACGACATGACCTAAACTATATGACATGAAGAAATGCAATAATTAAATGCAATCTAAATGATCTAATTATAATGACATGCAATGCGATGAAATGACATACCAAATTATTTAACTGAAAATGACATGCCTCATGCAATTTAATATGCAAGCTATACGTCACGTGAGATTTATTAAATGACTTAATCTAATGACATGAGACTTCTAATTAAATGAACTTAAATAAAATCAATGACGTGCATTTGATGTTCCTATTTTTAAAAATGCAATCTATCCTAAAAATTGAAATTAACTTATGCAAAGACAAATTTTGTATTTTTCTTTCATGAAATTCGAATGCAAAAATGATTTAGCCAGATTAAAATTCTATCTAATTTAAACTAAGGATTAAGTCATATTAAATCCCCAATTTAAACTAAGACATTATCTTAATCTAACATGCAATTTATCTAAAAAGATGATTTAAATTAAAGATGAAACATGCAATTCTAACCTAATATGCACAATGATTTTTTTTTTTTTTTGCTTTTCTTTATGAAATTCGAAATTAAAACTAACACATAACTAAACGTGCAATTCAAAGAAAAACTAACAACCTAAATGAATGCATTTTTTTGTGTTTTCTAAATTCGAAATAAAATCCCTATTCTAGATATGCAAAATAACCAGAAATATTCTAGAATCAATTGAAATCCTAATCCAAACATTTTTTTGATTTTTCTTAGTGATTTTCTAAAACAAGCATTAAATCCAACAAGCAAGATATTCAAACAAATAAAGGATTAAAATAAACGAAAAAATAACCCGTTGTCTCACGGGTCAAATTAACGAATATTTTTAACCCTGAACATCACGACAAGAAATCAAAATAATTAAAAATCTAATCCGAAATCTTACGGATCAAATTAATAATTAAATTAATTTAACAATTAATATATCAAAAACAAACCCAAGAGTTAATACAATTAAAAAAATGACCCGAAATCTTACGGGTCAAATTAATAATTAAATTAAACCTTAGGGACAAATCCTATAGGTAATGCCTAGAAGAACTATAACCTAAAACTCATCTCACCAAATTCAACTTAAACACTAATAATAAAATTAACTAAAAGTAAAATAAAATAACATAAAATGAATAAAAATAAAAGAAAAACAACCTAAATGAAAATAGGGGCGGCCAAATTGTCAACACCGGCAAGGGGAGTCGTCGGCGAGGAAGCTTCGGTGATGGATTCCGGCGAGGTGAGTGGCCGGTACGGTTGGGCGGCGACGGCTCAATTCGGCTCGGACAGGGGCGGAGCAAGGCAGTAGGCGCGACGGGCTCTCGGATCTGGCATTGGGGTCGTCGCGGCTTCGCGGGCACCGAGTGGGCTGAGGCGCGGAGCTAGGCGCGGTTGCGGACGGAGGCGCTGCAGGGGCTGCGCGGCGGAGCTCCTGGGTGCGAGAGGAAGGGCGAGGGGGCTTCGAACGGCGCCTGGGTCGTGCGGGTTGGAGCGGCGGTAGCAGGCTCGGGCGGTGCGAGCTTCGGGCGTTGGCTCCCAGGCGGCGTCGGCACAACTCCGGTCGTCGCGGGCGTGGGTTGCTGGTGCGGCGGGCTTCCGGCAGGGGTTTCGGGCGATCGAGCAGCGAGGATCTCAGGTGGCTCCGGAGCGGCGTGGATCTTTGCGGAGAAGAAACCCACGAAGAAGAAGATGAACAGTGCGCAATTTTTGTTCGCACGTCACTTTCTTCCTTTTCCCTTGTACTTTTTCACTTTTTGGTTCTGACTTTTCTTCTCTTTGCTTTCTTCTTCTCCACGCACGTACAACTTCAAAACCTTTCTTCCTCTTTTCACTTTTTTATCTTTTTCTCTTTGATTCCCCAAAAGAAAACCTAGCGAAACCCCCCTAAAAGAAACCAGCCCCCATTTACCTCTCGCACACATGGCCTTTTATAGGGAGAGGAATTTGATTTTCAAAATTTCATTGAATCAACCTTCGCAAATCTTTTTCACAAAATTCATCCCATACTGATAAGAACTCGAGATAATGATAAAATTTTCCTAAAATCAAATCTTTCAAAACCAACTTGCAATATTCTTTTATATCTACCAAAAAATTCGTCATATCTCGGAAAAATTTCGAATTTCTAATTCCTCATAAGATAATTTATGATCATTTAAAAGAAACGGGCTCGGGCCGATTTTCTCGTTTTACGGGCTTAGTCCGGCCTGTTAATTTAAATCCAAAAATTTAATTCGAAGCCATTAACCACCAGTCCTAAAAATAAAAATGCAAAACATGTAAAATAAAAACAAATGCACCTAACACTATATGATATGCAATTGAATTATAAAATAAAATTAACCCCTAATAACTAAATGAGCCGCCGAAATTTAGGTGTCAACAACCCGTATTAAGAATTTTCCATGACGATCAAAATACTTCCTCACCTAAAGAAATTGGGTTTATGGCATTATAGCAAACTTGAAGTATTGCCTAAGCTTCCCACAAGTTTTATAAGCCTAAGCTTGGGATCATGTTCTTAGCAATAGGTCCCAAATCTGTGAAACCTAACTAAATTGGTGGATTTGAGCTGTGGTGGTCATGATGGGAATTGTCGTCCTTCGTTCTTCTAAGATGGTCCATACCAACAATTTCTTGTGTTCCTTCCACCGCCTATATCAACATTGTCACTAGAATGTCATGAACCAAAAATCAGTTTGTAATATGCCGCAACCTGAGAAACTTGACACGTGTGCCAATTTATCAATGTTGTTGGAAGGAAGTTCAGCTCGATGAGCTTGAACAGTTCATTGTGGAAGGCTTAGAACTCCTTGAGGGATTTGCTGATCTTTTGAGGTTGAAGTTGTCAACGTTGATTGATTGCCCAAATCTAAGTGCGATTGAAGGACTTGGGTCAGCGGACTTGTTGGAACAATTGGAAATAAACGAATGTACTAAAATTGAAACTCTAGATGGTCCATCGGATTTGAAAAAGCTTGAGACATGGGTGATTCGAGGATGCAAAGTGCGTCTGGCCATTAAGGGCCTGGTGTGAACTAGAGAAAATCAAAAGATTGGATTTTACCCGCTGTAGATCATTAGAAAGTTTCACTAATATATTCAGTACGAAAATACAGATGAGCGCTGCTGCATAAGCATTTTTAACTGGTCTAAGTCGGAAGGAGAACCTCCTTGACAGCGAGACCAAGGCATCTCATACAAAGCTATGGAAAGTCCTGAGGAAATGTCCAACTGGGTTCATAATCGGTCAAGCCAGAACAAATTCAGAATTCTTTCTGCGGACGTTTGAAGCAAATAAGATGTACGCAATGGCAAAAGGAGGGGAAAAACAACTTCAGATCTGTACAGCGATCGGGTTACTTCCTCACCACTGATCACCACTATTGACCATCTCTTATTCAATCTGTACAGCGATTTCATGGAATTTCAACTTCCCCAGAATTCTTCATGTGGCATTCAAGGGAAGGAACGATTGATTCGAAGATTGGTCGTACTGGGATGGAATTTCACTAGCTATTGCTGGAGAAGCAGCCTTCGAATTAGACACCGTTATTTGTAATCCGTGTCTAATTATGCATTAATTCGTCATTAATATTAGGTTGAACAAGTACAGTTAGTCAAACGAGGGTGTTTGCTGACATTTTTGTCATATTATTTATCTTAGAGAGCTTTGCATGTTTTTGTCTTTATTATGACAATTTATGTAGTGCTTTCAACAATGCTTTCACCCCATGAATATGCAGGTGCAATTTTTCTTTTTTGTATTTGTAGAATTGTTTTTTTCCCCGAATTCATATAATTGTCCAAATTCTTTTTAGAGGCTAAACATTAGAAATCTGATTGATGAGATTTTTTTGCAGCTGAGGAAAGAAGGAAATAATAACTGTTTTATTCCGTTCTTATTTTTTATTTTATTTTTTGGGTTAGAAATACGGATATTCATTACTCAACCCAAGATAAAGGATTACAAAAGGATTCAAGATCCAAACATAAGATCAACCAAAGGGATCGAGGGGGACTAATAATCTAGTTCGTTGGGCGAGAGTTGGCTCGGTGAGCCTTAGCGACCCAGTCGGCCGCTTTATTATAATCTCTTGGTTCAAAACAGATATTAACTCCTTCTAGCTGGCCCAACAACTTAATGCAATCTTGAATGATGGACCGAGAGGTCCATGGCATTTTAGACCGGCCCATTATGTAATTAAGTGTTGATGAGCTAACAGTTGATAGTAGTGAATAGCTCTTTATTTGTACCTCTTATAACATATGCACATACTCTTAGATTGATATTGATCTTAATGGCTAATGTAAGATGGGTGAATATTATCTTTAATACCTTTTTCACGTTGAGTTCATACATTCTATTCATACTACAAATATGAAATTTGGGAGTCGATTCTTAATTAAAATCAATTGACTTTTAATTTATATGTTCGCTTTTTTTTTTCTAAGTGATGCCTTCACTTGTGGTATGTCAGCAAAGAGAAGGTCAATATCACTTCTATCAGTCCTATTGAATTCATAACTTATTTAGTTATCACATTTTTTTTATGACAACATGGTAATACAAACGTTCAATTATTGTTGTTTTTCTCATAATGTCATTGGGTATGTTGACCTTTCGTTGGTCTTCATTCGTGACAAGATGTGCACGTGAAAGAATGATGAGATTAACTGTTCAATTAGATGATTACCAAAAACAAGCAACGCCTGAAGAGGAAATCTGTCGTTGGTTGGTGGACCAGTTTGATCCAAACTTGGGGGAGATAAGAACGGTCCATCAGCAATCTGTTTATACTCGTGGACCGGGTTTGTGTTGCCGAATGGGTATTAATCAAGAGAAACGAACTCGGCAAATTCGGCATGAAATGCTCTGAATGAATCTACAGGTAATGCCAAATTCAAACTTCACAAACATGTATTGTGCTTCTACAGATAATATATTTGTCGCCAATTTATATGAAAATGTTTCATTGATCATGCATTGTTCAAAATTCACTAAATTTTCCCAATATGCAGTTAGGTCACATTGAGAAAGTGGATATCGGCAATATGGTGTTGGCCCTGCGTAGCCAGAAAGATACTTCGGGCAATTGATTGGACAAATAATGTAATAAAAAAAATCATTAACCATATGCGTATAGGTGTCTGATGTTGCTTCCACGTCAATTATTAATAGGCGTAAGAAGACATATTATTTAATTTTGCAAAATAGTGAAGGTATTTGATGTTATGCTTAAAGCACATGGTAATGATATTATGCCAATACAGAAAATGAGTCCACCTAAACCCCAAAAAGGATGAGATATAATCACCTAGACAATAAGGATGAGATATAATCACCTGGACGATATGATTGGTGCAATTGCTATATAGAAAATAGCTGTCGTTTGACAATGCTCTTTAGGTTGGTAGTACCTTATGGCTGTAAAAAGTTTCTGATTGCACTTCCCTTGTGTGTATAATGCCTTCAGGACGATAAAAATTCAGTTCATGGCACAAAATCGCTATAAACAATAGGAGGGACTATAATGGTGATTTAATCGAACTATCCTATCGTTTAGCTTATCTTGAAATGGACCATCTTCCTTTGTTCCGTTGCATAATTGATTCAAGATCAAAATTCGAATTAGTGCAGGCATACATCATCTTGTAATCACTCCAACACGATAGGCCTAAGTGTTTCTAATGACTCTTTGTACGTGGAACGACAAGTGGAATTAATCCAATGTTATAAAGATATTTGGCCTCTTTTTTGATGTTCTGGAAAGAGGGGCTAATCCCAAACTAGCACACCTACCTTCAAATCGATTTTCATGTCCAAACCGATATATCGGTGATACACTTACTTTAAACTAATTTTCGGCCAGAAATTTTCAAACCAATGCACCCGTCACAATTATACCAAAATCATAAAATCGGGGAAATGTAGTATAAATGTAACAATTTCATATTTTCTATGATACAAAAATTAATTTGAAGTAAATGTAAAATCGATATCCAGTTTGAGAGTTTTTGGTGATATTAATTTCGGGAAAAAAAAAAGGAAGAAAAAATAATTGCAATTTTGAGATGGGTCTCATGGACCTCGGCAAGCACTGCACCGCGGAAAACCGACAGCCAAATTATTGAAGATCACCCAAGGAAAAAAGAGGAGGAAAAAGAGGAAAACGAACGGAAGAAGCAAACAAAAAGGATGGGATGAAGGGGAGACGGTGGAGGATCGGATCGGATAGTCAAAGGAGAGGCAGAGGATCGAAGTGCATCGAAGGCCACAACCATTCTGGTTTTCTAGCAGGATAAGATTTGATCCGTTTCTCGCCCCATCTCTTTTCTTCCACGCTTCCCAATCCTTCGGCGCTTGGACCCGCTCTCTCTCCCTCGCGTCGTCTTCCATCCCCCCCTCTCCAATCTCCAATCCCAATCTCAGCCCTCTGCTTCTTTGCTCTTTGTATTTATTCGCTTCCCCTGCCCTTCTCTCTCTCTCCGTCTCTCTCTTTCTCTGGGTACCTCACTAAGCTTGCTCTTTGCCATTAGCGCCAGCCTCTCCCAGTGGAATTCAGGATGCAGCCCGCTTCCGAGGCCAACCAACGCATCGCGAGAATCTCCGCTCACCTTCACCCACCTAATTTCCAGGTATGCCCATTGAAATTGGGCTCTTCCTCGATCGTGGGTCGTGCCCGTTTTCTTTTCATTCGCTCTCTTTCTTGTTTTTTCTATGGGCGAGTCGTCTCCGTTGCTTGAAAATCGCTAAATCGGAATGGGTGGTGAGCTTTAATTGAATCGTGAGCTGCGACCATCGAAGCTGGCGATGCTTTTTTATTATGATGCTTAGTTTCTTGGTTTGAAGAGCTAATGAGGAGTGATCGTGCATTGTGGGTGACTCTTAGATGGAGGAGAGCGCGGGGCTAAGGCGTGCGAATTGCCGGGCAAAGGGTGCAGCGCCGGGATTCAAAGTCGCGATCCTGGGAGCGGCTGGAGGGATCGGGCAGCCTCTGGCATTGTTGATGAAGATCAACCCGCTCGTCTCTGTTCTTCATCTGTATGATGTTGTGAATACCCCTGGCGTCACCGCCGATATCAGCCACATGGACACTGGTGCCGTGGTGAGTTTCCCCTCCCATCATCAATTAGATTGCCGTTTGCTGAATTTGGGATGAACGGAATTGTTGGTCTCTATATGAAGATGGAAATTGATATTGTTGATTGTTTTTTCTGGGGATGTTGTTGGGATTACCTTTTCAGATGAGTGAGCTCTATATCATCATTGTATATGGATCTTTTACTACGTCAAACTAATTTGTTTCTTCTATAATCAGGTCCGTGGATTTCTGGGACAGCAACAACTGGAGGAAGCCCTTGTAGGAATGGACCTTGTCATCATCCCTGCTGGAGTTCCTAGGAAACCGGGGATGACAAGAGATGACCTGTTCAAGATAAATGCTGGAATTGTCAGAACCCTTTGTGAAGGAATTGCCAAATCATGCCCAAAAGCTATCGTCAACCTGATTAGCAACCCTGTTAACTCCACAGTTCCCATTGCAGCCGAAGTTTTCAAGAGAGCTGGCACTTATGATCCTAAGAGACTGTTGGGTGTGACCACGCTCGATGTAGTTAGAGCAAATACTTTTGTGGTAGGTGTCACTCCTGCCTCTACTGTCTTGCTGATACTATTGAGAAGCATGGAGTATCTTTATGTTCAGACTATCAGGTTGTCACTTTGTATAAGCCTACAAAGTTGGAAGCATATGTTACCTTGTTTAGCATGCTCTCTTGACTTAAACGTTATAATTTGTGTACCTACAATTAGTAACGTGCTCCAAGGGCATCAACCTTTTCCTGGCTTGCGAAAAGACAACTTAGTTAAATTTTATTAAATAGGTTAACACCCATCTATGGGATCATGTGCATTGGTTTAAAAGCAAGTTAATAAAACCCGGCTATTTGCAAGCCTAGCAGTAGAGTCGAGACGCCCCATATATTTGATTGTTTTAGGTAAAATAATCATGTAACTACTATTCTGTATTAGTGAGAGTTATTGGTTCTCGTCTCATGATGATGAGGGTTTTTGGGGTCATAGATACTTGGTATTAATGCTCAGGCAGCAAAATTGTACAGATACCAGTTTCGAGACAATGCTATGAACGCCAACAACTTTATTCCTTTCCATTGTGTCTTGCAGGCAGAAGTACTGGGTCTTGATCCTAGAGAAGTCGATGTTCCAGTTGTTGGGGGTCATGCAGGAGTGACAATTTTACCTCTTTTATCTCAGGTTTGTGATGTATTCTTCCTGATGAGAACTTATTATATGTTTGATAGGAACTTGCAACTTTCCTCTATAATGCTAAATGGCAATTGGCATTTTCAAAATCTGTAGGTTAAACCACCTTGTTCTTTCACTCCTCCAGAAATTGATTACCTGACATCACGCATCCAAAATGGCGGGACAGAAGTTGTCGAGGTATATAAATTTCAATTTGTTATGGATTTGGACGTCAAATTGGCAGTGTTACCGATATATCATATTCCGTCAGTCTCTTCAGTTTTGCATTTTCAGGTTGTAAAATAGTGCTTTAGCTGTTCTAGTGATGTTCATTTTCTTAAGGGCTTGTGACAGGCTTCAAAATTTTGAAGCTGCCTAAGGAGTACACTGTTACAAGCAAGCTTTTTTTCCCCAGACACATGACTGCATCCTTAATCATGTTAGAGCTCTAGATCCTTTAAATTTACCAGCCATTTTGAAGATATACTCTGCCAAGAACTTTCTATATGAGAAGGATGAGATTTTCTCAAGAATCACATCGTAGGTCCATGTGGGCATATATCTTTCTCAAGCCAACTTTATGGCGTGAAGCCTTTGCCTATGCACTGTAATGAACAGAAGAGAGCTTGATATTATCTCTACTAGAATTTGATTACCGCAACCTTGAAAATTTTTCCATTACCGCTACCCTAAGAAATGTGTTAATATAAAGATTTTTGTCCAAATTATTGGGAAACCTTGCACGTGAAAGTATGTAGAAGGTGATCACTTTGTCTTGGGCTATTGGTAGAAGCTAGCAGTTTTGGAGAGTATCTAAGTTTCTGATTATTTTGTCTGGTCCTCTGGTTCTCATTAAGGAAAACAAAGGAAGTTGACAAAAAGACTATAGAAACATAGCACCGTATACATCTCTTGCCATTATATTAAGAGAATGATTTGCATTTTGATGATAAGAGGAGAAGTTCATGTGGTGACGGGATTGTTAGATATATCAGATTTTCTAAAAGTGATTGCTGATTTCTAACTGAAACTGTATGATTTTTGCATCTGTTTCCACAATGAAATTCTGACATGACATCTTAGGCTTTGCTTCTCTGCTTCCTTACATTTTTGTTCTGAAGTCAACTGAATTGTGTACGTTTGTGCCTTGACAACTATCAGGCTAAAGCTGGAGCTGGCTCGGCAACTCTCTCGATGGTCAGTCCTTTTTTGGGCCCTTGGGATGTAGTTTGATCTCTTTCATGACCAGGCAATTTGATGACTTTTTGATATGCAGACTCTTTTTATATGCTAAAACAATGTGAAAATGAAATATGCAGGCATATGCTTCTGTGAAGTTTGCTGATGCATGCCTGCGTGGGTTGAGGGGTGATGCGGGTATTGTCGAATGTGCATATGTTGCTTCTCAGGTTTGGTGCCTTGAAAGAACTTATCGAGATTTGAAAATCTTTGTATTTCTCTCAAATCCAAAATGAAACCACAGATAATTTTCTTTATTGTTGTCCCCATATTTCAGGTAACTGAGCTTCCGTTCTTTGCATCCAAAGTGCGCCTCGGTCGTACTGGGGCTGAGGAGGTTCTTCCTCTTGGGCCACTGAATGAGTACGAAAGGTCTGGAATTTTAATAATCCTGAGATTTTTAAGTCTGCTCTGATTACACATCAAAGGAAGATAAAGTTTTCTAATTTCGGCTGTTGTTTGTTAACCTGTAGGGCTGGCTTGGAAAAGGCAAAGCAAGAGTTAGCAGAGAGTATTGAGAAGGGCGTTTCATTTATCAAGAAGTGAATGAGTTAAAGACGTTTCTTTTCGGAACGAAAGAGATGGCCTCTCCATAGTTTCCGGTTATTTTCTACTCAGAATTGGTTCTTGGGAATAAGTGGTTTAGACCCGGGAAGATATCGAAGTTATTCTGCATAGCTGACGTAGGAAAAAACGGAGGATTTTCTTTTCTTGAATGTAATGTACTCGAATGGTGATGCGTAATAACGAGGTGGAAAAGATGTTTGTATATTATAGTTCTATGTCCATCTTTCTCGTCTTCGTGTTTGCATCTGTGTTTTCGACTTTCTTATGCACCTGCAGTGTCGCCTCCGAGTTGCACTTCAATTGTGCAGTGCCGCAATAAGCAAATAAGCGGGAGCCCGTTCTTGGCACTAGGCCTGAAGTTTAGGAGATTCAAGTGCAGCTTTTTGTGGCTTTGTACATAAGATTTTAAGAGTCACGCGAGCAAAGATAGCCATTCTAGAGGCCCTTCTTGGGTGGAAGGCGGAGAGAGTTAAAATTATCATTTGAACACAAAAAAGCACAAGTTTGAGAATATTCAATTGGAGATGCCTCTCGACTGATTCTCTCCTCAATTACCAGGACAATTTCTCACACCAAGTTTTACTTACTTGGGGCATTTAAATTTAAAGATCAACGATTTCAAGCTCGAAATAATTATCTAACTAAAGATAATTCAATTATCAATAATAATTTATGTTAAATTTCTTGATGAATAATGAAAGTAGTTTATATTCATTCATTTTAATAAGTGACATCAGCAATCAATTTTTTAAAAATTTAAATGATTTTTTTTTCTTGAAATAAGATTATCCTAGTGTTTTTCAACGGGTGTAAGCATCAGTCCTTTTTTTTTTTCTTTGACTTGTGAGAGTTCGACTAAAATATGTTCCGACTGCAGAGTACAGTACACCCAAATAATGCAGGAAGAGTACGCCTCGCCGGTCTTGTCAGATCTTTTCCTGGGAAACGGAACCAATCTCACTCCATTCCCAAGGCGAGGCGAGACGTGTCGTCCAGGAAACTTGAAACCGCGAGTCGACGTCCTTGACTTCGCTGAAAGAGGCAGATAACCTCGAGCCCTTCCTCTTGAGGTACGGTTCCTTCAGCTCGATCTTGATGATGAATGACTGAAACGGCGACGAGGGTTGGACTGAGACGGCGGTGGGGCGGTGGTGTTGGAAGGGTGTCGTAGACGTTGGTGTGGAAGAGAAGAAGAAGAAGAAGAAACAAAGGGAAAATGAAGAGAGGGGAAGAGAGGGGAGAGACAGAGGGGTGACGTGAGGTGAGGGAGGGTGAAAGCTGTGCGACCCGTGACTGGAGTGGGATTTTCATGCGTTGAAATCCTGTTCCTACCCAGTATTTTCATTGTCTCAGAACTCTTCCCACTTTCCATTTCTGGCTCTCAGGTCTGGGCTCTCTGTCTCCCCCCTCTCTCCCCTCCGGCAGCGTCCTTCTGTCCTTCTCTCCATACCATCGACTCAGTCGCTGTCTCATCTCGATCGGCCGTTAATCAGCGCACTAGGTGCTCTCTCTTTACATCAAGAATGGAGTTTGAGGTGTTCCTGAGTTTCAGGGGACCGGATACTCGGAACACCTTTACTAGTTGCCTCTATAGTGACATGGTGGAGAAAGGAATCCGCGTCTTCAAAGATGATGAGGAGCTCCGAGTCCGTCAGAAGATTAGTGGACAACTTTTGTGGGCCCTTGACGACACCCAGATCTATATCCCCATCTTCTCTAAGGGCTTTGCTTCCAGTCCGTCGTGTCTTCGTGAGGTTGCACATATGGTAGATTGCACTTCCAAATCAGACGGGAAGAAGGAGATCCTCCCTATTTTTTTCGATGTAGAGCCGGATGATGTCAAGCTTAAAACAAATTTGTACAAAGATGCCCTGTCTAAACATAAGAAGAAGTATGGCACCCTTGAAGTCAAGCGCTGGGGAGATGCTCTGGTTGAGGTTCCAACCAGAGCAGGTTGGAGGTTGGAACGAAAAGGGTAAGTTCTACACAACTTTTTCTTGAGTTCTTAATTTTAACATAACCTATCAAGAACTTAGCTAAAGTATTATTGGTCTTGTTATACATCTAACGATATCAATCATCTCTAGGACTTTTACCTCGTATTCCATCCAGTCTTTTGAGTAATCAATTTCTCTGTAAGTTGAAAAAAGTTGACATTAATGTTACGTCATCGTCAAGTTGTTGCTGAACGCTAAGAGAGCAGTATGTTCGGTTGTTGAAAACTGTAGAACAACTTTAAATAAAAAAATTGATAATTTTCAACAAATTTAGAAAAAAAGAGAAGTGGAAACAATTGCCATATGTTGTTATAAATATGATTTTAGGGGTACTTTAGAAATTTTGAGAATAGTCCTCCTTTATTACATATGAGGGTGTAAAAGATTTATATTTTTAAAGAAAAATAGAGGGATAGTTTTTAAGTTTCAACGTAATAATCAATACATAGATAGTTACTAGAGGCAATAATCTCGCATCACACCCTCACTTCATAACTAATTTTTTCTTTTTTTTTGGTCGGTACTTCATAACTAATTTGAAAATTGGAAAAGTTTGGTGAGAGTGTCTATTCTGCCACTCGGACACTTGTCACGTAGTAATTGGCTCTTTGTTTGGTCGCATGTGCACTTAACCTTATAGAGAGAGAGAGAGAGAGAGAGAGTTGACTTTAAGACACGGCATTAGTAGATGGATGAAATAGTTATCAAGATATAATTGGATTCTTTTCCACTATGTGCTCTTCTTCAACCAAATATGAAATGACCTAATTTCCTTTCTTCTTAATTAACACATCCAAACTAGGTATTAGTGTTTATACCCAATCAGTGAGAATCTGGGCAGCGGTTAGTGTTTAAATCCAATCATTGGGAACCTGCGTTGGGACAATAGCTAATTCGAGTCCATTATAATTATGATAATTTTCATTGTAACTTGAGATTCTTATGTTTAAATGGATTGAAATTTGTTATTTGAAGAACGGCCACTCTTTGTAAATCGGTCTTGATATACTTGGTTTATGTTGTTCAAATTACATACGCTTGAAAGTTAGGAATAGCACATTGTCATTATTTTCTCGGTCTAAATTTGTCTACCATCACTGTCCAGCAGGTATGGGGAACTTACAAAATTGATTACTCGAGAGCTTCTGCTTAAGCTGAAGGGGAAGAACAGATCTCTTCCTGACCATCTAGTTGAAATGGATGATTTAAAACGTGTAGAAAAATTGTTGGATGTTGACTCTAATGACCATGTACGATTCCTTATAATCCATGGAGTAGGTGGTATTGGCAAAACAACTCTTGCTAGCATTATCTTCAACCGATTCCGATCTAAATTCGATTGTAGTAGTTTCCTTGATGATGTCCCATGTCAAGGTCTTTTAGACATGCAAAAGAAATTGTTATCTGACACATTGGGCTCAACCTCTATTGATGGAATCCATGACCCCAACGATGGGATCGATCGTATAAGAAGAGGTCTTATCAACAAGAAAGTTCTAGTTGTTGTTGATAATGTGGACAAGAAGAGCCAACTCGATAAACTTGCAGGGAGATGCGATTGGTTTGGTTCCGGAAGTAGGATCATTATCACAATTAGGGACAAAAACACATTGCTAGATAAGGACTACCAAATACTGCCTAACAATTACTTGGCCTACCCAATGTTGGAGATGCCTATAGATCAAGCAATTCAACTTTTCAGTAGGCATGCCTTTAGAAGTGATACTCCTCCAGAAGGTTGCTACAATTTCTCGAAAGAAGTGGTTTCAAGCATAGGAAGGCTTCCTTTGACTCTGGAAGTTGTGGGTTCTCGTTTTGCCAATACAGTCAGATCAGAGTGGGACGAAACATTGGAGGACTTAAAGCAAGTGCCACATAGGCGCGTAAGAAATACACTGATGATGAGTATCAAGAAATTGGATGACATAGAAAAAGCCATGTTCCTGGACATAGCATGTTTTTGCATAGGGGAGGATAAGACTTATGCGGATTACATGTGGCGTAGTAGTGGATATTCTCCACGCAGCGCAATTGATGTTCTTCTGCTCATGTCATTGATAAAGATTGATGAGTTCAATAGGTTTTGGATGCACGATGAAGTTCGAGATCTAGGAAGGTACATTGTCAAGGAAGAGAATTTTGAAGATGCCGGAGAGCGCCGTTGGGTGCGGATTGATGAGAATACTCTAGACATACAAAGCAGCAACAAGGTGAAAGTTATTCCAAATAGAAGATATAACCGATCCAGCAAAATCTTTGGTCACGTGCTATGATGTGAGGTTTCTAACTTATAGAGAAATAGAAAACAACTCTTTAACAACGAAAGTAAATGTTTTTGTGCCTTACTCATGCAAGACAAGAAGAAAGCTAACATTTAGTTTGGTTAGTTGAAATTCCTTATTTCTTGTTTCGGTGAGAATGAAAATGACTTCTTTGTTTCCTTGAAAAAACGCTTAGTCTGTAAAAAGACAAAGGAATCAACACCGAATGGACATTTTAAACATGCTTGTTTTGTCTTATTTTCAAGTTGAGAAGAACGGTAACTATTTTATTACAATTTGTGTTTGATTTGATTAGTTTGGGGTTGAAGAAGAACTATTGATATTGTTGACTACGTGCATCTGTTTTTTCGCTTCCCCTGTTGCATACTCATCTTTATTCTCTGCTACTACTGGCAGGAAAAACGAGCTGTACGAGCACTCAGTTTGGGTATTAGTTATGAGTTAACAGTCGAAGAATTAGCCTATTTGCCAATGCTGAGGTTCCTTGGAGGGGAGAGACTGAATTTGGTAGGTGACTTCTGTAAAAAGACAAAGGAATCAACACCGAATGGACATTTTAAACATGCTTGTTTTGTCTTATTTTCAAGTTGAGAAGAACGGTAACTATTTTATTACAATTTGTGTTTGATTTGATTAGTTTGGGGTTGAAGAAGAACTATTGATATTGTTGACTACTTGCATCTGTTTTTTCGCTTCCCCTGTTGCATACTCATCTTTATTCTCTGCTACTACTGGCAGGAAAAACGAGCTGTACGAGCACTCAGTTTGCGTATTAGTTATGAGTTAACAACCGAAGAATTAGCCTATTTGCCAATGCTGAGGTTCCTTGGAGGGGAGAGACTGAATTTGGTAGGTGACTTCAAAAATCTTCTTTGTAATCTGAGGTGGTTTTCTTGGCGTCATTGTCCATTGGATTTTTCAGCGACAAATCTTCAACTGGTGAATTTGGTCGTGCTCAACCTTTCGGGGAGCATGATCACTCACAACTGGGGTGGATGGAGGCAAATAAAGGTATCAACATACCTCACTCATGTTCACTTCAAATTCTATCTATTGACCTTCATAGTCTCATACTTTTTGTTGGCATGTAATCCACCCTATTTTTCCATTGTAGATGGCGAAAAAGTTGAAAATTCTAGATTTGACGCAATGCTATGAGTTGACTAAGACACCTGATTTTTCAGAGTTTGACAAGTTGGAGAAATTAATTCTCGCAAGGTGTGTGAATTTGTCTACAGTTGATAGCTCGATTGGTAAGCTAAAATTGCTTAATACTTTGAATATCAAGGGATGTGAATCCCTCGAAGGGTTGCCTGAAGAAATCGGTTCTCTAGAATGCTTGTTGGAGATTATCATGCCCCATTTTGGCAAATTGTCCAAGCTTCCTGAGACACTAGGCAATCTAAAATATTTGATGAAATTTGAAATTCCATTTCATCATCGTATCATCCAGCTTCCTCACTCTATTGGAAAATTAGAGTCATTGATCCAGTTGGATTTAAGAGCCTCAGGGATCTTCGTTCTCCCCGATTCAATTGGAAGGTTAAAGAATCTCAAGCATTTACTTTTATCTCAATGCAAGGATCTACATGGACTTCCAGATTCTATCGGGGAATTAGAATCATTGGTTGAGTTGGATTTAAAACTCTCAGGGATCTCCATTCTCCCTGATTCCATTGGAAATTTGAAGAGACTAAAAGTCTTAAAGATGTCATTCACAAAGATACACACAATACCTTGTGCTCTTGGAGGGGTAGAGACGCTCGAAGAGCTCGATGCCTCGTTTTGTCCACGTCTCAGGGATGAAATCCCGTGGGAAATGTGGTGCCTAACCCGTTTGAGGATCTTGGACTTAGATGGGAGCCCAATCTCTATGTTGCCTAGAAAGATCAGTGGTTTCTTTAGTCTCCATACACTTAGAATTGCAAGTCACCGGCTTTGCCCGTTGCCAGAGCTTCCCTCGAGTTTGAAATGCCTAGTTGTTGAAGCTGCTCAATTCCCTGCTCTTCCCTCGAGCATAGTTGAATCTCATGATCTCAAAGTTTATAAAGAACAATGTATAACATCATCCTGGAAACCTTACCCTATCTCACAATTGCCAGATTTTTCCAACTTCCAGAGCTTGTCGGTTATCTCTATTAGCGGCTGTTTAACGCCATGTGTGCCCAATCTATCGCGCTTGAAGAGGCTACAAGAGTTACGGCTTCATGAATTCCCCAAACTAGAGGAGATTCCAGGTTTGGGGGAATTGGAATCACTGAAGTTTCTACAAATTAGCGAGTGTAGTGGGATTGAACAATTGTCTGAGCTGTCGAAGTTGGAAAAGCTAATGCATCTTGAGCTATTATTTTGTAGAAAGTTGAGAGCTGTTGAAGGTTTGAAAGAATTGAATTCTCTGAAGAATGTGAAGATTATAGATTGCATGTCCTTGGAAAGGTTGCCTGATGTGTCGACATTCACCAAGTTGAACACGGACTGGAGGTTACGTCGAAAAGCTGCAAAACTCACCATTCAGTCTACCGTATTGGGGAAGCGAATGTGACGTTGGGAATTGCAGAACTTGAAGTAGAATGCATCATCACAAAAGTGTAGGGACTTCTAATTAAAGCACATCAAGTCCGGGTTAAAGCTGGTGCAATACTAAGGTGAGTAGCTTTTAACTCCTAGATTTTCTTTGCATCATAGATATTGGTTTGAATGTTTGCATTGAAATTCTCAGGTGCGTCTGGATCACAACAAAGGAAAACATAAGTTTTCAGTTCGGCTTTTGTTTGCTTAACTGTAGAGCTGGCTCTAGAAAAACGCTTAGAAAGAGTAGGCGGCGAGTATTTAGAGTTTTGAGGCCCTGCGCGTGGAATTAACCAAATTGACAAACATAGGCTCACCACCAACCTGAACAAATCCAAGTATCCTCACGCCACTTCTTGACCCTTATCTTATATTTCTTAATGATGCTAAGGCGATATCAAATTGAATACTTGTGATGCATGAAGTCATTATGCTTTATTCATTTCAATTGTGAAATTTTGTAGGATTACTGTTCTAAAAATTTAAATCATTAGATGAAAGCGTGGTTTAATATTAATTACACCAACACTCCTCCTCACGCTTAGGTCTTCTTATCTAGTATTAATCGTAGATATATTTAATTAGGGAGACAAATGAAGTCTGGAAAGATTTAAAATCATGATCTCCCGTTTTGATACTATGTGAGATTTTGTGTGATCACTACCAATGGTTCTAAAAGCTTAAACTTTTAGGTGAATGCGTGGTTTAATATTTAATCATGCTAACATCAATTACGCACTATTTGTTTCAATTAGCTAGAAAGCATGAATATATTATGTATGATGAGGCTTAACAAATATTCATTACCAATATGGTATAATATCCATTGCATTAGGCATGATGGCATCTTGACGTTTAGCTAAGGAAAGATTGGAAACATTTCCAATTTGTTATCCTTCGCTCATTTGAGGAAACCTTCAATTACCAAATCCGCTTATTGAAATGTTGCCTATGTGATTTTACATTGCCAATGAGTTGTATCACATATTGATGATTTATATTGAAGTAATAATTTAATCACCCTAAGCTTTGATTGCACCAATTTGACAGGTTGAAAGACTTGATCACATTATCTAAGAGTAAAATACTTGGTTATACTTTTGCTAAAAGACTTAGGACTTCAAATGCACATCCAAAATAGGAATTAAGAGTTGAGTCTTATGGCTCCACAACATCAATCCCTCCTGCCCCCTACGAAAGATTAAAAGGATCTTGAGTGCCCTTTGTATGGAACGAGTGCATCAATTCTTGCATTTTTGTTCTTCAATTTATAAGGATGTTATCTTATCTTTTAAGTAAAAGATATGAGGTATTGACTATCGAGTAGTTGTGGATGCTATTATAATAATCAACATTAGGTGTCTTTTGAAAATAGTAAACTTTAGAATATTGATTTACGAATCTAATAGTATTTTTTTTTGTCTCTTTATTTAGCTCAAAAATATTTTTGATCGAGTAAAATCGAAGTTTTGTTCTTCACTTTTATATCCTTGTTGCGACCTCCCGTTTTTTGTTAGGAGAAAAGGAAGAGGTTTAGGAGTATTGCCTCTAAAGAGGTGGGTCAACGGCTTTGGATTAGACATGGGCTCTCCCATGTATGATGTTGGATTTCGTATTTTAGTTCTTAACAACCTAAATATTTCTAGGAGTCGCCATTAGTTTATTAGAGTTGGTTAGAAATCAATCAAGACGCAGGAGTGTTGCCCCGATTCTTACGCAATTAGAGATTTCTAGGAATAGGGACTTGTTTACCCCAATGTTTCTATTAATACCCTTACGGTACCCACTACCTCATAAGGCTATTTATCTAAATTGCTACAATCTTAATTATCAATTATACTCCTTGTTAAAGCCAGTGAGTGTTCATGCAAATGTTTTTGTGGGATTGTTTTCCTTAATGTCTAGACTAATCCTAACCAAATTTAGGAAAACAATTTACATTCAAATTATCAAAAAGTTGTGTGGTAAGTAAATATCCATGAAATTGAAATGGCTTGAAAGTAAATATGAAAAGGGAAGACCTGATACAAATTAGACAAATAATATTACATGGCCTTGTTATCATGCCTTGAGACGATCTTTGTGAGCGAAATGAGAATTTAAATATGCATGGAATTATTCTAGATGCATGAGACTACTCTAAATAATTGTAATCTATGCAAAGTGGATTTTTATAAAAATGGCTATAAAATACCAAAATAGTATTAAATTAGGACAATGAATTTTTACACTTAGGAAAATATTATAAAGGTTTATGCCCTAATTTGATACTAACATTTTTTATATATATTTTTTGAAAATTTCAGATTTTTCATTTTTAATTTTTTTTTTAAATAATTCCCTAAACAACCTATGCTTTATTTACATGAACATGAAACCACTCAGAATATGATATCACAAGAATCAAGCTCGAATCGGCTGTTTCAAGATTGAAACTTCGTTTGAACATTTCATCAAACGCTTGGTGCTTGTTAAACCACCCCAACCAGCTTTCATATTTGTGGTCTTCAATCTTAAATAATAAGCAATCTTGCTTCCTAGTTCCTTTTGCAAATGGGTCTTAGCCAATGAGACTAAGAAATTATCCTCTGGAAATGCATGGAAGTTCGCTCATTCGAATTGGAAAATGAGATTTGTAAAGAAAGAACTGACAATGAAGGCTTTTGTTGGTCTCCAAAATTAGACTCTAGGACCTCTTTTGTCAACCAATTTAAGACCAGACCCAACTATATGTATTCTAGTCTAGGGTACAGGCCATTTGTTTTCTCAATTCTCTTAATTTTCCTCAAAAATGCTCACGTTCCCTCATCCGTGACCAACTAAGCTCAACACTTGCACAAATTTTAGACTTCTTCCATTGATCTCCAAGAAGGCATTTTTTGGGGAGCTTTAGGAGGCCTTCTCGATTTCCATTTGGGATGTGCAACCTATGATTGGAAAAGTCTTTGAGTCAAGTTTCACTCTCTAGTTGAAGATTTTGTCTTTTTTTGGCTGTAAATTTGTAAAAACTTCACTTTTCTCACCAAGGGCCAGTTTGAAATTTGTGTTAACGTGTTTTGAGTTGCTTGTGGGGGTGTGTTTTTAGAATGATCGTGAGCTCCCCGTAGTGCTTCTTGTCTCCTACCTTTTACGCCCAAAAAGAGGTCACTTCAAAGATCTTATCTACTAAATTAAGCAATCTTTTGGTCGGTCTTTGTCCACCTACCAAGCCTGTCAATCGAGCTATTTCAACAACTCGGCCAAATTTTCAACTTTTGCAATTATTGAGTGTGTGGAATTTGCTGCGATTTTCATGTGCCTCAACAGCTTATCCCTAGCCAAATTTTGTCCACTTGCGCTCCTAATTATGATCTTCCATTAGGGGTAGAGATCAAGCTGATTGGTAGCTGAGTAAGATATGGTAGGGAAGGGCCATAAAGTTGCCTACATAGGAGCTTCGAATTGAGACCAAATCGTGGATTGGGTTTTGACAGCTAATTTAAGTGTTTTAATCCATTAATTTGGTCATAATTTCTTGTTAATTAGCAAGCTTGTGTGTAGTTCTTTAAGCCATGTGATAGTACTTTATCATTCTCTTTTCCCAACTTTGCGAAAACATCCCTCAAAGTTAGGTATTGTTTTGCTCAAGAATGTCCAATTCAATGTAATTTAGTCCTTTTGGCTTGATTTGATGAATTTTACCTAGCCCAAGTTTGATTTCAACTTTATTGGGGGCCAATATGATGATTTAAGGGCTTGGGTGAAATTTTGTAAAATTTGCGAATTGGTCCCTCAACTTTTGGAAATTGCTTTTTAGCTCCAACTTGCTGTTTTAATTCCAATTTGACCCCCATGACTTTGCTATTCACATTCAAATCCTCAGCTCTAACACTTTTTCTTTATTAATTTTATTTCAAGAAAAGAAAAAATAAATGCATTTAAAAACTATATTAAATGCTTAGGTAATCTATACGTAAAAATTTCAAGAAATTTTTTTGTGAAAGAACAAGTTCTCACTTTTTCGGAAATGATCTTTGGGCAAAAATTTAGTTGTTAATAACCACTAACTGTTCAACAACTATCAATGAATTAAACGTATACTTATGTTTCCTAGACACATGACTGCATGCTTAATCATGTTACTGTTTGTAGATTCTTTGAATTCACAAGCCATTTCGAAGATGTACTCTACTGAAAAGTCCTTTATGAGAAGGATGAGAGTGATTCTTATGTCCATGTGGGCATATATCCTATAACGAACATTAGAGAGCTTGTTATCATCTCTACTCGTAGAGGTCAAGGAATTCGATTTACCAATGTCACCTTGGCATTAATAAAGATCTGCTGGATTTAATGGGATAACTCACGTGTGAAAGTATGTATAAGGTGATTACTTTCTCTTTGGCTATAGGCAGAAGCAAGGAGTTGGGGAGAATATCTTAATTTCTGATTATTTTGTCTAGTCCTTATTAAGGAAAACAAACGAAGGTAACAGGAAAGAATGCAGAGACAGAGCACCGTACAGCTTTTGTTGTTACCACCAAGAGAATGACTTGCATTTTACTAGGAAGTGGAGAAGTCCATCTTGAAGTGTTGTTGATGTCGACCCAAAACTGGATTTTTCTACATCTATTTCTGCGGTGAAATTATGACATGATGTCTTAGTCTTCACTTCTCTGCTTCCCCACATTATGTCTTGAAGCAAACTGAATTGGGTATGTTTGTGCTTTGACAATATTCAGGCTAAAGCTGGAGCTGGCTTGGACTGTCGATGGTGAGTACTTTTTCTCACCCTTGAGATGTAGTCTGATCTCTTTACTGAATGGGAAATTTGATGGCTCTTTGATATGTTGACTCATTTCACTTGCTCAAAAAATGCAAACAATAAAATATGGAGGCATATGCCTCCGTCAAGTTTGCCGATGCATGCCTGCATGGGTCGAGGGGCGATGCTGGCATTGCCAAGTGTGTGTTTGTTGCTTCTCAGGTTTGGTGCTTTTATAGAACTCATCAAGATCCAATACTTTTACTTCTCTCAAATTCAAACTGAACTAACCGATGATTTTCTTTATTATTGTACCCAGTTTCAGGTGAATGACCTTCCGTTCTATGCATACAAAGTGCACCTTGGTCATGCTGGGGCAGAGGAGGTTCTTCCCATTTGCCCACTGAATGCGTACGAAAGGTCTGGAGTTTTATCTCGAATTTTTTACGTCTGCTTTGATTACATCAAAGGAAAATGAAGTTTCCTAATTTCTGCTTTTGTTTATTATCCTGTAGAGCTGGCTAGAAAAAGGCAAAGAAAGAGTTGGTTGAGAGTATTCAGTAGCGCATTTCAAATATCAAGAAGTGACCGATTTAAAGACGTGGCTTTTCGCAACAAAAAGGATGTCCTCTTCATTGTTTCCGGTTATTTTCTACGCAAAATTGGTTCTCGGGAATAACTTGTTCAGATCTAGAAGGATATCGAAATTTATTTTGCATAGCTGACGTAGAAAAATCACCTGTTTTATTTTTCTAGATGTATCGTACTTAATTTGTTATTTGTGTAATAGCAAGGTGGACGGCTGTTTGTATATCATTGTTCTATGTCCATCTTTCTTGTGTTCGCTTTCTCCCGACTTTCTTATGCACCTGCAAGGTCACCTCCTAGTGGCACTCTCGGTTGTGCAGCGTCCACAATATGCAAATGAGAAACAGAGGTTGCTGAATAAGCTGAAGCTCGTCTTTGGCACTGGGCTTGCCTCTGGAGATTCGCTCTAATAACCTACTGAGTTCATTTATTTTTCCATGAAAAAGCAATTGATTTGCATAAAAGACCAAAAAAGAGAGACAAAAAGCCTTAGAACATTATCTCGAAGTTGGACGGGCATCATGGAATTTGCTGCGGTACATGTCTGGTGGCTACTTGCTCATCACCGACTGATGACGAATGAGTCTTGCTTCAAGTGGTAAAAATAAGTTGAAATGCGTTTTGCAAGTCTTGCTTTATTAGTCCTGAAATTATTTTACATTGCAATGACAATTTGGAAGATATTGACAGAAGTGACAGAGCATTTGGATCTAGATTAAGAGCCTTGTGCACTAAGAGAGAAGTTGGACTGCGGCATAGCAAGAGCAGCGACACTCCTGGCTTTTGGAACCCTTAATATGATTTTTAGAGAGATGAGCTCTGCTACACCACTTTCCAGTGTTGTGGGTAGAGGAGTGGGATGGAGTAATGATGCACGAATTGGCTCGGAGTCGTCAACCAACGCCATCAAAAATTGAATGGAGCACATATGATCTCGATAACTAGCGTATGGATGCGTGTTAACCTTACACTCTCATGTAGGCTCGGAGAGTGCAAACTGATCCCAAGTCGACTGGATCCAACCGGAAAAACTGGAGATAGACTGCCTCTGTTCCTATGTCATGGTGAGCCGAAACATTATTAGCAGTTTAGCATAACAATAAACCGTAGATTAATGGATAGTGTTGTGGATCCACGTTGATGATTTGGGTTTTTGCTGCCCCTAATTTTCGAGCCTTTCAACACATATTTTGTACAATTTCATCAGATCTCGTGTAGGTTTTATGGATGTCTTCCTGTCACATGTAACCATCATTTTCTCCCCTTGAAAAACTTAGGCATGGCTTAGCTCTCAAATAATAATTTGAACCATCTTCGCATGGTTTGAACAGGTCGTGAGAATTCTGATTCATCTTTGAAGCGTAACAAAAGGTCTAAAGAAAAGAAGATTCTCAAATCAGTTAAACTGACCTAAAATTTGAATAGGACACGTTGAAAAAACCTTGGGGACCTATATAGATAATATTTAAAATCCATTAAAGGTGGCCTATATAGTAAATTACATAGAAGTTGGGAAAGACATCAAGAAATCATAGTTGTAATACTATTTTTTTAACTCTCACGTTCATTCCTCAAAGAAGTAAAAAAAAAGTGCGCTAGCCGCCAGGGAGAAGGTGCTCCTTCGAATTGATATGTGGATTGAAACTGTTCGACATAGCAAAACTAGGGAGGACAACGATGTGTTAAAAAGTAAAATTGGTTGAGATTTCCACATTAGAACGTTGGACGGTCAACCTGGAGCACGGACGGTCAATAAAGAATTTTGAAAGTTAAACCCCCAAAATATCTTAAAAGTCAAAACACTCTTGTGTCTGGTTCTCATTCTCAGATCTGCCTCTCTCTCTCTCTCTCTCTCTCTCTCTCTCTCGTCTCTACAGCTGCGCCCTTCGATCTCTCTCGAGTCTTGCCTGAGTCGCCGGTCTTGTCTCGTTTCGTCTCTCTCGATCTCGCAGGTACTCTCTTCTTTCGTTTTCGATTGCTTCATCCAATGTTTCGATTCCGGTGTGCTGCCATTTCGGTTTCTTTGGGAGTTTGCCATCGCCAATTGATGGTGTGAATCACGACTAACCATACCCACCACCCGTTTTTTCTTCTTTTGTTTGTAAACTTCCCCCGATTGATGTCTCACATCAACAAAGCTTAATGACAATTTTCCTTCAGCTCGATTCCATCCCAAGTCTCCTTTGCTACGTGAGATGGCATCTGTCACTAACGCTTCGGGAATGGAGTTCGAGGTGTTCTTGAGTTTTAGGGGACCGGATACTCGGGACCACTTCACCAGTTGCCTCTATAGTCAAATGGTGGAGAAAGGAATCCGCGTCTTCAAAGACAACGAGGAGCTCCGAGTCGGTCAGAAGATTGGTGGAAACCTTTTGCAAGCCCTCGACAACACTCAAATCTATATCCCCATCTTCTCTAAGGGTTTCGCTTCCAGTCCGTGGTGTCTCCGTGAGGTTGCTCATATGGTAGATTGCACTTCAAAGTCGGATGGGAAGAAGGAGATCCTTCCTGTTTTCTTCGATGTGGAGCCTGATGATGTCAAGCTCAAGACGGAATTGTATAGAAATGCCCTGTCTATGCATAAGAATAAGTATGGCCCCGATGAGGTGAAGCGCTGGGAAGTTGCTCTTGTTGAGGTTCCAACTAGAGTTGGTTGGAAGCTGGAAGGAAAAGGGTAAGTTTTCCACAACTCTTTCAGAGTTACTAATTTTAATATGATCTGTCGGGACTTTTTTTTTTTTTTTTTAGCTCTTAACATAACAAGAAATTCCCCCCCAAAAGAAAAGAACAATTCTCTCTTGGGTAGTGATGGAGCTCACACTGCTAGATGCAGCACCCAAGCTTGGCACGTCACCGTTATTTTAACGTCTCCTCAAAATCTAGAGGGAGGTTCATTAGATGTGGACGTTTTCACCTATATGTTGACAGTGTCTCGATAGAGTCTCCCTGATATCATAGAGATCTCCAGAGAGATGCGACTTGGAGACGCAGTATAAATTGAAATTTTATTAATGAGCAGTAAGACAAAATAGTCATGAAGGTATGATTAGATTACTTTCCACTCTTCTCTCCCCTTCAACCAACTACGAAATGACCCAATTTTCTTCATTTTCTCTTAATCACTGTGTTTAAACCCAGTCAATGGTCTAGCAGCAGTTTAGTGTTAAATCCAATCAATAGGAATATGGACAACGACAACAGCTAATACGAGGCCTTTTACTATAATTTGATTTTCATTGTAACTTGAGATTATTATGTTTAAACGGATTCAAATTTTTTATTGAAAAGCCGCCACCATTTGCAAAACAGTCTTGATGTTTTTCATATATGTTATTCAAATAGCATATGCTTGAAAGTTAGGAATAGTGCATTGTCATTATTTTCTCAGTCTGAATCATCCACCGTCGCTATTTGGCAGGTATGGGGAACTTATAAAATTGATTGTTCAAGAGCTTCTACATAAGCTGAAGAGGAAGGATAGACCTCTTCCTGACTATCTAGTTGAAATGGATGATTTAGTACAGATTGAGAAACTGTTGGATGCTAACTCTAATGACCATGTACGATTCCTTATAATCCATGGAATAGGTGGTATTGGTAAATCAACTCTTGCCAGTGTTATCTTCAACCGATTCCGGTCTAAATTCAATTGTAGTAGTTACCTTGATGATGTTCCATGTCAAGGTCTTTTAGATGTGCAAAAGAAACTGCTATCTGACACACTAGGCTCGACCTCTACTATCGGAATCCTTGACACCAATGATGGGATCGATCGCATAAGAAGAGGACTTAGCAATAAGAAAGTTCTGGTTGTTGTTGATAATGTAGACGAGAAGAGGCAACTCGAGAACCTCGCAGGGAGACATGATTGGTTCGGTTTTGGAAGTAGGATCATTATCACAGTCAGGGACAAAAGCACAATACTTGATAAGGACAACCAAATGCCACCTAGCAATTACTTGGCCTACCCAATGAAGGAGATGCCCATGGTTCAAGCAATTCAGCTTTTCAGCAAGCATGCCTTTAGAAGTGATACTCCTCCAGTAGATTGCTACAATTTTTTGGAAAGAGTCGTTTCAAGCATAGGAAGGCTTCCTTTAACTCTAGAAGTAGTGGGTTCTCTTTTCGCCAATACAGTCAGATCAGAATGGGATGAGACATTGGAGGACTTAAAGCAAGTCCCCCATAAGCACGTCCGAAATACATTGATGATAAGTATCAACAAATTGGAGGACATAGAAAAGGCCATATTCCTAGACATAGCATGTTTTTGCATCGGGGAATATAAGACTTATGCGGATTACATGTGGCGTAGTAGTGGATATTCTCCACGCAGCGTGATTGATGTTCTTCTCCTCATGTCGTTGATGAAGATTGATGAGTTCAATAGGTTTTGGATGCATGATGAAATTCGAGATCTAGGAAGGTACATTGTCAAGGAAGAGAATTTTGAAGATGCTGGAGAGCGCCGTTGGGTGCAAATTGATGAGAATACTCTAGATATACTGAGTAACAACGAGGTGAAAGTTATTACGAGTAGAAGATATAATCAATCAAGCAAAATCTTTGGTCATGTGCTTTAAAATGAGAATGTCCTGCTTTGCTTTCTAACTTATAGAGAAATAGAAAGTAACTTTTAAACAACAAAAGCATATGTTTTCATGCCTTACCCATGTGAAATGAGAATAAAGCTAATGCGCCATTTGGTTAGTTCAAATTCTTCATTTCTTGTTTTAGCGAGAATGAAAATGAGTTCTTTGTTTCCATGAAATGGTGTTTAGTTTGTGAAAAGACCGAGGAAATTAACTCCGCATGGACAATTTAAATATGTTTGGTTTGTCTCGTTTTCAAGTTAAGAAGAGTACTCATTATTTTGTTATAACGTCGGTTTGATTTAATTAGTTTGGGGTCAAAGAAGAACCACTGATATTGTTGACTACTTGCATTGGTTTTTTACTTCCTTTGTTGCATATTCAATCTTTATTCTCTGATGCTTTTGGCAGGAAAAACGAGCTGTACGAGCACTTAGTTTGGGTATTAGTCATGACTTAATACCTAAAGAATTAGCCTATTTGCCAATGCTGAGGTTTCTTGGAGGGGAAAGACTGAATTTTGTAGGTGACTTCAAGAATCTTCTTCATAGTCTAAGATGGCTTTCTTGGCGTCATTGCCCGCACGATTTTTCAGCAACAAATCTTCACTTGGTGAATTTGGTCGTGCTCGACCTTTCATCAAGCGACATCACCCACAATTGGGGTGGATGGAGGCATATCGAGGTACTAACACGCCTCGCTCATGTTCACTTTGAATTCTATCAATTGTGCTTCATATTCTCTTACTTTTTGTCAGCGTGTAATATGCCTTCTTTTTCCATAGCAGATGGCAAAAAAGTTGAAAATTATAGATTTGACATGCTGCAATGAGTTAACCAAGACACCTGATTTTTCGGAGTTTGGCAAGTTGGAGAAATTGATTCTCGCTGGTTGTGAGCAATTATCTACAATTGATAGCTCAATCGCTAAGCTAAAACTACTAAATACTTTGAATATTAAGGGATGCGCATGCCTTGAAGGGTTGCCCGAAGAAATCGGTTCTTTAGAATGCTTGTCGGAGATTATCATGCCTTGCTTCGGCAAATCGTTCAAGCTTCCTGAGACACTAGGCGATCTAAAATCTTTGACAAAGTTTGAAATTCAATTTCATCCGGGTATCTACCAACTTCCTTATTCTATTGGAATGTTGAATCTCACATGTTTGATTTTGTCTAATTGCAAGAATCTTTATGAGCTTCCAGAATCTATCGGGGAATTGGAATTATTGGTTGAGTTGGATTTAAAACTCTCCGGGATCTCTATTCTCCCCGATTCCATTGGAAGGTTGAGGAATCTCAAGCATTTGCTTTTGTTTGGATGTGAGAATTTACATGAGCTTCCAGACTCTATTGGGGAACTAGAATCATTGGTGGAGTTGGATTTAGAACTCTCAGGGATTTCCATTCTCCCAAATTCCATTGGAAGGTTGATGAATTTCATGCATTTGTCTTTTTCTAAATGCAAGAATCTAAATGAGTTTCCAGATTTTGTTGAGGAACAAGAATCATTAGTCGATTTGGATTTAAGTTACTCGGGAATATCAGATCTGCCTTATTCTATTGGAAGATTAAAGGATCTCAAGCATTTATTTTTATCTGAATGCAAGAATCTACATGAGCTTCCAAACTCTATTGGGGAATTAAAATCATTGGTTAAGTTGGATTTAAAACTCTCAGGGGTATCCATTCTCCCTGATTCCATTGAAAGGCTGAAGAATCTAAAGCATTTGCTTTTATCAGAATGTGAGAATCTACATGAGCTTCCGGATTCTATTGGGAAACTAGAATCTTTGGTCGAGTTGGATTTATCGCTTTCAGGGATTTCTGATCTCCCTAATTCCATTGGAAGATTAAGGAATCTTAAGCATTTGCTTTTATTTGGATGCAAAAATCTACATGATCTTCCGAACTCTATTGGGGAACTAAAATCATTGGTTGAGTTAAATTTAAAACTCTCGGGGATCTCTATTCTTCCTAATTCCATTGGAAGGTTAAGGAATCTCAAGCATTTGATTTTATTTGGATGTGAAAATTTGCATGAGCTTCCAGACTCTATCGGGAAATTACAATCATTGGTTGAGTTGGATTTAAAACTCTCGAGAATCTCCGTCCTCCCAGATTCCATTGGAAGGTTGACAAATTTCACGTATTTATCTTTATCTGGATGCGATAATCTAAATGAGCTTCCAGACTCTATCGGAAAACTAGAATCATTGGTTGAGTTAGATTTAAAATTTTCTGGGATCTCTGTTCTTCCTGATTTCATTGGAAAGTTAAAATATCTCAAGCATTTACTTTTATCCGGATGCAAGAATTTACATGAGCTTTCTGATTCTATTGGGGAACTAGAATCATTAGTCAAATTGGATTTAAAACTCTCAGAGATCTGTGTTCTCCCTGATTCTATTGGAAGGTTGACGAGTTTAACGCATTTGTCTGTTTCTGGATGCAAGAATCTATATGAGCTTCCAGACTCTATTGGGGAAATGGAATTATTGGTTGAATTGGATTTAAAATCCTCGGGGATCTCCCTGCTCCCTGATTCCATTGAAAATCTAAAGAGACTAAAAGTCTTAAATGTGGCATACACAAAGATACACACGATACCCTATGCTCTCGGAGGGGTGAAGACACTCGAAGAGCTCGATGCCTCGTTTTGTCGGCATCTCATGGATGAAATACCGTGGGAAATGTGGAACCTGACCTGTTTGAGGGTATTGGATTTAGAATGGAGCCCAATCTCTACATTGCCAGGAAAGATTAGTGCTTTCTCTAGTCTCCAAACACTTAAAATTGCAAGCCACCGGCTTTCCCCATTGCCAGAACTTCCCTCAAGTTTGAAATGTCTAGTTATTGCAGATGCCGAATTCCCTGCTCTTCCTGATCTATCGCACTTGAAGAGGCTACTAAAATTACAGCTCAGCGATTTCCCCAATCTAGCGGAGATTTCAAGTTTGGGGGAACTAGAATCACTGGAGTCTCTGCACATTACAATGTGTGATGTGATCGAACAATTGCCTAACTTATCGAAGTTGAAAAATCTACAGCATCTCGAGCTATGCCATTGTAGGAAGTTGAGAGCCGTCGAAGGCTTGAAAGAACTAGAGAATTTGGTATATGTGAAGATAGAAAATTGCAAGTCAATGGAAAGGTTGCCCGATGTTTCGACATTACCAAGTTGGAGTTGGGTTTGGCAGAAGCTTTAAAACAAACCGTTCTCTCCACCGTGCAACCGATTGAAGAATATCATGACTGGTATCAAACAGGTGCAGTAGAAAGGTGAGTGGCTTTGAACTTCTCCCAGATTTTCTTTGCATCCAAAGTGCGCATCGGTCGTACGAAAAGGTGTGGGAGTATAGCCTCGTCGAAATTCTCAGGTGCGTTTTGATTACATCAAAGCAAAACAGAAGTTCTCATTTCGGCTTTTCCTTGCTAACCTGTAGAGCTGGCGGTTGGGAAGAGAGTTGGCGGCGAGTTATTCAGAGTATTGAGGACATGGTCATGGGATAATGCCAAACCTGCGGGCCCTGCACGTGGGATAAAAGCCAAACTGGCGACACACATTCACCACCGACATGAACTAATCCGAGTGTCTCTCATGTCACTTCTTGAGCCATCTATTGTATTTCTTGATGGTGTTTTAATTTATAGGGTGCCAAAGTACGAGAATGCATCGTATCCCTAATTTACTCCCATTAATATTCAGTGATTATTCCACGCATTCATGAAAGGCCAAGCTCTAAGTGCAATTAGAGTATTTGAATATCAATCACGAGGCTCCATTTATTTAGTACGTTAGTACTTTTGGATCCATCGGCAGCCACTGAGCCCTCTTTTCCTTAATGTTGTTGACTTTATTTCTTTTTACGTGAAATTTTATAAAGAGAAATCGCCACCCATATTTTTGTAGGATGAAGAGCTTAAAAGATACGATAAACGCTTTGGGAAATTATTCATCCGAGTGGAGCATAAAGCCTAAAATGAGGGAATTCCTGAGCTTTATTAAAACTTGAAATCAAGGAGGTCACCTTAACGTATCCGTCGATTTTATGACGAAAAGTTTGTAAACGCTGAAGAGGAAAATGCGATCTAGGGGACGGTTGTTGATTGATGCACCTTCGCATCTTTAGTCAACGAAGACTCGAGTGCTGAGCCTTGTGGTGGGCGAAGACTGCGCTACTGCCGAATCGCCGTTGCTGTGCAGGACGTCGCTGGGATTCAAAGTCGTGATCCTGGAGGGATTGGGCAGCCTCTGGCAGTTTTGGTGGGGATCAACCAGCTCGTCTATGTTTTTCCATCTGTAGGGTGTTGTGAATACTCCTCGTGTCACCGCTGATATCAGCCACAAAGACACCGGTGCCATGGTGAGTTTCCCCCTCTGATCGTTAATTTGCTGAATTTAGGATGGTGGAATTGCTAGGCTCTAGACAAAGATGAAATTTGATATTGTTGATTGTTCCGTGGGGATATTGTTTGGATTACCTTTCCGGATGGGTGAGCTTCATATCATTAGTGAGTATATGGATCATTTTTTATGTCAGACTAATTTGATATTGTTGATTGTTTTCTGTGGATTTCTGGGACAACAAAAACTGGAGAAGGCCCCTGTAGGGATGGACCTCATCATCATCCCTGCCGGAGTTCCTAGGAGAACAGGAATGAAAGGAGATGACCTGTTCAAAATGAATGCTGGAACAATAGAATCCTTTGTGAAGGAGTTGCCACATGTTGCCCGAAAGCCAAAGTCAACTGGATTTGTAGCTCTGTTAACTCCACAGTTCCCATTGCAGCCAAAGTTTCCAAGAGCGCTGGCACTTATGATCCAAGAGACTGTTGGGTGTTACCATGCTCGACGTAGTTAGAGCAAATACTTCTGTGGTACATATCACTTCTGCTTGTACTGTCTTGCTGATACCGTTGAGAAGCATCAAGTATATTAATAGAGTTCAGAGTGTCAGGTCGTCACTTTGTATGAGCCTACAAGATTAGCACGCTTGTCTGGCGTGCAATCACTTGCTCGAAGGGCAGCTAACTTTTTCTCATCTTGCAATAAGACAGCTAAGTGGACCTGGTATTTCATTAAATAGGCTAATGCCTCATGTATGGGATCATGTGCACAGTGGAGACGCCAAGGTGAAAAATCAGGCTATTTGCAAGTGCTGTTACGTATTTAGGAGTGTTATCGGTTCTCTTCTCATGATGATGACCTTGTTTTTGGTGATAGCTATTTGGGACTAATGCTCAGGCAGAAGATTTGTACAAGATACCAGTTTCGAGAGTGTCATGCAAGCCAACAGCATTTTTACTTTCCCCGGTAGATTCCTTATCTATTATGCTCCTTGCAGGCAGAAGTACTTGGTCTTGATCCTAGAGAAGTTGATGTTCCAGTTGTTGGTGGTCATGCATGAGCGACAATTTTACCTCTTATATGTTCGACAGAAAAGCTATTAGAAATTGCAATTTTTTTATATGCCAAATGTCAGCTGGCATTTTCAAAATCTGTGGGTTAAGCCACCTTATTCTTTCACTCCTCGAGGAATTGATTACCTGAAATCACGTATCCAAAATGGCGGGCCAGAAGTTGTCGGGGTAAATAAATATCAATTCGTTTTACAGATTTGAGTGCATGCTTAATCATGGTGGAGTCTCTGAATTCTTAACATTTACAAGAAATTTCGAAGATGGCTTTGCTGAGAACTTCCTGTTTGAGAAGGATGAGATTTTCACAAGAATCACATCTTAGGTCCATATGGGCATATGTCATTTGCAAGTCAATTTTATCGTGTGCAGACTTTGACTATGCACTGTAATGATTAATGAATATAAGAGAGCTTGTTATTGTCTCTACTTGTAGAGGTCACAGAATTCGATTTACGGATGCCACCTTGAAAACCTATCCATTACCACTACCCAAGAAAATGCGTTGATGGGATACCTCGTCTCGGGCTATTGGCAGAAGCAAGCAGTTGTGGACAGTATCCTAATTTCTGATTATTTTGTCTGGTCCTCAATAAGGAAAACAGAGGAACGTAACAGAAAGAATGTAGAAACAGAGCACCTTACATCTTTTGTTGATACGGCTAAGAGAATGACGTGCATTTTGATAAGCGGAGAAGTTCATGCAGTTGCAGAATTGTCAAATACATCAGACTTACAGTGATCGTACATGCCTACTCGAAACTAGATTTTTCTGCATCTATTTCCACAATGAAATTATGACATGACATCTTAGTCTTCACTTACTTTGCTTCCTTACATTATGTCATGAAGCAAACTGAATTGTTTACATATGTGCTTTGACAATTTTCATGCTAAAGCTGGAGATGGCTCTGCAACTCTCAAAGATCTTTTGTTTGGCCCTTGAGATGTGGTCTGATCTCTTTCATGAACCGGAAATTTTAATGGCTCTTTGATATGTGGACTCTTTCTACATGGTCAAATGATGTGAAAATGAAATATGCTGCTGTGAAGTCTGCGGATGGATTCCTACATGGGTTGAGAGGCAACGCTGACATTGTCGAGCGTGCATTTGTTGCTTCTCAGGTTTGGTGCCTTGAAGAAACTTATTAAGATCCAATTTTTTTCGCTTCTCTCAAATTCAAACTGAAATGACCAATGGGTTCATCCTGGTGGACGGATGTCCCATCTTTCTCATGTTCAGTGTTCAGATTTCCAACTTTTGTTGGCACCCATAATGTTGCCTGCGCGCATTATCAGATGTGCACCTATTGTAAAATGTTAATGCATAAGCTATCTAAGATCGTGTAATTTATGCTGACATGACGTCACCAGAGAAAATAAATGAGGAACAATAAAGAAAGTCAAAGATTTGCATGGTTTGGTACCAAGTGTCGGTACCTATATCCACAA
This sequence comes from Eucalyptus pauciflora, assembly GCA_007663325.1. NCBI lineage: Eukaryota > Viridiplantae > Streptophyta > Magnoliopsida > Myrtales > Myrtaceae > Eucalyptus > Eucalyptus pauciflora. The sequence goes on from VMYD01000012.1 coordinate 5,987,168, forward strand.
ATAGAGCCAACAACAAAAAATTCATTAATAATCGGAGAATCCAAGTTTATAATCGCTCACATACTCTTACGTTTTCCACATTTAGATTAAATTCAAACCCATAATATTTATAAATAAACAAACATTTGGATATAAAAACTCAATGCATAAATTTCACCATGTTCAAGCACGTCCGCATCAAGAGCTCCTCCTCGTGGCTGCATTCTCCGTGCGGCGGCCCCTCAAGGAGAGTTACTGTGCTGTCACCATAAATTGTCGGGTATGGCAAGAGTGAGAGCCATCACATTCTTAGATGCAACTGTTCATATTTAACGGTCCAAATACATTTTGAACAATGGTTCAAAAACTTTAGATGGGAAGCCGATGGCTCCCATACAATCAATCAAGCGTTGCCTTTGTCAAGTCATTATCGAATGCACCATACAAAACCCAAAACCACCAGAAAATATTAACGAACACAATAAATTAAGGCATAAATTAAATGATGTCATGCTCTAAGATATAGGACTACCCGATGGATTTTTCGTGACAGTAATAGACTTCCGTAAAATAATTGTCTTGCCGTGTCATGCTCAAAACCTCGGTTTTAGATTTTTTCCTGATTTTGTTACTTTATTTTTAAATGCCTGATGGGATGCAAAAGTGTACCATCCTAGATTATGGTACTATTTTACATGGCCTTTTCCTTGATTTAAATGAAGACTCAAGTGCTGAGCCTTGTGGCGGGGAAGTCTGCGCTACTGCCGAATCTCCCTTGCTGTGCCGGACGTGGCCAGGATTCAAAGTCGTGATCCTGGAGGGATTGGGCAGCCCGTGGCAGTTTTGATGAAGATCAACTCGCTCTTCTCTGTTCTTCATCTGTACGATGTTGTGAATACTCCTGGCGTCACCACCGCGGATAACAGCCCCATGGACACCAGTGCCGTGGTCAGACTAATTCGTGGCTTCTATTAGCAGGTCCACTGATTTCTGGGACAGCAACAACTGGAGGAATTGTCGACATGAATGCTGGAATGATCAGAACCCCCTGCGATGGAATTGCCAAATGTTGCCCGAAAGCTATCGTCAATCTGATTAGCAACCCTGTTAACTCCACAGTTCCCGTTGCAGCCTAAGTTTTCAAGGGAGCTTGCCCTTATGATCCAAAGAGAGTGTTGGGTGTGACCATGCTCGACGTAGCTAATGCAAATACCTCTGTGGTACTTATCACTCCTGCTTCCGCAGTCTTGCTGATACTATCGAGAAGCATCGAGTGTCTTTACAGAGTACGGAGTATCAGGTCGTCGCTTTGTATGAGCCTACAGAGATAGCGTATTTTACCTTGTTTAGCACGCCCTCTTCCGTCTCAAACGTTATGTCTTGCATACCTGCTATTGATAACCTAACCTTTTCCCGGCTTTCGAAAAGATATCTAAGTGGACCTGGTATTTTATTAAATAGGCTAATGCCTCATGTACTGGATCATGTGGAAGGTGCAGAAGCGCAGTTTATAAAATCAGGTTATTCCCAAGTCAAGTAGCAGAGCCCAGAAGCCCCGTTTATTTGACTGTTTGGGGTGATATATTAATATAACTGCTGTTATGTGCTAGTGAGTGTTATCGGTTCTCTTCTCATGATCATCAGATTGTTTATGGTCACAGATACTTGGTGCTGACGCTCAGGCAGCAAAATCTGTGCAAGATACCAGTTGCAAGACAATGCCATAAAAGCCAACAACTTTTTTCCTTTCCCATGATATTTTATTGTAGGTGTTCGCTAAAATATCTCATTAGATATCTGATCTATTATGTTCCTTGGAGGCAGAAGTACTAGGTCTTGATCCGAGTGAAGTTCATGCTCCAGTTGTTGATTATATGTTCAACACAGCAACGCTGTTAGAAATGCACTTTTCTGTAGGATGCTAAATATCAGTTGGCATGTTCAAAATCTGTAGGTTAAACCACCTTGTTCTTTCACTCCTCAAGATTACCTGATGTCACGCATCCAAAATAGCAGCACAGAAGTTGTTGAGGTAAACAAATTTTGATTTATGTGGATTTAGACATCGATTTAGGCAGTGTTGCTGTCATACCACATTCCGTTTGACTCCTCAGTTTTGGGTTTCAGGTTGTATAACAGTGCTTCAGCTGTTCTAGTGATGTTCAGTAAGGTCTTAAGCAAAAGCTTCGGAGTACTTAGGCTACCTAAGGAGTACACAAAGCAATCATGTCTCCCAGGCACATGACTGCATGCTTAATCATGTTAGAGTCTGTAAATTCGTTAAATTCACAAGCCATTTCGAAGATGTACTCTACTGAGAAGTTTCTTTGTAAGCAGGATGATATTTTTGCAAGAATCACTTAAGTCCATGTGGGCATAAAATCCTGTACCGAACATTAGAGAGCTTGTTGTCATCTCTACTTGTAGAGGTCAAGGAATTCGGTCTACCAATGCCACTTTGGCAACCTATCCATTGTTACTACACAAGAAAGGTGTTAATGAATATCTGTAGGAATTAATGGGACACTTCGCGCGTAAAATTATGTACAAGGTGATTACTTTGTCCTCGACTATAGGCAGAAGCAAGCAGTTGGGGAGAATATCTTAATTTCTGATTATTTTATCTGGTCCTCATTAAGGAAAACCAAGATAACAGAAAGAATGTAGAGACGGAGTAGCACACATCTTTTGTTGTCACGGCTTAGAGAATGACTTGCATTTTGATAGTAAGCGGAGAAGCTCATCTTGAAGCGATCGTTGATATCTACTCGAAATTGGATTTTTCTGCATCCTGCGATGAAATTATGACATAACGTCTCAGTCTTCACTTCTATGCTTCCCTATATTATGTCTTGAAGCCAAATGGATTGTGTACGTCTGTGCTTTGACAACATTCAGACCCTTTTTACATGCTTAAATAATGTAAAAAGGAAATATGCAGGCATATGCTGCTGTCAAGTTTGCCAATGCATGCCTGCGTGGGTTTTAGGGTGACGCTGGCATTGTCGTGTGTGCATTTGTTGCTTCGTGGGTTTGGGGCCTTGAAAATCAAGATCCAATCTTTTTACTTCTCTCAAATTCCAACTAAAATGACAAATGATTTTCTTTATTGTTGTCCCCATCTTTCAGGTGACCAAGCCTCAGTTCTTTGCATCCAAAGTGCGCCTCGGTGGTGCGGGGCTGAGGAGGTTCTTCCCCTTGGCCTGCTGAATGAGTATGAAAGGTCTGGAGTTTTAATAATCTCAAAAATTTTAGGTCTGCTTTGATTACATCAAAGATTCTTCTTTTCTTTTTTTTTCGGGCCTTTGTTTATTAACCTGTAGAGCTGGCTTGGAGAAGGCAAAGAAAGAGCTAGCGGCGAGTATTCAGAATGGCATTTCATTTATCAAGAAGTGAGTGGGTTAAAGATGTGGCTTTTCCCAAGGAAAAATATGTCCTCTCATAGTTTCCGCTTTGTTTTTCTACTCAAAAATCGGTACTTGGGAATAAGTGGTTTAGACCTTGGAAGATATCGAAGTTTATTTTACATAGCTTACTTAGGAAACACGGAGGTTTTTCTTGCATGTAATGTACGCTAATGGTAATATGTGTATAGCCTGGCGGACAGATGTTTCGATATCATTGTCCAATGTCCCATCTTTCTAATGTTCATGTTCGGATTACTGACCTTATGCACCCTTAATGTCGCCGCCACGCACTATCAGATATCCACTGCCGCGATAAGCAAATGATAGACAAGGTGCTGAATAGTTGAGGGTCGTTTTTGGCAACAGGCTTGAAGTTTAAGACACTCGAGCAGATTTTTCTATGGCTTTGTCCAGACGATTCAAGAGACAAAAAGGAGCAAGAGAGCCATTACAGAGTCTCTTCTTGGTAGTTGGCAGAGGGAGTTGAAATTCTCATTTGGACACAAAACCACAGTCACCAGCATCAATTTCTCACACCAAGTTCTCCTTAAGTGGAGCATTTAGACTAGAAGATTACCGAGTTCATTTTTTTTTCCATGAAAAAGCAACTGATTTGCAAAAAAAAAAAAGAAAAAGAAAAAAGGCTTTAGAACATTATCTTGAATTTGGACGAGCCTCATGAAATTCGCTGCTTTATTTGGGTAGTGGCTAGTTTCTCATAACTGACTGATGACGAATGGGTATTGCTTGAAGTTGAAAGCTAATTCCATACTACGTTTTGCAAGTCTGGCTCTATTAGTCCCGAAATTATTCTACGTTGTAATGACAATTTGGAAGAGACGTTGGCAATGACGACAGCATTTGGCACGACGACAGAAGTACGAGTGCGGTGTAGCAAGAGCAATGTCACTCCGGAGCTTTGGATCCCTTCACCCGGTTTCCTTAGTGTTGCTCTGCAACAATGCTTTGCAGTGTGGGTGGAGTGCGATGGAGGAATGACGCACGAATTGGCTTATAGTCGTCAACTAACACCATAAAAAATTGAATGAAGCATATACGATCTCGATTACTAGCATGCATATTCTTATCAATCTTACACTCTCATGTAGGTTCGGGAGGGTCCAAACTGATCCTGAGTCGACTACATCCAATTGAAAAAACCGGAGTTAGATTGCCCCAATTCCTATATCTTGGTGAGCCAATTCACTATTACCATAACATTGAGCAAGTACATCTCACAAGTCTTTGACAGTCTCAAACCTACTAAACTGTAGACCGGTGGATAATGCTGCAGATCCACATGATGATTTGGTGGTTTTTACTGATTTGATCTTCAGGTCATTCAGCATAATTTTTTCACAATTTCATCACATGTTCATGTAAGCATGGCTTAACCCACAAATAATAATTAGAGCCATCTTGGATGGCTCGGAGGGGTTCTGAGACTTGTGACTAATCTTTGTAGTGTACTAAAAGGTTGAAAGTAAAACTGACCTCAAACTTGAACAGGACACATTAAAGAAAGCTGTGGCTAGTTTGAATCGGCAATGAATCAGTCTATAAAATCAATCAGTCAAATTATTGAGCCGGTTTTGTCAATAATGGTATTGGGCTTCTAAAGCCTCTTGCTAACATGGCCTGTGACTTGGCCTTCTAACCTAGCTTGCCGACGTCGTAGGGTGTAACTCGCTAGTGTAAAACCCAACTTGGTGCTTGTAGGTGCGTGGAAGCTTCATTTGCCCTAAAATTGGACAATCGACTTCTATGGCAATTGATGAGTTGAGTGGTATTGTCGATTGAGCTTTTGGAGGCACAGATGTTGCTGTAGGCGCTTTTATGAACTATTGTTAGAGTTCTGACGCCCATCACGAATATGTGACACATAAATTTTGGTGATCCATTTAATTATTCATTAATTACATAGAAAATTATTGATTAATTTTTAACCCCTAGCAAAAATAATCTTCATTAAATTGCATTACATATGAACATTAGGAATATTTGTGTTGCTAGTCTTAATTTTTAAAATTTTCAGAATTTTTATTTTTTATTTTTTAAAATTAATTCCAAAAAGAGAAGTGGGCCCGGGCTAGGGCTGGGCCTGCCGGGCCCCTTTTCTTTCTTTTCCTTGGCCCGGCCCTTGCCACTTCTTTCCCCCAACACGACGAGGACGCTGGCCCGATGGGGAACAGCACAACCGCAGGAGCGTCCGGTCGGGGGTCAGGCCGGCAGGGGCAGCTGGCGTCGCAGGAGGCCATTTGCGCTGGGCAACTTAAAAGGGAGAGAGGAGAGCGAGCCACCGCGCTTGGACCTCGGCCGCCGACCCTCGCCGATGCATGCTTCTCCCACAGTAGGTCTCATGCGTATCTTTTTGAGTTGTGTCGATTTCCCGGGGATCCCGGTTCGGAAGCGTGCGGGGCGACCGGACGTAGTACGATCTATCGAGCTCGCCCACCGTTCGCTGCCCCTGAGCCAATAAAGACCCTCGGCGGACCCCCTTTTATGCCTTGCTTTTGCCCTGTTCTCTCATGTTTTTGCACGAGTTACTGAGCGGGGCGTCCATTTGGGGTTCGCTTATGCTGTCCTTCGTTGATGTTGAGCATTCCCCACTGATTCGTGTTGAGCTTTGATCCGGTTTCGGGTCTTATTCTTGTCCGGGTTTCCTTTCATTTGACGCCCACCACACGTTTGACAAAATGTTTGCACAAGGCCGTACATATTTTCCTCCGATATTGAGTCGCTTGAACGTGTAGCCATGGAGTAGGCTTGATGGCGATCATTCTCTAACCTCAAAATACGTTTTTTTTGTCACCGTGATTCAACATGCGTTTCCTTTTCTCTTTTTCGAGTCTCTTTCCGTGGTGCCTCTGTGTTGTTTGATCCTGTGCATTGTTCTCATAGCGGATGTGAATACTTGCGAGGAACTGAACCGGGGATCTTGACGAACACTGATTTCTCAGGATGCTTGACTGAGCTTTACTATCATCTTCCATTTTATATGTTACCCATCGTTGTGGAGTCATAATCGAGGATGGGCCGTGGTCCAATGACTGATCCATAACAGGTGACTTAACTTTTAATGTTGAAGATTTAAGGGCTCGTGTGCTGTGAAGGATAAGGAGAATCCAGAGAGCAGCGGGGGAGATCGACCATATTTTAGAGAGAAAAGAAAATGGGAAATGAGCTTGGGTTGATCTTTAGTAAATCTAGATTGGGCTTAAGTTAATCGAGTCTGGACTTGTTTGGTTTGGGCCTAATTGGTCTTGTGGAATTGGGTTTAATTCCTTTGAGATTTTTTGGACTTGTATAGTTTAGTTTGGGCTGGACGTTTTAGGTGAGTTGGGCTTTCGAGTTTAGTTCAGGTTTGTTTCAAGGTCTAGTCTAACTGGGCTCAATAGTGGGACTCCGCCCACGAATTAGTCCTGCTCGGCGGGCCCGAGCCTGACTGCACTTGATACGATAGTCCATGCCGATGTCCTTATTTTCGGTTTTTTATTTTTTAGAAAAATAATATTCTAAAAATTTAAAAAGGAGAAAAGTTTAAAAATCTCGAAAAAATTTATTTTGGTTTTTAAAAAAAAAATTAAAAATACATAAAGTTTTTTTAAAAAAATTTTAAAAAGTCAAAAAATTCACAATTTTAATAAATTTATAAGAAAGAAATAAAAAAATGCATAAAAAATACCTCTCTAATGTGGTAGAGCATGACCGATGAGTAAAGAAACTCAACCTAGCGCTTTTACGGCGGTTGATGGGTTAACTGATCATGTCAATTCAATTTTTGGAGGCAAAAGTCACTGCAGTGCACAATGTGGACTAGGGATTAGAGTTCCTTCAAGAAATAAGTAAAAGAGGCCAAGGAAAAGGAGGAGGATATGTCCATCATGTTCACATGGAATGGAGCTGCAACTGGACTGTACTATTGACTATATGGCATGATGATAAGGAGGTGGAGCAAGGCAACCATTCACTTGTGCTGAATCGACGAGGACAATAGTGGATTGTGTTGTTAGAGGAGGAGCAAGGAGACTCTTTCGCTAAATAGAAGCCGACCGTGGAAAGTGCTACTCGTGGGAAGGTGTTATTCTAGGGAAGGGAGTGATGGGCAAAGCTCAATTTGAGTAGCACCCTAGTTTCAAAGTTAGAGGATTTTGTGGTAGTAGGCTCAGCATTACGCCAGCGAGATTTCTGAACTGAATCGCGACAGTAAAATGAATAACTATCGTGTTTTCACGAAGAGACGGGGCATTGATCCTGAGTAGTAGCAATGACAATGGTTCAATTGCTTAACTTCAATGTTACAACGTGTGGTTTATCTGTAGGAACAATAACTAATTGCAAAAGATCTCGTTAAATGTAGAATACAACTAATCTATACACAAGCCTGACTGAGTATATATCCCAGGAGATCAACAAAGGTCAAGATCCCATAATGTACTGACTGAGTATATATCCCAGGAGATCAACAAAGGTCAAGATCCCATAATGTACTACAGTTTTTTCTTATCTGCTTAACAACACTCAAATGAAAAAGAAAATGGCATGTTATAGGAAGAAAGACTAAACTAATTTTTTTCTATGTTCCTAGTAGAATTTCATTGTTGGTTGATGAATGAATGCTCAGTTCGTAAAGTCACACCATATCTAATATCTCGAAAGTTGGCCACTTTCGAAATATATGAAATAGTTATTTCATCAATGCACTAATTGTGAATTTACTATGAACTAATCACTCATGATTTAACTAATCTATTGAACGAGACCATAAAGGGTTAAAACACGACAGACTAGAGAATTCAATCAAATCAACCGCTTGATCATAAGAATCAACAAGGTTTAATACTGCGCTATTATAAGTCAATTAGTGAACCAATATAAATCAATTCGATAGAAGTACGTAATCGGTTTGCGAGTGGTTTCGCATGATTACGATACTTACGTGGAACGAAGATAAATTGATTTTCTATTGATCTTATACTCATGACACATAATTGAACTCTCACGATTACATGACAACTGAGGGCATCCACAATTCGAAGAGGTACAAATGTGGATTGAAAAGTATCAACCATGGGTCAACCGTGCGAAGACCTCTAAAAGCGACTAGATAGTTTATGTCATACTAAAGTTGCATTTGATCGATTTTAACCATGAAATTAAATTCGATTTTGGATATCAAACTTTCGAGAATTTCAAAATTAACTTATTGGACATTGCCTCATTGTTCGTCAAATTATTGGCAAGTTCGAAATTTTGGAAAATGGAATTATCGAATGAAAAATGGAAGTCGAAAAGGGAACCCAGCCTAGTGGCAATGCGTTTTTTTTTTTTTATAATAATATTCTATTTTTTAAAAAAAAATTATTAATTTTTTTTTCCTATTTCCTCATTTTTTTTCCCTCCTCCCTCTTCCTTCCTTTTCCCTCCTCCTTCTTTTGGCTCCGGCAACTAGCTGAATTGAGGTGATCTGGCGAGGGGGCCTCGTCGAAACCCTGTCGGATCTGGCGAGGCGATCTGCTAAGGGCTCGCCTCGTGGTTGCCGAGTGAGGCGAGCCCTCGCCAGATTCGACGCGGGGGGCTTGCCGTCGCATCTGCCGAGGGCTCATCTCACTCGGCGATCGCGAGGCGAGCCCTCGCTTGATCCGACGGGGGCTCGCCCACTGTCGCTAGGCGCGAGCTCACCGATTAGCAAGGTGAGCCCGTCGGATTGCCTCATTTCTGGCTGGTCGCCGGAGCCAAAGGAAGGAGGGAGGAGGGAAAAAAATAGGAAAAAGAAAAAAATATTAAATATTATTAAAAAAAACTGGTCGGCGCCGACCGGCTGCCACATCAGCGTTGGCCAGCCAATTTTGGCCGAATGGACTGATCAGGAATAATTGTAAAAGGTTTAAGACTCAATTGGTCAAAAAAATAAGTTTAAGACTAAATTGGCACAATTGCAATAGGTTTATGACTTTTTTGGTAATTTTTCCAAATACTAGGTGAACAGGAATTTAGGGGGAGTGGGTGAAGGGGAAATCATGGATTTTAGGAAAAATCTTGGAAAAATATTTCTCTCTCCCCTCACCTCCCCAGATTTCCTTTTTTCCTCTGCCTAGTCCTCCACCCCTCCATTCTCCTCCTCCTCCTCCTCCTCCTCCTCTTCTTCTTCTTCTTCTTCTTCTTCTTCTTCTTCTTCTTCTTCTTCTTCTTCTTCTTCTTTTCTTCATTGTTTTGTTTCTTTTGACCGTCCATCTCACCACCACCTATCACTCATTGCCACTCACCACTGTCCGAGCCACCACTTGTTCCGCTGCTCAACCACCAAGGTTGGTCGCTCCTCAACCTCACTAAACCGCCACATTACCGCTCACTCACCGCCGCAAGCTCTAACCGCCCATGCCATCCTTCGCCATCATCCACCACCATCGCAAACCACCACCGCTGTCTTCACCTCAAGCCACCACCACCACCACTGAGCTCTCAAGCAAGGTGGCCATGAGCCTTAAAGCTCACCATGCTGTCGCCGTTGCCCCCACCATTGGTGCTGTGAATGCCATGTCCTCGACACCATCATGCCGCTATCGCCATGATTCCATCGCTGCTGGAAAACCCGTGAGTTAACTGCTAATCCTTGATTAGGTAGCTAATAACGTTTAAGGGTAGGTTTAGTTTAGGTTAATGGTGGTTATTGACATATAATGTTGGTTTAGTGCTAACTATGGTTAAGGATGAGTTAGATTAAGGCTAACTGAGATTAGTCCTAATTAAGGAAATTAGTTTAATTAATCATAATTATTTTAATTAATGAAAATTAATTTTAATTAACTATAGTTAGATTAATTAATGATAATTAATCTTAATTAATCGCAATTGGCTTAATTAACCACGATTAGTGTAAATTAATGACATGTTAGTCGTTAAGTAGAATTTTATGCTCGTTTTTCTAGATGAGTTTGTGCATAATTCCGATTGTTTGAGTTTGTGATGCCATGTTATCGATTGTTCAATGATAAGCTTTATTTACTATTTCAAAAGAAGGTTTGATGGATAATAAAAATAGCAAATTTTTATGTGTCGGGTTTGGACACCGAGTTTTATGCATTAAACGGGACAATGGGGTTTTAAAGTGAAAGTATGCAAAATTTGGCGGAATGATTTTTAGTATACAACCATGTGTGAATATTGTACTAGAATATTAGGTGTAAAAATTTGCCAAAGTTGGTTATTTGGAACACAAACTCTTTTGTGCTGGGCTAATTAATGACAAATAATATTGGTTTAATTGTTGGTGTGCTTGCGTGATCATTTAATCAAACTCATTACCTAACGGGAGTTTGGAGGCGATGCTTGATGTTTATCAAATGCTTGGCGGGGATCCGGATGCCGAATCACGGTTGAGGCTAGACTGATACTCCTTTATGGAATGCCGTTTAGGTGGAGTGTTAGACAATGACGTGTCCGATGGGGTGAGACGATGCCTGATTAGGTCGAAAGACTACCAACTTGTGTGTTGGTCGTGGCCCAAGGGATCATAATTATTTGAACACGTATGTTTGATCGTGCACCTGATTATTGTAGATTGTTTTATGATTATTGTTTCTGCTTGTTGCATTGCTATTACCATATGTGATGTACTAATGTGCAGGGGTATACCAAGGCAAGGTAAGTTGTATATCGAGCGCGTTCACGCCGCCTCCGAGATGAATTCACATCCTAACCGAGACTTAGGTTGTTAATTCATTGAGATTTTTATCTCACACTATTCTTGTTGAATATTTTCAAGTTCGTAGTATGGAAAACCATCGGGTGTGGTTTGGGGTCATGATGTACCAAGACACAGGCATGTGTCACGGGCCGATTGAAGGCCAACCCAAGAGGTTCCCCGAGTACGACCCTGACTCGTCCGTGGTCAAGTTCCTATGCTCGCTCGGATTCCCAACGAGCCTTCTCCCCGAAGCTTCTAGAAGTCATTAGCCTTATTTATGTCGGTAGCTAGTAGTTGGGAATTGTCATAAGTGTCGGTGGTTAGTAGCCACCATAAGTGTCGGTAGATGAGGCGGTGCGATCTCGTCCACCGGTTAGAATTTAGATCTATGGTTGTAATCCGAGGCCCTCGACTATAAGAAGGGGTGTCCTCCTTCATTTGTAAGCATCCACTACTTCCGCAATACAAAGCAATCTTCTTTCCAGAGCTTCTCTCTCTAGATTCTTTCTCTCTCTACGATCCGGGTAAGCGAGCGAGTGAGCGTTCGATCGAGTAAGGCTTGGCTTAGGTGCTTCAGCGATCCAATCCGATCCTAAGTGCCCGAGTCGCCGCACGGTCACGATCCCAATCGATCGGCCCATGACACATGTCTGGCGTCACTTTTGATTGGCCTCATCGTTAGTGAAGTTTACATTAACCCTGATCTTGTAGGTTTTTAAGATGGTTAGTAGGAAGTGGCCGTAGAAAAGCTTGTAATTATTGAACTTTCTAGGTTAATAGTTTATAAATGAAAGTGTTGCTTTTGCAAATGTCTGTTATGTTTTTACTATCCCTGTTATTTGTTGTTTGACTGGGTGTTGTTGTATAAAATGCTTCTGCTTTTGTTTGATCAATTAAAGATCAGGTTGGCGACAAGTCTTGGGATGTTGCAATTTAATCGATCGTTTAGGGATGCTCACGCATTCAGGGTTTAGGGCGTGACATTCTCATTTAAGTGATATCAGAGCCTGGTTAAGGTTTAGAGTGATAAGGTGCGATGGGTTTTGGGATAGTCAGTTAGGAAAAACATTTTTTTTCTTATACTTATACTTGTGACTGTTTAATTGCCTTATACGGGTTGCTTAGATTTATGATTCCTTATAGGATTTGAAAGCAAGTTTCTATAAAGATCCTATGTGATGAGTGAACCTGATTAGAGGGCCCCTCGAAGAAAGGCCATGACGACTTTAATTGGCACCAAAGGAAGGGCATCGACTTAAGCTAATGCTAGAGGGAGGACACTGAGGTGGGCTCATGCCAGAGGGAGAGCATCAGTTGCAGGGTAATGTGAGTACGTGATGGGAAACCATTAAGAGAATAGTGTTTCCCGAAGGCATAGTCCTTAAGTGGGATGTCTTCGTAGAGGCTTTTTATGAAAAAAACTTCTCAGACTGCTCTTGGGAATAAAAGATGATTGAGTTCCAGCGCCTCTGCCAGAATTATATGTCTTTAAACCCATATGAGGCGAAATTTTCCAAGCCATCTAAATATATGCCGAGGTACCCAATGGGTAAGGCAAGGAAGTTCAAAGATGATCTGAAGCCAGAGATAAAGGACCAATTGGTGTGCCTGAATCTCAAAGATTATGATGAACTGTATGAGAGGGCCCAACTGATTGAGAAGAACATGAATGAATGGGTAGCCATATTTGGGTCGCGATTTCACCGAACAGAGATAACAATCGGTTTGGGAAAAGGCCGATGCTTGGAGGAAAGTCTTTCATCCCTCCTAACCAAAAGGGCAGAGTTGGGAAGCCGGCACATAACACAAATAGCTTGTGTTATTTTTATGAAAGGAAGCATGTATGTCTTGCCAAAATGGGAGCTTGTTATGACGTGGCCAGCATGGCTGCTAGGTGAAGAACTACCCACGCAGGTTCGTAGGACCCCTAGCACTACTGCCATAGATAGGGCAGTCAGTAGGGAATGCATCGCAAAATGCACAACAATGCATTTTGAACAAGTCTTCGATGCAAGGAATGGTGTATGTTGTCACTAGAAAATAGGCAAGAAATTCGCAGAACGTGATTACAGGTACAATCTTGTTACATGACCATGCTGTTTATGATTTATTTGATCATAGAGCCACACATTCTTTTATTGCTAAGCAATTTGTTTAGTTAGTGGGGTTAAGTCCGAAACCATTGGAAACAGTCATCAGTATATCTACCTCATTAAAGGATAAAGTGTTGTCTACGATAGGATACTCAGGCTGCAAGTTAGTGATTGGTAATTGAGAGGAAAATATAAATTTAATTGTCTCGGCAATGTTTGATTTCGATGTGATCATTGGTATGGATTGGCTCAACAAGTAACGGCTACAATGGATTGTTATTGTAAAACGATTTAATTTAACCCATTAACAAGTGATAGTTTCGAGTTCTTTGGAAACCGAAGAGGACCCTTGATTCCTTTAATTTCATCGCCTGAGGCGACCCGGCTGTTGAATGTGGGTTGCTAGGGTTATTGGTGACCGTAGTTGATACATTGATCGCGGAGCCAAGGATGAAAGACATCGCTATGGTGCGAGAATTTATGGATGTCTTTTCTGAAGAGTTGCCTGCATTACCCCTCAAAAAGGGAGATAAAGTTCGTGATTGAGTTGGCCCTTGGACAAAGCTAATTTCTAAGGCACCATATCATATGGCACTATCGAAACTAAAATGTTAAAGGTGTAGATGCAGGAATTATTGGACAAGGGATTCATTTGTCCTAGTGTATCGCCTTGGAAAGCACTAGTTTTGTTCGTGAGGAAGAAAAATGGTTCGTTATGCCCTTACATCAATTATTGGCAACTCAATCAAGTGACGGTTAAGAACAAGTATCTTTTGCCAAGGATAGAAGACTTGTTTAACCAGTTGCAGGAAGTTTTGGAATTTTCCGAGATCTATCTAAGGACAGGTTACCATCAGTTGAGGATTAATAAGAAGGATATACCAAAAAAGGCATTTTGTACACGTTATGGTCACTATGAGTTCACCGTGATGCCATTTGAATTAACCAATGCCCCAGCTACTTTCATGGACTTGATGAACTGTGTGTTTAATGAGTACCTAGACTAGCTTGCAATTGTGTTCATTGACGGCATCTTAGTGTACTCAAAAAGTCCAAAGGAGCATGAACAGCACTTAAGTACGGTACTTCAGACCTTGCAAGAACACAAGCCGTACGCCAAGTTTAGTAAGTGTGAATTGACTCGTATAGCTTTCTTGGGTCACGTGATTTCCGATGAAGGGATTTCTGTGAACCCAATCAAGATTGGAGCTATTATGAACTGGCCAAGACCACAGACAGTGGTAGATGTTCGAAGTTTCTTGGGATTGGCCGGCTATTATAGACGGTTCGTGGAAAGATTCTCTATGATTGCTATGTCTCTGTCACCATTGCCGAAAAAGGATAAGAAGTTTGAATGGACGGATAAGTGTAAGTGTAGTTTCCAAAAAGCTTAAGTAAAAGTTAACTACCACACCTATGTTGACGATTTCATCTTGTTCTGGAAGATATAGGATTTACAACGGTGCATCATATAAAGGACTAGTCTATGTTTTGATGCAACATGGGAGTAGTTACGTACGTGTCCTGTTAGTTGAGACCTCATGAGTTAAATTATCCTACAAACAATTTGGAACCGATGGTGATAATCTTTACCCTTAAAATTTAGAGATATTACTAGTGTAGAGAAAGGTTTCAAATTTTTACGAACCATCAAAGTCTCAAGTATTTATTCTCTTAAAGGAGCTAAATATGAGGTAGTGTCGTTGGATGAACTTCTCAAGGACTATGATTGTGACATCTTATATCACCCTGGTAAAGCCAATAAGGTTGCGGATGCACTAAGTCAAAAATTGCCGATTGCGCAGATGATGGTTCAAGAGTTGATACTATTTGAAGGAGTTCGAGATTCAAATTTTAAGTTTGAGATAAACCACCATTCAAGTCTTATGCCTACCCTCATAATTGAACTGAAAGTACATGAAAAGATTAAGATGCTCCAATTGATAGATCCCAAAACCTAGAAAGTTCTACAAAGAGGTGTGGAAAAGAGGAAAGCCAATTTTCAAGTAACTGAGGACGAAATATTGAAATTTCATGGACGATAGTGCGTGCCCAAATGATGCGGAGCTTAAGGAAGAAATTTTGTCAGAGGCCCATCGTAGCAGTTACAATATTCATCCGGGCAACACAAAAATATATTAGAATCTGCGTCAGTACTATTAGTGGAACAATATGAGAACATAGATCACCAAGCATGTTGCCAAGTGTTTGACGTGCCAACAAGTGAAAGCACAATATTGCAAGCCTGACGGACTTTTGCAACCTCTCGAGATTCTCGAGTGGAAATGAGAATATATTACAATGGATTTCATAATAGGATTGCCGAGGAGTTAGTAGGATAATGATTCTATCTGAGTTGTGGTTGACAAATTAACGAAATCTGCAACTTCATTGCCATATGAAAGAACTTTACTTTGGATAAATATGCTAAATTGTACTTGTGACAGATAGTTTGTCTTCATAGAGTGTCAGTATTGATCATATCAAATCGAGACCCATGGCAGCTTTTTGGAAGAGTTTACAGGCTGCTTTAGGAACAAAGCTGCAGTACAGCATGGCCTATCATTCACAAACAGATGGCTAGTCTGAAAGGACTATTCAGACGCTTGAAGATATGGTGCGAGCTTGCATGTTGAATTGAACAATTTCATTTGGTTGAATTCGCCTACAACAACAACCATCAGCAGAGCATTAAGATGGCACCATTTGAAGCGTTGTATGGCAAGGCCTACAGAACTTCTATCTGTTAGGACGAAGTTGGTAAGCACAAGATTACAGGCCTTGAGCTAGTTCAACAGTTAGTGGACATCATCAAGGTAATTCGAGAAAGGCTTAAGACCGCCTAGAGCCGTCAAAAGAGTTATACAAATAAATAGCATAGGACTTTCGAGTTTCAAGTGGGTGAGCACATATTTCTCAAAGTGTTACTGATGCGAGGCACTTCGCACTTTGGCAAAAAAGGGAAGTTAAGCTTGAGGTACGTGGGCCATTTTGGGATTTTGGAGTCGATTGAGACTTTGGCCCATCATATTACATTGCCATCAAGACTTACTCAAGTATATAACATCTTCCACATGTCGATGCTAAGGAATTATGAGCCTAATATGACCCACGTACTGAATTTTGAGGAAATAGATGTGAACGATAGGGTGTCGTATGCGGAAAGGCCAGCTTAGATAGTGGATCGAAAGGAACAAGTGCTGCGCAACAAGACAATTCCCTTAGTCAAAGTGGTATGGCTACACCATAGAACGGAGGGAGGCACATGGGAAAATGAAGAGATAATGAGGCGTTAGCATTCCCACCTTTTTTGTTGAAGTTTTGTAATGATTCAAATTTCAAGAATGAAATTTTTATAAAAAGGGAAGAGTTGTGATATCCCGAAATTTGGCCATTTTCAAAATATGTGAAATTGTTATTTCATTAATATACTGATACTCTGAACTGATCACTCATAAGTTAACTAATTTATTGGACGAGACCATAAAGGGTTAAAATGCGACAGACTAGAGAATTCGATCAAATCGACCGCTCGACCATAAGGATCAACAAAGGTCAATAATGCGTTGTTATAAGTCAATTAATGAATGGATATAAATCTATTTGATGGAAGTACGTAGTTGGCTCACGAATGATTTCATATGATTACAGTACTCGTGTCAAATAACGAGAAACTGATTTTCTATTGATCTTGTACTCATAGTACATAATTGAACCCTCGTGATTGCATGACAACCGAGGGTCATTCACGATTTGAAGATGTACAAATGTAAATCGAAATTTTTTTATCATGGGTTAGCCGCACGAAAACTCTTAAAAGCCACATGATAATTTAGGTCATACTAAAGTTGCATTTGATCAATTTTAACCATAAAATTAAATTCGATTTCGGATATCGAATTTTCGAATATTTCAAGACTAACTTATTAGGTATTGCCTCATTGTCCATCGAATTAGTGGCAAGTGCGAAATTTTTGAAAAATGAATTAGCGGACGAAAATTGGAAATAAGGGAACCATAGCTAATGGCAAAGTTGTGAATTTTGGCCAAATCTTAGCTTTAAAGAAAAGAGGAAACCGAAAAAGAAAAGTGAGGGGATAAAATGCTAGGTAAAGAGGAATTTAGGGAAAGTGGGTGAAGGGGAAATCATGGACTTTGGGGAAAAATCTTGGGAAAATCTCTCTCTCTCTCTCTCTCGTTCACTCCTCCCCCCTCCATTCTCCTCCTCTTCCTCTTCTTCTTCTTCTTCTTCTTCTTCTTCTTCTTGCTCTTCTTTTCTTCCTTGTTTTGTTCCTTTTGGTTGCCCATCTCACCACCACCTATCACCGCCATCTCCATCACCACTCACCGCCACTCACCACCGTTCAAGCCGCTGCTTGTTCCACCACTCGACCAAGGTGGTCGCCCCTCAACCTCATCGAATTGCCACATTGTCGCCCGCTCACCACCATAAGCTCAAGCCACCCACACCATCCTTCACCAATTGTCTACCTAAGAGTGTCCCTTGGCCCGTAGGTCCTGACACAAGGTTAGAATTCTAGCTCTTCCAAAGTGGTATCTCACCGATGGCTCATTGTCACCGCATGCCTATCCCTTTCCACTATTGCAAACCACCACTATCGTCCTCACCTCAAGCTGCCGCTACCACCACCGAGCTCTCAAGCAAGGTGGCCATGAGCCTCAAAGCTCATTGGGCCGTGGCCGCTGTGTCGCCATTGCACCGCTGTCACCGTCAAAAAACCCGTGAGTTAACTCCTAATCCTTGATTAGGTAGTTTATTGTGTTTAAAGGTAGGTTTAGTTTAGACTAATGGTGGTTAGTGATATTTAATGTTGGTTTAGTACTAACCATGGTTAAGGATGAGTTAGATTAAGGCTAATTGAGATTAGTCTTAATTAATGACAATTGTTTAATTAATCACAATTATTTTAATTAACAACGATTAATTTTAATTATTTATAGTTATATTAATTAATTATGGTTAGCCTTAATTAATCACAATTAGCTTAATTAATAGCAATTAGTGCACATTAACAGATTAGTCATTAAGTAGAATTTTATGCTCATTTTTCTAGATGAGTTTGTGCATAATTCCAATTGTTTAAGCTTATGACGCCATGTTATTGATTGCTCAATGATAGGCTTTATTTACTATTTCAAAAGAAGGTTTAATGGGCAAAAAATAAAAATAGTAATTTTTGCAATGTCTGGTTTGGATGTCGAGTTTTACGTGTTAAACGAGACAATGAAGTTTTAAAGTGAAAGCGTGCAAAATTTGACGGATAAATTTTTAGTACGTGCTCACATGCAAATATTTCACTAGAATTTTGAGTGTAAAAATTTGTCAAAGTTGATTATTTGGAACACGAATTCTTTTGTACTGGGCTAATTAACGGCAAAATATACTATCTTGACTGTTGGCATGCTCGAGTAATCATTTAATCGAACCCGTCACCCAATGAGAGTTTAGGGGCGATACCCGATGTTTATCGAATGCCCAGTAGGGGTTCGGATGCTGCGTCGCGATTGAGGTCAAATTGATGCTTCTTTATGGAATCTTGTCTAAGGGGTTCTAGACGATATCGTGCTCGATGGAGCGGGAATATGTTTAGAGAGCAATAGCTTGGTCAAAATCTGCTGAGAGTAGAAATTGAACCTGACCTTGCTCTATCACCGATTGCAGCAAATGCTTGAGGCTTCATGTAAACCTTGTGGCAAATCTAAAAAGGACATAGCAAAGTACTGTAGCAATAAGTTAGGGAAATCACTGTTCACAGTCACAATTCATATCATCCAGAATAATTCCTGATCGGATTTTTCGAAACCTCTATTTGTTTCGGACCCATGGAGATCAGTAGGTTTGCCAATGAAAAGGTGGTAGAGGAGGGCAATAGCTTGACCAAAATTTGCCGAGAGCATAAATTGAACTTGATTTTCCTCTGTCACCAATTGTCACCAATGTTTGAGGCTTCCTCGAAAGACTGTTGACTTGTGTGTTGGCTATGATCCAAAGGGTTGTAATAATTGGAACATGCATGTTTGACCGTGCCCTTAATTATTGTGGATTGTGTTCTGATTATTGTTTATGTTTGTTGCATTGATATTATTATATGTGATGTACCCAAGGCGAGGTAAGTTGTATATCATGTACATTTAGGTTGCCTCTGCGACGAATTCGCATTTTAGTTGAGACCTAGGCTGTTAACTCGTTAAGATTTTTATTTCACCTCGTTGTTATTAAATATTTTCATATTAGTTGTATGGAGAATTGTCACGTGCAGTTTGGGGTCCCAATGGACCAAGATGCAGGCATACCTGGCATCATTTTTGGTTGGTCTCGTCGTTAGTGAAATTTAGGTTAATCCTGACCCTACAGGTTTTTGAGATGGTTAGTAGGAAATGACCGTAAAAATGCTTGTAATTATTAAACTTTTTAAGATTAACAGTTTATAAATGAAAGTGTTGTTTTTGGGAATGTTCGTTGTGTTTTTACTATCCCTATTGTTTATTTGTTTGACTAGATATTATTTATATTAAATGCTTCCACTTGTGTTTAATCAAAAGATTAAAAACCGGGTCGGCGATAAGTCATGAAACGTCGTAGTTTAATCGATCATTGAGGAATGCTCACGCGTTCAGGGTTCAAGGCGTGACACTATATATCTCTAAAATAAATATTTCAATTAATCAACTTCTAGTCCATGCAACGCATGGGACTTCAACTAGTTTGATGATAAAGGTTTGTTGCCTCGTCATTTGACATTAGATTTTTGTAACTATGTTAATTCAGCACCTGCAGACTATTTTATATTTGTTTATATTGATCATTAGGTTAATATCAAGAGGAAGTTTCATAGAAGGTTAGTGGTAGGGTTGGGACAGAGTTTAGCTTGAGGACGCTTAATAACTTAATTATAACTTTATCCAAAAGGCCTCATTGTTTAGGAAATTCGAGGTCCCGTCCCATGTGCATCGCATATGAATTTGGATCCACTTTTTACACGATTATAAATGTTTCTTGGTACCAGTAGCACCGGCCGAACGCATAAGCAACGGCACATGCTTTCATTTAGTCTCGTACAGCTGAACGAGTAATATAGTAATCATACCAAAAGAGAATGCAAAATCATTGCGTTTACCTGCCCCCACAACTTCCTCTCATTTACAAATTAAATATCCTAGCAATTAAGAGGCCTAAACAAGTTTCGACCCCGTTGCAAGATTCTCGATCTCTTCTTGTCTCTTTCCTTCCTTTCCATCCACTTACTCGCAATTGAGTTAAATTGTCAAAAAGAAAAAGTTGTGGACAGACACGAAGGTAAAGTTATCCACGCGTCTCTTCCTTTTGCTTCTTCCAACATATGATAGTGTCGGGCCACGCGTTCTCACTTTCCGTGCGTTTAGATGGGGCTTTCGCAAGGAATTGAATGGAAGCTTCGTGTGTTCATTATTTGAGCATGACTTAAATATAGCGACTCGCCTTCTATCTTTTATGCCTACGCTAAAAGGACAATTAAGCGCATAAAATATTTGGCTGTAGTTGATTCCACCATATCTTGACTCAAGTCGCCTACTATTACTCACTGCCAATTTCATCGGCATTTTTTTAATCCCTTGCAATTAAAGTCTTATGGGGAGGATTGGCTTTCTTGCGGTGGGATTCCACCTTAACTTCGCTCTTACGTTTTAATCAAGCGTGTAAGAACTATGCCATCTCTTGAATGAATCCGATTTGATCTTGCTTAGAGAGATAAAAATTTGATATGGACTTATAAGCAGTCCCATTCAGCTAATGGTAGTGATACTGTCCACTTTGATGGCCGCTCGCTCTCCTTGCACAGTTTTTTAAAATGCTTTATACTAATTTGAGCTAATGAGACTTATCTATCAAGATAATAGGCCTACACATGGACAATCATGAGTGAGAGACCTATTTGATACCCAACATCCCAAATAGCTATCTTTGTGATCACAATTAAAACGAAACTAATTGGTACAAAGCTAGTTTTGTGATCACACTACCACCCCAAACTTTGTTAACAATGGCTAGCGATCCTCGCACTATAAATGGCTAGGGTTGTTGGCCCTTGCTTGCGTCATGCAGTTATGGCACCACACAAGAAAAATAAAAATTTAAGAAAAAAAATTGGAGAAAAACTAACGAATAGATGATAATTAAAGAAAAAAAGAAAAAGAAAAATGAGAGCCATAGAGAGTGCAACCCTCGGTAAAAGTTGTTTGAGGGTTTGGAGAGGGTGGAACTGCCCCCACTTCGTTGCTTTATCTCTTCTCCTTGTAATGTCCATGAGCAGAGCTTGCAATTCTTTTTTTGTCCTTCATCCTCCTAACCATTTAAGTTGGATTAAACTTGAAAAATATTGAATCAAATAGTTTGATATTTTAGAATTTTATGTCGATTTAATGAGCTTATTCAAGATAAAATATTTTACCTCTTGTTAGGGAGGTAGACCGATTGAAGGGAGGAATCACGAGCTAGTCTAGTTTCTCATGAAAATGTAAGCTTTATTATTTCCTTCTTTTCCCCTCTCTCTTCAGGTTTCTAGAATATTTATACATATATAATCATCATTTTATCCCCTTTCAAAGATATTAACTTATACTGAAAAATGTAGAGGGCTAAACGTGAACCAAATTGCTTGCACGTATGGAGATATGTAAAAAAATAAGTTTTATTTTGCTTTGGTATTGAGTATTTGATCTGATTTCTTAATGCGAGGATGCTAATTTTAATCCCCGTCAGCCCTTTCTTTACTTTTAATTTTCCTCCTCCTCCTCCTCGTCTTTATATCATTTTTCGCAATTGCCATATCCATTTCATCTTCCTTGAATCTTCATGACATTGCATTGGGAGTACTCAAGATCAATTCTCAAGTTCCTTTTCTTGATCATTACTCATTAGGTAAGATAAATAACAATCCAGATTATAATACCTAGACTCTTAGAATCACATAGCCAATGAAGTTCCTGTACCTTTCTTAGTGCTTGATCAAACGTTTTATATATTTCCTCGTGAATCCTCTTCTATTGACCTGTCTTATCGCTGTTATGATTAGTCAACTGAAATTATTCTTTTAGTTTTACGGATTCTTCTATTGCAAGTTTTGCCCCATGTTAGTGGCCAGGAAAGAGAATATTTGTAGGCTCCTTCATGATGATGTAAATGCAAGGAAATGAGAAAGTGAAATCAAGACACGAAGCTAGTTGAAAGACTTGAGAGTTGAGAGTTGCTGAAAAGGACGAATCAAATTTGTAGGACCAACATCTACCAATTCAAGGTCTGCATTCACGTGGCAAGAGATTTTATAAAATTGAAAGACTTGAGAGTTGCTGAAAAGGACGAATCAAATATTGAAGTCTCTTAAGTATTTGTTAAGGTCTTCCCTACCGTATTTGACTATATTAAGGTAAATTCAGCAATGAAATCAAAGATCTTTTACTTATTCTATTTGCTTATTCTATGTTATAGAATTCATTTGAATACGTGGAAGTGCTACTATATATATAGAGTATAGCTCAAGGTAGTTAAAGGGGGCTTGGCTGTAGTTAATGCATCATTTTCATTGTTAGCAAATGAAAAATGACATTTTAAGAAGAAAAGCTAAACTAATGATTCTATATTCATAAGAAAATTGTGTTTTTTGTTGATAAATGAATACTCACTTCGCAAAATTACACCATGTATCTCCAAAACAAATACTCAAAGAACTCAACTTCAACTAGTTTGATAATAATGGATTATTGTCTCGATGTTATGCATCATACTTTTGTTGCTACACAAATTCATCACCTGCAGATTATTATTTTTTTTAAAAATTTGTTTGTCTTGATCGTTATGTTACATCAAGAAGAAGTTTCATAGAAGGGAGCGCTAGGACCGGGAGGGACTTGGGCTTCGAGAGGTTTAATGACTTTGATAATATTATCTCATCGTGAATTTTTCTTAAAGGGCCTCATTGTTTAAGAAGTTTGTCCTTGTGTGTTTGATTCCGTCACTATGTGGAGCACATATGACGTTAATATCGTGATAGATTTGCATTTAACATGCGTGAATCATTTCATTAGATCGGGATCCATTGATGATAAATAAATTTGACAAAGGAAAAGGACCGCTTATCGGATCCATTATTGTTCTTTTGTTTTGTTTTTTTCCCGATTCCACCAACTCCAGGCGAACGCAAAAGCAACTCTACATGCTTTTACTGTCTTTCTCGTGCAGCGGGATGAGCAATATAATAACCTCAACATGTCTTGCCTCAAGCAAGCTCATGGTCATTATCTGAAACGTGGTTGCCCCTGCTATCGCTCTTCAGATTTCCAGCAAACAGCAAAATTAGTCAACGTCACATTTTAAGGCAGCTTTTGCATAAATTTATGGAATAGAATAGAGTTTGTATCATAAAATAGGGACTATCTATTAGCCATCAGATTCTTTTCTGAATTTTAGTTCGTATCATAAAAATTTATTGTTGTCACCGTTTTTCAGGTGACTGAGCTTCCGTTCTTTGCATGCAAAGTGCGCCTCGGTCATACTGGGGTCCAAGACATTCTTTCACTTGGCCCGCTGAATGAGTTCGAAAGGTTTGGAGTTTTGATAATCTTGAAATTCTTTAAGTGTGCTGAAATTACACCAGAGGAAGATGAAAGTTTTTAATTTCAGCCTTGGTTTGTTAACCTGTAAAGCTGGGTTGGAAGAGGCAAAGAAAGAGTTAGCAGAGAGTATTCAGAAGGGCGTTTCATTTATCGAGAAGTGAGCGGGTGGCCTCTTCATAGTTTCTGGTTATTTTGTACTCAGAATTGGTTCTTGGGAATAAAGTGGTCCAGACGTGGGAAGATATCGAAATTTATTCTGCATAGCTGATGTAGGAAAAAAAAAGTTTTTCTTTTCTTAAATGTAAGGTACTCAAATGGTAATTTGTGTAATAACAAGGTGGACGGATGTTTGTATATTATAGTTCTATGTCCAACTTTCTCGTCTTCGTGTTTGCATCGGCCTTTTTCGACTTTCTCGTGCACCTGCACCTGTAGTGTTGCCTCGAAGTTGCACTTCAATTGGGCAATGCTGCTATAAGCAAATGATGGACAGAGGGAGCTGAATAAGCTGAAGCTCGTCTTTGGCACTAGGCTTGAAGTCTGAGAGATTCAAGTGCAGCTTTTTGTGGCTTTATCTAGATGATTAAAGGGACAAACGAGCAGAGAGAACCATTACAGAGGCTCTTCTTGGTTAGTGGCCAGAGGGAGTTGAAATTATCAGCTGAACACGAGCAGAAGTTTGAGAATGATGCCTTTACACCGATTCTCCCAATCACCAGCAGCAATTTCTCGCACCAAGTTCTCTCTACGTGGAGCATTTATGGTAAAAGATTGCCCATAGTAAAGATTGTCTGCTTTAGGTTTGCTTTCTCTTTTATGAAAAATAAATTATCCGAAAAATATTTTTCTAAAAATTATTAATCATATAAATTGAAATACATTGAAATTATTAGTTAATGAATAATATTTTTATTGTCGATAACAATTTATATATAAACATGATCGTGGACAATGAAGTTTTTTTCTATTAATTCATTTTGATAAATGATACAAATAATTATTTTTAAGAAAATATTTTTAAATTATTTATTTTTTGCGAGATAAATAAAATTTTAATATATTCTCAGAAGTTTCGAGGAGGTGTCTTTCTTCTATTTTTTTCGGGTCGAATTTTTTCTTTTCACTTTTGAAAGTTCAAGTAAAATTTGTTCCCACAATGAAAGTAACCTTAGCCCCTGAAGGGGACAACTCAGATATATAAAAATAAGGCTAAAAGAGTACGCCTCTCCGGCCTTGTAAGATCTGTTCCTGGAAGCCAGAGCCAAACCCTACGATGTCTTGACTTGCAAACGCTTTCTACTTTCGAGTTCTCACTCTCAGATCGGGCTCTCTCTTTTCTCCGGCGGCGTCTTTCGATCTTCCCCTCTCTAGTCTCGACTCAGTCGCTGTCTCATCTCGATCTGCCGTCCATCAGCGCATCAGGTATTCTCTCTTTATATCTGTTTCGTTTTCGATTTCTTCGGTGGTTTGCCATAGCCAATTGATGGCTTTTGGTTCGTCACTAACCATAACCATCATCTGTATTTTATTATTTCGTTTTTAAATTCCCCCAATTGATGTCCAGCTTCAAGCAAGCTCATTCACAATTTTCCTCCAGCTCGATTCTGTCTCGAATCTCGTTTGCTACGTGCGATGGCACCAGCCGCTAACACATCAGGAATGGAGTTCGAGGTGTTCCTGAGTTTCAGGGGACCGGATACTCGGAACAACTTCACTAGTTGCCTCTATCATGACATGTTTGAGAAAGGAATCCGTGTCTTCAAAGATGACAATGAGCTCCGAATCGGTCAGCAGATTGGTGGAAACCTTTTGCAAGCCCTTGACGACACTCAAATTTATATCCCCATCTTCTCTAAGGGCTTCGCTTCCAGTGTGTGGTGCCTCCGTGAGGTTGTGTATATGGTAGATTGCACTTCCAAGTCAGATGGGAAGAAGGAGATTCTCCCCATTTTTTTCGATGTGGAGCCGGATGATGTCAAACTTAAAACCAATTTGTACAGAGATGCCCTATTTGAACATGAGAAGAAGTACAGCTCCCATGAAGTCAAGAGCTGGGGAGATGCTCTGGTTGAGGTTCCAACCAGAGTAGGTTGGAAGCTGGAAGGGAAAGGGTAGGTTTTCCACTACTATTTCTGAGTTATTAATTTTAACATAATCTATCGAGAACTCAACTAAAATATTATTCGTCGTGCTATTCACTTAACGATGTCAATCATCTCTAGCACTTTTACCTCATATTCAGTCTAGTCTTCGAGTTATTAATTTCTCTGCAATTTTAAAAAAAGTTGACCTAGATGTTAGGTCATCGTCAAGTTGTTTCTGAATGCTACCTATTTGGTTGTCAAAAACCGTAAAACAAATTTAAATAGAAAAATTAATAATTTTCAACAAATTTAGAAAAAGGAAAAGTGGAAACAACAGAGCAATATTAATGCTTATTCATTCATATCGAACATATTGATTTTGTATTGCTAGCAAAATTATATGTTTGATCAATCTCCAAATGTTGCCTATACTTAATAAATAACTAAAGTTATTTGATGAAAATCAGTTTTCAACAATGAATAATTTATTAGTTTTATGTTGATGAGGAAACGCCCGGATCATGTGACATCTTCTCTACTATTATTAAAGGAACTATACAGACTGTTATGGATGGTGAGTTTTATCTACAAAATGACACGGCTCTCCCTCGTGTTTTAATGGTGCTTCTTGCAAAAAAAGAAAGGCACGTGAAACATTAACAATATGTTTAGTTCCAATAACAACCATATGTTTTATACATTTGATTTAGTGGTATTTTAGAAATTCTGAGAATGGTCCTCCTTTGTTACATATGGGTGTGCAAAAGACGTATATTTTTAAAGAAAAACAGAGCGATAGTTATTAAGTTTCAGCGTAGTAATTATAACATAGATGATTACTAGAAACAATAATCTTGCATCACCACCTCACTTTCTTAATAACTAATTTGGAAATGGGAAATGTTTAGTGACAATGTCTTTGCTGCCGCTCCTCTCTGTCTTTCTATTGTAGCGGTGGAGCTCACACCGCTTGATGCAGCACCCAAAGCTTAGAAATTGATAGTGTCTCAATGGAGTTTCCCCATCGAGATTTCCGCACGGGGAGAGAGAGAGAGAGAGAGAGGACTTGGAGACGCGGTATGGAGTGAATTTATTTTAATGAGGATTCTATAATATGAGGATGTTTTTTTTGGGTCTGATCCTATCCTATGACATGAGTTGATTGTTATTGATATTGAATCTTTAACGAGCCAAAGTCCTCCTCATTGCTACACTTAATTTTCATGTATTTAATTTATGAATAAGTAGAAGGTCAAAATAGTTATAAAAAATATAATTAGATTCTTTTCCGCTCTTTTCTCTTCTTTAACCAAATATGAAATCATCTAATTTCCTTCATTTCCTCTTAATCATTGCATCAAAACTAAGCAATAGTGTTTACTGCCAATCAGTGTGGATCTGGGTAGCAGCTAGTGTTTAAATCCAATTAATGAGAATCTGGGCAACGAAAGCAGCTAATTCAAGGCCTTTACAATTAAGATAACTTTCAACGTAATTTGAGGTTGTATGTTTAAATGGATTAAATTTGTCATTTGAATTATTGCCAGCATTTGTAAATCGGTCTTGATATAGCAAGTTGTCATTATTTTCTCAATCTAAGTTCGTCCACCATCTGTCTTTCAGGTATGGGGAACTTATAAAATTGATTGTTCGAGAGGTTCTACTTAAGCTGAAGAGGAAGAACAGGACTCTTCCTTACCATCTAGTTGAAACAGATGATCTAAAGCATATAGAGAAATTGTTGGATGTTGGCTCTGATGATCATGTACGTTTCGTCATACTCCATGGGACGGGTGGTATTGGTAAATCAACTCTTGCTAGTATTATCTTCAACCGATTCCGGTCTAAATTCAATTGCAGTAGTTTCCTTGGAGATGTCCAAAGTCATGGTCTTTTAGACATGCAAAAGAAACTATTGTCTGAAACATTGGGGTCGAACTCTACTCAAGAAATCTATGATACCAACGACGGGATTGATCGCATAATGAGAGGCCTTGGCAAAAAGAAAGTTCTGGTTGTTGTCGATAATGTGAATGAGAAGAAGAAACTCGAGAACCTCGCAGGGAGCCACACGTGGTTCGGTTGCGGAAGTAGGATCATAGTCACACTTAGGGACAGAAGGACCATACCAAATAGGAAAATACTACATGAGGACAATCAAACACAACCTAGTTGTTACATAGAGTACCCAGTAAAGGAGATGCTTATGGATCGAGCTGTTCAACTTTTCAGCAAGCATGCCTTTAGAAGCAATACTCCTCCGGAAGAATGGCACAAGTTCTCATACGAAGTCGTTTCAAGCATAGGAAGGCTTCCTTTGACTCTAGAAGTTGTGGGTTCTCTTTTCTTCAACACGGACAAATTGAAGTGGGGCGAGACATTGAAGGACTTAAAGCAAGTCCCACATGACGAAGTCCGAGAAACATTGATGATATGTGTAGAAAAATTGGACATTCGGAAAAAAGAAATATTCCTAGATATAGCATGTTTTTGCATTGGCGAGGATAAGATGAATGGACATTACATGTGGGATGATTGCAGATATTCTCCTCACACTGCACTTGGTGATCTTCTTCTCATGTCGTTGATAAAGATCGATGAGCAGGAAAATACATTCTGGATGCATGATGAAGTTCGAGATCTAGGAAGGTACATCGTCAAGGAAGAGTATTTCAAAGATGCTGGAAATTGCCATTGGTTGGTGATTGATGAGAATAATGTAGACATACTGAGTAACAAAAAGGTAAAGTTATTAAATGTAGAAGAAATAGTCAATCCAGCGAAATCTTTCCTCGCGTGCTTTAAAATCAAGAATATTGGTTGATGGCCCGCACTTTTTTCTAATTTATAGAGACATAGAACGCAACCCCTATATAAACAACAAAAGTATACGTTTTCATGCCTTGACCATGTGAAACGAGAAGAAAGCTAATGCGCCCTTAATTTAGTTGAAATTCTTCGTTTTTTGTTTTAGTGAGAATTAAAATGAGCTCTTTGTTTTCTTGAAAAGGCATTTAGTCTGTGAAAAGACAGAGGAATCAACACTGAAGAGGCATTTTTAACATTATTGGTTTGTCTTACTTTCAAGTTAGAAGAACAGTAATTAGTTCGGGGGTCGAAGAACTATTGATGTCGTCGACTACTTGCATTAGTTTTTTGCTTCCTATGTCGCACGCTCATCTTTATTCTCTACTTTTGCTGATAGGAAAAACGAGCTGTACGAGCACTCAATTTGAATATTAATCATGTCTTAAAAGCTGAAGAATTAGCCTATTTGCCAATGTTGAGGTTCCTTGGGGGGCAAGGACTGAATTTCGAAGGCAACTTCGAAAATCTTCTTTATAATCTAAGATGGCTTTCTTGGCATTGTTTCTCACTGGATTTTTCAGCGATGAATCTTCACCCGGTGAATTTGGTTGTACTTGACCTTTCGAAGAGTGACATCACCCACAACTGGGTTGGATGGAGGCAAATCGAGGTACCGACACACTTCACTTATGTTCGCTTCGAATTCTATCAATTGACCTTCACTAGCTAGTTGTATGCTATTGTATTCTCATGCTTTTCATTGGTATGGAATTGGCCTTTTTTCCCATTGCAGATGGCAAAAAAGTTGAAAGTTTTAAATTTGGCGAGGTGCTATAAGTTAACCAAGACGCCTGATTTTTCTGAGTTTGGCAAGTTGGAGACATTGATTCTTGAGTGGTGTACTAACTTGTCTACGATTGATAGCTCAATTAGTAAGGTAAAATTGCTAAGTACTTTGAAAATCGAGGGATGCTTTTCCCTTCAAGGGTTGCCCGAAGAAATCGGTTCTCTGGAATACTTGTCGCAGATTATCACGCCCAGGTACAATTCCAACGAACCATTCAAGCTTCCTGAGACACTAGGCAATCTAAAATCTTTGACGACATTTGAAATTTACTCTAATATCAACCAACTTCCTAACTCTATTCGAAGGTTGAATCTCACACATTTGGTTTTGGAAAATTGTAACAATCTACAGGAGCTTCCGGATTCTATTGGAGACCTAAAATCATTGGTCAAGTTGTCTATAATATATTCGAGGATCTATGTTCTCCCTTACTCCATTGGCAGGTTAAAACATCTCAAATATTTGCTTTTAACTTTATGTGAGCATCTTCACGAGCTTCCGAACTCTATCGGAGAACTAGAGTCACTGGTGGAGTTGGATTTAGAATCCTCATTGATCTCTGTTCTCCCTGATTCTATTAGAAGGTTAACGAGTCTCACACATTTGTGTCTTTATCAATGTGAGAATCTACTTAAGCTTCCGGACTCTATAGGGGAACTAAAAGCATTGGTCAAGTTGGGTTTAGATTACTCAGGGATCTCCATTCTTCCTGATTCCATTGGAAAGTTAAAAAATCTCAAACATTTGCTTTTAAGTAACTGTAAGAATCTATATGAGCTTCCGAACACTATGGGGCAGCTGAAAGCATTGGTCATGTTGAATTTAAATGTCACAGGGATCTCCATTCTTCCTGATTCCATTGGAAAGTTAAAGAATCTCAAATGTTTGCTTTTAATGAGCTGTAAGAATCTATATGAGCTTCCAGACTCTATTTGGAGGCTAGAACCATTAGTCGAGTTGAATCTAACATTCTCCCCAATCTGCATTATTCGTGATTCCATTGGACGGTTAACAAATTTAACGCATTTATCTTTATCTAAATGTGGAAATCTACTCGAAATTCCAAGCTCTGGGGAACTAGAATCATCGGTCAAGTTTGATATAAGACTCTTTGAGATCTCCACTCTCCTTAAGTACATTAGAAGGTTGAGTTGCGCGCATTTGTGTTTTTCTAGATGCACGAGTCTACGTGAGCTTCTAGACTCTATTGGGCAAATGGAATTATTGGTTGAGTTGGATTTAAAATCCTTGGGGATCTCCCTTCTCCCTGATTCCATTGGAAATCTGAAGAAACTAAAAGTCTTAAAGGTGGCACAAACAAAAATAAGCACGATACCTTGTGCTCTTGGAAAGGTGGAGACGCTCGAAGAGCTGGATGCATCGTTTTGTCCGCATCTCCTAGATGAAATCCCGTGGGAAATGTGGAGCTTGGCCCGTTTGAGGATCTTGGACTTAGATGGGAGCCCAATCTCTACAATGCCGAGAATGATCCATGGTTTCTCTAGTCTTCAAACCCTTAAAATTGCTAGCTACAGGCTTTCCCCATTGCCTAAGCTTCCCTCAAGTTTGAAATGCCTAGTGGTTGCAGCTGCTAAATTCCCTGTTCTTCCCGACCTCTCCAACCTAGTTCATTTACATCATCTCGAAGTGCGTAAACTTGGTATGACATTTTGGGTTTCGGCAGAGGTCGCCTCACCTTGGAAGGACATGCAATCCATCAATCGGCTTCCACTTAGTTTATCAACTTTGAAACTTCACTCTATACCGCAATTACCAGATAATTATAACTTCCAAAGCTTGCTGATTCTCTCCATGAGCAAATGTCTGACAGCACACTTGCCCGATCTACGGCACTTGAAGGGGCTGCAAGAGTTACAGCTCAATGACTTCCCCGAACTGGTGGAGATTCCAAGTTTGGGGGAACTGGAATCATTGAAGTTTTTGCAGATTACCATGTGTGATGTGATCAAACAATTGCCTAACCTATCGAAGTTGAAAAATCTACTGCGTCTAGAGCTAAAACATTGTGCAAAGTTGACAGCCATCGAAGGCTTGAAAGAGTTGAATTTTTTGGAGTATGTGGAGATTAGATTTTGCATGTCCCTGGAAAGGTTACCCGACGTACCGACATCCATCAAGTTGGAGACAGATCGGACGCCACCAAAACCTATAGAGCATACCATTCAGCCGGCCAAGCGATTGCGACTTTCGTTGGACTAGTATGACAGGTTGGCAATTGTAGCCTTGTTGAAATTCTCAGGATCCTTTCGATTACAATGAAGAAAAACAGAAGTTTTTATATCGGCTTTTGTTTGCTAACCCTGCAGAGCTGGCTTGGAATAAAGGCCAAGGAAGAGTTGCCTGCGAGTATTCAGAGTTTTGAAGCCCTGCTCGTGGAATAAAAGCCAAATTTATGGCTGTGCACGTGGAATAAAGCCAAATTTACAACACTTGTTCACCACCGACA
Organism: Eucalyptus pauciflora; assembly: GCA_007663325.1. Taxonomy (NCBI): domain Eukaryota; kingdom Viridiplantae; phylum Streptophyta; class Magnoliopsida; order Myrtales; family Myrtaceae; genus Eucalyptus; species Eucalyptus pauciflora. The sequence continues at coordinate 6,019,151 of VMYD01000012.1, forward strand.
TGAACAAATCCAGGTGTCCTCAGGTCACTTCTTGAGCCATCTAGTATATTTGCTGATGATGTTAAGATGATGTTTGCTTTCTCAAATTGAGTTACCGTGATGCATGAAGTTGTTTTGCTTTATCCATTTCAATTATCTCTGAGGTATGGATTATTATGTATGGCTTAACAAGTATTCACTACCAATATCTATGATGTTGGGTGCGTTAGCCATGATGGCATGTCTTAGTGTTTGTGGTTTTGCCAATGAAAGACAAAGTATTTCCAATTTGTCATCGATCACATATTGGATGAAACAATAGAAAAATGCAATTACCAATTTCCAAATTTTGTGACACATCAAGGACTAGGTTCGCATTTAGCGTCCAAAACATCAGATACTGATGGTTTACATTGAAGTAATAATTTGAGTACCCTAAATTCAGAGAGTGAATTGACTAAACACTTAATCCTATAGAAAATTTGAAAATGTTGTTGTAGTTATGAAACCTTTACATACGATGACTCTTGTGAAAATCCTATATGGGCCACATACTATCTGTTAATCAGTAACTTTTTTCAACTGATGTTAGTTTTGAGGCGAATTTTCTTGTCATTCATGGACTGTGCCCTGAATGATGAACTATGTACTGCGAGGGCCGATCAACCATTAAAAATAACTATGCTAAAAACTCCTTTTTTTGACTAACCTATTGTTGGAAGTTTGTTTGTAAAACAAACTAAGTACATGTTTTCTTGTCCCACATAGGAAAAATTGGAGGAGATAGGCCAATTAATAAGTGTGAGGCTTCTTTAGTATATTTAAAGAAAAGATTGGATATGGGCTAGACCCCACAATACTGCTAACCCCTTTGATTTTTATTTTTATTTTATTCCATACGGTTATCTTATTAATTTTAATTAGTTCAAAGGTTGTTTATGTTTATTGAGAATTTTCAGAAATTATGAAAATTCGAAATTTTATTTATTAGAAAAATATTTTTAAATTTTTTTATTATTTCGAATTTTTTATATTTGTGTATTTTCAAGACAACTTTTGGAAATGATACTTGTTTAGTTTGTAACCTTTCCTGAGGGGTTTCATTTGTTCATTTTTCAACTTCTTCCAAATGGACACTTTGTTCATTTTGCAACTTCTTTCGAAAGGATACATTCGTTCACTTTACAATCTTTCATAAAAAGTTGCCTAGATTCTTTAAGACCAATGAGATCAATTTTTCGAGTCTTCTTTCAAAAACTATAGCCATCTATTCAATTGTTTTTTAGAAAGACCCTGTAGAAATATTAGGATTGCTATCTAGTATTCTCATTTTGAGACTTTATTGTATCTTGAAGGATATTTGCTAGTGACCATTTGCAACTTTGTGAGACAATAAATCTTCAAAAAAAAAAAGTGATATCACACCTCAAAGTCGGACTTGATTGCTCTATTGATTCGAAGCCATATTTTTCCAACACCTATTTCGCAAATGTTGTGTTTATATGTGGCTCAACTGGAAAATAAATCAACTCCAGATAGACAAAACAAAATAAAAAAAAAAATCTTTGCACTTAAATCCTTAAGCATTTGACTCGTAATATCAGAGGTGCGACTAAATTATGAAATTGGCAGATGTCTGAATAGTTACAAGTTTAGTCCGTGGACGGATTTCTGAGAGTATGACTTTAAACTCCAAGTGCGCATGTTTTTCATTATACTCTCGTCCGGCTGTTCTGTATTAAGATTCTGCCTCTCTATTCTACATTAGCGTTTTTTACCTTCTTTAGCATGCTCTATTGTCTCAAACGCCATTGCTCCAAGGGCATCTTGTATGGAATCATGTGCACGGTGTAGAAGCTAAGTTAATAAAATCAGGCTATCTGCAAGTTTAGCGATAGAGTCCAGAAGCCCCGTATATTTGATTGTTTTGGCTGAAAAAATCATGTCATTGATGGTATGTACTAAGGAGTGTTGTTGGTTCTCTTCTCATGATCATGAGCTCGTTTATGGTCATGGATACTCAATACTAACGCTTAGGTAGCAAAATTGTGCAACAAACCAGTTTCGAGGCAATGCCATGGAAGCTGACGACTGTTTTCATTGCCTTGGATATCCTAGATGTTTGCTAAAGTATCACGTCAGATTTCTGATCTAATATGTTCCTTGCAGGCAGAAGTATGGGGTCTTGATCGATGTTCCAGCTGTTGGGGGTCATGTAGGATTGACAACTTTACGCTTTGCCTCTTTTATCTCGGGTTTGTGATGCATTCTTCATAATAAGAACTCATACGTCTGATAGGGATGTTGTTAGACATTGCACTTTTTCATAAAATGATAAATGTCTGTTGGCATTTGCAATCTATAGGTTAAAACCACCTTGTTCTTTCACTCCTCAAGAAATTGATCACCTGACATCTCGCATCCAAAATGGTGGGACAGTAGTTGTTGAAGTAAATAAGTTTCCATTTTCTATGGATTTATCCATTAATATCACCTTTCTGGTGAATTTCTTCAGTTTTGGATTTCCAGGTCGTAAAATAGTGCTTTAGCTGTTCTAGTGATGCTAAGTAAAATAGTGCTTTAGCTGTTCTAGTGATGCTAATTTTGAAATGGGTTTTAACAAGCTTCGGAGTTCTGAGGCTGCCTAAGGAGAATACAGTTACAACCAAGCAATTGATTTTCTACACATGACTACGTGCTTATTTCATGTTAGAGTCTTTGAGTTCTTCAAATTCACAAGCCATTTTGAAGATGTACTCTGCTGAGAACTTCCTTATGAGAATGATCAGATTTCGCAAGAATTACATCTTAAGTCCATGTGCGCCTACATCTTTAGCAAGTCAACTCTGTGGCGTTGTCTATGCACTGAAATGAACATAAGAGAGCTTGTTATCGCAGATGTCGACGAATTTAATTGTAGCTTGGAAATCCTGTCCACTACTACTACCCAAGAAAATGTTTTAATAAAGATCTTTGTCTGAATTAGTACGACACCTTGCGTGTGAAAGTATGCACAAGGGGATTACTTCGTCTGGCCTATGGGCAGAAGCAAGCACTATGGAGACTATCTTAGTTTTTGATTATGTTGTTTGGTCCTAATTAAGGAAAAAAAAGGAAGGTAACAAAATGAATGTAGAAACAGAGCACCGTACATCTTTTGTTGTGACAGCTAAGAGAATGAGTTGCATTTTGATGATAAGTGGAGTAGTCCAAGTAGTGACACCATCATTAAATCTATCAGATTTTCTTGATAGGGATTGTTGACGTCTACTTGAAACTAAATTTTTTCTGCATCTATTTCCTCAGAGAAATGATGACATGACATCTTAGCCTTCACTCCCCTGGTTCCTTGCATTATGTTGGAGAGCCAACTGAATTGGGTACGTCTGTGCTTTGACAACTTTCAGGCTAAAGCCGGCGCTGCCTCTTGTGCTGCTGTGAAGTTTGCGACGTGCCTACGTCGATTGAGGGGCAATGCTGGCGTTGTCAAACTGTGCGTTTGTTGCTTCTGAGGTTTAATGCCTTGAAAAAACTTATTTAGATCCAATCTTCTTACTTCTCTCGAATATGAACTAAAATGACTAATGATTTTCTTTATTGTTGTCCTCATTTTTTTCTGGGAAAGAGCTTCTGCTCTCTGCATCCAAAGTCACCTTGGTTGTACTAGGGTCGAGGAGGTTCTTCCCCGTGGCCTGCTGAATGAGTATGAAATGTATGGAGTTTTAACAATCTTGAAATTTTTAGGTCTCCTTTCATTACATCAGAGGAAGATGAAGTTTTCTAATTTTGGCCCTTGTTAACCTATACAGCAGGCTTGGAAAAAGCAAAGAAAGAGTTAGCGGCGAGCATTCAGAAGGGCATTTCATTTATCAAGAAGTGAGCAGGTTAAGGACGTGGCTTTTCCAAGGAAAAAGATGTCCCCTGCATAATTTCCGGCTAATTTCTACTCAAAATTGGTACTTGGGAATAAGTGGTTCAGACCTAGGAAGATATCCAAGTTTATTTGCCTACATGGCGTAGAAAACGCAGAGGTTTTTCTTTTCTAGGATATAATGTACTCCAATGTCGGTCTGTGTAATACCTTGGTGGACGGATGTTTGTATATCATTGTCCTATGTCTATCTTTCTCGAAGAACTTTGATATGCACCCGTAATGTCCCCGCCAAGTAGCACCGTCAGTTGTGCAATGCCGCAGTAAGCAAAGGGTAAACAGAGGGTGCCGAAGAGACTCGATTGCAGCTTCTTGTGGCTTTGTCCTGAAGATGTGACGGACAAGCGAGAAAGAGTCATCACAGAGGCTCTTCTTCGGTGGTGGGCAGGGGGGAGTTTGAGAATTTTTCAATTTGTAAATGCCTCTTGGGAGATTCGCCCTAATCACCATTAGCAATTCCCACTCCAAGTTTTTACACCCATGCAGAGGACAAGTCGCGTCCGTAACGAATTGCTAAAAGAGTAAGCCTCTCCGGCCTTGTGAAATCAGTTTCTGGGGTAGACTCGGTTTTGAACAGATTTGAAAATCGGTTCTTTGGTAATGCCGGTTTAACCGGTTCAAACAAAACCCCGAAACATTTTAGACATCGTACTTTTTCTTCCGCTCTATCTAATATCGTCTGAATCCCCATCCGGTCTTGTATCTCTCTCTCGATCTTGTAGATTGCAGCCTTGCCTTTGACGGCCCACTAGGTGCTCTCTAGTTTCGTTTTTGATTGCTTCGTGGAATGGTTCGATTTGATTAAAAGACATCATACATCCAAAATAGTGGGATAGAAGTTGTCAAGGAAATAAATTTCAATCTTTTATGGATGTAGACATCAATATTTTAATTATCTCAAAGTCTTTGAATTCCTTTAGTTCAAGAGCTATCTCAAAGATTCACACTATTGAGAACTTTCTTTAAGTAAAAGGATGAGATTTTCATGAATATCACATCGTAGGTCTATCACAACCTACCTTTCTCATCTAGAAGGGAAAATATATCAGGTTTAGGGATATTACCTAAACTGCGAGCCTATGGCCCTCGTTTTATACATAGACTCTTCCAAGCCTATATCTTGTGTGACATTAATGTATTCAAATTGACGATATAAGTATTTTTATGAAGAGTCATCGTAGCCTATTGAGGTCGGCTAGAAATCAAATGAGACATGAAAGTATACCTCACTTCCCATGCAACTAGAGAATTTAGGATTATAGACTTGATTACAACAATTAATCAACTAGTGCCCTTGTATCTAACATTGTTCATTTCTTGTATGGTAGTCTGGATTGATTTTAAACTTGTTCATTAACATGTGAAGTAATTATGTGGGTGCGAAATCATTAAAATAACAATCAACAAAAACAAAAATCTAATGCTAAGGAATAAGAAAAATGTCCTTCCTAACTATGCTAAAAGGAAACAACAATCAACATGTTAGAAGTACGCAATCAATTTATAATTGAAATAGATTTTACGCAAATAACAACCTAACATTTATCTTTAAGAACATTCAAACCCTATTGTAAAGTTTTAAGAGCTTGTTCAATTTTGAGCACAATTTTTATCAAAGATTTACACAAGTTTTAAGAGAAAACTACTCAAAAAATAATTTTCAAGCTCTTTCATAACTTTTAGAATATATATATATATTTTAATTTTTTAATAAAAACTATTTTAAAAATTTGTAAATCCGAAAATATGGATTCGGACTGGGCCATAGGGCCCAATTCGAACATGGACACATATGGTTTCGCGGGGCCGATCGAAATTGGGCCAGTACACCAGGCCCTCCTCAGGTGAACCAAACCCACTAAAAAATTAGCCCAATCCGAACTATCTAAGCTAAGCCAAGCCCAAGCTTTAAAAAGCTAAATCAAACCCAATACCGAACCCAGTTTAATGAGACTAATAAATGGAACCCTAAGCTCCTCAAACTTGCCTAAGCCTACCGTCCACCATAATCTCAGTGAGTCCACACTAAAGTCCATATTCTGACCTAAAATCCCCACTAATCCCATAAAGCCCACACTAATCCCTTTTCCCTTTGCTTCCTTTTTCACCTTCCACCACCAAGCCGCCATCGTTGTTCATCAACCATTCAAGATTTCGCAAAATTACGTTCGCAAGTGACTGGAGCAAACAGGGCATTAAAAGGAACTCAATAAACAAACCGACGAGGACTCATTCAGGAACCGTCACAAGGCCTTTGCTTCACCGACACACCCCATTGTTTAACCACTAGCATGCATGCGGCTCATAAAAAGAAGAGGAGAATGTGGGCAGAAACATTCAGGGAAGCACGAATCCGGCGAGGGAAGAATCAACATCAACAAAGGACGGCATAAGCCAGCCCGTCGAAGGACCGTCTTGGTCTCATTTTATAGTAACACTAAGTGGGGCATTTTCACAAACAGTTGATGTGTGCTACCGGAATCATAAGGTTTCTGGCTCAACTGGGACTTGGATGCGCGCTGGAGATCTCGACGCACGACGTACGGGGACTATGGAAACAAAATGCAAGGGCAACGAGGCCCGCAGCTCGCGCGAGCTGAACGGCCGCGAGCGCCGGCACAACGTCACTCAAAACGGGGCAAAACTGAGGACTCGTAGTAAAGGGAAAAACAGGGGCGGTCGCGCAGCAGCCCTACTCGGCTCGGCGGCGGCGAATGGAGGACAAGCTTGACAGATTGGGCCACGCCCGATCATCTTGCACACCTCCAAGCCGAGATCCTTGGGATATCCACACAACCCCACACAAATCAAAGAGAAACACACCGAGGCCTACTGTGGGGAAGAAGAACGAGTCGGTCAGGATCGGTGGCCGAGGTCCAGACGCGGCGGCTATCGGAGGGGGCCTTCGTTCACGGCCTCACTCTTTGCTCTCTGCTTCTCACTCTCAATCTCGTTCTCTCTCTGAACCTATTCCGCCCAAGTCCCGCCCACCCCCCTCCTCTCACGCTCCCTCTCTCTCTTTTAAAAGCAACCGGCAAGCGCGCATAGCTTCTGCCACTGCCAACTTGCCGGCCGGCCTGATCCCGACCCGCGGACCACGGCTGCTTCTGCTTTCTGCCCGTGTACGTCTCTGTTGCTACAAAGATGCGTGGGGAAGGAAGGAGGAAGAGAGAGGAGCGCCGGCCGGGCCGGGGAAAAGGAAAAATGGGCCGCCCAGGCGGGAAAAGAAGAGGAAAACGAAAAGAGGCTGGGCCGGCCTATACCTGGCCCAGTCTTGCCCTTTTTTTCTTTTTTGCTCTTTTTAAAAACCATTTTGTATAACTTCTTTATATAAATCTTAATAAATTCTATGTAAATATTCCTAATATCTATATAATATTCTCTGCGATTTTAATGATGATTTGTTTTAGTGGCTCAAAATTAACCCTCAACTTTCAATGCAATTAAAGGATGATTAAAAGAGTTGTCAAAATTTAAGTGTCCATAAATGTAGCCCAAAACAAGCTCAACAAGATCGTCAATGAGATTAAGCTGCATGTGGTGTTGGTGCTAAATTCATACAATTAAGCCAAGGCCTTTCATATCGTTAATGGAAACACAAATTCAAGGTCGCAAAAACCTGACCTACCAATTGCAAGAGACCAAACTTAGGCTCAAGCAGACCGACCTAATCCATGAGATAATTGCTAACTTAAGACGTGAGAAGCATTATTGGCCCCATTTACATTTTGATCTATAAGCAAAGAGCTTCTGGACTTGTATCCGGATCCATGAGTGGTAAAAGAAACATGAGATATTAAAGGGTCTCACCGTATATATGATCTATCTATGAGATTATTGCTAACATAAGAAGTGATCATTTCAAGATTTTTTACCTCATTTATTTTTCCTTTATTTTTAGGAGGGCCATGTTTTTTTATCCCATTCCTAGTAAGAGGAAACTTTCTTTAGTCGGTCTTTTAATTGGTGGGTCTACAAACATCAACATTACCCACATTATTTTTTTGTTAAGTTTACTTATACATGATGTTCATAACTTATAAACCAATTACAACCAATAGTCGGTGGAATAAGAGTTTCTCTTTGTTTCCTAATTTCTTTATTTGGGTTTGGATCATCACTTGGGTTTATGAATATTTCAGCTTTCATCGTAAGATCGGTTTAACCCTCTGTATAATGATACTTTTCTCTAATTGCACTTTCATGTGTTTTCACAATTTTGTTATGTTCAACTATTATTGAGTGTCCATTTTATCTGCCATGTATGTATTCAACCAAGCTAGGTTGAATGAATTTTGACACACTACGTCAATATTCAACTAACTTGGATGATATTTTGGCATTTTGTGGCAATGAGAATTTTACTTTGGATATGCATCACTAAAAATTCCTTGATGGCCATGCTAGATAAAATTCTTTAAGGGAAGTTGGGATTTATGATTGTGGGCCTGTAGCTACTTCAAGGTGATGATGAGACACGCATGAAACATGGGTCAGTGAAGATGGCATGGTGCACAATATGGACGTGTAGGTGCATTTCCTTTCAATGTAATCTCAATTTCAATGTAATATACATTTTCTCGCCGGATGCTTATTGAAATTAAAAATAATCTATTTTCTCGGACTTACCTGTTTTCCAGTTACTTCAAAGCATTGAACCCGCTATAAAATACCAATTTGAATTCAAATCAAATGTTGAAGATATCTTTTCACCAAGTGTTGTAGAAATCCACCATGTCTTGTTTATTATCAACTTTTTGCCTGTAATTTCATGCAGATTTCTTGTCAATATTTTGTCCTATTGTCCATTCACTGCTTGTACCAAGGTCCATCCAAATCGATCATCCACATTCAAAACTCTTTGACGACGATAAGTGTCATCTAATTTGTTCACCTTTTATAATTTAGAGGTCCATCAAAACAATTAACGTTTTATCAACATAACACACCAAATGTGCATATTATTAGCTTTTGATTATTCTGTCATCACTAAAATAGTCGTAAGGAAATTCGTAAATATTTGATTGAATTGCTCTTCAAGAGCTTGCGAACATGTGGAATTTGTAATGAAGCCTATAGAAAATTCAAAAATTTCGCCAAAGATGTGAAACATTTGTTGGATAAATTCTCTTCAGATTTTTTGAAGTCGACAAAACATTTCCATCAGTCTAGTTTGAAGACTTGCAGACTCTACTGGCAAAGTCTGAAGATCAAGTCTGACGATAACAAGACTCAAGTTTCAAAGTCTACTCTCATGGACAGTTTCCAGACCGACAAGTTAAAAACTTCTATTCTGATTCTTTCTAATATGGTTTTTGCTTTGACGGCTATGGAATATCTTTCGACTGGAATCAGCACTACAAGATCTTATATTCGTATCAGAATTAATATAGATTCTCTAAAGATTTGCAACTTATTTGGAAAGTTCTACTTATGGAAACCAAGATCTTGATTGTATGGGCGAGCAGAATTGATAGGCTATCTACACTTACCTTAAAGAGTTCGAGATCTCTCTAAATTGATTCTGTCTAATGGGTTGATTGGAAGAACTTCTTTAGAAGGTGCCAACGGTAATGAAGGCATGTAGAAGTATAAGAGAGACGCTCAAGTTGTTGAAGAGTGCCGGATAGAAGAATTCCAAAGTCTGAATCTCCTTGTTATTTTGTGATCTTATTCTTCGAGCATTACATGTAATCAAAAGAGAGAGTAAAGTGTGGTGAGACCTTGAGGAAGTGTATTAGAGTTTCTACACTGTGGATTCAAGGGCATGAGATTGTAAACACTCTTTTTGATTCTTAGTGAAATCCAGCCAGAAGCGTTGTCCGTGCGGGAGAGTGGACGTAGGCTTGGTCTAAGCCGAACCACTATAAATCTGAAGTCTTGTTTCTCTATCCTTAATCCTTTTATCTTTTATTACTTTCATTTGCAGCGATTGTTGTTTTTAATTCATTAATATCTCATTCGGGTTAAATTTTATAAAATTGCTTTAGTCACCCATTCACCCCCCTCTAGGCGCTAATTCTAGTCCTAACAACATTTACATACAACGAAAATGCAAATTCATTGTATTTACTTGCCCCACAATTTCCTCTCATTTTCAACTTAACATCCAAGCAACTAAGAAGCCTAAAAAAGTTGCGAGCCCATTGCAAAAGTTTCCCGTCCTCCTCATGTCTCTTTCCTCTCTTTATCTTTTATGTATGCTTCATGCATCAACTCGCAATTGAGTTGACCCCACAATGTCCTCTCATTTTCAACTTAACATCCAGGCAACTAAGAAGTCTCAAAAAGTTTCGACCCCATTGCAAAAGTTTCCCATCCTCTTCGTGTCTCTTTCCTCTCTTTATCTTTTATGTATGCTTCATGCATCAACTCGCAATTGACTTGACTTGTCAGAGAAAAAAAGAAAATTGTGGAGAAACACGAATGACATAAAGTCATGCACACGGATGTCCTTATGCTTTTTCAGTTTCCTTGCGTTTACATGGGAATATCGCAAAGAGTTGAGGGGAAGTTTCATGTGTTTATCACATGGACATGGCTTGAAAATAGCCACCCTATTCCACGTGTTATCACTTTCTTTGCGCTTGTTGGCGTGAAAACTTGTCCGTGGCCCATATGCTTTTTTGGCTGCTAATCTACAAGTTTATTCTAACGCATCTCTTTGGACGACCATTTCCGAGTCCCTTCGGTACTACCCCGTCTTAGCTTTTCCAACGCACCACAACTAGAAATCAACCGTTCAACGTGAATTCCCCTCCTGACGGATCCCGAGACGCGGTCATCTGATTCGACGGTTAGGATCGGTTTCATCAGATGTTGGGACGATGAATGAAGGAAAGAGGTGCCGTCTGCTGTCCCATAGCCAAATCAATGCCAGCCGGAGACAATTCGAACCAAATGCTAGACTACGAAAAAGACATGATGAGCCACGATCACATGCATCGTGTCCTATATTCTGGTCGGACAAGGAAAAAGGATCTCTGCTCTTTCTCATCACATATCGGTATCAAACAAAGAGACAACTCACTTTTCACTAGACATAGCATCATTTGGAGAGGGACATGGTATAATACAATCGATGCAATCCTAAATTATAATGTGCAACTTATGCTTTATCTTGCAAAAATAACATGAACCATGTGTGTGTGATCCGCCTTTTCTTGTCATATGATTGTTGTAGAGAAGAACGAAGAAATTTCTTAAGTGTAAACCCGGGAAAAAAAAATGACATCAATCTCAGTTCTTCAATGAAATTGTCTATGAATTTACATGCCTATCTTCATGTACGTAATGAAAGTTTTTTACTTCATGTTCCACAAAGAAAAGAGTTAGGTCCTCATAAGGTTTAAGGAAGAAAAAACATCACAAAGAACCCCTGAGGGGTGGGACTCCACAACGCCACCTCCTGTATTCCCTCCTAGGTGGGGAAGAAAAAGATCCACCTAGGAACGAAAGGGGCCTTCGGTGGTGAAGGTATAAATCATGTCATCTCTTCAGAGATGGCCACCGCCAGATAGGAAGTTATATAATAGCCTTCCGTACCTAGGGTGAAGAGGTGGTGCTCGAAAAAGCACCTACTAGGTTGGTTGTGCCTCACACAAGTCTCTGAACCGTCTGCCACCTAATAACCTTTGGTTCAAAGACTTGTGCAAATAATAGCAAAGTTCTTCTTGGTGGGAGAGAACAATATATAATGGGTATCACATTAGAATTTTTATATAAGAAACCTGTATTTGTCACCTTCTTGTAAGAATATTTGGTATCCACCACACTACTTCTCGTTTTAGGCTCTTATAAGTGAAAATTACACCAATAGTCTTGAATGTTTGGTTGAATATGCAGTCAAGTCCTAAAATTTGAATTTGTGCAATTAAGTCCTAAATGTTTTTTGCTAACATGGATTCCAAAATATGATGTGGCATTTTGTATTATCTTTTTGCATACATGGCTTTGATATGGCGCTAATGTAGTGTCAAGTCATGAAAATTTATTAATTAAAAAGTTAAGAAAGACCAAAGAAATTTTCAAAAAATGGAGAAAACTTGAAAAAAGAAAAAGAAAAAAAAGAACAAAAACTAGAGGAAAACTAAAAATGAAAGTCCTAGAGAGTGGAACGGTAGGTGAGGATTGTCTGAGGGTTTGGAGAGACAGCAGAGCTGCCCCGAGTTCGTCGCTTTCTCTATTCTCCTTATAATGCCCATGAACAAAGCCTGCACTTTCTTTTTTGTCATTCATTTTTCGAAATAGAATATCATTTGATAATGACACAAAATTTCTCATTCCTGAAGGATGGTGGATGGCCGCAGTGGTGATTGACAGCCGGTGACCGGTGGACAGCAACCGGTGGACGGTGACTGACGGCAGACAGTAGGCAGCAACAGCAGGTAAGTGCCTAACTAGTAGAGAGGACAGGCGATAAAAAGAGTTTTTATTTCTCATTTTTATTCTAGAAATAGAAAAGTAAAAAAATTTTACTTCTCATTCTATTCCAAATCTATTTTTGGGCTAAAAATTTGTTCTAGAAATAGAAAAATGAAATTGCGTCACCAAATGGTTTGGAATAAAATAATTGTTTTGGAACAGAAATAGAATGGTTGTCTGCGTGCCCTAACTCACCATCTGGAGGAAGTTCGATCGAAAAGGGTGGTAGGACTAAGGGGCACTCGGGATAATTTCAATATTTTTTACCTAATTTATTTTTCCTTTATTTTTAGGAGGGCCATGAATTTTCTTCCGTTCCTGATTAGGGAAAACTTCCTTTAGTCAGTCTTTTAATTGGTGGGTAGAGTTTCTCTTCTTTTCCTAGTTTCTTTATTTGGAGTTAGATTGTTACTCGGGTTTTTGAAGAATATTTCATCTTTCATCATAAAATAGGCTTAACCCTCTGAATAATGATACTATTCGCTATTTGTGATTTAATGTGTTGCAACATTGTGTTATGTTAGACTATTAATGAATGTCCATTTTAACCATGTCATGTATATATTTGACCAAGCTAGGTGGAATGAATTTTGACAAACTATATCAATATCGATCTAACTTGAATGAAATATGGCATTTTGTGGCAATGACAATTTTACTATGGACATGTATCACTAAAAATTCCTCGATGGCTGTGCTACATGAAGTTCTTTGAGGGAAGTTGGGATTTATGATTGTAGGCCTGTGGCTCCTTCAAGGTGATGATCAGACATGCATGAATTATGGGTCAATGAAGATGTCATGGTGCATAATGTGGACGTGTAGCTGCATTTCCTTTCAATGTAATCTTAATTTCAATGCAATTTACGTTTTCTCGCCAGACATTTCTTGAAATTAAAAATAATCTATTTTCCTTAACTAAGAAACCTCAAAAAGTTTTGACCCCATTGCAAAAGTCTTCTGTCCTCTTCGTGTCTCTTTCCTCTCTTTTATCTTTTATGTACACTTGATGCATCAACTCGCAATTGAGCTGCGATGTCAGAGAAAAAAACAAAGTTGTGGAAAAACACGAAAGACATAAAGTCATGCACGTGTCTGTCCTTTTGATTTTTCAGTTTCTTTGCGTTTACATGGGGAGTTTCGCAGGGAATTGAGGGGAAGCTTCATGTTTCATTACATGGACATGGCTTGAAAATAGCAAGCCTATTCCACGCAGCTTCACTTTCCTTTCCGCTTTCTGGCGTGAAATTGTTTCCTCACAACCAATATGCTATTTTTGCTGCTAATCTACAAGTTTATTCTACAACTGTGGAAAATTAGGCCAAATCAAGATAAGAGATGCATTGGAAAACCCATACATAGAAGAGTTCTTCTTGGTGGGAGAGGTCATTGTAAGATAATAATAAAACTAGAAATTTTTATGTAAGTAACTCTTATTTGTTCTTATCTTATAAGAATATTTGCTATCCACTATGCTAGTTCTCGTTACACAGTTCTTGTAAGTGAAAATTATAGAAAATGTCCCGAATGTTTGGCCAAACATGTAGCCAAGTTCTAAATTTTGAATTTGTGCAATCAAATTCTAAATATTTTTTTGTTGGCTGCAATTTAATCCTTCCAACGAGCTCGCAACTAGATTTGCTAACATGGATTCCAAAATTTGACGTGGTGCTTTGCAATTTCCTTTTGCATATATAGCTCTGATATGGTGTTAATGTAGCGAAGAAAGACCAAAGAAATAAAAAAAAAAAAAATTGGAGAAAAACTTCAAAAAAAAAAAAGGACAAAAACTAAAGAAAAAAGAAAAGTAAAAATCGTAGAGAGTGGAACTGTGATGAGGGTTATTTGAGAGTTTGGAGCGGCAAAACTTCCCCCGCTTATAATGCACATGACATCAGTAGAGCTTGTACTTCCTTCTTTTCTTTTCTTTTTTTTTTTTTTTTTTTTGTTCTTCATCCTCCTATAACATTTTAGTTGGCATGAACCTACATTTTTTTTTTTGTTCTTTATTTTTTAGAATGTGAGCTTATGGAAAATGGGAGATTTTACCTCCAATCAGAAATGGAGACAGATTAAAGGAAGTTATCACGAGCTGAGCTTGTTCCTCCTGAAAATGTAGCCTTTGACTATTTTCTTTCTCCCTTTCTCTTGAAGAATCTTAGGATGTCTGCACGTAGTTATCATTTTTCCCCTTTCAAAGATATCAGCTTGTACTGAAAAATGGATTGACCTAAACGTGAATCAGAATTATATGCACACACGGAGATAAATACAAAATATGTTGTATGTTGTTTGATATTGATATCGCCTATTTAGTATTTGAGAGTATCTAACCAATTTCATGATTCGTGTTATAATCAAACTGCGTAAGTCTACTTTCGTGCCACCTCCTTAAATTATGTTTGTGTTTTTAGGATGCCCTTTCTCATGGTTGAAGTTGAAAATTGGGACAACCCACCAGAGAATTTTATGTGCTACTCTATGCGTAGAATTACTAGGTGGATCATATGCATATGCCCCTGATAGCACGTTATTAAAATTTTAAGCTCGTTAAAATTATCTTGGCGGTTTGAGCCTATCAGGTGGGCCGTCACATAATTTATGTGCTGTGAAAGCTGTGTCGATCTTCACTTTTGGCCTGTCAAAAAGGATTATATACACTGCATCAAGCAAGCATATTTTTTCCCAGACACATGACTACATGTTTAATCATGTTAGAGTTTCTAAATTCTTTAAATTAACGAGCCATTTCGACGATGTGGGCATATGTCGTTTGCAAGCCAAGTCTATGGCGTGAAGCCTCTGCCGAAGCATCCTAATGAACATAAGAGAGCTCGTTATTATTTCTACTTGTGAAGGTCAAGGAACTCGATTTACCAAATGCCACCTCGGAAACTTATCCACTACCACTACCACTACCCAAGAAAAAGTGTTAATAAAGATCTTTGTGGGAATTAATGGGGCACCTCGCTTGTGAAAGTATGTACAAGGTGGTTACTCTGTCTAGGGCTATAGGCAGAAGCAAGCAGTTGTGGAGAATATCTTCGTTTATGATTATTTTGTCTGGTCCTCATTAAGGAAAACAATGGAAATGAACAGAAAGAATGCAGAAACGGAGCACCATACATCTCTTGTAGCTATGGCTTAGAGACTGACTTGCATTTCGATGATAAGTGAAGTTTCATGCATTGACAGAATTGTTAAATACATCAGATTTTCTAAAACTGATTGTTGATGTCTAAACGAAACTGGATTTTTTTGCATCTATTTCCACAATGAAATTATGTCATGAGATCTTAGTCTTCGCTTCTCTGCTTCCTTAAATTTTCGTCGTGAAGCCAACTGAATTGTGTACGTCCGTGTCTTGACAACTTTCAGGTTAAAGCTGGAGCTGGCTCAGCGACTCTCTCAATGGTAAGTCCCTTTTTTGGGCCCTTGAGATGTAGTCTGATCTCTTTCACGAATAGAAAATTTGATGGCTATTTGATATGCGCACTCTTTTCACATGCTCAAATAATGTGGAAGTGAAATATGCAGGCATATGCTGCTGTAAAGTTTGCCGATGTGTGCCCATTTCTATTTGCATCCACAGTGCGCCTCGGTCGTACTGGGGCCAAGGAGGTTCTTCCCCTTGGCCAGGAGTTTTAATAATTTTATTACATCAAAGGAAGATGGATATTTCTAATTTCGGCCTTTGTTTGTTAACCTGTAGAGCTGGCTTGGGAAAGGCAAAGAAAGAGATAGCAGACGGTATTCAGAAGGGCGTTTCATTTATCAAGAAGTGAGCAGGTTAAAGACATTTCTTTTTGGAACAGAAGAGATGACCTCTTCATAGTTTCCGCTTATTTTCTACTCAGAATTGGTTCTTGGGAATAAAGTGGTCCAGACCTGAGAAGATATCGAAATTTATCTTGCATAGCTGACGTAGGAAAAACATAGGTTTTTCTTTTCTTAAATGTAAGGTTCTCAAATGGTAATTTGTGTAATAACAAGGTGGACGGATGTTTATATATTATAGTTCTAATGTCTATCTTTCTTGTCTTCGTGTTTGCATCCGCCTTTTTCTACTTTCTCACGCACCTGCACCTGTAGGGTTGCCTCCAAGTTGCACTTCAATTGGGCAATGCTGCTATAAGCAGATGATAGACAGAGGGAGCTGAATAAGATGAAGCTTGTCTTTGGCACAAGGCTTGAAGTCTGAGAGACTCAAGTGCAGATTTTGGTGACTTTGTCCAGATGATTTAAGGGACAAATGAGCAAAGAGAGCCTTTACAGAGGCTCTTCTTGGTTATGGCCAGAGGGAGTTGAAATTATCAGTTGAACACGAGCAGAAGTTTGACAATGATGAATCTCCACTGATTCTCCCTGATCACCATTAGCAATTTCTTGCACCGAGTTCTCTCTACATGGAGCATTTATAGTAAAAGATTACCGGCTTTGGATTTGCTTTCTTTCGTGAAAAATAAATTATCTGAAAATATTTTTCTAAAAATTATTGATTGTATAGATTGAAATAATTAGTTAATAAATAATATTTTTATTGTCAAGAACAATATATAAATAAACATGATCGTGGACAATGAAGATTTTTCTATTAATTCATTTTGATAAACGATACAAATAATTATTTTTAAGAAAATATTTTTAAATTATTTATTTTTTTGCAAAACAAACAAAAATTTAATATTTTCTCAGAAGTTTCGAGGAGGTGTCTTTCTTCTTCTTTTTTGGATCGAATTTTTTCTTTTCACTTTTGAAAGTTCAAGTAAAATTTGTTCCCACAATGAAAGTAACCTTAGCCCCTGAAGGGGACAACTCAGATATAAAAAAATAAGGCTAAAAAAGTACGCCTCTCTGGCCTTGTAAGGTCTGTTCTTGGGAGCCAGAGCCAAACCCTACAAAGTCTTGACTCTCAAAACACTTTCAACTTTCGAGTTCTCACTCTCAGATCGGGCTCTCTGGCCTTGTAAGGTCTGTTCTTGGGTGCCTTTCGATCTTCCCCTCTCTAGTCTCGACTCAGTCGCTGTCTCATCTCGGTCGGCCGTCCATCAGCGCATCAGGTATTCTCTCTTTATATCGGTTTCGTTTTCGATTTCGTCGGTGGTTTGCCATAGCCAATCAATGGCTGCGAGTCGCGACTGATCATGCCCACCACCGTTTTTCTTTCCTTTATTTTTAAACTTCCCCCAATTGATGTCTCCCCTCAACCAAGCACATTGACAATTTTCGTCCCGCTCGATTCTGTCTCTAGTCTCGATTGCTTCGTGCAATGGCACCACCCAACAACACATCGGGAATGGAGTTTGAGGTGTTCCTAAGTTTCAGGGGACCGGATACTCGGGACAACTTTACTAGTTGCCTCTATCATGACATGGTCGAGAAAGGAATCTGCGTCTTCCAAGATGACGAAGAGCTCCAAGTCGATGGCAGATTGGTGGAAACTTTCTGCGAACCCTTGATGACACTCAAATCTATATTCCCATCTTCTCTAAGGGCTTTGCTTCCGGTGTATTGTGCCTCCGTGAGGTTGTGTATATGGTAGATTGCACTTCAAAGTCGAATGGGAAGAAAGAGATCCTCCCCATTTTTTTTTATGTGAAGCCGGATGATGTCAAGCTCAAAACTAAATTGTACAGTAATGCCTTGTTTGAGCATGAGAAGAAGTATGGCCCCGATGAGGTGAAGCGCTGGAAGGCTGCTCTT
Source organism: Eucalyptus pauciflora (assembly GCA_007663325.1). NCBI lineage: Eukaryota > Viridiplantae > Streptophyta > Magnoliopsida > Myrtales > Myrtaceae > Eucalyptus > Eucalyptus pauciflora. The sequence goes on from VMYD01000012.1 coordinate 6,037,188, forward strand.
CGTGAGGTTGCATCTAGATTAGGTTGGAAGCGGGAAGGGAAAGGGTAGGTTTTCCACTACTTTTTCTGAGTTATTAATTTTAACATAATCTATCGAGAACTCAACTAAAATATTATTCGTCGTGCTATTCACTTAACGATGTCAATCATCTCTAGGACTTTTACCTCATATTCAATCTAGTCTTTGAGTTATTAATTTCTCTGCAATTTTAAAAAAGTTGGCCTAGATGTTAGGTCATCGTCAAGTTGTTTCTGAATGCTAAGCTAGCATCCTATTTGGTTGTCAAAAACCGTAAAACAAATTTAAATAGAAAAATTAATAATTTTCAACAAATTTAGAAAAAGGAAACGTGGAAACAACAGACAAATATTAATGCTTATTCATTTAGATCAAACATATTGATTTTGTATTGCTAGCAAAATTATATGTTTGATCAATCTCCAAATGTTGCCTACACATAATAAATAACTAAAGTTATTTGATGAAAATCAGTTTTCAACAATGAAAATTTATTAGTTTTATGTTGCTGAGGAAACGCCCGGATCATATTTATTAGTTTTATGTTGATGAGGAAACGCCGGGATCATGTACATATTCTCTACTATTATTAAAGGAACTATACAGACTGTTATGGATGGTGAGTTTTATCTACAAAATCCCACGACTCTCCCTCGTGTTTTAATGGTGTTTCTTGCAAAAAAAGAAAGACACGTGAAACATTAACATTATGTTTAGTTCCGATAACAACCATATGTTTTATACATTTGATTTTAGGGGTATTTTAGAAATTCTGAGAATAGTCCTCCTTTGTTACATATGGGTGTGCAGAAGACTCATATTTTTAAAGAAAAACAGAGCGATAGTATTAAGTTTCAGCGTAGTAATTATAACATAGATGATTACTATAAACAATAATCTTGCGTTACCACCTCACTTTCTTAATAACTAATTTGGAAATGGGAAAAGTTTAGTGACACTGTCTTTGCTGCCGCTCCTCTCTGTCTGTCTTTCTATCGTAGCAGTGGAGCTCACACCGCTTGATGCAGCACCCAAAGCTTGGAGATTGATAGTGTCTCATCAATGGAGTTTCCCTATCGAGATTTCCGCACGGAGAGAGAGAGAGAGAACTTGGAGACGCGGTGTGGCGTGAATTTATTTTAATGAGGATTCTATAACATGAGAATTTTTTTTTTTTTTTTGGGTCTGATCCTATCCTATGACATGAGTTGATTGTTATTGATATTGAATCTTTAACGAGCCAAGGTCCTCCTCATTGCTACACTTAATTTTCATTTATTTGATTTATGAAGAAGTAGAAGGTCAAAATAGTTATAAAAAATATAATTAGATTCTTTTCCACTCTTTTCTCTTCTTTAACAAAATATGAAATCACCTAATTTCCTTCATTTCCTCTTAATCATTGCATTAAAACTAAGCATTAGTGTTTACTCCCAATCAGTGTGAATCTGGGTAGCAGCTAGTGTTTAAATCCAATTAATGGGAATCTGGGTAACGAAAGCAGCTAATTCAAGCCCTTTACAATTAAGATAACTTTCATTGTAATTTGAGATTATATGTTTAAATGGATTAAATTTGTCATTTGAATGATTGCCACCATTTGTAAATCGGTCTCAATATAGCAAGTTGTCATTATTTTCTTAGTCTAAGTTCGTCCACCATCTCTGTCTGTCAGGTATGGGGAACTTATAAAATTGATTGTTCGAGAGGTTCTACTTAAGCTAAAGAGGAAGAACAGGCCTCTTCCTGACCATCTAGTTGAAACAAATGATCTAAAGCATATAGAGAAATTGTTGGATGTTGGCTCTGATGATCACGTACGTTTTGTCATACTCCATGGGACGGGTGGTATTGGTAAATCAACTATTGCTAGTGTTATCTTCAACTGATTCCGGTCTAAATTCAATTGTAGTAGTTTCCTTGGAGATATCCAAAGTCATGGTCTTTTAGACATGCAAAAGAAACTATTGTCTGAAACATTGGGGTCGAACTCTGCTCAAGAAATCCATGATACCAACGACGGGATTGATCACATAATGAGAGGACTTGGCAAAAAGAAAGTTCTGGTTGTTGTCGATAATGTGGATGAGAAGAAGCAACTTGAGAACCTCACAGGGAGCTGCGACTGGTTTGGTTGTGGAAGTAGGATCATTGTCACAGTCAGGGACCTAAGGACAATACGAAATAAAGACAACCTAATGCGACCTAGCAATTACATGGACTACTCGATAGAGGAGATGCCTTTTGATCAAGCCATTCAGCTTTTCAGCAAGCATGCTTTTAGAAGCAATACTTCTTTGAAAGATTGCTACAAATTCTCAAAAGAAGTTGTTTCAAGTGTAGGAAAGCTTCCTTTGACTTTGGAAGTCGTGGGTTCTCTTTTCGCCAACACAATTAGATCTGAGTGGGGTGAGAGATTGGAGGAATTAAAGCGAACCCCATATAAGGACGTTTGACAAACATTGATGATAAGCATCGACAAATTGGACAGAATAGAAAAAGCCATATTCCTAGACATAGCATGTTTTTGTATCGGAGAGGATGAGACTTATGCGGAGTACATGTGGCGTAGTAGTGACTATTCTCCACGTAGCGCAATTGATGTTCTTCTCCTCATGTCATTGATAAAGATTGAAGAGGACCATAACACATTTTGGATGCATGATGAAGTTCGAGATCTAGGAAGATATATCGTGAAGGAAGAGAATTTTGAAGATGCTGCAGCGCGCCGTTGGGTACGAATTGATGAGAATACTCTAGACATACTGAGGAGCAATGAGGTGAAAGTTATTACAAGTCAAAGATATGATCAATCCAGAAAAATCTTTGGTCATGTGCTTTAAAATGAGAATATCGGTTGATGGCCTGCTTTGTTTTTTAACATATAGGGAATATAGAAAGCAACTCTTAAACAATAAAAGTATATATTTTCATGCCTTATCCAAGTAAAACGAGAAGAAAGATAACGCATCGTTTGGTTAGTTGGAATTTTTCATTTCTTGTTTCAGTGAGAATGAAAATGAGTTATTTCATTTGTTGAAAAGGTGCTTAGTTTGTGAAAAGACAGAGAAATCAACACCAAATGGACATTTTAAACAACTTGGTTTGTCTTATTTTCTAGTTGAGAGAAGTGCAGTCATATTTTTTTTTGTCAACATGCGCTTGATTTAATTTGTTTTGAGTTGAAGAAGAACTATTGATGTTATTGACTACTTGCATTGATTTTTCACTTCCTGTGTTACACACTAATCTTTATTCTCCTGTTACTGGCAGGAAAAAAGAGCTATACGAGCACTCAATTTGGGTATTAGTCATGACTTGACACCTGAAGAACTAGCCTATTTGCCAATGCTGAGGTTCCTTGGAGGGGAAAGACTGAATTTCGTTGGCAACTTCAAGAATCTTCTTTGTAATTTGAGATGGCTTTCTTGGCGTGATTGCCCGCTATATTTTTCAGCAACAAATTTTCACCCGGTGAATTTGGTCGTGCTTGACCTTTCGCAAAGCAGTATCACCCACGACTGGGGTGGATGGAGACAAATCAAGGTACTAACACACCTCGCTTATGTTCACTTCATATTTATTTAATTGACTTTGCTAGCTAGGCGTATACTATCGTATTCTCATACTTTTTGTTGGCATGGAATTGGCCTTTTTTTCATTGTAGATGGCAAAAAAGTTGAAAGTTCTAGACTTGACATGCTGCTATAAGTTAACCAAGACACCTGATTTTTCTGAGTTTAGCAAGTTGGAGAAATTGATTCTTTATGGTTGTACCAAATTGTCTACCATTGATAGCTCAATTGGTAAGCTAAAACTACTTAGTACTTTGGATATCGATGATTGTGACATGCTTGAAGGGTTGCCCGAAGAAATCAGTTCTCTAGAATACTTATCAGAGATTATCTTGCCCTACTTCAACAATCCAATCAAGCTTCCTGAGGCACTAGGCAATCTAAAATCTTTGACAAAGCTTGAAATTATATCTGATATCAACCAAGTTCCTCACTCTATTGGAAGGTTCAATCTTACAAATTTGACTTTGTCTTGCGAGAATTTACATGAGCTTCCAGACTCTATTGTAGAATTAGAATCATCGGTCAAGTTAGATTTACATGACTCAGGGATTTCCGTTCTCCCTTATTTCATTGGAAGGTTAAAGAATCTCAACAATTTGCTTTTATCTAATTGCAAGAATATGCTGTAGCTTCCGGAATCTATCGGGGAGCTAGAATCATTGGTGAAGTTGGATTTAGACTCCTCGGGGATTTCTGTTCTCCCTTATTCCATTAGAAAGTCAAAGAATCTCAACCATTTGCTTTTATCTAATTGCAATAATATGCTGCAACTTCCGGAATCTATCGGGGAGCTAGAATCATTGGTGAAGTTAGATTTAGACTCCTCGGGGATTTCCGTTCTCCCTTATTCCATTAGAAAATTAAAGAATCTCAACCATTTGCTTTTATATAATTGCAAGAATATGCTACAGCTTCCAGAATCTCTCGGGGAGTTGGATTTAAACTCCTCGGGGATTTCCATTCTCCCTTATTCCATTGGAAAATTAAAGAATCTCAAGTATTTATTTTTATCTTATTGCAAAAATATGTTGCAACTTCCGGAATCTATCGATGAGCTAAAATCATTGGTGCTGTTGGATTTAAAATTCTTAGGGATCTCCGTTCTCCCTCATTCCATTGGAAGCTTGAAAAATCTTAACTATTTGCTATTATCTAATTGTAATAACTTACATGAGCTTCTGAATTCTATCGGGGAACTACAATCATTGTTCAAGTTGGATTTAAACCTCTCGGGGATATCCACTCTCCCTAATTCCATTGGAAGATTAGAGAATCTCAAGCATTTGCTTTTACGTGAATGCAAAAATTTACATAAGCTTCCGGACTCTATTGGGGAACTAAAATCATTGGTCGAGTTAGACTTAAAACTCTTAGGAATTTACATTTTCCCTAATTCCATTGGAAGGTTAACGAATTTCACGCATTTGTCTTTTTCTAGATGTGAAAATTCACTTGAGCTTCCGGACTCTATCGGGGAACTACAATCATTGTTCAAGTTGGATTTAAACCTCTTGGGGATATCCATTCTCCCTGATTCCATTGGAAGATTAGAGAATCTCAAGCATTTGCTTTTATGTGAATGCAAAAATTTACGTAAGCTTTCGGACTCTATTGGGGAACTAAAATCATTGGTCAAGTTGGACTTAGAACTCTCAGGGATCGCCATTCTCCCTAATTCCATTGGAAGGTTAACGAATTTCACGCGTTTGTCTTTTTCTGGATGTGAGAATCTACTTGAGCTTCCGAACTCTATCGGGGAACTACAATCATTGTTCAAGTTGGATTTAAACCTCTCGGGGATATCCACTCTCCCTGATTCCATTGGAAGATTAGAGAATCTCAAGTATTTGCTTTTACGTGAATACAAAAATTTACATGAGCTTCCGGACTCTATTGGGGAACTAAAATCATTGGTCGAGTTAGACTTAAAACTCTTAGGAATTTACATTTTCCCTAATTCCATTGGAAGGTTAACGAATTTCACGCATTTGTCTTTTTTCTGGATGTGAGAATTCACTTGAGCTTCCGGACTCTATCGGGGAACTACAATCATTGTTCAAGTTGGATTTAAACCTCTCGGGGATATCCACTCTCCCTAATTCCATTGGAAGATTAGAGAATCTCAAGCATTTGCTTTTACGTGAATGCAAAAATTTACATAAGCTTCCGGACTCTATTGGGGAACTAAAATCATTGGTCGAGTTAGACTTAAAACTCTTAGGAATTTACATTTTCCCTAATTCCATTGGAAGGTTAACGAATTTCACGCATTTGTCTTTTTCTGGATGTGAAAATTCACTTGAGCTTCCAGACTCTATCGGGGAACTACAATCATTGTTCAAGTTGGATTTAAACCTCTTGGGGATATCCATTCTCCTTGATTCCATTGGAAGATTAGAGAATCTCAAGCATTTGCTTTTATGTGAATGCAAAAATTTACGTAAGCTTCCGGACTCTATTGGGGAACTAAAATCATTGGTCAAGTTGGACTTAGAACTCTCAAGGATCGCCATTCTCCCTAATTCCATTGGAAGGTTAACGAATTTCACGCGTTTGTCTTTTTCTGGATGTGAGAATCTACTTGAGCTTCCGAACTCTATCGGGGAACTACAATCATTGTTCAAGTTGGATTTAAACCTCTCGGGGATATCCACTCTCCCTGATTCCATTGGAAGATTAGAGAATCTCAAGTATTTGCTTTTACGTGAATGCAAAAATTTACATGAGCTTCCGGACTCTATTGGGGAACTAAAATCATTGGTCGAGTTAGACTTAAAACTCTTAGGAATTTACATTTTCCCTAATTCCATTGGAAGGTTAACGAATTTCACGCATTTGTCTTTTTCTGGATGTGAGAATTCACTTGAGCTTCCGGACTCTATCGGGGAACTACAATCATTGTTCAAGTTGGATTTAAACCTCTTGGGGATATCCACTCTCCCTGATTCCATTGGAAGATTAGAGAATCTCAAGCATTTGCTTTTACGTGAATGCAAAAATTTACGTGAGCTTCCGGACTCTATTGGGGAACTAAAATCATTGGTCAAGTTGGACTTAGAACTCTTAGGGATCACCATTCTCCCTAATTCCATTGGAAGGTTAACGAATTTCACGCGTTTGTCTTTTTCTGGATGTGAGAATCTACTTGAGCTTCCGAACTCTATCGGGGAACTACAATCATTGTTCAAGTTGGATTTAAACCTCTCGGGGATATCCACTCTCCCTGATTCCATTGGAAGATTAGAGAATCTCAAGCATTTGCTTTTACGTAAATGCAAAAATTTACATGAGCTTCCGGACTCTATTGGGGAACTAAAATCATTGGTCAAGTTGGACTTAGAACTCTCAGGGATCGCCATTCTCCCTAATTCCATTGGAAGGTTAACGAATTTCACGTGATTGTTTTTTTCTGGATGTGAAAATCTACTTGAGCTTCCGGACTCGATCGGGGAACTACAATCATTGTTTGAGTTGGATTTAAACCTCTCGGGGATATCTGTTCTCCCTAATTCCATTGGAAGATTAGAGAATCTCAAGCATTTGCGTTTACGTAAATGCAAAAATTTACATGAACTTCCGGACTCTATTGGGAGAACTAAAATCATTAGTCGAGTTGGACTTAGAACTCTCAGGGATCGCCACTCTCTCTAATTCCATTGGAAGGTTAACGAATTTCATGCATTTGTCTTTTTCTGGATGTGAGAATCTACTTGAGCTTCCGGACTCTATCGGGGAACTACAATCATTGTTTGAGTTGGATTTAAACCTCTCGAGGATATCTATTCTCCCTGATTCCATTAGAAGATTAGAGAATCTCAAGCATTTGCGTTTACGCAAATGCAAAAATTTACATGAACTTCCGGACTCTATTGGGGAACTAAAATCATTAGTCGAGTTGGACTTAGAACTCTCAGGGATCGCCACTCTCCCTAATTCCATTGGAAGGTTAACGAATTTCATGCATTTGTCTTTTTATGGCTGTGAGAATCTACTTGAGCTTCCGGACTCTATCGAGAAACTAAAATCATTGTTTGAGTTGGATTTAAACCTCTCGGGGATATCCACTCTCCCTGATTCCATTGGAAGATTAAAGAATCTCAAGCATTTGTGTTTACGTGAATGCAAAAATTTACATGAGCTTTCGGACTCTATTGGGGAACTAAAAGCATTGGTCGAGTTAGACTTAGAACTCTCAGGGATCGCCACTCTCCCTAATTCCATTGGAAGGTTAACAAATTTCACGCATTTGTCTTTTTGTGGATGTGAGAATCTACTTGAGCTTCCGGACTCTATCGGGGAGCTAGAAGCATTGTTCAAGTTGGATTTAAAACTCTCAGGGATTTATGTTCTCCCTTATTCCATTGGAAGGTTAAAGAATCTCAGGTATTTACTTTTATCTGAATGCAATAATTTACATGAGCTACCGGACTCTATTTGGGAACTAAAATCATTGGTCGAGTTAGATTTAAAACTCTCAAAAATCTCTTTTTCCCCTTGTTCCATTGGATGGTTAACGAACTTTACACATTTGTCTTTTTCTAGATCTGAGAATCCACTTGAGCTTCCAAATTCTATTGGGAAACTAGAAGCATCGGATGAGTTGGATTTAAAACTCTCAGGGATCTCCGTTCTCCCTGATTCCATTGAAATGTTAAAGATTCTTAAACCTTCGTTTTTATTTGAATTCTCACATGAGCTTTCAAATTATATTAGAGATCCAGAATCATTGATCAAGTTGGATTTAAAATTCTCTGGGTCTATTTTCCCTGATTCCATTGAAAGATTAACAAATTTGACACATTTGTCCTTTGGTATAGGTGATAGTATACTTGAGCTTGTGCGCACTATTTGGGAACCAAAGTCATTGGTCAAGTTGAATTAATTATTAATTATTATTCCGAATTTATTCGTGTCTTTTCATTTGCATATGATACCCGTTCGGTTTGCAACCTTTCCCGAAGGGTTGCATTGGTTCAGTTTTAATTTCTTACGAATAGACACCTTTGTTCATTTGAACAAACTTCGAAAGGATGTGTTTTTTCATTTCGCAACTGTTCACGAAGAGTTGTCTTCGTTTTTTTTTAAGACTAGTTTATATATATATACTTGTCAGATTGAGAAAGAGGTCTGGTGATCTTTTTCTTCTTTTCGAGTTTTTCTTTCTGAAAAAACGACAGCCATTCTTTCAATTGTTTCCTAGAGAGATCCTGGAGAAATACTAGAATTGCTATATAGTATTCTCAAATTGAGACTTTGTTGTATCCTGGAGGATATTTTTCCGGTGACCATTAGCAACTTTGTGGGGCAAATAAATCCTTAAAGAAAGTAATATCACGCCTCAAAGTCCGACTCGAGTACTCAAAAGATCCGTCTTCATTGTTCTACCAAATTCGAAGCAGTATTTTCCCAACATATTTTGCATAGCTGACGTAGACGAAACACCGGGGTTTTTCTTTTCTTGCATGTAACTTACTCAATGGTAATTTGCGTAATAACAAGGTGGACGGATGTTTGCATGTCATCGTTTTATGTCCGTCTTTCTAGTTTCGCGTTTACATTGGTGACTTTCTTATGCACCTGTAGTGTCGCCTCCAAGGAGAACTGTTAGTTCAGTTATGCAATACCGCAATAAGCAAATGATGGACAGAGGGTGCAGAATGAGCTGAAGGTCGGTCATTGCCACCAGGTTTGAAGTTTTAAGAGATTAAAGTGCGGCTTTTTGGGGCTTCGTCCAGAAGATTTAAGAGAATGAGCAAGAGAGCCATTATAGAATCTCTTCTTGGGTAAGTTGGCTGAGAGGGAGTTGAAATTATCTTTTCGACACCATAGCACGAGATTCAGAATTTTCAATTGGAGATATCTCTCCGCTAAATTCTCCCTATTCACCAGTAGCAATTTCTCACACTAAGTTCTCCTTACGTGGAACATTCAGACTAAGAGATTATCGAGTCTCTTTTTTTTTTTTGCATGAAAAAGCAATTGATTTGCTGAAAAAAGAAAAACAAAAAGCTTTAGAACATTATCTTGAGGTTGGACGGGCCTCGTAACATTTGCTGCTTTTGTTGGGTAGTGGCTAGCCGCTCGTTACCAACTGACGACGAATGAGTATTGCTTCAAGTTAAAGATCATTTTAAATCCATTTTGCAAGTCTTTTCTTTTTAACTTGTGAAAGTTCTTAGTTGAATTTGCTCCAACGACAAGGATGTGTTTATTTCATGTGAAACATGAAAATTATTTTTAAATAAAGTAGTTAGTTTTTACTTATTATGTGGTATATTGAAAAGGTACAATTGAAAACGTTTTTGCATATTGGATCTCATTTGAAATAATAATTATTAAATAAGATGAAAAAGTGAGCATTTATTAAGATACTTACTACGTTTGAAGAAATGATTTTTTATATTTAAAAGTGGAAATCTGGAAAATTAGTTCGTAAAAAGCTCTTGCAATTAAACAAAGCTACCCTCAAAGTTCTTGGGAATCTAGTTGAAATTTACCGTGTGCACGGCATGGCCGCTACCGGAGAAAACCCTCTCGCTCTTAGGGTCCATTCGTTTCACGGAAAATATCATGTTTCCGGAAAACATTTTCCTGGAAGTCATTTTCCAGGAAAATGACTATATTTTCCGATGTTCGGCCAAAACCTAAAATTTAAGTGTAAAATATTTTCCACTGTTCGTTAGCTCATTTAATTGTTTGGTAAAAATTATCAAAAAATAAATTTTAATATTTTTAATTGAGCAAAAAATTAATTTTATTAATTATATATTTTTTTAAAATGAATTTTTAATTATTTATATTTTAAAAAAATTGAAATTTTTATTATTTATTATTTTTTCTTTCTTTTTCTTTTTCTTTATTTCTTTTTCTTTTCCTTCCTCCTTCCTTCTCCTTCTTCCTCCGCCGGTGCCTCTTTCCTCCTCCTTCTTCCTCCTCCTTCCGCCGCCGGCGCCTCCTTCCTGCCTGACGATGGCCGGCTGCCTGGCGGCCAACCAAGACCCAGTGGCTAGATCCGGCGAGCTCGAGGCTCGGCCGATCTCGCCCGAGCTCGCCGCGAGCTCGCCAGATCTGGCGGCAGAGCTCGGGCTCGCCTGGATCGGGAGCCCGAGCCGCCAGATCCGGCGAGATCACTCCCAGAGCGGCTCACCGCCTGGAGCCGAGTCGCCGGCGCCGAGGAGCAGCCTCGCCCGCCTAGCCAGGAGCCCGAGGTCGAAGGAAGGAGAAGAGCCAGCCGAGCCCGACATGAGAGGGCTGGCCACGGGTTTGCGACCGGTCGCCGGCCGCGGCCGGTCGCCGAACGCCGTCGTGGCCAGTCACCGGCACCGCCAAAGAAGAAGTTGAAAAGGAAGAAAATAAAATAAAATAAATTTAAAACTCAATTTAAAAAAAAGAAAAAAGAAAAAGAAAGCATAAAAATAAAACGAAAATGTATTAATAAAAAGAAGTAAGAGGAAAGAAGTCATGGAAAACGTTTTCCACTTTTCAAAAGTGGAAAACGTTTTCCTCACTTTAAAGGTTGTTTTTTCCAATGATAGAAAACATTTTCCTTGACTAGTTTATTTTCCGTGAAACAAACGTCGGAAAATCCGGAAAATATTTTCCCGGAAGTCATTTTCCGCGAAACGAACGGACCCTTAGCCTCAATCTCTGTTCTGTCTCGCTCTCGGTCTCTCCTCCCATCTCTCCGTCTGTTGTTTTCGGCTCCCCTTCCTTTTTTATCTCTCCGGCAGCCGCCCATGGCTCCCGTCGCTACTGGCCTGCCGCTACTGGCCTGCCACTGCCGGCCTAATCCGCACGTTGTTTGCTCTCACCACTTCATCAGTTGACATGGCAAGCATTCTTGTGCTCCGACCCAATTACAGCTTGACACATATACGCTGACATGGAATTGAAAACCAGAACTAAAAACTTCATTTCGCACTCTTCCTCCACCATGACAGCCACCATCCCACCGCTCCAGTACAACCGTCGCCACGGCTCAAGACGCTTCTACTTCCATCCTCGAGTTCTCCGTGTCATGGCTGTCGCACCCAGCGGTGAGTCTGCACCCTCCGCCTTCGTTGTCGCAGATTTGCTCTGCCCGACCAGATTTGGAGCCATGGCGAGACGAGGGTGACCAGGTCTATATAGTGACCAGCGAGGCGGGAAGACGAAGCAGACGCACAAAGGAAAGAAAACTCGAAGACAGATAGTGTAAGACGAAGCTAAAGAGCATATGTGGAGCCATGGTGATGGCAGGAAGATGAAGCGACCACATCTGGCCGGTGGCCGAAGACGAAGACGAACAGGCGCATGGAGGAAGACGAACAGAGGAAGACGACCGAGGGAATGACTCAGTTTGGACAGCCTAAACGAGAGCAATCACTTCTACATCTGGCGACGGACGAGCCTAAATGCAAGAAACCACGAAGAAGGGGTGGCTCGGCCATGGATGGCCAATGGCTGCGAGCCGCACGCGACTGAGATGGTGGCCTGGCCATGGACCACGGCTCCAGATCTCGCCTTGTCGATCATGGACCAGCGATGTCACAGGCCAGATCTAGTTGGCTCCGTCTTCTGGTGGTCCCCGTAACTCCGGCCAGAACTGTAGCGAAGAAGGGAGAGGAGAGGAAGAGGAGAAAATATTATTTATGTTTTTTACAATTCCAGATCAGTATTCACATGTCAAGTTCTAATTGGATATTGGAAAAACAAAAAACGCACGCCACATCAGCAGTTTTCAAAAGGACCTCATTGGTTAAGAAGTTTGACCTTGTCTGTTTGATTTATCTCCCAATGTGCATCATAAGAATTGATTCCGAATCACTCTTCTTCTTCTTTTTTTTTCTTTTTGTGAATCTTTTCTTGTTGCACTAATTTACTTGGTTATATGTCTCCTGATTCCAGCAGCTCTAGCTGGGCATATGCAACATCTCACGGTTTCAGTATAACCACAACATGTGCGGCCTCAACCAAACTCTGACTCCTCAAGATTACCTGACGTCATGCATCCAATATATCAGCACAGAAGTTTTTGAGGTAAACAAATTTCAATTTATGTGGATTTAGACGTCAATGTAGGCAGTGTTGCCGTCATATCACATTCCGTTTGTCTCTTCAGTTTTGGGTTTCGGGTTGTATAATAGTGCTTTAGCTGTTCTAGTGAGGTTCATTTTGTTAAGGTCTAATGACAAAAGCTTCAGGGTACTTCGGCTACCTAAGGAATACACAGTTACAAGCAAGCAATCATGTCACCCAAACACATGACTGCGTGCTTAATCATGTTAAAGTCTGTAAATTCGTTAAATTCACAAGCCATTTCAAAGATGTACTCTACTGAGAAGTTTCTTTGTGAGAAGGATGATATTTTTGCAAGAATCACTTAAGTCCATATGGGCATAAAATCCTGTACCGAACATTCGAGAGCTTGTTATCATCTTACTTGTAGAGGCCAAGGAATTCGATCTACCAATGCTAATTTGGCAACCTATCCACTACCACTACACAAGAAAGGTATTGACAGATATCTGTTGGAATTAATGGGACACCTCGTGTGTGAAAGTATATGTACAAGGTGATTACTCTGTCTTCGACCATAGGCAGAAGCAAGCAGTTGGGGAGAATATCTTAGCTTCTGATAATTTTGTTTGGTCCTCATTAAGGAAAACCAAGGAAAGTAACATAAAGAATGTAGAGACAGAGCACCACACATCTTTTGTTCTTACGGCAAAGAGAATGACTTGCATTTTGAAGCAATCGTTGATTTCTACTCGAAACTGGATTTTTCTGCATCTATCTCCATGGTGAAATTATGACATAACGTCTTAGTCTTAACTTCTATTCTTCCCTATATTATGTCTTGAAGCCAACTGAATTTTGTGCATATGTGCTTTGACAACATTCAGGCTAAAGCTGGAGCTGGCTTGGCAACACTGTCAATGGCGAGTCCTTCTATTCGCCCTTGAGATGTAGTCCGATCTCTTTAATATGCAGACTCTTTTCACATGCTTAAATAATGTAAAAATGAAATGCGAAGGCATATGCTGCTGTCACGTCTGCCGATGCACGCCTGCGTGGTTTTTAGGGTGAAGCTGGAATTGTCAAGTGTGCATTTGCTGCTTCTCAGTTTGGAGCCTTGAAAAAATTTATCAAGATCCAATTTTTTTACTTCTCTCAAATTCCAACTGAAATGACTAATGATTTTCTTTATAGTTGTCCCCATCTTTCAGTTGACTGAACTTCCGTTCTTCGCATCTAAAGTGCACCTCGGTCGTGCTGGGCTGAGGAGGCTCCTCCCTTTGGCCCGCTGAATGAGTATGAAAGGTCTGGAGTTTTGATAATCTTAAAATTTTTAGATCTGCTTTGATTACATCAAAGGAATATGTTCTTTTTCTTTTTTCTTTTTTTTTTTTGGCCTTTTTTTATTATGTAAGAGTTTTCCTAATGTGGACTACATTAATTGATATTGTAATTTACCGTTTAACGTTTACCGTTTTACGGGGATTGGTCTAAGGTGAGATAGAAGGTTTCTTAATTAGTCTAATATGGGCTGGCTAGTGTGGGCCGAGTTGAGCCTAGCCCATAATGAGGGGGCCTAGCTGGAAACTCTATAAATAGTGCTCAAGTCTCTCCTCTAACCATAATTCGCACATGTATCCTCACCTAAGGGCGTTTACCTAACGCTAAACGTGAGGGGGCCGCCTCATTGAGCCAGTGATACGGAGGGCAATAGAGGAGAAGGACTTGATGCGTGAATCCCCTTGATATGTGAAAAATCCATTTTCTGCTTCTGTTTTATGTTTGATGGATCCTAAAACAGGTGTGTTAATCTTTCTACTCAATTATGCATATTCTTGTTCTAGTTATGGAGATCTTGGGGTTGCGCAATTTGCGTCCTACATATTAATTTGTAGAGCTGGCTTGGAAAAGGCAAAGAAAGAGCTGATGGTGAGTATTCAGATGGGCATTTTATTTATCAAAAAGTGGGCGGGTTAAAGATGTGGCTTTTGGCAAGGGAAAAGATGTCCTCTTCATAATTTCTGCTTATTTTTATACTCAGAATCAGTACATGGAACAAGTGGTTCAGACCTAGGAAAATATCAAAGTTTATTTTACATAGATGCCTTAGAAAACAGAGAGGTTTTTTTTTTTTTTCTTGCATGTGAGGTACTCAAATGGTAATCTGTGTATAACCCGGTGGACGCATGTGTGTGTATCATTGTCCTTGTCCCATCTTTCTCATGTTCGTGTTTGAATTTCCGACTTCTTTTGCACCCCTAATGTCGCCTCTACGCACTATCAGATGTGCAATGCCGCTATACGCAAATGATAGACAGAGAGTGCTGAGTAAGTTGAAACTCGTCTTTGGCACCAGGCTTGAAGTTTAAGAGACTCAAGTGCAGCTTTTTATGGCTTTGTCCAGAAGATTTAAGAGACCAAAAGGAGCAAGAGAGCCACTACAGAGTCTCTTCTTGGTAGTTGGCAGAGGGACCCAAAGCCACAATCACCGGCATTAATTTCTCATGCCAAGTTCTCCTTGAGTGGAGCATTTAGACTAAAAAATTACCAAGTTTATTTATTTTTCTTCCGTGAAAAAACCATTAATTTGCCAAAAAAAAAGAACAAAAGAGCTTTAGAACATTATCTTGAAGTTGGACGAGCCTCAAAATTTGCTGCTTTATTTGGGTAGTGGCTAGTTTCTCATCACCGACTGATCAGGAATGAATATTGCTTGAAGTTCAAAGATAATTCGAAATATGCTTTGCAAGTCTGGCTTTATTAGCGCTGAAATTACTCTACATTGTAATGACAACTTGGAAGAGACATTGGCAATAATGACAGTATTTGGCAGGACGACAGAAGTAGGAGTGCAGTGTAGCAAGAGCAATGACACTCCCGATCTTTAGATCCCTTCACACGGTTCCCTTAGAGATGCTCAGCAAGACTGCAACAATGCAGTGTGGGTGGAGGAGGGCGATCGAGGAATGATGCACGAATTGGCCCATATTCGTCAACTAACACCATTAAAAATTGAATGAAGCACATATGATCTCCATAACTAGCATGCAGATTCTTACCAATCTTACACTC
Organism: Eucalyptus pauciflora; assembly: GCA_007663325.1. Lineage (NCBI taxonomy): Eukaryota > Viridiplantae > Streptophyta > Magnoliopsida > Myrtales > Myrtaceae > Eucalyptus > Eucalyptus pauciflora. Next base: position 6,052,853 of record VMYD01000012.1, read on the forward strand.
TCACGCAGGTTTGAAGAGTGCAAATTGATCCCAAGTCGACTACATCCAATTGAAAAAAAACTGGCGATAGACTACCCCAATTCCTATATCTTGGTTGGCCAAATCACTATTACCATAACATTGAGCAAGTAAACCTTACAACTTTTTGGCAGTCTCAAACCTACTAAATTATAGACCAGTGGATATTACTATAGATCCACATGATGATTTGGTGATTTTCACAGATCTAATCTTAAGGTCTTTCAGCATTATTTTTTCACAGTTTCATCAGATGTTCAAATAGGCATGGCTTAACCCACAAATAATTATTGGAGCCATCTTGGATGGCTCGAATGGGCTATGAGACCTGTGACTAATCTTTGTAGCATACTAAAAGGTTGAAAGTAAAGCTTCCTCAAACTTGAATGGGACACATTAAAAAAAGTTGTAGCTAGTTTGAATAAGCAATGAATCAATCTATACCTCGAATTGATTAGTCAAAGTATTGAGTCGGTTCGGTCAATAATGGTATTGGGCTTCTGAAGCCTCCTACTAACTTGGCCTGTGACTTGGCCTAATAACATAGCTTGTTGACGTCACAGGGTGTGACTCACCGATGCGAAACTTTTGGCGCTTGTAAGTGTGTGGAAGCTTTGTTTGCCCTGAAATTGGATGACCAACTTCTATGGCGATTGATGAGTTGAATCGCACTATGGATTGAGTTTTTGGAGGCACAAATGTTGTTGTAGGCACTTTACGAACTATTGTTAAGAGTTTCAACGCCCATCACGTATGTTGACACCTACATTTTGACGACTCATTAATCGTTCATTAATTGCATAGAAAATTAAGAATTAATTATTAACCCCTAACAAAAATAATTTTCATTAAATCGAGTTACATATGAACATTAGAACATTTAAGTTGCTAGTATTATTTATTAAAATTTTCAGATTTTTTTTTTAAATTTAAAAAATTAATTTTAAAAACGTAGTGGGCCTTGGCTAGGGCTGGGCCTACCGAGCCCCTTTTTCTTTTCCTTTTCCCTTCCCCTCTTTGGACCATGGCCGAGGCCGACGACCAGCCAAAAGGAAGGGAAAAAAGAAAGAAGGGAAAAGAAAAAAGAAAATAAAAATATTAAAAAATTAAAAGAAACAAAAAAATCATACAAGTTTACCAAACGTGTTCTTGTTTTTTTTTCTATTTCAGGAACAAGTTTACCAAACGCGTTATTCTGTTCAAAAATGGTTCCCCAGAACAGAAATAGAAAACGTTACCAAACGCACCCTTAAAAGAGAGAAAGGCGAGTGAGCCACCGCGCTTGGACCTCGGCCGTCGACCCTTGCTGACGCGTGCTTCTATCACGGTAGGTATCGTGCGTATCTTTTTGAGTTGTGTCGAGTTGCGTCAATTTCCCTAGGATCCCGGCTAGGAGGCGTGCGGGGCGACCGAACGTAGTCCAGTCTATGGAGCTCGCCCACCATTCACAGCCCCCGAGCCGGGTAGAGACCCTCAGCCGACCCCCTTTTATGCCTTGCTTTTGCCCTGTTCTCTCATGTTTTTGCACGAGCTACTGAGCCGGGGCGTGCGTTTCGGGTTCGTTTATGCTGTCCTTCGTTGCTGTTGAGCATTCCCTGCTGATTCGTGTTGAGTTTTGATCCGGTTTCTAGTCTTGTCCTCGTTCGGGTTTTCCTTTCAATTCGCCCACCACACGTTTGACAAAATGTTTGCACCAAGGCCGTACATATTTTCTTCCGATTTTGAGTCGCTTGAACGTGTAGCTATGGGGTACGCTTGATGGCAATCTCTCTCTAATCTCAAAATACGTTGTTTTGTCACCGCGATTCAACATGCGTTTTCTTTTCTCTTTTTCGAGTCTCGTTCAATGGTGCCTCCGTGTTGTTTTATCCTGTGCATTTTTAATGTTCTCATAGTGGCTGTGAATACTGGCGAGGAAATGAACCAGGGATCTAGACCAGCACTGATTTCTCATGATGCTTGACTGAGCTTTACTGTTGTCTTCCATTTTATGTGTTACGCATCGTTGTGAAGTCATAATCGAGGATGGGCCGTGATCCAATGACTCTGATCCATAACACACGTTTTGTGTTGGTGACTTAACTTTTAATGTTGAAGATTGAAGGGCTTGTATGCTGTGAAGGATAAGGAGAATCCAGAGAGCAGTGGGGGAGATCGACCATATTTTAGAGAGAGAAGAAAATGGGAATTGAGCTTGGGTTGAACTTTAGTAAATCTAGATTGGGCTTAAGTTAATCGAGTCTGGACTTGTTTGGTTTGGGCCTAATTGGTCTTGTGGAATTTGGGTTTAATTCGTTTGAAATTTTTTGGACTTGTATAGTTTAGTTTAGTTTGGGCTGGACGTTTTAGCTGAGTTGGGCTTTCGAGTTTAGTTCAGGTCTGTTTCAAGGTCTATGTCTAACTGGGCTCAATTGTGGGAATCCGCCCGCGAATTAGTCCTGCGCGGCGGGCCCGAGCCTGACTGCACTTGATACTTAATAGTCCATGCCGATGTCCTTATTTTCGGTTTTTTACTTTTTAGAAAATGAATATTCTAAAAATTTAAAAAGGAGAAGTTTAAAAATCTCGAAAAAAAAATATTTTGGTTTAAAAAAAATTAGAAATGCATAAAAATATTTAAAACTTTAAAAAAATTCAAAAAATTCACAATTTAAAAAAAATTATAAGAAAAAAAATTCAAAAATGCATAAAAAATACCTCTCTAATGCGGTAGAGCGTGACCTACGGCTAAAGAAACTCAACCTAGCGCTTTTACAGCGGTTGATGGGTTAACTGATCGTGTCAATTCAATTTTTGGAGGCAAAAGTCACTGCAGTGCACAATGTGGACTAGGGATCAGAGTTCCTTCAAGAAATAAGTAAAAGAGACCAAGGAAAAGGAGGAGGATATGTCCATCATGTTCACATGGAATGGAGCTGCAACTGGACTGGACTATTGACTATATGGCATGATGATAAGGAGGTGGAGCAAGGCGACCATTCGCTTGTGCTAAATTGACGAGGACAATAGTGGATTGTGTTGTTAGAGGAGGAGCAAGGAGACTCTTTCGCTAGATAGACGACGACCATGGAAAGTGCTGCTCATGGGAAGGTGTTATTCTAGGGAAGAGAGTCAATTTGAGCAGCGCCCTAGTTTTAAAGTTAGAGGATTTTGTGGTAGTAGGCTCAGCTTTACGCTAGCGAGATTTCTTAACCGAATTGCGACATTAAAATTAATAACTATCGGGTTTTCACGAAGAGATGGGTCATTGATCCTGAGTAGTAGCAATGACAATGGTTCAATTGCTTAACTTCAATGTTACAACGTGTGGTTTATCTGTAGGAACAATAACCAATTGCAAAAGATCCCGTTAAATGTAGAATACAACTAATCTATACACAAGCCTGACCGAGTATATATCCTAGGAGATCAACAAAGGTTAAGATCCCATAATGTACTACAGTTTGTGCTTATCTGCTTAACAACATTCAAATGAAAAAGAAAATGGCATATTATAGGAAAAAAAGACTAAACTAATGATTCCTATGTTCCTAGTAGAATTTCATTGTTGGTTGATGAATGAATGCTCACTTCATAAAGTCACACCATATCTAATATCTCAAAAGTTTGCCATTTTCGAAATATATGAAATAGTTATTTTATCAATGCACTAATGGTGAATTTACTATGAACTAATTACTCATGAGTTAATTAATCTATTGAACGAGACCATAAATGGTTAAAACATGACAGACTAGAGAATTCAGTCAAATCCACTACTTAATCATAAGGATCGACAATGATTAATACTACACTGTTATAAGTTAATTAGTGAACTGATATAAATCGATTCGATAGAAGTACGTAATTGGTTCGCGGGTGGTTCCGCATGATTACGATACTTACGTGGAATGACGATAAATCGATTTTCTATTAATCTTATACTCAGGATACGTAATTGAACCCTTGCGATTACATGATAACTAAGGTCATCCACGATTCGAAAAGGTACAAATGTAGATTGAAAATTATCAACCATGGGTCAACCATGCGAAAATATCTAAAAGCGACTTGATGGTTTAGGTCGTACTAAAGTTGCATTTGATCGATTTTAACCATGAAATTAAATTCGATTTTGGATATCAAACTTCGAGAATTTCAAAATTAACTTATTGGACATCACTTCATTGTCTGTCAAATTATTGGCAAGTTTGAAAGTTTTGGAAAAAGGAATTATCAAACGAAAAATGGAAGTCGAAAAGGAAGGAACCGAGCGTAGTGGCAAAGTTATGAAATTTGGCGAAATCTTGATTTTAAAGAAAAAAGGAAAATGAAAATAAAATTGAGGGGACAAAATACTAGGTGAAGAGGAATTTAGGGGGAGTGGGTGAAGGGGAAATCATGGATTTTAGGGAAAAATGTTGGAAAAATCTCTCTCTCTCTCTCTCTCTCTTGTTCACTCCTCCCCCCATCCCCCCCTCCATTTCCTTTTTCCTCTGCCTAGTCCTCCACCCCTCCATTCTCCTCCCCTCCTCCTCCTCTTCTTCTTCTTCTTCTTCTTCTCCTTCTTCTTCTTCTTCTTCTTCTTCTTCTTTTCTTCCTTGTTTTGTTGCTTCTTCTTCTTCTTTTCTTCCTTGTTTTGTTGCTTTTGGCCGTCCATCTCACCACCACCTATCACTCACTGCCACTCACCATTGTCCGAGCCACCACTTGTTCCGCCACTTGACCACCAAGTTGGTCGCCCCTCAACCTCACTGAACTACCACATTACTGCTCACTCACTGCCGCAAACTCTAACCGCCCATGCCATCCTTCACCGTCATCCACCACCACCGCACGCCCGTCCCTCTCCACCACTGCAAACCACCACCGCTATCTTCACCTCAAGCTGCTACCACCACCACCACCGAGCTCTCAAGCAAGGTGGCCATGAGCCTTAAAGCTCACCATGTTGTCTATGTTGCCCCACCATTGGTGCCGTGAATGCCGCGTCCTCGACACCATCATGCCGATGTCGCCATGAGTCCGTCACCGACGAAAAACCCGTGAGTTAACTCATAATCCTTGATTAGGTAGCTAATAACGTTTAAGGGTTTGTTTAGTTTGAAAGTACTAGTATGAACACCTAGAGAGGGGGTGAATAAGTGTGATGAAAAATTTTAACGAAAAGTAATAAAAATGTTTTGCTTTTGAAACCAAGTCTGAAAAACAACAGACTTTGAGCAAGTTCAGACTTTAACAGTTAAATAGAACTATGAACAAAATTAAAGAGTTCAGGGAAGAGAATAAGAACACATAATTTATAGTGGTTCAGCTTAAATTAAGACTACGTCCACTCTTCCACGCTAATAGCCTTCTGGCTAGATTCTACTATGCGATCAACAAGAGATTATAACTTTGAGTGCAAACACTCAGTGGTTGATTACACTATCACACCAAGTCACTCTTTTGGTATTTCTCTTACGATCACAAATGTTTAAGCTCACAAGAGATAAGTGTATGATCGAAGGTCGCTCAGGCTTTGGAATTATAAATTTTACGTTCCGTCTCTTACTTGTTCATCGGTCCTTAGTCTCCTTAAATACTCATCCATTTCCAAACTAGTCTTTGGACAGTATCTAGAGGATCGTCTTCCAATCTACCCATTGGATAGATTTGTATCTAGAAGATTTAGTAGCCGTTGAGTGATAGAAGTAAAATCCAAAGTTGATTCTGATCGTCCATACAAACAGAATCTTGGTTTCCATAAGTAGAGCTTCTTCGTATAGAAAATTCTTGTCTTCAATATCAAATTGTCAATCAATTAGATTGAGTCAATCAAATCTATCTTGATGTGGAATCCAAACCAGATCACTAGCCGTTATATGTTTTGGGCTTGTATTACGTTTGGTCAAGTTGTTTTGTTTTGAACATGCTTCGTTTTGAATCCGCTATGTTCTGAACTTGTGTCTCGTTTTGGATGTAAAGTGTGAGAGTCTTCAAACTGAAGTAGAGTATGAGTGTCTTCAGACTGAAGTAGAGTCTGAGTGTCTTCAGACTGAAATAGACTTTACAATATGGATGTAAGTCTGAACATATTCTACTTCTGAATAGATTTAGTCTTAAGGTCTAGACATAGTCTGATGGTCATGCTAGATGAAGTTCTTTAAGGAAAGTTGGGATTTATGATTGTGGACCTATGGCTACTTCAAGGTGATGATGAGTCACGCATGAAGCATGGGTCAATGAAGATGGTATGGTGCATAATGTGGACGTGTAGGTGCCTTTCCTTTCAATGTAATCTCAATTTCAATGCAATTTAGATTTTCTCACCGGACATTTCTTGAAATTAAAGATAATCTATTTTTTCTAATTTACCTATTTTCCACATATATCAAACAATTGAACCAGTTATAAAACACCATTTTGAATTCTAATAAAATGTTGAAGATGAGTCTTTTCACCAAGTGTTGTAGAAATCCACCATGTCTTTTTTATTATCCACTTTTTGCCTGTAATTTCATCCAGGTTTCTTGTTAATATTTTGTCCTATTGTCCATTCACTGATTGTACCAAGGTCCTACCGAATTGATCGTTCACATTCAAAACTCTTTGACGACGAAACAATGTCTTGTACTTTGTTCACCTTCTGTAATTTAGGGGTCCATCAAAACATTTGACATTTTCTCAACATAACCCTTCAAATGTAGATATCATTAACCTTTGATTATTTTATCATCATTATAATAGTCTCTGGAAAATTCATAACACAACTATGTTGAATAATTTTTTGAGGAGTGATCCTACATAATTGACTGAAGTGCTCCTTTGGAGCTTGAGAACTTGTGGAATCAATTATGAAGCCTACAGAAAATTCAAAAACATTGCTAGAGATGTGAAACATTTACATACAATGAGAATGCAAATTCATTGTATTTACTTGTCCCCACAATTTCCTGTCTTTCTCAACTTGACATCCAAGCAAATAAGAAGCCTCGAAAAGTTTCGTCCCCATCGCAAAAGTCTCCTGTCCTCTTCATGTCTCTTTCTTTTCTTATCTCCTACACATGCTTCATGCATTTACTCGCAATTGAGTTCAATTGTCAAGGGAAAAAAAACAGTTGTGGAAAAACACGAAAGATATAAAGTCATGAACGTGTTTATCCTGCTTTTGCCAACATTTAATGGAGTCAGGCCACGCGTTTTCAGTTTTCTTGCGTTTACATGGGGATTTCACAGGGAGTTAAGGGGAAGCTTCATGTGATCAATACATGGACATGGCCTGAAAATAGCGACCTTGTTCCACATGTTCTCACATTGCTTGCGCTTGTCGGTGTGTAAATTTGTCCTCACAGCTCATATGCTATTTTTGCTGCTGATCTACACGTTTATTCTGCAGCTGTGGAAGGATAGGCCAAATCAAGAAAAGAGATGAACTTGTCAATAGCAGAGTTCTTCTCAGTGGGGGAGATTGATGTAGGATGGGAATCAAACTGGAATTTTTATTTCGATATCCCCTATTTGTTATTATCTTATAAGAATATTGGGTATCCACTACACTAGTTCTCGTTTTAGACTCTTATAAGTAAAATTACACCAAATGTCCTGAATATTTGGCCGAGTATGCAGTCAAATCCTAAATTTTGAATTTATGTAGTCAAGTTCTAAATGTTTTTTTGTTGAGTGCAAGTTAATCCTTCCAGTAAGCTCACAACTAGATTTGATAACATGGATTTCAAAATTTGACTTGGCGTTCTATAGTTTCTTTTTGCATACATGGCTCTGATATGGTACTAATGTGGCATCACATCACGAAAATTAAAATTTTAAAAGTTAAGAAAGACCAAAGAAATTTTAAAAAATGGAGAAAAAAGACAAAATTAAAGAAAAGGGAAAAATGAAAGTCGTGGAAAGTGGAACCTTAGGTGACGGTTGTTTGTTGACCCTAAAGGCAGGTTCATTGTTATTTACTTATTTTAGGACAAGAAAAGGTACTTCCATCCAGTTTCTAAAAATTTGTTCGCTATTTTTGAGAAACTTCATGCCTTCCTTCAATTTTTTTGTTATTTTTTGGGAAATAATTATCTAACGGTGCTATTATTTCTTCAAAGCAGTGGTGCATTCTCGGCCACAAATTGCTGACAGACTTATAAGGAGAACATTCTTTTCATTCCTACTTGAATATTTTGGAAAGTCAACCCGCAAGATTAGCCAATGCGATTGAATATTTTTTTTAGTTTGTCAGTTCAATTGTTGAACATTATTCAAGCCAGTTTGATCTAGATTTGGACCAATTCAAGTCTCAGTGATCATCGAACATGACTAAGGGCAAGTTCTTGATTGAATTGGCTAAACCAAATTTTGAAACATTGATTGTAATCAAGCGTAAAACTTCATGAAGCAATCTCTTATATTTTATGACGTTAAGACATTTTGTCTTCCCCAAGTGCAAGATATTTTAAGATGCAATTCTTTTTAATTTTATGAATTCTAACTTTTTTAGTCTAACCAAATGTGGAATTTTCTAAAATGTGACTCACATTTTACGATACGAGATGTCATAATGAAAATTTTAAAGAACAATATGTGTCATATTTCTACCAAAATCATAACAAATTGAATTTATTAATTTTATACATATGTCTACAACCAGCAACATTGTAAGATAACGAAGATGGTTTTGTTTTGTTTTTTTCGTTCTTTTTTGGGGGCATATGGCTGAGTTGCATCTCACGGAGAAGCTTCATAGAAAGGGTTCAATGGAGTTACTTTAGTTAGACAACAGAGAAGTCTTTTGTTTTTACTCTTCGAATGATCAAATGTATCAAGGAGCAGTGTGGAAAGTGGTCATTCACTAGAAGGCCACATCTTTTTTTTTTTTTTTGGAGACAGGAGGAACCAACTTGCAGCCGACAGCCGCACCGTAAACCCCCTGGTAACGCTAGCACATGACCCACCACCACGGCGTCACACTTAATACCACTAGCGGCTACACGCTGGGGTTTGAACCCGTCCCTTTCGTGAGGGGGATGGAAGCCCAAGCCAGCGCGGCCACTACATGGGGTGGTTAGAAGGCCACATCTTTCATCCTTCTTCTCAAAAGAAAGTATCGGAAGAAATGAGAAAAATGATGAGACTAGCTTGAAAAATCTTCTTGTAATACAGTCAGCAATTTGTGGCCAAGAGTGCACCGTTATTTTGAAAGGATAACAGTACCGTTACATAAGCATTGCCCTTTTCTTTAACTATTGCTTTGTTTTTTTCTTTTCACCCTTTTCAATTGCATTATCGTCCTTTTAGTTCTCATTCTCGGATTTTGACCCCTCTCCCTCTCCCTATCCCTCTCTCTCTCTCTCGCTAGTCTTCAGCTGCGCCTTCAATATCTCTCCAGTCTTGCCTAAGTCGCCGTCTCGTCTCCTTTCTCCCTCGATCTCGCAAGTCGCGCCCTTGCCTTGGTTGATCGGCCTTCAATCAGCCCTCTAGGTACTCTCTTGTCTCGTTTTCAATTTCTTGGTCCAATGTTTCGATTTTGGGGTGCTGTATTTTCGATTTCTTTCAAAGTTTGCCATCACCAATTGATAGCTGTAAATCCTGGCTAATCATAACTACCGCCTGTATTTTTCTCTTTTGTTTTCAAACCTTCCCCAATTGATATCCTGCCTAAAGCAAGCTCATTGACAATTTTCATTCAGCTCGATCCTGTCTCAAGTCTCGTTTGTGACGTGTGATGGCTCTAGCCACTAACACCTCAGGAATGAAGTTTGAGGTGTTCCTGAGTTTCAGGGGACCAGATACTCGAGATAACTTTACTAGTTGCCTCTATTATGACATGGTGGAGAAAGGAATCCGTGTCTTCAAAGACGATAAAGAGCTCTCAGCCGGTCAAAAGATTGAGGGAGGGCTTTTGCGAGCCCTTAACGACTCTCAAATCTATATCCCCATCTTCTCCAAGGGCTTCGCTTCCAGTCCATGGTGTCTTCGTGAGGTTGCACATATGGTAGATTGCACTTCAAAATCAGATGGGAAAAAGGAGATCCTCCCTATTTTCTTTGACGTGGAGATAGATGATGTAAAACTTAAAACCAAATTGTACAGAGCTGCTCTCTCCAAGCATGAGAAGAAGTACGACTCGCATGAAGTAAAACGCTGGGGAGATGCTCTCCTTGAGGTTCCGACAAGAGTAGGTTGGAAGCTTGAAGGAAAAGGGTAAATTTTTCACAACTTGTTTTTTAGCTATATTTTTAATATAACATGTGAAGTATTTATTTTTGTAAGGTAGAACTTAATTAGTCAAGTTATACATTTAAGGATATAGATCGACTTTTATATCATATTCAATCTACTCTTCAAGTTATTAATTTCTCTATAATTGATATGTAAGTTGAAAGAAGGTTCATGCGTATGCCATGTCATGGTCACGTTGTTGAATGTTGAGTTAGCATCTTGTTTGGTTGTCAAAGACCGCAAAACAAATTTAACTAGCAAAATAAATAATTTTCAACATGGAAGGGGGAGGTGAGAGGTTCAAATCCCCACATTCTCAGGGGGATGGGGTGGGGACGCGTAAGTTTCAAGAGTGGGTTTCGACTCCCACGCCCTGCAAGAGGCAGGACAAAAGTTTGAGAGTGGGTGTAGAATAGGAATAGAGCTGGACTGACCAAAAAAAAAAAAAACAAATTAGGAGAAAGGAAACGGAAGCAACAAACAGACAAATATTAATGCTTATTCATTGGAGATCAAACATCCTGATTTTGTACTACTAGCATATGAATGTTTGATCAATCGCCAAATGTTGCCAGCACATTAAATTATTAGTTTCATGAAGAAAAAGGAAACTCAGGTCTAGTCACATCTTCTCTACTATTATTAAGGGAACTATATAGCCTGCTGTGGTGGTGAATTTTATCTACAAAATATGACGGCTCTCCCTAGCGTTTTGATGGTGCTTCTTGCGAAAGAAAAAAAAAAAAGACTCGCGAAACATTAACAGCACGTTTAGTTGCAGTAACAGCCATACGTTTCATAATTTTGATTTTAGGAGTATTTCAGAAATTCTGATGGTATTCCACATTTATTACATATGTTATTCATGAAACCAAACAATGTAACAGATTTATAATTAAACCCAACAGAGTTTTGGCCAAAAAAATAAAATCCGATAGAGTAATTGTTATTAAAACTCTATTAAATTTCAAAATAACAAGTATTATATAGATGGTTCCTAGATGCAATAATTTCGCATCACACCCTTACTTGGTTCATAACTGATTTGAAAATGGGAGAAGTTTAGTGACAATGTCGACGCTGCCGCTCAGACACTTGTCACAAATTGATTGGCTCTTTAATTGCTCACGTGTGCACTAAACTTTCCAAAAAACAAAACCCAAGCTTGGCTAGTCACCATTCTTTAACGTCTCCTCAAGATCTGGAGGCAGCATCCCTAGATGTGTCTAAGCTAAGATCTCGACGGTAATGGCTAGATTGACGGTATCTCGATGAAGTCTCCCAGTTCTCATCTATAACATGAGTTAATTGTTCCTCATATTGAATCTTAAACATACCAAAGTTGCTAAACTTAAATTTCATTTATAGATTTTATGAATAAGTAGACGGATAAAATAGTCATAAAGATATAATTACATTGCTTTCTACTCTTTTTTCTTCTTCAATCATATATGAAATGGACTAAATTCCTTCGTTTCACATTTTTTGTAAGCATAGAAACAATCACAAAATCCAACCATTCCTTTCTCTTGATCAATATCCTAATCCTTTCCAGTTCCTAAGAAAGTCTAGGCATTAGTTGGTGTTTCAATCCAACCAATGGGAATCTGGTCAGCCACATCAATTAATTCGAGTCCTTTATAATTTAGATAATTTTCATTGTAACTTGAGATGTTTACATTTAAATGGATTCAAATATGCTATTTGAAAAATTGCTGCCGTTGTAAATCTTTCTTAATATATTTAGCTTATATTGGCAGGTATGGTGAACTTATAAAACTAATTGTTCGAGAGGTTCTGCTTAAGCTGAAGGGGAAGAATAGAACTCTTCCTGACCATCTAGTTGAAATGAATGATCTAGAATATATAGAGGAACTGCTGGATATTAACTCTGATGACCATGTACGTTTCATTATAATCCATGGGACGGGCGGTATTGGCAAATCAACTCTTGCTAGTGTTATCTTCAACCGATTCCGGTCTAAATTTGATTATTATAGTTTCCTTGAAGATGTCCAAAGTCATCGTCTTTTAGACATGCAAAAGAAACTACTGTCTGAAACATTGGGCTCGAACTCTTCTCAAGAAATGTATGACACCAACGACGGGATCGATCGCATAACAAGAGGACTTGGCAAAGCAAAAGTTCTAGTTGTTGTCGACAATGTGGACGAGAAGAAGCAACTTGAGAACCTGGTAGGAAGCTATGATTGGTTTGGGAGCGGAAGTAGGATCATTGTCACACTTAGGGACATAAGGATAATACGAAATAAAGACAACCAAAGGCAACCTAGCTATTACATGGATTACTCAGTAAAGGAGATGCCCTTTGATTTAGCGATTCGGCTTTTTAGTAAGCATGCTTTTAGAAGCGATACTCCTCCAGAAGATTGCTACAAATTCTCAGAAAAAGTCGTTTCAAGCGTAGGAAGGCTTCCTTTGACTTTGGAAGTCGTGGGTTCCCTTTTCGCCTCCACGGCCAGATCAGAATGGGATGAGACATTGGAGGACTTAAAGCAAGCCCCATGTACAGACGTTCGGCAAACATTGATGATAAGTATCAACAAATTGGACGATATAGAAAAAGCCATATTTCTAGACATAGCATGTTTTTGCATTGGGGAGAAAAAGACTTATGCGGACTACATGTGGCATAATAGTGGCTATTCTTCACGCAGCGTGATTGATGTTCTTCTGCTCATGTCATTGATAAAGATCGATGAGGACAATAGATTTTGGATGCATGATGAAGTTCGAGATCTAGGAAGGTACATTGTCAAAAAAGACAATGTTGAAGATGCTGGAAAGCGCATTTGGGTGTCGATTGATGAAAATACTTTAGACATATTGAGAAGCAATGAGGTAAACTTATTAAGAGTAGAAGATATAGTCAATCCAAGCAAAATATCTTGTCGTGTGTGGCATTATTTGTTGACGGCCTTCTTTGTTTACTAATTTATAAAGAAACATAAAGCAACTCTATAAGCAATAGAAGTATATGTTTTCATGCCTAAGCCATGTGAGACAAGTAGAAAGCCGTGGCGCGGTTTGATTAGTTAAAATTCTCTGTTTCTTGTTCCGCTGCAAGAATGAAGATTTTTGTGTTGCCTTGAAGGTGTTTAGTCTGTAAAAAGACAGAAAAATGAATCCCGAATGAACATTTTAAACATGCTTCGTTTTTCTTATTTTAAATTGATAGAAAAAATGAATATTGTTTTGTTACAACCTTGCGTTTGATTAGATTATCCGGTGACGGAGAAGAACTACTAATATCGTTGTATGTTCATCCTTATTCTCTGCTGCTGCTGGTAGGAAAAACAAGTTGTACGAGCACTCAATATAGGTATTAGTCATGACTTAACACCTGGAGAATTATCCCGTCTGCCACAGCTGAGGTTCCTTGGAGGGCGGAAAATGAATTTTGTAGGCAACTTCAATAATCTTCTTTGTAATCTGAGATGGCTGTCTTGGCATCATTGCCCATCCAATCTTTCAGCCGTGAATCTTCACCTGGTGAATTTGGTCGTGCTTGACCTTTCGAGAAGCAACATCACCCATAATTGGGGTGGATGGAGGCAAATCAAGGTACTGACACACCTCGCTCATATTTGCTTAAAATTCTATCAATTCACATTTGTTAGGTAGTTGTATGCTATTGTATTCTCATGCTTTTCGTGGGCATGTAATTGCCTTTTATATCCATTGTAGAAGACGAAAAAGTTGAAAGTTCTAGATTTAACGGGATGCAAGAGGTTAACCAAGACACCCAATTTTTCCAAGTTTGGCAAGTTGGAGAAATTGATTCTCGCTTGGTGTGTGAGATTGGCTACGATTGACAGGTCAATCAATAAGCTAAGACAGCTAAGGACTTTAGATATCAAGGGGTGCCATTCCCTTCAAGGGTTGCCCAAGGAAATCGGTTCTTTAGAATGCTTGTCGGAGATTATCGTGCCCCAAACTACCGAGTCATCCTTATCTGAACTATTCAAGCTTCCTGAGACACTGGGCAATCTAAAATCTTTGATGAGGTTTCAAACTTTGAGTAACTATAGTATCCACCAACTTCCTTACTCTATTGGAAAGTTAACAAATCTTACGTATTTGTGGTTGACTGATTGCTATAATCTAATAGAGCTTCCAGACTCTATTGAGGAATTAGAATCATTGGTTGAGTTAAATATAAGGAATTCAAACATCAGTGTTCTCCCTGATTCCATTGGAAATCTAAAGAGACTAAAAGTCTTAAACGTGGCATCCACAGAGATACACACGATACCTTGTGCGCTAGGAAGGGTGGAGACACTCGAAGAGCTCGATGCCTCGCATTGTTGGCGCCTCAAGGATGAAATCCCATGGGAAATGTGGAGCCTAAACCTTCTGAGGATCCTGGACTTGAATGGGAGCCCAATCTCTACTGTGCCGAGAAAGATCGGTGATTTCTTCAATCTCCAAACGCTTAAAATTTCAGGTCACCGGCTTCTCCCATTGCCAAAGCTTCCCTCGAGCTTGAAATGTCTAGTGGTTGAAGCTGCTAATATCCCTGTTCTTCCTGACCTCTCAAGCCTAGTTCATTTAGATCATCTCGAAGTGAGCAAAGAATTTATACGTATTGACTATGGGAGTGAAAAAGAAGGATTTTTCTCTGGAGCGAACAAGATTATCCCGCTTTGGAAGGACGCGCAGTCCATCCATCGGCTTCCACGTGGCTTATCAACCTTGAAACTTAGCTGCATCCCGCAATTGCCTGATTTTTTTGGCTTCAAAGGCTTGTCAGTTCTCCAAATCAGTAACTATCCGATGCCACACTTGCCCATACTTAAATACTTGGAGAGCTTAAGGGAATTGAAGATATCTTGGTGCGAATTCATCGACAGCACACCCGATCTATCATGCTTGAAGAGGCTACAAACATTATATCTCCACCGTTTAACCAAACTGGCAGAGATTCCAGGTTTGGGGGAAGTGGAATCTTTGAAGTCTCTAAAAATTAGTTTTTGTTATGCAATTGAACAATTGCCTAATCTGTCGAAGTTGAAAAATCTACAACGTCTCTCTATTTGGTCTTGTCGAAAGTTAAGAGCCGTTGAAGGCTTGAAAGAATTGAATATTTTGAAGAAGGTGGAAATTTTTGTTTGCACGTCAATGGAAAGTTTGTCTGAATTGTCAGCATTCACCAAGTTAGAAAAATGTTGAATGCCGCCAAAAGGTGCAGAAAACATCATTCGGTCTACCGTGCCTGCACTCCTCCCAGATTGTCCTTCCATCCAAAGTGCGCCTCGGTAGCCTCGTCGAAATTCTCGGGCGTGTTTTGATTAATCAAAGCATAACAGAAGCTCTCTTTTCTGCTTGTGTTTGCTAACTTGTAGAGCTGGCTTGGATAAAGGACAAAGAAGGTGTTGGCGGTGAGTATTCAGAATGTCCATGCCCTGCACGTGGATTAGACCCAATTCTGCGGCCTGGCACGTGGAACAAAGCCAAATTTGCAACACCCGTTCACCACCGACATGAAATGATCCAAGTGGCCTCATGTAATGTCACTTCTTGAGCCATATATTATCTTTCTTCTTGACGACGTTAAGATGATGTTTTCTTTTTGAAATTGAATTCTTGTGATGCATTGCATTATATAAGAATTTTAAAACTCAGTCATACTTTCACATTAAATTTTAGGACTTTAAATGCATTAATTACAAAAATAAAATTGAGGATTGAGTCTTATTGCTCCGCATCCCCAATCTTCCACCCCAATATAAAAGATTAAAAAGATTAAGAGGGTCTAAGTGTTGGAACTAACGGTACAACCTAAAAAGGGTGAATAGGTTGGTTTAGAACTATGAATTTTTTTATTTTTTTTTGTGGAATATAATAAGTTAAATTGCAAATATCAGCAAAATTGTGATGTTATTATCAGCAAAATTGTGATGCTATTAGAGAAGAGATAAAAGATATTACAAGCAACCATTAATATTTCAGTTTTATCTCCAAGCTTACGTCCACTCTCAACACTAATAGCCACAACAAGGCTAAAATCCATTGGCAATCTTCAAGAGAAGTCACAATAAGCAAGTACCGTCTTTCCAATAAGTCACACTATCAGGACTCACGTCTTGTTATTACTTTTGTACACTTGCTCTTGTCACTGATTGCAAACAGTAACATGACCCAAACATTGACATCAGGAGTACATGGTTAATATCAACAAAAACAAAGTAAATAAGAACACTCAAAACACATGACTCACCTCTTTTAGACTTAATATATAACCATCCATCCTCAAATAACCGTTCCTAATAGAAATTCTTAAGTAGCCACTGGTTTTACCATTGCCAACAGCAAAACCTTGCTAGAAGTCATCAGAACAGCTCTCCAACATTAGCAATGTCTCCTTGATAGTGGTGGTCTATTAGAATAGTTTCAGTGTACTTCCATTACTCTGTGCCTTGCTCATAATTGCCAAAACAACTCCTAATCAACTCTGGTGGTCTTTTCTAGATTTCAAACTTTGTTAACGGCTATATTCATCTTGATTAATGTTCCAATCAAATGATCAAGTGATTAGTACCTTCCAGGACCAACTATTTGCATGATCCCTTACCCATAATCAGGATGTGTAGATTATTACTAGTTTATTGATGCTATCCATTGACAAACTATGTGGAATGACTTGCAATCAATCATTCAATGATCCTTTTGTCTATGTCAACTTTCAAAGACTTCTAATTGATGAAAGATTGATAATAGTACCTCCAGGTCTTCATCAAATCCTCATGAGATCAAACTTGTTCTCCTCTTATCGAGATATTCATCAGATTTTCACTAAACTCACACAAGACATCGATGTCATCACAGTCTTCCACTTCATATGATAGAGAAAGCTGCTCCGATAACAATCCGCTACTCTTGATAACAATATTGATCTTTCTTCTGGTCCTTCTAAGTATATTGACAGTTTATATTCTACCAAGTTGTTCTCCTTTATGTTCCTTCCAAGTTTTACCAAACATTCTCGTTCTAGGCCTTTTTTCTTCAGGTCCATATAATTGTTCACCTTATCTTGATCCTTCCAAACTATCACGAGCATCTCCATTCTTCTCGATTTGCTCATCATTGATCAAAGTCCTTCCATATGTTTAGCTTATTTCAAAGCCACTTGGGCCCTCATCACTAGTTTCCTTCCGGTATCAATGTGGGCAGATTTTTAAAGGTGCTCAATGACGTGTTATATAGGTATAGGTTTGGGATTTTTGATACTATCAAAAAAAGTTTAGGATAAATGAGTCATAATAAGTACAATATGAGGTTTTTGGTGACTTTTGCCCTATCTCTTAAGTATGAATTTATTATTTATGACTAGGCTTAACAGATATTCATTACCAATGTGTATGGCATTGGTTGCATTTGGCACGATGGCATCTCATAGTGTTTGTGGTTTAGCCAATGAAAGACTAGAAGTATTTATGATTTGTCATCCATCACACCTTTGATGAAACGATAACGGGGACAACTGCAATTACCAAATCCGCCAATCGAGATGTTGCCCATGTGTTTCTACATGGCTAATGAGTAGTATCATCACACGTTCAAAACAGCACGTATTGATGATTTACATACAAGAAATCATCACGTTACCCTAAATTTAGAGACTGATACTAGTCAATGACTCAAGTGCTCTCATGGAGCTCCAGAACATGCGGAATCAACATCGAAGCCTATAGAAAAGATGGGTTGGTCTTCTGTTCGTTTTAGGACAAGCATTGGTACCTCCCACACGGGGTCGTGCGTTCCGACCAAGTTTATGTAAAAGTTGTTTGGCATTTTTGAGAAAAAACTTGAAGTCTCCCTTCAACTTTTCTACTTTTGCTTTGCTTCCATAAATAATGCAGACTAAATGTTTTGGTACAAGATAACATTAAGAAACTAATCTTCTTCTTCTATTAACGTTGGTAAATTGACGCTGACATGTGGATCAGGCTGACCAAAACTGTGATGTTTCAAATAATCAATATTTTCATGACATGAAAAACGTTAAGAAAATTTAACAAAGAAGATAGAAATAGAATTATGATGTCACCTTTGATGTGTGCAATCATTTTCCTAAAGGCAACTGCTGTTTCGGGATTCAATGAAGCCTGCTAAAACTCTCTCAAAAACAAATACAAAAATTGGAAAGACAAAAAACAAATGCGAAAGCAAACATCTATAATAAATGGAAGCTCACTCTAAACATGCACCAAGGTTTATCTGCAATTAGGCAACTAACAGTCACAACTATTCATAATTCGAATTCCGTAAATGCAAAAGTAAGCAATAATTGCAAAAATAAACACTTCTTCATTAACTCAAGCCCAAAATTCCTAGGTGCTCAGTCAAGATGAATAATTATATAAGCCCATTCAATGCTCTTAGGCCATTACAAGTCCACACACCAAAGCAATACTCTTTGTTGTGTATACACTTACAATAATTCATCTTTCTCCTTCAAAATGTGGGACTTGTTCCAAATACTTGTGGCATTACAAATTATTAATGCTTAAATTTTGCTTACTTATTTGGGGCTTAATCGCATGGAAAACTAGAAATTAATTTATACCCCTAAGCAAAAAATTAATTTTCATTAAATTGCATCACTTATAGATATCAGGGAACATTTGCATTACTAGTATTAAAACTAAATTTTTTTAATTTTTTAAATATATATATATAAATGAAAAAGAAATGGAAAAATTTTGCTGGGCCTGATCGGCCCCTTCTTCTTTTTCCATTTTACTTTCCCCCAGGGCGGCCCATCTCTTTTCTTCCCCAGCCCGACCCGTTCACCTCTCTCACCTTGGACGCAAACCTGGCGAGTGGCGACAAACGGAGGCAAAAAAGGACGACGCCGGTTTCTGACCAAAAAAAAAAAAAGGACGACGCCGGCAAGGAGAATGTCGTGCGGTACGGGGGCAAGCTGGTGTCGTCCTTGGAGAGAGAGGGAGGGACGAGATAAAACGAAAAGGAGAGAGAGCTCAAGCGGGGGTTCTTTTCTTCTTCGGCTGGACAAGACAGAGGGAGAGAGAGAGAAAGAGAGAGAGAGAGAGAGCTAGGGAGGAACGGAGTGACAGAGAAGGAGCTTCGGCCGCACGTCCACTCGTCCGGCCGTCGACGTCCCCAAGCCGAACAGGTAAGCTCGGCTCTCCCGTTGCTCTGTTTTGGTCGCGACAGGCCGGAGCTCGCGGCCATCCGTCTCGCGCGAGCTCCGGCCCTCGTCGCCATTGTGTCATGCTCCCCTGGGGTCCCCTGCGTAGTGCGACAAGCTCTCCGGCGCAGGCTCGAGCCCCAGCCCGAGCCGGAAGCCCCTCCCCTCCGGTAGTGTGTACTGAATGTTTGTTAGAATGTCTAAATGAAACCTGAGTTCATATGGTTCGTCTGGGCCGAGATTTGTTGTTTTTAATCTTACCTGTGCTGAGTGCTTATATTCGTCCCTGAGTTAGTCTTGAATGTTGCTCGTACCTAGTATGTTGATCTTTGCCCAAATCGGAGCCCCGAATGAGCCTATGTGCCTCCTATTGCCGATGCACTCTAAATGTTTGATAAAATGCTTCAGAGAAGGCCGAAAGCCAGTCCATGTTTAAACTCGAGATTGACTTGTCTTCGCTTCTGTGATTGTTATATCGTGTTTGAATTTCATGTTTTCTTGCGTTTCCATGAGATTTTTGATGGTATTAATCTTGAAAAAAAAATTGAAGGGAAACTAATTCCAATGTTGAGATGGGTCACATGGACCTCAGCGAGACCTGCACCGCAGAAAACCGACAGCCAAATTATTGAAGAATACACAGAAAGAAAAAAGAAAAAGTGGAAAAATAAGAAAAAGGAAAACGAAGAGAAGAAGCAAACAAAGGATGGGATGAAGGGGAGACTGTGGAGGATCAGATAGTCGAAGGAGAGACAGGAGGAGTGCAGTTCGTCGAAGGCCACAACCATCATCAGTTTTTAGCAATATGATAAGATTTATAATGTATCCTTTTGCCCATTTCTTTCCTTCCACACTTCCCAATCCTTCGCCCCACTCTCTTTGCCTCACGTCATCTTCCATCCCCACTCCAGTCTCCAATCTCCAATCCCAATCTCAGCATCTGCTCCTTTGCTTTCTGTATTTATTCGCTCCCTTACCCTTCTCTTTCTTTCTCTCTCTGGGTACACCATTCTAAGCTTGCTCTTTGCTATCAGCACGAGCCTCTTTGAGTGGAATTCAGGATGCAGCCTGCTTCCAAGGCCAACCAACACATCACGAGAATCTCCGCTCACCTTCACCCACCTAATTTCCAGGTATCCCCATTGAAATTGAGCTCTTCCTCAATTGTGGGTCGTGCCTGTTTTCTTATTAGCCGCTCTCTTTCTTGGTGGTGGCAGATGTAGTTTTTCTATGGGTGAGTCGTCACTGTTACTCAAAAATCACTAAATTGAAATGGGTACTTGTTAATTTCTTGAAAGGTTATGCAATTGGTGAACTTTAATTGAATCATGAGCTGTGACTACCGAAGCTGGCGATACTTACTTGTTATGATGCTTAGTTTCTTGGTTGAAGAGCTTATGAGGAGTGATTGTGCATTGTGGGTGGTTCTTAGATGGAGGAGAGCTCGGGGTTAAGGCATGCGAATTGCCAGGCAAAGGACGCAGCGCCGGATTCAAAGTTGCGATCCTGGGAGTGGCTGGAGGGATTGGGCAGCCTCTGGTGATGTTGATGAACATCAACCTGCTCGTCTCTGTTCTTCATCTGTATGATGTTGTGAATACTCCTGGTGTCACTGCTAATATCAGCCACATGGACACTGGTGCAGTGGTGAGTTTCCCCTCCCATTGGTAATTCGCTTGCTATTTGCCGAATTTAGGATGAATGGCATTGTTGATCTGTATATGAAGATGGACATTCATATTGTTGATTGTTTTCTGGGGATATTGTTTGGATTACCTTTTCAGGCGAGTTAGCTTGGTATCATCATTGTATATGGATCATTTGATATGTCAGACTAATTTGTTGCTTCTATAATCAGGTCCGCGGATTTCTGGGACAGCAACAGCTGGAGGAAGCCCTTGTTGGAATGGACCTTGTCATCATCCCTGCTGGAGTTCCTAGGAAACCGGGAATGACAAGAGATGACCTGTTCAACATAAATACCAGAATCGTCAGAACCCTTTGTGAGGGAATTGTCAAATCTTGCCCGAAAGCTATTGTTAACCTGATTAGCAACCCTGTTAATTCCACTGTTCCCATCGCAGCCGAAGTTTTCAAGAGAGCTGGCACTTATGATCCTAAGAGACTGTTGGGTGTGACCAGGCTCGATGTAGTTAGAGCAAATACTTTTGTGGTAGGTGTCACTCCTGCCTCTACTGTCTTGCTGATACTATCGAGAAGCATAGAGTATCTTTATGTTCAGACTATCAGGTCTTCACTTTGTATAAGCCTACAAAGTTGGAAGCATATGTTACCTTGTCTAGCATGCTCTCTTGACTTAAACGTTATAATTTGTATACCTATAATTAGTAACTTGCTCCAAGGGCATCAACCTTTTCGTGGCTTGCAAAAAGACAACTTAGTTGAATTTTATTGAATAGGTTAACGCCCATCTATGGGATCATATGCAGTGGTTTAAAAGCAAGTTAATAAAACCCGGCTATTTGCAAGCCTAGCAGTAGAGTCGAGACGCCCCATGTATTTGATTGTTTTAGGTGAAATAATCATGTAACTGCTGTTCCGTATTAGTGAGAGTTATCGGTCTTCTTCTCATGATGATGAGGGCTTTTGGGGTCAGGCAGCAAAATTGTACAGATACCAGTTTCGAGACAATGCTATGAATGCCAACAACTTCATTCCTTTCCATTGTGTCTTGCAGGCAGAAGTACTGGGTCTTGATCCTAGAGAAGTCGATGTTCCAGTTGTTGGGGGTCATGCAGGAGTGACAATTTTACCTCTTTTATCTCAGGTTTGTGATGTATTCTTCCTGATGAGAACTTATTATATGTTTGATAGGAACTTGCAACTTTCCTCTATAATGCTAAATGGCAATTGGCATTTTCAAAATCTGTAGGTTAAACCACCTCGTTCTTTCACTCCTCAAGAAATTGATTACCTGACATCATGCATCCAAAATGGCGGGACAGAAGTTGTCGAGGTATATAAATTTCAATTTGTTATGGATTTGGACGTCAAATTGGCAGTGTTACCATCATAGCATTTTCCGTTAGTCTCTTCAGTTTCGCATTTTCAGGTTGTAATATAGTGCTTTAGCTGTTCTAGTGATGTTCATTTTCTTAAGGGCTTGTGACAAGCTTCAAAGTTTTGAAGCTGCCTAAGGAGTACACTGTTACAAGCAAGCTTTTTTTCCCCAGACACGACTGCATCCTTAATCATGTTGGAGCTCTAGATCCTTTAAATTTACCAGCCATTTCGAAGATATACTCTGCCAAGAACTTTCTATATGAGAAGGACGCGATTTTTGCAAGAATCACATCGTAGGTCCACGTGGGCATATATCTTTCTCAAGTCAACTTTATGGCGTGAAGCCTTTGCCTATGCACTGTAATGAACAGAAGAGAGCCTGATATTATTTCTACTAGAATTTGATTACCGCAACCTTGAAAAATTTTCCATTACCGCTACCCTAAGAAATGTGTTAATATAAAGATTTTTGTCCAAATTATTGGGAAACCTTGCACGTGAAAGTATGTAGAAGGTGATCACCTTGTCTTGGGCTATTGGTAGAAGCAAGTAGTTTTGGAGAGTATCTAAGTTTCTGATCATTTTGTCTGGTCCTCTGGTCCTCTGGTCCTCATTAAGGAAAACAAAGGAAGGTGAGAAAAAGACTATAGAAACATAGCACTGTATACATCTCTTGCCATTATATTAAGAGAATGATTTGCACTTTGATGATAAGAGGAGAAGTTCATGTGGTGACAGGATTGTTAGATGTATCAGATTTTCTAAAAGCGATTGCTGATTTCTAACCGAAACTGTATGATTTTTGCATCTGTTTCCACAATGAAATTCTGACGTGACATCTTAGGCTTTGCTTCTCTGCTTCCTTACATTTTTGTTCTGAAGCCAACTGAATTGTGTATGTTTGTGCCTTGACAACTATCAGGCTAAAGCTGGAGCTGGCTCGGCAACTCTCTTGATGGTCAGTCCTTTTTTGGCCCTCGGGATGTAGTCTGATCTCTTTCATGACCAGGCAATTTGATGGCTTTTTGATATGCAGACTCTTTTCATATGCTAAAATAATGTGAAAATGAAATATGCAGGCATATGCTTCTGTGAAGTTTGCTGATGCATGCCTGCGTGGGTTGAGGGGTGATGCGGGTATTGTCGAATGTGCATTTGTTGCTTCTCAGGTTTGGTGCCTTGAAAGAACTTATCGAGATTTGAAAATCTTTGTATTTCTCTCAAATCCAAAATGAAACCACCGATAATTTTCTTTATTGTTGTCCCCATATTTCAGGTAACTGAGCTTCCGTTCTTTGCATCCAAAGTGCGACTCGGTCGTACTGGGGCTGAGGAGGTTCTTCCTCTTGGCCCACTGAATGAGTACGAAAGGTCTGGAATTTTAATAATCCTGAGATTTTTAAGTCTGCTCTGATTACACATCAAAGGAAGATAAAGTTTTCTAATTTCGGCTGTTGTTTGTTAACCTGTAGGGCTGGCTTGGAAAAGGCAAAGCAAGAGTTAGCAGAGAGTATTGAGAAGGGCGCTTCATTTATCAAGAAGTGAATGAGTTAATGACATTTCTTTTCGGAACGAAAGAGATGGCCTCTCCATAGTTTCCGGTTATTTTCTACTCAGAATTGGTTCTTGGGAATAAGTGGTTTAGACCCGGGAAGATATCGAAGTTATTCTGCATAGCTGACGTAGGAAAAAAACGGAGGATTTTCTTTTCGCGGGGCCGGGCTATGGACATCGACATTGGGCCAGTACACCAGGCCCTCCTCCAATGAACCAAACCCACTAAAAAATTAGCCCAATCCGAACCATCTCAGCTAAGCCTAGCGCAAGCTTTATAAAACTAAATCAAACCCAACGTCAACACTCAACCCCACTTATGCCGAATCCAATCTAATGAGACTAAATGGAACCCTAAGCTCCTCCAACTTGCCTAAGCCTACGGTCCACCATAATCTTAGTGAGTCCACACTAAGTCCATATTCTAACCTAAAACCCCCCACTAATCCCATAAAGCCCAGACTAATCCCCTTCCCCAATACTTCCTTGTTTACCTTCCATCACCAAGCCCGCCATCGTTGTTGATCAACCATTCAAGATTTCGAAAGAAAATTACGTTCGCAAGTGACTGGAGCAAACAGGGCATTAAAAGGAACTCAATAAACAAACCGGCGAGGACTCATTCAGGAACCGTCGCAAGGCCTTTGCTTCACCGACACACCCCATTGTTTAACCACTAGCATGCATGCGGCTCATAAAAAGAAGAGGAGAATGTGGGCAGAAACATTCAGGGCAGCACGAATCGGCGAGGGAATAATCCCCATCAACAAAGAACGGCATAAGCCAGCCCGTCGAAGGACCGTCTGGGTCTCATTTTATAGTAACGCTAACTGGGGCATTTTCACAAACAGTTGATGTCTGCTACCGAATCATAAGGTTACCGGCTCAACTGGGACTCGAATGCGCACCGGAGATCTAGATACAATATGTACAGGGACTGTGGAATCAAAATGCAAGGTCAACAAGGCCCGGAGCTCGCACGAGCTGAATGGCCGCGAGCGCCGGCGCAACGCCACCCAAAACGGGGCAAAACAGAGGAATTGCAGTAAAGAGAAAAACAGGGGCGATCGCGGCAGGGCCCTACCCAGCTCGGCAGCAGCGAATGGAGAACGAGATTGACAGATTGGGCCACGCCCGATCGTCTTGCACGCCTCCGAGCCGAAATCCTCGGGAAATTGACACAACCTAAAACAAATAAAAAAGAAACACACCGAGACCTACCGTGGAGGAGAGGCACGCGTCGGTGAGGGTCGGTGGCCAAGGTCCAGATGCAGCGGCTACCGGAGGAGGCCTTTCACTTACGACCTCACTCTTCGCTCTCTGCTTCTCGCTCTCTCTCACTCTCAATCTTGGCCTCTCTCTCTCCGAACCTACTAACCCCCCCCCCCCCTCTCATGCTCCCTCTCTCCCTTTTTAAAGCTACCGGCAAGCGTGCATGGCTTCGGCCACCGCCAACTTGCCGGCCGGCCTGATCACGACCCGCGGATCACGGCTGCTTCTGCTTTCTGCTCGTATACGTCTCTGTAGAACTACAGAGATGCCTGAGGAAGGAAGGAGGAAGAGATTGGCGCGCGGGCCGGGGCGGGCCGAGCCGGGGAAAAGGGAAATAGGCCGGCCCGGCGGGAAAAGAAGAGCTAAAAGAAAAGAGGCTGGGCCGGCCTGAACCAGGCCTAATTTTTCCCCTTTTTTTTTCTTTTTTTAAATCCTTTTTTACAACCTTTTTTTTTATAAATATTAATAAATTTTTATGCAAGTATTCCTCATATCTATATAACATACTATGCGATTTCAGTGATGATTTTTTTTAGAGGCTAAAAATTAACCCTTAATTTTTTTATGCAATTAAAAAAGTATTAAAAGAGTTGCTAATATTTAAATGTCAATAAGTGTCCCAAAACGAGCTCAATGAGACCGTCAATGAAATTGAGCTGCATGAGGTGTTGGTACTAAATTCGCTAAATTAAGCCAAGGCATTTACATCGTTAATGGAAACACAAATTCAAGATCGCGGCAACCTTGACCACATCAAAATCAGGAACATTGCCAATGCAACCAAGATGAGTATGACTTGCCAGTTGCAAGAGGCCTGACTTGGGCTCAAGCAGGCCGACCTAATCCATGAGATTATTGCTAACACAAGACGTGAGAAGCCATTATGGGCCCGGTTTACATTTTGATCAATGAAGCAAAGAACTTCTGGACTCGTATCCGGATCCATGAGTAGTAAAAGAAACACAAAAGATATTGAAGGTTTTCTCACCATATATATGATCCGTCGTTGAGATTATTGCTAACACAAGAAGTGATAATTTCAATTTTTTTTACCTGATTTATTTTTCCTTTATTTTTAGGATGGCCATGCTTTTTCTCCCATTCCTAGTAAGAGGAAACTTTCTTTAGTTGATCTTTTAATTGGTGAGTTTAACAAACATCAACATCACCCACATTATATTTCGTTAAATTTACTTGTGCACGACGTTTATAACTTGTAAACCAATCACAACCAATAGTCGGTGGAATAAGAGTTTCTCTCCATTTTGCTAGTTTTTTTATTTGGAGTTAGATCATCGCTTGGGTTTATGAATATTTCATCTTTCATTGTAAGATCAGTTTTTCCCGCTGAATAATGATACTTTTCTCTAGTTGCGCTTTGATTTGCTTTCACAATTGTGTTATGTTCGACTATTAACAAGGGTCCATTTTAACCGTGTCATGTATGAATGCAACCAAGCTGGGCCAAATGAATTTTGACACACTATATCACTATTTAACTAACTTGGATGACATTTTGGCATTTTGTGGCAGTGAGAGTTTTACTTTGGATATGTATCACTAAAAATTCCTTGATGGCCATGCTAGATGAAGTTCTTTAAGGGAAGTTGGTATTTATGATTGTGGGCCTGTGGCTACTTCAAAATCGTGGGTTAGAGAAAATTCAAAATCGTTGCTAGAGATGCCAAACAACTAAGAAGCCTCAAAAAGTTTCCACCCCGTTGCAAAAGTCTCGTCCTCCTCACGTATCTTTCCTCTCTTATCTTTTACGTACACTTCACGCATCAACTCGCAATTGAGTTGAATTGTTAGAGAAAAAAACAAAGTTGTGGAAAAACTATGTACGCTTCGCGCATCAACTCGCAATCGAGTTGAATTGTCAGAGAAAAAAACAAAGTTGTGGAAAAACCCTCGTCATGTCTCTTTCCTCTCTTATCTTTCACGTACGCCTCACGCATCAACTCGCAATTGAGTTGAATTGTCAGAGAAAAATACAAAGTGTTGGAAAAACACGAAAAAGATAAAGTAATGCGCGTCTGTCCTTCTACTTTTTCAGTTTCCTTGCGTTTACATGGGGATTTCGCAGGGAGTTGAGGGGAAGTTTCTTGTGTTCATCACATGGACATGGCTTGTTGGCGTGAAAATTTTTCCTCCCAACGGATATGCTATTTTTGCTGCCAATCTACAAGTTTATTCTAACACATCTTTCTGCCCGGCCATTTCCGAGTCCCTTCGGTACTGCCCTGTCTCAGCTTTTCCAACGCACCGCAACTAGAAATCAACCGTTCCACGCGAATTCCCTTCCTGATAAATCCCGAGATGCAGTCATCTGATTCGACGGTCGGGATCGGTTTCATCAGATATTGGGACGGTGAATGAAGGAAAGAGGTGTTGTCTGCTGTCCCATCGCCAAATCAATGACAGCCCGAGATAACCCGACCCAAAAGCTACGCTACAAAAAAGAAATGAATGACCCACGATCACATGCATCGTGTCCTATAGTCTGGTCGGACAAGGCAAAGGTTTCTTGCTTTTTCTCATCACATATCGGTATCAAACAAAGAGACAACTCGCTTTTCACTAGACCCAGCATCATTTGAAGAGGGACGTGGTATAATACACCCAACGAAATAATAAATTAAAATGTGCAACTTATGCTTCCTCTTGCGAAAATAACATGAACCATATATGTGCAATCTGCGTTTTCTTGTCATATGGCTGTTGTCGTGGAGGACGAAGAAATTTCTCGAGTGCATACCCAAGGAAAAAAACAAACGACATCAATCTCAGTTCTTCAATGAAATTGTATGAATTTACATGCCTATCTTATGTAATGAAACTTTTTACTTCGTGTTCTACCCAAAAAAAAAAAAAACAGAGAGATGCATTGGGAAGCCCGTGAATAGCAGAGTTCTTCTCAGCAGGAGAGACCGATGTAGGATGGGTATCACATTAGAATTTTTATCCGAGTAATCGGTATTTGTTACATTCTTATATGAATATTTGGTATCCACCACACTCTTGTTTTAGGCTCTTCTAAGTGAAAATTACACCAACGGTCCTGAATGTTTGGCTGAATATGTAGTCAAGTCCTAAATTTTAAATTTGTGCAATCAAGTCCTAAACATTTTTTGTTGAGTGCAATTTAATCCTTCGAGCAAGCTTAAAAATAGATTTGCTAACCTAGATTCCAAAATGTAATGTCGCATTTTGTACTATCCTTTTGCATACATGGTTTTGATATAGCGCTAATGTAGTGTCACGTCATGAAAATTTAAAAATTTAAAAGGTAGGAAAGACCAAAGAAAAAAAAAATTTAAGAAAGGCTATTAAAAACAGACAAAAATTAAAGGAAAAGTAAAAAATGAAAGTTGTAGAGAGTGGAACTATCGGTGTTAGGATACGCATGTAAGTTGTGTTAGAAAAATCCCATATCATAAAATTGATGTTGTGTGAAATAGTTAATACATCCTCGTTAACTCATAACTCATTGGCTTAATCTTTTGAGTTAAGGTGGGTTTAAGTGGATATGATAATGGACTCGGACTTAGGTTCTCTCTTAGAGATCTCCCCAAGTGAAGGTATTGGACTTTCATCATGCGCTCTCAACAAATGGTATCAGAGCCGATGGTTGATTGGTGGCCCACTCTCGATATGTATCGCTGTTTAGTGAATATCTCAACTAGGAATCTAGTGATCAACATGGTTTTCAAGCAAATGGGCGTTGTGGTGTAATAATGCGGGCCTGATGACAGACTTCATGGTTCAGGCCGAAAAAGAGACTAAGGATGAAATTGCGCATTGGAAATTCAAGTTGAGATAAGTTAATATAGAAAGATAACTGAATTAAGGGAGAGCAAATCTAAAACTGGAACTTACACGTGAGGGGGAGATTGTGAGGATACACGTGTGTGTGTGTGTGTGTGTGTGTGTGTGTGTGTGTGTGTGTGTGTGTGTGTGTGTTAAAGAAATCCCATATTAGAGAATTGATATGATGTGGAGTAATTAATATATCCTAATTGGTCTATAACCCATTGGTTTAACATGGGTCCAACTAGATATGTTAATGGATTCAGACTTGGCTTTCTTCTTCGAAATCTCCCCAGGTTAAGATATCGGACTCTTGTTGTGCATTCCCAACAATCAGTAAGGATTGTTTGAGGGGTTGGAGACGGCAGAACTACCCCAAGTTCGTGGCCTTCTCTATTCTCCTTATAATGCCCATGAGCAAAGCCCGCACTTTCTTTCCTTTGTCCTTCATCTTCCTATTCATTTAAGTTGGCACGAACCTATAAATTAATGAATCAAGTGGCATGATTTTTAAGAATGTTATGTTGGATTAACTTGTTTATGGAAAATGAGAGATTTTACCTCTAGTCAGAGATGTAGACCGATTGAAGGGAGTAATCACAAAATGGGCTTGCTCCTCCTAAAAATGTAGCCTTTGAGTTTTTTATTTCTCCCTTTCTGTTGACGAAATTAAGAAGATTTATACGTATATAGTCTTTATTTTATCTACTTTCAAAGAGATAAATTTACACTGGAAAAATGGGCAAAGCTAAACAATAATCAAATTATACACACGCACGGATATCTGTACAAGATATTTTGTATGTTGTTTAGTATTGGTATTGAGTATTTGAGAGCATCCAACCAATTTCCTGATTTGTGATATAATCCCACCGCCTAAATCTACTTTCGTATCACCTCCAACAATTTGTTTTTGTGTTTTCAGGATGTTTTTTCATGGTCAAAGTCGAAAATGGGATAAGCACGGGTGCTTTCCGACCAAAGAATTTTATGTGCTTGATCGGAAAGGCAGGTTCTTAAAATTTTAAGCTCGTTATAATTATCTTGGTGGTTGAGGCCTGTTGGGTGGACCGCCACACTACATGTGCTACGAAAGCAGCTAAGAATCCTCAAAATGCAATTAGAATCTAAAATTTTCAAAAATTATAATCTAACTCGAGGATTTGATTGAATCATTTTGACAAGTTTTAAGATTTGATAACATTCATTGAAAATTTAAGAACTCGATTCAACTTTTATGATAAGTTTGACAATTTAATTATATTTTTTTAAAATTTTAATTATATTTTTGTGATAAGTTTTATGATTTTTAAAAATAATGCTAAAAGAGTACGCCTCTCCCTAAAAGAGTACGCCTCTTGTAAGGTCTGTTCTTGGGAACCGGATCCACACCCTAAAATATCTTGAACCTCAAGCCCTTTCTACCTTCTTGTTCTCACTCTCAGATCTGGGCTCTCCCTTTCTTTTCTCCGGCAGCGCCCTTCGACCTTTCTCTCTCTCTCTCTCGATCTCGACTCAGTCGCTGGTTCATCTCGGTCGGCCGTCCGTCAATCAGCACACTAGGTACTCTATATGGGTTTCATTTTCGATTTCTTGGTCGAATGTCATCGCCAATCGAT
Organism: Eucalyptus pauciflora; assembly: GCA_007663325.1. Classification (NCBI taxonomy): domain Eukaryota; kingdom Viridiplantae; phylum Streptophyta; class Magnoliopsida; order Myrtales; family Myrtaceae; genus Eucalyptus; species Eucalyptus pauciflora. Next base: position 6,083,507 of record VMYD01000012.1, read on the forward strand.
GGCTGTGATTCAGTGACCAACCTAAGCCACCACCTGTTTTATTTTTCTCTTCTTCTTTTTTGTTTTTAAATTGCGCTCGATTGATGTCTCGCCTCAAGCAAGCTGATTGATAATTTTCGTTCAGCTCGATTCTGACTCAAGTCTCGATTGCTTCGTGCAATGGCAACATCCACTGGCACTTCAAGAAATGAGTTCGAGGTGTTCCTGAGTTTCAGGGGACCAGATACTCGGGACAACTTTACTAGTTGCCTCTATCATGACATGGTCGAGAAAGGAATCCGCGTCTTCAAAGACAACGAAGAGGTCCGAGTCGGTCAGAAGATTGATGGGAACCTTTTGCGAGCCCTTAACAACACTCAAATTTATATCCCCATTTTCTCTAAAGGCTTCGCTTCCAGTGTGTGGTGCCTCCGTGAGGTTGCACATATGGTAGATTGTACTTTAAAGTCAGACGGGAAGAAGGAGATCCTCCCCCTTTTCTTCGATGTGAAACCGGATGATGTCAAGCTCAGAACCGATTTGTACAGTAATGCTCTGTCTGAGTATGAGAAGAAGTATGGCCCTGATAAGGTGACGCTGTGGAAAGCTGCTCTTCGTGAGGTTGCAACTAGAGTAGGTTGGGAGCGGAAAGGGGAAGAGTAAGTTTCCACAACTTATTCCAGCTATTAATTTTAATGTAATCTGAAGGGACGCATTTTTTCTTATAGATTTGAAAATATCTTATATTCAATTTATCTTCTAGTCTGACCAAAAAAAAATTATCTTCTAGTAACTATAATTTCTCCCTATAATTGATACGATAGTTGGAAAAAATTAATGCGAATGTGGAAATCATTGTCAAGTTACAGTTAAATGCCAAGTTAGCATCCTGTTCCGTTGTCAAAAACCTAAAAAAAAATATTTAAATCGCAAAATAAATATCTTTCAACATTTTAGAAAAAAAGGTAAAGTAGAAACAACAAAAAGCCAGATATCAACGCTTATTCAGTGTTGATCAAACAGACTGATTTTGTCCTACAAGCATACGAACTAATTATGTGTTTGATCAGTCTAAAATATTGCCTGCGCGTTAAAAGTAACTATAATTTATTTGATGAATATCAGTTTTCAACAAAGAACGATTTATCAATTTTACGTAGATAAGCAAGCACCCGAATCCGGTCGCTTCTTCTCTACTATCACTAAAGGACCTATATAGACTGCTAGCGTTTCAACGGTGCTTTTTGCAAAACAGAACAAAGAAAAAAAAATGCAAAACATTTGCATCATATTTAGTTGCAGTAGTAGTGTTATTACATTACGTGTTTTATAATTCCAATTTTAGGAGTATTTTGGAAATTCAGATAATATTGCTCCTCTATAACATGTTATTCGTGAAACCAAATAGTGTAGAAGATTTATAGTTACAAACCAGATAGCGTAATAGTGATTAAAGCCTTTTTAAATCTCAAGATAATAACTACATAGATGGGTACTAGGGGTGATCGGTTCCCAGTTCGGTCCGGTTCCACCTCGGAACCGGGAACCGGACCGGACCATCGGTTCCGGTCCGGTCTGGTCCAACAAAATTGGCTCTACTTTTTTGCACTAAAGAGTGACCGCGCTCCGGACCAAATAATCCAATTCAGTTCTCGGGCAATTCAACAAAACTAATCACATGTTTTTACATGCAAAATATTCAAACTTCACTTGTGTGATTCACACTTCGCGTGTTTCACACTTAAATTTAACCATGAAGGCCATAAACAACTTGGCTAAAGGTTGTGCTTGGCTTAGATTTTATAGACAATCTCTCTTCTGCTCTTTGAATGTTTAGTCAATATGGGACTATTGGAGGCTTGAAGTGCCTCGTGAGTCTCTTGGAGCCTTAGTCCCATATCGAGTAGAAGATGAAACTAACAATGAGATTTTTTCTATAAATAAAAGAGTAACAAAAAAGGTTTTATTGGTCTCTTGGCCACTTAAGAGGTTGCTACCTCAAATTGCAGTTTTGGTTTCAATAAGTTGTCTTGTTTATATATTTTATTAATTCTATGTATATAAATAATATATAAAAAATTGGTTCGGTCCGGTTTGGTCCGGTCCGATTAGGAACTAGGAACCGGACCGCCGACTGTGGGAACCGCCCAAAACTGGCTGGTTCGGTCTGGTCCGCCGGTTCCCGGTTCAGGCGGTTTTCGTTGCACACCCCTAATGGGTACCGGAAGCAGCAATCTTGCATCACGCCCTCACTTTCTTCATAACAAATCTGAAAATGGGGGAAGTTTATTGACGTCTTAAGACATTTTATTTATGTTTCTCGCTGAGATGTGAACAGTCATGGCCAGATTAACGGTATATCTTGATGGTGTCTCCCAGATCTCAATGACATTGAGAGAGAGAGAGAGAGGGAGAGAGAGGGAGGGAGGTGACTTGGAGACACGGCCTAAAGTGAACTTTCTATCCCACTATATATGTATGTATGTGAGTATGTATGTATTCTATAACATCAATTAATTGATGCTGATATTGAATCTTTAACGAGCTAAAGGCCAAGTTACTTCTGACCAAAACAAAAAGGCCAAGTTACTGAAGTTTTTATTTTTCATTTATTTAGTCTATGAATAAGTAGTAGGACAAAATAGTCATAAAAATATTTTAGATTCCTATTCATTCTTTTCCCTTCCTCCATCAAACATGAAATGACCTAATTTCCTCTATTTGCATTCTTTTCTTTGTAAGCATACGAACAACGTTACCATCCAATTATTCCTTTATTTTGTTAACTCTCTGCGGTCAGTATCCATCTTATTTCCCCTTCCTCTTAAATCAGTGCATTGAAACTGAGTGTTAGTGTTTCAACCCAACCAATGGGTGTCTGGGCAGCAGCCGCAGCAGCTAATTTGAGCACTTCATGTTTTTAGATAATTATCGTTGTAACTTGAGATTGTTACTTTCTAATGGGTTAAAATTTGTTATTTGAATAACTGCCACCGTTTGTAAACCTGTTGTAACATATTTAGCTTATCTTATTTAAATTGTACATGCTTGATAGTTAGGAATAGTAGGTTGATAATATTTTCTTAATCTAAAATGTTTGGCAGATACGGGGAGCTTATAAAATTGATTGTTCGAGAAGTTCTGCTTAAGCTGAAGGTGAAGAGCAGAGATCTTCCCTACCATCTAGTTGAAGTGGATGATAAAAAAGATATAGAAAATTTGTTGGATGTTGACTCTGATGGCGTACGTTTTGTTATTATCCATGGGACAGGTGGAATTGGTAAATCAACTCTTGCTAAGGTTATCTTCAATCGGTTCTTGCCTAAATTCGATTACTCTAGTTTCCTTGAAGTTGTCCAACATCAAGATCTTTTACAAGTGCAAAAGAAACTCTTATCTGACACATTGGGCTTGACCTCTGCTGACGGAATCCATGACACCCACGACGGGATCCATCGCATAAGAAATGGACTTAGTAACAAGAAAGTTCTGGTTGTTGTCGATAATGTGGACGAGAAGAGGCAACTCGAGAGCCTCGCAGGTTGCTGTGATTGGTTCGGTTCTAGAAGTAGGATCATGGTCACAGTTAGGGACATACGTGCAGTACTAAATGAGGACAAACAAATGCGACCCGGCAATTACTTGGCCCACTCAGTAAATGAGATGCCTTTGTATCGAGCAATTCAACTTTTCAGTAAACACGCATTTAGAAGCGATACTCCTCCTAAGGATTGCTACGATTTCTTGAAAGAAGTTGTTTTAAGCGTAGGAAGGCTTCCTTTGACTCTGGAAGTCGTGGGTTCTCTTTTTGCCGGAATGAATAGATCAAAGTGGGACGAGACATTGGAGGACTTAAAGCAAGGCCCGCCTAATAATGTCCGAGAATCACTGATGATAAGCATCAACAAATTGAACACCATAGAAAAAGCTATATTCCTAGACATAGCATGTTTTTGCATTGGGGAGGATAAGACTTATGTGGACTACATGTGGTGTAGTAGCAACCATTCTCCACGCAATGCAATTGATGTTCTTCTCCTCATGTCATTGATAAAGATTGATGCGTACAATCGTTTTTGGATGCATGATGAAGTTCGAGATCTAGGAAGGCACATCGTCAAGGAGGAGAATATTGAAGATGCTGGAAAGCGCCGTTGGATGTGGATTGATGAAAATACTCTAGACATACTGAGGAGTGACGAGGTGAAAGTTATTAAGAGTAGAAGATATGGTCAATCTAGCAAAATCTCTGGTTTTGTTCCTTAAATTGAGAATGTCGATTGATGGCCTACTTTGTTTTCTAACTTATAGGGAAATAAAAAGCAACTCTATATAAACAATAAAAGTACATGTTTTCATGCCTTACTCATGTGAAACAAGAAGAAAGTGCACACTCTAGTTGGTTAGTTGGAATTCTTCATTTATTGTTTCAGTGAGAATGAAAATGGATTCTTTGCTTCCTCGAAAAGGTGTTTAGTATGTGGAAAGACAGAGGAATCAACACCAAAATATACATTTCGAACATGCTTGGTTTGTCTTATTTTCAAGTTGAGAAGAACACTAATTATCTTGTTACTATACGCCTTTGATTTAATTAGTTTGGGGTCAAAGAAATACTACTGAAATTCTTGACTACTTTGCATTTGTTTTTTGCTTCCTATGTTGCATACTCATCTTTGTTCCCTGCTTCTACTGGCAGGAAAAAGGAGTTGTACGTGCTCTTAGTTTAGGTATTAGTCATGACTTAACACCTAAAGAAATAGCATATTTTCCAAAACTGAGGTTCCTTGGAGGGCAAAGATTGAATTTCATAGGCGACTTCAAAAATGTTCGTCCTAATCTGAGATGGCTTTCTTGGCATAAGTGCTCGCGGGATTTTTCAGCTACGAATCTTTACCTAGAGAATTTGGTTGTGCTCGACCTTTCGGGGAGTTACATCACCTACGACTGGGGTGGATGGAGGCAAATCAAGGTACCGACACATCTCACTCATGTTCGCTCCAAATTGTATCAATTGATCTTCATCATCTCAATACTTTTTGCCGGCATGTAATCTGCCTTATTTTTCCACTGCAGATGGTTAAAAAGTTGAAAATTCTAAATTTGATGGGCTGCTATTGTTTAACCAAAACACCCGATTTTTCAGAGTTTGGCAGTTTGGAGAAATTGATTCTAAAAAGGTGTGCGAATTTGTCTACCATTGATAGCTCAATAGGTAAGCTAAAACTACTAAGTACTTTGAATATTGAAGGATGTATATCCCTTGAAGCGTTGCCCGAAGAAATTGGCTCTCTAGAATACTTGTCAGAAATTAATATGCCGTGTAACGGCAACCTATTCAAGCTTCCCGAGACACTAGGCAATCTAAAATATTTGACAAAGTTTGAAGTTAAAGGTCATTCTAATATCAACCAAATTCCTCACTCTATTGGAAGGTTGAATCTCAAGCATATGGTTTTGTCCAATTGCAATAATCTTCATGAGATTCCGGAATCTATCGGGGAGCTAGAATCATTGGTGGAGCTGGATTTAAACTTCTTGGGGATTTCCGTTCTTCCTTATTCCATTGCAAAGTTAAAGAATCTTAAACGTTTGCTTGTATCTAATTGCAAGAATATGCTGCAGCTTCCAGAATCTATCGGGGAGTTAGAATCATTGGTGCAGTTGGATTTAAACTCCTCGGAAATCTCCGTTCTCCCTTATTCTATTGGAAAGTTAAAGAATCTCAACCGTTTACTTTTATTTAATTGCAAGAATATGCTACAGCTTCCGGAATTTATTGAGGAGCTAGAATCATTGGTGGAGTTGTATTTAAACTCCTCGAGGATCTCCGTTCTCCCTTATTCTATTGGAAAGTTAAAGAATCTCCACCATTTGTTTTTATCTCATTGCAATAATATGCTGCAGCTTCCGGAATCAATCGGGGAGCTAGAATCATTGGTGGAGTTGGATTTAAACTTCTCGGGAATTTCCGTTCTCCCTTATTCCATTGGAAAGTTAAAGAATCTCAACCATTTGTTTTTATCTCATTGCAATAATATGCTGCAACTTCCGGAATCAATCGGGGAGCTAGAATCATTGGTGGAGTTGGATTTAAACTTCTCGGGAATTTCCGTTCTCCCTTATTCCATTGGAAAGTTAAAGAATCTCAACCGTTTGCTTTTATCTAATTGCAATAATATGCTGCAGTTTCCGGAATCTATTGGGGAGCTAGAATCATTGGTGGAGTTGAATTTAAACTCCTCGAGAATTTCCGTTCTCCCTTATTCCATTGGAAAGTTAAAGAATCTCAACCGTTTGATTTTATCTAACTGCAATAATATGCTGCAACTTCCGGAATCTATTGGGGAGCTAGAATCATTGGTGGAGTTGGATTTATGCTTCTCGGAGATTTCCATTCTCCCTTATTCCATTGGAAAGTTAAAGAATCTCAAACATTTGTTTATATATAATTGTAAAAATATGATGTAGCTTCCGGAATCTATCGGGGAGCTAGAATCATTGGTGTAGTTGGATTTACGCTCATCGGAGATCTCTATTCTCCTTTATTCCATTGGAAAGTTAAAGAATCTCAACCGTTTGCTTTTATCTAATTGCAAGAATATGCTGCAGCTTTGGGAATCTATCGGGGAGCTAAAATCATTAGTGCAGTTGGATTTAAACTTCCCGTGGAACTTCCTTTTCTCTTATTCCACTAGAGAATTAGAAAATTTCAGTTTGCTTTTATCTAATTACAATATTATGCTGAAGTTTTCGAAATCTATCAGGAAGCTAGAATCATTGGTGGAGTTGGATTAAAACAACTCGGGGATTTCCGTTCTCTCTTATATCATTGGAAAGTTAAAGAATCTCAACCATTTACTTTTATCTAATTGCAAGAATATACTGTAGCTTCTAGAATCTATCGAGGGGCTAGAATCATTGGTGGAGTTGGATTTACGTGACTCGGGGATCTCCATTCTTCCTTATTCCACTGAAAGTTAAAGAATCTCAACCATTTGTTTTTATCTAATTGCAAGAATATGCTGCAGCTTCCGGAATCTATCGGGGAGCTAGAATCATTGGTGGAGTTGGATCTAAACTCCTCGTGGATTTCCGTTCTCCCTTATTCTATTGGAAAATTAAAGAATCTTAGTTATTTGCTTTTATTTAATTGCAAGAATATGCTGCAGCTTTTGGAATCTATCGGGGAGCTAGAATCATTGGTGGAGTTGGATTTAAACTCCTTGGGGATTTATATTATCCCTTATTCCATTGGAAAGTTAAAGAATCTCAACCGTTTGCTTTTATCTAATTGCAAGAATATGCTGCAGCTTCCAGAATCTATCGGGGAGCTAGAATCATTGGTGCAGTTGGATTTAAACTCCTCGGGGATTTCCTTTCTCCCTTATTCCATTGGAAAGTTAAAGAATCTCAAACGTTTGCTTTTATGTAATGGCAAGAATATGCTGTAACTTTTGGAATCTATCGGGGAGCTAGAATCATTAGTACAATTGGATTTAAACTCATCAGGGCTCTCCGTTCTCCCTTATTCCATTGGAAAGTTAAAGAATCTCAACCGTTTGCTTTTATCTAAATGCAAGAATATGTTGCAGCTTCAAGAATCTATTGGGGAGCTAGAATCATTGGTGCAATTAGATTTAACATTCTTAAGGATCTCCGTTATCCCTCATTCCATTGGAAGCTTAAAGAATTGTGAGTATTTGCTTTTATCTAAATGTAAGAATTTACATGAGGTTCCAGACTCAATTGGAAGGTTAACAAATTTCATGGATTTGTCTTTTTCTGGATGTGAAAATTTACTTGAGCTTTCGGATTCTATCGAGGTACTACAATCATTGTTCAATTTGGATTTAAATCTCTCGGGGATATCCGCTCTCCCTAATTCCATTGGAAGATTAAAGAATCTTAAGCATTTGTGTTTACGTGAATGCAAAAATTTACATGAGTTTCCAAACTCTATTGGAGAACTAGAATCATTAGTCAAGTTGGACTTAAAATTCTCATAGATATTCGTTCTCCCTTATTCCATTGGAAGGTTAAAGAATCTCAAGCATTTGATTTTATCTGAATGCAAGAATTTACATGAGCTACCGAATTCTATTTGAGAACTAAAATCATTGGTTGAGTTTGATTTGAAACTCTTAAAAATCTCTATTTTCTCTTATTCCATTGGATGGTTAACGAACTTCACGCATTTGTCTTTTTCAGGATCTGGGAATCTACTTGAGCTTCCAAACTCTATTGGGAAACTAGAAGCATTGGATGAGTTGGATTTAAAACTCTCGAGGATCTCCGTTCTCCCTGATTCCATTGAAAGGTTAAATAATCTTAAACATTTGCTTTTGTTTGAATTCTCACATGAGCTTTCGAATTTTATTAGAGATCCAAAATCATTGGTCAAGTTGGATTTAAAACTCTCCAGGTCCGTTTTCCCTGGTTTCATTGAAAGATTAACAAATTTGACACATTTGTCCCTTGTTATAGGCGATAGTATACTTGAGCTTGTGCACACTATTTGGGAACCAAAGTCATTGGTCTAGTCGAATTTAAAAATCTCAGAGATCTCCATTCTTCTTGATTCTATTGAAAAGTTCACGAATTTAACGCATTTGTCTTTTTCAAGATGCATGTATCTACATGAGCTTTCGGACTCTATTGAAAAATTGGAATTATTGGTCGAGTTGGATTTAAGATTCTCGAGGATCTCCTTTCTCCCCGATTTTATTGGAAATCTGAAGAGACTAAAAGTCTTAAAGGTGGCATACACAAAGATACACACGATACTTTGTTCTCTTGGAGGGGTGGAGTCGCTTGAAGAGCTTGATGCCTCATTTTGTCCGCATCTCAAGGATGAAATCCCATGGGAATTGTGGAGCGTGACTCATTTGAGGATCTTGGATTTAGATGGGAGACCAATCTCTACAGTGCCGAGAAAGATCAGTGGTTTCTCTAGTCTCCAGACGCTTAAAATTGCAAGCCACCGACTTTCCCCCTTGCCAGAGCTTCCCTCGAGTTTGAAATGCCTTGTTGTTGTGGCTACTCAATTCCCTATTCTTTCCAACCTCTCAAGCCTAGTTCATTTACATCATCTCGAAGTGCGTAAAGAACAACATATGACACTTTGGATCCCGCACAAGGTTACCTCACCTTGGAAGGACGTGATGTCCATCATTCGGCTTCCACTTAGCTTATCAACCTTGAAAATTCACTCTATCCCGCAATTGCCATACATTTCTGACTTGCAAAATTTGTTGGTTCTCTCTATCAGCGAATGTTTGATGCCATGCTTGCCTGATCTATCGCACTTGAAGAAGCTACAAGAGTTACAGCTCAATGACTTCCCCGAACTGGCGTAGATTCCAGATTTGGGGGAATTGGAATCACTGAAGTTTCTGCACATTATCATGTGTGATGTGATCCAACAATTGCCTAACCTATCGAAGTTAAAAAATTTATTGCGTCTCAAGCTAATACATTGCATAAAGTTGAGAGCCGTTGAAGGCTTGAAAGAGTTGAATTTTTTGGAGTATGTAGAGATCAGATATTGCAAGTCCTTGGAAAGGTTGCCCGATGTGCCGAAATCCACCAAATTGGAGACAGATCAGGCGCGGCTAGAACCTGTTGAACACACCATGCAGCCAGTGAAGCGATTGCGACTTTCAGTGGATTAGTATGACAGGTGGGCAATTATAGCCTCGTTGAACTTCTAAAGTTCGTTTTTATTATAATGAGGGAAACATAAGTTTTCATGAGGGCTTCTATTTGCTAAACTGTAGAGTTGGCTTGGAATAAAGGCCAAGAAAGAGTTGGCGGCGAGTATTCAAACTTTCAAGGCCCTGCACGTGGAATAAAAACCAAATTTGCGGCCTTGCACATGGAATAAAGCCAAATTTACAACGCACGGTATAACCAACGTGAATTAATCCAAGTGTCTTCATGTCACTTCTTGCGCCATCTATTATATTTCTTGATAGTGTTAGAACGATGTTTTCAATTTTCAAATTTAATTCGCATGATGCATTAAGTGTTTTGCTCTATTCATTCCAATCATCTCTAAAGTATGAATTTATTATGTTCAGTAGGCTTAACAAATATCATTACCTATATCTATGATGTCGGCTGCATTAGCCACGACGGCATGTCCTAGTGTTTGTGATTTTGCCAATCAAAGACTCGAATTATTTTCAATTTGTCATCCATCACGCTTTTGATGGAACAATAAATGGGGCTATTGTAATTACGTAATCCGCTTATTGAAATGTTGCCTACGTGATTCTACATGGCCATGAATTATATCACACATCAAGGACTATGTTTTGCATTTAGCGTTCAAAACAGCACATACTACACCTTGACTTTTGATTGCACAAATTTGATAAGTTTTAAAATTTGATTGTGTTAGCTAGAAGTTTTAAAAATCAATTATACTAATAAGTTTTAGAACTTTAAATGCACCAATCCCAATATAAAAATTAAGAGTTGAGTCTTTTTTCTCCGCATTCCCCATCCTCCTCCCCCCCAAAAAAAAAAGAATTAAAGGGTCTGAGCACCCTTTGTATGGAAGGAGTGTAACAATTTTTGCCATTTTTGGTTCTTCAATTTATCACTTGTAATAATAATATCTTTTCTTTTGTAGTGGTGGATGTGATTATAATAATCAACGTTAGGTGTCTTTCAAAGTTGTGCTCTTGGAGGGATTTGGCGGCCTCTGGCAGTTTTGATCAAGATCAACCCGCCCGTCTCTGTTCTTCATCTGTATGATGTCGAGAACACTGCTGGTGTCACCGCGGATATTAGCCCCATGGACACCGGTGCCGTGGTGAGTTTCCCTTCCCATCTCTAATTCGCCTGCTGTTTGCTGAATTTAGGATGAATGGAATTGCTAGGCTCTACATGAAGATGGAATTTCATGTTGTTGATTGCTTTCTTGGGGATATTGTTTGGATTACCTATTCAGATGAGTGAGCTCGATATCATCCTTGAATATATGGATCGTTTCATGCATCAGACTTTGTGGCTTCTATTATCAGGTCCGTGGATTTCTGGGACAGCAACAAGTGGAGGAATTGTCAACATAAATGCCGGAATGGTCAGAACCCTTTGTGATGGAATTACCGAATGTTGGCCGAAAGCTATTGTCAACCTGATTCAACCCTGTTATAACCACAGCTTCCGTTGCAGCCATAGTTTTCAAGAGAGCTTCCCCTTATGATTTAAAGAAACTGTTGGGTGTGACCGTGCTCGACTTAACTAATTAGTGATACGTATCCCTCCCGGTTCTACTGCTGGTACTATCAAGAAGAATCGAATATTTTTACAGAGTACAGAGTATCAGGTTGTCAGCTTTGTATAAGCCTACAAAGATAGAAGCGTGTTTGACCTTGTTTATTGCCCTATTTTGTCTCAAACGTCATGTCTTGCGTACCTGCAATTGATAACTTGCTCCAAGGGCATTTAACCTTTTCCCAGCTTTAGAAAAGATATCTATGTGGACTTGGTATTTTATTAAATAGGCTAATGCCTCATGTATGGATCATGTGGGAGGTGTAGAAGTGAAGTTTATAAAATTGGGCTATTTCCAAGTCTAGCAGCAGAGTCCAGAAGCCCCATTTATTCGACTGTTTGGGGTGAAATATTAATGTAACTGCTGTTATGTGCTAGTGAGTGTTATTGGTTCTCTTCTCATGATCAGAAGGTTGTTTATGCTCAGAGATACTTGATACTAACGCTCAGGCAGCAAAATCTGTACAAGATAGCAGTTTCGAGACAATGTCATGAAAGCCAACAACTTCTTTCCTTCCCCCTTCTTTCCTTCCCGCCAATATCTTGTAGGTGTTCGCTGATATATCTCATCAGATTTCTGATCTATTATGTTCCATGAAGGCAGAAGTACTAGGTCTTGATCCAAGAGAAGTTGATGTTCCAGTTGTTCGGGGTCACGCAGGGGTGACAATATTACCTCTTTTATCTCAGGTTTGTGATGTATTCTTCCTAATAAGAACTTCTTATATGTTCAACAGCGAGCCTATTAGAAATTGCACTTTCTGTAGAATGCTAAATGTCAGTTGGCATTTTCAAAATCAGTAGAGGTCAATTTTGGCAGTGTTGACGTTATATCACATTCCGTTAGTCTCTTCAGTTTTGCGTTTCAGGCCATATAATAGTGCTTTAGCTATTCTAGTGATTTTCATTTTGCTTAGGGCTTGTGACAAGCTCCGGAATATCAAGGCTCCCTGAGGAATACACTGTTACCAGCAAGCATTTTTGTTTCCCAGACATTCGACCGCATGCTTAATCATGTTAGAGTCTGTAATCTTTAAATTCACGAGCCATTTCGAAGATGTACTCTGCTGAGAAGTTTCTTTATGAGAAGGATGAGATTTTCACAAGAATCACTTCTTAGGTCCATGGGGGCATATATCCTGCAACAAACATTAGAGAGCTTGTTATCATCTCTACATTCGATTTACCAATGCTGCCTTAGCAACCTATCCACCACCACTACACAAGAAAAGTGTTGATAAAGATCTTTGTCGGAATAAATGGGACACCTCGCGTGTGAAAGTATGCACAAGGTAATGATTGCTTTGTCTTGGGCTATAGGCAGAAGCAAGCAGTTATGGAGAATATCTTAGTTTCTGATTATTTTTGTCTGGTCCTTATAAAGGAAAACAACGGAAATTATCAGAAAGTATGTAAAACAGAGCAGCATGCATCTCTTGTTGTTACGGCTAGGAGGATTACTTGAATTTTGATGATAAGTGGAGAAGTTTCGTGCAGTGACAGAATTGTTGAATATATCAAGTTCTCTCGAAGTGATTTTTGAGGTCAACTCGAAACTGGATTTTTTTGCATCTATTTCCACAATGAAATGATGACATCACGTCTTAATCTTCATTTGTCTGCTTCCTTTGTTATGTCATGAAGCCGACTGAATCGTGTACTCTGTGTTTGATGACTTTAGGCTAAAAGCTGGAGCTGGCTTGGCAACTCTCTCAATGGCGAGTCCTTCTTCGGCCTTTTGAGTTGTGATCCGATCTCTTTCATGAACGGGAAATTTGATGGCTCATGTAATATGCAGGCATATGCTGCTATGAAGTTCGCTGATGCGTGCCTGCGTAGGTTCAGAGGCTACACTAGCATTGTTCAGTGTGCATTTGTTGCTTCTTAGGTTTGGTGCCTTAAAAAAAACTTGTCAAGATCCAATCCTTTTACTTCTCCCGAATTCAAACTAAAATGACCAATGATTTTCTTTATTGTTGTCCTTTTTTACAGGTGACTGATCTTCTGTTCTTTTCGTCCAAAGTGCGCCTCGATCGTACTTGGGCGGAGGAGGTTCTTCCTCTTGGCCCACTGGATGAGTACGACTGGTCTGGAATTTTAATTAATCTTGAGATTTTTAGGTGTGCTCAGATGACAACAAAGGAAGATGGAAGTTCTTTTAATTGCGGCCTTTGTTTGTTAACCTGTGGAGCTGGCTTGGAAAGGGCAAAGAAAGAGTTAGCGGCAACGAAAATAGTTTCTGGTTAGTCAGTACTCAGTATGGGTTCTTGGGAATAAGTGGTCGGACCTAGGCAGATATCAAAGTTTATTCTGCATAGCTGACGTAGACCAAACACCGGGGTTTTTCTTTTCTTGCATGTTGTTGGAGAAAACTTCCTTATGTGTTTTGAAGTTAACAAAACGTTTCTATCAGTCTAGTCTGAAGATTTGAAGACTCTGTCGTCAAGGTCTGAAGACCATCGGATTCAAGATTTAAAGTCTGCCCTCATCGACAGTATCTAGACCATCGAAGAAGATTTATCCAGTATCAAAGATTTATTTAAAGATTTGTTTCATGCGGTTAAAGAAGTCTCTTACGGCTGGAGATAGCATATCGAGATCTTCTTATTCGTTTTTATCTTGATACAAATAAGTTAGATTCGTTGATTGACAAGGTATACTTGGAAGGTTCTACTTATGAAAACTTAGATTCTGATTGTATGGGCGAGCAGGATTGATGGACTATCATCACTTTCCTTAAGTAATTCGAAGATCTCCTTAATTGATTCCGTCCAACGGTTTGATGAAGGAACTCCTTTGGAAAGTGCCAACGGGTATAAAGGCATGGAGGAATATAAAAAGGAGAAGCTCTGGTTATTCGAAAGAGTGCGTGATAAATAAATTTCAAAGTCTGAAGCTCCTCGTTCTTTGTTGATTCAACTGTTGAGCGAAACTTGTATTCAAAAGAGAGATTAAATACTTGTGAGACCTTGAGAAAGTGTAGCTGAGTTTCTACACTGTAGAATCAAGAACGTGATATTGTAACGACTCTTTTGATTCATAGTGAAATCCAACCGGTGGGCTGTCAGTGCGGAAGAGTGGACGTAGGCTTGGAATAAGCCGAACCACTATAAATTATGTGTTCATCTTCTCTCATCCCTGAACTTCCTATTTACGCTTTCGTGTTACTCATTTATTTAATAGTTGAATTTTATCTTACTATCCATCAAACATATTCTTCTAAGTCCTGGGAAAAAGTTTCTTATACAGCTATTCATCCCCCTCTAAGTGTATTCTCTAGCCTCTTTCACGTGTAACTTACTCAATGGTAATTTGCGTAATAACAAGGTGGACGGATGTTTGCATGTCATCGTTTTATGTCTGTCTTTCGAGTTTTGCGTTTACATTGCTGACTCTCTTATGCACCTGTAGTGTCGCCTCCAAGAAGCACCGTCAGTTCAGTTATGCAATACCGCAATAAGCAAATGATGGAGAGAGGGTGCAGAATGAGCTGAAGCTCAGTTATTGCCACCAGGTTTGAAGTTTAAAGAGATTCAAGTGCGGCTTTTTAGGGCTTTGTCCAGAAGATTTAAGAGAATGAGCGAGAGAGCCATTATAGAATCTCTTCTTGGGTAAGTTGGCAGAGAGTGAGTTGAGATTATCATTTCGACAGCATAGCACAAGATTCAGAACTTTCAATTGGAGATATCTCTCCGCTAAATTCTCCCTATTCACCAGCAGCAATTTCTCATACTAAGTTCTCCTTACGTGGAACATTCAGACTGAAAGATTATCGAGTCTCTTTTTTTTTTTTCTTTTTCTTTTGCATGAAAAAGCAATTGATTTGCTGAAAAAAGGAAAACAAAAAGCTTTAGAACATTATCTTGAGGTTGGACGGGCCTCGTGACATTTGCTGCTTTCTTTGGGTAGTGGCTAGCCGCTCATCACCGACTGATGACGAATGAGTTCAAGTTAAAGATCATTTTAAATCCGTTTTGCAAGTCTTTTCTCTTTGACTTGTTAAAGTTCTTAGTCAAATTTACTCCAACAACAAGGGTGTGTTTATTTCATGTGCAACACGAAAATTATTTGTAAAGAAAGTAGTTAGTTTTTACTTATTAGGTGATATGTTGAAAATGTATAACTGAAAACGTTTTTGCATATTGGGACCTCATTTGAAATAATAATTATTAAATGAGATGAAAAAGTGAGCATTTATTAAGATACTTACTATGTTTGGAGAAATGATTTTTCATATTTAAAAAGGGGAAATCTGGAAGATTAGTTCGTAAAAAGCTCTTTCAATTAAACAAAGCTACCCTCAAAGTATACATTTAAACAAATTAACAACCGCTTTCTTCCCTGCATAAAACCCAACCAAGAACTCATTCCACTTGGGATTAGCGGCCTGCAACACCTCAGCAAACAAATTAACAACCGCTTTCTTCCCCCATAATAGCTGGGGGAATATAGGGATAAGTATCAAAAAAGTCCTAAACTTATTGCATTGGTACCAATTCAATCATAAACTTTTCAATTGAATCAATTTAGTCCTAAACTTTTTAATATTAGTATCAATTCAGTCCATCCGGCCAATTTTAGCCGGCCAACGCTGACGTGGACGTCGGCCGGTGACCAAACGCTGACGTGGCAATTTTTATGATTTTTTCGATTTTTTTATTAATTTTTTTTTCTTCCTAGCAGTGGCTGGCGAGCCTCCGGTGAGGCTCACCAACCATTGGGCGAGGGCCGCAAAGCCCTCGCCTGCCGCCGGCGAGGGTCGTGGCTCTCACCCGACCTCTCCTAGGGCCGCCGGCGAGGCGAGGTCGCCCGAATCTGGGTGAGGCCAGCCTCGTCGGCGGCCCTGGGCGAGGCCGAGCGGCCCTCGCCAGCCACCAGCGAGGGTCACGGCCCTCGCTCGGCCTCGCCCAAGGCCACGAGCGAAGCCGCTTAGCCTAGATCTGGGCGAGGCCAACCTCGCCCTGGCCCTGGGCGAGGCCGAGCGAGGGCCGCGACCCTTGCCGACAGCTGGCAAGGGCCACTCGGCCTCGCCCAGGGCCGCGGGCGAGGCTGGCCTAGCCCAAATTCGGGCAACCCTACCTCGACGGCAGCCCTAGGAGAGGCCAAGCGAGAGCCGCAACCCTTGCCGACGACAAGTGAGGGTTTCGCAGCCCTCACCGGCCATCGCCAAGAAGGCAGAAAAAAAAATTAATAAAAAAATAATAAAAAAATCGAAAAAATTATAAAAATTATAAAAATTGCCACGTCAACATCCGGCTATCGACCGATGTCCACGTCAACGTCGGCAAACCAAAATTTGCAGGATGGACTGAATTGGTACCAATATTAAAATGTTTAGCACTGAATTGATCCAATTAAAAAATTTAGAACTGAATTTGTACCAATGCAATAGGTTTAGGACTCTTTTGGTACTTTTCCCCGGGAATATAGGACAGCTCGTAGCCTTTCGCGGCTAACTGAGCCACATTGGCCCATGATCTGGCTTGGGGAGGTCTTGAGGAGCTTGCTGGCTTACTTGGGCCCTCTTGAGAGGAGCACGGGAGCGGCTACGCCCTCTGGAACGCCCCTCACGAGAAGGCCTAGCAATCGACTCACGAACAAGTCCGTCTCCGATCGAAGAGGTCCCCCCTTCAAACCGAGAAGGCTGAGCCGACTTACCGGCTACACGATCAACAAAATTACGAGTCGGGGAGCTCGGGCCCTTCCCCTTGTCCACACTTAAATGGGTCTCAGCCGAGGACGACGCCATTGAGCCCAACGACCCTAAACAGTCCAACCAGATCTCTACAGAGAAGCCAGGTGAAGAAAGTCCATACCATGGCCTATCTTCGGAGAGGAGGGACGTTTAGGGACACCCCCACACCACCGCAAGACCCCGGCTCAGCTTGGCCCAGCACGAGCAGCTCCCGCGAACAGAAGCTCCAGCAGAAGTCGCACGAACCAGGGTGAAGAGGGCCGAAAGGAACTCCACTTGGGGAAGGAAACAGGGGAAGTGAGAAGATGGGTGATGGAGAGAGGAGGAAAACCCCCAAAAATCGGAGCCAAATGCCGGCTGAAACGAGCAGGCCGAGCGAGCTCAAGTCAGCGTGAACAGTGCCAAAATCGCCCCCTAAAGAGAAGGAGACGAACGGTATACCGAGAAAGAGCAAATGACCAGCCCCCACTGATCATGCTAAACTTTTGCAACTAATAAAATGAGAACTGCATCTATGTCTATCTATTATTTAGCTATAGTATGAAGACTAGGAGGATGTTGCGGAACAACACTAGAAGATGCACCAATTGAAGCATAAATAATAAAGTATGAAAATAAAATAAAAATCACACGAGACACAAGATTTACTTGAAAATCCAAAAAGGGAAAAATTACAGGGAGAGAAAAAGGTTTCATTATCCTCAAAATATTTCCCGAGGCATTCGAAAGCCCACAACTAGATCACTTGATATTGTCACTTGATCTGAAATTTCCTGACTCCATTGGGATCGAATGGCTATAGTGTAAAGTAACAATATTAAGCATTCCAGCCGTCCGATTTGGCAAATTTGGTATCTTTGAAAAGTTCTTGCAGAGTACAGGCCACTAATACCGCTTTATTGTAGTTTTAGTGAGGTTGACTTTCAATTTCAGTGTGCTGCGATTTCGATTTCGATTTCTTTGTTTTTGATTTCTTCGGGAGTTTCCCATCGCAATTGACGGCTGTGAGTCGCAACTAACCATACCCACCACCTGTTTCTTTCCTTTTTCTTTCAAACTGCCCTCAATTGATCTCTCGCCTCAAGCAAGCTCAGTGGCAATTTTTGTTTGGCTTGATTATGTCTCGAGTCTCGTTTGCTACATGTGATGGCACTAGCCACTAACACATTAGGAATGGAGTTCAAGGTGTTCCTGAGTTTCAGGGGACCAGATACTCGGGACCACTTTACCAGTTGCCTCTATAGTGATATGGTGGAGAAAGGAATTCGCGTCTTCAAGGATGACAAAGAGCTCCAAATCGGTCATAAGATTGGTGAAAACCCTTTGTGAGCCCTCAAGCAAACTCAACTCTATATTCCCATCTTGTCTAAGGGCTTTGCTTTCAGTTCATGGTGTCTCCGTGAGGTTGCGCATATGGTAGATTGCACTTCAAAATCGGACAGCAAGAAGGATATCCTCCCTATTTTCTTTGATGTGGAGCCCGATGATGTCAAGCTTTAAAAGGCCAGATTTAGTCCAGTAGACCTATAATAAAATGAGCGCTTATATGTGATTAAAGCTAATGTAGAAATCAATCTGAAGAGAGGGAAAATAGCTTGAAGAGGAGGGAAGACCAGTGGAGAGAGAGAGAGAGATTGATTCAAGCTCTATGCAAGCGTGCATGTAGAAAAGAAGCTTAGCCAAATGATTCTTCTTTTTAAGATGGGAAATCATTTCACTCAAATTTAAGTATGATTATTTTTTTCTTGATCGGAAAATCTTTTCTGTTGGTTATCCACTTTTAGCAAACTAAACACATGAAAATTTGGAAAATTATTTCATAAAAATCATATTCATAAAACAAACGCACCCTAATTTTGCTACATATTTTACAAAAATCCTTGCTACTATATTCTTCCTCACTAATATAGAGGTAATTACGGTACGTGGATATCAACCCACTTACTTCATTGTCTTCACCCATTTCTCTATCTCCATCATCTTGACATTACCTCTAGTCAGGGACGTAGACTGATTAAAGGGAGTAATTATGAGCCACCTCTCGACAAATATGTTTGTGTTTTCTTTTTTTCTTCTTTTTTTTTTTTTTGCAAGAAATATGTCTGTGTTCCCTTTTTTATGGTAAAAGTTGAGAAATGGGACAACCCACAAGAGAATTATATGTGCTTGGCCGAAAAAATAGTGTTGGTTTTTTGTTATTTGAGGACAAGCATGGATACCTCCGGCACGGGGTTGTGTGCTCCGACCCAGCTTCTGTAAAAGTTGTTTGGCATTTTTGAGAAAAAAAAACCTAACTTTATGTCCCCCCTTCAACTTTTCTGCTTTTGCTTTGCTTCCGTAAGATAATGCAGAATAAAGAAAATTTCTTGACTAGGTGGATTATTTAATTCTAAGTAAATATTACACTAAGAATTAAACTTCTTCCGTTAATTTCGGTTAATTGAAGCTGACATGTTGATGTGGCCTATTTTTTTTTTTTTTTTTTGGTCTGAATAATACTGTCATATACTAAGCAAAGTTTTGGGGAAATACATCAAAAACATCAGCACATAATAAGTCAAAAAGCACAACCGGAGGATTAGATAACCAATTTGATGGAAGGCAATTTGTTCTGCATGCTTTGGCGAGCCAGTCCGCGGGCCGGTTGGATTTCCTGTTGCAGTGGGCCAGAGAAAGGCCTGAGAATTTCTTCAACTTTTCTTTGGCCCGGTCCAAGATGGGCTGTACTTCCCAGTTAATGTCTTGCGAAGTGGAGAAGCTGCGCACGAGGGGTAGACAGTCAGAGAACACTTCCAGTTGAAGGTTTGTTCTGTTTGAGAGGAAAATTAGGGTTTCCAGCAAAGCAGTGGTTTCCGCCTGTTCCGCAGAGAAGACTTCCACCGGTTTGGCGAAACCGTCGATGAGATGGCCCCGAGAGTCTCGACAGATACATGCAATTGCTCCCCTGTGTTCGTTCGGGCCTCTGTTCGCTGAGCCGTTTGAAGCAGCCTCTTCGACCGGAGCAAAGGAAGCATCGATGTGTACAGTTAGCGAGTTTGGCGTTGGGGGATGTCGTCAGGTGGTGTGATTCGAGGTGGGTATCTCGCCTTTTGATTTCTGAGTCCATCTGGTGTAGTTTTCTTGTAAAGTGACTGCCTTGAATGTCGTTTGCTTTGGTTGCAGAGGATGGCGGCCGAAGATGAAGTTGTTTCGGTCCTTCCAGATGCTCCAGAGTGTAGCAGCAATTTGGGCGAATTTTGTGGTATAGGTAGAGTCGGCCTTCATCTTATTTAGCCAGTCATCTATCCTCGTTAATCCCTTTCTGGAAACTTTGATTTGCAGGGATTCTGATTGCCAGATGCTTGCTGTCCAAGAGCAAAGCAATAGGGTATGTTCCACAGTTTCGACTTCCTTTTTGCAGAGAGGGCAGATCGGGTCAGGTACGATTTTTCGCTTATATAGATTCTCCTTCGTAGGTAAAGCATTGTGACATGCATTCCATAAGAACATTTTGATTTTAGGGAGGGTACCAGTATGCCATATGTGTTTCCATAACTCAGGGTTGATCTGGTAAGATGAGGTTGCTGCTGTTGTGTGATTACCGATCAAGTTGTCTCTAGTGGCGAGGTAGCCGCTCTTGACTGTGTATGTGCCAGATCTGTTAGGTGTCCAAACCAACTTAGCTTCTGCAGTAGGTAACCCTATAGGAGTAGCAAGTATTTCTTGGACTCTCTTGTGGTCGAAAAGTGACCTTATGATAGGTTCTTTCCAATTTCCAGTACTGGAATCAATAAGATCAGCAACCTGCTCTGGTTCCCCATTAGTTGCTGGGCCACCAATAATTCCACTTCTTAGCCACCTGTCCTCCCTAATTGAAATTTCTTTGCCATTGCCAACTGAGTACATCATGTGTGGAGAAATGGAATCTCTCCCCTGTAGAATGCTTTGCCACCCCCATGAAGGTCTTGAGCCCTTTCCAGCCTTCCAGAAATCGCTCTGTGAGTAATATAACCCTTTCATAATTCGGCTTAACAGAGAATTTGGTTGCTGTGATATTCTCCAGGCTTGCTTTCCTAGCATAGCCTTGTTGAAATTAATCAGATCTTTAAAACCCAATCCCCCTTCAGCTTTTCTGAGTTTCAAAGTTTCCCATTTCTTCCAATGTATCCCAGCACTGTTGTTGTTTGTTTTCCACCGGAAGTTTGCAACTTTCTTCTCAATTGCTTTACAAATCGAAACAGGGATTTTAAAGATGGACATGGCATACTGAGGAATGGCCTGTATGACTGATTTTATCAAAATTTCCTTCCCTGCTTTCGAGAATAAATTCTCCTTCCAACCTTCCAACTTCATGTTAACTTTTGCAAGGATCCAAGAAAACATATATTTTTTTGATGCCCCCCAATCTGACGGAATGCCTAAATACTTGCCTGTTTTTTCAATTTCTGAGACTCTCAGTTCTGAAGTCATGTTTCTCCTCAAGGTAGTTGGGCAGTTTTTGCTAAAATAGAGGCCTGATTTGTTTAGGTTAATGGCCTGGCCCGAGGCAAAGCAATATTGGTGTAGGATGGCTGCTAGATTTTGGCATTCTGATGTTGTTCCATGCAGAAAGAAAATCGAATCGTCTGCAAATAGTAAATGTGACAACGTAGGGCAGCAGCTATTCAATTTGATTCCTCTAATTATACCATCTGTTGTTGCTTGTTTCATCATGGTTGAGAGGACATTTGCCACTAAGATAAAGAGATAGGGAGACATCACCTTGTCGAATCCCGCGAGTAGGCTTGAAGGAGGGTAAAGGTTCCCCATTAAAGTTAACACTGAAGGATACTGTAGATACACACTGCATCACCCATTGGACCCACTGATCATAGAAACCCATCTTTGTTAGGCACGCTTTTAGAAAATCCCATTCGATGCGGTCATATGCCTTCTGCATATCAAGTTTTAGTACAGCCTGAAATTTTCGTTTCCTCTCTCTGGTTCTCAATCTGTGTAGAACTTCCTGCACAAGCAGAATGTTGTCTTGGATTTGCCTTCCCCCCACAAAGGCACTTTGTTCTTCAGCAATAAGGTTCGGTAACAGTGGCTTTAGTCTGTTTGTCAGAACTTTTGAAATAATTTTGTAGATGAAATTACACAGGCTGATTGGGCGGTACTGCTCAAGTTTTTCTAGATTTGGGGTTTTGGGGATGAGGGTTATTAGTGTTTGGTTTATAGCTGGGTTTAGGTAACCAGTGGTGAAGAAATTCTGGGTTTCCTTGAGGATTTCCTGGCTTACCTCAGGCCAATATGTTCGGTAAAAGAGACCATGTAGCCCATCTGGCCCAGGGGCCTTTGTGGCACCTAATTGAGTCATAGCCGAAGTTATCTCCTCCAATGTAACTAGGCTTGTTAGCTGCTGATTCATATTTGCATCCACCGAAGCTTGGATTTGTTGAAGGATAGGTTGAAAGTCCCGATGTCCCACTGACTCATACAGATGTTTGAAGTATTGCCCTGTCATTTGTTTTAATTGATGGTCCTCTCTTACCCAAATATCATCATCGGATTTCAGCATAGTGATTCGGTTTCTATTTCTTCGTTGAATAGTTGTAGCATGGAAAAACTTTGTGTTACTATCCCCCCATTTTAACCAACTGATTCTCGATCGCATCCCCCAATACATATCCTCTTGTCGCCACAATGTTTCTATTTCTTGTGTGATCCTCTTTGCTGCCTCATTGTCTTGAGATATGCCCGGATAATTCATCAAGTCTTGTAATTCACCTTTCAGCCAATCTATTCTCTTTTTTGCATTTGAGAATTTATTTTTGCTCCATTTCAGTAGTTTTTGGGACATAAGCTGTATTTTCTCAGCTACATGTAAGTTCTGTTGTTCAGTATCAGTCCAAGCTGTCTTTACTATCTGTCCACATTCCTCCTCTTCAGACCAGAAAAGGCTTCATATGTAAATCTTCTGCCTCTTCGTTTCTGCTTAGGGTTGAGTGTTAGCAAAATGGGACTGTGGTCAGATCCTATTGCTGGTAATGCTGAAACTTCTGCTGTGGGGTGTGCAATTCTCCAGTCTACATTGCATAGGGCTCTATCTAGGCGTTTCTTTACCTGATTCTCACATGTTCTGTTATTTGTCCAGGTGAAGGCGCATCCTTTACTCTCCAAATCCATCAGTGAGCAATGGTGCATAAAGTCTCTGAAGGCTGCAAGACGGTAATTTTCGGCTCTTTTCTTCCCCACTTTTTCCCAGTGATAGATAATTTCATTGAAGTCCCCTATGCACAGCCAAGGAAGATGATGATGTAGGCTTTCTCTATGGATAGCCTCCCATAATAATACCCTCTTCTGAAATTCATCTGGAGCATGTATAAATGTGATATGCATTCTATGGTTTGTGGCTGTGATTTGGCATTGAGCATTTATAACATTTGCTGAGAAAGAGTCAATATAGAGCTGAACCTGGTTGTCCCAGAATATGGCTAGTCCCCCTGTTATACCTTCCGAATTTACTATGAAGCTATTCTGAAATTTCAGTCTCCTCCTTATACGATGTACTTTCTGTTCTTGATTTTTTGTTTCCATAATGAAGATAATACTAGGCCTTTCTTGAGTCACTAAGACTCTCAAAGCTTGAATTGTCAGGGGTGTGCCCAACCCCTGACAATTCCAGCTCAATAGCTTCATGGATAATTGGGTGGCTTATTAGGGCTAGCCACCAAAGCCCATTGATCTGACTTCTCGATTACCTGAATTGGAGTATCCACCAGCTGTGTATTTTCTATGAGTGGTGCTTGTGATGATTGGGCACCTTAGGGGCAGAAACGCTTTCCTTTTTTTGAGGATGATAACTTTGTGCTCTTCGATTTATTCCTCATCAGTCCCTTTTTACCTGCTGAATTCTCTTCCAGTTCCATCTCTGTTTCCTTTAGCTGTTCTTCATAGATAACCATTACTGATTCTTCATCTAAACAGCAACTTCCCCTCTTTTGGGGGCTTTTGTCTTCCATGATGACTAATGCTCGAGAAGGGGGGTCTTGACTATTTATCTGTGGAGCCGGATGAGATGTAGAAATGTTGTGATTGCTGGTTGAATGGTTATGGGTCGGATTTTGATCTTGTACTTGTGTCTCCTTTGCAAGTATTTGGGTCTCAGGCACACTTTCATTGTCTTCAAACATGGTATTCTGTTTTTCATAAAAGATTTTCCCATATGGACTGAGTTCCCGCGCTTCAGCTCTCAGCCAATGGCCGAATCTTCCTGGTAAGTTTTCCACCAGTCCAGTTGTCTCGTATGGAATTTCTTTGCAAAAGGTGGCATAATGGCCAATTTTTCCACATGAATAGCAGTAATGTGGAAGTCTCTCGTATTTAAACTCAACCCAGAGTCTTTTACTATCCAGATTTACAAGAACTCCTGTCTTCAAAGGACTGACCAGATTCAGCCTTACTTTTGCCTTGCCAATCCTGTAATTGCTATTCCCTTTTGCTTCTAATTTCACTTCTATCACTTCACCCAGCTTTGAAGCAATGTCTCTAACAGTATCATTGGTTACTCTCCCAATAGGTAGGCCAGCAAGTTGTACCCAGAAGGAGCAGTAGTTAAAATCATAACACATCTCAGGAGTGTCAGGGTCACATTGTTGTAATACCAGCAGATTGCTCGAAAAAGACCATGGTCCAGAGTCTAAAACCCTTTGTTTATCAGCTTCCGACTGGAAGGAGAAAGAAAAGAAGCCAGGCTCTATGACAGCACAAGTAAAAGTTTCTGATTTCCAGGCACGTTTCATGGTATTGATGAAAGCTGTATAGTTTACATTCGGCTTGGAGAAGAGTTTACCAAACAGAGTTTTTCTACATTCTAACATATTCTCTTCCGTTATATTACCTGTAACATCTACCACATCTTCTTCAGACCATAACTGGCCTAAGCTCTGGCACAGGGCTGCGACTCTTCTATCTTCCTCAAACTGATCTGCCATCTTTCGTTTGTTGATAACAGGGGGGAACGGGAGAGAAAGGAAGGAGGGATCTGCAGAAATTTGATGAGACTACACTCAAGCGGATCGAGAAGTTTGGGACCAGCCAAATAGGAAGGATGCCATGTTCGATTGAAGGGAGCTCTGGAACCCTGATGGGTTATTGAACTGTGATGGGTTGTTGGCTAGGTTGCAAGGATGGGATCTTCGGATTCCTCCATCGGAGTAACCACAGAGATGAAAGGAAACGAAGAGATTTGGGGTTTGAAACTGGAAATTGTGATTTAGGGTTTCTCTCCTGGGTATGCGGTTGTTCTGTGGGGGTAGGGTTTGGGAATGTGAGATTTGATGGAGTCGAAGATGGGGTTAGGGTTTTCCTTGTAGAAGAAATCAGAGAAAACTACCCTGAAGGTAGGGAGGTCGCTACCCAGAAGTAGAGAGGATTCTCCATTTCGGAGAGGAAGTTATGTGGCCTATTCAAAGTATTATGTTTAAATAATGGATGCTTTCATGAAATGTCGTGTTCTCATGACATAATTGTTGTGTCATGTCATGATCAAAGCTTTAGTTATAGATTTTTCCTGATTTTTTAAACTTTATTTTTAAATGCCCAATGAGGTGAAAAGGTGTTACCATCTAAATTACAAAGTGATTTATTTATATAATAATGTGACCAATATATTTAAGTCAGATCCCTGTGATAGCAGAAATGTGCAATCTGACTCGAGGTTGTGCAGTATAGAACTTAAATGAAGGAAGTCCCATACTTTGTTAATATTTAAATTAAGGTCACTATATATTTTCATAAAATTATTGGACACATTATAGCGACCTTCATCTTCATGGGGTATGTTTACTTTGGTCAGAAAAATTCGAGTTTGGTGATAAACCAGACCTAAATTACTAGGTTGTTTTTTATCGTCCAGAAGCTGAAATGAACTGAGAAATTCAAACTAAATCTTATGAAGTTCTGAAAGAATTGAATTTTTTGAAGAATGCGGAGATCAAACATTGAATCTCCCTGGAAAGGTTGCCCGATGTGTCGGCGTTCACCAAGCTGGAGACAAAATGGAAGTGGCAAGATGCTGCTGAAGACATCTAATAAATGAGACTTCTGCCATTTTCGGCTCAATCTCTGCTCTGTCTCGCTCTCGGTCTCTCCTCCCCCACTCTCCGTCCATTGTTTTCGGCTCCCCTCCCCTTTAATCTCTCCGGCAGCCGCGCATGGCTCCCTAACGCTACTGGCCTGCCGCTGCCGGCCTGATCCCCACGTTGTTTGTTCTCACCACGTCATCAGTTGACATGGCAAGCATTCTTGTGCTCCCACCCAATTACTGCTTGACACATATACGCTGACATGGAATTGAACACCAGAACTAAAAACTTCATTTCTCACTCTTCCTCCACCATGACAGCCACCATCCCACCGCTCCAGTACAACCGTCGCCACGGCTCAAGCCGTTACAACTTCCATCCTCGAGTTCTCCGTGTCATGGCTGTCGCACCCAGCGGTGAGTTTGCACCATCCGCCTTCGTTGTCGCAGATTTGCTCTTCCCGACCAGATTTGGAGCCATGGCGAGACGAAGGTGACCAGGTCTGAATAGTGACCGGCGAGGCGGGAAGACGAAGCAGACGCACAAAGAAAGGAAAACTCGAAGACAAATAGTGTAAGACGAAGCTAAAGAGCATATCTGGAGCCATGGTGATGGCAGGAAGATGAAGCGACCACATCTGGCCGGCGGATGAAGACGAAGACGAACAGGCGCATGGAGGAAGACGACCACAAAGACGATTGAGGGAATGACTCAGTTTGGACAGCCTAAACGAGAGCAATCACTTCTAGATCTGGCGACGGACGAGCCTAAATGCAAGAAACCACGAAGGGGTGGCTCGGCCATGGATAGCCAATGGCTGCGAGTCGCACGCGGCTGAGATGGTGGCCCGGTCATGGACCATGTCTCCAGATCTCGCCTTGTCGATCATGGACCAGCGATGTCACAGGCCAGATCTAGTTGGCTCCGTCTTCTGGTGGTCCCCGTGACTCCGGCCAGAACTGTAACGAACGCCACATCAGCAGTTTTCGAAAGGACCTCATTGGTTAAGAAGTTTGACCTTGTCTGTTTGATTTATCTCCCAATGTGCATCATAAGAATTGATTCCGAATCACTCTTCTTTTTCTTCTTTTTTTGAACCTTTTCTTGTTGCACTAATTTACTTGGTTATATGTCTCCTGATTCCAGCAGCTCTAGCTGCGCATATGCAACATCTCACGCTTTCAGTATAACCACAAACATGTGTGGCCTCAACCAAACTCATTGACAATCTTTTGCCAACGAAGGATGTTCCGATTCGAATACTTCGGCCTTTTCCAGAGCATCAGGAGGGCTTGGACATCAAGATTCCAGATGAATCTTGCTCAAAAGGGCTAGCTCTTTTTACAGACTCTTTGATCCTGCCTGCAATATCTCAAAACAAGAGGTGAAACAAGAGACCTACTCAAGCGTCGACCGATTGAAATAAGAAACAAGTAATATTATTATGGAATAAATCATACCACCATTATCTCGTGAAAAATAACATGGACGCATGTGCTTCTTCGGCTTCGAAGGCCTTCCATCTCCTGCACGAGAGCCTTTAGCTTCATAATGTGGTGTCAGCAAACGGACAAGAATCTTATTCCGACCTTCGTTAGCAAGATCTAATATCGTCATCATCTTATTAGGTGAGGCCAAGCACAATGGCCACTTCAATTTCCTTCAAATTTTCTAAAGGGCCTCCTTGATTAAGAAGTTCCACCTTCTCAGTTTGTTTATTTCCCTATTTGCATCACATTTGATTCCGAATCATTTTTTTCTTTTTTTTGGCACTAATTTACTTGATCATTTGTCTCCTGATACCAGCAACTCCAGCTGGACGATTAGCAACAACACGTGCTTTCAGTTTGTCTCATGCAGCTAGACGAGCTATATAATAACCGCAACGTGTCTCGCCTCGAGCACGCTCATTGACAGTTTTCGTTCAGCGCGATTCTTTCCCTAAATCTCGTTTCCTAAGTGCAGTAGCACCAGCCACTAACACATCAGAATGGGTTTTGAGGTGTTCCTAAGTTTTAGGGGATTAGATGCTCGGCGCAACTTTACTAGTTACCTCCATCATGAAATGGTGGAGAAAGGAATCCGTGTCTTCAAATATGATAAAGAGCTCCAAACTGGTCAAAAGATTGAGGGAAAGCTTTTACAAGCCCTCAACAACTCTCAAATCTAGATCCCCATCTTCTCTAAGGATTTTGCTTCCAGTCCGTGGTGTCTCCATAAGGTTGAACATATGGTAAACTGCGCTTCAAAGTTGGAGGGGAAGAAGCAGATTCCTCCTGTTTTCTTAGATGTGGAGACATAGGATGTGAAGCTGAAAACCAATTTGTACAAAGATGCCCTGTCTAAGCATAAGGAAAAGTATGGCCCTGATCAAGTGAAGCGTTGGGAAGATGCTCTTGTTGAGGTTTCAACTACAGTAGGTTGGAAGCTGGAAGGAAAAGAGTAAGTTTTTCACAAATTTTCGCAGTTATTAATCTTAGATGATCTGTCAAGACACATTTTTTCAAGCATATTATGCATTTAAAGATGTCAACTGATTTTTCCTCATATTCAATCTAGTCTTTTAGCCGTTAATTTCTCTATAATTGACATGTAAGCTAAAAAGAAGTTAACGTGAATGTCTAATTCATTGTTTCGACCAACAAAAAATGTCTATGTCATTGTCAAGTTATTAAATGCCAAGTTTTGTTGGGCTGTCAAAAATATTAAAACATATTTAAATAGAAAGATAAATAACTTCCAACGATTTAGGAAGAAGTAAAGTGGAAACAACAGAAAGGCAAATACAAATCGATAGTTATTACAATACATGCTTTATAATTCTAATTTTAGGAGTATTTTGGAAATTATGATAATATTCCTCCTTTATTGTACATACTCATCATGAAACCAAACGACTTTAAAAGATTTACATTTTTCGAATATCGTAATAGTTATTAAAACTCTATTAAATTTTATATTAATAAGTATTATGTAGATGGTTACTAGAAGCAGTAATCTTGCATCACACCCTCACTATCTTCATGACTAATTTGGAAAGGGGAGAAGTTTAGTAACATCGTCTAAGCCGTCACTTGGACATTGTCCCGCATTAATTGGCTTTTTGATTGCTCACGTGTGAGCTAAACATAAGACTAATTTTCCCACCAAAAAAAAAACTGGAGCTCATACCGCTTGTCGCAGCATCCAAGCTTGGCTCGTCGCCTTTGTTTAGCGTCTCCTTAAGATCTGGAGGTAGCTTTACTAGATCTAGAAGTTTTCATAAATTATCTCGTCGAGATCTCAATGGTAATGGCCAGGGTGATGGTATCTCGATGATGTCTCCTAGAATCTCACCGAGAGAGAGTGAGAGAGAGCCAGAGGCCTCCTTACTAAAGTTAATTTCCATTTGTTTAATCTACGAACGAAGAACAATAAAATCCAATCATTCCTCTTTTTTGCTTTTTCTCGTGCAGTTAGTATCCAAATCCTTCCCATTACCTCTTAATTACTGCATCCAAATTTAGTGTTAGTGTTTAAACCCAATGAATTATTGGGATTAGGACTAATGGTCAGTTTGTAAGTGTGAGGAAAAGTCTCATCATTTAAGTTAGCGTTTAAGGTAAGAGAAGCCCAAAACCACTCAATATTGATAGAGCCCATATTACCAACAAGTCTAGGCACAACAACCACACAGGAGATACAGATTATTGCAGCTCTAACACAGGGTCCAATGTGTGAGGGGGAAAATTATTGGGGTTTATCCCACATTGATTATGGAAGGGGTTGGCGACTAGTTTATAAGTATGAGAGAAAATCTGACCATTTAAGCTAACCTTTAAGGCCACCCAACACCAATGGGAGTCTAGGCAACAGCCCCTACAGCTATTTTGAGCCCCATATAATTTAGATTATCTTCCTTGTAACTTGAGATTGTTATTTTTTCTTTGTTTCTTTTTTTATTCAAATTTGTCATTTGGAAAATTGCTACCATTTGTAAACCAATCTTAATAGATTTCATATACGCTTGAAAGTTGGAAATAGTATGTTGTCATCATTTTCTCAATCGGAATTTGTCTACCATTGATGTCTGGCAGTTATGGAGAACTTATAAAATTGATTGTTCGAGAGGTTCAACTTAAGTTGAAGGGGAAGAACAGATTTCTTCCTAACAATCTGGTTGAAATGGATGACGAAGAAGATATAGAGAAATTACTGGATGTTGAATCTGATGATGATGTGCGTTTCATTATAATCCATGGGACAGGTGATATTGGTAAATCCACTCTTGCTAGCATTACCTACAATTGTTTCCGATCTAAATTTGATTGCAGTAGTTTCATTGAAGATGTCCAAGACTCGTCGCAATGTGATGGTCTTCTTGGCATGCAAAAGAAACTATTAATCGACACCCTGGGATCAACCTCTGCTCAAGAAATTTATGACACAAACGAAGGGCTTTATCACATAAAAAGAGGACTTGGCCAAAAGAGAGTTCTAGTTGTTCTCGATAATGTGGACGAGAAGAAGCAATTCAAGAAACTCGCAGGGAGCTCTGATTGGTTTGGTTTTGGAAGTAGAATTATTGTCACAGTCAGGGACATGAGCACCATACTAGATGAGGACAACCAAATGCGACCATGCAATTACTTGGCCCACCAAGTAAATGAGTTGCCTTTAGATCAAGCTATTCAACTTTTCAGCAAGCACACCTTTAGAAGCGACGCTCCTCCAATAGATTATTACGATTTCTCGAAAGAAGTTGTTGCAAGTATAGGAAGGCTTCCTTTGACTCTTGAAGTCGTCGGTTCTCTTTTCGCCCGCACCATCAAATCAGAGTGGGACGAGACATTGGAGGACTTAAAGCAAGTCTAGCATAGAGACGTCCGAAAAACACTAATGATAAGTTTCAACAAATTGGATGACAGAGAGAAAGCCATATTCTTGGACATAGCATGTTTTTGCATTGGGAAGGATAAGACGAATGCCTATTACATGTGGCATAATAGCGGATATTCTCCTCGCAGCGCGATTCAAGTTCTTCTCCTCATGTCGTTGATAAGGATCGACAAGGATGACAAGTTCTGGATGCATAATGAAGTTCGAGATCTAGGAAGGTATATTGTCAAAGCAGACAATGTCGAAAATGCTGGAAAGCGCATTTGGGCATGGATCGATGAGATTACTTTAGACATACTAGGGAGCAACGAGGTAAATGTTACTGAAATTAGAAGATAGTCTAGGAATATCTCTCGCCGTCTGCTTTTATATCTACAGTATGGGTTGGGTTGATGGCCTGCGTTGTTTTCTAATTTATAGAGGGGGGGAAATAGCTAACTCTATAAACAACAAAAGTATATGTTTTTATGCATTACCCACGGGCCACGTGAAACGAGAAGAAAGCTTAGGCGCCATTGGATAAGTGGAAATTTTGTTTCTGTTTTTCGGTGAGAACGAAAGTAAGTTCTTTCTTTTCATGAAAAGGTATTTAGTGTGCGAAAAGATAGAAAAATCATCATCGAATGAAAATTTTAAACATGCTTGGTTTGTCTTATTTTCAAATTGATTGAAAAAAGAGAGTTAATTGTTGTGTTGCAACATGCATTTGAGTATGATAGTTTGGTGTCGAAGAAGAACTCCGGATATTGATTACTACTTCCTCGGTTCATTGCTTTCTATGTTGTGCACTCATCTTTATTTTATGCTGCTAGCAGAAAAAACCAGCTGTACGAGCACTCAGTCTAGGTATTAGTCATGATTTCACACCTGAAGAATTAGCCAGTTTGCCAATGCTAAGGTTCCTTGGAGGGGAAAGAATGAATTTTGTAGGTGACTTCAAAAATTGTCTTCATAGACTAAGATGGCTTTCTTGGTATCATTGCCCGTTGGATTTTTCATCCATGAATTTTCACCCGGTGAATCTAGTCGTGCTCGAACTTTCGCGAAGTAACATCACTAATGACTGGGGTGGATGGTTACAAATCAAGGTACCGACACACCTTGCTCATGTTTGCTTCAAAATCAATCTATTGACCTTCGCTAGCTAGTTGTATGCTACTGTATTCTCTACTTTTCATCAGCATATAATCAGCCTTTTCTTTCCACTGCAGATGGCAAAAAATTTGAAAGTTCTAGATTTGTCGCATTGCAAAAAGTTAACCAAGACACCTGATTTTTCCGAGTTTGGCAAGTTGGAGAAATTGATTCTCATTGGGTGTGAGAAATTGTCTATGATTGATGGTTCAATCGGTAAGCTAACACTGCTACATATTTTGAATATTGATGGATGCATTACTCTCCAAGGGTTGCCCAAAGAAATCGGTTCTCTAGAACGTTTGTCAGAGATTATCATGCCCTCCAAAGGCAAGCCTTTCAAGCTTCCCGAGACACTAGACGGTCTAAAATCTTTGATAAGGTTTGAAGTTCGAAATCATGATGGTATCAACCAACTTCCCGACTCTATTGGAAGGTTAACGAATCTCACGCATTTGCTTTTGCCTGGATGCAAGAGTCTATATAAGCTTCCGGACTCTATTGGGGAACTAAAATCATTGGTTCACTTGGATTTAGAACAGTCAGGGATTAGGGCAATCCCTGATTCCATTGGAAATCTGAAGAGACTAAAAATCATTAGGGTGGGGCACACAAAGATAGAAAGGATACCTTGTGCTATTGGACGTGCGGAGATGCTTGAAGAGGTCGATGCCCCATGTTGTTATCATCTTAAGGATGAATCCCTATGGGAAATGGGGAGCCTAACCCGTCTACGGATCTTGAACTTAGATTGGACCCCAATCTCTACAGTGCCGACGATGATCAGCGGTTTCTCTAGTCTCCAAACGCTTATAATTACAAGCCAAAAGCTTTGTCCATTGCCAGAGCTTCCCTCGAGTTTGAAATGTCTAGTGGTTGCAGCTGCTCAATTTCCTATTCTTCCCGATCTCTCGAGCCTAGTTCATTTAGATCATTTCGAAGTGTGGAGACTTGATTCAAGTAATGCTTCATCTGGGCCGAACGAGGTTATCTCACCTTGGAGGGATGCGCAGTCCATCCATCAGCTTCCGCGTAGCTTGTCAAAATTGAGACTTGGCGGGATCCCACAATTGCCAATTTTTTCCGACTTCAAAAGCTTGTCGGTTCTCATTATCAGCAGATGTCCGTTGCCACATTTCCCCGCATTTGAATACTTGGAGAGGTTAAGGGAATTGAAAATATCATTGTGCGAATTCCTGGAGAGCACACCCAGTATGTTGTGCTTGAAGAGGATACAAAAGTTGCAGCTTAGTGACTTACCCAAATTGGCGGAGATCCCAGGATTGGGGCAGCTGGAATCACTGAAGTTTCTACACATTAGCAGGTGTAACGCTATTGAACAATTGCCTAACCTGTCGAAGTTGAAAAATTTACGGCATCTCAGGCTAGTTCACTGTGGAAAGATAAGAGCCATCGAAGGTTTGAAAGAATTGATTTCTTTGAAGAATGCAGAGATCAAACGTTGCATGTCCCTTGAAAGGTTGCCCAATGTGTCGGCATCCACCAAGTTAGACACTAAATGGAAGTGGCAAGACGCTGCTGAAGACATCTAGTAAAAGAGATTTCTGCATTCAGTCTACCATACCAGGGTGGCCAATTGTGATTTTCAGCATTGTAGGGCAAATAAGCCTAAAGCAGATTTCATCATTCCGAATACGCAAGGACCGCCAATCAAAGTACATCATGTCCAGTATGCAGGAGGGCATTTGTTTATCAAAAAGTGAGCGTGCAGGTTGAAGATGTGGAATCTCATTGGGTCAATTATTAAAGAGATTTGTACAATAGAGCCTTCTTTACTTGTACTTCAAAATAGGAATCTCAATCGAAGTTGTGTTGTTAATATCCTCAAACGTGTACGTGTAATCAAACGAATAAGATCTAATGAGGTTGACCTCGCCAAAGGGCAGCTAGGACAAGTCTCGCCATGGCTAGACAAGCGAGTTCAAGCCTCAAGCAAAGGCCAGAACAACAAAAAAGCCCAAATCGCCAAATTAACCCCGTCAAAGCCCATTCGTCCCTTCAAGCAAGAGAGAACAATGGGAATCAAAAACAGAACGCGAAATACCATTTTTGAGCCCAATACTGGACTCCTCGATGTTAATGTCGTAGAGGACACCCTCGTACCTGATCTCGCTCTCGGACGTCAAGCTAATTAAGCTCCCAATGTACGAATCTGCTGTCGAATTCAATCTCGAAGAAGAACTCTCGATTGCCATGCTGCCATGCCATCCAATGGTTGGGCGAGGCTCGCCTGTGCCAAATCTGGCAACGCTAGTGGCAAGGCGAGCTCGCTCTTGCCCAGCAACGGTGAGGGGAGGTCGAGCCTTCCCAGCCCTTGCCTCTTGCTAGTTTCAAGGTCCGGCGACCAAATGGAGGAAAAAGAAAGGAAAGAAGAAAAAGTAAATAAATAAAAATAAATTTTGAAAAATATTAGAATGTAATTAAAAAATGTCAACGTCAGTGCCAATCGCATCATATAGGATGGCCGACGTCCACGTCAACACCAGTCAGCCAAAATTGATGAGATGAAATGGATTGGTATAAATACAAAATGTTTAAGACTCAATGCCAATCATGAAGGTAAAAGGGTGGACCTCTTTCTCCCTTGATGCTTTTTGCATGAAGGATCTTAAGGAGGATGATTAACATCGCAACTAATTAGATGAGATCATGATTTATGAAGAAAATATGTATTCTTTACCAAAAAAAATCCACTCATAATAAAAAAATGCTAATTAGTTGCACTCGCTGCCATATGGGATTTGCTTTATTGCATAAGATATAAAATATTCAATTTTGGAATTGAAATTCATAAGAGATAAAATAAACTTATAAATTGTATGAAAAAGTCCACTGGCTGGATATTTATATAATAACTCATCGAGGATATTTAGGAAATAGAAATTGCGATCGCTTAAAAGTAGATAAATTGTCTTTGCTTTATCTATACTAACAAATATGAGGGCACATGCGTATGCGTGTCAAGATAAATGAAAATAAAGATTAAATGTGTGAGAAGACAGATAAATATCTAAATACAAATCAGTTTATGCAAACAAAATTCTATCGTCTGAAAATAGAGAGCTTCACATTTAATTTTGGAAAGTAAAATATTTTATATGACAATTATAGAAATTATGTTTTGTCAATCATGTCATACTATGTCGCCATAATACATTCAAAAAAGACACGGAGGTTTCAGGAAGTTTGTGAACTTTTCTAGGAAGATTGTGGGTGGTATAGAAAAGAAATTAAATTCTATTTGATAGAGATATCGTGAAATAATTATTAATCTATGCATATATCCATTGATATAATATTTGTAAATGATTGATTGAGAATATTGAGGAATGAAAAGAAAAGATTGAGATCCCTTAAAAGTCGCAGGTTCTCTTTACTTTATATACTAATATAGCTTATACATACAAATAACAGAAGATATATGAACATGATATTTCTCTATACTTTGGCTAAACAAATTAGGTACATGAAATAATTTTTTCATTGATGGCTTGACACTCTATTTTTCTTTCTACCAGCTCTCAAGATTTGGTGGTTTTCACTGATCTATCTTTTAGTCTTTCATCGTATTTTATTCTACAATTTCATCAGATGCTCATCAGCTAAAAAAATTTCGACCCCATTGCAAAAAAATCCTGTTCTCTTCGTGTCTCATTCCTCTATTTTATATATGCTTCATGCCTCATCACAATTGTGTTGAATTATCAGAGAAAGAAAAAGGAGTTGTGGAAAAACACGAAAGTTATAAAGTCATGCACATGTCTGTCCTTTTGCTTTTTCAATTTCCTTGCGTTTACACGAGGATTTCACAGGGAGTGAGGGGAAGCATCATGTGTTCATTACATGGACATGGCTTAAACGGAGCGATCCTATTCTACGCATTTTTGCTTTCCTTACGCTCGTCGATGTGCAAATTTGTCGATGAGGGTTGTTTGAGAGTTTGGAAACAGCAAAACTACCCCACTTACAATGGCCATGACATCTGCAGGGTCTGCACTTCCTTTATTTTTGTCCTTCATCCTCCTATGACATTTTAGTTGGCATGAACCTATGAAATATTGAATCAGATAGCTTGATTTTATAGAATACTGTGTTGGTTCGATGAGCTTATAGAAAATGAGAGATTTTACCTCCAATCAGAGATGTAGACCAATTAAAGGTTGAGAGTAAAACTCACCTCGAACTTGAACAGGAAAAACACATTAAAGAAGCTCAAGGCTAGTTTGAATTGGTTTAGAAGACTTTGAATCGATCAGTCAAAGTATTGAGCCTGTTCGGTCAACAATGTTATTGGGCTGCTGAAGTCTCCTACTAACATGGTCTGTGACTTGGCCTACTAACATAGCTCTCTGATGTGGTAGGGCGTGATCTGCGGGTAAAGCAATTCAACCGAGCGCTTTTACGGTAGCTTATAAGTTAACTGATTATGTCAATTCAGTTTTTGGAGGCAAAAGTTATTGTAGTGCACAATACTCTGGACTAGGGATTAAAATTCTGACGTCCATCACGTTCACATGGAATGAAGCTGCAATTGGACGGGACTATTGACTACGTGGCTCGATGATAAGGAGGCGGAGCAAGGGTTTGTTAGAGGAGGCGCAAGGAGACTCTTTCGCCAGACGGACGTCGACGACGATGGAAAGTGCTGCTTGTGGGAAGGTGTGATTTCTGGGAAGGCAGTGATAGGCTAAACTCAATTTGAGTAGCACCCTAGTTTCAAAGTTAGAGGATCCAGTGGCAGTAGACTTTGCCGTACGCCAGCGAGATTTGTGAACCGAATCACAGCGATAAAATGAACAACTAATTAGTTTTCACAAAGAGACGCGGCACTGATACTGTTACAACTAGAATAGCACTAACAATGATTCAATTGCTTAACTTCAATGTTACAATGCGTGGTTTATCTGTAGGTCCAATAACCAATTGCAAAAGATCCTGTTAAATATAGAATATAAGTAATCTATACACAAGTATGACCGAATATATATCACATGAAATCAACAAAGATTAAGAAGATCCCACAATGTACTACAGTTTTTGCTTATCTACAAAACAACATTCAATTCAAAAAGAAAATTGCATATTATAGGAAGAAAGACTAAACTAATGATTCATATGTTTCTAGTAGAATTTTGTTATTGATTGATGAATCAATGCTCACTTCGTAAAGTTACACCGTATATCTCCAAAACAAATATTTCAATTAATCAATTTCTGGTCCGTGCAACGCATGGGACTTTAACTAGTTTGATGATAATGATTTGTTGCCTCGCCATTTGACATTAGATTTTTGTAACTATGTCAATTTAGCAACTGCAGACTATTTTATGTTTGTTTATATTGATCATTAAGCTAATATCATGAGGAAGTTTCATAGAAGGTAGTGGCAGGGTTGTGAGAGAGGTTGGCTTGAAGACGCTTAACAATTCAATCATACTAATTAACAATAGCTTTATCTGAAGGGCTTCACTATTTAGGAAACTTGAGGTCCCGTCCCATGGGCATTACATTGGAATTTGAATCCACTTTTATCTTTGTTGTACTAATTTACACGTGCTTTCAATCAGTCTCGTACAGCTGAACGAGTAATTGAATAATCGTATCATATCTCGCCTCAGATTTTACTCTGTGCATCATATTCTATTTTAATTTCGAGACATATTTGCTTTTAACAAATGCGTGAATCATTTCATTAAATCAGGATTAAGTGACAATATATAAATTGACAAAGGAACAGGTTAATTTTTTTATTTTTTTTTGGTTGGTGGAAAAGTTTTACTTACCAGATCCATCTTTGTTCTTTTGTTTTTGTTTTGTTTCTTTCTTGATTCCACCAATTCCGGTTGGACACATAAAAAGGAACAGTACATGCTTTTTAGTCTTTCTCGCACAGCTGGACGAGGAATACAATAACCGCAACATGTCATGCCTCATTGTCATAGTGAAACGGCTTGTCCCTGCTATCGATCTTCAGATTTCCTGCAACTAGGATAAGTATTAGTGGACATCCAGAGGCAAAGTTTGCTAAAATTTATGCACCCGAATAAAGTTAATACCATACAAATTCTCAACTTGATATATTCTTATCATTTTACCTCAAACTAATTATGTCACAAAAAATTGATACACCCACATCATATTTATTCTAAACTAATTTCTTGTGACATAGAATCAGTTTATGATAAATATAACACGAATTTATAGGCTTGGAATTTCTCTGTTATGCAAAAATCAGCTTGCAGTATCGTGAGGCGGGTCAACCAGCTAGGAATTTTTCACCACACGAAAATTAGTTAGACACGAAGGATACTCATATGAATTTTTTAAAATTTTTGTGCTAGTGACACTTTTTCCATTAGTGCTTGGCATACAACGCCAGGACATTATATGGTCGTAGAAATAGGAAAGAAAGTAACATTTTGAACGTTTACCTCTAATTATTTATACGTCCTTACCTAGATTGGGTTATTAACTATCAAGAAAAGAAAAGGCATATTTTACTGTTCTCAAATAGAAAAGTACCAAAAAATTCATAAATTTATTGTATTACTAACATTTTAGTCATAATTTTTTTTTATTAGACTGGTTTAGTCCTAAATATTTTCACGTCGATACTAATTGAGTCCATCCAAAGCCGAAAATTGCTAATCGTCCCACGTGATATGGCTGATGCTAATGTGAATTTTTTTAATTATTTTTTATATTCCTTTTTTTTCTTTCTTTTTTTCTTTTTTCATTTTTTCTTAGGAAAATTCCAAATAAGGGACCGAAGTATCCTCATTTTCTCAAATAAAGGTTTGTGGTTATAATCATTTGAAATAAGGGCCTAGCCTCGCCGACTGGCAAAAAATTCAGGTTGACCAAGGGCATTTTCGTCCAAACATGATTAATTTATATTATAAATTTAAAAAAAGAAGAAGAAGAAAAAAAAGAATTGATGCCTCATTGCAAGTGGGGTAGCGATGAAGGCCGGTAGGGTCGCTGATGCCTGGGGCAAGCCCTCCCCGCCTGTGTTTTCTTTTTCTTTTTTTTTAGTTTTTTAGTTTTTCCTTTTTAAAAGGAAAAAGCAGAAAAAAAAAATAACAAAATTTAAAAAAAAAAAAAAAAAAAACGAAATTGCCCTTCACATTTGGTGAGTTCAGGCCCTTATTTGAGAAATTAAGGACATTCTAGGTCTCCATTTGAAATAATATCCATTTCATATATTTATTTGAGAAAATAATAGCATTTCAAACCTTTATTTGAAATTTTCTCTTTATTCTTATTCCCCTCCGGTCGCCAACCTCCACAATCTCCTTTGGTCATTAGCAAGGGTGAGGGCCAGGATGCCCTCACCAATCTTTGGTGAGGGCGAGCGAAGGCTAGGCAAGGCTGCCCCTCGCCAAAGGTTGGCATGGTCATGACTGGCGAGTGGCAATACTCAGAAGTAGAACTTGGAAATGCCAAAAAAAAAAAAAAAACCCTCAAAGCAAAGACCGCTAAACCAGCTTCCGTGAACAACGCTGTCTTGCTCAAAGGGTTGAAGATTTCTAGATCGGTGTGGAACATCCGCAATTCAACAAGCAAGAAATTTTACCGCCAAAATTCAAGCAAGCCGACGAATCGAATCCAGAAAACAAAGAGACTGAAAGAGAGAAGAAAAAGGGAGGAACTTTTTCGGCTGATCAGAGACGACACAAACGAGAGGACCTCAGGTTGGGTGGGGGGTTCAACCGAGGAAGCTGTAGTTGGTTGTGGGCACAAGATCACCGCTCGAGAAGGAGCAGAGCACACCTTTTTCTTTAATTTTGGTTAGGCAGTTAAAAAGGGCGAGAAAACGAAATTCGAAAAAAAAACGGAAGCCAAGAAAAAGGATTGAATGTGAACTTATGGGTGCCAAATGAATGAGGAAATGATTCGATTTGACCTGCATAGAGAGAGAGAGAGAGAGAGAGGGAGGCCTCGCCCTGGCGTCCTGGCCATCACCCTTGTTGGCGGCTAGCGATTGGTGAAGGAAAATAAGGGATGAAAAAAAAAAAGGAAAAGTAAAAGAAAAAATTAAAAAATTGAAAGATAATTAAAAATTGTTAAAAAGCATATTCACGTTAGCATAAGCTATATCATGTAGGACAATCAGAATCCAATTGACAATTTCTAGCCTAAATTTGCCCGATGAATTCAATTAGTACTGATATGAAAAAAATTTATGATTAAATTCATATAACTTAAGAATTTAGAACTAAATTGGTGCTAATGCAATATGTTTAGAATTTTTTATTTTTTTTTTGTACTTTTCCCTCCTCGAGACCTAGAAAATATTCCAATAGTCAATACCAAAAAAATAAAAGTTTCCAATTTTCAGAATAGACAAATTCTTGTCCTAGGAAGCTACCAATAGATTATTGTCGTTACGAAATTTCAACATCTGCTGATTATTTATATTTGGTTGCTTGATCATTACTATCAAGAGGAAGTTTCATAAGTGGGGGTGGCGGAGATGGAGCTAGTTGGGCTTGAAGAGACTAAACAACTTAGTGACAATAAATCATAATAAATTTTTCTAAAGGGTCCTCATTGTTTTAAGAGTTCGACGTAGTCCGTTCGATTACATCTCTGGGCAGCACAATTTATATTAATTTCATATTAATTTTCATGTTAGACTTGTATTCAACAATTGCACGAATGCTTCTGCATGATTAGAACTCAATGACAATTTGACAAAGTAAAAAGACTTATTACCGGATGTTTTTTTCTTTTTATTTTTCTTTTTTCCGGTTTTGTTGGACTAATTTACTCAATTAAATATGTTTCCTAAAACCACCAACTCCAATTACCCACATAATGGCTAAATGTTGCAAAAAATCTCGAACCTATTGTATGGAGGCAGATTTAGTTCTAAACGTCTTAATTTTACTAATTAAATCCTAAATCTTTTGACAGTTT
Organism: Eucalyptus pauciflora; assembly: GCA_007663325.1. Classification (NCBI taxonomy): domain Eukaryota; kingdom Viridiplantae; phylum Streptophyta; class Magnoliopsida; order Myrtales; family Myrtaceae; genus Eucalyptus; species Eucalyptus pauciflora. The sequence goes on from VMYD01000012.1 coordinate 6,124,469, forward strand.
ATTAATATAATCTTTTTTGACCAATTTTGGTGAGAAACCGCTAACGTGGACGCAAGTTGTTTCAATGATTTCTAGTTAAAATTACCATAAGGATTATATTGACAAATCATTAAAATATTTAATACTAAATTAACAAATCGTGAAATAGTTTATGACTAAAATGACAAATTTTCAAAGTTTAGAAACGGATTTTTGGACAAGTATCCCTCCTATAAAAAAAAACTCATGTCCCCTCTCGAGATTGACAATTTTCATTCAGAGATGCCTCTCCGGATTCGGCAGCAATTTCCGATACCAAGTTCTCCTTACATGGAAAATTCAGACTACGAGATTATTGAGTTCATATATCTTTTGTCAAGAAAAAGTAATTAGTCGAATGGCGGGATCATCCGTAAAATCTTCCAATTTCACCCATGAAGAGGACAACTCGCTTTCGAAATAAAATGCTAACACAGCACGCCTCCCCGGCCTAGTAAAATTAGTTCCTGGGTGAAACCGGTTTGGAACAGATTTCAAAACCGGTTCTCAGTTAAAACCGGTTTAATAGATTCAAGCAAAACCCTAAAATGTCTTAAATTTAGAACACCTTCTACTTTCTGCTTCACGCTCTCAGGTCTGGCCTCTCTCTCGTCTCTCCAACGGCGCCCTTCGTTTTTTTTCTCTCTCTGGTCTCGCCTGAGTCGCCGTCTCGTCCAGTCTCTCTCTTGATCTCGCGGATTGCGGCCTCACCTTTGTCTGTTGGCCGTCGATCAGCCCACTTGGTACTCTCTCTTTATGTCGGTTTCGTTTTCGATCACTTCATGTAATGTTTCGATTCGATTGTCCTGTCATTTTGATTTCTTTGGCAGTTTGCCATCACCAGTTGATGGCCGTGAGGCGAGGACTCATTCAGGAATCCTCACAAGGCCTTCGCTTCACCGACACATCCCACGATTTAACCGCTAGCATGCATACGGCTCATAAAAAGAAGAGGATAATGAGGGCAGAAACATTCAGGGCTGCACGAATCTGCGCGGGAATAATCAACATCAACAAAGGACGGCATAAGCCAGCCCGTCGAAGGACGGCCTTGGTCTCATTTTATATTAACACTAACTGGGGCATTTTCACAAACGGTTGAAATGCGCTGCCGAATCGTAAGGTTTCTGGCTCAACCGGGACTCGAACGCGCGCCGGAGAGACGCACGACGTACGGGACTATGGAAACATGGAAACAAAATGCAAGGGCGACGAGGGCTGGAGCTCGAGCGAGCCGAACGGCCGCGAGCGCCGGCCCGATGTCACCCAAAACGGGGCAAAACAGAGGACTCGCGGGACAGAGAAAAACAGGGGCGGTCGCGGCAGCGGCCCTACCCGGCTCGGCGGCGGTGAATGGAGGACGAGCTTGAAAGATCGGGCCATGCCCGATCGTCTCGCATGCCTCGGAGCCGAGATCTTCAGGAAATCGACACAACCCGAAACCAATAAAAAAGAAACACACCGAGACCTACCGTGAGGGAGAAGCACGCGTCGGTGTGGGTTGGCGGCCGAGGTCCAGACGCAGCGGCTACCGGAGGAGGCCCTTCACTCACCGCCTCACTCTTCGCTCTCTGCTTCTCGCTCTCTCCCACTCTCAATCTCGGCCTGAACCCGACCCACGTCTGTGGGGCTATAGAGATGGAAGGAGGAAGAGATAGGCGGGCGGGCCGGGCCGGGGAAAAGGGAAAATGGGCCGTCCCTGCGGGAAAGAAGAGGAAAAAGAAAAGAGGCTGGGCCAGCGTGAACCCGGCCCAGTCTTGCCCTTTTTTTTTCTTTTTTTTTTAAAAAAAAACCTTTATTTAATTTTTTTTATAAATATTAATAAATTCTATGCAAATATTCCTAATATCTACATAATTTACTATGCGATTTTAATGATGAATATTTTTTAGAGGCTAAAAATTAACCTTTAATTTTCTACTCAATTAATGTCAAAATTTAAGTGTCGACAAATATAGCTCAAAACAAGCTCAACGAAACCGTCAATGAAATAAAGCTTCATGAGGTTTTGCTGCTAAATTCACTAAATTAAGCCAAGGCCTTCACATCGTTAATGGAAACGCAAATTCAAGATTGCGGCAACCTTGACCACATCAAAATCGGGAACGATGCCAACGCAACTAAGACGAGTATGACCTGCCAGTTGCAAGAGGCCACACTCAGGCTCAAGCAGGCCAACCTAATCCATGAGATTATTGCTAACACAAGTTGTGAGAAGCATTATCGGCCCAGTTTACAATTTGATTGAGGAGCAAAGAACTTCTGGGCTCATATCTGGATCCATGAATAGTAAAATAAACATTAACATCACCCACATTATATTTCGTTAAATTTACTTGTGCACGACATTCATAACTTGTAAACCAATCACAACCAATAATCGATGGAATAAGAGCTTCTCTCCATTTGCTAGCTTTTTTATTTGGAGTTAGATCATCGCTTGGGTTTATGAATATTTCATCTTTCATTGTAAGATCGTTTTTTCCATTAGTGCTTGGCATACGACGCCAGGACATTATATGGTCATGGAGAGAGGAAAGAAAGTAACATTTGGAACGTTTACCTCCTCTATTTCTTTTTATGTCCTTCGTTACCTAAATTGGGTTATTAACTATCACGAAAAGAAAAGGCATATTTTATTGTTCTCAAATAGAAAAGTACCAAAAAATTCATAAATTTATTGTATTACTAACATTTTAGTCATAAACTTTTTTAATTAGACCGGTTTAGTCCTAAATATTTTCACGTTGATACTAATTGAGTCCATCCGAAGCCGAAAATCTCTAATCGTCCCACGTGAAACGGCTAATGCTAACATGAATTTTATTTATTATTTTTTATATTCCTTTTTTCTTTCTTTTTTTATTTTTTTATTTTTTTCATTTTTTTTGGGAAAATTCCAAATAAGTGACCGAAGTAACCTCATTTTCTCAAATAAAGGTCTATGATTATAACCATTTCAAATAAGGGCCTAGCCTCGCCGACCGGCAAAAAATTCAAGTCGATCAAGGGCATTTTCGTCCAAACACAATTAATATATATTATAAACTTAAAAAAAAAAGATAAAAAAGAATTGCTGCCTCATTGCAAGCAAGGCAGTGACGAAGGCCGGCGGGGTCACCAATGCCTGGGGCAGGCCCTCCCACCTATGTTTTCTTTTCTTTTCTTTTAGTTTTTTTAGTTTTTTTAGTTTTTTTTAAAAGGAAAAATCAGAAAAAAAAATTAAAAAAGAAAAAAATTAAAAAATTAAAAAGACAAAATTGCCCTTCACATTTGGTGAGTCCAGGCCCTTATTTGAGAAATTAAGGACATTCTGAGTTTTTATTTGAAATAATATTCATTTCATACATTTATTTGAGAAAATAAGGGAACTTTAGATCTTTTTTTGAAATTTTTTTTTTTTTTTTATCTTTTATCCTTATTCCCTCCGGTTGCCAACCTCCGCAATCTCCTTTGGCCATTAGCGAGGGTGAGGGCTAGGATGCCCTCACCAATCTTTGGTGAGAGCGAGCGAAGGCTAGGAAAGGCCGCCCCTCGCCAAAGGCTGGCATATGGTCATGACTGGCGAGTGGCAATACCAGAAGCAGAATTTGGAAATACAACAAAAAAAAAACCCTCAAAGCAAAGACCGCTAAGCCAGCTTCCGTGAACAACACTGTCTTGCTCAAAGGGTTGAAGATTTCTAGATCGGTGTGGAACATCCGCAATTCAACAAGCAAGAAATTTTACCACCAAAATTCAAGCAAGCCGACGAATCGAATCCAAAAAACAAAGAGACTGAAAGAGAGAAGAAACAGGGAGGAACTTTTTCGGCTGATCAGAGACAACACGAACGAGAGGACCTCAGGTTGACCGAGGAAGCTGTAGTTGGTTGTGGGCACAAGATCACCGCTCGAGAAGGAGCAGCGCACACCTTTTTCTTTAATTTTGGTTAGGCAGTTAAAAAGGGCGAGAAAACGAAATTCAAAAAAAAAAAAAAACGGAAGCCAAGAAAAAGGATTGAATGTGAACTTATGGGTGCCAAATGAATGAGGAAATGATTCGATTTGACCTGCATATAGAGAGAGAGAGAGAGAGAGAGAGACGCCTCGCCCTGGCGTCCTGGCCATCACCCTTGTTGGCGGCTGGCGATTGGTGAAGGAAAATAAGGGATGAAAAAAAAAAAAAAGGAAAAGAGAAGAAATAAGGAAAAGTAAAAGAAAAAATTAAAAAATTGAAAGATAATTAAAAATTGTAAAAAAAAAAAAAACATATTCATGTTAGCGTAAGCTATATCTTGTAGGACAATCGGAATCCAATTGACAATTTCTAGCCTAAATTTGCCCGATGAATTCAATTAGTACTGATATGAAAAAAATTTAGGATTAAATTCATATAACTTAAGAATTTAGAACTAAATTGGTGCTAATGCAATATGTTTAGAATTTATTTATTTTTTTGTACTTTTCCCTCCTCAAGACCTAGAAAATATTCCAATAGTCAATACCAAAAAAATAAAAGTTTCCAATTTTCAGAACAGACAAATTCTTGTCCGTTAGGTCCCAAGAGGAAGCTACCAATAGATTATTGTCGCTACGAAATTTCAACATCTGCAGATTATTTATATTTGGTTGCTTGATCATTACTATCAAGAGGAAGTTTCATAAGTGGGAGTGGCGGAGATGGAGCTAGTTGGGCTTGAAGAGACTAAACAACTTAGTGACAATAAATCATAATAAATTTTTCTAAAGGGTCCTCATTGTTTTAAAAGTTCGACGTAGTCCGTTCGATTACATCTCTGGGCAGCACAATTTATATTAATTTCATATTAATTTTCATGTTAGACTTGTATTCAACAATTACACAAATGCTTCCGCATGATTAGAACTCAATGACAATTTGACAAAGTAAAAAGACTTATTACCGGATGTTTTTTTCTTTTTTCCGGTTTCATTGCACTAATTTACACAATTAAATATGTTTCCTAAAACCACCAACTCCAATTGCCCACATAATGGCCAAATGTTGCAAAAAAATCTTGAACCTATTGTATGGAGGCAGATTTAGTTCCAAACTTCTTAATTGTACTAATTAAAAACTAAATCTTTTGGCGGTTTGTTAATATAATCTTTTTTGACCAATTTTGTTGAGAAACCGCTAACGTGGAGGCGGGCTGTTTCAGTGATTGCTGGTTAAAATTACCATAAGGATTATACCGACAAATCATTAAAATATTTAAAACTAAATTAACAAATCGTGAAATAGTTTATAACTAAACTGGCAAATTTTCAAAGTTTAGAACCGGATTTTTGGACAAAAGTATCCCTCCTATAAAAAACTCATGTCCCCCCTCGAGATTGACAATTTTCATTCGGAGATGCCTCCCCGGATTCGGCAGCAATTTCCGATACCAAGCTCTCCTTACATGGAAAATTCAGACTATAAGATTCTCGAGTTCATATATCTTTTGTCAAGAAAAAATAATTAGTCGAATGGTGGGATCATCCGTAAATTCTTCCAATCTCGCCCATGAAGAGGACAACTCGCTTTCGAAATAAGATGCTAACACAGCACGCCTCCCCGGCCTAGTAAAATTAGTTCTCGGGTGAAACCGGTTTGGAACAGATTTCAAAACCGGTTCTCACCGGTTTAATAGATTCAAGCAAAACCCTCAAATGTCTTAAATTTAGAGCACCTTCTACTTTCTGCTTCACGCTCTCAGATCTGGCCTCTCTCTCGTCTCTCCAACGGCGCCCTTCGTTTTTTTCCCTCTCTGGTCTCGCCTGAGTCGCCGTCTCGTCCAATCTCTCTCTTGATCTCGCGGATTGCAGCCTCGCCTTTGTCTGTTGGCCGTCCATCAGCCCACTTAGTACTCTCTCTTTATGTCGGTTTCGTTTTCGATCACTTCATGTAATGTTTCGATTCGATTGTGCTGTCATTTTGATTTCTTTGGCAGTTTGCCATCGCCAGTTGATGGCCGTGAGGCGAGGACTCATTCAGGAATCCTCACAGGGCCTTCGCTTCACCGACACATCCCACGATTTAACCGCTAGCATGCATACGGCTCATAAAAAGAAGAGGATAATGAGGGCAGAAACATTCAGGGCTGCACGAATCTGCGAGGGAATAATCAACATCAACAAAGGACGGCATAAGCCAGCCCGTCGAAGGACGGTCTTGGTCTCATTTTATATTAACACTAACTGAGGCATTTTCACAAACGGTTGATGTGCGCTGCCGAATCGTAAGGTTTCTGGCTCAACCGGGACTCGAACTCGCGCCGGAGAGACGCACGACGTACGGGGACTATGGAAACATGGAAACAAAATGCAAGGGCGACGAGGGCTGGAGCTCGCGCGAGCCGAACGGCCTCGAGCGCCGGCCCGATGTCACCCAAAACGGGGCAAAACAGAGGACTCGCAGGACAGAGAAAAACAGGGGCGGTCGCGGCAGCGGCCCTACCCGGCTCGGCGGCGGTGAATGGAGGACGAGCTTGACATATCGGGCCATGCCGGATCGTCTTGCACGCCTGGGAGCCGAGATCTTCAGGAAATCGACACAACCCGAAACCAATCAAAAAGAAACACACCGAGACCTACCGTGAGGGAGAGGCACGCGTCGGTGAGGGTTGGAGATCGAGGTCCAGACGCAGCGGCTGCTCCTGCTTTCTGCTCGGGTACGTCTGTGGTGCTACAGAGATAGAAGGAGGAAGAGATAGGCGCGCGGGCCGGGCCGGGGAAAAGGGAAAATGGGCCGACCCGGCGGGAAAGAAGAAGAAAAAGAAAAGAGGCTGGGCCAGCTTGAACCCGGCCTAGTCTTGCCCTTTTTTGCTTTTTTTCTTTTTTTTGAAAACCCTTTATTTAATTTTTTATATAAATCTTAATAAATTCTATGAAAATATTCCTAATATTTACATAATTTACTATGCGAATTTAATGATGAATAGTTTTTAGAGGCTAAAAATTAATTTTTAATTTTCTACTCAATTAATGTCAAAATTTAAGTGTCGACAAATATAGCTCAAAACAAGCTCAACGAGACCGTCAATGAAATAAAGCTTCATGAGGTTTTGCTGCTAAATTCACTAAATTAAGCCAAGGCCTTCACATCGTTAATGGAAACGCAGATTCAAGATTGCGGCAACCTTGACCACATCAAAATTGGGAACGATGCCAACGCAACTAAGACGAGTATGACCTGCCAGTTGCAAGAGGCCACACTCAGGCTCAAGCAGGCCAGCCTAATCCATGAGATTATTGCTAACACAAGTTGTGAGAAGCATTATCGGCCCGGTTTACAATTTGATCGGAGCAAAGAACTTCTGGGCTCATATCTGGATCCATGAGTAGTAAAAGAAACGCGAAAGATATTGAAGGTTTTCTTACCGTATATATGATCCGTCTATGAGATTATTGCTAACACAAGAAGAGATAATTTCAAGATTTTTTATCTGATTTATTTTTCCTTTATTTTTAGGATGGCCATGTTTTTTCTCCCATTCCTAGTAAGAGGAAACTTTCTTTAGTTGATCTTTTAATTGGTGGGTTTACAAACATTAACATCACCCACATTATATTTCGTTAAATTTACTTGTGCACGACGTTCATAACTTGTAAACCAATCACAACCAATAGTCAATGGAATAAGAGTTTCTCTCCATTTGCTAGTTTTTTTATTTGGAGTTAGATCATCGCTTGGGTTTATGAATATTTCATCTTTCGTTGTAAGATCAGTTTTTCCCACCAAATAATGATACTTTTTTCTAGTTGCACTTTGATTTGTTTTCACAATTGTGTTATGTTCGACTATTAATGAGGGTCCATTTTATCCGTGTCATGTATGTATGCAACCAAGCTGGGCCAAATGAATTTTGACACACTATATCAATATTTAACTAACTTGGATGACATTTTGGCATTTTGTGGCGGTGAGAGTTTTACTTTGGATATGTATCACTAAAAATTCCTTGATGGCCATGTTAGATGAAGTTCTTTAAGGGAAGTTGGTATTTATGATTGTGGGCCTGTGGCTACTTCAAGGTGATGATGAGACGCATGAAGCATGGGTCCATGAAGATGGCGTGGTGCATAATGTGGACGTGTAGGTGCATTTCCTTCCAATGCAATTTAGTCTTTCTCACCGGACATTTCTTGAAATTTAAAATAATCCATTTTCTCTACCCACCTCTTTTGGAGCTCGAGAACATGTGGAATCAATATTGAAGCCTTTAGAAAATTCAAAATCGTTGCTAGAGATGCCAAACATTTACATAGAACAAGAATGCATATTCATTCTATCTACTTCCCCCACAATTTCCTCTCATTTTCAACTTAACATCCAAGCAACTTAGGGTGCGCATAACAACATTTCTTGGCTGGGGAAGAGTTTTTTTTTTTTTTTTTTCAGAAATAGTTATTTTCTATTTTTATTCCAATGAATAATTTCTGAGTAAAAGAACCCGTTTGGTAACTACACAAAATTTCTACTCTTGAAATAGAAAAAGAATATAAATGTATTTGGTAACGCAACGATTCTTTTTTGTATTTATTCGTTTTTTATTCTTGCTCACAGATCGTCGGCAGCGGCGGCGGTGGCAGCCGGCGACCGGCGGTGGCGGCGGGTGGCGGTGGCTCCGGGCGGTTGGAGGTGGCCGCGGCAAGAGAGAAATAAAACAAAAATAAAAATGAAAATTTGTTTATTTCTAAAAATTGTTCTCGGGACAAGAAGTAATTTTTTTTTGTTTCTCGTTTCTATTCCCGGGCTAACTTTTCTATTCCAGGAAATAGAAAAACAACTTGGCGTTACCAAATGGGTTTATGTTCTTTTTTTGTTCCGGGGAACAAAAGAATAGAAATTCTTAAGAATAAAAATATTCCCGTGCAGCCCTTAGAAGCCTCAAAAAGTTTTCACCCCGTTGCAAAAGTCTCGTCCTCTTCATGTCTCTTTCCTCTCTTATCTTTTACGTACGCTTCATGCATCACCTCGCAATTGAGTTGAATTGTCAGAGAAAAAAACAAAGTTGTGGAAAAACACGAAAGCGATAAAGTAATGCGCGTCTGTCCTTCTGCTTTTTCAGTATCCTTGCGTTTACATGGGGATTTCGCAAGGAGTTGAGGGGAAGTTTCTTGTGTTCATCACATGGACATGGCTTGTTGGCGTGAAAATTTGTCCTCCCAACGAATATGCTATTTTTGCTGCTAATCTACAAGTTTATTCTAACGAATCTTTCTGCCCAGCCATTTCCGAGTCCCTTCGGTACTGCCCTGTCTTAGCTTTTCCAACGCACCGCAACTAGAAATCAACCGTTCCACGCGAATTCCCTTCCTGATAAATCCCGAGATGCAGTCATCTGATTCGATGGTCGGGATCGGTTTCATCAGATGTTGGGACGGCGAATGAAGGAAAGAGGTGTTGTCTGCTGTCCCATCGCCAAATCAATGACAGCCCGAGATAACCCGACCCAAAAGCTACGCTACAAAAAAGAAATGAATGACCCACGATCACATGCATCATGTCCTATAGTCTGGTCGGACAAGGCAAGGGATTCTTGCTTTTTCTCATCACATATCGGTATCAAACAAAGAGACAACTCGCTTTTCACTAGACCCAGCATCATTTGAAGAGGGACATGGTATAATACACCCAACGCAATAATAAATTATAATGTGCGACTTATGCTTCCTCTTGCAAAAATAACACGAACCATATATGTGCAATCTGCGTTTTCTTGTCATATGGTTGTTGTCGTGGAGGACGAAGAAATTTCTCGAGTGCATACCCAAGGAAAAAAACAAAAGACATCAATCTCAGTTCTTCAATGAAATTGTATGAATTTACACGCCTATCTTATGTAATGAAATTTGTTACTTTGTGTTCTACCAAAAAAAAAAAAAAAAAAGAGATGCATTGGCAAGCCCGTGAATAGCAGAGTTCTTCTTAGCAGGAGAGACCGATGTAGGATGGGTATCACATTAGAATTTTTTTTCCGAATAATCGGTATTTGTTATATTCTTATATGAATATTTGGTATCCACCACACTCTTGTTTTAGGCTCTTATAAGTGAAAATTACACCAACAGTCCTGAATGTTTGGCTGAATACGTAGTCAAGTCCTAAATTTTAAATTTGTACAATCAAGTCCTAAGCATTTTTTGTTGAGTGCAATTTAATCCTTTGAGCAAGCTTAAAAATAGATTTGCTAACCTAGATTCCAAAATCTGACGTGGCATTTTGTACTATCCTTCTATATCATGGTTTTGATATAGCACTAATGTAGTGTCACGTCATGAAAATTTAAAAATTAAAAAGGTAGGAAAGACCAAAGAAAAAAAAATTAAGAAAGGCTATTAAAAAAGACAAAAACTAAAGGAAAAATAAAAAATGAAAGTTGTAGAGAGTGGAACTATCGGTGTTAGGATATGCATGTAAGTTATGTTAGAGAAATCCTACATCATAGAATTGATGTGGTATGAAACAGTTAATATATCATCGTTAACTCATAACTCATTGGCTTAATTTTTTGAGTTAAGGTGGGTTCAACTGGATATGATAATGGACTCGGACTAAGGTTCTCTCTTGGAGATCTCCACAAGTGAAGGTATTGGACTTTCATTACGCTCTCTCAACAAATGGTATTAGAGCCGATGGTTGATTGGTGGCCCACTCTCGATATGTATCGCTATTTAGTGAATATCTCAACTAGGAATCTAGTGATCAACATGGTTTTCGAGCAAATGGGCGTTGTGGTGTAATAATGTGGGCCTGATGACAGACTTCATGGTTCAGTCCGAAAAAGAGACTAAGGATGAAATTGGGCATTGGAAATTCAAGTTAAGATAAGTTAATATAGAAAGATAACCGAATTAAGGGAGAGCAAATCTAAAATTGGAACTTACACGTGAGGGGGAGATTGTTAAGATACACACATGTGTGTTAAAGAAATCCCATATTAGAGAATTGATATGATGTTGAGCAATTAATATATCCTAATTGGTCTATAACTCATTGGTTTAACATGGGTCCAATTAGATATATTAATGGATTCGGACTTGGATTTCTTCTTTGAAATCTCCCCAGGTGAAAATATCGGACTCTTGTTGTGCATTCCCAACAATCAGTAAGGATTGTTTGAGGGGTTGGAGACGGCAAAACTACCCCGAGTTCGTGGCCTTCTCTATTCTCCTTATAATGCCCATGAGCAAAGCCTGCACTTTCTTTCCTTTGTCCTTCATCTTCCTATTCATTTTAGTTGGCATGAACCTATAAATTAATGAATCAAGTGGCATGATTTTTAAGAATGTTATGTTGGATTAACAAGTTTATGGAAAATGAGAGATTTTACCTCTAGTCAGAGATGTAGACCGATTGAAGGGAGTAATCACAAACTGGGCTTGCTCCTCCTGAAAATGTAGCCTTTGACTTTTTTATTTCTCCCTTTCTGTTGAGGAAATTAAGAAGATTTACACGTATATAGTCTTTATTTTAGCCCCTTTCAAAGAGATAAATTTACACTGGAAAAATGGGCAAAGCTAAACACTAATCAAATTATACACACGAACGGATATATGTACAAGATATTTTGTATGTTGTTTAGTATTGGTATTGAGTATTTGAGAGCATCCAACCAATTTCATGATTTGTGATATAATCCCACTGCCTAAATCTACTTCCGTACCAACTCCAACAATTTATGTTTGTGTTTTCAGGATTTTTTTCATGGTCAAAGTCGAAAATGGGATAAGAACGGGTGCTTTCCGACCAGAGAATTTTATGTGCTTGACCGGAAAGGCAGGTTCTTAAAATTTTAAGCTCGTTATAATATCTTGGTGATTTGAGGCCTGTTGGGTGGACCACCACACCACATGTGCTACGAAAGCAATTATGAAGCCTCAAAAAGTTTGGACCCCATTGTAAAAGTCTCTTGTCCTCTTCGTGTCTCCTTCCTCTATTTTATGTATGCTTCATGCCTCGTCGCAATTGAGCTGAATTGTCAGAGAAAAAAAAAGGAGTTGTGGAAAAACACGAAAGTTATAAAGTCATGCACGTGTCTGTCCTTTTGCTTTTTCAGTTTCCTTGCGTTTACACGGGGATTTCATAGGTAGTGAGGGGAAGCCTCATGTGTTCATTACATGGACAAGGCTTAAATGGAGCGATCCTATTCCACGTGTTTTCACTTTCCTTACGCTCGTCGGTGTGCAAATTTGTCGATGAGGGTTGTTTGAGAGTTTGGAAACAGTGGAACTACCTTGACTTACAATGGCCATGATATCAGCAGGGCCTGCAATTCCTTTATTTTTGTCCTTCATCCTCCTATGACATTTTAGTTGGCACGAACCTATGAAATATTGAATCAGATAGCTTGATTTTATAGAATACTGTGTTGGTTCGATGAGCATATAGAAAATGAGAGATTTTACCTCCAATCGGAGATGTAGACCAATTAAAGGGAGTAATCACGAGCTGAGCTTGTTACTCTTGAAGATGTAGTCTTTGACTATTTTCTTTCTCCTTTTCTCTTAAAGATTCTAGAATGTTTGCACATATACAGTCATCATTTTATCCCCATTCAAAAAGATCAGCTTGTACCAAAAAATGGAGAGACCTAGATGTGAATCAATATTATATGGACACACAAAGATATATACAAAATATGTTGTATGTTGTTTGGTAGTAGAATTGCGTATTGAGTATTTGACGTTATCCAACTAATTTCACATTCATGATATAATCCCATTGCCTAAGTCTACTTTCGTGCTACCTCCTCGAATTATGTTTGAGCTTTCAGGATGCCCTTTCTCATGGTTAGAGTTGAAAAATGGGACAAGCCAACCGGAGAATTTTATGTGCTTGACACAAAAAGTAGGTTGATTTTAATTTTTATTTATTTATTTTAGGAAAAGCAAAGGCACCTTTCGACTCAGTTTCCATAAAGTTCTTTGGCATTTTTGAGAAACTTCATGCCTCCTTTCAACTTTTTTTCGACTATTGCTTTGCTTCCATTAAATATGCACATGCGAGGGTTTCCTTGCTATTTCTTTTCACCCTTTTTGATTGCATTATTGTCCTTATCACGTTCACATCAAAGTACTCTGCTTGATGATGGTTGACACATCAAGCATGCTACTCTATGCATAGAAATTACTGGGTGGATCATATGCATATGCCCTTGATAGCAGGTTATTAAAATTTTAAACTCCTTATAATTTTCTTGGTGGTTAGACTGTAGGTGGACCGTCACATAATTCATGTGCTACGAAAGCTGTGTCAATATTTACTTTTGGCCTATCGAAAAGGATTGAATACACTGCTTCAAGCAAGTATATCTTTTCCCAGACACATGACTACATGTTTAATCATTTTAGAGTCTCCAAATTCTTTAAATTAACGAGCCATTTCGAAGATGTCTTTTGCAAGTCAACTTTATGGCGTGAAGCCTCTGCCAATGCACCGTAATGAACTTAAGAGACCTCGACATCCACTAGCACCAACCTAAGATCTTTGTGGGAATTAATGGGACACCTCGCCTGTGAAAGTATGTACAAGGTGTTGACTGTCTTGGGCTATAGGCAGAAGCAAGCAGTTGTGCAGAATATCTTCGTTTATGATTATTTTTTCTGCTACTCGTTTATAATTGCAATTGTGCAATTAAAGGATGATTAAAAGAGCTGCCAAAATTTAAGTGTCCATAAATGTAGCCCAAAACAAGCTCAACAAGATCGTTAATGAGATTAAGCCGCATGTGGTGTTGGTGCTGAATTCATAAAATTAAGCCAAGGCCTTCACATCGTTAATGGAAATACAAATTCAAGGTCGTAGCAACCTGGACCACATCAAAATCGTGAACATTGCGAATGCAACCAAGACGAGTATGACCTACCAAATGAAAGAGACCAGAATCAGGCTCAAGCAGGCTGACCTAATCCATGAGATAATTGCTAACTTAAGACGTGAGAAGCATTATTGGCCCGGTTTACATTTTGATCTATAAGCAAAGAGCTTTTGGACTTGTATCCGGATCCATGAGTGGTAAAAGAAACATGAGATATTAAAGGGTCTCACCGTATATATGATCTCTCTATGAGATTATTGCTAACACAAGAAGTGATAATTTCAAGATTTTTTACCTCATTTATTTTTCCTTTATTTTTAGGAGGGCCATGTTTTTTATCCAATTCCTAGTAAGAGGAAACTTTCTTTAGTTGATCTTTTAATTGGTGGGTTTACAAACATTAACATCACCCACATTATATTTCGTTAAATTTACTTGTGCACGACATTCATAACTTGTAAACCAATCGCAACCAATAGTCGGTGGAATAAGAGTTTCTCTCCGTTTGCTAGTTTTTTTTTTTTTTTTTTTTTTGGAGTTAGATCATCGCTTGGGTTTATGAATATTTCATTTTTCATTTTAAGATCGATTTAACCCGCTGAATAATGATACTTTTCTCTAGTTGCACTATGATTTGTTTTCACAATTGTGTTATGTTCAACTATTAATAAGTGTCCATTTTAACGCTGTCATGTATGTATTCAACCAAGCTAGGCCAAATGAATTTTGACACACTATATCAATATTCAACTAACTTGGATGACATCTTGGCATTTTGTGGCAATGAGAGTTTTACTCTGGATATGTATCACTGAAAATTCCTTGATGGCCATGCTGGATGAAGTTCTTTAAGGGAAGTTGGGATTTATGATTGTGGGCCTGTGGCTACTTCAAGGTGATGATGAGACGCATGAAGCATGGGTCAATGAAGATGGCATGGTGCATAACGTGGACGTGTAGGTGCATTTCCTTCCAATGCAATTTAGTCTTTCTCGCCGGACATTTCGTGAAATTAAAAATAATCCATTTTCTCTAACCCACCACTTTGGAGCTCGAGAACATGTGGAATCAATATTGAAGCCTTTAGAAAATTCAAAATCGTTGCTAGAGATGCCAAAAACATTTACATAGAACAAGAATGCATATTCATTCTATTTAATTGCCCCCACAATTTCCTCTCATTTTCAACTTAACATCCAATCAACTAAGACGCCTCAAAAAGTTTCCACCCCATTGCAAAAGTCTCGTCCTCTTCATGTCTCTTTCCTCTCTTATCTTTAACGTTCGCTTCACGCATCAACTCGCAATTGAGTTGAATTGTCAGAGAAAAAAACAAAGTAGTGGAAAAAAAACGAAAGAGATAAAGTAATGCGCGTCTGTCCTTTTGCTTTTTCACTTTCCTTGCGTTTGCATGGGGATTTCGCAGGGAGTTGAGGGGAAGTTTCATATGTTCATCACATGGACAGGGCTTGTTGGCGTGAAAATATGTCCTCCCAACTAATATGCTATTTTTTGATGCTAATCTACAAGTTTATTCTAACGCATCTTTCTTCCTGGCCATTTCCGAGTCCCTTCGATACTGCCCTGTCTCAGCTTTTCCAACGCACCGCAACTAGAAATCAACCGTTCCACACGAATTCCCCTCCTGATGGATCCCGAGATGTGGTCATCTGATTCGACGGTCGGGATTGGTTTCATAAGATGTTGGGACAGTGAATGAAGGAAAGAGGTGTTGTCTGCTGTCCTATCGCCAAATCAATGACAGCCCTCGGTATCAAACAAAGACACAACTCGCTTTTCACTAGACCCAGCTTCATTTGAAGAGGGACATGGTATAATACACCCAATGCAATAATAAATTATAATGTGCAACTTATGCTTTCTCTTGCGAAAATAACACGAACCATATATGTGCAATCCGCCCTTTCTTGTCATATCACTGTCATCGTGAAGGACGAAGAAATATCTCGAGTGCAAACCCAAGGAGAAAAGAAGAAGAAGAAAAAAGACATCAATCTCAGTTCTTCAATGAAATTACTTATGAATTAACACGCCTATCTTATTAATGTAATGAAATTTTTTACTTCGCGTTCTACAAAAAAGAAAAATAAAAAAGAGAGATGCATTGGGAAGCCCGTGAATAGCAAAGTTCTTCTCAGCAGGAGAGACCAACGTAGGATGGGCATCACATTAGAATTTTTATCCAAGTAATTAGTATTTGTTACATTCTTATATGAATATTTGGTATCCACCACACTACTTCTTGTCTTAAGCTCTTATAAGTGAAAATTACACCAACGGTCTTGAATGTTTAGCCGAATATGTAGTCAAGTCCTAAATTTTAAATTTGTGCAATCAAGTACCAAGCATTTTTTGTTGAGTGCAATTTAATCCTTCGAGCAAGCTCATAAATAGATTTGCTAACATAGATTCCAAAATCCGACGTGGCATTTTGTACTATCCTTTTGCATACATGGTTTTGATATGGCGCTAATGTAGCATCATGTCATGAAAATTTAAAAATTTAAAAGTTAGGAAAGACCAAAGAAAAAAAATTGAAGAAAGGCTATTAAAAAAAGACAATAACTAAAGGAAAAATGAAAAAGGAAAGTTGTAGAGAGTGGAATTATCGGTGTTAGGATACACGTGTAAATTGTGTTAGAGAAGTCCCACATCAGAGAATTGATGTAGGACTAAGAAGCCTCGAAAAATTTCGACCCCATTGCAAAAGTCTCATGTCCTCTTCGTGTCTCCTTCCTTTATTTTATGTATGCTTCATGCCTCATCGCAATTGTGTTGAATTGTCAGAGAAAGAAAAAGAGTTGTGGAAAAACACGAAAGTTATAAAGTCATGCATGTGTCTATCCTTTTGCTTTTTGAGTTTCCTTGCGTTTCCACGGGGATTTCACAGGGAGTGAGGGGAAGCTTCATGTGTTCATTACATGGACATGGCTTAAACGGAGCGATCTTATTCCACGCGTTTTCACTTTCCTTACGCTCGTCGGTGTGCAAATTTGTCGATGAGGGTTGTTTGAGAGTTTGGAAACAGCGGAACTACCCCCACTTACAATGGCCATGACATCAGCAGGGCCTGCAATTCCTTTATTTTTGTCCTTCATCCTCCTATGACATTTTAGTTGGCACGAACCTATGAAATATTGAAACATATAGCTTGATTTTATAGAATATTGTGTTGGTTCGATGAGCTTATAGAAAATGAGAGATTTTACCTCCAATCAGAGATGTAGACCAATTAAAGGGAATAATCACGAGCTGAGCTTGTTACTCTTGAAGATGTAGCCTTTGACTATTTTCTTTCTCCCTTTCTCTTGAAGATTCTAGAATGTTTGCACACATACAGTCATCATTTTATCCCCATTCAAAAAGATCAGCTTGTACCGAAAAATGGAGAGAGCTAAATGTGAATCAATATTATATGCACACACAAAGATATATGCAAAATATGTTGTATGTTGTTTGGTATTGGAATTGTGTATTGAGTATTCTACGTTATCCAACCAATTTCATGTTTATGATATAATCCCTCTGCCTAAGTCCACTTTCGTGCCAACTCCTTGAATTATGTTTGAGTTTTCAGGATGCCCTTTCTCATGGTTAGAGTTGAAAAATGGGACAAGCCACCAGAGAATTTTACGTGCTTGACCCAAAAAGCAGGTTGATTTTAATTTTTATTTATTTATTTTAGGAAAAGCAAAGGCACCTTCCGATCTAGTTTCCATAAAGTTGTTTGGCATTATTGAGAAACTTCATGCCTCCCTTCAACTTTTTTTCGACTATTGCTTTGCTTCCATAAAATATGCACATGCGAGGGTTTCCTTGCTGTTTCTTTTCGCCCTTTTCGATTGCATTATTGTCCTTCTCACGTTGCACATGCGAGGGTTTCCTTGCTGTTTCTTTTCGCCCTTTTCGATTGCATTATTGTCCTTCTCACGTTGCACATGCGAGGGTTTCCTTGCTGTTTCTTTTCACCCTTTTCGATTGCATTATTGTCCTTCTCACGTTCACATCAAACTACTCTGCTTGATGATGGTTGACACATCAAGCATGCTACTCTATGCATAGAAATTACTAGGTGGATCATATGCATATGCCCTTGATATCACGTTATTAGAATTTTAAGCCCCTTATAATTATCTTGGTGGTTTAGGCTTGTAGGTGGACCGTCATATAATTCATGTGCTACGAAAGCTGTGTCAATCTTTACTTTTGGCCTATCGAAAAGGATTGAATACACTGCTTCAAGCAAGTATATTTTTTCCCAGACACATGACTACATGTTTAATCATTTTAGAGTCTCTAAATTCTTTAAATTAACGAGCCATTTCGAAGATGTCTTTTGCAAGTCAACTTTATGGCGTGAAGCCTCTGCCGATGCACCGTAAAGAACTTAAGAGAGCTCGACATCCACTATCACCACCCAAGATCTTTGTGGGAATTGACGGGACACCTCACCTGTGAAAGTATGTACAAGGTGATGACTGTCTTGGGCTATAGGCAGAAGCAAGCAGTTGTCGAGAATATCTTCGTTTATGATTATTTTTTCTGCTACTCGGTAAGAAAAACAATGGAAATTAACAGAGAGAATGTAGAAATGGAGCACCATACGTCTCTTGTAGTTACGGCTCAGAGAATTACTTGAATTCAGTGGAGAAGTTTCATGCAATGACTGAATTGTTATATGCATCGGATTTTCTAAAAGTAATTGTTGATGTCTAATCAAAATTGGATTTTTTTGCATCTACTTTCACAATGAAATTATGTCATGACATCTTAGTCTTCGCTTCTCTGCTTAAATTTTTTCCGTGAAGCCAGCTAAATTGTGTACGTCTGTGCCTTGACAACTTTCAGGTTAAAGCTGGCGCTAGCTCAGGGACTCTCTCAATGGTGAGTCCTTTTTTTGGGCCCTTGAGATGTAGCCTGATCTCTTTCACGAACAGGAAATGTGATGGCTATTTGATATGCGAACTCTTTTCACATGCTCGAATAATGTGTAAATGAAATATGCGGGCATATGCTGCTGTGAAGTTCGCCGACGCGTGCCTGCGTGAGGGCGATGCTGGGCGATGCTGGCATTGTCATGTCGAGTGTGCATTTGTTGTTTCTCAGGTTTGGTGCCTTGAAAGAACTTATCGAGATCGAAAATTCTTTATAACTCTCTCAAATTCATATATGGAACCACAATGATTATCTTCAATGTTGTCCCCATTTCTCAGGTGACTGAGCTTCTGTCCGCATTCAAAGTTCGCCTTGGTTGTACTGGGGCCGAGGAGGTTCTTTCCCCTGACGGACAGTGACTGCAAATAGGCGGAAGCTCGTTTTTGGCACTAGGCTTGAAGTTCAAGGGATTTTTTTTCAAGTGCAGCTTCTTGTGGCCTTGTCCAGTCTTTTAAGAGTCTCGAATGAGCAAAGATAGCCATTCTAGAGGCTCTTCTTGGGTAGTGGGCAGAGGGAGTAGAAATTTTCAGTGGAACATAGAAAGGCACTATTGAGAATATCCAATGGGAGATGCCTCTCCACTGATCCCCATAATAACCAGCAGCAATTTTTCACACCAAGTTCTTCTTACTTGGAGCTAACAGAACAAGAGGTTGCCGACTTTAGTGTTTGTCCCACCAGAGTAATAACGTGTCTGTTTTTTTTTTTTTTACCAGTGAAAGTTCAAGTAAAATTTGTTCCGACAATGGAAGTAAAGTATTTCTTTTGAAATCTTCAAATTACACCCCTGAAGAGGACAACAAAGATGTATAAAAATAAGGTATAAGTATATTGGAAGTTCTATTGGGCTTTAAAACTTTTAAAAATTACAATTAAATCATAAAACTTATTATAAAAGTACATTCGAGTCTTAAAACTTTTAAAAAGTGTAACTGAATTTTGAAACTTATCACGAAAATGCAATTAAATTCTAAAATTTTCAAAAATTATAAACTAACTCGAGGATTTGATTAAATCATTTTGACAAGTTTTAAGATTTGATAACATTCATAGAAACTTTAAGAACTCAATTCGACTTTTATTATAAGTTTGACGATTTAATTACATTTTTTAAAATTTTTAAAATTTAATTATATTTTTGTGATAAGTTTTATGATTTTTAATATAATTATTTTTAAAAATAATGCTAAAAGAGTACGCCTCTCCTGTCTTGTAAGGTCTGTTCTTGGGAACCGGATCCACACCCTAATATATCTTGAACCTCAAGCCCTTTCTACCTTCTTGTTCTCACTCTCAGATCTGGGCTCTCCCTTTCTTTTCTCCGGCGGCGCCCTTCGACCTTTCTCTCTCTCTCTCGATCTCGACTCAGTCGCTGTTTCATCTCGGTCGGCCGTCCGTCAATCAGCACACTAGGTACTCTATATGGGTTTCATTTTCGATTTCTTGGTCGAATGTCATCGCCAATCGATGGCTGTGATTCAGTGACCAACCTAAGTCACCACCTGTTTTATTTTTCTCTTCTTTTTTTTTTGTTTTTAAATTGCGCTCGATTGATGTCTCGCCTCAAGCAAGCTGATTGATAATTTTCGTTCAGCTCGATTCTAACTCAAGTCTCGATTGCTTCGTGCAATGGCACCACCAACTGACACTTCAAGAATGGAGTTCGAGGTGTTCCTAAGTTTTAGGGGGCCGGATACTCGAGACAACTTTACTAGTTGCCTCTATCATGACATGGTTGAGAAAGGAATCCGTGTCTTCAAAGACAATGAAGAGCTCCGAATCGGTCAGCAGATTGGTGGAAACCTTCTGCGAGCCCTTGATGACAGTCAAATCTATATTCCCATCTTCTCTAAGGGTTTCGCTTGTAGTGTATGGTGCCTCCGTGAGGTTGCGCATATGGTAGATTGCACTTCAAAGTCGAATGGGAAGAAGGAGATCCTCCCCCTTTTCTTTGACGTGAAGCCGGATGATGTCAAGCTCAGAACAGAATTATACAATAATGCCTTGTCTGAGCATGAGAAGAGGTATGGCCCCGATGAGGTTAAGCGCTGGAAAGCCGCTCTTCGTGAGGTTGCAACTAGACGAGGTTGGAACCGGGAAGGGAAAGAGTAAGTTTCCGCAACTTATTCCAGCTATTAATTTTAATATAATTTGAAAGAAACGCATTTTTTTTTCTTATAGATTTGAAAATATCTTATATTCAATTTATCTTCTAGTTGGATAAAAAATTTATCTTCAATAACTATAATTTCTCCCTATAATTGATATGATAGTAGAAAAAATTTAATGCGAATGTGGAAATCATTGTCAAGTTACAGTTAAATGCCAAGTTAGCATCCTGTTCGTTTGTCAAAAACCTAAAAATAAATAAATTAATTAAATAGCGACATAAATATCTTTCGACATTTTAGAAAAAAAGGTAAAGTAGAAACAACAAAAAGACAGATATTAACGCTTATTCTTTTTTTTTTTTTTTTGGTCGGTAGATATTAACGCTTATTCAGTGATGATCAAACAGACTGATTTTGTCCTACTAGCATGCGAACTAATTCTGTGTTTGATCAGTCTAAAATATTGCCTGCGCATTAAAACCAACTATAACTTATTTGATGAATATCAGTTTTCAACAAAGAAGGATTTATCAATTTTACGTAGATAAGCAAACATCGGGATCCGGTCACTTCTTCTCTACTATCACTAAAGGACCTATATAGACTGCTAGCGTTTCAACGGTGCTTTTTGCCAAAGGAGCAGAGAAAAAAAACGCAAAACATTGCGTGTTTTAAAATTCCAATTTTAGGAATATTTGGGAAATTCTGATAATATTGCTCCTCTCTAACAAATTCTGATAATATTGCTCCTCTATAACATGTTATTCATGAAACCAAATAGTGTAGAAGATTTACAGTTACAAACCAAATAGCGTAATAGTGATTAAAGCCTTGTTAAATCTCAAGATAATAACTACATAGATGGGTACTAGAAGCAGCAATCTTGCATCACCCCCTCACTTTCTTCATAACAAATCTGAAAAGGGGGGAAGTTTATCGACAACGTCTTAAGACATTTTTATCTATGTATCTCGCTGAGATGTGAACAGTCATGGCCAGATTAACGGTATATCTTGATGGTGTCTCCCAGATCTCAATGACATTGAGAGAGAGAGAGAGAGAGAGAGAGAGAGAGAGAGAGAGGTGACTTGGAGACACGGCCTAAAGTGAACTTTCTATGCCCACTATATATGTATGTATGTGAGTATGTATGTATTCTATAACATCAATTAATTGATGCTGATATTGAATCTTTAACGAGCTAAAGGCCAAGTTACTTCTGACCAAAAAAAAAAAAAGGCCAAGTTACTAAAGTTTTTATTTTTCATTTATTTAGTCTATGAATAAGTAGTAGGACAAAATAGTCATAAAAATATTTTAGATTCCTATTCATTCTTTTCCCTTCCTCCATCAAACATGAAATGACCTAATTTCCTCTATTTGCATTCTTTTCTTTGTAAGCATACGGACAACGTTACCATCCAATTATTCCTTTATTTTGTTAACTCTCTGCGGTCAGTATCCATCTTATTTCCCCTTCCTCTTAAATCAGTGCATTGAAACTGAGTGTTAGTGTTTCAACCCAACCAATGGGTGTCCGGGCAGCAGCCGCAGCAGCCGCAGCAGCTAATTTGAGCACTTCATGTTTGTAGATAATTATCGTTGTAACTTGAGATTGTTACTTTCTAATGGGTTAAAATTTGTTATTTGAATAACTGCCACCGTTTGTAAACCTGTTGTAACATATTTAGCTTATCTTATTTAAATTGTACATGCTTGATAGTTAGGAATAGTACGTTGATAATATTTTCTTAATCTAAAATGTTTGGCAGATACGGGGAGCTTATAAAATTGATTGTTCGAGAAGTTCTGCTTAAGCTGAAGGTGAAGAGCAGAGATCTTCCCTACCATCTAGTTGAAGTGGATGATCAAAAAGATATAGAAAATTTGTTGGATGTTGACTCTGATGGCGTACGTTTTGTTATTATCCATGGGACAGGTGGAATTGGTAAATCAACTCTTGCTAAGGTTATCTTCAACCAGTTCTCGCCTAAATTCAATTGCTCTAGTTTCCTTGAAGTTGTCCAACATCAAGATCTTTTACAAGTGCAAAAGAAACTCTTATCTGACACATTGGGCTTGACCTCTGCTGACGGAATCCATGACACCCACGACGGGATCCATCGCATAAGAAATGGACTCAGTGACAAGAAAGTTCTGGTTGTTGTCGATAATGTGGATGAGAAGAGGCAACTCGAGAGCCTCGCAGGTCGCTGTGATTGGTTCGGTTCTAGAAGTAGGATCATGGTCACAGTTAGGGACATACGCACAGTACTAAATGAGGACAAACAAATGCGACCCGGCAATTACTTGGCCCACTCAGTAAATGAGATGCCTTTGTATCGAGCAATTCAGCTTTTCAGTAAACACGCATTTAGAAGCGATACTCCTCCTAAGGATTGCTATGATTTCTCGAAAGAAGTTGTTTTAAGCGTAGGAAGGCTTCCTTTGACTCTGGAAGTCGTGGGTTCTCTTTTTGCCGGAATGAATAGATCAAAGTGGGACGAGACATTGGAGGACTTAAAGCAAGGCCCGCCTAATAATGTCCGAGAATCACTGATGATAAGCATCAACAAATTGAACACCATAGAAAAAGCTATATTCCTAGACATAGCATGTTTTTGCATTGGGGAGGATAAGACTTATGTGGACTACATGTGGCGTAGTAGCAACCATTCTCCACGCAATGCAATTGATGTTCTTCTCCTCATGTCATTGATAAAGATTGATGCGTACAATCGTTTTTGGATGCATGATGAAGTTCGAGATCTAGGAAGGTACATCGTCAAGGAGGAGAATTTTGAAGATGCTAGAAAGCGCTGTTGGATGTGGATTGATGAAAATACTCTAGACATACTGAGGAGTGACGAGGTGAAAGTTATTAAGAGTAGAAGATATGGTCAATCCAACAAAATCTTTGGTTGTGTTCCTTAAATTGAGAATGTTGATTGATGGCCTGCTTTGTTTTCTAACTCATAGGGAAATAAAAAGCAACTCTATATAAACAATAAAAGTACATGTTTGCATGCCTTACTCATGTGAAACGAGAATAAAGTGCACACTCCAGTTGGTTAGTTGGAATTCTTCATTTATTGTTTAAGTGAGAATGAAAATGGATTCTTTGCTTCCTCGAAAAGGTGTTTAGTATGTGAAAAGACAGAGGAATCAACACCAAAATATACATTTCGAACATGCTTGGTTTGTCTTATTTTCAAGTTGAGAAGAACACTAATTACCTTGTTACTATATGCCTTTGATTTAATTAGTTTGGGGTCAAAGAAATACTACTGATATTGTTGACTACCTTGCATTTGTTTTTTGCTTCCTATGTTGCATACTCATCTTTGTTCCCTGTTGCTATTGGCAGGAAAAAGGAGCTATACGTGCTCTTAGTTTAGGTATTAGTCATGACTTAACACCTAAAGAATTAGCATATTTGCCAAAAATGAGGTTCCTTGGAGGGCAAAGATTGAATTTTGTAGGCGACTTCAAAAATGTTCGTCCTAATCTGAGATGGCTTTCTTTGCATAATTGCTCGTGGGATTTTTTAGCTACGAATCTTTACCTAGAGAATTTGGTTGTGCTCGACCTTTCAAGGAGTGACATCACCTACGACTGGGGTGGATGGAGGCAAATCAAGGTACCAACACATCTCACTCATGTTCGCTCCAAATTGTATCAATTGATCTTCATTGTCTCAATACTTTTTGCCGACATGTAATCTGCCTTGTTTTTCCATTGCAGCTACTTAAAAAGTTGAAAATTCTAAATTTGATGGACTGCTGTTGTTTAACCAAAACACCTGATTTTTCAGAGTTTGGCAATTTGGAGAAATTGATTCTAAAAAATTGTGTGAATTTGTCTACCATTGATAGCTCAATAGGTAAGCTAAAACTACTAAGTACTTTGAATATTGAAGAATGTACATCCCTTGAAGCGTTGCCCGAAGAAATTTGCTCTCTAGAATGCTTGTCAGAAATTAATATGCCGTGCAACAACAACATGTGCAGCGACGACCTGTTCAAGCTTCTCGAGATACTAGGCTATCCAAAATGTAAAACACATTATAATATTAACCAAATTCCTCACTCTATTGGAAGGTTGAATCTCAAGCGTTTGGTTTTGTCTTGTTGCAATAATCTTCATGAGCTTCCGGATTCTATCGGAGAAATAGAATCATTGGTGAAGTTGGATTTAAACGACTCAAGGATCTCTATTCTCCCTTATTCCATTGGAAAGTTAAAGAATCTCAAGTGTTTGCTTTTATCTAATTGCAAAAATATGCTACAACTTCCGGAATCTATCGGGGAGCTAGAATCATTGGTGAAGTTGGATTTAAACTCCTCGGGGATCTCCATTCTCCCTTATTCCATTGGAAAGTTAAAGAATCTCAACCATTTGCTTTTATCTGAATGCAAGAATATGCTCCAGCTTCCGGAATCTATCGGGGAGCTAGAATCATTGGTGGAGTTGGATTTAAACTCCTCGGGGATCTCCGTTCTCCCTTATTCCATTGGAAAGTTAAAGAATCTCAAGCGTTTGCTTTTATCTAAATGCAAGAATATGCTCCAGCTTCCGGAATCTATCGGGGAGCTAGAATCATTGGTGGAGTTGGATTTAAACGACTTAGGGATCTCTATTCTCCCTTATTCCATTGGAAAGTTAAAGAATCTCAAGTGTTTGCTTTTATCTAATTGCAAGAATATGCTACAACTTCCAGAATCTATCGGGGAGCTAGAATCATTGGTGGAGTTAGATTTAAACTCCTTAGGGATATCCGTTCTCCCTTACTCCATTGGAAAGTTAAAGAATCTCAACCGTTTGCTTTTATCTAAGTGCAAGAATATGCTACAGCTTTCAGAATCTATCGGGGAGCTAGAATCATTGGTGGAGTTGGATTTAAACTCCTTGAACATCTTCGTTCTCCCTTATTCCATTGGAAAGTTAAAGAATCTCAAGCGTTTGCTTTTATCTGAATGTAAGAATATGCTGCAGCTTCCGGAATATATCGGGGAGCTAGAATCATTGGTGGAGTTGCATTTAAACTCCTCGGGGATCTCCATCATCCCTTATTCCATTGGAAAGTTAAAAAATCTCAAGTGTTTGCTTTTATCTGAATGCAAGAATATGCTGCAGCTTCCGGAATATATCAAGGAGCTAGAATCATTGGTGGAGTTGCATTTAAACTCCTCGGGGATCTCCATCATCCCTTATTCCATTGGAAAGTTAAAAAATCTCGAGCGTTTGCTTTTATCTGAATGCAAGAATATGCTGCAGCTTCCGGAATCTATCGGGGAGCTACAATCATTAGTGAAGTTGCATTTAAACTCCTCGGGGATCTCCATCATCCCTTATTCCATTGGAAAGTTAAAAAATCTCAAGCGTTTGCTTTTATCTGAATGTAAGAATATGTTGCAGCTTCCGGAATCTATCGGGGAGCTAGAATCATTGGTGGAGTTGAATTTAAACTCCTCGGGGATCTCTATCATCCCTTATTCAATTGGAAAGTTAAAGAATCTCAATTATTTGCTTTTATCTAAATGCAAGAATATGCTCCAGCTTCCGGAATCTATCGGGGAGCTAGAATCATTGGTAGAGTTGGATTTAAACTCCTCAAGGATCTCCGTTCTCCCTTATTCCATTGGAAAGTTAAAGAATATCAACTATTTGCTTTTATCTGAATGCAAGAATATACTGCAGCTTCCGAAATCTATCGGGGAGCTAGAATCATTGGTGAAATTGGATTTAAACTCCTCGGGGATCTCCGTTATCCCTTATTCTATTGGAAAGTTAAAGAATCTTAAATTTTTGCTTTTATTTGAATGTAAGAGTTTACATGAGCTTCCGGACTCCATT
Organism: Eucalyptus pauciflora; assembly: GCA_007663325.1. NCBI lineage: Eukaryota > Viridiplantae > Streptophyta > Magnoliopsida > Myrtales > Myrtaceae > Eucalyptus > Eucalyptus pauciflora. The sequence goes on from VMYD01000012.1 coordinate 6,151,217, forward strand.
GGGGAACTAGAATCATTGGTTGAGTTAAATTTAAAGCTATCGGGGATATCCTTCCTCCCTGATTCCATTGGAAGTTTAAATAATCTTAAGGATTTGTATTTATCTGAATGCAAAAATCTACATGAGCTTCCAGATTCTATTGGGGAACTAGAATCATTGGGCAAGTTAGACTTAAAACTCTCGGGTATCTCTGTTCTTCCTAATTCCATTGGAAGGCTAAAGAATCTTCAGGATTTGTATTTATCTGAATGCAAAAATCTACATGAGCTTCCAGATTCTATTGGGGAACTAGAATCATTGGGCAAGTTAGACTTAAAACTCTCGGGTATCTCTGTTCTTCCTAATTCCATTGGAAGGCTAAAGAATCTCCAGTATTTGTTTTTATCTGAATCCAAGAATTTACATGAGTTTCTGAACTCTATGGGAGAACAAGAATCATTGGTCTTGCTGGATTTAAAACTCTCGGACATCTCTATTCTTCCTAATTTCATTGGAAGGTTAACGAGTTTTAAGTATCCATCTTTTTATGGATGTAAGTTACTTGAGCTTCCAAACTCTATTGGAAAACTAGAAAAGTTGATTAGGTTGGATTTAAAACTATCAGGAATCTCCATCCTTCCTAATTTCTTTGGAAGGTTAAAGAATCTCCTTTATTTGGTTTTATCTGAATGCGAGAATTTAAATGAGCTTCCGGACTCTATTGGGGAATTGCAATCATTAGTCGAGTTGGATTTGAATCTCTCAGGGATATCCGCATTCCCTGATCCCATTAAAAGATTAGAGAACCTTAAGCATTTGCGTTTACGTGAATGCAAAAATTTACATGAACTTCCGGACTCTATCGGGAAACTAAAATCATTGGTCGAGTTGGATTTAGAACTCTCAGGGATTGCCATTCTCCCTAATTCTATTGGAAGATTAACGAATTTCACGCATTTGTCTTTTTCTGGATGCGAGAATTTACGAGAGCTTCCGGACTCTATCGGGGAACTACAATCATTGTTCAAGTTGGATTTAAATCTCACGGGGATGTCCACTCTCCCTGATTCCATTGGAAGATTAGAGAATCTCAAGCATTTGCGTTTACGTGAATGCAAAAATTTACATGAACTTCCGAACTCTATTGGAGAACTAAAATCATTGGTCGAGTTGGACTTAGAACTCTCAGGGATCGCCATTCTCCCTAATTCCATTAGAAGGTTAACTAATTTCACACATTTGTCTTTTTCTGGATGTGAGAATTTACTTGCGCTTCCAGACTCTATCGGGGAACTGCAATCATTGTTCAAGTTGGATTTAAATCTCTCGGGGATATCCATTCTCCCTGATTCCATTGGAAGATTAGAGAATCTCAAGCATGTGCGTTTACGTGAATGCAAAAATTTACATAAGCTTCCGAACTCTATTGGAGAACTAAAATCATTGGTCGAGTTGGATTTAGAACTCTCAGGGATCGCCATTCTCCCTAATTCCATTGGAAGGTTAACGAATTTTACGCATTTGTCTTTTTCTGGATGTGAGAATTTACTTGAGCTTCCGGACTCTATTGGGCAATTGCAATCATTGTTGAAGTTGGATTTAAATCTCTCGGGGATATCCACTCTCCCTGATTCCATTGGAATATTAGAGAATCTCAAGCATTTGCATTTACGTGAATGCAAAAATTTACATATGCTTCCGGACTCTATTGGAAAACTAAAATCATTGGTCGAGTTGGATTTAGAACTCTCAAGGATTGTCATTCTTCCTAATTCCATTGGAATGTTAACGAATTTCACACATTTGTCTTTTTCTGGATGTGAGAATCTACTTGAGCTTCCGGACTCTATTGGGGAACTAGAAGCATTGTTCAAGTTGGATTTAAAACTCTCAGGGATCTCTGTTCTCCCTTATTCCATTGGAAGGTTAAAGAATCTCAAGCATTTGCTTTTATCTGAATGCAAGAATTTACATGAGCTTCCAGACTCTATTGGGGAACTAGAAGCATTATTTGAGTTGGATTTAAAACTCTCAGGGATCTCCATTCTCCCTTATTCCATTGGAAGGTTAAAGAATCTCAAACATTTGCTTTTATCTAAATGCAATAATTTACATGAGCTTCCGAACTCTATCGGGGAACTGGAAGCATTGTTCAAGTTGGATTTAAAACTCTCAGGGATTTCCGTTCTCCCTTATTCTATTGGAAGGTTAAAGAATCTCAAGCATTTACTTTTATCTGAATGCAAGAATTTACATGAGTTACCGAGCTCTATTTGGGAACTAAAATCTTTGGTTGAGTTGGATTTAAAACTCTCAGAAATCTCTATTTTCCCTTATTCTAGTGGATGGTTAACAAACTTTACGCATTTGTCTTTTTCTACATCCGAGAATTTACTTGAGCTTTCAAACTCTATTGGGAAACTAAAAGCATTGGATGAGTTGGATTTAAAACTCTCGGGGATCTCCGTTCACCCTAATTCCATTGAAAGGTTAAAGAATCTTAAACATTTGCTTTTATTTGAATTCTCACATGACCTTTCAAATTTTATTAGAGATCCAGAATCATTGGTCAAGTTGGATTTAAAACTCTTCGGGTCCATTTTCCCTGATTCCATTGAAAGATTGACAAATGTGACACATTTGTCTTTTGGTATAGGCGATAGTATACTTGAGCTTGTGCGCACTATTTGTGAACCAAAGTCATTGGTCAAGGTGAATTTAAAAATCTCGGAGATCTCCATTCTCCTTGATTCCTTTGAAATGTTCACAAATTTAACGCATTTGTCTTTTTCAAGATGCATGTATCTACATGAGCTTCCGGACTCTATTGAAAAAATGGAATTATTGGTCGAGTTGGATTTAAGATTCTCAAGGATCTCCTTTCTCCCCGATTCTATTGGAAATCTGAAGAGACTAAAAGTCTTAAAGATGGCATACACAGAGATACACACGATACCTCGTTCTCTTGGAGGGGTGGAGTCGCTTGAAGAGCTTGATGCCTCTTTTTGTCCGCATCTCAAGGATGAAATCCCATGGGAACTGTGGAGCTTAACTCATTTGAGGATCCTGGATTTAGATGGGAGCCCAGTCTCTACAGTGCCGAGAAAGATTGGTGGTTTCTCTAGTCTCCAGACACTTAAAATTGCAAGCCACCGACTTTCCCCCTTGCCAGAGCTTCCCTCGAGTTTGAAATGCCTTGTTGTTGGAGCTGCTCAATTCCCTGTTCTTCCCAACCTCTCGAGCCTAGTTCATTTACATCATCTTGAAATGCGTAAAGAACAACGTATGACACTTTGGATCCCGCACAAGGTTACCGCACCTTGGAAGGACATGCTATCCATCAATCGGCTTCCACTTAGCTTATCGACCTTGAAAATTCATTCCATCTCGCAATTGCCATACATTTCTGACTTGCAAAATTTGTCGGTTCTCTCTATCAGCGAATGTTTGACACCATGCTTGCCTGATCTATCGCACTTGAAGAGGCTACAAGAGTTACAGCTCAATGACTTCCCCAAATTGGTGGAGATTCCAGATTTGGGGGATTTGGAATCACTGAAGTTTCTGCACATTATTATGTGTGATGTGATCAAACAATTGCCTAACCTATCGAAGTTGAAAAATTTATTGCGTCTCAAGCTAATACATTGCATAAAGTTGAGAGCCGTTGAAGGCTTGAAAGAGTTGAATTTTTTGGAGTATGCAGAGATCAGATATTGCAAGTCCTTGGAAAGGTTACCCGATGTGCCGAAATCCACCAAATTGGAGACAGATCAAGCGCCGCTAGAACCTGCTGAACACACCATGCAACCAATGAAGCGATTGCGACTTTCTGTGGACTAGTACGACAGGTCGGCAATTATAGCCTCGTTGAACTTCTCAAGTTTGTTTTTTTTTTATAATGAGGGAAACAGAAGTTTTCATGAGGGTTTCTATTTGCTAACCCGTAGAGTTGGCTTGGAATAAAGGCCAAGAAAGAGTTGGCGGCGAGTATTCAAAGTTTTAAGGCCCTGCACGTGGAATAAAAACCAAATTTGCGGCCTTGCACATGGAATAAAGCCAAATTTACAACGCACGGTATAACCAACGTGAATTAATCCAGGTGTCTTCATGTAACTTCATGCGCCATCTATTATATTACTTGATAGTGTTAGGACGATGTTTTCAATTTTCAATTTTAATTCTCGTGATGCATTAAGTGTTTTGCTCTATTCATTTCAATCATCTCTAAAGTATGAATTTATTATGTTTGAGTAGGCTTAACGAATATCATTACCTATATTTATGATGTCGGCTGCATTAGCCACGATGGCATTTCCTAGTGTTTGTGATTTTGCCAATCAAAGACTCAAATTATTTTCAATGTGTCATCCATCACACTTTTGATGGAACAATAAATGGGACTATTGTAATTACGTAATCCGCTTATTAAAATGTTGCCTACGTGATTCTACACAGCCAATGAATTATATCACACATCAAGGACTATGTTTTGCATTTGGCGTTCAAAACAGCACATACTGATGGTTTACATTGAAGTAATAATTTAGCCATCTTGACTTTTGATTGCATAAATTTAACAAGTTTTAAAATTTGTTTGTGTTATCTAGAAATATTAGAAATCAATTACAATAATAAGTTTTAGAACTTTAAATGCACCAATCCCAGGATAAAAAGTAAGCGTCGAGTCTTTTTTTCTCCGCATTCCCAATCCCCCTTCCCCCCTAAAAAAAAGAATTAAAGGGTCTGATTTTTCAATTTATCACTTGTAATGATAATATCTTTTATTTTGTAGTGGTGGATGTGATTATAATAATCAACGTTAGGTGTCTTTCAAAGTTGTGCTCTTGGAGGGATTGGCGGCCTCTGGCAGTTTTGACGAAGATCAACCCGCCCGTCTTTGTTCTTCCTCTGTATGATGTCGAGAATACCGCTGGTGTCACCGCGGATATTAGCCCCACGGACACCGGTGCCGTGGTGAGTTTCCCTTCCCATCTCTAATTCGCCTGCTGTTTGCTGAATTTAGGATGAATGGAATTGCTAGGCTCTATATGAAGATGGAATTTCATGTTGTTGATTGTTTTCTTGGGGATATTGTTTGGATTTCCTATTCAGATGAGTAAAAGCTCGATATCATCCTTGAATATATGGATCGTTTCATGCATCAGACTAATTTGTTGCTTCTATTATCAGGTCCGTGGATTTCTGGGACAGCAACAAGTGGAGGAATTGTCAACATAAATACCGGAAAAGTCAGAACCCTTTGTGATGGAATTACCGAATATTGCCCGAAAGCTATTGTCAACCTGATTAGCAACCCTGTTATGACCACAGCTTCCGTTGCAGCCAAAGTTTTCAAGAGAGCTTGCCCTTATGATCCAAAGAAACTGTTGGGTGTGACCATGCTCAACTTAACTAATTCGTCGTACGTATCCCTCCTGGTTCTACTGCTGGTACTATCAAGAAGAATCGAATATGTTTACAGAGTACAGAGTATCAGGTTGTCAGCTTTGTATAAACCTACAAAGATAGAAGCGTGTTTCACCTTGTTTATTGCCCTATTTTGTCTCAAACGTCATGTCTTGCGTACCTGCAATTGATAACTTTCTCCAAGGGAATTTAACCTTTTCCCAGCTTTCAAAAAGATATCTATGTGGACTTGGTATTTTATTAAATAGGCTAATGCCTCATGTACTGGATCATGTGGGAGGTGAGAAGTGAAGTTTATAAAATTGGGCTATTTCCAAGTCTAGCAGCAGAGTCCAGTAGTCCCATTTATTCGACTGTTTGGGGTGAAATATTAATGTAACTGCTATTATGTGCTAGTGAGTGTTATTGGTTCTCTTCTCATGATCAGAAGGTTGTTTATGATCAGAGATACTTGATACTAACGCTCAGGCAGCAAAATCTGTACAGGATAGCAGTTTCGAGACAATGCCATGAAAGCCAACAACTTCTTTCCTACCCCCTTCTTTCCTTCCCTCCGATATATTGTAGGTGTTCGCTGATATATCTCATCAGATTTCTGATCTATTATGTTCCATGAAGGCAGAAGTACTAGGTCTTGATCCTAGAGAAGTTGATGTTCCAGTTGTTCGGGGTCACGCAGGGGTGACAATATTACCTCTTTTATCTCAGGTTTGTGATGTATTCTTCCTAATAAGAACTTCTTATATGTTCAACAGCGAGCCTATTAGAAATTGCACTTTCTGTAGAATGCTAAATGTCAGTTGGCATTTTCAAAATCTGTAGAGGTCAATTTTGGCAGTGTTGACGTTATATCACATTCCGTTAGTCTCTTCAGTTTTGGGTTTCAGGCCGTATAATAGTGCTTTAGCTATTCTAGTGATGTTCATTTTGCTTAGGGCTTGTGACAAGCTCCGGAATACCAAGGCTCCCTGAGGAATACACTGTTACCAGCAAGCATTTTTGTTTCCCAGACATTCGACTGCATGCTTAATCATGTTAAGAGTCTGTAATCTTTAAATTCACGAGCCATGTTGAAGATGTACCCTGCTGAGAAGTTTCTTTATGAGAAGGATAAGATTTTCGCAAGAATCACTTCTTAGGTCCATGTGGGCATATATCCTGCAACAAACATTAGAGAGCATGTTATCATCTCTACATTCGATTTACCAATGCTGCCTTGGCAACCTATCCACTACCACTACACAAGAAAAGTGTTAATAAAATATCTTTGTCGGAATAAATGGGACACCTCGCGTGTGAAAGTATGCACAAAGTGACGATTGCTTTGTCTTGGGCTATAGGCAGAAGCAAGCAGTTATGGAGAATATCTTAGTTTCTGATTATTTTGTCTGGTCCTTATAAAGGAAAACAACGGAAATTATCGGAAAGTATGTAAAACAGAGCAGCATACATCACTTGTTGTTACGGCTAGGAGAATTACTTGAATTTTGATGATAAGTGGAGAAGTTTCGTGCAGTGACAGAATTGTTTAATATATCAAGTTCTCCTGAAGTGATTTTTGAGGTCAACTCGAAACTGGATTTTTTTGCATCTATTTCCACAATGAAATAATGACATCACGTCTTAGTCTTCATTTGTCTGCTTCCTTTGTTATGTCATGAAGCCGACTGAATCGTGTACTCTGTGTTTGATGACTTTAGGCTAAAAGCTGGAGCTGGCTTGGCAATTCTCTCAATGGCAAGTCCTCCTTCGGCCTTTTGAGTTGTCATCCGATCTCTTTCATGAGCGGGAAAGTTGATGGCTCTTTCATATGTGGACTCATTTCACATGGTCACATAATGTGAAAATGAAATATGCAGGCATATGCTGCTATGAAGTTCGCCGATGCGTGCCTGCGTAGGTTGAGGGGCTACGCTGGCATTGTTCAGTGTGCATTTGCTGCTTCTCAGGTTTGGTGCCTTAAATAAAACTTGTCAAGATCCAATCCTCTTACTTCTCTTGAATTCAAAGTAAAATGACCAATGATTTTCTCTATTGTTGTCCCTTTTTTTTCAGGTGACTGATCTTCTGTTCTTTTCATCCAAAGTGCACCTCAATCGTACTTGGGCGGAGGAGCTTCTTCCTCTTGGCCCACTGAATGAGTACGAAAGGTCTGGAATTTTAATTAATCTTGAGATTTTTAGGTCTGCTCAGATGACAACAAAGGAAGATGGAAGTTCTTTTAATTTCGGCCTTTGTTTGTTAACCTGTGGAGCTGGCTTGGAAAGGGCAAAGAAAGAGTTAGCGGCAACGAAAATAGTTTCTGGTTAGCCAGTACTCAATATGGGTTCTTGGGAATAAGTGGTCCGACCTAAGCAGATATCAAAGTTTATTCTGCAAAGCTGACGTAGACGAAACACCGGGGTTTTTCTTTTCTTGCATGTAACTTACTCAATGGTAATCTGCGTAATAACAAGGTGGACGGATGTTTGCATGTCATCGTTTTATGTCTGTCTTTCTAGTTTCGCGTTTACATTGCCGACTTTCTTATGCACCTGTAGCGTCGACTCCAAGGAGCACTGTCGGTTCAGTTATGCAATACCGCAATAAGCAAATGATGGACAGAGGGTGCAGAATGAGCTGAAGCTCGGTCATTGCCACCAGGTTTGAAGTTTTAAGAGATTAAAGTGCGGCTTTTTGGGGCTTCGTCCAGAAGATTTAAGAGAATGAGCAAGAGAGCCATTATAGAATCTCTTCTTGGAAGATTCAGACTGAAAGATTATCGAGTCTCTTTTTTTTTTCTTTTTCTTTTGCATGAAAAAGCAATTGATTTGCTGAAAAAAGGAAAACAAAAAGCTTTAGAACATTATCTTGAGGTTGGACGGCCTCGTGACATTTGCTGCTTTCTTTGGGTAGTGGCTAGCCGCTCATCACCGACTGATGACGAATGAGTTCAAGTTAAAGATCATTTTAAATCCGTTTTGCAAGTCTTTTCTCTGACTTGTTAAAGTTCTTAGTCAAATTTGCTCCAACAACAAGGGTGTGTTTATTTCATGTGCAACACGAAAATTATTTGAAAAGAAAGTAGTTAGTTTTTACTTATTAGGAGATATGTTGAAAATGTATAACTGAAAACGTTTTTGCATATCGGGACCTCAATTGAAATAATAATTATTAAATGAGATGAAAAAGTGAGTATTTATTAAGATACTTACTACGTTTGGAGAAATAATTTTTTATATTTAAAAAGGGGAAATCTGGAAGATTAGTTCGTAAAAAGCTCTTTCAATTAAACAAAGCTACCCTCAAAGTATACATTTAAACAAATTAACAACCACTTTCTTCCCTACATAAAACCCAACCAAGAACTCATTCCACTTGGAATCAGCGGCCTGCAACACCTCAGCAGACAAATTAACAACCGCTTTCTTCCCCACAATAGCCGGGGGAATATAGGACAGCTCCCACTAATCATGCTAAACTTTGCAACTAATAAAATGAGAACTGCCTCTATGTCTATCTATTATTTAGCTATAGTATGAAGACTAGGAGGATGTTGCGGAACAACACTAGAAGATGCACCAATTGAAGCATAAATAATAAAGTATGAAAATAAAATCAAAATCACACGAGACACAAGATTTACTTGAAAATCCAAAAAGGGAAAAATTACAGGGAGAGAAAAAGGTTTCATTATCTTCAAAATATTTCCTGAGGCATTCGAAAGCCCACAACTAGATCACTTGATATTGTCACTTGATCTCAAATTTCCTGACTCCATTGGGATCGAATGGCTACAGTGTAAAGTAACAATATTAAGCATTCCAGCCGTCTGATTTGGCAAATTTGGTATCTTTGAAAAGTTCTTGCAGAGTACAGGCCACTAATACCGCTTTATTGTAGTTTTAATGAGGTTGACTTTCAATCAAATATTCATCAGCAGATGTCCGTTGCCACATTTCCCCGCATTTGAATACTTGGAGAGGTTAAGGGAATTGAAAATATCATTCTGCGAATTCCTGGAGAGCACACCTAGTATGTTGTGCTTGAAGAGGATACAAAAGTTACAGCTTAGTGACTTACCCAAATTGGCGGAGATCCCAGGATTGGGGCAGCTGGAATCACTGAAGTTTCTACACATCAACAGGTGTAATGCTATCGAACAATTGCCTAACCTGTCAAAGTTGAAAAATTTACGGCATCTCAGGCTAGCTCACTGTGGAAAGATAAGAGACATCGAAGGTTTGAAAGAATTGATTTCTTTGAAGAATGCAGAGATCAAACGTTGCATGTCCCTTGAAAGGTTGCCCAATGTGTCGGCATCCACCAAGTTAGACACTAAATGGAAGTGGCAAGACACTGCTGAAGACATCTAGTAAAAGAGATTTCTGCATTCAGTCTACCATACCAGGGTGGCCAATTGTGATTTTCAGCATTGTAGGACAAATAAGCCTAAAGCAGATTTCATCATTCCGAATACGCAAGGACCTCCGATCAAAGTACATCATGTCCAGTATGCAAGAGGGCATTTGTTTATCAAGAAGTGAGCGCGCGGGTTGAAGATGTGGAATCTCATTGGGTCAATTATTAAGGAGATTTGTACAATAGAGCCTTCTTTACTTGTACTTCAAAATAGGAATCTCAATCGAAGTTGTGTTGTTATTATTCTCAAACATGTAATCAAACGAATAAAATCCAATGAGGTTGGCCTCATCAAAGGTCGGCCAGGACAAGTCTCACCATGGCTGGGCAAGCAAGTTCAAGCCTCAAGCAAAGGCCAGAGCGACAAAAATGCCCAAATCGCCAAATTAACCCCGTCAAAGCCCACTCATCCCTTCAAGCAAGAGAGAACAATGGGAATCAAAAACAGAATGCGAAATACCATTTTTGAGCCCAATACTGGACTCCTCGATGTTAATGTCGTAGAGGACACCCTTGTACCTGATCTCGCTCTCGGACGTCAAGCTAATTAAGCTCCCAATGTACGAATCTTCTGTCGAATTCAATCTCGAAGAAGAACTCTCGATTGCCATGCTGTCACGCCATCCAATGGTTGGGTGAGGCTCGCCTGTGCCAAATCTGGCAACGCTAGTGGCAAGGTGAGCTCGCTCTTGCCCAGCAACGATGAGGGGAGGTCGAGCCTTCCCGGCCCTTGCCTCTTGCTAGTTTCAAGGTCCGGCGACCAAATGGAGGAAAAAGAAAGGAAAGAAGAAAAAAAAAAAAATTTGAAAAATATTAGAATGTAATTAAAAAATGTCAACGTCAGTGCCAATCGCGTCATATAGGATGGCCGACGTCCACGTCAACACCAATCAGCTAAAATTGATCAGATGAAATAGATTGGTATAAATATAAAATGTTTAAGACTCAATGCCAATCGTGGAAGTAAAAGGGTGGACCTCTATCTTCCCTTTATGCTTTTTGCATGAAGGATCTTAAGGAGGATGATTAACATCGCAACTAATTAGATGAGATCTTGATTTATGAAGAAAATATTTATTCTTTACCAAAAAAATCCACTCATAATAAAAAAAAAAATGCTAATTAGTTGCACTCGCTGCCGTATGGGATTTGCTTTATTGTACAAGATATAAAATATTCAATTTTGGAATTGAAATTCATAAAAGATAAAATAAACTTATAAATTGTATGAAAAAGTCCACTGGCTGCATATTTATATAATAACTCATCGAGGATATTTAGGAAATAGAAATTGCGATCGCTTAAAAGTAGATAAATTGTCTTTGCTTTATCTATACTAACAAATATGAGGGCACATGCGTATGCGTGTCAAGATAAATGAAAATAAAGATTAAATGTGTGAGAAGACAGATAAATATCTAAATACAAATCAGTTTATGCAAAAAAAATTCTATCGTCTGAAAATAGAGAGTTTCACATTTAATTTTGGAAAGTAAAATATTTTATATGACAATTATAGAAATTATGTTTTGTCAATCATGTCATACTATGTCGCCATAATACATTCAAAAAAGACACGGAGGTTTCAGGAAGTTTGTGAACTTTTCTAGGAAGATTGTGGGTGGTATAGAAAAGAAATTAAATTCTATTTGATAGAGATATCGTGAAATAATTATTAATCTATGCATATATCCATTGATATAATATTTGTAAATGACTGATTGAGAATATTGAGGAATGAAAAGAAAAGATTGAGATCCCTTAAAAGTCGCAGGTTCTCTTTACTTTATATACTAATATAGCTTATACATACAAATGACAGAAGATATATGAACATGATATTTCTCTATACTTTGGCTAAACAAATTAGGTACATGAAATAATTTTTGCATTGATGGCTTGACACTCTGTTTTTCTTTCTACCAGCTCTCAAGATTTGGTGGTTTTTACTGATCTATCTTTTAGTCTTTCATCGTATTTTATTCTACAATTTCATCAGATGCTCATGTAGGTTCCACAGATGTCTCTCCGGTCACATGTAGCCATCTTTTTCTCCCCTTCAAAAAACTAGGCATGGCTTAACCCACAAATAATAATTAGAACCATCTTCGATGATTCGGACGGGTTGGAAGACCTCTGATTAATCTTTGTGGTGTACTAAAAGGTTGAGAGTAAAACTCACCTCGAACTTGAACAGGAAAAAAACATTAAAGAAACTCAAGGCTAGTTTGAACTGGTTTAGAAGACTTTGAATCGATTAGTCGAAGTATTGAGCATGTTCGGTCAATAATGTTATTGGGCTGCTGAAGTCTCCTACTAACATGGTCTGTGACTTGGCCTACTAACATAGCTCTCTGATGTGGTAGGCTATGTAGCATCGACACGCGACACGCGACATGACACGACACGACACGCGACACGTCATTTCTTAAAAAATAGAGAATTCCGACACGTTCCGACACGTTAAATATTAAATAAATATTTTTATTTTTAATTAATATGATTCAAATTCATAAATAAATAATTAATTAGAAAAAGCCTATAATTCAATTCATTTGAAATTCGAAATATATATTCATAATTAATGCGAAATATATTTTTAATTTTAACAAAAATTATTGATGAAACTACTAATTAATAAGAAATCATAATCAATTTATTTAAATAAATTTATGATTTTCTAGAATGACCAAAATTTATCATTATTCAAAATACAGTACTTTTACTTTTCGAAATTATTTTTTTTATTTCATTTATTTAATTTTCTGATAAAAAAAAATCCCCCAGACCCATACCTTCTTTCGTTTCCTTCCAACCCAAACTTATTTTCCCTCCCCCACACCACTGACAGATAGGTTGTCAAGTGTCAACCTCACTTCCCCTCCCCCAAAACTCAAAAGACACGCCATCTCCCCCTCTTTTTATTGTTTTTTATTCCTTTGTCAAAAAACCTAACGACACTTTATGCCCTCCTCCTTCAGACCTTCTGGCTTCTGCCGCTTTGCAGCTTCGGACGATGGAAGCTGGAGCAGACGCGACGCCGAGGAGGAGGAGATGCCGTCGCCGCCGTCGTCGCCGCTGCCGCTGCCGCCGCCGCCGCCGCTCGGCGCCCCCTCGGGCCCCAATCCCTTCCTCTTCTATTCCTCTCGATTTTTCTCCTCCTCCTCCTCTCCGCACGACCCCCTCCCTCTCCACGCAACCCCCTTCCTCTCCTCTTCCTCTTGACCTTCTCCTCCTCCTCGTCGATCCATCGTGACAGTGGTGGCCCTCGCCGCTCTGGCCGTCTCTCGCCGTTGCTTGCGGCCTCTGCTCCCTCCCCCTCCCTCGCCTCCACCCGGAGTCTTCCGGACACGCGTCGACACGCGTGTCGAGAAAAGTTGACCGCGTGTCCGAGCGTGTCGACGTGTCCGACACGCTCCGACACGTGTCGGACACGTGGTAGGGCGTGATCTGCGGGTAAAGAAATTCAGCCGAGCGCTTTTACGGCGGCTAATAAATCAACTGATTATGTCAATTCATTTTGGAGGCAAAAGTTACCGTAGTGCACAATAATCTGGACTAGGGATTAAAATTCTGACGTCCATCCCGTTCACATGGAATGGAGCTGCAATTGGACGGGACTAGACTACGTGGCCCGATGATAAGGAGGCGGAGCAAGGTGTTGTTAGAGGAGGCGTAAGGAGAGTCTTTCGCCAGACAAACGTCGACGACAATGGAAAGTGCTGCTTGTGGGAAGGTGTGATTTCTGGGAAGGGAGTGATAGGCTAAACTCAATTTGAGTAGCACCCTAGTTTCAAAGTTAGAGGATGCAGCGGCAGTAGACTTTGCCGTACGCCAGCGAGATTTGTGAACTGAATCGCGGCGATAAAATGAACAACTAATTAGTTTTCACCAAGAGACGCGGCACTGATAGTTACAACTAGAATACCACTAACAATGATTCAATTGCTTAACTTCAATGTTACAATGCGTGGTTTATCTGTAGGTCCAATAACCAATTGCAAAAGATCCTGTTAAATATAGAATATAAGTAATCTATACACAAGTCTGACCGAATATATATCACATGAAATCAACAAAGATCAAGAAGATCCCACAATGTACTACATTTTTTGCTTATTTACAAAACGACATTCAAATCAAAAAGAAAATTGCATATTATAGGAAGAAAGACTAAACTAATGATTCATATGTTTCTAGTAGAATTTTGTTATTGATTGATGAATCAATGCTCACTTCGTAAAGTTACACCACATATCTCCAAAACAAATATTTCAATTAATCAATTTCTGGTCCGGGCAACGCATGGGACTTTAACTAGTTTGATGATAATGATTTGTTGCCTCGCCATTTGACATTAGATTTTTGTAACTATGTCAATTTAGCAACTGCAGACTATTTTATGTTTGTTTATATTGATCATTAAGTTAATATCATGAGGAAGTTTCATAGAAGGTAGTGGCAGGGTTGTGAGACAGTTGGGCTTGAAGACTCTTAACAATTCAATCATACTAATTAAGGGCCTCACTGTTTAGGAAATTTGAGGTCCCGTCCCATGTGCATTACATTGGAATTCGAATCCACTTTTTCCTTTGTTGTACTAATTTACACGTGCTTTCAATCAGTCTCGTACAGCTGAACGAGTAATCGAATAATCATATCATATCTCGCCTCAGATTATACTATATGCATCACATTCGATGTTAATTTCGAGATGTAATTGCTTTTAACAAATGCGTGAATCATTAAATCAGGATTAAGTGACAATATATAAATTGACAAAGAACAGGTTAATTTTATTTTATTTTTTGGTTGGTGGAAAAGTTGTACTTACCAGATCCATCTTTGTTCTTTTGTTTTGTTTTGTTTCTTTCTTGATTACACCAATTCCGGTTGGACGCATAAAAAGGAACAGCACATGCTTTTTAGTCTTTCTCGCACAGCTGGACGAGGAATACAATAACCTCAACTTGTCTTGCCTCATTGTCATAGTGAAACGGCTTGCCCCGGCTATCGATCTTCAGATTTCCTGCAGCTAGGATAAGTATTAGTGGATGACACATCCAGAGGAAAATTTTGCTAAAATTTATGCACCAGAATAGAGTTAATACCATACAAATTCTCAAATTATATTCTTATCATTTTACCTCAAACTAATTATGTCACAAAAAATTGGTACACCCGCATCATATTTATTCTAAACTAATTTCTTGTGACATAGAATTAGTTTAGGATAAATATAACACAAATTTATCGGCTTAGAGTTTCTCAGTTATGCAAAAATCAGCTTGCAGTATTGTGAGGCAGGTCAACTAGGTAGGAATTTTTCACAACACGAAAATTAGTTAGACATGAAGGATACTCATATGAATTTTTCAAAATTTTTGTGCTAGTGACACTTTTTCCATTAGTGCTTGGTATACGACGCCAGGACATTATATGGTCATGGAAAGAGGAAAGAAAGTAACATTTGGAACGTTTACCTCCTCTAATTATTTTTACGTCCTTCGTTACCTAGATTGGGTTATTAACTATCAAGAAAAGAAAATGCATAATTTACTGTCCTCAAATAGAAAAGTACCAAAAAAGTCTTAAATTTATTGTATTGCTAACATTCTAGTCATAATTTATTTTTTAATTAGACCGGTTTTGTCTTAAATATTTTCATGTTGATACCGATTGAGTCCATCCAAAGCCGAAAATTGCTGATTGTCCCACATGATACAGCTGATGCTAATGTGAATTTTATTTATTATTTTTTATATTCCTTTTTTCTTTCTTTTTTTCATTTTCATTTTTTCTTGGGAAAATTCCAAATAAGGGACCGAAGTATCCTCATTTTCTCTAATAAAAGCCTGTGATTGTAACCATTTCAAATAAGGGCCTAGCCTCGCCGACCAGCAAAAAATTCAGGTCGATCAAGGGCATTTTCGTCCAAACACAATTAATTTATATTATAAATTTTAAATATAAAAAAGAAAAAAAAGAATTGCCGCCTCATTGCAAGCGAGGAAATGATGAAGGCTGGTAGGATCGGCGATGCCTAGGGTAGGCCCTCTCGCTTGTGTTTTCTTTTTCATTTTTTTCTTTTTTAGTTTTTTAGTTTTTTTAAAAGGAAAAAGCAGAAAAAAAATAACAAAAAAAGAAAATTAAAAAAAACGAAATTGCCTTTCACATTTGGTGAGTTCAAGCCCTTATTCAAGAAATTAAGGACATTCCGAGTCTTTATTTGAAATAATATCCATTTCATACATTTATTTGAGAAAATAAGGATACTTCGGGTCTTTTTTTGGAATTTTCTCTTTTTTTCTTTTATCCTTATTCCCCTCTAGTCGCCAACCTCCGCAATCTCTATTGGCCATTAGCGAGGGTGAGGGCCAGGACGCCCTCACCAAGATTGGTGAGGGTGAGCGAAGGCTAGGCAAGGCCGCCCCTCGCCAAAAGGCTGGCGTGGTCATAGCTAGCGGGTGGCAATACCCAGAAGCAGAATTTGGAAATGCAACAAAAAAAAACCTCTCAAAGCAAAGACGGCTAAACCAGCTTCCGTGAACAACGCTGTCTTGCTCAAAGGGTTTAAGATTTCTAGATCGGTGTGGATCATCCACAATTCAACAAGCAAGAAATTTTACCACCAACGAATCAAATCCAGAAAACAAAGAGACTGAAAGAGAGAAGAAAAAGGCAGGACCTTTTTCGGCTGATCAGAGACGACTCAAACGAGAGGACTTCGGGTTGGGTGGGGGATTTAACCGAGGAAGCTGTAGTTGGTTGTGGGCACAAGATCACGGCTCGAGAAGGAGCAGAGCACACTTTTTTTAATTTTGGTTAGGCAGTTAAAAAGGGCGAGAAAACGAAATTCAAAAGAAAAACGGAAGCGAAGAAAAAGGATTGAAGGAAAAGAAGGAAAAGAGAAGAAAAGAAGGAAAAGTAAAAGAAAAAATTAAAAAATTGAAAAATAATTAAAAATTGTAAAAAATATATTCACGTTAGCGTAAGCTATATCATGTAGGATAATCGGAATCCAATTAGCAATTTCTAGCCTAAATTTGCCCAATGAATTTAATTAGTACTGATGTTATAAAAAAATTTAGGATTAAATTTATATAACTTAAGAATTTAGAACTAAATTAGTGCTAATGCAATATGTTTAGAATATTTTTTTGTACTTTTCCGTCCTCAAGACCTAGAAAATATTCCAATAGTCAATACCAAAAAAAAAAATGAAAGTTTCCAATTTTCAGAATAGACAAATTCTTGTCCGCTAGGTCCCAAGAGGAAGCTACCAATAGCTAGTTGGGCTTGAAGAGACTAAACAACTTAGTGACAATAAATCATAGTAAATTTTTCTAAAGGGTCCTCATTGTTTTAAAAGTTCGACGTAGTCCGTTCGATTACATCTCTGGGCAGCACAATTTATATTAATTTCATATTAATTTTCATGTTAGACTTGTATTCAACAATTACACAAATGCTTCTTTATGTCGGTTTCGTTTTCGATCACTTCATGTAATGCTTCGATTCGATTGTGCTGTCATTTTGATTTCTTTGACCGTTTTCCATCGCCAGTTGATGGCCGTGAGGCGAGGACTCATTCAGGAATCCTCACAAGGCCTTCGCTTCACTGACACATCCCACGATTTAACCGCTAGCATGCATACGGCTCATAAAAATAAGAGGATAATGAGGGCAGAAACATTCAGGGCTGCACGAATCTGCGGGGGAATAATCAACATCAACAAAGGACGGCATAAGCCAGCCCGTCGAAGGACGGTCTTGGTCTCATTTTATATTAACACTAACTGGGGCATTTTCACAAACGGTTGATGTGCGCTGCCGAATCGTAAGGTTTCTGGCTCAACCGGGACTCGAACGCGCGCCGGAGAGACGCACGACGTACGGGGACTATGGAAACATGGAAACAAAATGCAAGGACGACGAGGGCTGGAGCTCGCGTGAGCCGAACGGCCGCGAGCGCCGGCCCGATGTCACCCAAAACGGGGCAAAACAGAGGACTCGCAGGACAGAGAAAAACAGGGGCGGTCGCGGCAGCGGCCCTACCCGGCTCGGCGGCGGTGAATGGAGGACGAGCTTGACAGATCGGGCCATGCCCGATCGTCTTGCACGCCTCGGAGCCGAGATCTTCAGGAAATCGACACAGCCCGAAACCAATCAAAAAGAAACACACCGAGACCTACCGTGAGGAAGAGGCACGCGTCGGTGAGGGTTGGCGGCCGAGGTCCAGACGCAGCGGCTACTGGAGGAGGCCCTTCAGTCACCGCCTCACTCTTCGTTCTCTGCTTCTCGCTCTCTCCCACTCTCAATCTCGGCCTGAACCCGACCCCGGATCGCGGCTGCTCCTGCTTTCTGCGCGGGTACGTCTGTGGTGCTACAGAGATGGAAGGAGGAAGAGATAGGCGCGCGGGCCGGGCCAGGGAAAAGGGAAAATGGGCCGACCCGGCGGGAAAGAAGAGGAATAAGAAAAGAGGCTGGGCCAGCGTGAACCCGGCCTAGTCTTGCCCTTTTCTTTTTTTTAAAAAACCCTTTATTTAATATTTTTATATAAATCTTAATAAATTCTATGCAAATATTCATAATATCTACATAATGTACTATGCGATTTTAATGATGAATATTTTTTAGAGGCTTAAAATTAATCTTTAATTTTCTACTCAATTAATGCCAAAATTTAAGTGTCGATAAATATAGCTCAAAACAAGCTCAATGAGACTGTCAATGAAATAAAGGTGCATAGGGTTTTGCTGCTAAATTCACTAAATTAAGCTAAGGCCTTCACATCGTTAATGGAAACGCAAATTCAAGATTGCAGCAACCTTGATCACATCAAAATCGGGACCGATGCCAACACAACTAAGACGAGTATGACCTGCTAGTTGCAAGAGGCCACACTTAGGCTCAAGCAAGCCAACCTAATCCATGAGATTCTTGCTAACAGAAGTTGTGAGAAGCATTATCGGCCCGGTTTACAATTTGATTGAGGAGCAAAGAACTTCTGGGCTCATATCTGGATCCATGAGTAGTAAAAGAAACGTAGAAGATATTGAAGGCTTTCTTACCGTATATATGATCCGTCTATGAGACCATTGCTAACACAAGAAGAGATAATTTCAAGATTTTTTACCTGATTTATTTTTCCTTTATTTTTAGGATGGCCATGTTTTTTCTCCCGGTCCTAGTAAGAGGAAACTTTCTTTAGTTGATCTTTTAATTGGTGGGTTTACAAACATTAACATCATCCACATTAAATTTCGTTAAATTTACTTGTGCACGATGTTCATAACTTGTAAACCAATCACAACCAATAGTTGATGGAATAAGAGTCTCTCTCCATTTGCTAGTTTTTTTTTTATTTGGAGTTAGATCTTCGCTTGGGTTTATGAATATTTCATCTTTCGTTGTAAGATCAGTTTTTCCCACCGAATAATGATACTTTTTTATAGTTGCACTTTGATTTGTTTTCACAATTGTGTTCTGTTCGACTACTAATGAGGGTCCACTTTATCCGTGTCATGTATGTATGCAACCAAGCTGGGCCAAATGAATTTTGACACACTATATCAATATTTAACTAACTTGGATGACATTTTGGCATTTTGCGGCAGTGAGAGTTTTACTTTGGATATGTATCACTAAAAATTCCTTGATGGCCATGCTGGATGAAGTTCTTTAAGGGAAGTTGGGATTTATGATTGTGGGCCTGTGGCTACTTCAAGGTGATCATGAGACGCATGAAGCATGGGTCAATGAAGATGGCACGGTGCATAACGTGGACGTGTAGGTGCATTTCCTTCCAATGCAATTTAGTCTTTCTCGCCGGACATTTCACGAAATTAAAGATAATCCATTTTCTCTAACCCACCACTTTGGAGCTCGAGAACATGTGGAATCAATATTGAAGCCTTTAGAAAATTCAAAATCGTCGCTAGAGATGCCAAACATTTACATAGAACAAGAATGCATATTCATTCTATTTAATTGCCCCCACAAATTTCCTCTCATTTTCAACTTAACATCCAAGCAACTTAGAAGCCTCAAAAAGTTTCCACCCCATTGCAAAAGTCTCGTCCTCCTCATGTCTCTTTCCTCTCTTATCTTTTACGTACGCTTCACGCATCAACTCGTAATTGAGTTGAATTGTGAGAGAGAAAAACAAAGTTGTGGAAAAATGCAAAAGCGATAAAGTAATGCGCGTCTGTCCTTTTGCTTTTTCAGTTTTCTTGCGTTTACATGGGGATTTCGCAGGGAGGTGAGGGGAAGTTTCTTGTGTTCATCACATGGACATGGCTTGTTAGCATGAAAATTTGTCCTCCCAACGAATATGCTATTTTTGCTGCCAATCTACAAGTTTATTCTAACGCGTCTTTCTGCCCGGCCATTTTCGAGTCCCTTCGGTACTGCCCTGTCTCAGCTTTTCCAACGCGCCGCAACTAGAAATCAACCGTTCCACGCGAATTCCCTTCCTGATAAATCCCGAGATGCAGTCATCTGATTCGACGGTCGGGATCGATTTCATTAGATGTTGGGATGGTGAATGAAGGAAAGAGGTGATGTCTGCTGTCCCATCGCCAAATCAATGATAGCCCGAGATAACCCGACCCAAAAGCTACGCTATAAATAAAAAATGAATGACCCACAATCACATGCATCGTGTCCTATAGTCTGGTCGGACAAGGCAAAGGATTCTTGCTTTTTTCTCATCCGATATCAGTATTAAATAAAGAGACAACTCGCTTTTCACTAGACCCAGCATCATTTGAAGAGGGACATGGTATAATACACCCAACACAATAATAAATTATAATGTGCGACTTATGCTTCCTCTTGCGAAAATAACACAAACCATATATGTGCGATCTGCGCTTTCCTGTCATATGACTATTGTCGTGGACGACAAAGAAATTTCGCGAGTGCATACCCAAGGAAAATAACAAAAGACATCTCACTCAGTTCTTCAATGAAATTGTATGAATTTACACGCCTATCTTATGTAATGAAATTTGTTACTTTGTGTTCTACCCCCCAAAAAAAAATGAGATGATTGGGAAGCCCATGAATAGCAAAGTTCTTCTTAGCGGGAGAGACTAATGTAGGATGGGTATCACATTAGAATTTTTATCCGAGTAATCAGTATTTGTTTATTCTTATATGAATATTTGGTATCCACCACACTCTTGTTTTAGGCTCTTATAAGTGAAAATTACGCCAACAGTCCTGAATGTTTGGCTGAATACGTAGTCAAGTCCTAAATTTTAAATTTGTGCAATCAAGTCCTAAGCATTTTTTGTTGAGTGCAATTTAATCCCTCAAGCAAGCTTAAAAATAGATTTGCTAACCTAGATTCCAAATCCGACGTGGCATTTTGTACTATCCTTTTGCATACATGGTTTTGATACAGTGCTAATGTAGTGTCATGTCATGAAAATTTAAAAATTAAAGAGGTAGGAAAGACCAAAGAAATTTTTTTTTAAGAAAGGCTATTGAAAAAAGATACAAATTAAAGGAAAAATAAAAAATGAAAGTTGTAGAGAGTGGAACTATCGATGTTAGGATACACATCTAAGTTGTGTTAGCGAAATCCCACATCAGAAAATTGATGTGGTGTGAAATAGTTAATATATCATCGTTAACTCATAACTCATTGGCTTAATCTTTTGAGTTAAGGTGGGTTCAACTGGATATGATAATGGACTCAGACTTAGGTTCTCTCTTGGAGATCTCCCCAAGTGAAAGGTATTGGACTTTCATGATGTGCTCTCAACAAATGGTATCAGAGTCGATGGTTGATTGGTGGCCCACTCTGGATATGTATCGTTGTTTAGTGAATAACTCAACTAGGAATCTAGTGATCAACGTGGTTTTCGAGCGAATGGGCGTTGTGGTGTAATAATGCGGGCCCGATGACAGACTTCATGGTTCAGTCCGAAAAAGAGACTAAGGATGAAATTGCGCACTGGAAATTCAAGTTGAGATAAGTTAATATAGAAAGATAACTGAATTAAGGGAGAACAAATCTAAAACTAGAACTTACACGTGAGGGAGAGATTGTTAGGATACACGTGTGTGTGTGTGTGTGTGTGTGTGTGTTAAAGAAATCCCATATTGGAGAATTGATATGATATGAAGCAATTAATATATCCTAATTGGTCTATAACTCATTGGTTTAACATGGGTCCAACTAGATACGTTAATGGATTCAGACTTGGGTTTCTTCTTCGAAATCTCCCTAGGTTAAGATATCGGACTCTTGTTGTGCATTCCCAATAATTAGTAAGGATTGTTTGAGGGCTTGGAGATGGCAGAACTACCCCAAGTTCGTGGCCTTTTCTTTTCTCCTTATAATGCCCATGAGCAAAGCCTGCACTTTCTTTCCCTTGTCCTTCATCTTCCTATTCATTTTAGTTGGCACGAACCTGTAAATTAATGAATCAAGTGGCATGATTTTTAAGAATGTTATGTTGGATTAATAAGTTTATGGAAAATGAGAGATTTTACCTCTAGCCAAAGATGTAGACCGATCGAAGGGTGTAATCACAAACTGGGCTTGCTCCTCCTGAAAATGTAGCCTTTGAGTTTTTTATTTCTCCCTTTCTGTTGAGGAAATTAAGAAGATTTCTACGTATATAGGCTTCATTTTATCCCCTTTCAAAGAGATAAATTTACACTGGAAAAATGGGCAAAGCTAAACACTAATCAAATTATACACACGCACAGATATCTGTACAAGATATTTTGTATGTTGTTTAGTATTGGTAGAGTATTTGAGAGCATCCAACCAATTTCCTGATTTGTGATATAATCCCACTGCCTAAATCTACTTTCGTATCACCTCCAACAATTTATGTTTGTGTTTTCAGGATTTTTTTTCATGGTCAAAGTCGAAAATGGGATAAGCACGGGTGCTTTCTGACCAGAGAATTTTATGTGCTTGATCGGAAAGGTAGGTTCTTAAAATTTTAAGCTCGTTATAATTATCTTGGTGGTTGAGGCCTATTGGGTGGACCGCCACACCACATGTGCTACGAAAGCAACTAAGAACCCTCAAAAGTTTCGACCCCATTGCAAAAGTCTCATGTACTCTTCGTGTCTCCTTCCTCTATTTTATGTATGCTTCATGCCTCATCACAATTGAGTTGAATTGACAGAGAAAGAAAAAGAGGTGTGGAAAAACACGAAAGTTAAAAACTCATGCATGTCTATCCTTTTGCTTTTTCAGTTTCCTTGCGTTTACACGGGGATTTCATAGGGAGTGAGGGGAAGCTTCATGTGTTCATTACATGGACAAGGCTTAAACGGAACGATCCTATTCCACGCGTTTTCACTTTCCTTACGCTCGTCGGTGTGCAAATTTGTCGATGAGGGTTGTTTGAGAGTTTGGAAAAAGCGGAACTAACCCCATTTACAATGGCCATGACATCAGCAGGGCCTACAATTCCTTTATTTTTGTCCTTCATCCTACTATGACATTTTAGTTGGCACGAACCTATGAAATATTGAATCAGATAGCTTGATTTTATAGAATACTGTGTTGGTTTGATGAGCATATAGAAAATGAGAGATTTTACCTCCAATCGGAGATGTAGACCAATTAAAGGGAGTAATCACGAGCTGAGCTTGTTACTCTTGAAGATGTAGCCTTTGACTATTTTCTTTCTCCTTTTCTCTTAAAGATTATAGAATGTTTGCACATATACAGTCATCATTTTATCCCCATTCAAAAAGATCAGCTTGAACCAAAAAATGGAGAGACCTAGATGTGAATCAATATTATATGGACACACAAAGATATATACAAAATATGTTGTATGTTGTTTGGTAGTAGAATCGCGTATTGAGTATTTGACGTTATCCAACTAATTTCACATTCATGATATAATCCCACTGCCTAAGTCTACTTTCGTGCCACCTCCTCGAATTATGTTTGAGCTTTCAGGATGCCCTTTCTCATGGTTAGAGTTGAAAAATGGGACGAGCCACCCGAGAATTTTATGTGCTTGACACAAAAAGCAGGTTGATTTTAATTTTTATTTATTTATTTTAGGAAAAGCAAAGGCACCTTTCGACTCAGTTTCCATAAAGTTGTTTGGCATTTTTGAGAAACTTCATGCCTCCCTTCAACTTTTTTTCGACTATTGCTTTGCTTCCATTAAATATGCACATGCGAGGGTTTCCTTGCTATTTCTTTTCACCCTTTTTGATTGCATTATTGTCCTTATCACGTTCACATCAAAGTACTCTGCTTGATGATGGTTGACACATCAAGCATGCTACTCTATGCATAGAAATTACTAGGTGGATCATATGCATATGCCCTTGATAGCAGGTTATTAAAATTTTAAGCTCCTTATAATTTTCTTGGTGGTTAGACCTGTAGGTGGACCGTCACATAATTCATGTGCTACGAAAGCTATGTCAATCTTTACTTTTGGCCTATCGAAAAGGATTGAATACACTGCTTCAAGCAAGTATATATTTTCCCAGACACATGACTACATGTTTAATCATTTTAGAGTCTCCAAATTCTTTAAATTAACGAGCCATTTTGAAGATGTCTTTTGCAAGTCAACTTTATGCGTGAAGCCTCTGCCGATGCACCGTAATGAACTTAAGAGACCTCGACATCCACTAGCACCAACCAAGATCTTTGTGGGAATTAACGGGACACCTCGCCTGTGAAAGTTTGTACAAGGTGTTGACTGTCTTGGGCTATAGGCAGAAGCAAGCAGTTGTGCAGAATATCTTCGTTTATAATTATTTTTTCTGCTACTCGTTTATAATTGCAGTTGTGCAATTAAAGGATGATTAAAAGAGTTGCCAAAATTTAAGTGTCCATAAATGTAGCCCAAAACAAGCTCAACAAGATCGTCAATGAGATTAAGCTGCATGTGGTGTTGGTGCTAAATTCATAAAATTAAGCCAAGGCCTTCACATCGTTAATGGAAACACAAATTCAAGGTCGTAGCAACCTATACCACATCAAAATCGGGAAAGTCGCCAACGCAACCAAGACGAGTATGACCTACCAACTGAAAGAGACCAGAATCAGGCTCAAGTAGGTTGACCTAATCCATGAGATAATTGCTAACTTAAGACGTGAGAAGCATTATCGGCCCGGTTTACATTTTGATCTATAAGCAAAGAGCTTTTGGACTTGTATCCGTATCCACGAGTGGTAAAAGAAACATGAGATATTAAAGGGTCTCACCGGGGAGAAATGCCAAAAAAGTCCTAAACCTTTTGTCTTTGTGCCGAATTAGTCCTAAACCTTTTTTTGGTGCCGATTCAGTCCTAAACCTTTTTATGTTGTGCCAATTCAGTCCTTTCCGGCCAATTTTGGCTGGATTTTGCTGACTGGACGCCGGCCGGCTGACGTGGACAACTTTTAATAATATTTTAATATATTTTTTTTTATTTTTTTTATTTTTTTATTTTTTTTTTATTTTTGTCTTTTTCCTCCGGCCGGTCACCGAGGTCCGGCGACCGGCCAGAGCCGAAGGCCGGCGAGGGCGAGGCCGACCTCGCCGGCCATGTGCGAGGCTCGCGAGCCATCCTTCTGTTTTCTTGGAGCGATTGATTGGGTGGTCTGTCCAATGGTTGAATCGGAAGCTTCGGAATCGCTTCTCTGAAGTTCACCTCCTCTCTGTGCGCGTGCTTCCATGGGTTCCAAGTGATTACGTGAATCAGAGCTTGTTGCTTATGGTGGGTCGAAGTGGAGATGCGGAAGCGATTTCGGCGTCGATTCGGTCGGGGTGTTGATTCCCGGTGAAGAAAAATTAAAAGATCTTCTCTTCAGCCCTCTCTTCCTCCTCCTTCGTCCACAGCCGCCCGATCTCCGCCCCTCCTCCGCTGTCGCCAACGGCGGAGTTACCGGCGCCTTGATTAGGCTGACCCTCGCTATGTCCAAGCCGAGCATGGCCGGCTTCCTCTGATTTGTCCCTCTCATCGTTCTACAGATCTTGAAATCTGGCCGTCCATAGCGACGGAGTTGCAGATCTGGAAGTCGACCACCGTCGCTCGCAGCCATGGACGAGCCGCTGTCACTGGAGCCATGGCTGCAGATCTGGAAGTCCCGTCGCAAGCAACGACGGCTTATGGACTGCCATTGTCCCCTCCGTCGTCGCCCGCGGGCGGCTCGTGGTCGGCCTCGTCCATGGCCAAGCAACCCCTCCATAGTCACAGCTGCTCATGGTCGTTACCTGTCCAGATCTGGACTGGTGTCGTGCCTCCAAATCTGGTACCGTCCATGGACGCAAGCCTAGCTCGTCCATGGCTCACGAGCGAGGCCCTCGCCCATGGCCGGCGAGGTCAGCCTTGCCCGCGAGGTGGCCGGCGAGGTTGGCCTCGCCCTCGCCGGCCTTCGGCTCTGGCCGGTCGCCGGACCTCGGTGACCGGCCGGAGGAAAAAGACAAAAATTAAAATTAAAATTAAAAATATATATATATTAAAATATTATTAAAAGTTGTCCACGTCAGCACCGATCAGGCCACGTCAGCCGGCCGGCGTCCAGTCAGCAAAATCCGGCAAAATTGGCCGGAAAGGACTGAATCAGCACCACATAAAAAGGTTTAGGACTGAATCGGCACCAAAAAAAGGTTTAGGACTAATTCGGCACAAAGGCAAAAGGTTTAGGACTTTTTTGGCACTTCTCCCGGTCTCACCGTATATATGATCTATCTATGAGATTATTGCTAACACAAGAAGTGATAATTTCAAGATTTTTTACCTCATTTATTTTTCCTTTATTTTTAGGAGGGCCATGTTTTATCCCATTCCTTGTAAGAGGAAACTTTCTTAGTCGGTCTTTTAATTGGTGGGTCTACAAACATCAACATCACCCACATTATTTTTTTGTTAAGTTTACTTATGCATGATGTTCATAACTTATAAACCAATCACGGTCAATAGTCGGTGGAATAAGAGTTTCTCTCTGTTTCCTAATTTCTTTATTTGGGTTTGGATCACTTGGGTTTATGAATATTTCAGCTTTCATCATAAGATCGGTTTAACCCTATGTATAATGATACTTTTTTCTAATTGTGCTTTGATGTGTTTTCACAATTGTGTTATGTTCAACTATTAACGAGTGTCCATTTTATCTGTCATGTATGTATTCAACCAAGCTAGGTTGAATGAATTTTGACACACTACGTCAATATTCAACTAACTTGGATGATATTTTGGTATTTTGTGGCAATGAGAATTTTACTTTGGATATGTATCACTAAAAATTCCTTGATGGCCATGCTAGATGAAATTCTTTAAGGGAAGTTGGGATTTATAATTGTGGGCCTGTGGCTACTTCAAGGTGATCATGAGACGCATGAAGCATGGGTCAATGAAGATGGCATGGTGCATAACGTGGACGTGTAGGTGCATTTCCTTCCAATGCAATTTAGTCTTTTTCGCCGGACATTTCGTGAAATTAAAAATAATCCATTTTCTCTAACCTACCACTTTGGAGCTCGAGAACATGTGGAATCAATATTGAAGCCTTTAGAAAATTCAAAATCGTTGCTAGAGATGCCAAAAACATTTACATAGAACAAGAATGCATATTCATTCTATTTAATTGCCCCCACAATTTCCTCTCATTTTCAACTTAACATCCAAGCAAATAAGGTGCTGCATGGTAACCTTCCCCAGCCAAAAAATTTCTATTCTTTTGTTCCCCGGAACAAAAAAAGAATAGAAACCTGTTTGATAACGGCAAGTTAGTTTTTTGTTCCCGGGAACAAAAAGTTAGCCCAGGAATGGTTTTGGAATAGAAATGAGAAGTAAAAAAAAGTTGCTTCTTGTTCCCGGGAATAAGTTTCAGAAATAAGTGAAATTTTTTTTTTTTGTATTCATCTCTTGCTGCTGCCGCCGACCACCGCCCCCCACCGGCCGCTGCAGTTGCCGGTCGCCGCTCCCCACCAGCCACCGCCGGCGGCGGTCGTGCGGCGGCGGCCGACGGACGTGCAGCGGCTGCAACGGCGAACGACGGCGGCGGCGGCGGCGATCCGACGGCAAATATAAAAAATGAATAAATACAAAAAAAAAATTGTTGCGTTACCAAACGCATTTATATTCTTTTTCTATTCCAAGAGTAGAAATTTTGTGTAGTTACCAAACGAGTTCTTTTACTCAGAAATTATTCTCCGGAATAGAAATAGAAAAGAACTATTTCTGAAAAAAAAAAACTCTTCCCCATCCGAGAAGTGTTGTCATGCGCAGGAAGCCTCAAAAAGTTTCCACCCCATTGCAAAAGCTCGTCCTCTTCATGTCTCTTTCCTCTCTTATCTTTAACGTACACTTCACGCGTCAACTCGCAATTGAGTTGAATTGTCAGAGAAAAAAACAAAGTTGTGGAAAAACACCAAAGAGATAAAGTAATGCGCGTCTGTCCTTCTGCTTTTTCACTTTCCTTGTGTTTACATGGGGATTTCGATGGGAGTTGAGGGGAAGTTTCATATGTTCATCACATGGACAGGGCTTGTTGGCGTGAAAGTATGTCCTCCCAACTAATATGCTATTTTTTTAGTGCAATTTAATTCTTCGAGCAAGCTCATAAATAGATTTGCTAACATAGATTCCAAAATCCAACGTGGCATTCTGTACTATCCTTTTGCATACATGGTTTTGATATGGCGCTAATGTAGCATCATGTCATGAAAATTTAAAAATTAAAAAGTTAGGAAAGACCAAAGAAAAAAATTTGAAGAAAGGCTATTAAAAAAAGACAATAACTAAAGGAAAAATGAAAAAGGAAAGCTGTAGAGAGTGGAACTATCGGTATTAGGATACACGTGTAAATTGTGTTAGAGAAGTCCCACGTTAGAGAATTGATGTAGGACTAAGAAGCCTCAAAAATTTCGACCCCATTGCAAAAGTCTCATGTCCTCTTCGTGTTTCCTTCCTCTATTTTATGTATGCTTCATGCCTCATCGCAATTGTGTTGAATTGTCAGAGAAAGAAAAAGAGTTGTGGAAAAACACGAAAGTTATAAAGTCATGCACGTGTCTATCCTTTTGCTTTTTGAGTTTCCTTGTGTTTCCACGGGGATTTCACAGGGAGTGAGGGGAAGCTTCATGTGTTCATTACATGGACATGGCTTAAACGGAGCGATCTTATTCCACGCGTTTTCACTTTCCTTACGCTCGTCGGTGTGCAAATTTGTCGATGAGGGTTGTTTGAGAGTTTGGAAACAGCGAAACTACCCCCACTTACAATGGCCATGACATCAGCAGGGCCTGCAATTCCTTTATTTTTGTCCTTCATCCTCCTATGACATTTTAGTTGGCACGAACCTATGAAATATTGAATCAGATAGCTTGATTTTATAGAATATTGCGTTGGTTCGATGAGCTTATAGAAAATGAGAGATTTTACCTCCAATCAGAGATGTAAACCAATTAAAGGGAATAATCACGAGCTGAGCTTGTTACTCTTGAAGATGTAGCCTTTGACTATTTTCTTTCTCCCTTTCTCTTGAAGATTCTAGAATGTTTGCACACATACAGTCATCATTTTATCCCCTTTCAAAAAGATTAGCTTGTACCGAAAAATGGAGAGAGCTAAATGTGAATCAATATTATATGCACACACGAAGATATATGCAAAATATGTTGTATGTTGTTTGATATTGGAATCGCGTATTGAGTATTTGATGTTATCCAACCAATTTCATGATTAATGATATAATCCCACTGCCTAAGTCTACTTTCGTGCCACCTCGTTGAATTATGTTTGAGTTTTCAGGATGCCCTTTCTCATGGTTAGAGTTGAAAAATGGGACAAGCCACCAAAGAACTTTATGTGCTTGACCCAAAAAGCAGGTTGATTTTAATTTTTATGTATTTATTTTAGGAAAAGCAAAGGCACCTTCCGACCCAGTTTCCATAAAGTTGTTTGGCATTATTGAGAAACTTCATGCCTCCCTTCAACTTTTTTTCGACTATTGCTTTGCTTCCATAAAATATGCACATGCGAGGGCTTCCTTGCTATTTCTTTTCAACCTTTTCGATTGCATTATTGTCCTTATCACGTTCACATCAGACTACTCTGCTTGATGACGGTTGACACATCAAGCATGCTACTCTATGCATAGAAATTACTGGGTGGATCATATGCACATGCCCTTGATAGCATGTTATTAAAATTTTAAGCTCCTTATAATTATCTTGGTGGTTTAGGCCTGTAGGTGGACTGTCATATAATTCATGTGCTACGAAAGCTGTGTCAATCTTTATTTTGGCCTATCGAAAAGGGCTGAATACACTGCTTCAAGCAAGTATATTTTTTCCCAGACACATGACTACATGTTTAATCATTTTAGAATCTCTAAATTCTTTAAATTAACGAGCCATTTCGAAGATGTCTTTTGCAAGTCAACTTTATGGCGTGAAGCTTGTGCCAATTCACCGTAATGAACTTAAGAGAGCTCGACATCCACTAGCGCCAACAAGATCTTTGTGGGAATTAACGGGACACCTGCCTATGAAAGTATGTACAAGGTGATGACTGTCTTAGGCTATAGGCAGAAGCAACCAGTTGTGCAGAATATCTTCGTTTATGATTATTTTTTCTGCTACTCGTTAAGAAAAACAATGGAAATTAACAGAGAGAATGTAGAAATAGAGCACCATACATCTCTTGTAGTTACGGCTCAGAGAATTACTTGAATTTAGTGGAGAAGTTTCATGCAATGACAGAATTGTTATATGCATCGAATTTTCTAATAGTAATTGTTGATGTCTAATCAAAATTGGATTTTTTTGCATCTACTTTCACAATGAAATTATGTCATGACATCTTAGTCTTCGCTTCTCTGCTTAAATTTTTTTCGTGAAGCCAGCTGAATTGAGTACGTCTGTGTCTCGACAACTTTCAGGTTAAAGCTGGCGCTAGCTCAGCGACTCTCCCAATGGTGAGTCCTTTTTTTGGGCCCTTGAGATGTAGTCTGATCTCTTTCACGAGCAGGAAATTTGATGGCTATTTGATATGCGAACTCTTTTCACATGCTCGAATAATGTGTAAATGAAATATGCGGGCATATGCTGCTGTGAAGTTCGCCGACGCGTGCCTGCGTGAGGGGCGATGCTGGCATTGTCACGTCGAGCGTGCATTTGTTGTTTCTCAGGTTTGGTGCCTTGAAAGAACTTATTGAGATCGAAAATTCTTTATAACTCTCTCAAATTCATATATGGAACCACAATGATTATCTTTAATGTTGTCCCCATTTCTCAGGTGACTGAGCTTCTGTCAGCATTCAAAGTTCGCCTTGGTTGTACTGGGGCCGAGGAGGTCCTTTCCCTTTACAGACAGCGACTGCAAATAGGCGGAAGCTCGTTTATGGCACTAGGCTTGAAGTTCAAGGGATTTTTCTTCAAGTGCAGTTTTTTGTGGCCTTGTCCAGACTTTTAAGAGTCTCGAGTGAGCAAAGATAGCCATTCTAGATGCGCTTCTTGGGTAGTGGGAAGAGGGAGTAGAAATTTTCAGTGGAACACAGAAGGGCACAATTGAGAATATCCAATGGGAGATGCCTCTCCACTGATCCCCATATCACCAGCAGCAATTTTTCACACCAAGTTCTCCGTACTTGGAGCATTCAGAGTAAGAGGTTGCCGACTTTAGAGTTTGTCCTACCAGCGTAAGAACGGGTCTGTTTTTTTTTTTTTTAACCAGTGAAAGATCAAGTAAATTTTGTTCCGACAATGAAAGTAAAGTATTTCTTTTGTGTCTTTTCGTATTTGGGCATCAGCGACAACTTCAAATTACAACCCCTGAAGAGGACAATAAAGATATATAAAAATAAGATATAAATGCATTGAAAGTTCTAAAACTTGTCACAAAAGTACGATTGGGTTTTAAAATTTTTAAAAATTACAATTAAGTCCTAAAATTTATTACGAAAGTATATTCGAGTCTTAAAACTTTCAAAAAATATAATTGAGTCTTAAAACTTGTCATAAAACTATAATTAAATTCTAAAACTTTAAAAAAAATATAATCTAACTTGATTGAATTATTTTGACAAGTTTTAAGATTTGATTGCACTTCTTGAAAATTTAAGGACTCAATTCAATTTTTGTGATTAGTTTGAAGATTTACTTATATTTTAAAAAAAAATTAGGACCAATTATATTTTCGTAATAAATTTTAAGATTTTTAATGTAATTATCCCAAAAAATAATGCTAAAAGAGTACGCCTCTCCGGTCTTGTAAGGTCAGCTCTTGGGAACCGGATCCACACCCTAAAA
The DNA here is from genome assembly GCA_007663325.1 of Eucalyptus pauciflora. Classification (NCBI taxonomy): domain Eukaryota; kingdom Viridiplantae; phylum Streptophyta; class Magnoliopsida; order Myrtales; family Myrtaceae; genus Eucalyptus; species Eucalyptus pauciflora. Next base: position 6,183,280 of record VMYD01000012.1, read on the forward strand.
TGTCTTGAACCTCAAGCACTTTCTACCTTCTTGTTCTCACTCTCATATCTGGGCTCTCTCTTTCTTTTCTCCAGCGGCGCCCTTCGACCTTTCTCTCTCTTTCGATCTCGACTCAGTCGCTGTTTCATCTCGGTTGGCCGTCCGTCAATCAGCGCACTAGGTACTCTATATGGGACTCTATATGGGTTTCGTTTTCGATTTCTTGGTCGAGCGTGATCGCCAATTAATGGCTGTGATTCAGTGACCAACCTAACCCACCACCTGTTTTATTTTTCTCTTCTTTTTTCGTTTCTAAATTGCGCTCGATTGATGTCTAGCCTCAAGCAAGCCGATTGATAATTTTTGTTCAGCTCGATTCTGACTCAAGTCTCCATTGCTTCGTGCAACAGAAACATCCACTAACACTTCAAGAATGGAGTTCGAGGTGTTCTTGAGTTTCAAGGGACCGGATACCCGGGACAACTTTACTAGTTGCCTCTATCATGACATGGTCGAGAAAGGCATCCGTGTCTTCAAAGATGATGAAGAGCTCCGAGTTGGTCAACAGATTGGTGGAAACCTTCTCCGAGCCCTTGATGACACTCAAATCTATATTCCCATCTTTTCTAAGGGCTTCGCTTCCAGTGTATGGTGCCTCCGTGAGGTTGCGCATATGGTAGATTGCACTTCAAAGTCAAATGGGAAGAAGGAGATCCTCCCCCTTTTCTTTGATGTGAAGCCGGATGATGTCAAGCTCAGAACTGAATTGTACAGTAATGCCTTGTCTAAGCATGAGAAGAAGTATGGCCCCGATGAGGTGAAGCGCTGGAAGGCTGCTCTTCGTGAGGTTGCAACTAGACTAGGTTGGAAGCGGGAAGGGAAAGAGTAAGTTTCCACAACTTATTCCAGCTATTAATTTTAATATAATCTGAAAGGGACGCCTTTTTTTATTGTAGATTTGAAAATATCTTATATTCAATTTATCTTCTAGTCCGACCAAAAAAAATTTATCTTCTAGTAACTATAATTTCTCCCTATAATTGATACGATAGTTGAAAAACTTTAATGCAAATGTGGGAATCATTGTCAAGTTACAGTTAAATGCCAAGTTAGCATCCTGTTCGTTTGTCAAAAACCTAAAAATAAAATTAAATTAAATAGCGAAATAAATATCTTTCAACATTTTAGAAAAAAAGGTAAAGTAGAAACAACAAAGATACAGATATTAACGCTTATTCAGTGATGATCAAACAGACTGATTTTGTCCTACTAGCATACGAACTAATTATGTGTTTGATCAGTCTAAAATATTGCTTGCGCATTAAAGGTAACTATAACTTATTTGATGAATATCAGTTTTCAACAAAGAACGATTTATCAATTTTACGTAGATAAAGCATCCGAATCCGGTCACTTCGTCTCTACTATCACTAAAGGACCTATATAGACTGCTAGCGTTTCAACAGTGCTTTTTGCAAAAAAGAGCAGAGGGAAAAAAAAATGCAAAACATTTGCATCATATTTAGTCGCAGTAATAGTGTTATTGGGAGAATTATCCAAAAAATCATAAACCTATTACAATTGTGCCAATTCAATCTTAAACTCTCTTTTTTTGCCAATTTAGTCCTAAATCTTTTACAATTGTGCCAGTTTAGTCCATCCAGTCAAAATTGGTCGGCCGGTGTTGATGTGGACACCGGCCGTCCGACGAAAGTTGACATGATGATTTTTTAATATTTTTAATATTTTTTCGAATTTTTTATTTCTTTTTTTTCCACCTCCTCCTTCCTTTGGCCAGCGCCGGCTAGCCACTGGTGAAGGTGAGCCTCGTCCAACAACGGCGAGGCAGCCATCGCTAGATCTAGCGAGGCTCGGCCTCGCCCAGCCATGGTGAGGGCTGAGCTCGTCGGCACTGGCGAGGTCGACCCTCGCCATGGCTAGGCGGGGCCGAGCCTCACCAAATCCAAGGTGAGGGTCGACCTCGCCGATGGCCAGCAAGGCTCCTTGCCAAGGGACGGCCATGCCCTCGCTGGCCACCGGAGAGGTCTACCGTCACCTTGGCTGGGTGAGGCCAAGCCTCACCGATGGCCGATGAGGCTCCTCGCCCAAGGACGGCGGCACCAAGCCTCGCCTAGCGAGGCTCCTCACCCAGGGACGGTGAGGCTCAACCTCGCCCAGGGACAATGAGGCTCGACCTCGCCCAGGCAAGGCTCGGCTTCGCCTAGCCATGGCGAGGGTCGACCTTGCCAATGTTGGCAAGCTCGTTGGGCGAGGCCAGCTTGCCATTGGACGGCAAGGCCAGCCTCGCCGACCAGAGGAAGGAGAAGGTGAAAAAAAAAATTCAAAAATTCAAAAAAAAAATTAAAAAAATTAAAAATTTCCATGTCAACTTTCGCCGGATGGGCGGTGTCCACGTCAGCACCGGTCGGCTAATTTTAGCTAGATGGACTAAACTAGCATAATTGTAAAAGGTTTAGGATTAAATTTGCAAAAAAAAAAAATAGGACTATATTGATACAATTGCAATAGGTTTAGGACTTTTTTGATAATTCTCCCTAGTGTTATTATATTACGTGTTTTATAATTCCAATTTTAGGAGTATTTTGGAAATTCAGATAATATTACTCCTCTATAACATGTTATTCATGAAACCAAGTAGTGTAGAAGATAGACAGTTACAAACCAAATAGCGTATAGTGATTAAAGCCTTGTTAAATCTCAAGATAATAACCAGTACATAGATGGGTACTAGAAGCAGCAATCTTGCATCACGCCCTCCCTTTCTTCATAACAAGTCTGAAAATGGGGGAAGTTTATTGACAACGTCTTAAGACATTTTTATCTATGTATCTCGCTGAGATGTGAACAGTCATGGCCAGATAAACGGTATATCTTGATGGTGTCTCCCAGATCTCAATGGCATTGTGAGAGAGAGAGAGAGAGAGAGAGAGAGAGAGAGAGAGAGAGAGAGAGGGGGGGGTGACTTGGAGACACGGCCAAGTTACTAAAGTTTTTATTTTTCATTTATTTAGTCTATGAATAAGTAGTAGGACAAAATAGTCATAAAAATATTTTAGATTCCTATTCATTCTTTTCCCTCCCTCCATCTAACATGAAATGACCTAATTTCCTCTATTTGCATTATTTTCTTTGTAAGCATACGAACAACGTTATCATCCAATTATTCCTTTATTTTGTTAACCCTCTGCGGTCAGTATCCATCTTATTTCCCCTTCCTCTTAAATCACTGCATTGAAACTGAGTGTTACTGTTTAAACCCAACCAATGGGTATCTGGGCAGCAGCGGCAGCAGCTAATTTGAGCACTTCATGTTTTTAGATAATTATCATTGTAACTTGAGATTGTTACTTTCTAATGGGTTAAAATTTGTTATTTGAATAACTGCCACCGTTTGTAAACCTGTTGTAACATATTAAGCTTATCTTATTTAAATTGTACATGCTTGATAGTTAGGAATAGTACGTTGTTAACATTTTCTTTAATCTAAAATCTCTGGCAGATACGGGGAGCTTATAAAATTGATTGTTCAAGAAGTTCTGCTTAAGCTAAAGGTGAAGAGCAGAGATCTTCCCTACCATCTAGTTGAAGTGGATGATCAAAAAGATATAGAAAAATTGTTGGATGTCGACTCTGATGGCGTACGTTTTGTTATTATCCACGGGACAGGTGGAATTGGTAAATCAACTCTTGCTAAGGTTATCTTCAACCGATTCTTGCCTAAATTCAATTACTCTAGTTTCCTTGAAGTTGTCCAACATCAAGATCTTTTACAAGTGCAAAAGAAACTCTTATTCGACACACTGGGCTTGACCTCCGTTGATGGAATCCATGACACCCACGACGGGATCCATCGCATAAGAAATGGACTCAGGGACAAGAAAGTTCTTGTTGTTGTCGATAATGTGGACGAGAAGAGGCAACTCGAGAGCCTCGCAGGTGGCTGCGATTGGTTCGGTTCTAGAAGTAGGATCATGGTCACAGTTAGGGACATACGCACAGTACTAAATGAGGACAAACAAATGCGACCCGGCAATTACTTGGCCTACTCAGTAAATGAGATGCCTTTGTATCGAGCAATTCAGCTTTTCAGTAAACACGCATTTAGAAGCGATACTCCTCCTAACTACGATTTCTCACAAGTTGTTTTAAGCATAGGAAGGCTTCCTTTGACTCTAGAAGTCGTGGGTTCGCTTTTTGCCAAAACAAGCAGATCAAAGTGGGATGAGACATTGGAGGACTTAAAGCAAGACCCACCTAATAATGTCCGAGAATCACTGATGATAAGCATCAACAAATTGAACACCATAGAAAAAGCTATATTCCTAGACATATCATGTTTTTGCATCGGGGAGGATAAGACTTATGTGGACTACATGTGGCGTAGTAGCAACCATTCTCCACGCAATGCGATTGATGTTCTTCTCCTCATGTCGTTGATAAAGATTGATGCGTACAATTGTTTTTGGATGCATGATGAAGTTCGAGATCTAGGAAGGTACATCGTCAAGGAGGAGAATTTTGAAGATGCTGGAAAGCGCCGTTGGATGTGGATTGATGAAAATACTCTAGACATACTAAAGAGTGCCGAGGTGAAAGTTATTAAGAGTAGAAGATATGGTCAATCCAACAAAATCTCTAGTTGTGTTCCTTAAATTGAGAATGTCAATTGATGGCCTGCTTTGTTTTCTAACTTATAGGGGAATAAAAAGTAACTCAATATACATAATAAAAGTACATGTTTTCATGCCTTACTCATGTGAAACAAGAAGAAAGTGCACACTCTAGCTGGTTAGGTGGAATTCTTCATTTCTTGTTTCAGTGAGAATGAAAATGGATTCTTTGCATCCTTGAAAAGGTGTTTAGTATGTGAAAAGACAGAGGAATCAACACCAAATATACATTTCGAACATGCTTGGTTTGTCTTATTTTCAAGTTGAGAAGAACACTAATTATCTTGTTACTACATGCCTTTGATTTAATTAGATTGGAGTCAAAGAAAAACTATTGATATTGTTGACTACTTTGCATTAGTTTTTTGTTTCCTATGTTGCATACTCATCTTTGTTCCCTACTACTACTAGCAGGAAAAAGGAGCTATACGCGCTCTCAGTTTGGGTATTAGTCATAAGTTAACATCTAAAGAAATAGCATATTTGCCAAAACTGAGGTTCCTTGGAGGGGAAGGATTTAATTTTGTAGGCGACTTCAAAAATGTTCATCCTAATCTGAGATGGCTTTCTTGGCATAAATGCCCGCAGAATATTTCAGCTACGAATCTTTACCTAGAGAATTTGGTTGTGCTCGACCTTTCGAGGAGTAACATCACCTACGACTGGGGTGGATGGGGGCAAATCAAGGTACCAACACACCTGACTCATGTTCGCTCCAAATTGTATCAATTGATCTTCATCGTCTCAATACTTTTTGCCGACATGTAATTTGCCTTGTTTTTCCATTGCAGATGGTTAAAAAATTGAAAATTCTAAATTTGATGGATTGCTATTATTTAACCAAAACACCCGATTTTTCAGAGTTTGGCAATTTGGAGAAATTGATTCTAAAAAATTGTCATAAATTGTCTACTATTGACAGCTCAATCGATAAGCTAAAACTACTAAGTACTTTGAATATTGAAGGATGTATATCCCTTAAAGGGTTGCCCGAAGAAATCGGCTCTCTCGAATGCTTATCAGAAATTAATATGCCGTGCTATGGCAAATTGTTCAAGCTTCCTGAGACACTAGGCAATCTAAAATATTTGACGAAGTTTAAAGTTGTAGGTCATTCTAATATCAACCAAATTCCTCACTCTATTGGAAGGTTGAATCTCAAGCATTTGGTTTTATCTAATTGCTATAATCTTCATGAGCTTCCGAATTCTATTGGGGAAATAGAATCATTGGTGGAGTTGGATTTAAAATCCTTGGCGATCTCCGTTCTCCCTTATCCTATCGGAAAGTTAAAGAATCTCAACCATTTGTTTTTATCTCATTGGGAGAATATGTTGCAGCTTCCATAATCTATCGGGGAGCTAGAATCATTGGTAAAGTTGGATTTAAACTACTCGGGAATTTCCGTTCTCCCTTATTCCATTGGAAAGTTAAAGAATCTCAACCATTTGTTTTTATATCATTGCAAGAATATGCTGCAGCTTCCAGAATCTATCGGGGAGCTAGAATCATTGGTAAAGTTGGATTTAAACTGCTCGGGAATTTCCGTTCTCCCTTATTCCATTGGAAAGTTAAAGAATCTCAACCATTTGTTTTTATCTCATTGCAAAAATATGCTGCAACTTCCAGAATCTATCGGGGAGCTAGAATCATTGGTAAAGTTGGATTTAAACTTCTCGGGGATTTCCGTTCTTCCTTATTCCATTGGAAAGTTAAAGAATCTCAACCATTTGTTTTTATCTCATTGCAAAAATATGCTGCAACTTCCAGAATCTATCGGGGAGCTAGAATCATTGGTAAAGTTGGATTTAAACTTCTCGGGGATTTCCGTTCTTCCTTATTCCATTGGAAAGTTAAAGAATCTCAAACATTTATATTTATCTAATTGCAATAATATATTACAGTTTCCGGAATCTATCAGGGAGCTAGAATCATTGGTGGAGTTGAATTTAAACTCATCGGGGATTTCCGTTCTTCCTTATTCCATTAGAAAATTAAAGAATCTCAATCATTTGTCTTTATCTAATTGCAAGAATATACTGCAGTTTCCGAAATCTATCGGGGAGCTAGAATCATTGGTGGAGTTGGATTTAAACTCCTCGGGGATTTCCGTTCTTCCTTATTCCATTGGAAAGTTAAAGAATCTCAAACATTTGTCTTTATCTAATTGCAAGAATATACTGCAGTTTCCGGAATCTATCGGGGAGCTAGACATTGGTGGAGTTGGATTTAAACTCTTCAGAGATTTCCGTTCTTCCTTATTCCATTGGAAAGTTAAAGAATCTCAACCATTTATTTTTATCTAATTGCAAGAATATGCTGCAGCTTCCGGAATCTATTGGGGAGTTAGAATCATTGGTGGAGTTTGATTTAAACTCCTCGGGGATTTCCATTCTTCCTTATTCCATTGGAAAGTTAAAGAATCTCGACCATTTGCCTTTATCTAATTGCAAGAATATGCTGCAGCTTCTGAAATTTATCGGGGAGCTAAAATCATTGGTGAAGTTGGATTTAAACTCCTCGGGAATCTCCGTTCTCCCTTATTCTATTGGAAAGTTAAAGAATCTCAACGGTTTGTTTTTATCTAATTGCAAGAATATGTCGCAGCTTCCGGAATCTATCGGGGAGCTAGAATCATTAGTGAAGTTAGATTTAAACTCCTCGGGGATTTCTGTTCTTCCTTATTCCATTGGAAAATTAAAGAATCTCAACTATTTGTCTTTATCTAATTGCAAGAATATGTTGCAGCTTCCGAAATCTATCGGGGAGCTAGAATCATTGGTGGAGTTGAATTTAACATTCTCAAGGATCTCTGTTCTCCCTAATTCCATTGGAAGGTTAAAGAATCTCAAGTATTTAATTTTATTTGAATGCGATAATCTCTATGAACTTCCAGATTCTATCGGAGAAATAGAATCATTGGTCAAGTTGGATTTAGACTTCTCGGGGATCTTTGTTCTCCCTCATTCCATTGGAAGCTTAAAGAATCTTAAGTATTTGCTTTTATCTAAATGTAATAATTTACATGAGCTTCCGAACCTTATCGGGGAACTACAATCATTGTTCGAGTTGCATTTAAGTCTCTCGGGGATATCCACTCTCCCTGATTCCATTGGAAGATTAAAGAATCTCAAGCATTTGTGTTTACGTGGATGCAAAAATTTATATGAGCTTCCGGTTTCTATTGGAGAACTAAAATCATTGGTCGAGTTGGACTTAGGACTCTCAAGGATTGCCATTCTCCCTGATTCCATTGGAAAGTTAACGAATGTCATGCATTTGTCTTTTTTTGGATGTGAGAATCTACTTAAGCTTCCAGACTCTATTGGGGAATTGGAAGTATTGGTCAAGTTGGATTTAAAACTCTCAGGGATCTCTGTTCTCCCTCATTCCATTGGAAGGTTAAAGAATCTCAAGTGTTTGATTTTATCTGAATGCAAAAATTTACATGAGCTACCGGATTCTATTTGGGAACTAAAATCATTGGTCGAGTTGGATTTGAAACTCTCAGAAATCTCTATTTTCCCTTATTCCATTCGATACTTAACGAACTTCACGCATTTGTCTTTTTCTGGATCTGAGAATCTACTTGAGCTTCCAAACTCTATTGGGAAACTAAAAGCATTGGATGAGTTGGATTTAAAACTCTTGGGAATCCCTGTTCTCTCCGATTCCATTGAAAGGTTAAAGAATCTTAAACATTTGCTTTTATTTGAATTCTCACACGGGCTTTCGAATTTTATTAGAGATCCAGAATCATTGATCAAGTTGGATTTAAAACTCTCCGGGTCCGTTTTCCCTAATTCCATTAAAAGATTAACAAATTTGACACATTTGTCCTTTGGTATAGGCGATGGTATACTTGAGGTTGTGCACACTATTTGGGAACCAAAGTCATTTGTTAAGTTGAATTTAAAAATCTCGGAGATCTCCGTTCTCCTTGATTCCATTGAAAAGTTCACGAATTTAACACATTTGTCTTTTTCAAGATGCATGTATCTAAATGAGCTTCCAGACTCTATTGAAAAAATGGAATTATTGGTCGAGTTGGATTTAAGATTCTCGAGGATCTCCTTTCTCCCCGATTCTATTGGAAATCTAAAGAGACTAAAAGTCTTAAAGGTGGCATACACAGAGATACACACGATACCTTGTTCTCTTGGAGGGGTGGAGTCGCTTGAAGAGCTCGATGCCTCATTTTGTCCGCATCTCAAGGATGAAATCCCATGGGAATTGTGGAGCCTGACTCATTTGAGGATCCTGGATTTAGATGGGAGCCCAATCTCTACAGTTCCGAGAAAGATTAGTGGTTTCTCTAATCTCCAGACGCTTAAAATTGCAAGCCACCGACTTTCCCCCTTGCCAGAGCTTCCTTCGAGTTTGAAATGCCTTGTTGTTGTAGCTGCTCAATTCCCTATTCTTCCCGACCTCTCAAACCTAGTTCATTTACATCATCTCGAAGTGCGTAAAGAACAACATATGACACTTTGGATCCCGCACAAGGTTACCTCACCTTGGAAGGACGTGTTGTCCATCAATCGGCTTCCACTTAGCTTATCAACCTTGAAAATTCACTCTATCCCGCAATTGCCATACATTTCTTACTTGCAAAATTTGTCGGTTCTCTCTATCAGCGATTGTTTGATGCCATGCTTGCCTGATCTATCGCACTTGAAGAGGCTACAAGAGTTACAGCTCAATGACTTCCCCGAACTGGCGGAGATTCCAGGTTTGGGGGAATTGGAATCACTGAAGTTTCTGTACATTATCATGTGTGATGTGATCAAACAATTGCCTAACCTATGGAAGTTGAAAAATTTATTGCGTCTCAAGCTAATACATTGCGTAAAGTTGAGAGCTGTTGAAGGCTTGAAAGAGTTGAATTTTTTGGAGTATGCAGAGATTAGATATTGCAAGTCTTTGGAAAGGTTGCCCGATGTGCCGAAATCCACCAAATTGGAAACAGATCAGGTGCCGCTAGAACCTACTGAACACACCATGCAGCCAGCGAAGCGATTGCGACTTTCAGTGGACTAGTAGGACAGGTGGGCAATTATAGCCTCGTTGAACTTCTCAAGTTCGTTTTTATTATAATAAGGGAAACCGAAGTTTTCATAAGGGCTTCTATTTGCTAACCTGTAGAGTCGGCTTGGAATAAAGGCCAAGAAAGAGTTGGCGGCGAGTTTTCAGAGTTTTAAGGCCCTGCACGTGGAATAAAAAACAAATTTGCGGCCTTGCATGTGGAATAAAGCCAAATTTACAACGCACAGTATAACCGACGTGAAGTAATCCAGGTGTCTTCATGTCACTTCTTGCACCATCTATTATATTTCTTGATGGGTGTTAGAACGATGTTTTCAATTTTCAAATTGAATTCTCATGATCCATTAAGTGTTTTGCTCTATTCATTTCAACCATCTCTAGAGTATGAATTTATTATGTTTGAGTGGGCTTAGCAAATACCATTACCTATATCTATGATGTCGGCTGCATTAGCCACGATGGCATGTCCTAGTGTTTGTGATTTTGCCAATCAATGACTCATATTATTTTCGATTGGTCATCCATCACACCTTTGATGAAACAATAAATGGGGCTATTGTAATTACCTAATCCGCTTATTGAAATGTTGCCTACGTGATTCAACATGGCCAATGAATTGTATCACACATGAAGGACTATGTTTTGCATTTGGTGTTCAAAACAGCACATACTAATGATTTACATTGAAGTAATAATTTAGCCACCTTGACTCTTGATTGTACAAATTTGACAAGTTTTAAATTTTGATTGTATTATCTAGAATTTTAAAAATCAATTATATTAATAAGTTTTAGAACTTCAAATACACGCATCTCAAAATAAAAATTAAGAGTTGAGTCTTTTTTCTCCGCATCCGCAATCCCCCTCCCCCAAAAAAAAAGAATTAAAGGGTCTGAGCACCATTTTTATGGAGGGAGTGTAACAATTTTTGCCATTTTTGGTTCTTCAATTTATCACTTGTAATGATAATATCTTTTCTTTTGTAGCGGTGGATATGATTATAATAATCAACGTTAGGTGTCTTTCAAAGTTGTGCTCTTGGAGGGATTTGGCGGCCTCTGGCAGTTTTGATCAAGATCAACCCGCCCGTCTCTGTTCTTCATCTGTATGATGCCGAGAACACTGCTGGTGTCACCGCGGATATTAGCCCCATGGACACCGGTGCCGTGGTGAGTTTCCCTTCCCATCTCTAATTCGCCTGCTGTTTGCCGAATTTAGGATGAATGGAATTGCTAGGGCTCTATATAAAGATGAAATTCATGTTGTTGATTGTTTTCTTGGGGATATTGTTTGGATTACCTATTCAGATGAGTGAGCTCGATATCATCCTTGAATATATGGATCGTTTCATGCATCAGACTTTGTGGCTTCTATTATCAGGTCCGCGGATTTCTGGGACAGCAACAAGTGGAGGAATTGTCAACATAAATGCCGGAATGGTCAGAACCCTTTGTGATGGAATTACCGAATGTTGGCCGAAAGCTATTGTCAACCTGATTAGCAACCCTGTTAACTCCACAGCTTCCGTTGCACCCAAAGTTTTCAAGAGAGCTTGCCCTTATGATCCAAAGAAACTGTTGGGTGTGACCATGCCGACTTAACTAATTTGTGGTACGTATCCCTCCTGGTTCTACTGATGGTACTATCAAGAAGAATCGAATATGTTACAGAGTACAGAGTATCAGGTAGTCAGCTTTGTATAAGCCTACAAAGATAGAAGCGCGTTTCTCCTTGTTTATTGCCCTCTTTCATCTCAAACGTCATGTCTTGCGTACCTGCAATTGATGACTTGCTCCAAGGGCATTTAACCTTTTCCCAGCTTTCGAAAAGATATCTATGTGGACTTGGTATTTTATTAAATAGGTTAATGCCTCATGTACTGGATCATGGGGGAGGTGTAGAAGTGAAGTTTATAAAATTGGGCTATTTCAAAGTCTAGCAGCAGAGTCCGGAAACCCCATTTATTCGACTGGTTGGGGGTGAAATATTAATGTAACTGCTATTATGTGCTAGTGAGTGTTATTGGTTCTCTTCTCATGATCAGAAGGTTGTTTATGATCAGAGATACTTGATACTAACGCTCAGGCAGCAAAATCTGTACAGGATAGCAGTTTCGAGACAATGCCACGAAAGCCAACAACTTCTTTCCTACCCCCTTCTTTCCTTCCCGCCGATATATTGTAGGTGTTCGCTGATATATCTCATCAGATTTCTGATCTATTATGTTCCATGAAGGCAGAAGTACTAGGTCTTGATCCTAGAGAAGTTGATGTTCCAGTTGTTCGAGGTCACGCAGGGGTGACAATATTACCTCTTTCATATCAGGTTTGTGATGTATTCTTCCTAATAAGAACTTCTTATATGTTCAACAGCGAGCCTATTAGAAATTGCACTTTCTGTAGAATGCTAAATGTCAGTTGGCATTTTCAAAATCTGTAGACGTCAATTTTGGCAGTGTTGACGTTATATCGCATTCCGTTAGTCTCTTCAGTTTTGGGTTTCAGGTCATATATTAGTGCTTTAGCTATTCTAGTGAAGTTCATTTTGCTTAGGGCTTGTGACAAGCTCTGGAATACCAAGGCTCCCTGAGAGTCCACCGTTGCCAGCAAGCATTTTTGTTTCCCAGACACTCAACTGCATGCTTAATCATGTTAGAGTCTGTAAATTCTTTAAATTCACAAGCCATTTCGAAGATGTACTCTGCTGAGAAGTTTCTTTATGAGAAGGATGAGATTTTTGCAAGAATCACTTCTTAGGTCCATGTGGGCATATATCCTGCAACGAACATTAGAGAGCATGTTATCATCTCTACATTCGATTTACAAATGCTGCCTTGGCAACCTATCCACTACCACTACACAAGAAAAGTGTTAATAAAGATCTTTGCCGGAATAAATGGGACACCTTGCGTGTGAAAGTATGTACAAGTTGATGATTGCTTTGTCTTGGGCTATAGGCAGAAGCAAGCAGTTATGGAGAATATCTTAGTTTCTGATTATTTTGTCTGGTCATTATAAAGGAAAACAACGGAAATTATCAGAAAGTATGTAAAACAGAGCAGCATGCATCTCTTGTTGTTACGGCTAGGAGGATTACTTGAATTTTGATGATAAGTGGAGAAGTTTCGTGCAGTGACAGAATTGTTGAATATACCAAGTTTTCTTGAAGTGATTTTTGAGGTCAACTCAAAACTGGATTTTTTTGCATCTATTTCCACTATGAAATGATGACATCACGTCTTAGTCTTCATTTGTCTGCTTCCTTTGTTTTGTCATGAAGCTGACTGAATCGTGTACTCTGTGTTTCATGACTTTAGGCTAAAAGCTGGCGCTGGCTTGGCAACTCTCTCAATGGCGAGTCCTTTGGCCTTTTGAGTTGTGATCTGATCTCTTTCATGAACGGGAAATTTGATGGCTCTTTTATATGTGGAATCATTTCACATGGTCACATAATGTGAAAATGAAATATGCAGGCATATGCTGCTATGAAGTTCGCCAATGCGTGCCTGCGTAGGTTGAGGGGCTACGCTGGCATTGTTCAGTGTGCATTCGTTGCTTCTCAGGTTTAATGCCTTAAATAAAACTTGTCAAGATCCAATCCTCTTACTTCTCTTGAATTCAAACTAAAATGACCAATGATTTTCTTTATTGTTGCCCCTTTTTTCCAGGTGACTGATCTTCTGTTCTTTTCGTCCAAAGTGCGCCTCATCGTAGTTGCGCAGAGGAGGTTCTTCCTCTTGGCCCACTGGATGAGTACGACTGGTCTGGAATTTTAATTAATCTTGAGATTTTTAGGTCTGCTCAGATGACAACAAAGGAAGATGGAAGTTCTTTTAATTGCGGCCTTTGTTTGTTAACTGTGGAGCTGGCTTGGAAAGGGCAAAGAAAGAGTTAGCGGCAACGAAAATAGGTTCTGGTTAGTCGGTACTCAATATGGGTTCTTGGGAATAAGTGGTCGGACCTAGGCAGATATCAAAGTTTATTCTGCATAGCTGACGTAGACGAAACACTGGGGTTTTTCTTTTCTTGCATGTAATTTACTCAATGGCAATTTGCGTGATAACAAGGTGGACGGATGTTTGCATGTCATCGTTTTATGTCCGTCTTTCTAGTTTCGCGTTTACATTGCTGACTTTCTTATGCACCTGTAGTGTCGCCTCCAAGGAGCACTGTCGGTTCAGTTATGCAATACCACAATAAGCAAATGATGGACAGGGGGTCCAGAATGAGCTGAAGCTCAGTCATTGCCACTAGACTTGAAGTTTTAAGAGATTCAAGTGTGGCTTTTTAGGGCTTTGTCCAGAAGATTTAAGAGAATGAGCGAGAGAGCCATTATAGAATCTCTTCTTGGGTAAGTTGGCAGAGAGGGAGTTGAAATTATCATTTCGACACCATAGCACAAGATTCAGAACTTTCAATTGGAGATATCTCTCCGCAAAATTCTTCCTATTCACCAGCAGCAATTTCTTACACTAAGTTCTCCTTACGTGGAACATTCAGACTGAAAGATTATCGAGTCTCTCTCTCTCTGTTTTTTTTTTTTTTTTTTTGCATGAAAAAGCAATTGATTTGCCGAAAAAATAAAAACAAAAAACTTTAGAACATTATCTTGAGGTTGGACAGGCCTCGTAACATTTGCTGCTTTCTTTGGGTAGTGACAAGCCGCTCATTACCGACTGACGACCAATGAGTATTGCTTTAAGTTAAAGATCATTTTAAATCCATTTTGCAAGTCTTTTCTCTTTGACTTGTGAAAATTCTTAGTCAAATTTGCTCCAACGAGAAGGGTGTGTTTATTTCATTTGAAACACGGAAATTATTTTTAAAGAAAGTAGGTAGTTTTTATTTATTATGTGGTATGATGAAAAGGCATGACTGAAAACGTTTTTGTATATTGGAATATCATTTGAAATAATAATTATTAATTAAGGTGAAAAAGTGAACATTTATTAAGATACATACTATGTTTGGAGAAATGATTTTTATATTTAAAAAAGGGAAATCTGGAAAATTAGTTCGTAAAGAGCTCTTTCAATTAAACAAAGCTACCCTCAAAGTATACATTTCATTTGTTCTCTTTTTCTTTTCTTTTTTGGTATTTGGGCATCGGTAAAATCTCGACATTGCACCCATGAAGAGGACAACTTATATCCATGAAAAAAAGTGCTAACAGTACAGAGTACCTCTTCGGCCTCTTAAAACCTTGGAATATCTTAAGGTTAAAGCACCCTGTACTTTCTGGTTCTCCCTCTCAGATCTGGCCCCTCTCTGGTCTCTACAGGCGCGCCTTCGATCTCTCTTTCGAGACTTGCCTGCGTCGCCGTCTTCTCTCTCTCTCTCTCTCGGTTTGTCAGGTTGCGGCCTCTCCTTTGTCGATTGGCCGTCAGTGAGCCCACTAGGTAATCTATGGTTTTCATTCTCGATTTTTTCGTTGAATGTTTCAATTTTAATGTGCTGCGATTTTGATTTCGATTTCTTTGTTTTTGATTTCTTCGGGAGTTTCCCATCGCAATTGACGGCTGTGAGTCGCAACTAACCATACCCACCACCTGTTTCTTTCCTTTTTCTTTCAAACTGCCCTCAATTTATCTCTCGCCTCAAGCAAGCTCAGTGGCAATTTTTGTTCGGCTTGATTCTGTCTCGAGTCTCGTTCGATATATGTGATGGCACTAGCCACTAACACATTAGGAATGGAGTTCGAGGTGTTCCTGAGTTTTAGAGGACCGAATACTCAGGATCACTTTACGAGTTGCCTCTATAGTGATATGGTGGAGAAAGGAATTCACGTCTTCAAGGATGACGAAGAGCTCTGAGTCGGTCATAAGATTAATGAAAACCTTTTGCAAGCCCTCGACCAAACTCAACTCTATATTCCCATCTTCTCTAAGGGCTTTGCTTTCAATTCATGGTGTCTCCGTGAGGTTGCGCATATGGTAGATTGCACTTCAAAATCGGACAGCAAGAAGGAGATCCTCCCTATTTTCTTTGATGTGGAGCCCGATGATGTCAAGCTCAAAACTAAATTGTACATAAATGCACTGTCTAAGCATGAGGAGAAATATGGCCCTAGTGAGGTGAAGCGGTGGGAAGCTGCTCTTGTTGAGGTTGCAACTAGAATAGGCTAGAAGCGGGATGAGAAAGAGTTGTCCGATTCTGATTTTTTGTTCCCAGAATTAGTTTGAGAACAAAATCGTGTTTGGTAAATTTTTTGTTCTCGGGAACAAATATGTTCCTAGAATCAATTTTGGACAAGAATTGAGAATAAATAAAAATATGATTCTCGATCTAAGAATCAAAACCTAGAAAGTCTTCTTCTTCCCTTCCGCTATCTCGCGACCACCGTCCA
The DNA here is from genome assembly GCA_007663325.1 of Eucalyptus pauciflora. Lineage (NCBI taxonomy): Eukaryota > Viridiplantae > Streptophyta > Magnoliopsida > Myrtales > Myrtaceae > Eucalyptus > Eucalyptus pauciflora. Next base: position 6,199,338 of record VMYD01000012.1, read on the forward strand.
CCACCGCTCGCCGCCGCCTGCCGCCACCCGCTGCCGGTCGCCGTCCGCCAGTCCGGTGAGCTTGCCAGAGGCTCACTAGGCCAGGGTGAGGTCCGGCGAGCTCGCCGGAGGCCAGCCTAGCCACCGACGAGGCTCGGCCTTGCTAGATCTAGCAAGGCCGAGCCTCGCCGGTGGCCAGGCAAGCCTCGCCGGGCCCCGGTGAGGCCCACCTAGCCCCGACGAGGCTCACCCAACCCCGGCGAGGCTCACCCAATCTCGGTGAGGCCCGCCTGGCCACCGGTGAGGCTCGCCTGGCCTTGCCGATGGCCAGACCGGCCTTGCCAGGGTTGGGCGAGGCCTGCTTGGCCTCGCCGGTGGCTAGGCCGACCTCGCCGAGGCTGGGCGAGGCCTGCTTGGCCACCGGCGAGGCCAGGCGAGCCTTGCCAGTGCTGGGCAAGGCCCGCCTGGCCACCGGCGAGGTTGGGCGTCATGAGGCTTGCCTAGCCCCGGCGAGGCCGAGCCTCGACAGGGTTGGGCGAGCCCGGCGACGATCCGGTGAGGTCGCCGGCCCTCGTCTGACTGGTCACCATTCGGCAACCGGCCACAAGAAGAAGAAGAAGAAGAATAGGAGAAAAAGGAAAAAACAGAAAAGGAAAAAGGAAAAAGAAAAAAGAAAGGAAAAAAGGAAAAAAGAAAAGAAAAAAAGTAAAAAAAATTATTTAAAAATTAAAAGAAATTGATTTGGAACATAATCAATGAGCACAGTACCAAACGCAATTCTATTCCAGAATCAAAAATTTTGGACAGTTACCAAACGCGTTCTTTTACTTAGAATCAGTTTCCGAGAACAGAATAAAAAATAATCATTTCTTGTCAGAATCTGTTCCCAAAAACAGAATTGTTACTAAACACATCCTAAATTCCCACAACTTTTTTTGAGTTGCTAATTTTAATAAAATTTGTAAAGAGTGGATTTTTTCAAAAAAGTTAAACATTTGAGGATATCCCTTATTCAATTTATCTTCAAGTAACTATAATTTCTCTCTATAATTGATATGGTAGTTGAAAAAATTTAATGCGATTGTCAAGTTGCTGTTAAATGCTAAGTTAGCATCCTGATTGGTGTCAAAACCGTAAAACAAATTCAAATAGCAAAATAAATATATTTTTATCTTTTGGTATGAAAAAGTTTAGGAGGATGGGAGTTTACCCATGTCAAGGCTAAGACATACCACTGGCCCTAGAAGGTCTTATAATGGATTTACGAGATAAGACTATTACAAATGCCGTAATATATATATATATTTGACCACTTAAGTGTCATAACTTCAAAAAAAGTTTTACTCAAGTGCTATAACTTTTAATCAATCACTTAAATGCCAAACAATTTAAAAAACGTTCACCTAAAAGCAAGAAATCCGACATGATATTTAGTTCCTAGCAAAATTAGATAACTTAATAGAGATGACTTAGGTCATGGTTGGTTGCAAAAGACAACACAAATTCATGATATTTAATGTATGCCTCCCCAACTTACTCGCAACTAAATTGGCTAAAAACGTTTCAACCCTATCGCGAAATCTCTTGTCCACTTTAGTTCTCTTTCCTCTCTTATATTTATGTATGCCTCACCCAATTTTATTTTTTATTTTTTTGTTGGTCCTACTCTACTTATATTCTAACTCTCACTATTAAACTTTTGTCATTCCTTCTTGCAAGATGTAAAAGTTGAAACCCATGCCTGAAGCTAAATTGTCTCCACCCCAATCTCCCTGAGAATGTGAAGATTCAAATCTTCCACCTCTCCTTTTCCATATTGAAAGGATAATCACTAGAGTAAACTCAAGTAGTTATATGCTTCACCACTTATCGGCAATTGAATTAAATTTTGAAAAGAAGCAGTGGAAAAGCACGAAAAGGTGGAGTTTCACATGTGTCTCTTCCATTTGCTTTTTTCAACATATCACTTCAAATTGTACCTGCGAATTATGAAGAGATTCTCTCTTTATTTATTTATTTTTCTTTTTTGCAAGAAAGATTCAATAATTGAAACTTATGTAGAGGAACACACAGTGCATGAAGTTTTCATGCCATGAATCATGCTAAACTTTGCAACTAATAAAATGAGAACTGCATCTATGTCTATATATTATTTAGCTATAATATGAAGACTAGGAGGATGTTGCAGAACAACACCAGACGATGCACCAATTGAAGCATAAATAATAAAGTATGAAAATAAAATCAAAATCACACGAGACACAACACATACTTGAAAATCCAAAAAAGGGAAAAATTACAGGGAGAGAAAAAGGTTTCATTATCTTCAAAATATTTCCCGAGGCATTCGAAAGCCCACAACTACATCACTTGATATTGTCACTTGATCTGAAATTTCCTGACTCCATTGGGATCGAATGGCTACAGTGTAAAGTAACAATATTAAGCATTCCAGTCGTCCGATTTGGCAAATTTGGTCTCTTTGAAAAGTTCTTGCAGAGTGAGAGGACTAGAATTAGCACCTAGAGGGGGTGAATAGGTGTTTAAACAAAACATTGGCAAATATATGCAGAATAAAATAAATGAGTTGAGGGAAGAGAATAAGAACACAATGTTTATAGTGGTTCGGCTTAATCCAAGCCTACGTCCACTCTCCCACGCTAACAGCCTTCTTGGCTGGATTCCACTATGCAATCAACAAGAGATTACAACTTTGAGTGCAAACACTTAGTAGTAGATCACACTATCTCACTAAGTCACTCTTTTGGTATTTCTCTTAAGATCACAAACGTTTAAGCTCACGAGAGACAAGTGTATGATAGAAGATCACTCAGACTTTGGAATTATAAATTCTACGCTCCGTCTCTTACTTGCTCATCGGTCCTTCATCTCCTTAAATACTCATCCACTTCCAAACTAACCGTTGGACAACATCTTGAGGATCGTCTTCCAATATACCCATTGGACAGCTCTGTATCTAGAAGATTTGGTAGCCGTTGAGTGACAAAAGTAGAATCCCAAATTGATTCCGATCGTCCATACAAACGAAATCTTGGTTTCCATAAGTAAAGCTTCTTCGTATAGAAAGTTCTTGTCTTCAATATCCAATTGTCAATCAATTAGATTAAGTCAATCAAATCAATCTTGATGTGGAATCCAAACCAGATCACTAGCCGTTATATGATTGGGGCTTGTGTTACATTCTGTCGAATCTGGATGTAAAGTCTGAAAGCAATAGACTTTACAATTTGAGTCTGACTGCGATAGATTTTGCAATCTGGGTCTGAACAGATTTAGCTTTAAGGTCTGAACACAGTCTGTTATGTTCTGCTTCAGCATAGAGTCTGTCTTTTGGTTCAGCTTCAGCATAGAGTCTATCTTCTGGCTCTTCATTCACGTTCAGTCTGGAATTTGTCAGAGTTGATAGACTTCTGATGTAGAACAGACTTTGACACAGAAATCTGGAAATCTTCAGAATATACTTTGGACATGTGTTCCGTTCAGTCTTCTGGCCGTCTTCAGACTTTGACAATATCCTTTACATGTTTTATCATATGCATGGTCTATTACTTAACCATTAAACACGTTAGTAACCTTTGATTTATTTTGTCATCTTCAAAACATCATAAGGGATTTCCCTAACACAGAGTACAGGCCACTAATACCGCTTTATTGTAGTTTTAATGAGGTTGACTTTCAATCAAATATTCATCAAACATTGGTACAAAAATTAGGTATCCACAATAGGAAAATAGCACTTTCCGAAGTAATTTCTTTGCTTTTGTTAATCACTTTAGTCCACTATACACACCTGAAATGGCAAAAACTAATTTATTTACCCTAGCCTACTTTCAATGGATTTCAAAGCTAAAATATGCCTTACATATTTCGAAGTATGAAACGAGCAATAGAATACCAAATTATATTCAAATCAAAGTAATATTGAAGACGAGTCCTTTCCACCATGTCTGTAGCTGCTCCAATCTAGCTATAAAAGTCCACCATGTCTTGCAGAGTCCACTTTCTGCCTGTAGATTCATTTTGATATCTCGACAATATTTTGTTGATTGTCTATTCACTACTTGTACGTAGGTCTGTCCAAATTGATCATTCACATTCAAAACTCTTTGAGGATGATACAGTGTCATGTAGTTTGTCTACCTTTGGCATTTTAGAGGTCTATCATAACATTTGATGTTTTATCGACCTATCACCACAAATGCACATATCATTTGTTTCTGATCTTTTTGTGATTATTGAGATAGTCATGAGGATATTCTTACCACAATCGTTTGATTAATTTTTCAGTTTTAAAAAGAATTCAAAATATTCACCAATTAGACATAAACTCACACTTTGCACAATTTATAATGTAAACATTAATTAAAACGTAGTGCGGTAAGCTAACATTAAATTTATATATCATTAGATGATAGATATCACACACATACATGAACTGCTAAAATTTGGATCACCCCTGTTGCGGCCTTGGACATATGTGAAAATCAATCCGCCAATGGTCGAATATCAGGTCATGCTAGTCGAGAAACAAAAGATAAAGGATAGATAAGGAAGGGGAGCAGTTTACGACCATCCGTCCCAATTCTTTCCCTGGAAATTTTTTTTCACTAAAGGTGTATTTATTTGATGGGAAACTTTTTGATGGAGAAAAATGTTATTCGTAAAAATCATTTTGAAGAAATGGTTGACTTTCGGTTGTTTGACAATGTTTTGAAAAACAAAATGATAATCTTTTTTCTATATAAATCTGACTATCTTCCAAAAATATAAGTCACATAGCCGAGTGAAAATTTATAAGGCCAGATTTAGTCCAGTAGACCTATAATAAATTGAGCGCTTATATGTGATTAAAGCTAATGTAGAAATCAATCTGAAGAGAGAGAAAATAGCTTGAAGAGGAGGGAACACCGGTGGAGGGAGAGAGAGAGAGATATATATATTGATTCAAGCTCTATACGAGCGTGCATGTGGAAAAGAAGCTTAGCCAAATGATTATTCTTTTTAAAGATGGGAAATCATTGCACTCAAATTTAAGTATGATTATTTTCCTTGATCGGAAAATCTTTTCTCTTGAGTATCCACTTTTAGCAAACTAAACACATGAAAATTTGGAAAATCATTTCATAAAATTCATATTCATAAAACAAATGCACCCTAATTTTGCTACATATTTTACAAAAATCCTTGCTACTATATTCTTCCTCACTAATATAGAGGTAATTATGGTATGTGGATATTAACCCACTTACTTCATTGTCTTCACTCATTTCTCTATCTCCATCATCTTGACATTACCTCTAGTTAGGGACGTAGACTGATTAAAGGGAGTAATCACGAGCCACCCCTCGACAAATATGTTTGTGTTTTCTTTTTTTCTTCATTTTTTTTTCTCAAGAAATATGTCTGTGTTAAATTTTTTATGGTAAAAGTTGAGAAATGGGACAAACATTATATGTGCTTGGCCGAAAAAATAGTGTTGGTTCTTTGTTATTTGAGGACAAGCATGGGTACCTCCGGCACGGGGTTGTGTGCTCCGACCCAGCTTCTGTAAAAGTTGTTTGGCATTTTTGAGAAAAAAAAACCTAACTTTATGTCCCCCTTCAACTTTTCTGCTTTTGCTTTGCTTCCGTAAGATAATGCAGAATAAAGAAAATTTCTTGACTAGGTGGATTATTTAATTCTAAGTAAATATTACACTAAGAATTAAACTTCTTCCGTTAATTTCGGTTAATTAAAGCTGACATGTTGATCTGGCCGATTCAAAGTATAATGTTTAAATAATGGATGCTTTCATGAAATGTCGTGTTCTCATAACATAATTGTTGTGTCATGTCATGATCAAAGCTTTAGTTATAGAGTTTTCCTGATTTTTTAAACTTTATTTTTAAATGCCCAATGAGGTGAAAAGGTATTACCATGTAAATTGCACAGTGACTTATTTATATAATAACGTGACCAATATATTTAAGTCAGATCCTCGTGATAGCAGAAATGTGCAATCTAGCTCGAGGTTGTGCAATATAGATACTAAAATGAAAGAAATCCCATACTTTGTTAATACTTAAATTAAGGTCACTATATATTTTCATAGAATTATTGGACACATTATAGCGACCTTGATCTTCATGGGGCATGTTTACTTTGGTCAGAAAAAATCGAGTTTGGTGATAAACCAGACCTAAATTACTAGGTTGTTTTTCAACGTCCAGAAGCTGAAATGAACTGAGAAATTCAAACTAAATCTTATGAAGTTCTGAAAGAATTGAATTTTTTTAAGAAGGCGGAGGTTAAACATTGCATCTCCCTGAAATGGTTGCCCAATGTGTCCGCGTTCACCAAGTTGGAGACAAAATGGAAGTGACAAGATGCTGCTGAAGACATCTAATAAATGAGACTTCTGCATTCAGTCTACTGCGCTGGAGTGCCCATTGCCATTTTCGGCATTGTAGGAAAAACGAGCCTGAAGCAGAATTCATCCTTCTGAAAGCGCAGGGACTTGCAATTAGAGCACATCATGTCCACATATTCAGAAGAGATTTCGTTAAGTTAGTGTGTGTGGGTTGAAGACGTGGATTTTTCACCAAACAGAAGATGTCTTCTTCATAAGTTTCCCCTCATCTTTCTACTCAAAAGTGGTTCAGGGCTAGAACTAGGAAAATATCGAAGTTCCCTTTTGGGTCGCCCACGTCAAAAAAGCACATAGAGGTTTTTCTTCTTTCGCATGCAACATACTTGAATTTGCAATCTGGGTAATAATAAGGTGGACGGCCGGTTGTATATTCACTGTTCTAGGTTCATCTTTGCGGTGTTCATGCTCTCATCTCCGGACTTTTTCTGATGCACCTGTAGAGTGCCTCCAAGCTACACTATCATTTTCATTCACGTGACGCAGCAATAAGCAAATGATGGGCAGAGGGGGCCGAGCCAAGGCCGTAGCTATCAAGTGTTAGCAAGCCTTGAAAGTAAAACAGACGCAAACGCAGATTCTTAGGACTTCATCAATCCCCTGGAAACCCGCAGTTGACATCTGTAGGAGACAATTTTGTAGTAAAATTTAGGGAATGTCAATCCAACTTTCGGTGCTATTATTCTCAAACGTGTGATGAAACGAATAAGGTGTACGGATTGATCCCGACAATCAATTTGACTCAGAGAAATTTTTTTTCTCTACTTCTTGGGAATCAAGTTGAAACTTACCGTGTGCACGGCATGGCCGATACCGGAGAAGACCCTCTCACTCTTGGCCTCGATCTCTGCTCTGACTCGCTCTCAGTCTCTCCTCCCCCTCTCTCCGTCCATTGTTTTCGGCTCTCCTCCCCTTTTAATCTCTCCAGCAGCCGCGCACTGCTCCCTGTCGCCACTGGCCTGCCGCTGCCGGCCTGATCCCCACGTTGTTTGCTCTCACCACGTCATCAGTTGACATGGCAAGCATTCTTGTGCTCCCACCCAATTACAGCTTGCACCCTCCGCCTTCGTTGTCGCAGATTTGCTCTGCCCGACCAGATTTGAAGCCATGGCGAGACGAAGGTGACCAGGTCTGAATAGTGACCGGCGAGGCGGGAAGACGAAGTAGACGCACAAAGGAAGGAAAACTCGAAGACAAATAGTGTAAGACGAAGCTAAAGAGCACATCTGGAGCCATGGTGATGGCAGGAAGATGAAGCGACCACATCTGGCCGGTGGCCGAAGATGAAGACGAACAGGCGCATGGAGGAAGACGAACGGAGGAAGACGACCACAAAGACGACTGAGGGAATGACTCAGTTTGGACAGCCTAAACGAGAGCAATCACTTCTATATCTGGCGACGGACGAGCCTAAATGCAAGAAACCACGAAGGGGTGGCTCGGCCATGGATGGCCAATGGCTGCGAGCCGCACGCGACTGAGATGGTGGCCCGGCCATGGACCATGGCTCCAGATCTCGCCTTGTCGATCATGGACCAGCGATGTCACGGGCCAGATATAGTTGGCTCCGTCTTCTGGTGGTCCCCGTGACTCCGGCCAGAACTGTAGCGAAGAAGGAGAGGGGATGAAGAGGAGAAAAAATTATATCTGTTTTTTACAATTCCAGATCAGTATTCACATGTCAAGTTCTAATTGGATATTGGAAAAACAAAAAAGCACGCCACATCAGCAGTTTTCAAAAGGACCTCCTCATCGGTTAAGAAGTTTGACCTTGTCTGTTTGATTTATCTCCCAATGTGCATCCTAAGAATTGATTCCGAATCACTCTTCTTTTTTTTCTTTTTTCATTTTTTGAATCTTTTCTTGCTGCACTAATTTACTTGGTTATATGTCTCCTGATTCCAGCAGCTCTAGCTGGGCATATGCAACATCTCATCCTTTCAGTATAACCACAACATGTGTGGCCTCAACCAAACTCATTGACAATCTTTTGCCAACGAAGGATGTTCCGATTCGAATACTTCGGCCTTTTCCAGAGCATCAGGAGGGCTTGGACATCAAGATTCCAGATGAATCTTGCTCGAAAGGGCTAGCTCCTTTTACAGACTCTTTGATCCTGCCTGCAATATCTCAAAACAAGAGGTGAAACAAGAGACCTACTCAAGCGTCGACCGATTGAAAAAAGAAACAAGTAATATTATTATGGAATAAATCATACCACCATTATCTCGTGAAAAATAATATGGACGCATGTGCTTCTTCGGCTTCGAAGGCCTTCCATCTCCTGCACGAGAGCCTTTAGCTTCATAATGTGGTGTCAGCAAACGGACAAGGGACTTATTCCGACCTTCGTTAGCAAGATCTAATATCGTCATCATCTTATTAGGTGAGGCCAAGCACAATAGCCACTTCAATTTCCTTCAAATTTTCTAAAGGGCCTCCTTGATTAAGAAGTTCCACCTTCTCAGTTTGTTTATTTCCCTATGTGCATCACATTTGATTCCGAATCACTTTTTTCTTTTTTTTGGCACTAATTTACTTGATCATTTGTCTCCTGATACCAGCAACTCCAGCTGGACGATTAGCAACAGCACGTGCTTTCAGTTTGTCTCATGCAGCTAGACGAGCTATATAATAACCGCAACTTGTTTCGCCTCGAGCACGCTCATTGGCAGTTTTCGTTCAGCGCGATTCTTTCCCTAAATCTCGTTTCCTAAGTGCAGTAGCACCAGCCACTGACACGTCAAGAATGGGTTTTGAGGTGTTCCTAAGTTTCAGGGGATTAGATACTCGGCGCAACTTTACTAGTTGCCTCCATCATGAAATGGTGGAGAAAGGAATCCGTGTCTTCAAAGATGACAAAGAGCTCCGAACCAGTCAAAAGATTGAGGGAAAGCTTTTACAAGCCCTCAACGACTCTCAAATCTATATCCCCATCTTCTCTAAGGGCTTTGCTTCCAGTCCGTGGTGTCTCCACGAGGTTGCACATATGGTAAACTGCACTTCAAAGTCGGAGGGGAAGAAGCAGATTCTTCCTGTTTTCTTAGATGTGGAGATGGATGATGTGAAGCTGAAAACCAATTTGTACAAAGATGCCCTGTCTAAGCATAAGGAAAAGTATGGCCCCGATCAAGTGAAGCGTTGGGAAGATGCTCTTATTGAGGTTTCAACTACAGTAGGTTGGAAGCTGGAAGGAAAAGAGTAAGTTTTTTCACAAATTTTCGCAGTTATTAATCTTAGATGATCTGTCAAGACACATTTTTTCAAGCACGTTATGCATTTAAAGATGTTAACTGATTTTTCCTCATATTCAATCTAGTCTTTTGGCCGTTAATTTATCTACAGTTGACATGTAAGCTAAAAAAAAAAAAATAACGCGAATGTCTAATTCATTGTTTCGACCAACAAAAAATGTCTATGTCATTGTCAAGTTATTAAATGCTAAGTTTTGTAGGGCTGTCAAAAATATTAAAACAAATTTCAATAGAGAGATAAATAACTTCCAACAATTTAGGAAGAAGTAAAGTGGAAACAACAGAAAGGCAAATACAAACCGATAGTTATTACAATACATGCTTTATAATTCTAATTTTAGGAGTATTTTGGAAATTATGATAATATTCCTCCTTTATTGTACATACTCATCATGAAACCAAACGACTTTAAAAGATTTACATTTTTCGAATATCGTGATAGTTATTAAAACTCTATTAAATTTTATATTAATAAGTATTATGTAGATGGTTACTAGAAGCAGTAATCTTGCATCACACCCTCACTATCTTCATGACTAATTTGGAAAGGCGAGAAGTTTAGTAACATCGTCTAAGCCGTCACTTGGACATTGTCCCGCATTAATTGGCTTTTTGATTGCTCACGTGTGAGCTAAACATAAGACTAATTTTCCCACCAAAAAAAAAACTGGAGCTCATACCGCTTGTCGCAGCATCCAAGCTTGGCTCGTCGCCTTTGTTTAACGTCTCCTTAAGATCTGGAGGTAGCTTTACTAGATCTAGAAGTTTTCATGAATTAGCTCGTCGAGATCTCAATGGTAATGGCCAGGGTGATGGTATCTCGATGATGTCTCCTAGAATCTCACCGAGAGAGAGTGAGAGAGAGCCAGAGGCCTCCTTACTAAGGTTAATTTCCATTTGTTTAATCTACGAACGAAGAACAATAAAATCCAATCATTCCTCTTTTTTGCTTTTTCTCGTGCAGTTAGTATCCAAATCCTTCCCATTACCTCTTAATTACTGCATCCAAATTTAGTGTTAGTGTTTAAACCCAATGAATTATTGGGATTAGGACTAATGGTCAGTTTATAAGTGTGAGGAAAAGTCTCATCATTTAAGTTAGCGTTTAAGGTGAGAGAAGCCCAAAACCACTCAATATTGATAGAGCTCATATTACCAACAAGTCTAGGCACAACAACCACACAGGAGATACAGATTATTGCAGCTCCAACACAGGGTCCAATGTGTGAGGGGAAAAATTATTGGGGTTTATCCCACATTGATTATGGAAGGGGCTGGCGACTAGTTTATAAGTATGAGAGAAAATCTGACCATTTAAGCTAACCTTTAAGGCCACCCAACACCAATGGGAGTCTAGGCAACAGCCCCTACAGCTATTTTGAGCCCCATATAATTTAGATTATTTTCCTTGTAACTTGAGATTGTTATTTTTTCTTTGTTTCTTTTTTTATTCAAATTTGTCATTTGGAAAATTGCTACCATTTGTAAACCAATCTTAATAGATTTCATATACGCTTGAAAGTTGGAAATAGTATGTTGTCATCATTTTCTCAATCTGAATTTGTCTACCATTGATGTCTGGCAGTTATGGAGAACTTATAAAATTGATTGTTCGAGAGGTTCAACTTAAGTTGAAGGGGAAGAACAGATTTCTTCCTAACAATCTGGTTGAAATGGATGACGAAGAAGATATAGAGAAATTACTGGATGTTGAATCTGATGATGATGTACGTTTCATTATAATCCATGGGACAGGTGGTATTGGTAAATCCACTCTTGCTAGCATTACCTACAATCGTTTCCGTTCTAAATTTGATTGCAGTAGTTTCATTGAAGATGTCCAAGACTCGTCGCAATGTGATGGTCTTCTTGGCATGCAAAAGAAACTATTAATCGACACCCTGGGATCAACCTCTGCTCAAGAAATTTATGACACAAACGAAGGGCTTTATCACATAAAAAGAGGACTTGGCCAAAAGAGAGTTCTAGTTGTTCTCGATAATGTGGACGAGAAGAAGCAATTCAAGAAACTCGCAGGGAGCTCTGATTGGTTTGGTTTTGGAAGTAGAATCATTGTCACAGTCAGGGACATGAGCACCATACTAGATGAGGACAACCAAATGCGACCATGCAATTACTTGGCCCACCAAGTAAATGAGTTGCCTTTAGATCGAGCTATTCAACTTTTCAGCAAGCACACCTTTAGAAGCGACGCTCCTCCAATAGATTATTACGATTTCTCGAAAGAAGTTGTTGCAAGTATAGGAAGGCTTCCTTTGACTCTTGAAGTCGTCGGTTCTCTTTTCGCCTGCACCATCAAATCAGAGTGGGACGAGACATTGGAGGACTTAAAGCAAGTCCAGCATAGAGACGTCCGAAAAACACTAATGATAAGTTTCAACAAATTGGATGACAGAGAGAAAGCCATATTCTTGGACATAGCATGTTTTTGCATTGGGAAGGATAAGACGAATGCCTATTACATGTGGCATAATAGCGGATATTCTCCTCGCAGCGCGATTCAAGTTCTTCTCCTCATGTCGTTGATAAAGATCGACGAGGATGATAAGTTCTGGATGCATAATGAAGTTCGAGATCTAGGAAGGTATATTGTCAAAGCAGACAATGTCGAAAATGCTGGAAAGCGCATTTGGGCATGGATCGATGAGATTACTTTAGACATACTAGGGAGCAACGAGGTAAATGTTACTGAAATTAGAAGATAGTCTAGGAATATCTCTCGCCGTCTTCTTTTATATCTATAGTATGGGTTGGGTTGATGGCCTGCGTTGTTTTCTAATTTATAGAGGGGGGTAAAATAGCTAACTCTATAAACAACAAAAGTATATGTTTTTATGCATTACCCACGGGCCACGTGAAACGAGAAGAAAGCTTAGGCGCCATTGGATAAGTGGAAATTTTGTTTCTGTTTTTCGGTGAGAACGAAAGTAAGTTCTTTCTTTTCATGAAAAGGTATTTAGTGTGCGAAAAGATAGAAAAATCATCATCGAATGAAAATTTTAAACATGCTTGGTTTGTCTTATTTTCAAATTGATTGAAAAAAGAGAGTTAATTGTTGTGTTGCAACATGCATTTGAGTATGATAGTTTGGTGTCGAAGAAGAACTCCGGATATTGATTACTACTTCCTCGGTTCATTGCTTTCTATGTTGTGCACTCATCTTTATTTCATGCTGCTAGCAGAAAAAACCAGCTGTACAAGCACTCAGTCTAGGTATTAGTCATGATTTCACACCTGAAGAATTAGCCAGTTTGCCAATGCTAAGGTTCCTTGGAGGGGAAAGAATGAATTTTGTAGGTGACTTCAAAAATTGTCTTCATAGACTAAGATGGCTTTCTTGGTATCATTGCCCGTTGGATTTTTCAGCAATGAATTTTCACCCGGTGAATCTAGTCGTGCTCGAACTTTCGCGAAGTAACATCACTGATGACTGGGGTGGATGGTTACAAATCAAGGTACCGACACACCTTGCTCATGTTTGCTTCAAAATCAATCTATTGACCTTCGCTAGCTAGTTGTATGCTACTATATTCTCTACTTTTCATCAGCATATAATCAGCCTTTTCTTTCCACTGCAGATGGCAAAAAAATTGAAAGTTCTAGATTTGTCGCATTGCAAAAAGTTAACCAAGACACCTGATTTTTCTGAGTTTGGCAAGTTGGAGAAATTGATTCTCGTTGGGTGTGAGAAATTGTCTATGATTGATGGTTCAATCGGTAAGCTAACACTGCTACATATTTTGAATATTGATGGATGCATTACCCTCCAAGGGTTGCCCAAAGAAATCGGTTCTCTAGAACGTTTGTCAGAGATTATCATGCCCTCCAAAGGCAAGCCTTTCAAGCTTCCCGAGACACTAGACGTACTAAAATCTTTGATAAGGTTTGAAGTTCGAAATCATGATGGTATCAGCCAACTTCCCGACTCTATTGGAAGGTTAACGAATCTCACGCATTTGCTTTTGCCTGGATGCAAGAGTCTATATAAGCTTCCGGACTCTATTGGGGAACTAAAATCATTGGTTCACTTGGATTTAGAACAGTCAGGGATTAGGGCAATCCCTGATTCCATTGGAAATCTGAAGAGACTAAAAATCATTAGGGTGGGGCACACAAAGATAGAAAGGATACCTTGTGCTATTGGACGTGCGGAGATGCTTGAAGAGGTCGATGCCCCATGTTGTTATCATCTTAAGGATGAATCCCTATGGGAAATGGGGAGCCTAACCCGTCTACGGATCTTGAACTTAGATTGGACCCCAATCTCTATAGTGCCGACGATGATCAGCGGTTTCTCTAGTCTCCAAACGCTTATGATTACAAGCCAAAAGCTTTGTACATTGCCAAAGCTTCCCTCGAGTTTGAAATGTCTAGTGGTTGCAGCTGCTCAATTTCCTATTCTTCCCGATCTCTCGAGCCTAGTTCATTTAGATCATTTCGAAGTGTGGAGACTTGATTCAAGTAATGCTTCATCTGGGCCGAACGAGGTTATCTCACCTTGGAGGGATGCGCAGTCCATCCATCAGCTTCCGCGTAGCTTGTCAAAATTGAGACTTGGCGGGATCCCACAATTGCCAATTTTTTCCGACTTCAAAAGCTTGTCGGTTCTCATTATCAGCAGATGTCCGTTGCCACATTTTCTCGCATTTGAATACTTGGAGAGGTTAAGGGAATTGAAAATATGATTGTGCGAATTCCTGGAGAGCACACCCAGTATGTTGTGCTTGAAGAGGATACAAAAGTTACAGCTTAGTGACTTACCCAAATTGGCGGAGATCCCAGGATTGGGGCAGCTGGAATCACTGAAGTTTCTACACATCAGCAGGTGTAATGCTATCGAACAATTGCCTAACCTGTCGAAGTTGAAAAATTTACGGCATCTCAGGCTAGTTCACTGTGGAAAGATAAGAGCCATCGAAGGTTTGAAAGAATTGATTTCTTTGAAGAATGCAGAGATCAAACGTTGCATGTCCCTTGAAAGGTTGCCCAATGTGTCGGCATCCACCAAGTTAGACACTAAATGGAAGTGGCAAGACGCTGCTGAAGACATCTAGTAAAAGAGATTTCTGCATTCAGTCTACCATACCAGGGTGGCCAATTGTGATTTTCAGCATTGTAGGGCAAATAAGCCTAAATCAGATTTCATCATTCCGAATACGCAAGGACCTCCAACCAAAGTACATCATGTCCAATATGCAGGAGGGCATTTGTTTATCAAGAAGTGAGCGCGCGGGTTGAAGATGTGGAATCTCATTGGGTCAATTATTAAAGAGATTTGTACAATAGAGCCTTCTTTACTTGTACTTCAAAATAGGAATCTCAATCGAAGTTGTGTTGTTATTATTCTCAAACATGTAATCAAACAAATAGGATCTAATGAGGTCAACCTCGCCAAAGGTCGGCCAGGACAAGTCTCACCATGGTTAGGTAAGCGAGTTCAAGCCTCAAGCAAAGGCCAGAACAACAAAAAAGCCCAAATCGCCAAATTAACCCTTCAAAGCCCACTCGTCCCTTCAAGCAAGAGAGAACAATGGGAATCAAAAACAGAACGCGAAATACCATTTTTTAGCCCAATACTGGACTCCTCGATGTTAATGTCGTAGAGGACACCCTCGTACCTGATCTCGCTCTCGGACGTCAAGCTAATTAAGCTCCCAATGTACGAATCTGCTGTCGAATTCAATCTCGAAGAAGAACTCTCGATTGCCATGCTGTCACGCCATCCAATGGTTGGGCGAGGCTCGCTTGTGCCAAATCTGGCAACGCTAGTGGCAAGGCGAGCTCGCTCTTGCCCAGCAACGGTGAGGGGAGGTCGAGCCTTCCCGGCCCTTGCCTCTTGCCAGTGTCAAGGTCTAGCGACCAAATGGAGGAAAAAGGAAGGAAAGAAGAAAAAAAAAAGATAAATAAATAAATTTTGAAAAATATTAGAATGTAATTTAAAAATATCCACGTCAGCGCCGATCGCATCATATAGGATGGCCGATGTCCACGTCAACACAGCCAGCCAAAATTGATCCAATGGAATTGATTGGTATAAATACAAAATGTTTAAGACTCAATGCCAATCATGGAGGTAAAAGGGTGGACCTCTGTCTTCCCTTTATGCTTTTTGCATGAAGGATCTTAAGGAGGATGATTAACATCACAACTAATTAGATGAGATCTTGATTTATGAAGAAAATATTTATTCTTTACCAAAAGAATCCACTCATAATAAAAAAATGCTAATTAGTTGCACTCGTTGCCGTATGGGATTTGCTTTATTGTACAAGATATAAAAATATTCAATTTTGGAATTGAAATTCATAAGAGATAAACTAAACTTATAAATTGTATGAAAATGTCCACTGGCTGGATATTTATATAATAACTCATCGAGGATATTTAGGAAATAGAAATTGGATCGCTTAAAAGTAGATAAATTGTCTTTGCTTTATCTATACTAACAAATATGAGGGCACATGCGTACACGTGTCAAGATAAATGAAAATAAAGATTAAATGTGTGAGAAGACAGATAAATATCTAAATACAAATCAGTTTATGCAAAAAAATTCTATCATGTGAAAATAGAGAGCTTCACATTTAATTTTGGAAAGTAAAATATTTTATATGACAAATATAGAAATTATGTTTTGTCAATCATGTCATACTATGCCGCCATAATACATTCAAAAAAGACACGGAGGTTTCAGGAAGTTTGTGAACTTTTCTAGGAAGATTGTGGGTGGTATAGAAAAGAAATTAAATTCTATTCGATAGGGATATCGTGAAATAATTATTAATCTCTGCATATATCCGTTGATATAATATTTGTAAATGACTGATTGAGAATATTGAGGAATGAAGAGAAAAGATTGAGATCCCTTAAAAGTCGCGAGTTCTCTTTACTTTATATACTAATATAGCTTATATATACAAATAACAGAAGATATATGAACATGATATTTCTCTATACTTTGGCTAAACAATTAGGTACATGAAATAATTTTTTCACTATCAAAAGACAAATTATTACATATAATAATTGAGATCCCAGGTTGTCGAGTCAAAAGGAAGAGGCAACATTAAAACTGGGCCTGCCATTTTACCAGCATCGAGGACTTTGCATTTTCTCTCTTCTTCTGCTCAATTATTTGCATTTATGTCCGACACCAAGATCTTCCTTCCAAAATTATATTTTCTCAGTTACATTCACGGCACCATTTAATGCCCACTCTTATTCGCATACGTGCATGTGCGGCAATTGAGTTATGTACCCGGAGAATTCTTTATATCAAAGGTGTATTTATTTCTTGGAAAAAAAAAATTGGTGGAGAAAAATAGTTTACAAAGAAATGGCTGTTTTTGGTTATTCGGCAATTGAGACGGAAATTTTTTTGATTTATAGAGCTTACTATCTTCCAAAATTATAACTCCATAGCCAAGTGAAAAATTATAAAACCAAATGATGATTTAGTCCGACGAACTTACAACAAATTGAACACTTATATGTGATTGAAGCTAATGTTAGAAATTTATTTTTTTTATAGAGATGAAACTGCTAGAAGAAGAGGAAAGACCCATGAGGAGAGGGTTCTTTTCAAGATGGGAATTCGTTTTCCTTAAAGTTAAGTATGGTTACTTTCCTTGATTAGAAAATCTTTTCCATTGATTATCCACTTTTAGGAAACCAAACACATGAAAATTTGGAAAATCATTTCATAAAATCATATCATAAAACCAGACACATCCTTATTTTTCTATATTATTTATTAAAAAAAAATCTTAGCTACTATATTCTCCCTCACTAATATAGCGGTAATTATGGTACGTGCATATTGACCCACTTTCTTCATTGTCTTCACCCATTTTTCTATCTTGAGAAAATTGTCCCAAAAATCCTAAACTCATTACACTTTTACCAATTCAATCATAAAGCTTTAAATTTTATCAATTAAGTCCTAAACTTTTTTCACGTTTTACCAATAAAATTCTAAACTTTTGCATTTTTACTAATTGAGTTCATTTGTTTAATTTTGGTCAGAAAGTATTGATGCGGACACTGGCCATCCTCCGAGGTATAGGCTATGCTGACAAACAATTTTTAATAATATTGTAATTTTTTTCAATTTTTTTAAATTTTTAATTTTTATTATTTTCTTTTTCCTTTTTTTCTTTTTTCTTATCTTTTTTCCTCTAACTCTAAGTGGGGGAAGTTGCCAATCAACCCTCACCGGCCATGGGTGGGCCTTGCGGCCCTAGCCAGACCATTGTCCTCGCCAACCAAAGGACAAGGGTCCAGCAAGGGCCAATGCCCTTGCTTGTGGCCGATAAGGGCATGGAGGCCCTCGCCCGTGGCTAGTGAGAGTAGTGACGCCCTCACTCCCAAACCAAACAAGGTTCATGACCCTCACCCTATAGCCAACAAGAGTCGAACAGCAACTTCACTGTCCTGGGTTTAGGAAAAAATGAAAAATAAAATAAAATAAAATAAAAGTAAAAAAAATGATAAAATATTAAAATATTATTAAAATTGTGCACATCAGTGCAAGTCGTACCATGTAAAACAGTTGACATCCACGACAACTCATAAGTGTAGAGTCGCCTCCAACTTACACTATCATATCTTTCATGTGACGCAACAATAAGCAAATGATGGGCAGAGGGGGCCGAGCGAAGGCCGCAGCTCGTAAGTGCTAGCAATCCTTGAAAGTAAAAGAGCCGCAAACTCAGATTCTAGAGTCTTTGTCGACAAGATTTGATCATAACCAAAGAGATTTTAACAATAAAGCCATCGTTACAGTGATCGCGTGCTAGCGGGTGAAAATCAAATACAGGCGACGACGGTGGGTTCATCCGAGATGGCGCATGCTCCTCCAACAAAGTCGACCGATGGGCTGTTCCCCTGGGGATAAGGCCCGTGGATTCAAACGCAGTAAAGGACTCGATCAATTCCCTACAAACGAGCAGTTGATATCTCCAGGAGACAATTTTGTAGTTCAAATTTGGAAATCTCAATCGAACTTTCAGTGTTATTATTCTCAAAAGCGTAATAAAACAAATAAGGTGTACGGATTGATCCGGTTAGTGAGTTTCACTCTGGACACGAGAGAGAAAGTTTGTATAGATTTAAGACCCTCCTAGTTATTTAATCTTCTCTACTTCTGGGGAATCAAGTTGAGACTTAAGTAGATCTTTTGATTGGTAAACAATACTCTTGGCCTTTTTCAATTTCTTTTTCAGTAATAAAATGGTCTGAAGCCAGAGAAATCAATTAGGGATAGTTATACGAGGCGCTAAAGTCACGTTACCTTAATGGACCCAAAGCCCAAACCTAACAAATTCTATGTAGAATTCAAATGGGCCGTCTTTATGCTCTCGATTTCCAATTCAGGCCCTCGAGAAGAGATTGCTCCGGGAAAGCACATTGCGTGTTTTTCTTTCTGAAAAACAGAAAGAGAAAGACATCATGCGACACGCATTTACCACCCACATGAAATATATAATCCAAGTGTCCATGTCACCTCCCGAGCCATATATTATATTTCTTGTTGATGTTATGATTATTTTGTCTTTTTCAATTTGAATTGTTGTGATGCGTGAAGTTATTATGCTTTATTCATTTTAATAATCTCTCAAGTATCGATGTAGTATGTAAGGTAAGACTTAACAAGTTATAATTACCAATAAATATGAGATCGACTGCATTATGCACGATGGCATCTCCTGGTTCTCGTGGTTTAGCTAATGAAAGACTAAAACTATTTCCAATTTGTCATCCATCGCACGTTCGATGGAACAATAATGGCTCCTACATGGCCGATTAGTTGTATTGCATATCAAGGACTTGTTCTGCAATTTCTGATGATTTACATTCAAATAATAATTTGATACCTTAAATATAGAGAGTGATCCTAGTTAATTGACTCAAGTGCTCTCTTAGATTTCCAGAAGATGTGAATCAACATTGAAGCCTATAGACAATCCACAAACATTACTAGAGATTTGAAACTTTTACACACAATGACTTGTAAAACTAATATGGTCAAAAATTATCTATTATTGTGGACATAAATAAATAGATGTAACTAGATCACTTCAAAATGACGTGTACATCGCATATTCTGAAACAAGTGAAAACTCTCGTTTCCAGGAATTAAATAATTCAAAGTTTGTCTTGCAAACATAAATAACTGAATAGAGTGGACTTAGGTCAGGGGTGGTTGCAAGAGAGAACGCAAGTTCATCATATTTACCTGCCCCAACCATTTCCTCTCATTTGCAACTCTATCCTAAAATCACCAAGCAACTGAAAAACCTCAAAAAGTTTCGACCCCTTCGCAAAAGTCTCCTGTCCTATTCTTTTCTCTTTCCTCTCTTATATTTTATGCATGCCTCACCCACTCATGCATGCCTCACCCACTCGCCCGCAATCGAATTGAAATGTCAAAAAGAGAAGTTGTGGAAAAACATGAAAGGTAGAGTCATGCATGTGTCCCCTCCTTTTGCTTTTTTCCAACATATCACTTCGAAGTGTACCTGAGGATTACGAAGAGATTCTCTATGTTCTTTTTCTTTTTGCATGAAGGATCTTAAGGATGCATGATTGAAACTTCTGTAAATGTACATGTAGAGCATGAAGTATTCTACACTGAATCATGCTAAACTTCCCATCTTAGTAGATGAGATTTGCACCGATGTCTAGTCATTCTTTAGCTATAGCATTTAGGTTGGGAGGAGTCACTATAACTTGGTTCAATTATAACTTCTACAGATTCTATTTAAATCACATGTCTCTCAATTTTTTCTCAATTTCTAAGGCGCTGGTTATAACTTATAGAGGCGTGTAAACTAGAGAAGAACATTGATATTAATGGCACTTAGTAAACTTCAAAAGATACTGTTTGGTACAAACTTTTTCATAGTACTTTAAATAATCGAAAAAAAAAAAAGGTTTGTAGTTTAATAAGGTGTTTGGCAAATATTTTATAGCTATAGTAGCTTATAGCAGAATTTAGGAACTACCTTATTGAATTTTAAGGTTCTGTAGTTTCAAAATACATATTATTAAATATTTAAAATTACAACCATTCAGAGCACAACTACTATTTATTCAAGATTATATCAAAGGAGCTCTTATTGTGTAGCACCCCAAGTCCATTAAAAGTTAAAAGATTGAATAATAAAAAATAATTTAGTATTCAATCCCAGATGCTTACATATTATCCACTTAACCAAAAAAGGATCTTGAAATAATTAAGATGTACATGTTATTCATTCTGACTGTAAAGAGAAAACACTCATTATTATCTTAAAAATATTTGAAAACCATACAAAAATTAGATCCTGGAATCATGCCACAGAGTGCTCGAATTCGCGGACACCCCGTCCAGTCGAGGATTCAAACCAAACAAAATCCAGAGCTTCTCAACAGCCACGGGGACGGCCAAGCAGGAGCGCTCGCCCCCTCCAAAACTTGCTATTAATAGGGCTGTGTGGTCTATAAATAAATGGAATAAACACGCTGAAATTACTAAAAATTATCCCAAAAGCGACATCAAATTCTAAAACTTTCAAATAATGCAACCAAGTTTTAAAAATTGTCAAATTATTTGCAATAAAACCTTTTATCAACTCCATCCGATTTGACTAATGAAAGGCATTTTTCGTTATGTGTGGATTAGATATATGGTAAATGGTACAATATTGATTGTAAATTTGTACATCTAGTTGTCATAAATCTCCTAACCATATGATAATTTGCGCCAAAGAAGTTGAAACTTGTGTATTGTCCGGTGCTCATAACCTTTTCAGTGTCTTTCTAAACATGGTCGTATGACAAGGTGGGGGCAGAATTTCACTCAATGCCAGAAAACTACCGATATTTTTTCATGCCACTACCAGTAAAAAAAGAAGTGACAATGACTTTTGCTCAAGTAACTTGTTGGTAACTTACTAATATTTTACGAAAGTACCAACATCTTTCTAGGCAAAATATTGCCAAACATTTTACTAGCAAAAGTGCACATGCGATTTGTGTATGCAAAAAATTGACAAGCGAATCGCCTTATCATGGAATATTTGAATTATTAATTAATGAAAAGAGATTTTTAATTCAATATAAATAACTTGCAAATTTACATTAGGAAAGAGAAATATATTTCAATTTTTGAATTAATTTTTTTATAAGGTTGTTATAAGATAGAAAACATTCAAATTTTCACATTGAAATTCATAAGAGATGTATAAAATTCATAAATTTTACGTCGCTGTCCATTGGTTGAACATTTGTATAATGACTCATCGACAATATTCAGGAAAAAGAAATCGCGATCACTTAAAGTTAGATAAATTCTCTTTGCTTTATTTATACTAACAAACATGAGGGCACATGCGTATACGTGTGAAGGAAAATGGAAAAGAAAAGATTAAATGTGTGTAAAGACAGATTAATATCAAATCAATTTATGAAAGAAATTTCAATGATTATCAGAATAGAGAGTTTTACCTTTTATTTTGGAAAGTAATATATTGTATTTGACAATTATTTGAATTACGATTTTGTCAATCGTTTCATACTATCTCGCCATAATACATTCAAAAAAGACACCGAGATTTCAGGAAGTTTTTTGAACTTTTCTAGGAAGATTGTGGACAGTATAAAAAAGAAAACTATATTCTATTTAAGAGAGATATAGCTAAATAATTTTTTATTTACGCATATATCCATTGACATAATATTTATAAAATGAGTAATTAAGGGTATTGAGGAATGAAAAGAAAAGATTGAGATCTCTTAAAAGTTGGAGGTCTTCTTAACTCTATGTACTAACATAGTTTATAAACATGAATAATTGGAGATACATGAACATGAAATAACTCTATTCTTTGACTAAACCAATTCGGTAGACGGCATAAATATCGATTTATTTTCACTAACAAAATACAAATTATTACATACTTGGATGCCCATGTTGCGATATTTTGACGTATGTGAAGATTTATGGGCCAGGAGTCGAATTTCAGGTCATTTTAATCGAGAAACGAAAGATATAGGACGACTATAAGAGCAGGAAACACTCATTTTACGACATTGTCATTAATTAGAGAGGGTGGCACTGGCACATGAAGCTGGCCCCAGGTTCGTAACTCTTGTCGAAGGGAAGAGGCGACATTAAAACTTAGGTCTGCCATTTCACCAGCATCGGGGACTTTGCACTTTTCTCTCTTCTTCTACTCAATTATTGGCATTCATGTCCGACACCAAGATCTTCCTTACCAATTATATCTTGCTCATTTATGTTGACGGCACCATTCAATGCCCACCCTTATTCGCATACGTGCATGTGCGGCAACTGAGTTATTTTCCCGGAAGATTCTTTTCATAAAAGGTGTATTTATTTTTTGGAGAAAAAATTATGGAGTATAATGTCTTTCGCGAAAATCATTTTCAAAGAAATGACGGGTTTTCAGTTGTTTGGCAGTGATCCTGAAAATGACATGAAAATATCTTCCTATCTTCCAAGAATGTAAATCACATAGCCGAGTGAAAAATTATAAAATCATACGATGATTTATTTAGTCCAATGGACCTACAACGAATCAAATGCTTATATGGGATTGAATCTAATGTTAGAAATCAATTTGAGGAGGGAAGACCAGTGAAGAGAAAGAAAGAGAGTAGATTGATACTCTCGACAAATATGCTTGTGCTTTCAGGATGGCCCCCTTTCATGGTTAAAGTTGAGAAATGGGAGAAGCCACCGGGGAATTTCATGTGCTTGACCGAAAAGATAGGTTGGTTTTTTGCTAGCTCTAGGACAAGCACAGGTGCCTGCGGCACAGGGTCGTGTGTTCCGACGCAGTTTCTGTAAAAGTTGTTTGGCATTTTTCAGAAAAAAAAATCCACCTTTATGTCTCCCTTCTGCGTTTCTACTTTTGCTTTGCTTCCATAAAATAATGCAGACTAAATTCTTTGCTTGTCTGACCAAAAGAAAAGAATTTATTTTCTTGACATGGTGGATTATTTAATTTTAAGTAAATATAACACTAAGAACAAAACTTCTTCTTTTATTAATTTCGGTCAAATTGAAGTTGACATGTTGATCAGGAGGACTAAAAATGTGATGTTTAAATAATTAATCCCTTTTTGAATTGAAACTCGTAAGAAAATTCAATAGATGTAAGGAGTAAGTGATAATTGCATAAGATAAACACTTGTTCATTACTCAACCCCAAAACCTATATAAAATTCGGTTGATTATATAATGGATTATTGGTCCTATAGTTTGATTAGCACAAATTAATCATTTATTGTGGAATCTTTATTTCACACATTTATTTGTTTGTCATCAACCAATTTGTTAACTTCGATTTTCCAAAATCAAAGACCACAGGACGTTCTTATATAAGATTGATGATCCGATTGCATCAATTACAAGTTCAAAGATTGATTGAAAACATAATTCAAGTTTAAGGACGAAATGCGTGCTCTTTCCAATTTTAGAGTAGTTAACAATAAACAACTCAACTTTATGTGGTGACAAAGTACTAGATTGTATCAGATCTCTCATTTAGCCCCCTCCACATTCAGTGACTATTGCACACGTTCATCTTAGACCAAGCTTTTAACCTAAGTGCCGTGAACTAGAAAGTGAGAACATTTAAATATTATATATGATAATTCATTTATTTAACAATTTATTACTTTTGGATTCATTAATAACCGATAAGCTATTTCTATGTCGATGAGCCTATTATATTTAACGTGGAATATAATGAAAAAAAAAAAAAGATGTTCATAAACAAGCATCACAAATGAAAATATCAATATCCCATTACAAAATTTGTTAGAGCGGAAATCAACACCCAATTTTCCTTTTCAATGACAAGCCTATTAGATAGGAAAAACTATGAGTAATTATTCACCAAGTTTGGTCTATATTCCAAAAATGCATCTAAAACTATCAGAAGTGGAGAGGACAAGATCCATCACATTTATAGATGTTACTTCCCATATTTAAAGGTCCAATACTGGCTTAATACTACGAAAAATCCAAAACTGGTACATTCACGATAAATTTACTCCAAAACTCAAAAATAGTACATTTGTGATAAATTTATCTTCCGTTAATTTACATTAAATTAGATTAATACCACAAAAAATACAAATCGCTACACATGTGACATACTTAAGGTAAAATCTAAACCGATACACTCGTCAACTGTCACATATTATTTAACTCAATAATTTAATGATAAAAATTAACAAAAATTAACAAATAGCAAATTTGTCACGGATGTACTAATTTGAAATTATTTAGTTTTGAGTAATATTATAGGTATATCAATTTGGTATTTATTGTGACATTAATCCTTTATATATACATACACACCACTCGCACTGAATAGTGGCTCGAACTCTTCGGAGGGAAAGCAAGTGGCTCCCACACAATCAATCAAGCATTTCCCTTGTCAAGTCATTGTCAAACACACCATACAAATCCCAAAAACCACCAGAAAAATATTAACAAACACGAAAGAAAAATAAATAAATAAATAAAGGACTGACGCAGATTTTTGTCATGGACTTACCATGCTTCTCGCATGAAACCAAACTTCTCTAAATCGCGAAATCAAATGATGTCACGCTCTGAGACATACGACTACCCAAAAGATTTTTCGTGACAATAATAGCCTCCCATAACATAATCGTCGTGTCATGTCAAGTCGAGTACTCGGAGCCTCAATTTTAGATTTTTTCGAATTTTTTAAATTTTATTTTCAAATCCCTAATGAGGTGAAAAGGTGTTGACATCCGAAATTACGCAGTGCTATTCGCATGATAAGGTTATTTAACTAAAAGTTTTGCAATATGAAACCTAAGATGCGGGAAGTCCCAAACTTTGTTAAAATCTAAAATCAAGGTCACTATATCTCTTCATAAAATGGATGGACACATTATGGTGACCTTGATTTTATGGGCATGTTTAGTTTGGTTAGAGAAAATCGAGTTTGGTGAAAAACCAAACCTAAATTACTAGCTTGCTTTTTACATTTTGAAAGCCAAAATGAATCAAAAGGTTGAACTAAATCTCATAAAGTTCGTGATGAGACATTCGTTGATCGACCACCGGTTGTGCTTGAATACTATGATAAATTCATCTTTATGGAATGAGCGAGTCTCTGCATGCTATACCAAGTTGATTCACTTTTCAGATTTACTTACCTTGTAGGATTCACATCTTTATCTTGAAAATTATGTACCTCTCTTTCGTATGAAATGAAAGTTTTCTTTCCGATAAAAAGAAAAAAAAAAGTTCTCATAAAGTTCTGAAAGGATATAATTGTAGACTATTGCAGCGCAAAAATTCAAATCCATGTACCGCGTTCCATATTGCAAAAGGACTAAAGGGAATGCCAGTGGCGGCAGAATTAAATGACCAAATTGGATCATGTCCTCTCTTGCTTCTGCCCAAAGGCAAAGCGTTGCTACCTTGGCTAACCGACCGACCTCTTGCTGTCCAATTGCGATTCATGTAGGCCCTTATAGAAAAACACAAAGTCATTTTTACCATAAGCTCACACTAACCCGTCAATTTGGAATCCAATTCGGGATCAAAATAAAAACTTGGAAACCAGCCGATGACATCACCAGGCATCCTAAAAGTCTTGGTTGTTAGCACTTAAAACCTAAAAGTACCTTACTCCAAATAAATAAATAAATAAATTGTACACATATATATCAGCACTCGTCCTTGACGTTCCCTCCCAAGAACCATCAACGCCAATTTAAAACTTACTGTACTGACTCTCCTCCCCCACCACTCTCCCTCTGATGTTTCACCTCTGTAAAACTCAGTTTCTGCTGCTGCAGAGACAGCTGCAACTCACAAACTGTGCCACGAAACAGGACACAGCGTTTGATGAAGACAAGGCACCGCTAATTATAAAATCAAGAAAAGAAAACTTATCAATCCTGCTGTACAAAAGGGAAAGAAGAACTTCAAACATTTGAACCCCTTAATCAAAAAAAAAAAAAAAGTTAGAGCACCCCCCAACCACCGAAAAAGGTAAAAGAAAATTCAAGAAAGAAGAGGAAGAAAATGAAAGAAGACAAATTTATAAGAGAAAATGCTAACCCAACTCATTGAAATCCTAGAGGGGTAAAAAGAAACAACACTCCCAGCAAAACAAAAGATCAAATGCTAAGAAGATCCACCGGAGGCGATTGCGGCGCCGGCTGTTGTTGCTGCTCCTTCCCATCTTTCGTCGTCGCTGAGGACTCGAGCGCCGAGCCTTGTGGTGGCAAGGGCTGCGCCGCCGCCACCACCGTATCTCCCTTGGCCGAGCCCGGTGGCCTCGGGCGCTCCGTCAGGATCTGGACGACCTCTCGCATCGTGGGGCGCTCCACCGCCTGCTCCTCGACGCACAGCATCGCGACGTAGAACACGTGCGTGGCCTCGTGGAGCGGGACGGCCGGGAGCCTCGGGTCGAGGATCTTCTGGACCTCCTCCTTGTTCGAGTTCGTCATCTTCCGCACCCACTGGACGATGTCCACCCCGTCCCCGAATTCTCCGACCGGCTTCCTCCCGCTGACTAGCTCTAACAGAACCACCCCGAAACTGTAGACGTCGCTCTTCTCGTCCACCTTTAGAGTGTACGCGTATTCTACACACACCAAACAAAGAGAAAACAACTATTAAAAAACCGTCCGAGCAGACCAGAGAATCAAACGAGCACAAAGTCAAAGGTTAGTTGACAAATCTCGCTAAATCAATTGACAAAAGAGATCCTAAGAACGCATCCGGATTTTGAATTCATGAGTCGGACAGGCCAGGTAGTCCTTGTCAAAAGCTAGGCCGCATATGGCGGATGAGATGTCTTGGTGGTATAGGCCTTTCGGGTGGACCGTCAGTCATATAATTCATGTGCTACGAAAGCTGCATCGATCTCTACTTTCGGTTAGTCGAAAAGGATTGATTGCGAATTTTCTAAGTTGCGGAGAAAAAAAGAAAAAATAATCCTTTGGAGATTAGGGTCAAAAAGAGGCATGAACAAGGAAGAAACTGGAACAGACATATGTACCTAAAATTCAAACAGGGACAGTAAAATCTCAGTCAAAAGGTCAGGTCAGTTCAGCAAATTCTTGGATCGTTGACCAAGTGAATCATGGCCTCCAGTACAGATTCGAGTACTTAACAATTCACAGATCAAACAACAACAACATCTATCATATCACTTTGGAACAAGATTTTCAAGATCGAATCGAAACGTACCAGGCGCTATGTATCCATATGACCCGGCAATGGCGGACATGCACTCCGATGTACCCGAGTCCTGTAGGAACTTGGCGAGCCCGAAATCCGCGACGTGGGCCTCGTGGTTCAAGTCGAGGAGGATGTTGTTCGACTTCACGTCCCGGTGGACGATCAGCGGCGAGCAGTCGTGGTGGAGATAGCACAGCCCCTTGGCGGACTCGACGGCGATCTTGTACCGCGTGTCCCAGTGCAGGTGCCCGCCTTTCTTGCCGTGCAGGACCTCGCCGAGGCTCCCGTTGGGCATGTACTCGTAGACCAGGAGGTTCGTCTCGTGGTTCGAGCAGAACCCGAGCAGCCTCACGATGTGGCGGTGCCGGATCCGCCCGAGGGTCTGGATCTCGGCGTTGAACCCGTGGTCGTGGGACGAGCCCCGGCTCATGGCCGGGAGTCTCTTTACCGCGACCTGGTCGCCGTTGGGCATCGACCCTTTGTACACGATGCCCGCGCCGCCCTTCCCGATGATGTTATCCTCCTTCAGGGAATCCAGGATGTCGTCGCAGGTGAAGTCCAGGCGCTGGAACGCGGTCAGCTTCCACGCGCGGGACTCGCCGGCCTTCTTCAGCGACCGGGCTTTGATGATCGCGGCGATCGCGAACACGATCGAGCAGACGAGCAACCCAATCACGAGCAGTAGCTTCAGGGAGGCAGAGAGCGGACCCTTGGCGTGCGCTGGATGAGTCCCATTCGCGAACCCCTCCTTGCAGTTACCCAAGTAAGGACCGCAAAGATCAGGATTGCCCAAGAACGATGTGTAATTGAAATAGCTGAACTGGCCGGTGCCCGGAACCAAGCCGGAGAGATTGTTATACGAAAAATCGACCGACGTCAAGCTCTGCATTGTGGATATTGAGGTGGGGATATTGCCAACGAGATGATTCCTCGACAGGTTCAAGTAGTTCAGTATCCTCATTCCGGTGATCTCGTTCGGAATCTCGCCCGAGAGGTCGTTTCGGCTGAGATCGACGAAAGTCAAGAGCTTGCACTGGCTGATCTCCGGGGTGATTGGGCCCGAGAACTTGTTGTGGCTGAAGTCCATCTTGGAGAGCTGCTGCAGCCGCCCGATCTCGGCCGGGATCGGGCCCGAGAACCTGTTGCCGTCCAGGAGGAGCTTCTGGACTCCGGAGAAGTCGCCGATGCTCGGCGGGAGAGACCCGGATAACTGGTTATTGGAGAGACTAATCTGACCGAGACTCGCAGCGACAGAGCCGTCGGTCACAGGGAACTCGCCCTCGAGAAGATTGTCCTGCAATTCGACCTGGGAGAGCATGGGGAGTCCGAAGAGCCCCTTGGGAATCGACCCGTTGAGGAAATTCTCGCCCATTCGGATCCTGCTCAGGGACCGGCACTGGCCGAGCGATTCCGGGATCGGGCCGAACAAGAAATTCCCGAGCGTGATCAATGTCTGGAGCTTATTGCCCTTGCACATATCGGGAGGCAGAGTGCCGGTCAATTTGTTGGAGGAGAGATCGAGAGAGTGGAAGTTCCCGTTGCTTCCGAGCTTCTCCGGGATGCTGCCGGTGAAGTTGTTCTCCCACAGCTGCAGCACCTCCAGCAGCGGCAGCTCGCCGATGAAGTCGGGTATGGAGCCGTGGAGCTTGTTCCGGAAGAGGTTCAGGAGGGTCAGGTTCTTGAGCTCGGCGAAGGAGGCGGGGATTTCGCCGGACAGCGCGTTGTTCGACAGGTCCATGGACTTCAAGCTCTTCAGCTGGCCGATCTCCGGGGTCAGGGACCCGTAGAGGGAGTTCACCTGGAGGAACAGAGTGTCGAGCTTCTGCAGCCTGCCGATCTCCGGCGGGATTTCGCCGGAAAGACCGCAGCTCGCGGCATCGAGCCGGACCAGCTCCGTCAAGTTCCCGATCTCCGGGGGTAGGCCGCCGTCGTAGGTGTTGTAGTACCCGATGTAGAGCTCCCGGAGGCTCGTCAGGTTCCCGATCTCCGGCGGCACGGCGCCCTCGAGCTCGTTGCCAGAGACGGCCAGGTATTCCAGGGACTGCCAGCGGCCGTACTCCGGCGGGAATTTTCCCGCGAAGAAGTTGCCGCCGAGGTGGAGGTGGCGGAGGCTGGGCAGGTCGACGACGGTGAGGGGCAGCTCGCCGGTCATGTTGTTGTTGTAGAGGTCCAGCACCTGGAGCCGCTTGAGGGCGGCGAGCTCCGCGGGGAAGGTGCCGTTGAAGATATTGTTGGAGAGATTGAGGAGGCGGAGGCCGGCGAGGGCGGAGATTTGCGGGGGGATGGGGCCGTTGAGCTGGTTGGCGGCGACGGAGAGGTTGGAGAGGAGGCGGAGGTGGGCGAGGTCGCCGGAGAGGGTGCCGGTGAGGTTGAGGCCGGAGAGGTCGAGGGAGACGACGCGGCCGCGGGGGTCGCAGCCGACGCCCCGCCACGTGCAGTGGGCCGTGGAGGCGTTCCAGGAGGCGAGGGCGGCGGCGGGGTCGTCGGTGATGGCGGACTTGACGGAGAGGAGGGCCCGGTGCTCGGGGACGCCGGCGGCGAGGGAGGGGAGGCGGTGGCGGTGGAGGTGGAGGAGGAGCAGGAGCAGGAACAGGAGGCGCATTTTTTTTGGTGGGTCGCCGCCTAATGCAAGAAGCTCTGCGCTCTCTCTCTCTCTCTCTCTCTCTACTCTTGTGCCCTCTTTCTCTCTCTGCTCTTGTGCCCTGGTTTTAGAGAGAGAAAGTGAGGGGAGGAAGGAGGAGGAGGAGGAGGAGGAGGTGGTGGTGGAGGTGGTTTGGGAGGGAGTGAGGTTGAGACAGTGAAGGGCAGAGAGGTAGAGAAGACCAGGGAGTGATTATATTGTGTCATTTCTTTTTATATTGGATTAGTTTTATTTTTTAAAATTTTATTTTATTTTTTATTCATTTGGTATTTGGATAATGATTTGTTTCT
The DNA here is from genome assembly GCA_007663325.1 of Eucalyptus pauciflora. Classification (NCBI taxonomy): domain Eukaryota; kingdom Viridiplantae; phylum Streptophyta; class Magnoliopsida; order Myrtales; family Myrtaceae; genus Eucalyptus; species Eucalyptus pauciflora. The sequence goes on from VMYD01000012.1 coordinate 6,230,200, forward strand.
TTTTTGGTGAGGGTGGGAGGGTAACTTTTTTTACAGATGTAATGCAGTTTGAGGAGGTGTAAAATCGGTGACTCTCCTTATCAAGGGGCAAAAGAGGAAATGAAATTGTGTTTCGTTTTTTTTTTCTTTTTTCCTTTTTGTTTTGGTCAGAAACTTTTTTGCTTTATAAGCAAGGATATATTTTTCTCATTTTCTGTGGAGAAGTTGTTTTCTACTTGATTTCCATTATGTTTGGTGCGACGGAATAGAATTGAGCGATGGTAGGAAAGGAAATCAAAGCTTTAATTTTCTTGTTTGATAATTGGTGAAATGAAATGGAATGAAATGAGAATTCTTATGGTTGTAAAATAAATATCACGGGAATGAAGTGAATAGAATGTTGTAAATTTAAATATGCCTGCAATTATTTGAATTAATATGATATGGTGCTAATTTACTAGTAATATAATTCACTAAATATTGGGCTAAAATGATAATTCATTAATTTATAGTATGACAAATTATATTGAATAATTTTTAAAAGCTATGTTAATATTAAAATAATTAATGCAGTTAATTTTCAAAATTGCTAAGTAAATTAACGATATTAATAATCATAAATGTAATCAACCAGTTCAATTTAATAATTCAATCCAATGTAAACTACTAAACATATTCATATTGCATAGTAATATAAGACTAGTCAATGACATAATAGCAAATCACGATACCTAATATATTTTATTATTGAAATCTAATGTATTTAATTAAGTTAAAAATAACTAATTATCTCCATTAAGTTTTGATTTTAATTGATTATTGAATTAATATGTTTTCTCAATTTTTAATTATAAAATCAGTTTAAAAATATTAATACAATAACCAATCATGATTATTCTACTAGTCAAATTTAGTAATGGCATTATAAATATTTTATCAATTGTAGCCTCTTATTAATTGACAATCGATCTTTTTATTTTAATTTATGTCGGTGCAAAATTAGAATTGAATCATGATTTTTTCAAATCATCTAAAACTGGAATGGCCATTCTTGTTGGAATGCCATTTTATTTCTATAAAAAACCCCAACCAGACATGTGGGCAAGAGAATACTCATTCCTCGAACCAAGCACAGTGCAAGTTCCTTTCTTATTTTCCCCCCACGCTTTTGTTTTATCAAATTATGTTGTTGAATTTATGATTTATATAAATCAATTTAATGAAAACGTAAATAGTTTATCAAAAAATCATGCACTTGGAATGACTTCCCCAAGGTGATTAGGTAAATTAGCTAAAAGTACATGATACTTTTAATTTTAATAGCTACAATAAGCCCACGATTCTGCGGATATAACTAATTTCATACAACAAATTCCAAGTTACAACATCTTTTTTCTTCTATAAAAGGAAAGTTTCTTTCTTAAAATTTAATTACATTTCATTAAACTTAGGATTAATCGAACCATCCGACAATAATATCATAATATTCCAATTTCTCATCCTAAATTTTCTTATAGTAATCTCACAAATGGTATATCAATGGATTAATTCGAAAAAGAAAAGAAATTAAAACCCACTTCTATATTTTAAAGACAAGTTAAAAGATTGAAAAGTTTTCCTCTTAACTAGGTTTAGAAAGTAATAAAATTAAAAGAGGAATGAAAAGGGAAAAGAAGACTGAGCTACATGAAATCCTGTGTTTGTTTGGGAGTAAGAGGAAAGAGAAGATGTACTTTAAAGTTTAAGAGCTTCTCCCTTGTGACACCCATCTTTTTAAAGAAGATGTACTTTAAAGTTAGGGAGAAATTCCAATGTGAGATACAAACAAGCCACTTGAGTCAATAAGTCCCATCACTCCCATGTGCTTTATATCATTTTTTTTCCTTAAATCTTGTACGGAAAACATCGCTTATTAATGTTGGAAGCGATTTATGTGAGAATCAATCGATGTATAAATATAGTACACACTAGGAAGAGATACCATAGAAACCAATAGGAGAAAATTACCAAAAAAATCCTAACTTATTATGCTCATGTTAATTCAATTTTAGACCTTTTAATTTGATTAATTTATTCGTAAAACTTTTAATAATGCCAATAAAGTCCTTCCAATCAATTTTAGTCAAAAACTGCCGATAGGGATACTGGCCATGCCACATGGGATGATTAGCACTAGCATTAACAATTTTTTTAATTTATAACTTAAAAAAAAAATCTAATATTTTAAAATTTATATATTTCTTCTGTTTCATTTTCTTTCTTTCTTTTCCTTACAAAGTCTAGCAAAGGCCAATTGACAAGGGCCGCGACCCTCACTTGCATTTGGCAAGAGCCTTGCAGCCTTTGCACATGGTCAGAGGTGCCAACCCTCGCGAGCTTATAAGGGGAAAAAGTGAAAAAAAAAACAGAGAAGAAAAAATATTTAAAAAATGGAAATATTGTTTATAAAAAATTAGAATAATTGTTTCTATTAACACCAGCTTATCACGTAGGATGGTCAACTTACATGTTAGTAATTTCCTACCAAAATTGATTGGAATGATTACAATAATAAATCATCAAGAGATTTATGAATAAAATGGCCAAATTGAAAGATTTAAAACTGAATTTGTACAAATACTATTGATTTAAGATATTTTTAGTAATTTTCCCGAATTAATAGTCACCACTATTTTTGAACACTAGTGAGTTCTTCGATCGAATGGTTGGATTGAGCAACAAAAATCACAAAAGGGTTTTGTTGTCTCTATGCATGTCGAGAAATTACTACATAAGTGCAGTACAATGATGCATTGCATTGAATGCAAATAATTAGAAATGATGGGTCTCACCATATTTGCTAGTCGATATTTAGTTATCATATGTACTAAATACACTGAACATTTCTCTTGATTTTGCCTCATTCTTCTTATTAATATACCGCCCTTCGTTGTGATCCCCTACTTCACAAAAAGAGGCATGAACTCATTCAATCAACCGGCGCTTTTGCCATCATTTAAATCTCGAAAAAATCATGCCTGCACATTGAATCCGTATGCTATCCAACAATCAAAAGGACAATTAATTCTGGATTCGCAGTGCGTATTTCACAACACTACCATTTCCGCCGGCGGCCGCTCAGGGTACATGGTACAAAGCTTAATAATTTTGATTATGAGTTAGGAGGTGGCCACAGAGACACTCCTAGGAATTACTGTCGAATTATTTTCTCCATTATTGTCGCGATAATTCATTTGCGAAACTATAAAATTTGTACAGGTAGATCGAATTGAATGTCCAATTACTAGCAGTTCCTGAATTTGTGCCGTGAGTCTAAAGGCTAATAAGGCTAGCTCATGCTAGACTGTGGCGCCAATCATAGTTCTGTCGGGAAACGTGCTCCACTTTTGCATTAACTCTCTGTTTTCAATTAGAAAGTAAATTTTTAAAAGAATAAACCTCGGCTGGTAATTATGCTTTATATTAATCAGGGTTACCAACAAAAGCATTACCTACATTTTATTTTTCTGAATTATTATTGAGGAAATGTCAGATTGGAAAAAGTAACTTACTAGTGTTTGAATTTAGTGCTAGCAGTCATTTGAGTGAAAATCGATTATCAATCTTTTACTTTGCTATATAATGATTGATTTCTAATTTTCATAGTATAATTCTAATTTTAACTAATTGGATTTCTTCCCTTTTATGCAACTATGTATACGAAGATCGGATTAATTTTGGGTTAAAATATCCTAATCACTTAATTTAATATATATGATGTAGATTGGGATTCATAGTCTTTCTTTACAATTATTTGTAATAATTGAAGAGCTCCTAACCTGTAGACATCTTAATAGGGGTTTTAGTGTTCTTGCAAGCAAGAATACATAATATTTTTGTGATTTACCTAACCACACTTCGGTGTTTTTTCCATGAAAGTTGTTGTGCACCTTGACTATCCTCATTGATAAAAACTTTAGAAATGAGTATAGCATAAGTCTTAAAATTTATTGTAAAAGTGCAATGGAGTTTTAATATTTTTAAAAGTGCAGTCAAATCTTAAAATTTGTCACGGAAGTGTAATTAAATGATAAAACTTTTTAGCATTTTCCATTTATCATGTTGGATGGAATTAATAGAAAGACTCGATTGCACCAACTTAAGAAATTTTAGAATTTAATTATACTTTTTTTATATTTTTTTTTATGACTTATGGTATATTTATCCTAGAACTTTATTATTCTTGATTGAAAAGTAATCAAATCTTCTACAAACACAAGTTTTCAAGGACGGTCGAGTGAACGAGTGTGTATAAGGCATGTCGGCTTTGGAGATGGAAGTGGGAGCGACAGTGATGGAAATCTATCAAAATGAGAAGGAAGAAAGAGGGCCGAAAGTTAAAGTTTGACAACCGGGAATCAAAATGAAACTAAAGTGAGCACTGGAAACCGACAAGAAATTAAAGTGTCCGGACAAGAAATGACACGGGAAAGGACAATGGAAATTCAGGGTGAGGCCTGTATTAAAGGGAAAATTAAAGCGCTGTCCTAGGGAATAAAGAGTGCATGAATGGAGATTAGACATCGGTGAAATCGGAACCATACACAAGTTAAAACTGAAACTGAACAACATTGTAGAAAAATAAATAAAAGATCGATTTTGTGGAGTTTTGGCACGGTGGACTGCATCATCTTTCTCTTGCTTTGATGCTTCTATATAGAGGTCTTGCATTTGCACGACGTTTCTTGATCCTCATTGTATTAATTCACATCTTCCTCAACTTCAAGCGCTATCATTTCCCCACTTTTCTTTTATCTCACAATCATAAATTAGGGTTTTTAAATATGAGTTTATAATTGCTCAATCAAATCAATTTATGTTCTTGCGAACCCACCGGGGCCAGGGGACAAGTTTTCCATCAAGTCTTAGACATGGATATTCAAGGGAAATTCGCCATTACGCGCCAAACTGCCCTTAATTTTTTTAAAGTCAAAAGGCATATACTATACCCAATTTTCTTTCATTCGAGGATCGTAAATTAGGGCTTTTCCGATATGAGTTTATAATCACTCAATCAAATCAAATTACGTTGTTGTGAACCATAGGAGAGAAAAAGAACAACTTTGCCATCAAGTCTTTAGACATGGATATTCAAGGGAAATTCGTCATTACATTCCAAACTTTCCCCAATTTTTTGAAGTCAAAAGGCATATACTAGGCCCACTTTTCTTTCATTTCACGATCGTAAATTAGGGTTTTTCCAGTACAAGTCTATAATCGCTCAATCAAATCAAATTATGTTCTTCTGAGCCATAGAGGAGAAAAAAAAAAAGTTTGCCATCAAGTCTTTAGACATATATATTCAAAGGAAATTTGCCATTACATGCCAAACTTTCCCTGATTTATTATAGTCAAAAGGCATATACTATAATCTATTTGAGGGCATAAAGTCAAAAGATGAGTGCCCAAGTTAAACATCATAAAGTATGTCGCTTGATGTGTGGATCGCTTTGCATTGCACAGTGAAGCCAACTTTTGCAAAGATTAAAATCATTCAAGGTCATGTCACATAGCTCTTCAATGTTGGAAAAGAAAGCCTCGGATGCTTTGCCCCCTTTCTCCTTTCACTCTTTTCACATTTCCCCCTTAAATATATGACCATGTAATTTTATTTTTCTCATGTCAAAAAGAGTGCACAAAAAGGTTAGGCTCGCGGTCAAAGTCACTATACAGTCTCCACCCACTCCATACAAGTACACAGCAATTAAATACCTTGGTATCACCATCATGATCAAGATGTATGGAAAACCAGAGAAGGGAAAGTAGCTTTTTTTTGATAAAAATCATGAAATGGGGTCTTTGGCATTCTTCATCTTTGGTAGGGGGGCCGATTGGGTGGGGCACTCCAATGATTCTGGATCACACCTACTTACATTGACCATGCCATTGGAGAAGAATCATAGGTGTTACTAAAATGATTTTCCACCAAATTTTAGGGCTTTTGGCACTTCGTGAAAAGTGGTCTTATTTTGCCCTCTCGAAAGGTCTTTTCCCTACTTTCATGACGGGAAAACCCGCGTAGAAAAGAAACATCTTGGGCGCGTAAAATATGCTACCGATCACTCAATGTTTGAATACGTTTGAAGTATTGTGTGAGTTCATTCTAGCTAATCCAATCATTAGAGCAATTGATTGGTTTTAGCGTGTTGTAACGTTAATCAGCTGCTCTATATGGAGTAAACATTAAATATTATGCTCTTTATATTATATCATGAGAGACTATGTAGAAAATTATCACATTATCGATTTTTGGGTTTTTCGACATTTTGCACTCGGTTATATTTGAAAATGCATAACATTCTCAAGCATGACAATTGTATACCTAGTTCCCATTAGGAAAATAATTTCACCCGACAGATCAAATTGTTAGGAAATGTTTCTAAACACTCTCCTAATGTATAAGCTGATCCTTACACACATAACAAAAGCTGTGCTTGTACCCACCATATCAATGAGAAAACCGACCAAACCAGAAGGACATGCACATGATCAAACATGCGAATTAACACGGCGACATCAACAATTACCGCTCTCGTCTTCTCCTCATATTCACCTGGCGGTTCCCGGGTCATAAAAACCATGGTTTTTTCCTGGTTCAAGAAATCAATGACATTCCCGGTGGTGGGGCTGGGGCCGGTCAAAGATGGGTTTGACTGACTAGTGACTAGTGACTGACAGGCAATGGAGAGGAAAAAACCAGCAGAAGAGCCAATCGCTCCCCCCACAATCCCTCTGCCACTGTGCAGTCGCTCGCATAATTGCAAGAGCCTGGCCGCAACGGGTGAATTTACGCAATCGCCCCGCCCTCCAGAAGGGACACGTGGTCCCCCCGTGCTGCGGCCGGGGGGAGAGCAGGAAATGACCGGACAGCCCCCCTCCCCCCGCGCTTTGACCGTAATGCCCCTCGCCTCGTGGGTTATTCACCGTTTGACGACCCCGCGGGCTACGGCTACTTTCTCTGACCCTTTTCGGGAAGGGGGGGGGAGGAAACAGGTCACGTGAGTCCGACGTTGCGAGAGGTGAATTGACCAGAAAGCCCTCCGGGCTCGGACGAGGTAAACCTACGATTTGAACCATTATTGGGAGTCTGGAAAGTGACGGAGATGATGGCGAGTGAATCCATTTTGGCTTCTTGTGTCCGAAAGTGAGGTTTAAACAGATAAAAAGATTCGAAAACGATTGACTTTTTAATTTTTAATTTTTTTTATAATAAGTGCGCTGAAATTGTAATTAAAGTAGAATTGAGCTGCTAAGGCTTTTTTGATGGTGTATCTAGTCATGGAGTTTGTCCAAAAAAAAAAAAATCTGATTGGTTTTGCCAATTCCGTCCATTTTGAGTGACCGAAAAAAAAAACGATATGACCCAAAATTTTCAATGCACTTATTTATTTTCAGACAAAAGAAAATGAAACTTATAAATTCCGACGACTGTTCAGAACATTTTATTAGTGGGGATGTGTATACTTCTTTGTATTATTGCGTCATCACATACACTATTTAAAGACAAACGTAATACAAATACAGGGAGTTTGATGTTATTGAATAATGAATATTTGGTTTTCTTTTGTATATTGGGTTTTTCAAATACTCATTCAGAACACAATTTACAAAATGATGTTATTAACGAGTGTTCACATGCTTAATGAAAATATGTTATTATTTTCAATGCATTGGAAATGGCAATATTTCTTTGTTTTAGTGTTTAACAAGTATCTACAGGGTACTTGTTAATAAAAATCTTTGCAATGTAATGTATAAAGATACATGATAGGCAAATAAAGAAATCGAGCCGATCCAACAACAAAAAGGTAAAAATGCCGATGAAAATATTTATTTAACATCATACTCTATAGCTTCACACCAATTTGTTTTTTTATTTTTTTATTTTTATTTCTTGCTCTAGTAAAATAATATCTTGACTTTAAGCTTTTACTCACCATAAAAAGTAGACATATCTACAAATGATCTTGTCAATCCCGGATCACCCATTTCAACAAACTCTCGCATGTGGAGTGCTTTTCCTCTCTCCCTAAACTGGTGTAACTTTCTCTCTACCACACACAGCTAAAAATAAAATAATGAAGTAGATGAGATTAGGTGTCTATCTAATTAATCATTTATGTAGCACAGCTTGTTAATTTCAAGAATATAAAATATTGTGACGGGGAAATTCAATGCATCTCTTCCTTCTAATATTTTTTAATGGGATAATTATGAGTTAAATGTCTCCAAGTAAGGCTAGCTATTCGTGTCATGATAATTGTGCCATGTTGAAACGGTGATATAATACATATATGGCTAGTACAAACATGATGCACCTAATAAACTTGGTGAACTACCTCGACACGTACACGACACGCCTAATAAAATGAGTTACGTGAAACGATTAATGCAATGACTAAATGTGTCATTGATTAAGTGTTGACGTGACGCTACATATTAACATGCTATAGATATACATTTACATGAGTAAATAATAAACATGCAAAACAGGTTGATACACAATAATTTGGGTCAACAAATTTCTAGACAATATAGATAATCGTCCTTTACTTTCTAAAATATATGATTGGATTAGTTTTACCTGTGTTTCTAATTTTTTTATTTCACTCTCTATTATTAGACATTGATTTTATTTTATTTTATTAAATATTAAGAATTAAAAAATCTTTAAATATGAGCATTATACGTGTTAAAACTTGTCTAATTGTGTTGCATTGAAACAAATGACACGTTAACATATAAACTTAAATGTATCAATTCACATTTAGACAGGTTGATAGGTGTGTATGGCACGAACCTACTCATATATAACTCAAATCCGTTTGATTGCATGCCATGTTGTATTGTTTCATGCAGATGAATCGTGTGGAGAACCGCCGGTCTTGTACCCAAGGCATTAAGCCAAGTTCACATGGAATAATCTTGGGTGCTTTTAAGACAAAAAAAATATTTGGTTTGCTTTTTCTAAATGAATCTGTCGAGTTTAATTTTTGTTGAAATTCTTAAATTTGAAGCAAATGTATTTGAAAAGATGGTTGCTTTTGCTATTAATCAAAATTTAACAAAATCATCCGTAAAATTAATGAAGAGGGCCACAGATAACACATAAAAGATGTAGCAAAATGAAACCCTAAGGGATCATGCTATGTTTGTGGTATTTATTTCTTCTAAACTAAGTGATAATCTACTCAAAAAGCCCACAAAAAAAGGGATCGATACGCACAAAAACTGAAGCACATCGATCCAAGAAAACGTGCAGCAATAATCTTTCACGCCCTTTATTCTAATAATATCAATGGACGTATTTTTCAATTATTTTCGGGGGTCAAATTAAATGCATGTTGACCGAGATGGAGTGGGTAGTAAGATTCGGTTTGAATGGACCGACTCAATTTAATTTTAGGGCAGGAAGAGCAGCTCCTAATTGAAAGCATTAAAAATGAAAAAAACCCTCGAAACTTCACTCGGAACTAGGAACAGAACTTGGGGCTCGGCTAAGAAATTCCCGAGCCCGAAGCAGTTCCACCCCAGAAAACACGTTGTACTCCGTCCATCCATCGGAACGAAGTTGGAGTTCAAGGTCTCGAACGGCGTTCCCTTTTGTCCCCCACCCTTTTGTCCTCCACTCCTCCAGCTTTCCTTGAGATCATGAAAGCTTCTCTCTTTTTCATGCTTCTTTCTTGTTTCGTGAAAAAAGGAAAAGAAAAATTAACCTTTCCGTGTCCATCTTTTTTCCCATCTTTATCGTTCTTTACAGCACGACCAGAAATCTTTACGACAGCGAACGTGGGTTGATGGCACGTACATCATCGTGTGAAAACGGGAAACGAGTGTTTTGCTAGTTCATGTGCGCGGTTTGGGGCGTAGGGAAATGTGGGGTGCCCTAAATTCTTTGAACGTAGATCACATAGGCTGAGGAAGGTTGGATTGGAATTTGGAATGATGTCCATTATTGTTGTGATGTTTTGAATTGGGATCTTGAAGTAGTAAATGAACATACTTATTATTTGGGTGATCTCGTTTTCGTTATGGTTAATCCAATGGTAGAGTAGAGGCTAGATAATTACTTGAAGGTCCATAGAATGCTCTGTAAGTGTTAATTTGCATGTAATTAGTGGGTTTAAATGGGTGACTTTCAATTTTCGAATCGAAAATTTTCAATTGTCTCGACGGATTGAGTCGATCATAGAGGTTATTTGAATAATTTCTGGTTGCAAGAGACTGTGCTTAATGTCTTCTGTCGTAATTACAATATCCACGGCCAATAAACATCTTTAGAAAATTAACACCCATTGACTTATTGGCTGACAACCATTTAATAGCACCGGACCCCTATATTTATTTAGTAATGAGGGCTTCTTGCTTTATCATTAATGATCCCCACTTACAGCATTATTAAAATAATTATTCAATGATATCTTCTAACATGAGCAATATTACTAGTGGGAGCTCGTTGGACGTTCCGTCAATTTGAACGTGTCATGCACAACATTGCTTTTTCAAAGTGCAAAAAATTGAGTGTCCCTCTCAGCAATACTTAAGAATTTTACAAAAATATCACGTGAAAATGGAGATCACACGCATTCCTACGTAACTTGGTAAAATAAAAATACTCTCGAAAGATTGTTTTGTGATTTCGGTAGTATTCGCTTTAATGCCACGTTACAGGGATTTGATTTTATAAGGTTTGACATAAGAAATACTTAAGTTTACCTCGCCCCCTATCAACTGGGGGTTAACCCTCTTGGACTTGCTTTTCGTTGTATTATCAACACCATTGATCGTGTATATTAGCACGCGTCATGCATATGTTTTGAGGGGATAAAATCTTACATTTTTGTTGATTTTGTCTAAAACAACATTTTTGCCCTCAAATCTTGTATGTAACATACATCATATAAAAAAGGTAAAATTGTCGCCATTAAATACAAATTTCAACTTTAGTCTGTTTAATTCAGAAAGATCATAAAAAATAGAAGACAGTAAAATTACTGATTTAAAATGAAAACAAAGAAAATAAGTTCTTAATTTGTGAATTTAAACAGACTCGAAATTGATAAGTAAATATAACATTAAATTGAAGTGATATGATTTAGACGATTTAACATCTTCTAATTGTTTTCAGTTGCGTAACATACATCGATAGCACAACTCAAATTCCTCTTCCTCTCCCTCTCCTTTTAAGAGTTTTCTTCTTCTTCTTCTTGAAAAATTTCCTAGTTCTAAATTTTTAATAAAGTATACAGTTTGACAGTGATAATGACTTAAATTAGCCAATTAATGACCCTTTCAAATGGTTGAGAAATCTTGCAATTTCTTTCTAATTTATAGTCATTTAAATTTCCATATGTAAAATGTTGTGTTTATATTTGAAAATATTGCGCATGACGTCCTAAATCTTGACTATGAAATGCAATCAAATCCTAAACTTTTTAAAGAATAAAATTGACAATTGCCTACGTGTGGCATGTACTTTTCAACATATTTTTAGAATTTAAATGTTTTTTTAATAAAGGTTAAGAATTTAATTGAACCAATTAAAATTTTTAGGATTTGGGTAAAACTTTAGGACTTTGATTGGACCAATCAATAGATTTAAGACTCAGTTGTATTCCGTATATAAGGTTGAGGATTTAGGATGCAATTTTTCCCGTTCTTATTTAGTCTCATAAATGTATATTTTTGAATCGTGTGCTAATTTAATGCTTATAAATGCGTTAAAAGGGGAAAGAATAAAGTCAACAGATTCTGGCACTATTGTAATCATTCTCTGTCACATCTGAGGGGGGTCTCTACGTCTTTGGACTTTGAACAATTTTTAAATCTGCCAAAAGACTCGTTGGCCCATGCAAATTAACAAAAATCCTGCTAAAAAAGCATAGGAAATGTGGAAGATGATTACACAAGCACTAAACTTTCACAGCCTGCAAAAGCCTATCCTCTTTTGTCTGCTTTTTCTTGCATTGTCTAGGGAATCACATTATGCAAACTTACTTTATGGAACCAAATTGAAATTCCAACCTCAATAGTCATCAAATACAGCAATAATATTCTCAAATTTTCATCCCTAAGTTCCCCACATGGGCCTCATCATCGATATCCTCAGTTGGGGTCTGTCAACTTATTGAAGAACACACTCATCATTTTGACTAAATCGAAAGGAGAGAACCGATCGAGTGCTCCCCTCAACATTCCATCATGCAGCAACGGCTAAAAGTGATTGTTCAATTAGTACTTCCTCTCTAGATTGTGTGGTGCAAGTATAAATAAATGGTTTTGTGAAATTGCGGTGCATTAAGAAGCAAAAGCCGGTTTTGGCCTCTTGCCCATAATTTCCACGTCCATCATTATTGCCATGCTGTAATGCGGAAGAGATGATTAATATATAAACTTGCCCAAATGATGTTTTAAGCGTGTTGCAGCAGAACTCCATCACTTCTATTTAGGTTGGCAATTCATATCAGCGTGTCATAATCATGTTTGTAATTCATGTCGATCTAAAACACTTTGGTTTTGATTCTACCAGCCAAATAACGTAATTATGATGAAAACATTTAATTTATGTCAATTTATAAAGCTAGTGTGTCGTGTCATGTTATATTATATTCGAGTTAGATCTATGTAATTTAAGATGTACCCCGCGTTGTGCAAACGGTTCGGGCCTAGATTTACCAAGCGATGATTGAAGGAATCTTTCCTAAACCATGCGCAGTAAGAATCTATAAGGTACCAAAATAGTATAATTGAATGTAGATGATGCCTTTCACGTTATAGCCCTTGAAAGAATATACGTCTACTCTTTTTTATGCTACTTAATTATCACGAAGGTCGTGCTAACCTAACAAAATTTCGACTGTGAATCGGCTTAAGGGCACGAGAGTTTATTTTTCTTGCTACTTTTCGCTCCTTACCAGGAAAAAAAAGCAGGAGAGAAGCAATAATATGAAATATATGAAATAATTATGGTTCAAATAAGTCAGAATACATATTCTTTCTTAAGAACAATAGAAAAGATAACGTTATTAGCTTAACAGTCGTTTATCTTATATTTTATTTATGTGCAAAGATAATATATTTTATTTCTAACTTTAGGTATGCTAAAGTGGTTTGACGCAGGCCCAGGACACAATCACAGGTGTCTACCATATTTAGATCATAATGATCGTTTTCACATTGCAACTTCATACGGCGATTTGTATATAATCATGTTATGTCCCTTTCCTAGGGTTTTGATGGTCATCATCTTCTTCTGGTTTAGCAGTGCACGTATATATTCTATGTAAGGAGGTATCGAAACAAGGCCAAACAGCATGATGTGATTTCGTTTTTGTTTGAACTCAGTTCGTTCTGGAACAGGCTCATTGATTTGGTGCCTAATCATTGACATGTTGATGTCATGGAATCAAATTAAGTATATGCTAAGGAAGTTGAGACAAAATAAGTTGAGGGAGACGCCCTTAAACGCTAGTAGATTCCTTGTTCCTAGAGGTTTTATTGGTGGTCTCCGGCCACCTAACATGATATTATGAGATGATAGATCAAATGAAGTATACAACAATCCAATCAATATCATGGTCTCATCTCACTTAGGTCGGCTGCATAGTAACATAGGAGAGGGAAATTATCCAATTAGTCCCAACTTACTATACGATTATCAATTCAATTTTAAACTTTTTAATTTTCCCAATTTAGTCCTAAACTTTTTGTGTGTAATTTCAATGTAGTCTTTTGGACCAATTTTCACAAAAAAATCGTTGACGTGGTAATGTGCCACGTAAGATGGTGGTAATGACTCGACCTCCATGTAAGCAATTTCTTGCGAAAATTGTTCAGAATGATTAGATTGAAATTTCGCACAAAGGTGTGAGACTAAATTAGCAAAAATGAAAAGTTTAGAACCGAATGATATTCATACAATAAATTTAAGACTAAGTAGGTGATTTTTCTGTACTCTTTGTATATTTAGTTTGATTTTAGACTAATCCATAATCACTTCACACACACGCACGCACGCACGCACGCACGCACGCAACACACAAACACACACACACACACACGCACGCATCTATCTGAAGTGCCAGTTTTTTTTAGCATATACAGCAGTTTGAGTAAGTTCTTTTGCACTTACCATATAGTGAGGTTACTGATGTTACCTTGCTTTTATGATTAAAGAGCAACAGGTAAAGGATTGATTCGATGATATGTGGTCCACCCTTTCTGAAGACATAGCAGCAGCACGACTTTGTTGACTTCCCTTGTTAGGAATTTTCACTTGAGTCCAGGGAACAAAATAGTTTACCTGGTATATTCTCCTAGTTCTAAAGACCCCAAGTGATGCGGCCAGTGGAACGGTCACATGCGAGCTTAGAAGTGGGGCTTTTGTGACATTGGGACAAAGTATGATCATTGCAGAAGGCAAGATATGTATTTAACTTGTTCATGGAAGTGAATCTAGGTTTTCGTGTTGACATTCCGAGGACGTGCTGTTCATCTTCTCGGAGAAGAACTTATAAGATAGAGGTGACCGTCGTGCAACAAGTTGCTTGGGAGTTAATGCTGCTTTTCAGATGATGCACAATTGCCCATGACAAGCCGAAATCTGCTAACGTTTTCTGAAGTTATCTACGCGTTTGGCCTGAAGGATTAGACGCTCAAAGTCAAATAAAGCGCGTTACGTTTAGTTGTTGTTATAATGCGATCCATTGAACTGATCTTGAGAACAATCCAATGAGGGAAGGATGTTATGATGTCTCGGCTAGCTCCCTAGGTTTCGGACGAGCTTATCCTCAGCCAAGGAAATCATGACCCGTTATAATGGGCACCAGAGTGGGCTTCTCAAGTGATATGGGCAGATGCCATGAGTATACATGAGTAGGTTTCTTGCCATGTTTTCTAGATAAGAGAGAAGCCCTCCTTTTGTTTGATATGATTGTGAGAAGCCTAATGGGTGAAAAATATGTCTATGTCCGGTGTGTCATTCATCATCATTCATGTGATTAAGGGTCTTACCTTGTTCTATATCTGATCGGAGAAAAAAATGGCATTTTAATTGATAAATTATAACGATGGACATCACTTGCATTAATATTTAGTTAAGTTGGCATGTGAGTGACATCCATAACTTGTAACCCACCAATCAAAGATATATTTAGTTATGTCTGCTATTCATGGTATTATGTTCATCCAAAATGTTGCTACTCATACTCTCATGTGACCCATTTATCACACAAATGAGTTATATGTCTCTTTTACTTCAATATTCAAAATCTAAATCTAAATCTTTCTCCTACTAGCAATCTGTAAAGGTCTATATCCGTTGATTGTTTGATTGTAGTAATGAATACTAACCTCCTAGGACATTATATATCATGCTATTTATTCATAATAAAAAGCAATTTAGCTACTAGGTGGCCCATGCTTCTTATAACTTAAAAAGAAATAATATGCTCATACTATGTTATCATCACCTACCTCGCATTACTTGTTGGCAAGCCCTCCCCCTTGTCTCTCGCCTCCAACTCCCCTCACACAACGTACGTGACATCGTCTTAATAAATAAATTTTGCGATATGACTTGTTAGAGATGCTTAAATAATAGACATTTTATAAAAAATTTAGCACTAAAGTGATCGGCCATGCTGTTTTGGCACTGAATTAGTTGTTTGTAAGTTTGTTGTAGTAAATTTTTTAAAACTAGAAAGTGCCAAAACAACATCGCGACCTAGAAGCAAAATCTCGAAGCAAAATCTCAAAGCAAATGTTCTATCATCATCATCATTACTCTTTACTTTGTCAGATGCAGAAGAGTAAGATCACGGACTCTCTGTCTCTCCCCAAGGAACTTCATCGAAGGTCATAGAACTATCTGGTTTCCTCCATAAAGAGAAGGAAATGAGCAAAATATTCTCACCTGCCATTCTTTACTTCGCAGCTCGCTGCTTCTCTGACCTTGCTCTATTGTGAGACTGAACAATAGAGCTTTGCGCCTTGCGAAAATGCATTACCAATGCTAGGGCACTTATGGGAACCAATTTAACCCCATTTTCTCAATTTATGGATCGATGGATTATTTGTCACAAAAATTCTGCACCTCGCAACATCGAAATGTTCAGTGCCAATAGTTTACGACTATGGATATAGAGCCGGAATTCTACGAATGATTGTTTTAGTGTGAAAACGTTTTAACAACGTCTATCTAAGCTACTCCGACGAGTCCTAGACATTGAAACAATAGCATGCTGACAATAGTCGAGCTGTTGGAGTCACTTAAAACAATCCTTTTTATAAGTCGAGGCATATGAAATCATCACTTGAAATGATTTAGCTCTCGAGCGAGCGGCACATAATAAATTTTAGCACCGATGCTGCCCCGATCCCCCAATTCGAAGACATGGTTTTCCCCACTTTTCCATCCGGCCTTGTTCTATAACTACAGGCGCACATGCCACGAATGGATGGTTTGCTTTTAGATCCACTAGAAATTGATGTCGAAGCGACCACTTGACACAGCATGCATGCCCCGATCCGGATGGGATGTCGTGAGGCGAAAGGAAAGGAGACACCGTGGTCCAGGCTTCCCAGGAGGAGAGATCACCCGAGGACCACAAATCATTTCCGGGCAGATATAGGTGATGGTGGTCCTGAGCCCAGATTTTCTTTATGAGATTAAAAAACTGGGGAAGGGCCTGTCGGCGCGACCACCCATCTGAACGAGCCGTAAGTGCTCCGCACATGATGTGGACCGTTCGACTCTAGCCATTGCCGCTCAATCTATTCAGTAATCAAATGCCTGAGGTGGTGCCGCAGCCTTATTTGATTAAGTTTCAGAATGTCCGGAACGAACTCTCTTCGCACAAATTAGCAAATGTTCAAGACACGATTTGATAGAAATTCGGGCACGATGTGGCCGGAGCTTGTGGTGTCATAAAGATGAACATTATTCTTTACTGGACCCAACTTAATCTTCTCATTTGTTCTATTGTTTAATTTTGAATTTAAAATGAGGCCCATTAAGCGTGGGCTTGCTGAAACTGCAGGACCATATCCCATCGTAGTACTTAAATCTGCTGGTCATCATTTCAGGTCTACTGATCTCCCTGTATGCCAATGGTGCACATAACAAAATTTCTAGAACAAAAATTGATGTCTGGTCAGAAATTGATTTCTAGTTAAAAATTTTAACTTCTAATTTATTTTTCAAATCTATTTTTGGAATAGAAATTTGTTTTAGAAATAGAAAAATCAAATTGCGTTACCAAAAACAGATTTCTATTCCAAACCTGTTCTGAAGAACGAAGAAATAGAGAAATAGAGAAGTAAAAATTTTATCACGCACATCCCAAATTTCTCATAAATCCACTCGAAATTCTTCCTTTAAAAACCTTACCCCCTTTTTCTCCGTGTCTTAAAATTGGAAATCGCTCGGTGACAAATTTGGGGTCGTCAATGTCAAGCGTCGTGTCTTGTCTTCTTGCCTGTTTGTCAGGTCAACTTCCAAGTTTGTCTTTGATTTGGACATGCTTTTTGTCAAGTGGGCTTCTCGCGTCCTTTACCATCGCACATGTCACGCACATGTTGAGGGTATTTTGGGGGTGAACCCATCCCAAGCCACTTCGAGGCCGTTTGCATGATGCTAGGAGATGGGTCCGTATATGGCACTTGATACAAACCAAAAGAGGTCATGGGTATTTGGCTATGCTTGGGAAATTGGGGAAAATAGGCGGAAAGAAAATTTGAGGGAAATTTTTTTAGAATTTTCCTAAACCTCTACCATTACTTGGACAGTGATTGAGAAACTTCCATTTTACATCAGGGGACACTCCTAGTTGGGCTTTAAATTGGTCAATCTCCAATCACTCCTCCCCAAAAGCATGCTATATCACCACTTGATCGAAGCCCGTCTTGTTAATGGTGCAATTATCATCCAATAGAGACCCATGGGTCATATGACACCAGTCATGGGCTCTGCCTCAATCATAATGCTTTTGACATTTAGGACCCATGTGAGTTTTGAGCCGATGAAATAGGGCTAAATTTCAGCTCTAGAGCAAACCCAAATCATTCCTACCTTTATGTCTAGAGTCCACGACTATCTATTGTATTTGTGTGGGAAATTACCAAAAAAGTGCTGAAACTATGAAAAAAATCCAGTCATCAATATTTTTTATTTTGCCAAATCAGTCATAAATTTTTTATAATTATGTCAATTTAGTCCATTGACCAATTTTTACCAAGCGGTGCTGACATGGACTTTGATCTTGTTGACGTGGCAATTTCAAAATAATATTTTATTTTTTTGAATTTTTATATATTTTGAATTTCTTTTCTTTTCTTTTTCATTTTTCTTCTCAATTTTCTTCTTCTCTTCCTCCACAATGGCTAGCGAGCTTCCAGCCGGGTTGTGGAGCCCCCACTAGTCACTAGCAAGGGCCACTACCTACGCTCGGCATTGCTCAGATTTGGGCAAGGCCAGCAACAACCATGGCCTCGCCGCGAGCAAAGGGGGCCTCGCTTACGGCCCCTAGGCCTTGCAAAAATCTGGACAACATCGGGTGAGGGCCGCAATTGTCGCCGGAGCCTCACTGGCCAATGTGGGGGAAGAGAAGAAGAAAAAGAAAAAGAAAATGAAAAAAAATATTATCTAAAAATTGCCACACCAGTGTTGGCAAGCCAACTGGCATCCATGTCATCATCGCCCGATCAAAATTAGTTAGATGGACTGAATTGGTATAATTGCAAAAGATTTATGACTAAATTGGTAAAAAAAACAAAAAAGGTTTATGACTAATTTGGAAAAATTGCAATAGGTTTATGATTTTTTTAGTAATTTTCTCCTATTGCTATTACGGAGGAGGAGATCCCCCTTTGGCCTTTCTCACAATTCTTCGATTTAATTTTACCCGACTTTTCACTGGATAAAAAGTAATACATAGTCTCCATTGCCCTCGCGTAGGTAACCGTCTTCCACTCCCTCCGTTTTAAACTTATGTTTGTGTGAAAGTTCCAGTTCTTGAAATCATGTCGTCTCTCTCCATGAAATGTCGTTTTTACATCATATTGCTATCTTATGGAACAAAAATATATTCTCTAGCTTCAATCCTAGACCATTTATGTTCCACGATATGGCTTATACTTCGATCATTGGAGTACCAGAAAGACACAAGTAGTGCAAGCTGTGTGCCGACAGTATACAGTGACAAAAGCATATCGTTGTCTTAGGAGAATGCACGTTATAGCCATAACTTTGTGCCTTACAGTTTAAATCTCGAGTTCAACTTCAACTTCTTGTTCTCTCTTGAAATTAGCTTTAGTCAAGGAAATAATCTTACCACTTATGCTATTCTAGGATAACATTTTAAAATGTATAATTCGGGAGTATAGGTGTGGAGACTCAGTTATCCACAAATTTATGAAACATCCTACAAATTTCATGAGCTGATTAATTCAGATTTTTGGTCCGTTTAGGTAATCCTAATTCAAAACAATTTGCACGTATGAAATTCAAATAAGTAATCCCAATACTCTAACCATGAGTGTCAACCTTGAGATTTGGGATGACCCTCAACTTATCAAACCAACGAGTCGTGCTTAGTTTGTTTCACAAATGTTACCGTAAAAAACCATTCGAAGTTCTTAAAGGTAGATACAACGCACATAGTATATGCGAAAATGTACTTAGAGAATGGGTCAAAGGTATGACAAAATTGTATGTATTGCATGTCGATATGATTCAACAGGAATTTTGTCAGCAAGAAGTATTCTTTCATGCCTAGTGTGTAATTTCAATCTTAGAAATTCAATTCTCTATCCTTTATCGTGTCCTTTTCGTTAACACTGTCCTACTTCATCAAGAGCTCAATATTTAACCCCTTCGAAATTTCTCATTTTTTGACATGTTATGCATGTGAGTTCTTAACATTTTCATCAAGGGACTATTCTTGCGAACCATTAGACAAAATCCATTGCCACTCAATCTACTAAGAACTGTAAATTTTGACTTGATAAGGATCCGTTCATGATATGATGATACGATTCGAATTTGTGATCTCATAGAAAAAAAAAGAAAAACTATTTTCTTTATTGCGAGATTATCCTGGGCCCAACGTTATCTTGTCATTTGTTCTATGGTTTAGTTTTCTGGTCTAAACGAGGCCCACCGAGTGTGGGCTTGCTGAAACTGCAGGACCATATCCCACTGCAGAAATGAAATGTGCCGGTAATCATTTCCGGTCTACTTCAACAAATCCACTCGAATTTTGTCTTGATTCGAACGTGAATTTTGTCAGGTCGGCTCCTTTTCTCCTTTTTGTCAAGCCGGAATGCGACTTGTTTTGATATTTGGGCTAATTCTAAGTAAATCTAGGCTTATATTTTGTCCCAACACTCGACGTGGTAAGACATACTCGAAATTGTACTGGGGCATTAAAGTAAGTGGAGCCTTTGTTCTGGAAATCCAAGTTTTCCGAACTCTAGTGTGGTGAGGACAATTGCAATGCCAGGTACACAGGGGAATCAAAGTGATTCAGAAAATGATGATGTTGTGTTGATACAATACGAAAGAAATCATGGGTACTTCGCTATATCTCACAACTTAGTGTTATCCTTTATTGCGTTTGCTCCTCTCTATTTTCGATTTGGTGGAACGTTGGACACTGACTCTTGTTTAAAATGTTAGAAGAATGCTAGAAATAGGAAATACCGTTTGACAAAATTAGTATATAAAAAGTGATTGTTGATTTCCATAATGTTTGATATAATCATTTACAGTCTGCCAATTTCACTTAAATGCACTAATTCGTGGATCAATCCTGCTAAATCTACCATACTCGTAGAATGAATGAGAAACTCCCGATCACATCAAAGGACATATCTAGTTGGGCTTCAAATTGGTCAATCTCCAAGCACTCCTCCCTAAAAGTATGCTATATCACCACTCGATCAAAGCCCATCTTCTGATGGGGGTAATTATCCGCCAATGGAGACCCATGAATCCCATCGCACCAGTCGTGGACTCTGCCTCACTCATAAGTCGTTTGAAACTTAGCCCATGGAATTGGGCCTAAATTTTCAGTTCTAAAACAAACCCAAAAGTCGTCCATGATTTTATGTTCTAAATTAGATGAAAGGTGAAAAATAGTATCCACTGCCCTTGGTGGGTAACTGTCTTCCGCCCTCTCCATTTTAAACTTATGTTTGTGTGAAAGTTACGCTTCATGAAATCATGTCGTCTCTCTCCATGAAACGTCATTTGAAACATTATATTACTAGCTAAAAGAACAAGTTGATATTTCTAAATTCAATCCTAGACATAGCGACCATTGATGTCCATGAAACGGCTCATGTGTCTTAAATAATTGGAGTTTCGTAAAGCCGCTAGTAGCGAGCTGTGTGCTGATAATGTATGTGACAAAAGCATATTGTTGTCTCCAAAGAGCGCACGTTATATCTAGAACTTTGGGCCTTACAATGTCTAAGTAACGAGCTCAACCTCAATTTCTTGTTGTCTCTTGAAACTAGCCTTAATTAAGGAAACAATCTTGCCCCTAGCACTCTTCTGGGAGTGGGATGACATTTTTTTTTAATCTAGGCATGAAATACTGTCTTATCGCATATGTTAATATCTAACCACTTTGGAACTTTCTCATTTTTTTGACATTCTTGTTCATATGAATTCATGATATCTAACCTCAAATGAAAATCCCACAAAAGATTCCCAAGATTAGAGCCGATTCCTTTACAAATAATATATATATAATCTATTTCATATATTAATGTACCCCGCCTATCTTTTCTTTCGCGCATTCACCGGTACTGTGGTACAGGTGAATGTGAACTTGCATGCATGTGCTTGTTTTAAATCTAGAAACGAGTCATCAATCATGGATGACACAAATTCTAGAAGCTGGGCAACAAGAACAAAGAAGTGGGACCAGATTGAAAACCCTAATCTGAAATTCCTACCAATGGGAACAAAGATATTATCCCCAAAGAAAGGCAATTTTAAAATATAGCAAACACTATTTAATTATTCTTCTCATTTTTCTCTTGAAATAATACTTTTTGGAAATATAATGTTTTTATTATCTTTAATAGATGAGCAGCTTTGCAATCATCCTGATCTGAAAAGATATAAACTCATGATGTTATAGTGTTGTAATTTCAGGCAAAGCAAAATGTCGATTTTTATTCGAAAAGTAAAGCAAATTTAAAATAATTAGTTAAACACAATTTTATTAATCTCCTCATTCTTTTTTTTTCATGAAATAATATTCTCTTGAAACATGGATTCTTATTATCTTTGATGGATGAGAAGTTGTCACCTTTCTTCGCTCCTGATTCAAAAACATTTGAACTCATATATGATGTGATGATGTCATACTTTCAAGCAGAGCAAAACGTAGTTAAAGAGTGAGCAAGGTATTTTATTCTTAAACTAAGGCATTTTTTCAAATAATTAAACAAATACTATTTTATTAACTTCTCATTTCTCATGAAATGATATTGTGTTTGCAATCTATATTTCTAATTATCTTTCAAATATGAGTAGTTTTATACATTTATATACTCCTAATCGGAAAAGATTCGAACTCACATATGATATGATGATATTGTAAAATCAAGCAAAGCAAAATCCAATTATAAAGCGAGAGGGAGTTGGAAAAGTGGACTTTTTAAAGCTAGATCAGATATTTTCTTTTCTCAATAGATTTTTTTAGAGCACCAATGAACATGGCCGTCACAATTAAAGGGAGGTATGTCGAAGTTTTGCCGCGGCGTGACATCTGAGCAAAAACAAAAGGAAAA
This sequence comes from Eucalyptus pauciflora, assembly GCA_007663325.1. NCBI lineage: Eukaryota > Viridiplantae > Streptophyta > Magnoliopsida > Myrtales > Myrtaceae > Eucalyptus > Eucalyptus pauciflora. Next base: position 6,253,024 of record VMYD01000012.1, read on the forward strand.
TCGGGGGACCAATGATTTCCTCCTAAAAAATAATAAATGTTGTCTAATTCAAAGTCTTTATCGCGGTCCACCAACATGGCCCTTTTAACATTTTTCTAGCATGCCGCTCAATGGTGGACTTAGTGAAGGTTATAATTGGATTGGATTATTTTATTGCAGTCTCCTAAACTTTTGGACGAGCTCTCGTCATATATTCAAAGCAAGAATAAGAAAAAAAACGAATATATAGAAAAGCAAATTAAAAAAGGTTTACTTTTTATGAAACTGATAGATTAGACTATCGAATCACCGTCCATAAAAGACGGAAAGCTTCGTCTTTTTCTTCTTTTCTATTTGGGTCAGAGGAGAGAACTCTAGCCTTGTTCGTCCAACTTGCTGTATGAAACGTGTTTCAATGAGAAAAATCGCAGTTAATCAAACGCGAGTCATCATTGAACAACACGAATTGCCTCACCGAAATTGACAAATCCAAGAGCTGACTGTACTTTATGCTGGGTGGCACCATTTGACTGTATTTTTACTATTGAATCACCGTCCAATTATATATGTATATATACACACACCCATATTCATATTAAAATTCATAATGAATAACCATATGAGGGGTACGATACTTTGCGTAGAATGGACAACATAATTTCTACAGCTGTGTGTTATGATGCGGATTGGTTACTTGAGGACCAATGTAGAAGCGTCCAATCAAAATTGAAGTACCGATGGTATTTAACGATGGGAAATAGGGCACCCTTGCTTATTTAGTTATCATCAATTAATGTTGTTCTTTTTGCTGGTCCCGTGCTGTTTTCCGTATCATTCCCCCTATGAATGATAACAGTGAGAACCAATTGCTACCAAAATGTTTGGCCTGATGGTGTAAAAAATCAATTGTTTTTTATGAGATCTTGAGTTTGATTTACGTTCGCCATGAACCTTTGTAACAAAGAACTATGCAAACAAGTTTAAGCTATTACTTTATTATTGTCCAATCACAAACGGTGGTCCTACATGGTATACTGTCATGTTGCTAAAAAAATTACAAATAAATCAGTAAAATTGAAAAATTTATAACTAGATTGATATCTATATAATAAGTTTAGGTCCGACTGCACAATTTTTTCTCTCACCATGTGCTTGTACAATCTCACAATATCTTCTAATAGCCTCTCAAGCTCAAAATGGTAGTAGGGAATCCATCCAAAGTTTCGAGAAAAAGCAATGGAATGATATGGGATAGGCCTTTGCGGAAAGGACAACAAAATAATTAAGAGAAGTCATGGACAACATCAAGAGTGCCTCAAATAGGTTTAGTTTTCAAAAAAGGTAGTGGTGGTGTGGTGGTAAATGTGTTAGTTTATCGGAGGTAGTAGTCAGAACTAGCTCATTGAAGAATACCAAACTGGGAAATTTTTGTACGAATTTGGAATGGGATGGCTTTATTCGGACATTTGTCCAAATTCGAATGGCAGAGTTTTCAAGTTGTGATTGATGAGTTTATTGGATTATTGATTTTTCCAGTGAGTAAATAATCTTTAATAATCTTTAGATATCATTTATTTGCCAAATACATGTTATCATATGTTATATATAGTTTTTGACTGATCATAACATGGTTTATTTATGCATACATCTTATTATATAGGAACCAATATAATAAAGAGAATAGCTGTACAAAAAAAACTAAACAACAGAGGAAGAGACTAAACATAATTTCACGGAGAGCGACACGTTCGTTCTCATCAATAAGACTTGTCAGGTCCAATTACGCATATTGAAATAAGATAAGATAAGATAAAATAATTCTCTTGTCTTGGCAACAGAGGAGGAGATGCTGATCTTGGATTTGTGTTCAAATTTTGATGACAGGCAAGCACATCACTACGCATTAATCACTCATGGATGTCCAAGAAATTAAATACTAGTGGAGAGATGAGGTTACATAAACATCTCCAGAATTCAATCCCTAAAAGCGGACAGAAAGACAACAAGCCCCTCTTCAGGCGACTCAAAAGCTGATCCGACCTTATTAAAAAGATTTAAAATGCCAGTTTTCTCCTCTCCAAGAAAGACCACATGCAAAATCTAGTTTGAGAGAGAGAGAGAGAGAGAGAGGTCTCATCTGAAAATGTCAGGCCTCTCTCTCTCTCTCTCTGTAGAACCCTTCTTGAAAAATTTCCTGGAGACTTTTCTTATACAGCACGTGGGTAATTTGAACGTGGTCAACGGGTCAACCACGCGAAAAATAAGGGAAAAAAAACCCACCGGCGAAATAATAGGGCTCCAGGCTAAAAACCTAAAGCCAATGTTTTGGCGTTTGGTGTGGTCTGTCCACAGAGAGTGATTCACGGGAACCTCTTTTTCTCCCCAGGGGTCTCAAACACCTTGACCCGATACAAAGGAAACGAAATGAATGACCTATTTTATTATCATTGTTATTAGGGTTTTGTACGTTGTTGCTCGCCGGCTTCTGACGAGATGAGAATTTTGCAGTGAGATTACATGAACTACGGAAAAGCTCGACGCAGATTCCTCACGAGATCCCCCATCTTCATGCTGTATTCCGCGTCCATCTGCAAGAAATTTTTGTTTCATAAACATTAGCTTATTTTTCTTTTGCTCCGAGCCAACTGCAAATACGTGGGATGAAATAAGAGAAATGTCGAGTGCTTTAAGGAGTTTTTTGAAAAACCCTTTTTATTTTTCATCGGGTCATGAAATAAGTGGGGTCGTGCGAATTAGATAAATAATCAACTTGGTAAATTTAGTAAGTTTTATCTCTACGTGATAAACCAACAACATGGTTTTAGAGAAGGGAAAACTTGAGAAAATGGTGGTATTATAAGTACCTGAGCTAGGATGGTAACATCTAGTATGGAAGTCCCAAAGGGTAGAACACAGCTATTCACGACAGTCAGGTTCATTTTCTCTATTTCGCCGATCATTTTCAATAAAAACCCGTTGCGCTTCTTGCAATGGATTTTTATGAGGACGCACTTTCCAGAGACTCGTGCCTCGATTTCTGGGAGCGAGAGTTGCTGGTCACCTTGACTACAAGAGTTCGCATCCGTAGTGAGTTGGGACTTCCTCACCATGACGGCCGACTCCACAGTCTTCACCGCCGCCTCCTCCTCGAGCGTCTTGACGCTCCGTTCAAGCTCTTTCAAGTACTTGATGGCATCCTCGAGGACGGAAGACTTGTCCATCTGAAACAAGCATTTAAAATCAATGTTGGAACATTTATGGGTCGCACAATTCGACGGGAAAATGACTTTGAAATGGCTCCCTTTAATCAGGGAGGTAGAAAGAGATAGGAAATTATTAGTTGCGTGAATCTAGTTTAAGTTAGTATTAGCCCATCTGTGGATTTTCCCATATCAACAATTGTGGGTCATCAACATTCTTTTCATCACGCGCATCAAGCTCGCAAACTTAGAGTTTCAGTCATCTTCCCAAGTTTCACGATATTATGGCGTACGAATTAAGCATAAGGGGCATATAGGATTCGAGAAAAGCTGCTTTTGGAGAACCCCACATATCAAAAAGAGCATGTATTAAATCCTCCAGGTGCGAAATTCGTACGCCATGATGACGAAATTCGTACGCCATATTCGATGTGTTGCTTCTCTCTCGCCAGGTGCCAACGACTAAACTAATCTGCCTAGTCTCTCGCTTAATCCCACCCGTCAATCAGACACCCCCGTATAATTTCCAAGCGATCAGGTCCTGTACCTTCTTAAGGTTCGGAATGACAGCTGAGAGCGCGGTGAAATGCTGGCTGAGCCTCTCGCGGCGCTTCCTCTCGGCCAGCATGTGATCTGGTGGGCGAACCGGCGTTCTGCTCGTCGTGCCGGCACTTCTCATCGGTGGACCCTCACGATCTTGGATTTCATAAGCACCTTTGACACGCACAAAAGGGAGATAAACACTGTTAAGAATATTTCACAAGAAGAGATTTTCAAAGTGTACTGATATCTCATATGCGCTTCGGTCTCCTCCAAGGCTTTACCAAAGGACGGGTTGGATATGGCTAGAGACGACTCGGGGATCCCGAATGATATCAAGTGGGAGTCAGGAGACCGAGACTGAGACGGGGAGTTGCAAGTCACTCTTTTGTCCTCCGTTGCCCGGGTAGAGTTCCAGCTCTTGGTCTTGAGCTGTTTCCAGGGCCTCTCGGTGAACGATTGAGGAGTTTCGACAGATCGCGCAGCAAAATGGGGCACCGTTTCGGAGCCAATAAGAGGGAGTGGATAGGATGGAGATGGATTCGAGTAGGGTTCTGAAGAGAAATGTGGATGGAGCAAACCAAACTCATCATTAAGCAAGAAAGAGGAGTTCAGTCGTTGCTGATACTGCTGCTGCTGATGATGGAAATAAGCCGCATCTTCAACCATCTGTATATATTCACCCTAAAAGAAGAAGAAAAGAATCAACGCGTGATTGAACACATCGTTTGGTGAGTCTATATTCGAAGAAGCCTAATCATGGAGAAGGAGGAGTTTTACATCAGGAATCTCCATTGGATCACCGCTCTCCTGTCTTCTGGGTCCTCTAATCACCTGGGGAAGAACGAAAGAGAGAGAAGCGAAGCTTAATTGCGCAGCGGTGGGAGTTGAAGGAACAGCAGCTCTTATTTGCATGCGCGCACCCACACGCGTTCTCGGCGACGATGCTGACCTAGCCCTTGCGATATATTCGTCTTCCTTTGCGTGCTGGCTCCTCTTCACACTGGGGAGATGCCTCTTCTATCTTTTGCACTCCATCAAGTTTCACACGCTCTCCGAAAGGAAATTGCTTGTTAACAAGTGTCTTCAGACACTCCTCAATTATACTTAACAAAAAGAACAATTGTTATTTTTAAGAGTTATGCTTACTAGAAGTTCTAAAACTTGTTAAATTTATGTATTCGAGTCGTTCCGTTAATTTCATCCAACTTGACTGATGGAAAATACTGATGTGGCCTTTTCTTATTTATTTATTTTCTATAGTATGTGGTGATGATGTGGCTAAATTGACATTTTTTTGGTTTAAATATAATTTTTAATATAATTTTTATTTAGATTAAATAAAAATAAGTTAAAAAAAGTGAGAACCAGACGCGAGGACTTTGCAGCCCTCACCGTTGCTGCCCCACCATCATTGGGAAGGACCAGCATTGGTGGGGGGAATGGTCTGGCGACCCTTCACCAACTACAGATAGGCCTTCAAACCCTCGCTTAATTTTCGCTGAGGGTCGCCGATGGCCGGAGTTGATCGTCGTTGCGGTAGCAACGAGACTAGTTCTAACTCTACTTTTTTTGTAGCTTATTTTCTAAATTTAATCCAACTAAAATTTGTATTAAAAATTATATTTAGACCAAAACAACATCATTTTAATCTTTTGTTTCGTGTTTTAGTCATGCCATTGCCACATAGGAGAGTGAAAATATTTAAAAAAATAATGTCAGTATTTTTCGTTAACTAAATTGGATGGAGTTAACGGAAAGATTCGATTGTATCAATTTAACAAATTTTAGGACTCGATTGCATTTTTTTATGAGTTTTAAGACCCAATCACATTTGCGTACAAGTTTTCGGATTTCCAGTGCACATATTCCTATTGCCAATTTTGATTATGCATGATACGTAAGAGACGGTACATTGGAAATGAGAATTTCTCTTACCTATTAACAAATCCTATTCTCTATTATCTTTTTTTCTTTGATGGTGTAAAAGGGTAGGAGTAGACAGCAATATTGATATCTCCTTAGACATTATATAAGAGTTCCACACATCTGCGGTCGGATGTTCCATTTGATACATAAATGCTGCTCATTTTGAATGAGCTCATCATCATTGCACCACCAAATTGAGTTAGAGTAAAGTCAAAGTTATTCCCACACTTGGAACAAGTTGAACCAACTTTAATCTGAATATGACTTCATTGGTTTGTGTACGGTATAATAGTTTCGGTTTGAGTTGTTATAAAATTATTCACTGGCGCTACTGTCTAAAATTTACGTGATTTGACTAAGATCTAAACCTACTTACAATTTCTTCGCATTTAAATTCATTTATCTTTAATAATAAAAATAGATGAGGGTATTCTACATATATGCAATTATCCAAACATATGAGATTAGAAGCATCTTCCCCTTATTTCTCTTTCTTTCGACCTGCTCATATATCTTTCTATTAGGGCAGGGTCCACATATTCTACATGTATACAATCATCCTAACATATGAGATTACAAGCAACTTCTGTATCCATTTTTCTTTCTTTTGATCTTTTTTAGTCTTTGTGTTTATAATATTCGAAAGAATAAACAAAATTAATATTGACTTGAGCTTCTAGCTAAATTCGCATTTGATGGTTGTTATGGAGAAACTGCCAAAAGATGCACCAATCAAAGCATAAGTAGTAAATGATGAAAGAAAATCGAAATCACATGAGACGCAAGATTTATGTGGAAAACCCAAAACGGGAAAAAAATCATGGGAAGAGAGTGGTTTCACTATATTCAACAAAGATTACGAGAGTACAATCCAAAAGGTAAAAAATAAATTGTTGAGGCACAAGATCTAAAAGATCCAACAAGAAGATAAGAAAAATAAAATAGGAAATAATATGGAGGGTGGGGTTAGAGATGTACTATTAAACACATTTCTTTTATAGTCTCCCTTCAAAAAACCCTAAAATAAATGTGTATGGTCTAAACTATCCTAATCTCTAATTTGAAAGTCAAAACTCACCAACAATTTTGTTTTTGTTCGGTTGAAATTTGGAGGAAAAAGTCAAGTGTTTTCTTCAAGTTGCATCCAAGAAAGAATACAAAAGTAGATTTTTTTAAGAAAGCCGTGATAGGAAAGAAACAACTAAAGATCCTTAGGTGCCTAGAAAATGTGCTCAATCAACTTTAAAATGTCTGTTTAAAGCAAAAGGGGTGTAGAAAAATGACATGTAGCTACGCATTTTAATGTATGTAAGAGTCACGAGTACATTTTATTAACAGATATCCTAACAAATTGAATCAGTTACAATTGCATCCTTAAATTTTCCATGATGTTTCCATTTCTTATCTGGACAAACTTATTTAAATCTAATCTAAAATAATTCTGCTTCTTTGTTATAGGTAAGTTAAGACTATTTTCAAAATCAAAAGTGGGATACTACTTAAACTCACAGCGATAGTTAATGACCAATCAGTAACACAACATCTACCGAGGGAACGTTTCTTTGACAAGAATTTCAATGAACACATTTTCTAAATCAACTGCCAAGCATTTCCATTAAAAAAAAAAATGCTTGCGCTTAAAATAAGAAGATGATTTCTCCTTTCTAACAAGAGGAATTCATAATGATAATCAAATAAAGGAAAATTAATCACTTTCTTTAAATGAATTTCGTGTAAAGTCATTTCTTTTAACATAAAGTTTTCATGAAACAAACACATCCCAAGTGTCATTTCAAATTCCAAGAAACACCCCTAACAACTTTTTATGTCTTAATTTAAAATGGCTTTGAATTAAAAATAGCAAGAAATATTCTCGCATTCTACATTGAATCCACATAAGATTTTTGTGAAGAAAGGAATTGAGGGGTTGAAAGGAATTGAAAGGTCGGACAAGACACATGTTCAGTGTAAATAAAAGTGGATGTCCCATTTTTATTTTTTAAATGAACTTATATGTTAAAATCACATTATCAAGTATATATAATGTCAGATAGATTAAGAAGGTATTGGGTAAATTTAATACGATTTAAAATGATAACTGGGCCAGATTGGACACCAAAAAAAAAAAGAGTAGCAATTTCCATATTATTCAATCAACCAGTCTGGACATTCTTTTCCAATTTTCTCGGATTGTAGGAAGAAGACAAATGAAAACACTCCTGAGTACCATCTTGGCTGTCTTTACCGATGATCAATCAAATCACTGAAAGCTGACTTGGTAGACACCAACCACATGCCGAAATAGTTAATCCACCATGTTGCACCAATTACCGATGCACATCCCATTAAATCAAATCCTAGATGTATGTCAGAATCTAATAATGGATTACTTCAAAATTGCTCTTTTTATAGAAAACAAACATACTCTTGGGATGAAGAACCCTCACCTGCAAAATTAGAGGAATGTGGCTTAATTTTGGTGTGCCGAATTCTATCGAATCCAACTGTAAACTTCATGGCGTTCCAGAATACCATTAAGAAAGCATGGCGAACTGAACGGGTAGAAATTTCACAACGTGAAGATGGCTTTTATATAGCTACATTCCTTTCTGAGGCGGATAAACAACGTGTTCTAGTAGGGGGTCCCTGGCTCTTTTCCGGTCATCTAGTCCTAGTAAAGCCATGGCAGTCAAATACTCCGCTGCATTGTTATGATTTTTCAAGCTGTGCTATCTGGGTACAAATTTATGGCCTGCCTTTGGAGTGGACAACTGAACAGATGATTGTAAAGGCAGTGCAACATATTGGTAGGGTATTAGAAGTGCGCGTTGATTCCAAAGAGAGATTCTCTTCACGGACTGCTAGAGCGAGGGTTGAACTGAAATTACAGGAACCTTTAAGAACAGGCAAGCTTATTCGAATAGAGGGGAAATTGGTATGGATTGACTATCGCTATGAGAGATTGTCCCACTTTTGTTACTCTTGCGGAAGGTTGGGCCATTACGCAACATATTGTCAAGAAATCCCCTATGATGCGTCCAAATTTGAAGGAAGGGACACTATGGCTTATGGTCCATGGCTTAAAGCGGAAGTTAAAGAGGTTAGTCCCTACTGGCAAACTTTTTACAACCTTCCACACCTCAAGGATCAACCAGAAGATAGCATACCTGAGACGCCCCCTTCTCAACTGCCGCTTATCCCACTCTTGCCCCCGCCAATAGCTGCTGCCACAGAATCAGGGGCCAATCCAGGGCCTTTTTCCGAACATGGAGTTCAAGCAGCTGAATGTCAAATCAATCAAGAGCCGAATATGGAAGGAACTCGTCTTCATACAGCATTAATTCCTGCCACAGATAAGATGAAGGGGATTCAGTCTTCCATTATGGATTTCAAACAATACAAGAAAACAAAGAGTTCTAGACAACCACCAAATGTAAGTGTGGCTAAAAAACAGAAACGATATACGCCTTATGACACAAAGGGAGTATTTATTCGTGACCTGGATGAAGGGACCTTGCTGGATACTCCTGTGCGTGAAGCAGGGGAAGATGATACTTGGGCTATGGTGGCTGGCCCTCAACAGCCACCACCCCACAAATGAAGCTAATCACTTGGAACTGTCAGGGCTTGGGCAATGCCCTGACAGTTCAGGCTCTAAAGGCCATGACGGCCAAAGAAAAGCCCGATATAGTCTTTTTGATGGAAACCAAAAACTCTGAGGTTAAGCTTCAACGAATTCAGACTACCCTACATTTTCAGCATTCATATGTTCTCAACCCAGCTGGTTTGGCAGGAGGGTTATCGGTGATGTGGAATGATCAGGTAGCTATAGAAGTGGACCGTTCTTCACAACATATGGTTGATATGACTTGCAGGATCATCCAGGAAGACAGATTTTTTCGCCTTATATGTCTTCATGCTCCTTATAACTATCAACAAAGACAGGTTTTTTGGGATGAACTTAGGATGCTTAGCCGTATGAATCATCTCCCTTTGCTGTGTGCTGGAGATTTCAATGATTTTCTCTATCCTTGGGAGAAGTTTGGCAAACGACCTGCGGACTTATCTAGGATGTTATCTTTTCGTGCTGTCCTTAATGATAGCGAGCTTATGGAATTGGAGAGCAAAGGGTGTAAATTCACCTGGACAAATAATAGAGAAGGTGAAGAGCTTGTAAAGGAAAGACTGGATCGAGCATGGTGTTCAATGGATTGGCGCCTTATGTTTCCTGTAGCAGAGGTCTTCGCCCTACCTGCTGTAGGTTCCGATCATAGCCCTTTGATCATACACACTTCAGCCACTTATAAAAGACACACTAAGCCTTTTCACTTTGAAGCTTACTGGAATGACGAAGTTGAATGTCGTGACATTATCTCGAAGGTATGGAGTTCACACTACGCTGCTCATCCGGTTTTCATTGCCAAGATACAGAAAGTTATTATCGCTCTATCTAAGTGGAGCCGTAAGAAATTCTCCAATGGACATGCCAGGGTGATTGCATTAAAACAAAAGCTACAAGATTTGACCAACCAACCAAGTTTCTCTAATTTTAAAGAGGAAGCATCGACTATCAGAGAGGAAATTACAAAGACTTGGCAGATGGAAGAACAATATTGGGCTTTGAGATCAAGAATACAATGGTTGCAATGGGGGGATATGAATACGCGGTTCTTTCATGCGGCCACGATCCAACGAAGAAATAGAAATCGCATTACGATGCTGCAAGACACACATCAACAATGGATCCGGGACCCTGAAGTGCTACAAGGTATGACTACAGCTTATTTTTCTGAATTATATACATCAGGAGGGTCTAGGAATTATGGCCCTATCCTTGATCAATGTCAGCCACTTGTATCCTCTGAAATGAATGATCAGTTGATCGCCATGGCAACCATTGAGGAGGTTAAACAAGCAACCTTTCAGTTGGGGGTTACCAAGGCTCCTGGCCCGGATGGATTAAACGGACTTTTCTACCAAAAACACTGGGACATCATTAAGGATGATCTCGTGACCCTAGTGCAGCATTTTTTTCTCTCAGCCCAAATGCCTTCCAAGCTTAATCAAACCTTTATTGCCTTGATCCCTAAAACGCCTCACCCAGAGCAACTGGACCAATATCGTCCTATAAGCCTATGCAATTTCGCCTACAAAGTTATTTCTAAGGTGTTAGCCAACCGTCTTAAACTTTGCTTGAATTCTTTAATATCCAAGGAACAGTCAGCCTTTATAAGTGGACGACAGATTCAGGACAATATTTTAATCGTTCAAGAGGTTCTTCATCAGTTCAAGACTAGGCACAGAACTCAGAAATTCAATGCAGTCATAAAGATAGACATGCAAAAGGCTTACGACAGAGTTGAGTGGGATTTCCTTCATGATTATCTTTTGAAACTGGGTTTTCATACTATCTGGGTTCAATGGATTATGCAATGTGTGACGACGACAACTTTTAGTGTGAAATTCAATGGCGAACCCTTGCCTTACTTTACTCCTTCTCGCGGACTCCGACAGGGTGATCCTTTATCTCCATATCTCTTTATTTTACTGGCAAATGTCCTTTCAACTTTGATCAATCAAGCAGTCAGTGTGGGACATCTTAAAGGTATCAAGTTTAATAGATGGTGTCCCAAACTATCCCATCTATTTTTTGCAGATGATGCACTCTTTTTCCTTGACGGCACAATAACAGAAGGTCAGAATCTTGCAGCAATTCTAAATCAATACTGTTTGGCCACTGGTCAGATAGTGAATCGAAATAAGTATGGTATTATCTTTAGCAAATATTGTCCGTCTAGATTACAAGCAAACATGTCAGGGGAACTTAGATTGCCTGTGTTGCAAAGATATGGTAAGTATTTGGGAATACCTTCTGACTAGGGCCGCTCAAAGAGGGAGATGTTTTCTTGGTTACAGGCTCGAGTTCATGCTAAGACGGAAGGATGGAAAGGTAAGTTGATATCTAAGGGTGGTAAGGAAGTTCTAATCAAATCTATTATACAAGCTTTGCCACACTATGCTATGTCCATCTTTCAGATCCCTCTGTCCATATGTAAATCCATAGAGAAGAGTATTGCAAGATTCTGGTGGAGAAACGATCAGAATAAGGCAGGCATTCATTGGCGTAGTTGGGATGTATTGAAAGCAAGTAAAGATACTGGCGGATTGGGCTTCCGAGACCTTATTGTCTTCAACAAAGCTATGCTTGGAAAGCAGGCTTGGCGCTTATTGCAACAGCCTGACGCTTTATGGAGTTAACTATTTAAAGGCTTATATTTTCCTAAAACTGACTTTCTATCAGCGAATCCAGGTCATCGTCCCTCCTGGGGATGGAAGAGTTTACTGTCAGGTAGATATGCTATATCTCCCAACTTGTGTTGGTCAGTTGGTAATGGTCAAAACATCCGCATAAGAGGTGATCGCTGGCTACCGATGGGAATTCTTTATGGTCCCAAGACTCTTGAGGAACCAATATTGGTGGCGAATCTCATTGACCCGATACACCATGATTGGAACCAAACCTTGCTCCGTCGACTATTCGGAGATGACATTACTGAACAGGCTCTAAAAATTCCACTAAGCCCACTGGTTTCCACAGATAAATTGATCTGGACAGCTACAACAAATGGAGTATATACAGTAAAGAGTGGATACCACAACATTCTCAATGCAACAGTACTCTCCACAGGTAACAACACCTCTACATCCTATCAAACTCCAAAATCCCTTTGGCGACGAGTATGGAAATTGAAAACCACACCGAAAGTCAGGATGTTCACCTGGGCGGTTTGTCAGAATGCCATTGCTACTAGAGCCAATCTCTATCGCCGACACATTGTTGAGGACCCCTGCTGTCGGATTTGCACTCAGCAAGTTCCTGAAACCACCGAGCATCTTTTCCTCCATTGCTCATGGACTCGAGCTGTTTGGACAAACCCGGAGATCAACGTGTTCTTCTCTCCTCAATCTGCCCATCGGATAGACCACTGGTTATCCGAAACAACAACCACAGAAGGCACAATCACATCAACAACTATACCTGCCATTGAATTGATAGCCAATACTTTGTGGCAAATATGGAGGATGCGCAACAATTTCGTCTTTCGTAATCAAGCCCCTGACCCCAATCTTGTAGTGGAAATGGCGATTGCTCAAACCAGAACTTGTGCTCCTGTGGTTCCCTCTTTGAGGCCCGAACGGCAGTTCCTCAACCCTGCTCATAGGTGGAAACCTCCCGATCCAGCAGTTCTCAAATGCAATATTGATGGGGCATATCATCCGGGAAGCACCGAGGGATCAATGGCGTGTGTTTGCAGAGAAAGTCAAGGTACAATCACTGATCTATATTCAAACTCTTTCCGATCTCACTCGGCTTTGGAAACGGAGTTTAAAGCTCTCACCTATACCCTTGATCACCTGTTGCGTCGGAATCTACATGATCGCAAGATTGAGCTTGAAACAGACTGTTTTCTTCTAATAGAATCTGTGCGGGACGAAGGATCGACACCTTGGGAGCTTCGCTCGCTGCAAGCGGAGGCTATCTTTTTGCTTTCACACTTTCATAACCTAAAGCTATTTCACTGTAAGCGTGATGCGAATAGGGTTGCCGACTGGGCCGCGAAGGCCCACCGAAATGCTTTCTCGGCACAGAACTGGCTTTTTAACCCCCCTTCTGCTTTGCTTGATCTTTTGGTAGCAGATATTGTTGCCTCAGGGTGTAATTTATAGGTTATATAAATATGCAAGTTTGCTTTCGACAAAAAAAAAAAAACATACTCTATGTTTTATACTTTCTTGATAAAGTATAATCCGATTTCAAATGGACAAGTTGCTTTTCTCTTTTATTCTACCTCCGTTGAGCTGGAAAACGGCCTCTCAACCAAGGGGACAAAATTCGACCCAAAAAAAGAAACACCAAGAGGACAAATCACCCACCTGTCCAAGCCTTATTTTGGAGTTGCTTCTTTAAGCAGTTCTCGTTTCTCTTTGAACTAGTATTCTAATAATATCTTTGAAATTGAAGATTATGAAAACTCATAAGTAATTATTGCAAAAATATTTGTAAATACAATTTTTACCATAAGATAGATGGTAAAGGTTTTCTTTACCAATTTTGAGTACATATGGAGCTATCCATGGAAAAAGAGTAATAGGCAGAACATTTCAAAGATGATACAAAGTACATATGGTCAACACATAACTTCACTCTTAATTTATGACGATTCAAAGACAGCGAGTTAAAAATTTGTATCTCCATACGAGGAAAATAAGAGTTTATCTCTCTTATGGGATATTAGTTTAGTCTCCTGCATTATATGAGAGTTTTATAGTAGTGTCATTTCAGAGTTAATAATCACCTATGCCAGGTAAAGGGGATCAAAGATTTGTAATTTATATTATCCGCTCACATCCAATTAAAAAATTAGGGCAAAAAAGTAACAATTAACGATATGTTTGTTTTGTGAAAAATGAATAATTTGAAAAATATCATTCTAAAAATAATCATTTTTATCACTTGAAATAATAAGTTAATGGCAAATGATTTCATTTTTAATAATAATTTATGTCTAAATATTTTTATGGACTATGAACATATTTTTCATTCATTCATCTTTGCAAGCAATACAAACGATCATTTTTACAAAAATATTATCTATTTAATTTATTTTTTGTAAAAAAAATAGAGCCTAATAATACATGTCGTTTCTTCAAGAGAAAGTTAGGACGCGTTTATTAACGATTCTATTCCTGGGAGCAGATTCTTATAATAAATGATTTTTTTATTCTATTATCGGGAATAATTTCTAAGCATTTTTAGCTGTTTTGTAACTGTTCAAAATTTCTGATTCTAGAATAGAATTGCGTTTGGTACCATACTCATTGATTATGTTCCAAATCAATTTCTTTTAATTTTTAAATAATTTTTTTACTTTTTTTTTTTCCTTTTTCTCCTATTCTTCTTCTTCTTCTTCTTATGGCCGGTCCCGGTCTAGCGACCGGCTAGACAAGGGCCGGCGACCTCACTGGAGCATCGCCGGCCCTCGTCGGCCGAGCCTCACCGGGGCTGGGCGTCGTGAGGCTTGCCCAGCCCCGGCGAGCTCGCCGGACCTCACCTTGGCTTGGCAAGCCTCCGGCGAGCCCGCTAGACTGGTTGCCGACAACGGCGGTGGTGGCGGACCGCAGTGGCGGACGACGGCGGATGGTGGCGGATGCCGACGGACGGCAATCGTGGGATGGCGGTCGATGAAGAAGAAGAAAAGAGAAGAAGAAGAGTTGGTTTTGATTATTTTTTTTTGTTCCTGGAACAAGAATCATTTTTTCTTTTTGTACTATTGATTCTACTCCAAATCTGTTCCCGGGAATAAAATTTTTACCAAACGCGATTCTGTTCCCAAATTGATCCTGAGAACAAAAAATCAGAATGAGGCAATGTTTAGATGGTTACCAAATAGTGCCTTAAAGGCTACGATTTACTTGATTCTGCTTGTCCTCCTAAAATAACTTTTTTTTTTATTTTTTATTTTTTATTGTTTGAGTAGCTTTCTATCATGAGTCATCCCATTTTATTTTAATTAGTACCACATGTGGCATCAATATCACATAATGAAGGGCCTATGAGATCATCTGATCATGATGTACCGGATATTAAAATTGTTTTTACTCTTCCACAAGTTATAAGTATTTTTAGCAAAAAAGTTATAAGAATATTTAGTATTTCTAGGGATTATTCTTTTATATCTCTAGAGAAACAACAATAACAATAGGTCCACATTACTGAACTACCATAGCTAGCTATGAAATAATTCTCTTGCTTTTGATAATTTTATAGCACGAATAATACATATCTTCCTCAATTATTATTTGCCTTGGGTGGACCAAAAGGGAAAATTCTTCGTCCCTGCACTTTCACGACATGTATCAATTTCCCTTTAAAGTCATTGTCGGTTGTTGTTGATTGAACTGAGATACGACAAACTCCACCACTGTAGCATTTGCGGCCTCGTTATTGTTGGCTTATTTGACCAAAATTACATCAGGCGAATATAATTTTAAAAGTGCATCAGCCAATATATTATTTTTCCTAGACAAGGTCAAGAGCAATGGCTCTCAATGGTGCAATTTGTCTCCCGTTGCATTTAGTCTGTGCACATGTGAAATTGGGTGACAAAAGTAGGTTTTAGCACGTCTCATGTATAGTTACTAAAGTAAATTATTGAGATAGTTTCATGTACTTGTCGAAAGAAAAATTGTTTCAAGTTAAATTCTATCAACGAATAGTGAAATTATGCAACCGCTCCTTCAAAAAGTGAAACACTCCACTTCTCGATGATAGATGAGATTCACCAATCAGTAAATTTAGACAATTGAGACATGATAGACTCATCCATCATACACTCTCCGGCACACGATTTGAGCAAAATTGTTGGCTCTAAAGAAAGTATACATTTTAACAAGTTAAGTGTTATTTCCTCTTTTAAAAGCGCTGGGAAAATTGTCCAAAAAAACCTAAACCTATTGTATGGCAACCATGTCAGTTCTAAACATTTTAATTAGGTCAATTTGGTCATATACCTTTTGATAATTTATCAAATTGGTTCTAAACCTTTCTTTGTGTCAATTTAATTTAAACCTTTTGAAGATTTGTCAATTGAGTTCTAAGCCTATCATTTGGATATTTAGCTGGAAAGGTTACATTGGCAAATTATCAAAATATTTATGATTAAATTGGCAAATTTTCAAAAGCCTTAGAACTAAATTGGCACTTTAGAAAAGTTTAGGATTAAATTGGCAAAATCATTAAAAGATTAATAACTAAATCGACACAATTAAAATGTTTAGAACCGAAGGTTTAGAATTTTTTGGATAATTTTCTCGAAAGTGCTATGAGGATGAAAAGAAAAGGTTGATAAAAGACATTTTAAAGCATCATGATGACATACTCGCGTATCCTTACATCATCAATCATAAGTTACTTGGACACAGATTATATAGTGTAACCATATATTAAATTTCTGTAGTTGGTCCAAATGGCATTTTCTTGATGGTGAGTTGCTTGCCTAATTTAGACATCGACTTTGGAATCTTAAAGAGGGTTGTTACCTAGATTGATTGGCGACATTTCAGGAAATAGATGGTCCCATAATGATTAGTGTATAAAAGCATCGTGCCTTAAAAAACATCATGCTGTCTATTGTATATTTTATCTTCACCTGCTTCAGATCAAGTTGTGGCATCCGCCAGACTATTTGTGATTTGACCCCGATTTGAATGTGTTACAAGAGAATTATTCTTTATATCCTACCTACAAAAACGACACTCAACCGGGCGCCTAGCTGGCGCCTGGCTCAGCCTAGGCGCTAGTACTTGGGCGCTGGAACCGAGTACCTGAGCATTGGAGTAGGCGTCAACCACATAGGCATGAGCGCCACGGTCTTAGGCCAAGCCTTTATTGATTGGGGCCTAGCCACCGAGTTACTAGGTTTGGTGTCGGCTATGCACTTGAACTCGGGTGCTAGTGACATAAGCGTGGGAGCCGGATACCTAGGCACCCAATCATGGGCACTAGAGTCTTGTGCATGGCTGCTAGGTCTTGAGCACAACCTTTATGGATTAGGGTGAGACCAAGATGGACTCGGGCCTATGCGCTAATGACTTAAATGTGAGAGATTGGTACCTAGGCATAGCCACCAAAGACTTGGACACAGGCACCGAAGTCTTGGGTATGGACTCGGAACTTCGGCCCAACCTTTTGTATAATTGGGCCGCCAAGGAACCTAACTCGGGTGCCAATTAACTTGAAAAAGCTAGAGCTGAGTACCTAGACATTGCTGTCGGGGACTTGAGCACAAACATTGGTGTCTTTGGCTTGGCCTTTAGGATTCAATCTTGGTCATTGAGAACCCATGCTTAAGTGTTGAGGTTCCCATGCCCAAGTGTTAAGATTTATGATTTAAGCGTCAATATCTAGTGGTATTTTGAAAAATAATTTTTGATTGGTGAGATCATTAGTTGAATTTACTTCTGTTGACTAGGAAAACCATTGACTCATTTCCCCACGTGATCTAAATGCCGAAAGATAGGAATGCCTTTTCCAATGAAAAATTTACTTGAATCAAAAAGGGCTACCATATAATTTCATTCGGTCTTCTTCTATGTCTGTCGTTCTTGACATTCCGAGCTCAAAACCCCCTCAAACACGATGCTTTACCGCAAGTTATTACAAATTAACCCAAACAAAAAATAGACAAGGTCTTCAATTCTTCAATATTGGAACAAAATCATCCTAATAAAAGAATAAGCTTAGAAAAATAATTCCACCGAATATATAAATTCCAACCTTATGTACACAACAAACTCAGGAAAAAAAAAAGCTCAAAAAAATAAAATAAATCAGCGCATGGGACATGTCGGAAGATGCGTAAAGATTGCTTAGCATATGCTTTTCTTAGATTGATCAGTAAGTAATTCAACACCTCAAGTGGGCTTTTTTTTTCTCTTTTATCATCGCGCATGCCATGCACATTTTGTGGGTATTTAGGTGAACCTAGCCCAAGCTACTTAGGGGTGCATTACAAACTAAAATTTATATTCCAGAAACAATTTTTCTATTTCAGACTTGTTTCTGGAATAGAAATCTGTTTGATAAAATTATTTCATTCTTCTATTTCTGAAATAGATTTTTGTTTCAGAAATAAGTTTGGAACATAAATCAAAAGTAGAAATTTCTTACTTTTCTATTTTTGGAACTAAAATGATAAATAAAAATTATTATCATCGTTTGTAATTGCTACGAACTGGTCGTCCATCCATCACTGTCGATCACCATCCGCCGTTCGCTGCCATCCGCCGAACGCCAACCGCCGGAAGCCATCCGCTGTCGGCCACTGCCCCAATTGCCAGCCGCCAGCCCTCGTCGCCATCACCACCACCGCCGGTTGCCGACTGTCGGTCACCGTCGACCACTACCGGTCACCACCATCCAAAAGAGAGCAATTTTGTGTTGTTATCAAACAAATTTCTATTTGGGAGTAGAAATTTTGTGTCGTTATCAAACGGATATTTTTACTTAGAATCTTATTAGAAATAAAAATAGAAAAATCTATTTCTCTTCTAGAAATCAATTTCTAGCAAGAATGGTTATTATTTGCGCCCTTAGAGGCCGTTTACACAACAAGAAATTGATCCTTATATGGTAATGTTAATTACATTCGACTCGGTTTATGAAGAGTATTATCAAGCTCGAATGTGACTTGTTTGGACTAATTCGAACTCAATTTAGGCATATATTTTATCCCAATACTCAATGTAGCGGGCTCATAATTAAAACATACACGAAAATTTACTTGGGCATGAAAGAAAGTTGAGCCTTCATCTTGGCAATTCACGTTTTCTAGACTCTAATGAGGCGAGGACTATTGGTAATGTCAACTATTTAAGGGAATCCAAGGGAGACACAAAACGATGATGTCGTATTGATACAATACAAAAGGGGTTATGGGTATTTGGCTATGCTTGGGTAATTGGGGAAAAAGGAGGAAAGAAGATTTGAGTAGAAGAATTTGAATCATTTAAAATTTTTGTGAGTAAGAAAAGGATAGAAAATCAAAATAGTGAAGCTTCTCTTGCCACTTTCCTCTCCCGACCTGGCGTCATCCTTTACCGGGGTTGTTCCTCCCTATTTTTTCCATTTTGCCAAAGACAGGACGCTGAGCTTAGTAGTGGTTTACAAAATCGATATATTAAAAAGTGATGTTGTCGACTTCCATAAAACGTTGGATATAATACACCACATCACCTTAATGCACTAATTGGTCAATCGATCTTCCTAAATCTACAATTACTTTGAAAATGTATCGGAAACTCCCCATTACATCAAAGGACATATGCAATTAGGTTTCAAATTGGCCACCCTCCAATCACTCACCACAAAGTGCACTAATTGGTCGATCGATCTCCCTAAATTGTATCTTTTACTATATTAAGGGCTAGATCACCCTGTTGTCTTTCTCACTTGTATTCAAATTGATTTTACCTGACTTTTTTTTTTTTTTTTGTAACCGAGGAACTATCGGAGCCGCCTTTCGCTTACGTTATTTAGGATCACATGACCCACCAGTGCTTGGTGGCACCGTCGAGCCTCGCCGCAAGCTGCTATTTAGATGTAAACCCTCGGGGGAGGCTAGCCCAAGACCCCAATACCAGGACCCCCCGTTTAAGACACTTTAGCAATGAGAAGTCTCGAACCCCCGACCTCTGCGGTGGAAGGAAGAACGCATACCAATTGCGCTGCCCGTGGTTGGGTGATTTTACCTGACTTTTAATTGGATAAAATGTCTAAAATGCTCTCCATTGGTAGGAAACTGTCTTCCACTCCCTGCATTTTCAACTTTTGCTCGTGTGAAAGTTATTGTTCTTGAAATCATGTGATCTCTCTCCATGAAATGTCATTGTCACTGTTATATCGCTAGCTAAAAGAACGAGTTAATATTTTCCAACTTCAATCCTAGGCATGGCATTGATGTTGCATAAAATGGCTCATAAGTTGTCATCATTGGAGTGCCATGAAGTTGCAAGTAGCGCAAAAGTTGTGCGTTTATTATACATAGTTACAAAAGCATATTGGGAAAAAGTATTTGAAAAATCTTAAACTTATTGTATTTGTGTCAATAAACCTTTTATTGGCACAAATTTAGTGTTAAATCTTTTCACCTAGGGCAAATTCAGTCCTTTTGATTAATTTTAGCTGGATATTACTAATATGAATGTCAACTGGCCTACATGAATGACCGGCACTAACGTGGCCAACTTTTAATAATGTTTATTTTTTTTCGAAAATTTTATTTTATTTCTTTCTTTTTCTTTTTTTTTCCCTTCCCATTGTTCTTCCTCCAACCGGTTGCCAACGACTAGCCAAAGGCGAGAGTTAGAGAGGTTCCTCACTAGCCCTTGGGGATTTTGGACTTGAGCCCTCACCAACACAGTGCGAGTTCACTCTTAGGGCCTATGGCAAGGTCGACCTCGAACTTGTCAGCCCTCACCTCTAGTTGGCTGTCAAGGTCCGGCAATTGGCTAGAGGAAGATGGAAGGGAGGGGAAAAAATGGTAAGAGGAAGAAAAAAAATAAAAAAAATAAAAAACATTAAAATATAGTTGAAAGTTGTCAATTTCAGCATTGATCGTGCCATGTAAACCTATCAGTGTCTATATCAGGAATATCCTGCCAAAATTAATTGGAATGACTGAATCGACTCTAGATCAAAAGGGATAGAACTAAATTAGTGTAAATATAATAAGTTTAGGATTTTTTTTGATGCTTTTTCCAAGCATATTGCTGTCCTCGGAAAATGCACGTTGTAGCTAGAACTTTGTGCCTTTATAGTGTTTGAGTCACGAGTTCAACTCCCTTTCTTGAATTTAGCCTTAATTAGGGAAAGAATGTTGTCCCAAACACTCTTTTAGGATGACCCTTATGAATATTTATAGATTTATCTATCTATCTCCCATGATTCAAGAATCAAGAGTGCGAGTGTGGAGACTTTACTCATGGAATACTCTACAAATTCCATGAACTAATTAAGTTTACACATTTGATTTGTGGAAAGGAAAATAATTCAGATTAATTTACATGCAATTAGTGAGACTCGAACATAGAACTTCCTATTTCTAATCCGAAAATACCTCCAATGTCTCGACCACTTGCATTAACCTAGAGATTGGGATGACCCTTATTTTTATCAAATCAAGGAATTGTGTTTGGTTTGTTGCACAGATGTTGTCTATAGAATGGCTAAAAGATGTGACAACTGTACGCGTGTACAGAATGTCACTTGGAAAATCCAGGCCGTGGAGATTGACTTTTTTCACTGTCGGTGCCCCGTAAAGAACTCATTCCAAATTAAAAGTTCTGTTTCACTTTCACCGTCAATGAATAATTGGTTCCCATGACTGATGGAACATGCATACTACCAAATTATTCTGCCGACGTGATGGAAATTGCTGATAAAACTTAAACGAGATAAGAAATTTTTTTCTCATTTTTTCTCATTTTTGTTTATGTGGATTCATGATATCTTACCTTGAATGAAAATCTCCCAAAAGACTACCATGATTAGAACCCATTCCTTTACAAATAATCTATTATAAGTTGCGTAGATAATCTTTTTCATACTTTGATGTATCCCACCTATCTTTTCTTCTGCGCAATCATTGGTATCCGGGTACAGCCGAATATGAACTTGCATGCATCTGTTTGTTATATATTTACAAAACGAGTCTTCATCGATGGAAGACACCAATTCTAGAAGCTGAGCTAAAAGAACAAAGAAGTGGGACCAGATTGAAAACCCAAATCTGATTTTGTTTTGAATAGTTAGGAAATTTTAAATAATTAAATAAACACTAGATTTATTAAACTAGATTTATTAATCTTCTCATATTTCTCATGAATAATATTCTTTTGAAATCTAGATATTTTACAATACATAATGGATGTATGGTGGAACAAGTTTCAATACATTTGATCCAAAGCGATTTAAACTCTATATGACGTGATAGTGTTATAATTTAAGTGCCACTTGTGGAACCTCAATATTCACGACCTTATTAGCTAAATGATAATTGACACATACAATATGCTTCTTTTGAAAACTATTATTTTTTATTATCTTTAATAGATGGATAGCCCTACACATTTCAATACTCCTAATTTGAAAAGATTTAAACTCATAGATGATGTGACAGAGTTGTAGTATCAAGCAAAGCAAAGCACGATTATAGAGCAAGCGAGGGATTTCATTCGAAAAGTAAGGCATCTTTAAATAATCAAACAAACACTATTCTATTAATCTTATCATTTTTCTTGTTAAGTAATATTCTTTTGAAATATATATTTTTTCATTATTTTTAATAGAGGAGTAGTTCTACACGATTTGATATTTCTAATCTGAAAAGATTTAAACTCATGAATTATGTGACAGTTTTGTAAAGTAAAGCAAAACCCAATTATAGAGTGATCGAGGGATTAAAAAAGGAAGGCCTTTTATATATAATTAAACAAAAATATTTAATTAATATTTTAATTTTTCTCATGAAATAATGTTCTTTTGAAATCTATACTTTTTATTATTATTATTTATAACAGATAAGTAGTTCTACACGTTTTTGTACCTTTGATCCAAAAAGATTAAACACATAGTTGATTATTTCAAGCAAAGCAAAACACAAATATAGAGTGAGAGCGGGTCAGAAGAATTGGACTTTTTCAGTTGGATAATTTTTTTCTTCTCATGATAGATTTCTTTAGAGCACTTATTAACATGACCATTACAATTAAAGGAAGATATATTAAAGTTTAGCCGTGACATCGTATCTGAGCAAAAACAAAAGGAAATTGGAGGACTAAATATGTCCTCATAAAAAAAAATGTCGTTTAATTCAAAGTCTTTAACTTTTTTGTCAAAATATATTTCCATTAATTACCAAAATGATACATGAGAGGAAATCTCAAAAGTCACAATAATAAGGCTATCCCATAGAGCTCTAGAACAAATCAGAAATCAAAAATCAAGGCGTATCATTAGAGCATAGTTGACAAAGATAATCATAAACTTGTCCTTTTAGAATAGATTTGTGACTACATCCAAGCGAAACTGAATCACACAACATCATCAATGTTAAGCACACGTCGAGATCTCCATTTGTAGTTATAGCTTTGCTTTTTGGCAGTGTGCGTCTAGGTATGATGTTCCCAACACCATCACCATATGGAGATAATATAAACACATTGAAGAAGTTCATATCTAACACTTGCGAGAGCGAGTCTTGTAGCCAATGTCAAGCACCAAAGCTTTGATTTAAAACACGTTAAACGACAGATTTGACACTCCATTGAAATTGGAGGCAGAGTACTTATTTATTAAAACTTTAAAATTTAGAATTGGATCAGAGAGAAAAACTCCTAGATATAAGATTAGGATAGTTAAGTTCCCAAATCTAAAACTAGATTGGAAGAATAAGAAAATAAACAAAAGGAAATAAATGGAAAAGCAACAAGACTAGGAGAGGAAAGAGAGATCTAGGTCAAATCCCTCCCCTACAAAAGCGGAAGAGACGAAGAAAAGTTGAAAGAGGGAGGGAGAGAGAAAGTTGGAAGAGGAATTCAAATTCTTTATCATTGTCCACTAACATGGCCCTTTTAACATTCTTCTGACACGCCCCTCAGTGGTAGACTATAAAATTAAAAGGAGATATATCAAAGTTTCGCCAAGGATGTACATGGATTGAGTCATTTTATTGCATCTCTCTAAACTTTTTAGAGGTTTAATTTTTCAATAAATGAAAAATTGAATCACCGTCCACAAATAACAAGAAAAACCTTTTTCTTTTTCATTACAATGGACAGGAGATATGAGATAAAATTATGATGTCTTATTATTCTTTTTATTTAGGCATTAAGTATTGCCTTATTTCGTCAAGATCTCAATATCTAATCACTTTATGATTTTCTCATTTTTTGACATTTTTGTTCTTAATCTATTGCGAGTAATCTTTTTCAAGGATTCATGTATCCTAACTATCTTGACTTTTGCGCATTCAATGGTACCCTGGTACAGGTGAATATGAACAAGTATAGTCAACGATGGAAGACACAAATTCTAGAGGCTGGGCAACAAGAACAAAATTGTGGGACCAGATTGAAAACCCAAATCCAAATTTCCCACCAATGGGAATAATTAAATGTATCCCGTATTTATAAATCTCCTCATTTTTCACGTAAAACAACAAGATCGAGATCTAGATTTTTTATTATTATATATTTTTAATAAATGAATGATTCCACACGTTCTAATACTCTAAGTTTGAAAAGGTTTGAATTCATAAGTAATTTAGTAACATTGTCATTGCACGCAAATCAAGACACAATTATTGAGTGAAAGCAAGTCGAATAGGTGAACCTTTTTCTAATCGGATTAAATGTCTTTTTTCCTTTTCTTATTAGACTTCTCGGGAGAACTCACCGACATCATCGTCACAATTTACAGAAATACATCAAAGATTAACCCCGGTCACATCTGAGAAAAAATAAAAGAAAATAGGAGGACCAATAATTTTTTCCTAAAAAGTAATAATTGTTGTTTAAGTCAAAGTCTTTATCACTGCCCACTAACATGTCCTTTCAACACGCTACACGTTGGTGGACTTATTCAACGTTGTGCTCGGATGGGATTATTTTAATTGCATTCTCCTAAACTTTTGGACCAGCTTTGTTGTCTTTAAATCGAAGCAAGAAAAAGAAAAAGAAAAGAAAATTAAAAAGCTTTATTATAGAAGAAAGGCCTTTTTCTTTTTATGCGAAGTTAATCAAAAAGCAAATCCTCGTTGAATACACACAACCAAATTGACAAATCGAGGTACGGATTGTACGTTATGCTGGGCAGGACTATTTGACTGTAATTATAATATTGATTCGCCTTCCAATATATTTTTTTTTTGGTCGGTGCCTTCCAATTAACAATGCCCAAAAAAAAAAAAAAAAATTTGGGTCCCTGAAGGCCTTTCAGGTTGAAGGAGAAATTTCCTTGGATCCTCGTTGTAAAAAATGAGTCATATAATAAATGTAAATATAGTTTAAAATGAATGTTTCATATACAAATATATAAATAAATACGAATTACAATATATGCATACTTCACTTTTTTTCATATTACTTCATAAATTAATTGGATATATGGGTTTCCTATAGCAACCGCCTACAAGATGGGTGTTTTTGTCGTTTCTCGGCAGCACGATATTCCCTCGCAACATCACGGCGTACCCTTTCTCGGTTTTTTTTTTTTTTAATTTATAATTCTTATAGAAAAAGTTGTATTACATGAACACATTGAAATTCACAATCAACAACCATTTTTTTGGTATGAGACTATTATATAGAATGGAGAAAATAAATTGTGTGATATTTAAATTGCTCTGAGAAGCTTTTGATTTAATGCTAGTGTGCCCGTATATATTCGCATTAGGGCGATTAGATTATCAAGAAATATATGAAACATGCTTACTTTTGTTGCGTGCTATGTGCTACAAACTACACTTTTCTGGTATGTTCCATTTGCTAGTTGAGGTGGTGAACATCTTGTTCCTACTAACAAATTTGCACATTCTGACATTTTGATTGTGCAATTGGAGATGCCAAGACACTACGTCTTATGATTTGTTTATTTAATATTAGTAATCTTACACAAAAAAAAAAAAACTGACAGAATCATTACTCTTTCAATTATTACATATTTTTATAGGGTATTTAGACATTTTGCAATCCTCGTATTATGTTTTCATCTAACGACACAAACCTCATACATCTGGGGTAGGACAGGAAGTAAAGCCCCAGCCTACCATTTGGCAAAATAGTTCTAAACTTCATCAAACTCCGTCATCGATAAAATAATTAAATTATGAAAGGATTGTGGAAGAAATTGTGTAATGCTCGATTAAGTAATCATTTACTCCCAAGAATATGCACACGAAAGAAAGCAATCTAATAAAAATAGTTAAAAAAATTACAAGAATAATTATAATACCACCCATATGCTCATGTAATCTCACAATATCTTCTTATATCCTCTCAAACTCTACATGATTGTAGGTAAATCATCCAAAGTTTCAAAAAAAGAAAAAAAAAAGCGATGAGTTAATATGATATTAGGGATCAACCCTTGCTAAAAGGAAAACAGTACAATTAGCATAAGACATGGACAAGATCAAAAGTGCCTCAAACAAGATGCTTCTGAAAAAAGTGAACATTCATTCATTTGCTCATGGAAGACATTGTTTTCTAATACACAAAATTCAGCATATATGCATGGGTATGGTATTTAGCCCTCACTTCGAAGCATTATGTAGCCTTTCAAACCGTTGACATGTGCTTTTATATCATATTAAACAAACTGTTTTTCTATAAAAACTTAAAATCCCAGAAAGTGGCCCAAGCTTAATAGTGAATACCATGGGGTTGGTGGTGATGATGCTAGCTTTATCGGAGCTAGCAGTTAGGATATTACTAGGTTATTGAAGAATAACCTAAGAGATTGTGTGAATTTGAAATAGGATATTTTTGTTTGGACATTTGTCCAAATCTTGATGGTGGATTTTTGAATTGTGATTATTGAGCCTATTGGATGATTGATATTTTCATTGAGTAAATGATTTTTTGATATATTTATTTGTCAAATATGTGCTATCATGTTATATATAGTGTTTGACTGACCGTTTAACATCAAAACATTTTGTTATATTGTACATGAATATATTGTTCAACTTTCACTATTATCTTAATTGCAAAGTGCTCAAAATTATCTCTGATTATGCAATTAATTGTAAGGGTTGTTTTCATTCATATTATTTTTCATGAAGCATGACATTCAGGTAATACTATAAATGGGAAACCCATTTTCAAGGTTGGAATTGAGAGTAAGTTCGCTCCTTTGTTCGCCATGTCACTTTTAACATTGTGATGGACTCCTCTGAAAATCATTGGCGCACAGCCTCTATGATCACCGCATGACAAGACAAATTGCATAATTTACAACACAGAACATAGTTGACCAAATGACTTTAAATTTACTGATGTATCATTTTCAAACCTCTACCTGTTATTGAGTTTAAATTGCAGAAAATGGATATAGATATAGCATAATTTTGCAATATCATCCATATCCAACCAAATGACTGTTAATTTATTGATTTATGATCTCCAAACCTCTACCTGTTAGTCTTTTTTTGGGTCAAATACCTGTTATTGAGTTTAAATTGCAAAAAATGGATATAGAGAAAGAATATCCAGATCTATCTCTTATTCAATTCAAACTTGGAAAAATGGGTATAATCAAAGAAAGTATCTTCATATATACTTCTAATTGATATTAAAAGCCCCCCCACCCCCCCTCGAAGATTCTTCCCCATGTTTCTTTTCCCTTGAGCCTTTTAACTACCTGCTCAAGTCCAATATATACCATTAATTGATATGGCTTATTTTGAATATGTTTTGTTGAACAAATTTCAATAATATAATATTAATGTGAACAATATAATTATTTAATAAAGCATAATCTCTTAACCAAGAAAAGAATAAATTGAATTGATGAAGAAAATCACTCTGTAAATACTAAAAAACAATTAAGAAACTAAACATAATTTCAAGA
The DNA here is from genome assembly GCA_007663325.1 of Eucalyptus pauciflora. NCBI lineage: Eukaryota > Viridiplantae > Streptophyta > Magnoliopsida > Myrtales > Myrtaceae > Eucalyptus > Eucalyptus pauciflora. Next base: position 6,280,864 of record VMYD01000012.1, read on the forward strand.
TACTATCGCATTTATACTTTGTCAAACATAACTTGTCACATCCAACTAGATAAATAAATAAATAAGAAAAATAATGCTCTTAGCAACAGAAGAGATGCTGATCTTGGATTCACATTCAAATGTGGACAGACGAGTATATCACAAGGATTCGACTCCTAGAACCGCACTAAAAGACAAAGAGCATCTCTTGAGACGACTTGAAACTTATGCAAAACAAGTTGAGTGCCAGCTTTTTCCTCCCCAAGAAAGCTACATGCAATAGCAAGTTTGCTAGAGCGAGCGAGAGAGAACGAGAGGGGTCTCATCTTGAAAAGTCAGATCTCTCCATGAAACCCCTCTTGAAAAATTTCCTGGAGAATCTTCTTATACAGCATGTGGGTATTTTGAACGTGGTCAACTGGTTAACCACGCGAAAAGTAAGGGGAAAAAACCGACCTGGAAAGTAATGGTGACTCCAGACTAAAAAGCCAAAGCCAATGTTTTGGCGTTCGCAACAGAGTTTGGTGGGGTCTGATCAGAGAGAGAGAGTGATTCGCGGGCACCTTTCTTTCTCCTCAAAAATCTCAAACACTTTGACCCAAAGGAAAAAGGAAATGAAACGAGCAGGTGTGATTATTAGGGTATGGTAAGTTGTTGATCGCCAGCTCCTGATGAGATGAGAGTTTCGCTGGAGATCACATGAAATCCAGAAGAGCTTGACGCAGATTCCTCACGAGATCCCTCACTTTCAAGCTGAATCCCACGTCCATCTGCAAGATTTTTTTTTTTTTTGATGGCGTAAATATAGTTTAATTTTCTTTTGCCGCAATATGGTGTTGAAGTTGCGAAAGAAATTGGAGCAACTATGTTGGTAGGTATATTTACCTGAGCTAAGATGGTAACATCTAGAAAGGAACTCCCAAAGGGCATGACGCAGCTGTTCTCGACAGTTAGGTTCAATTTCTCTATTTCACCGATCAATTTTGATATAAAACCATTACGCTTCTCGCAGTGGATTTTGATGAGGACACACTTTCCAGAGACTCGTGCTTCGATTTCCGGAAGCGAGAGTTGCTGGTCAATTTGATTGCAGGAGTTCCCGTCGGACAAAGAAGACATGTTGTCCACTGCGGCAAGTTCAGACTTCTTCACCACGATGACGGACTCCACAGTCTTAGTTGCTACCTCCCCCTCAAGCACCTTGACGTGTTGTTGAAGCTCTTTCAAGTACTTGATGGCATCCTCGAGGATGGAAGCCTTGTCCATCTGATATACACATTCAGCATTAGTGGTAGAACATACACGGGTCTTTACAATTCTTTAACCACGTGAAAATATTTTGAAATGGTTACCTTTAATCTGGGACGAAGAAATAGAGAGGAAATTATTAGTTGCGAGTGTCTAGTCTAAGTTGAATTTAATCTCGAGATTATAGCTCATATGTAAATTTTTTCTTGTCGGTGATGGCAGGTCTTCATAATTGTTTTCTTCACATACATCTAGTTTGCAAACTTAGGCTTTTGGTCGTCTTTCCTTACTAAGTTTCACGTCACAAGATGAGCATCAAGTTTAAGCTGTAATCTCGAAAAAATAAACAACTAAGCCATGTGATTATGGGGTATGAATTAAGCGTATATAGCATAAATTTTCGAGAGAAGCCACTTTTAGAGAACCGCATATATCAAGAGAGCACGTTCTAAAACCCTCCAACTGGGCAAAGTGGAATTTTTTCAACACTGGGATGTGTTGCTTCTCTCTCGTCAGGTGTTAAAGACCAAGCTAATTTGTCCAAATCTCATGCTTAATCCGACCCGTCAATCCTACACTCCCAGCAATTTCCAAGCTTCTACGGTATGTACCTTACTAAGCTTCGGAATGATGGCTGAGAGCGCGATGAAACGCTCACTGATCTTCTCGCGGCGCTTTCTCTCGGCTAGCACGTGCTCTTGTGCGTGTGCCGGTGTCCTGTTCATTGGGCCGGCGCTTTTCATCTTTGGTCCCTCACAATCTTGGACTTCATAAGTACCTTTGACACGAAACGAAGCAAAAGAAATATTGTTATGAGTATTTAACGAGAAGAGGTTTGATTTTCAAAGCACAGATTTCAGATATGATGCATTGGTCTCTTGCAAGACTTTACCATAGAACCGATCGGATATGGCTGGAGATGAATCAGGGTTCCCGAAAGATATCAAGTGGGAATCAGGAGACGGAGATGGAGTCGGCAACATAGCCGCGTTGCAAGTCATCGTTTTGTGCTCTCTTGCACACGGAGAGCTGCAGCTCTCAGTCTTAAGCTGTTTCTGGGGCCTCTCGGTGAACGCTTGAGATGTTCCGACAGATCCTGCGGCAAAACTGGGCATCGTGTCGGGGCTAATAAGAGGGTGTAAATAGGACGGTAACGAGTTCGAGCAGGGCTCTGAAGGAAAGTGTGGATGGAACAAATCAAACTGATCATCAAATGAGAAGGAAGAGTTCTGTTGCTGCTGCTGCTGCTGGTGATGGAAATAAGCTGCATCTTCAGCCATCTGTCGATATTCACCCCAGAAAAGGGAAAACAAAAAAGAATCAACATGCGATTGAGTATATTCAAAAGGAAATTTGATCATGGAAAACGGGAAGGAGCGTTACTTTGGGAAGTATTCTAGCAGCTAAGATCTCCATCGGATCACCCCCTTCTTCTTCTCCTCCTGGGTCCTCTAATCACCCTGAACAAGAACTGAAGACGATGACATTAACTAAATGGAAAGGTAGGAAAAAGTTGGTGCTGGAGTTTCTATACTCGATGTCGGATTTATGCGTGTGTGTAAAGATTAAGCGAGTTAAAACATAGTCGATTACTTTGTGCTGATCAAGATAAGGAACAAGGAAAAAGAAATCAAGGTCATCACCTGTGAGAAGAGAGAGAGAGAGAGAGAGGCGAAGCTTAATTCTTCAATGGTGGAATTGAAGGAACAGTTGTCTTTTTTTATTTATATGCGAGCGAGCGACCACACGCGTACTCGGCGACGATGCTGACCTCGCATGTGCGAATTATTCGTCGCCCTTTGCGAGCTGGCGCCTATTCACATTGGGAAGATGGCTGTTCGGTCTTTTTCATTCCGCCGAAATTCAGACACACACTCGGCTCTCTCTCTCTCCCCTCCCCCCCAACCCCAAAAAAAACCCTTTACCACCTGAAAATTTAGTTGGGTTAATATTTTTATTTGGCCTTGTTAATGGTTTTTTTCAGAACACTCCTTGATAAAGAAGTATTGTCACTTTCAATGCACCATTTCTCTAACAAGTGCCCAAAGGATACCCTTTAACAAAATCATGTTCTATAGTATCATTATTCTTAGGTGGCTAAAAGGTCTGCAATAGACCATTGGTATTGATATTTCCTTACATATTACTACAAAAGTTTTGTACATAATCAAATGTGCTGTTTGAGATATAACTATTATTCATCTTGAATGAGTTCATTACTATCACTCCACTAGATATGAGCAGAGTAAAGTCAGAGCTGTCCTAACATCAAGAACAAGCTGGACCAATATCACAGATAAGTTAGAATTTCATGAGATTAAAGGACAGTAAGGGAATTCGAACTAGAGTCCAAGAGTTGTTTCAAACTACACAGGAGTAAGTTTTAATCATTTCACGATTGATCTCGTCTTACTTTTCTATCAGGGATAATTGTCCAAAAAGTTATAGATCTACTGTATGATGACCAATTCAATTCCAAATCTTTCAATTGTATCAATTTCGTTCTAAATCTTTTTAGTCATAACCTTGTTATTTGGATAATTGGCAAAAAAGACTAATTGACAAATTGTGAAAAGATTTAGGACTAAAATGGTAAACTGTAAAAAATGTTTAGGATTAAATTGACACAATTGATAGGTCTAGGACTTAAATGGCAAATTATATGGGTGAATTTGAGGTGGAATCTGGTTTTTACTTTTGACAAGAGGTTATTATAGAATTCAAAATATCGACAAAAATATTCACTTGACTTGAAATAACTGCATAAACAATTGAATTGTCCAATATCAATAAAACCAAATGAAAAAAAAAATTTGCCATCTTTTTCTAGAAGGTTACTCCTCTGTTGACAACACTTCCTTGACTAATTTACTAAGCAAAAAAAAAAAAAGTTGTTGCCTCTGTCTTCTTTTCTATAGTTAAACTTATTGAGGGTTGGGCTATCTCTATTAGTTTTTACAAACACGCACTCTTTATTAATTTTATTGACCAAGTTACCCTTCAAAATATTTATGAAGACTAGTTATGCTGTCCGCGCTTTGTGAGTATATGTTCGTAAACATGTTTTTACACATGTTTATTCTCCTTCATGTTATTGTCGTTAATTTTTTTTTTCCAGATATGTTATAAAACATTTTTATCCATTGTATGTAACAAAAATCGAATAAATCATCTATCAAATAGGACATACAACGGACACTAAACTGCTAAACTTAACATGTAGATAAATAGACATACATGAGAAAGATCAGAAAAAAAAGCTTGAATAATATTAGCTTCTTTACAAATTCAATTTTCTTTTCTTTAGAGAATGTGGATTTCCTTATGCGGTGCAATATTCTTTAAATGTAATTTTCTATTAATCTTTTAATCCACTATTCAGATTTAATTTGGATTTGTAAGATTAAAGACAAAAGTTGGAGGACAATTAACTACAAAACTAAAATTCATGAGTTTCTCTCTTATGTGATTTTTTTTTCTAGGAAAAATATGTATTTTAAATTAATTGGATTCTGAAAAAAAAATATTTTCATTTTCATTGATGCTGAACAAATTTGCTTTAAATGATATAAGCTACATATATATAAGTCGATTTCCAAAGAAGGAAATAAAAATAAATAAAAGGTAAACATTCATGTTGCTGCAAATTTTGCTCTTTTAGTGTAATTTTTCAATTCAGTGAATATTAAATGAAGTTTATTTATAAAATAAGTTATCCTTCAATTTAATTTACATGGATAAAATATGCATTTATTCACATAATGAATAAAAGATATAGTTCAAATAATAAGTATCATCCATATAATAGGGTATACTTCTCTTCTTTAAATAATTTCAAATTAAATGAGTGAACTACATATCTAGCGATATCCTATCTTTATTTTCTTTTCTTCAAATTTGACATAAGTCATTCGGGATAGATATTTGGAAAGGATCATGAATATTTATATCCAGATATATAATACATTCCGCCCACTCTCTCTCGCACCATATTTTTGCCGAGTTTCCAGAAAATTAGTGTTAATTCTTCTTGACAGGTGAAAAATATTAATAAACGATTATTCTTTCTGTTGGTTCCAGTTATTAGAATATCGTTCAGTAATGATTTTGTCTAAACTTTTCGTGATTTTGACAAAGATCCAAACGTGGTTACGATTTCCTCGCATTCAAACTTAACTAAACCCGACTCAGGTCATGGTCCACATATTCTACATCTATATGAGCTCATAAGCATCTTTCCTTTGCATTTCTCTTTTTTTTGTCTTTTTTTAGTCTTTGTTCTGGAATTTGGAGAAGAAGCAAATCGTTCTCTTCATTTCGCATGCAAGAATTTATACAGAGGCAATTCTTTTTTCTTTTTTGAAGAAAACCGAGATAGGAAAGTAACTATGGATCATTAGAAAATGTATTCAATCAACTTGAAAATCATTGATGTAATTTTTTGTCCTTTTTTCTAGTTGCCTAAAAAAATTATTCAATCAACTTAAAAAGGTATATTTTAAGCCAAAAAGTTAAGAGAGTGGTCACCAACCTCACTGGCCAGAGTTGTAAAAAAAGAAAGATAAAAGAAAAGACAAGAAAAGTTGATAAAAATATTTAAAAAAAGAAAAAAAATAATTAAAAATTGTATACATTAATGTTGATCATGTAGAATAACGGATGTCAAAATTGGCATTGTGAACTCAACTAGTAAAACTTAAAAAGTTTATGACTCTGAATTGATAAAAATATAATATATTTAGAATTTTTTGGATAATTTTCTCTTATCAAATGGGTGTAATGTCAGCTGGATGAAGAAGATATTGGCTAAGTTTAATCTGAATAAAAAATAGGAGGGCCGGATTAGACCTATAAAAAAAAATGCAGCAAGTTCCATATCATTCCTTAAACAAGTTTGTCAACATAAATTTTGCAATTTAATCTCGGATTGTGGGGAGGAGACAGCTGAAGACACTCCTGAAAAACATCATGGCTGTCGTCTCCGAAGATCAATCAAATCACTCAAAGCTGACCTCGGGCAACTACCCCATAAACGAAGTGGTTAAGCTATGGTGTCACGCCAATTATCGATGCACGTCCCAGTAAACAAAGTAAATCAAATCCCACATGTAGATTAGAATCTGACCATAGATTAATTTAAAATTGCTATGTTTATAGAAAATAAGTTTATTCTATTTTTATACTCTGTGTCTATAGAGTATAATTTGAATTCAACTTTGCTTTTCTCTTTTATTCTACCTCCGCTAAGCTGGAAAACGGCTTCTCAACCAAAAGGACGAATTATGCACCTACCAAGAAAAACCAAATTGATCATCTTATTTTTGAGGAAAAAATTCACTAGAAAATATAAGTTTTGCTTAGTTATCCCAAAGATAGTTTTTTTATGTATCATCAATGCCCATGTATCATCAATGCCCAAACTGGTATTAGTGATCCAAATATACCTTTGGTCATAATTCTATCCAAGGCCATTTATATTCGACGTGCTGGCTTGCATGGACAACAGTAAGCAAATTGAGCTGACGTGGCTTTGCTCTAGTCCAAATGATGTTGTTTCTCTTTGGAAAAATCTCACCATAGAGTTTGAATTTTTCCTAATATCAATAACCCAAATTTATGCTGTGTGGCAATACATCTAGTAGTGAGTCAAGAGTATATTCCATCATAGTTCTGTCTAATGCGACCAGTAAAATCAAGCCTAAACTATGATTACTCTTTGCCCCTGATATTTTAGAATTCTAATTTAATTTGCATGGTAAAATTAGTAGAGATTATTGCGCATATTTCGCATAAGCATAAACACGCACCTAAAAAAAATGAATGGTGAAAATCTTGGTAAATACTATATTTAGAATAGAATGGATGGGAATGTATGAAAACAAATTATAGGAGGGACATATGTAGTAGTGGTCAGCACATAATTTTCACTCTCAATTTATGACTAAGAGTGGGTTATTTAAGTTGAAAGTTTCCATACTCCATTTGAGGAAAATTAGAATATTTACTCTATTTATGGAAATTTGACTAGTTTCATGCATTATAGGAGAGTCTTATAACAGTGTTTGTTATGCTTGTATATAATAGTTCAAGATTTTAGAATAGTTGGCAATAATACCACAATATCTTACATAATATCATACCTCAAATTTTAATTTTCATACAAATCTCCCATAATCCAACAAAATTTTTTAGTGTTATTCTAGAGTTAATAATTAACGCCACACAGAGAAGATCAGAGATTTATATCTATAATATTGCTGATATCCAATTAAAAAAAGCTGGCAGAGAAAATGGGACTTAATAAAACAAACTGATTGTCTTTGCTGAAAAAGAAAACGAGAAGATTTGCCTGATTCTGCTAGTTTTCTTAAAATGCCCTTTTTTTTTTCTAGTTTGAGTAGCTTTTTATTATGAGTCACATTTGTATTTATTTATTTAAGTTGCACATGTGGGGTCAATATGATATAATGAAGGCCTTGTCTTATCATCTGAGCATGATATATCGTTATAAATATTTCTACTATACCAAGAATAATTTTTCTATATCCTAGAGAAACTTATTAGCAAACAGATATAAAATAATTCTTTTGATTTTACAACTTGAATAATATATACGTACCTTCTCCTCTATTAATTTGGCCCACGGTTGCATAAAAGGACAAATTCTTTAGCCCCGCACTTTCACAACTTGTATAGATTTCCCATAAGTCATTGCCATCGGTTTACTTTTTGTAATGGGATGGCAAGTCACGGGCCTAGGCTTGCAAAAGAAGGATTGGTCACAAGTTCAGGCTCACCAACTAAGACGTGACAAACTTCACTAGTGACGGTTAGAATGTCCAGCTCAAAATTTTACATAGTACCTAAAGGGAGATCATCTATATATAAACAATATGAAAACCCCATAAATAAATAACGTGGATTATTTTAACACTTCTCTTACGTACAAACTGAATTAAAAATGACTTGTGAAACTTGACAAACGGGAGATCCAAGTCAAAAAAAATTGAGATAGAACCTGACAAACTAGTTGTGGCTGCTCTCAACGATGAAGATTGGTGGACGTAAATCAAAGAACTTGGACCAATAGGTGGTGGTAGTTTCAATGTCAAGATAGCAACACTAACACAAGGGTAATTTTCTTTCTTTCTTTGAATATAGACGGCAAGGAGGGTCTTCACTCTTGTGGTTTTGATTCATATTATAATTTCTCCCCCAAAAGCTTATATCAATAAATGACGGGAGATCACATATGTATGTATATATTATAGAGTACATAAATTTTTGTAGGTAAATGATGTTGGATAGTTTATTAGTAGCATTGCCAGCCTGGTCTTTATTGGTTCTTTTGACAAAAACTACATCAGACAACCAGAATTCTAGAAGTGCATCAGACAATTGCTTAAGCTAGTTCTAGAGTGATTGCTCTCATTGGTGTAATTTGTCTCCAGTCCCATTTAGTCCGTACACTTCTGTTGCGCATTGCTTTGACATATGTCATGTGTCATTTTCATAGGCTCTACTTATTTAGGGGAACTCTGTGGCCGTGAAAGCGATCCAACAACAAACAATCGACGCGTATACATGATTTAAGTAAAATTCTTGTCGCTTAAAGAAAGGTACATAAAGGATAGCTGGCCAAAATTAAATTAAAAAAGTTCCGATTATATAAATAAAGGAGGCAAAAAAAAAAAAAAATTCAACAAGAGGATTAATACCATTAATAATCCAAATTGGTATTCTCATGACATATTTATTCTAAATTAATTTTCATTTCAACAAAAATCCAAAACTAGTATTCCATAACACATGTATCCCAAACTAAAGCCAATCCTAAATTGGCACTTGATGACACAATTAATCCAAAAAAAAATTTCATCATAGAATATCTCAAATTGATAGTCCTAACTCAAATCTCTACGTTAAAATGTATACATGCAAGCACACATAGATTTTTCATGTTGGATTTGTCATTCTCCATGTTAGATCTGTTTTGCAGTCTTCTGTTATATATATTGACATGTGTGCATTTTAACGAAGGTAGATTTGGATCAGGGATACTCGTGTGGGGTTCTTTCTTGTGAGATAAAATATTGTTTAGGATAAATATGTCATGTGACACTACTTTGGAATTTTTTGTGAGATAAAAATTAATATTGGGTGAACATGTCATTAAAATATCAATTTATGATGTTTTATGAGACAAAAATTATATCGAAGTAAGCTTGTCATACCAATTTCAGATTTTTAATGGTGTTTTTTTTTTTTGATCAAAATAGAGAGCACCATATATTCTTACTTAAAAGGAGTCTTACAAGACGAATAGGGACTAATGTCCGAACATAATAGATTCCATAAAGACATAGGAGGAGTATTCCACCAATTAAGAGGAAGTTTGTTTGCTCGGTGGGTTCGTGCTATCCAATCCGCGGCGGAATTTTCTTCACGAGTGCAATAGTTTATCTTCACATTAGGGCACTGGTCCAATTCACGTTTGCACCTGAGAATAGTTTCGTTTAGGTTCCACTGGATTTCGGCCCGGCCCACAACCTGTTCGACGGCAGGAGAACAGTCGCTTTCACAGATCCATTGAAGTAGTTGACTCCGGAAGCCTCCCACGTGCCTCATCTGAAGTTCCTTAATATAAAGAATTCCATGTAATATCGCTTCGACTTCGGCTTCTTGCGATGAAGAAACCCTAGATGTACAAGCAAAGCCTTCGAGCACCTGCCCTAGCGAATCCCGCACGATACCAGCAACAGAGCAAAGAAACTCACCCGGAATCCAAGAAGCATCAACGTTTAACTTTAGATCTTGTCGATCCGGTGGTTTCCATCTACCAAGTATGCTTCGATTAGGGTGTAATCGTTTCTGGGTTTTCTGTCCTCGGGTGAGATTGAAGTGCTGATCTTGTACATTGCTCAGGAGATCTGCACAGTTCGGGGCTTTTGCTCGGAAGATCCATTCGGGGCTTTTGCTCGGAAGATCCATCCATTTCTTGCCTTCCATATGTGCCAGAGAACGAGGCCGATGTATTCTCGTTTAGGTATATCCGTGTTCGCTCGGAAAGCTTCCATAATCCACTGGTCTGTTCTTCTGATTGTGCTTGTGGGACTGAGGCCGCTAAATGTTGGAATCTCCTATATGCCTTTTGTCCATTTGCATAAAAAGAACAGATGCTCTGTTGTTTCAACCTTCGTGTGACAGACTTGGCATAATGGGTCATGAACGATTTTTCTTTTATGTAGGTTTTCTCTTGTGGGAATGGCGTTTTGACAGAGAGCCCAAAGGATCTTGATTTTTGGTGGCACATCGAGGCTCCAGATTTTTGTCCATAAGGTACGGGGTGGTTGGAAAGAACAGGAGGCCCTGTTATGGTTTTTGCTTATAGTTTCTGAATATGCTCTGTTGTAGCCACTCTTAACAAAGTATTTCCCTGTATTATTACCTGTCCATACTAGGTAATCTGATTGCGGTCGTGGGCTTAGTGGGATAGCTAAAATTTCATTTACGATACTTGAATTATAGATCTGTTGAAGCTTCTATACATTCCATTCTCGGGATTCTGCATGTATTAGCTTCAGATACCATTAGAGGTTCTGTTGGGTTAATTTGTCCTCCAATCACCCCTTGCATTAACCACTTATCTTCTCGAATGCGAATAGATTGTCCATCTCCAACTGACCATTTGATGTTTTCTTTGATTGTATCTCGGCCAAATAACAAACTCCGCCATCCCCATGAGGGGCGTCGGCCCGTGCATGCTGTCTAGAGATTCCCATTCGGATAGTAGATTCCTTTCAACACTCTACTCCACAGGGCAGAGGGAGAATTTGATAGCCTCCAGACTTGCTTACCCAACATAGCACGATTAAAGGTAATCAGATCCTTGAAGCCCATTCCTCCTTCATCCTTTCGGGTTTTCATCACTTCCCAGTTTTTCCAATGAATGCCCCTTTTATGATCACCTTTTTGCCACCAGAATGATGCAATTCGCTGTTCGATGGCTCTGCAGACAGAAACTGGCAGCTTAAATATGGACATCGCATACATAGGGATGGACTGAACAACACTCTTGATCAGCACCTCCTTCCTGGCCTTAGTAAGTAGTTTCTCTTTCCACCCTTCTAGCTTTATATTAACTCTGGCTAATATCCATGCAAACAGTTCTTTCTTAGATTGACCCCAGTCTGTGGGAATACCTAAATACTTACCTGTTTTTTCAATCGCAGGAACTCTTAATTCTGTGGCCAAATTTCTCTTCAAAGGTAAGGGACAATTTGCACTAAAATACACCTATGATTTGTTTAAGTTGATTGCTTGTTCCGAAGCATAGCAGTACTGTTTAAGTATCAATGCCAGGTTCTGGCATTCCATGATAGTACCTTCCAGAAAAAAAGATAGCATCATCTGCGAACAACAGATGTGAGAGTTTAGGACAAAATCTGTTTATCTGTATGCCTTTGATGCTGCCATCTATGATAGCTTTGTTCATCAACCAGGTTAGGACATTTGAAATCAAGATAAATAAATAAGGCGACAGGGGATCGCCTTGTCTGATTCCTCTCGAAGGGTGGAAGAAAGGGGTGGGTTCTCCATTTAGCTTCACACTAAAAGACACTATAGATACACACTGCATTATGAGTGTTACCCACTTTTCACAAAACCCCATGTGCAGCATAAAATCCCGCAAAAAATCCCACTCGATTCTGTCATATGCTTTCTGCATATCTAATTTAAGTATGGCCTGATGTTTTTTCCTCTTCTTTGTGATGCACAACTGGTGCAAAACTTCCTATACAATGAATATATTGTCCTGTATCTGTCTGCCTTGAACAAATGCACATTGCTCCGGTTCAATAATAGATGGCAGCCACTTCTTTAGCCTGTTTGCTAGAAGTTTTGAAATTACTTTATAACTGAAATTGCATAAACTGATAGGTCTGTATTGGCTAATATTCTCAGGGTGTTTCACTTTGGGGATTAAGGTGAGATGTGTCTGGTTAAGGAGGGGATCAAGAATACCTGTCTGGAAAAAGGTCTGAACTAGCTGCAATAGGTCAGTTTTCACGGTATCCCATGATTGTTGATAAAAGATGCCACTGAAGCCATCTGGGCCAGGTGCTTTGAGTGCTCCCATCTGAAACACAGCCTCTTTAATTTCCTCCATCAAAGGTACAACCACTAGATCTTCATTAATAGGCTGAGTTATAGGTGATGGACATTGGATTAGGACAGGTTGGTACTGCCTTGGACCCTCTGTTTTATATAACTCTCTGTAAAAGGACAGAATATGGTTGCGAATCTTTATAGGATCTCTACACCAGATGTTATCTTCGAATTGCAACATAGTAATTCTGTTTCTCTGTCTCCTCTGTATAGTTGATGCATGGAAAAATCTGGTATTTCTGTCACCCCATTGCAACCACTTAATGCGTGACCTCATACCCCAGAATTGTTCCTCCTGCCGTTGCAATTTCTCTATCTGATAGATAATGCTCTGCTTTTGCTTTTTGCTGGTGTGCTGGTCAGGCTGATTCGCGAGCTCTGTTACGGCCATAGTTAGTTCTTTTATCTGCGGCCTAGCATTGGCAAACTTCTCTTTGCTCCATTGTGCCAACACTTTTGATATCTCCTGTAATTTTTCTGAAAGAGTGCGTGGCTGGATGGTTTTAGTTTTCCATATTTGTTGGATAACTTCATAATACTCCTCATGCTCTGTCCAGAACACCTCCAGCTTGAAGGATCTTTTTATCTTCTTCTTCCCTGGATAAAGTCGAAGGATCAGAGGGTTGTGGTTTGAGCCAATAGCTGGAAGGGCTTGGACTTCAGCTTCAGGAAAAGTTATTTGCCACTCCAAGGTGCATAATACTCGATCTAAACGTTTCTTAACAAGATCTTCCCCATCTCTGTTGTTTGCCCATGTATATGCACACCCATGACTATCCATATCCATCAAAGACAGTTCATTGATCATGTTTCTGAATGCTGTTATACGACTATTATCAGCTTCTTTTTTTCCAACTTTCTCCCATACATACAGAATCTCATTAAAATTTCCCATGCAGATCCATGGGTAGGAATTATGGGGTTTAATGGTTTCCAACATTTGCCATAAGGTCAGTCTCTCTCCGAAGTTGGTAGATGCATGAACAAAAGTAATTTGCATAAGTTGCCTGCTATCTGGATCAGTACACTCCACATCGATAAAGTGCTTTGAGCTATCTTTCACCTTCAAAGACACTTCCTCATTCCACATAAGAGCTAAACCCCTCGCTATGCCTGATGGATTCACTAGAAAAACATCCTGAAAATGTAACTTTTTGCAAACTTTTTCCACCATTGCTTCTTTATTCTTAGTCTCCATTAGAAAGAGTAAACTAGGCCTTTCGCCGTTAAGGCTTTTAGTTCTTGGATTGTCAGGGGATTGCCCAGCCCCTGACAATTCCAACTAATGATTTTCATGGCGTCACTGATGGCTTATTAGGGCTAGCCACCAAAGTCCATTCTTGTCCTTCTGCAATCAATTGCACAGGGGTATCCAGGAGTTCAGTATCATCAATCAAAAGAGAGATATTCTCAGCTATACACTTCTGTTTTTTAGCCTTCTGCATCTTCATGTTCTTCTTACTGCATTTCCCAACTTTTGATAAAACCTGTTTGCCATAGTCTCTGGCTTCATTATCAAACCCTCTAGTAGCTTGGGCTATCTCTTTGCCGTGAGAGCTATCTAGTCTTCTTTTGCTACAGGCTTCTGGTTGCGTATCAGGAACTGCCTCATGAGCCATGATATCCATGCCACTAGATTGGGAAGGTGTAACATGTACTGTCTCTTCCACAATAAATTCTTCTTCAATTTTACCATAAAAAGTTTCCCAATAGGGGCTATGCTCACATGCTTCTGCCTTCAGCCAAGGCCCGTATGGTCCTATGTTGTTGTTTGCCCAAGGTGATTGCGCATAAGGAATTTCCACACAGTCAGAAGCATAGTGCCCTATTCTCCCACAAGAATAGCAATAATGTGGGAGACGCTCATACTTGAATTCCACCCAAAGCCATTTGGAACCAATATTCAGGATTGCCCTCGATTTCAATGGAGCATTCAGGTTAATTTCTATTCTCACTCGTCCTCCTTTCCGTTGATGGTTCCCTGTTGTATCAAGGTGAACATCCATAACCTGTCCGAGTCTGCTTCCCAGATCTTTAAAGACTTGCTCTTCTCTCCAGCCAGGGGGAATACCTCCAATACACACCCAGAAAGCAGCCTTAGTAAAATCATACACGTGCTCTGGAATTTCCGGCTCGCATTGTCTTAAAACTAGCAAGTTACTAGAATAAGACTAAGGTGATGTCTTCATGACCCTCTCTTTTCCTCCTCTGTTTGAAAAACAAAGATAAATAGCCCAGGTTCTTTTTGTGAATAGGTTACAGATTTAGATTTCCATGCTTTTTTCATTGTGGATAAAAAGGCTGGGTAATTGACATTGGGTTTGGAATAGAGCTTACCAAAGAGTATATGCTTACATTCCTCCCTTTTTTGCGAAGAAATTTCTGTGGAGGCTTTAACAACATCCTCCTCAGACCAAAGGTGACCCAGGCATTTACATAATGCTGCAACTCGCAATTCATTTTCTTCTTTGCTCTCCATGGATACTGATTTAAGACATTACGAGATCAGCACTGAAGAATCGAGAAGGCTGATCTTCCTCAAGACCAGATCCGGGCATTGACTTCTCCAACACTACAACCAGGACCATAGATTCAAGGAAAATCAACCAGAGACAGGTGATCCAAGCTAATCGGTGAAATCCATAGAGACCCAAAACAAGACTACAACTGCTAGATCGAGAAAGCTCATCTTCCTGAAGACTAGATCCAGTACTCCGTCACCACAGCCATGACTAAAATTGCTAGATCATTACACCCAACTACTCGATTGGCAGCACATATCTCGACCCAGCAACATCAGAGGAGATTCTATATTTTTTCCTTTTTTTTTTTTTCCTTTTCTTCAGTGGGGGTTACTACAAGGAGAACGCAGAGAAAAGGGGGAAAAGTCGGTGGATCTTAGGGTTTGGGGAAAGGAGAACGCTACCATTGTAGTAGATAAAACGCTCATGGAAGAACAAATATATCTTAGGGTTTGGGGGAGGGAGGCGCTACCATACAGGTAGAGAGAAACTCATGACTCCATGAGAGAAAAAGCCACGATCATGTACCTCCGATTTTTAATGGTGTTTAAGATTGAATTTGAGATCATATCTTTTCCTGTCGTAAGAGTGCAACACGGATTGAAAAAAAAAAGGTTGGCAAAGACGTCCTAATGCATCATGACGAAATGCTTTTGGTCTGTTACATTATCATAAGTTACAGGAAAACGGCTTATGTTATCATTATAACCAAATATAAAATTTTATCAGTCGGTTCAAGTAGCTTTTTCTCAATGCAAGTTGCTTCCCAAATTCAGGCATGGATTTCTGGAATCTTAAAGAGGGTTGTTACCGAGATAGAATGGCTGACATTTGAGGAAATAGATGGTCGCATAATGATTAGGGTATAGAGTATCACGCCTTTAAAACATCGAGTTGTCTATTGTATATATATGTTCATCTGCTTCGGATCAAGTTGCAGCATCCACTAGACGTATCGTGATTTGACTCCACTGTGAAATCGTTACATGAGAACTATTCTATATATCCTACCGACAAGAGTGCCACCCAAAGAACGTGTGACAGAAACCCACGAAGATTATTTAAAAAAAAAAAAAGTCAAGGAATCGCAAGAGATTTATGAGATAACACGATACTCTTGTCTATCTTTTTTCAAGTGATGTGTTTTGCGATTAAAAACGTTACAATGAATCTTACAGCAAGACCATGCAAGCTATTTTAAAGAAGATTGAGGTTAAAAGTTGCCTTGGCTTTCTATTATTGATGGATTCTATCAATCACCTTATGTCCTATCTAAAGAAGGCCCTATTATGTTTAGAGTTGTGTTTACACATGTTCAGAGGCATTTCTCTGACCATCTTAGTCTCCGTTTGTTTAATGGAAAGTGAATAATTTTGAAAATATTTTTCTTAAACATGATCGCTTATATTATTTTACATAATTAGTCAATGAAAAATATTTTCATTATCAATGAAACTTTATGTCCAAACATTTTTGTAAATTATAAAAATGTTTTTCATTAATTAATTATTTCAAGTGATATAAATGATCATTTTTAGAGAAATGTTTTTCAAATCATTCATTTTTGCGAAACAAACAGAGCCTTACTCTTGAGAGGTATGTGGCTAATCCCACCTCATGTGCCTCACCCCAAATTAACATTTAAGTTTACATGCCATGCGATCGTGAGAATTTATAGAAAGCATGTAAACAAGAGGATGAGATATTGATATAACATTTACAAATGGCAATGGATAGAATAATTGATTTTGGAAGGCTTCATCACATATACAGTTCATGGAAAATAAGTTCTAGTAAAATGTTTTCTGAATTTTTTTGGCTTTTAGTTCATGATAAATAAACCAGTCAAGGAAAACATTTTTGCCAATAAAAAAAAACATTCACAAAGTGGGGAAAACGTTTTCCATCCCCTTTCTTTCACCTCCAAAACAAGAACTTTTTTTTTTCTTTTTTCTCTAAACACCCTTTCCTTTTATTTTTGTTTTTTGTTTTTTTAATTCTAGCTTTTAATTATTTTTAAAATTTTTCTTTTTCTTCTCTTTTTGCTTCCTTTTCTTTCTTTTGTTTTTTTTTTCTTCTTCCTTGACTAGTCGCCTGACGTGGCAGCAGTCAGTGATTGGCTATAGGTGAGCTTGAGCCTTACTATTGGCCAATGAGGCTCCAGCTTGCCTATCCAATGAGGCTTGAGCCTCGCTTGAGGTTGCTAGATGTAAGCAAGCCTCTTGCAACCTCAACCTTGTTGACCTCGAGCTAGGCTTAAGCCTCGCCCAACTCATTGGCCTATGGTGAGGCTCAATATGGCTTGTGGCCAACCTAGTAAGAAGAAAAAGAAGAAAATGAAGAAAAAAAAATAAAAAATTGATTTTTAAATAATTTTCCTCGGAAAATTAGATCATATACTAAACGGTAGAAAATATTTTCTAGTTCACTTTTAGATTTGAATCGAATATCGAAAAATATTGTTATTTTCCTGGAAAATGGCATCTTGAAAAATATTTTAAAAAAATGTTATATTTGTCACAAAACAAACGGAGTTGAGTAGAATAGAAGAAATTAATAATGTATATAGTTTATGGTAGCAACATATAAAAAATATATTTTTTGATTAGGTATGCAGAAGTAAGTAATAAAGAGTAGAATAGAAGAAATTAATAATGTATATAGTTTATGGTAGCAACATATAAAAAATATATTTTTTGATTAGGTATGCAGAAGTAAGTAATAAAGAGTAGAATAGTTGTGGGGCAAAAATAGCCAAATCCATCCCTATTCCCTACCCAAATTCGATTCTTCTATATACTCAAGATATTTGTTCCCTTAACTCTTGAATATACAATTTGAGGCATTAATGTGTTAATAGAGGTTGGTTGCAGTGGATATTTAACTTTCATATGTCCTATTTTTTCCCCAAATTATCAACTTTACATGTGCCTCTTATTTTCCCAATTATACTTGAACCGGCTTTTGATATATAATCAAAGGAAAAAAGCAACATAATCTGCATGATTTATAGACTTCTCAAATTTTCTGAGGTCATCAACTTTACCATCTCATTCCGTTATACTTCTTTACTGAATTGAAAGCAAACTCAACTGGAGTTTAAACCTCTAAATTTTCTTCAAATTCCATATAAATGCCCGTGTCTTTTTTTTTTTTTTTCAGGTGAATCTGTTGTTGATTGTCCTTGCATTCATGGTCATTCTATTAAAAATTAACAAAGCTGCCCAATTGATGCTGAATTTTGGTGCAGCTTCACAATATTAGAGGTTGTTTATGTTTCTTTGTTTTTTTTATGCCAAATTAATAAAATGACCGGGACATCTCGTCTCAAAAAATGTGAAGGCCTATGTTGGACTTTTGCTTGTTGGAACCTTTATGAAGTCAAATCACGAGGAAATAATTTTTCACAAATCCCTATTTTCGATATAGATGGCGACCAAAGTTAAGGAGGTAAGATTGTCCGTCCACGAAGAAAGGGCAAGTCTCTTAGAAATTTCCATGGATTTCTAGCAGATGGGAACACATGAAACATGACAACCTTATATTGTTCTTTTTTTATTATTAATTTTTTATTATTATTATGATTAATAAACAGAGCCAAACATCTTTTTTTATTCCCCCTCCTTCTTTCCTTCTATATTTTGCCCAATCAGCCCCGCTGAATTGGAGCCAACTAATATGCAAGCAAAGTTGAGGGACGAAGGAATGTGAGACAGCTCCGCAGGGATGACTTTGAGACGAGGACATCCAACCAATTATTGAAGAGTCATCTAGAAGCTCGATCAGGGATTTGTTTTCCAAGAAAACATGAGAATGACAATAACATATTTCCCAACATCCCACCATGTTGGTGGGTAGTCATTACGAAGTATTTGTGTATTATATCACATTTTATATTGATTACTCCCATCAATAGGTACTCCCAAGACGTTGACGACACGACCATGCACACCACAAGCATACATGGACACCAGACCGTCTATGCCCAAGGGCCAAGGCTTCACACAGGCAAGTCAATAAGGCTTAGAAGAAAGTCTCATTCTCTCTTTCTCCTGAGGAAGGCACGCGAACACCCCCCAATGAGATATTGGGCTTTCCTCACTTCTTCGTAGCCGTAGCTGATGAGCTTACTGAGTCAAAGCTCCCACGAGATCTCGTTGGAAAACAGGCTGATAAGGCTTGTCGTTGGGCGAGATCAAACTTTCTCCATTCGTGACCCCTTGTTTATATGCTTAACACATGCAAATCGAAAGGTCAAAATCAATTTAGATGAAAAAGGTGATTCATATCGGCTCTGGAAGAGGGTATAAAGGAACAAAATTAGGATTAAACTTTATGGAACAAAGGGCGGAGTTGACACAATTGTAGGGGCAGATGAATGATGTTTTGAGTGATGTCGAAGGAAGTAAGGATAGATAAAAGCATATGGAATGGATGTCATTGGATAAATGCAAATGCAAATGCAGATTATATTATGATCACACCATGCTTAAAGGGCATGCCACCAGTCGAGGATCAAGATTGAGATTGACGAAATTCACCACAAAGACTTGTAGGACGAACGACTTTTCACGAATAAAGAACTTCGGGATAGGAGAAACTCACCACAAGGGTCTAAAGGACAAATCACCAGCTGTAAGTAAAGGGCTCTTGGTCCACCACTGAAAATTAATCCACTTTCTGGATAAAGAAATTAGGATGCGAGGAGCTAACTACAAAGGCCTAAAGAAAAATCTACTAGTCGAGGATAAATGGCTAATTGGCTTACCAACAAAAAATAATCGACCTTTGAGGGACAAAGAACCAAGAAAGATATTTGCTCTCACAAAGAAAAATCTGTCATATCCTTAATATTCAAGTATTGTCTGCTTTAACCACTAAGATTCGCCCTAGTGGCCATCCTTCCAACATGGAAGGGGGAGGTGAGGGGTTCAAATCCCCACATTCTCAGGGGGATGAGGTGGGGACGCGTAAGTTTCAAGAGTGGGTTTCGACTCCCACGCCCTGCAAGAGGCAGGGCAAAAGTCTGAGAGTGAGAGTGTAGAATAGGATTAGAGTATGATTGACAAAAAAAAAAAAGTATTGTCTGCTTTACAACTGAGATTATATCCTCACTAGAAATATTGATAAATAAAAGAGAAACTCTTCAAATTCACAGAAACTAAATGGACTCTTAAGTAATTCATCTAATTATAACTCTTGAAATTAGCACCACAATAAAGACTTATAAAAAGTTATGAATCAAGAAACTTGATAACTAGGACTAAATGCATTTAATTGGTGCTAGATACATTGAAACTTGATACGTCTCTAAATTCATGCACCAATTTTAGAAACTGAACAGTCATCATAGAAGGTATCAAACAATGATAGAATTTGACCAAAACAATCTCTAGCCATTAGGTAGCCGATGGGGAGTCTCGAAAAGTGACAACTATGTCGCATTATCGACAAGCTAAGCCACATAAGTAAATTGCAATAGAAATTGGTTTTTGGTTTTTTTTTTTTGGTCATTCCTACTCTAATCCTACTCTAACACTCACTCTCAGACTTTTGCCCATGCCTCCTTGCAGGGCGTGGGAGTCGAAACCCACTCCTGAAATGAAATCTTCCCCACCCCAATCCCCCCCGAGAAGGTGGGGATTTGAACCCTCAACCTCCCCCTTCCAAGATGGAAGGGTGGCCACTAGGGCGAACCCCCAGTGGTTAAATTGGTTTTTGGTTGCATGAATAGCAAATGGGTTGATTCAATTGATGAAACATGAATGGAGCTTGAAGGCTGATCGATAGAATCCGATGCTCTCACGTCCAGAGTGAGACAATTAGAGTTAATAATTTGTGTGGGTATAACCATAATAGTTCTATACCCCCCCGTTGAATAACTCACCACTATCTGCTAAGATTCGAGTTTGATGAATGCATCATAGTAGTATAATACTTGTACGTTGCCAGATTGCAATCTTTTTTGCATGATGTAGCAAAGTCCAATGCATCGGACAATCAAAACTTTTGTGATATCATAACTCAAATTTCATAACATATATATATATATATATTTATAATCTTATGAAAAATAGATTGAGCACTAGATCACTAGGCCAACTACGCGAGGTACTTGGCCTACCTCCTAGGACACTATATCGTGGATACGTCATAACTCAATAAAGATGTTTTATAAAAAGACAACAATGGCCCTCATAGGGTTCAAACTTATGATCTTTTCTATATCAATCGTCACATATTAATGTGAATCATTTAGGGTTTGAACTTATTGTGTAAATACGTGCATGATATCAAAAAGCATGAGAAAGAATTTAACAAAAAAAAGAGAATGCATAATTTTGTTATTTCCAATAATTGATTTAATTCTATCATAATGAGGAGTATTGATTTAAGCTAACAGTATACGAAGGATACGTGACATAACGCGATTGTATTATTGACCAATTCAAATTACCATTTGGCATATTATATGGCAAACACATACGGTCATCGTATATCAAGTAGAAAGTATGGGCTGTCCATAAAATCTGTACAACTTTGAGGGTAAAAAATGCCTTCAAGATAATTTCAACTTCAAAATTTTACAAAAAATAAAATAAAATCATGAGTACCCGCAATAAATGTCAAAATAAATTAGAATTCTATAACATATAAAGAATTGATTGAGAATAGACGCTCAATATCTGTCGGTGATGTGTTGCGGAATCCACCCACACGCGGTGGAAGTTGTACTTGACGATATTTCTTTGACTCTAACGCAGCAGTTACTCTTTTTAGGAAAATTAAGACAAAAGGGCACGTTAATTTTTCTTAATTAGATATTGTCTTTTCAGTCATTTTTAAGTAGGTTATTGCATGACATAAGTTGCAATTTTTGGACCACATGCGCCGTCCAATCTGCCATGTATAGGAAAGAAATTGTACGTCAAAATCGACACGGGCGATTTCTCTCTTTTGGAGATATTATTAAGTTATGTGTGCATTGCCAGTTTATTTTAGTGAGGACCTTGAGTTTGATGATAACAATATAATTCAAAAACGACATTATTGCTAATGCTTCACGACATCACCATGCGTGTCTTTTCATCATCAATCAAAAGCGAATTGAATCACGTGATACTAATTAATTCAATTGTGCAGGTCCTTTGGAATGGCTTTCACACTCAATTGGTTCAGCCAGAGGGAGACTAAATTGCCACAATAATCATTGCATCATTAACAAACCACGAAGCTAACATTAATAAAATGTATATATATATATATATATATATATATTTTGTTGGGATAAGGACACAAATAGTCATCAATTTTGATCCAATGCGTAATGTGGTCCTTAAATTTTAGTTAATGTGTCAATGTGGTTCCCAAACTTTTAATTTTTTCAATGTGATCTTTGAACTTTTAGTATATGTTCAATTTAGTGCTTGAACTATATGAAAATATTCAATATTGTCATTCCATTAATTCAAGATTAGGGACACTATTAAATATTTTCATATAGCTTAGAGACTAAATTGAACATATACCAAAATTTCAATGACTACATTGAATAAAGTAAAAGTCTAAGGACCATATTGCGCATTAAGCCAAAGTTCAAGGACCACATTGTTCATTGGGCCAAAGTTCAAGGATCATTTGTATCATTATCTCTTTTTCATTTGAATATAGTGTGGAGAAAATAACGCACAACATCAAGGTTGCAAGAATTTCTAGCTTAGAAATATCAAATGGTGATCTCAAATATATTAATAGATGCAGCTTAAAATTGTGGACTTAATAGACAAGGTAGGACGAAATTGGGGTTTGCTTTAGAGCTGAAATTTTGGTCCTATTCATGGAGCAAAAATCATATCGGGTCCTAAATTTCAGAATAGTCTATGATTGGGGCAGAGTCCACGACTTGTGTAATTTGACTCGTGTTTCAATTAGAGGATGATTACCCCATTAGCTTTTTAATCAGATGGTGATATAGAGAGACCTATCTGAAACCCAATTGGATATGTCCTTTGATTTTATTAGGGAGTTTCTCACTCATTTTACGAGTGATGGTAGATTTAGGTCAATCGATCCATTATTTAGTGCATTTAAGTGATATGGCAGATTACAAGTGGACCATTACCGCCATTTTATCAAAGTCGACAATATCACTTTTTTGTATACTAGTTGTAGACATGGCCTGCACTAACTTTTTAGACAAGGCATAGCTTCCAATCTCTGATCAAATCAAATGTAGGGACGAACATCCATGATAAGGGATGACATCACGTTGATGTGTCGAACTACTTACTGAGTGAGGCTAACCAACTTACAGTCGTGCACGTTCTGAGTTTGGTTTGAATATGATGTTGGACTTTATACATATTAATTTTCAAGCTTATTCTTGTACAAGGATGATCTTGTTGTAATTTTGAAGAATTAGGGACCTTGTGTGTGTGTGTATATATATATATATATATATAATTTTTTTTTCTTGGTTAATATATAATAACTCGTGGTAAAGGGGCATGTTTAAGTCGGGTTTTTGAGCTCAGAGTATTACAAAGAAGACATAGAAGAAGACCAAATGACATGATATGGAGTATTTAGGCTCCGTTTATTTCATAAAAATAAATAATTTGAAAAATATTTTCCTAAAAATGATTGTTTGCATCTCTTACAAAAATGAAAAAATAATAAAATATTTTTATTTTAATGAAACTGCTTAATTATAATTTTTTTTTTGATAATGAGAATATTGTCTATTGACTAATTATTTCAAACAATACATACATTGACTAATTATTGTCTACGGACGTAACTTTGACTTGAAAATGTTTGCAAATAATCAACGGGCAAACCTCTAGTTTACAAGCTAGAATTCTTTGACACGGTCTAATTAACTGCGCTAACCATGAGAGTTCAACAATAAATCGCATAATACGCAAATGAATAGCTTTGATTTTACGGCATGCCTTCAAGTCCATAAAAGAATGACGCTGTGTATCTTTTTCTCAACATAATATTCAAATAAATAAAATACATTATTATTAAAGTTAACTTCATGGTTTAATATTGAGGCAATTTCGATTATATTAATATCACGTGATTCCATTCGCTTTTGGTTGATGATGAAAAGACACGGATGCATGTTGTCATCAAGCATTAGAAATAAATACCTTTTTAAATTATTTTTGTATTAAAATAAATTGATGCTGTCCATATAAGATCTGTAACATGGAGTATAGTTTATACGTCAATGATGTTTGCTCTTATGTAATCCAGCCTGTATAAGACACAGCAATCGAATTACTTAAATGTAGGAGCAGCTACTTACCTTAATATCTCTTCGTAATTTATTCATTGTAGTAACCACCCAAAAAAAAAAACATATGGCAAACCGACGTCGCATGTGATCCAAAAATTGCAACTTATGTCTTGCAATAATCCACTTAAAATGAGAGGAAATATTGTATCCAATGAAGAAAAATCAGCGCACGCTTTTCTTCTTCTTCTTTTTTTTTTTGTCTTTTTTTGTTTTTAATGTTTTTCCCCGAAAAGAAATATCCTTAAATACAACTTTCCAGTAAAGAAATTAGGGAAAGACCAAAATGTCGATATTTGGTGGGACACGTGTGGTGGGTTACAGCATGAAAAAAAAATGTCAGTTGAACTCAATCGGTTCTACTGCAAAAATTGCTGGAAAGAGCTAAGCGGAAAAACACGTGAGACCATGAAAATGAAATATATTCAACTTGAACTGGAGCTGAAACTATCATTATTGTTAATACGGCCACTGAAAATTTTGAGGTTGAGATCATCTTGAAGGCATTTTTCAGCCTCAAACTTCTTCAGAAAGAATTTTATGAAAAGCCCATGCTTTCTACTAGATGAGTGATGGGAGACGGTGATTTGAATTGGTCAATGGTACAACTGCATTATCTCATAAATCTCTCATATTTGCGAGTTTACATACCTATACAATAAGCATACAATACGTTCAAACCCTAAATGTTTCACATTTAATTTGGTATATAAAAGATCACAGGCTCGAATCCTAAATGATTTACATTAGATCAGACCTTGATGGAGCATTTTTATTATTCTCTTTGAGGTGCATTGTCGTCTTCTTTTGGAACATCTCTTTTGAGTTATGTAGTGCCCCATTGGCTCATTGATCAAGTGCCCGATCTATCTTTCATAAATTTACCGAATTTAAGTTACAAATTTTGAATTATGTTATGAGTAAATTACCAATTGTCCTGTGCTCTATGGCTTCTGGATACTACTGTATCATGCAAAAAGAGTTACCGATTGCCAACACAAGTAGTACGCAGCTATGATGAATTCGTCAACTTCGAACCTTGGGATACATATATAGATAGTATTAGGTAGTTAAGTGTCAATTTGGACATCTCATAGTAGATATGGGACTACTATGATTGTACCTATGGAAGAAATCAACGTTGATTGCTCCACTTCATCCTTTTAATTAATCAAACTGAAAACATAAAACTAATACTCATTTGGTAATGAATAAAATATACAACGTGATAAAGTACACAAATATTTCGTAATGACTACCCGCCAACATGTTGGGATGTTGGGAAATATGTTGTCGGCATAATCGTGTTTGTTCTGAAAACAGATCCCTCGATGGAGCTTCTAGATGACTCTTCAATAATTGGGTGTCCTCGTTTCAAAGTCATCCTGTGGAATTCATGGAATATTAAAAATATCTACTACAACCAACCCTCTATTAGCACTTTGACCCCCCTCAAATTCAAGAACCAAGAGAATAGATATTTGAGTATTTAAAAATATAATAAAAATGTTAGATACTTAGGCTCTGTTTGTTTCGTCAAAAATAAATAATATAAGAAATATTCTCCTAAAAATGATCGATTATATTGCTTGATTAATTAGTCAATGAAAAAAGTTTTGATTATGGACAACAAGTTATGTCTAAATATTTTTGTAAATCATGAAAATAATTTTTAAATCATTAAAATTCGGTGAAATAAATGAAGTCTAATTATATCATTCTTTTTCTCCCTTTCTCTCCTACGACATAATAGGACAAGAAATAAAGAAAAGAATTAGAAATGATTAGCGATGATAATGTCATCTGCTCAAGCGAAGATATGTGGATTGCTCTTGTCCCTATAGGGTAGCAAAAACCCGACGAGGAAGGAGTATTGGTGTAGAGGATGGGACAAAGTTTGCAACTCCTCTTTACTACTTCTAAATTCCGAATTTCTTTATATCATTTTTTTTTTTGAAAAAGAGGAAGAAATGAATATGTTTCCTAATATCCGGACATCGAATAGGGTCGGTTTATGTTATCTCAAAGCGTCAAATATTTAATCTTTCGGTACCATGTAGATCATCTATTTCTCTTATTCTACTCTTAATTAGTGATGGAGTGTTCTCATGATTCCTACATTGAAATTGGCACCTCATGTAACAACCATTCTAATGTACTTCCTTTAGTTTTTTGTTCTTCTTCAATATTAAAAAGATCGCCACACGTTCTTAGAGTGTCATTTTCGTTGGTAGGATATAAAGAATAGTTTTATTGTAACCACTTCACAATGGAGTCAAATCACGATTCGTCTAGCGAATGCTACAACTTATTCAGAAGCTACACATCGAATAAGACAACATTATGACATTTTTTTAAGGCATGATAATGTCTAAATACTAATCGCCAGTCGATTTAGGTAACAACCCTTTTTAAGATTGGAAAATCCATGTCCAAATAAGGCAAGAAAGTTACCATCCAAATAATGCTATTTTAACCGAATGAAGAAATTTAATATTTAGCTATACAATAATATCATCTGTTCCCACGTAACTCCTCATTGATGAGGCAAGGAAAACGCAAGCATTTCATCATGGGCCTTTGAATTCATCAACCTTTTCTTTTCATCCATCTGGTGCCATTAAAAGATGAAATGACACTAATGGTTTCATTCTAGTAACTGAAAATAATATTTCAAATAGTGTTACTTAAATCGTGTACCCAATCGATTTTTTTTGTAGTCGGACCGCTTTCATCTCCATAAGTTGGGTCTATGAAAATGTTGTCCAAGCTGATCATATATTTCAATTGTCCAAATATACGATGATCTATCATTAAGAGGTGGAAAGCATTACCCTATGATAACATCGATTATATATTTTCATTGTTTGTCAATAAAATTCAACACGAAACAATTTGTCATTTGACAGTCACGTGAAGCTATCTCAAGAATTAAGTCACTTCAGTAGCTACACATGAGACGTCTTAGACCCTAATTTTGCCATCCAATCCCACATGAGCATAGACTAAATGCAACAGGAGACACATTACACTAGAAAAAGAGTTACTTTTTTGTTCCAGAGAACAATTCTAGAATCAAACTATTTTCTTTTTCTCTTTTTTTTTTCTTCTTCTTTCTCCTCTAGTCGATCATCGGGCTCGACGATGGCTGACGACTAGCCAAAGACGAGGTCCAACAACTTCGTCGACCCTTGGTGAGGCCGACCTTGCAATGGTTGGGCAAGGCTCCCCCAAGCTTGGCAAGGTCGTCAGCTAGAGAAGAAAAAAGAAAAAAATAGAAAAAAATCATAAAATTATTGGAAACTTAAAAGAAATTCTATATCACAAAAAAATAAAATAAAATTGAGGATCCTGTCAAATGCAATTCTATTCTTTTTCTATTTTGGGATTAGAAATTTTGTACAGGTGTCAAATGTGTTTTTGTGACGTAGAATTTCTTTTAATTTTTAAATAATTTTATAAGATTTTTCTTTTTATTTTTTATTTTTTCCTCTCTTCTTCTTACTCCTCTAGCCGATCGCTAATGGTCAACAATAGCTAGAGGAGGGAGAAGGAAAAAAAGAACAAAAAGAAAAGAAAATGGCTTGTTTAAAAAATTGTTCTTGGGAACAAAGAAATAACTTTTTATACTTTTTATTTCTATTCCAAATCTATTTCATGGTCACTGATATATTCTCAAGAATAAAAAAAAATTAATTGACGCTATCAAATAGATTCCGTTCTTTCTTTTTTTTGTTCTAAGGAACAAAAGAATAGAAATAGTGAAGAATTGGCCAATTATCAAACAAGGCATAATTGGACCATTGCATCAGTGATGTCTGTCTAAAATTAGCAGGAAAGACTATATTGGTAAATAGTTAAAATGTTTAAGACTAAATTAACAAATTATCAAAATATTTATGACAAAATTATAAGATTTAGAACTAAATTGGCATAATTGAAAGGTTTAGTACTGAATTAATGACCATATAATATGTTTATGACTTTTCATACAATTTTCTCCATAATAGATCATTAACTCTAAAATAAAATTGCTATAAGACTCATATAACGCAGGAGACTAGTCAAATTTCCCAAAAGAGAGTTAAAAAATTCTTATTTTCCTTTATGGAGATAGAAATTTATAACTTAAATAACCCGCTCTTAAATGAGGGTGAAATGTTTATCTTATATCATCTGTGAAACGTCCCTCTTATAATTTGTTTTTTCGACGAATAGCTTCATTTGTACTGAAAATTAATTAAGAACATGTTTCGATCCATATGTCATAATCTTTAACTTTAAAATAACTATTTAAATACAAGTTCGAAAGGAACAGAAGAATTGCTTAAAAAGGCAACTCCAAAATAAGATGGAGAAACCAGGTCGTTGTGGACTAGACTAAAAGTACATTAGATCCACGTATGGTTGTTCACACAAGCCACTACGTCAGATTATTAACCGTCACTCTTCGACAAATTGTGACAAAAACTACTTTTAGATTATTGGTACAAGTTTTGGTCATTAGTGACATGACAAGATATTTGCAATTTTAATGTCATACTAGGCAAAATTTAGGTTCTTGGTAATTTTTCTTGAAGAGAAACGACTTTGCTTTGAACTAGACTAAGGTCCCGTTTGGTTCAACATTCCTAAGAGACTTTCAGCTGCGAAATCCCATTGGGAAAAAATTTAGGCGTTTGATTCAGCATTTGGAGGTATCTTTAGCCAAATGCTAGCATTTGAAATGCTGTGGAATGCTAAAGAGGGGTTTAATGATTTTTTTTTCTTCCAATATTGCCCTCATTGATAATTGCGTTTTCCTATTTTACCCTAAAAAATCACCGTTCATTGTCTTTCTCGTTGGACTTGTTTCTTCAAGAGTGAAGCTTAGCTAGCGGAGCTCAGCCGGCTAGATCTGGTCGCCTACGCACCGCTGTCACGTGGGTCGCGGCCTCAGGCAGCGTCGCCTGGGTCGCGCGACCCACGTGACGGGTCGAGCGGTGCTCAGCCAGCTAGATCTGGTCGCTCACGCACCGTCGTCGCGTGGGTCATGTGACCCACCGCCTCCCATTAGCTCCGACCGCCTCCCAATCGTTCCCCTTTGCTTCAACATCTCCTCCTCCTTTTTCCTTTTCTTTTTTTCCTTTTTCTTTTCACCTCAAAGCTACTTTGCAAAATACACCAAAATAAGAGTACCCAAACACTTCATCATTCACCAAATGCCCATTCTTCTAAAGATACTTGGGGAAATAGCTTTGCATTTCCCCAAAGTTGAACCAAACGGGCCCTAAAGTCACTTTAGATCCATGTCTACTCCATTTGTCTGCCATTGTCAATGGAAGCTACCAAGCCATATTTTCAATGGTTATTTTGAGCAGAACCGCGACTATATGTACTTTGGCTCCATGGTACAAGTTGGGATATTAGTGAAATAAAAAAAGTTTGTGGTATTGATATCACATTAAGAAAAATTTAGGCCTTTTTTTTAATCTAATTTTTCCCAAAAAAATAAGTTGGAGCATTTTCGTTTTTTTCTTGACAGGTGGGTAATTTGTCCTCTTTGGTTGAGAGGCCGTTTTCCAGCTCAAAGGCCGTTTTTCAACCTCAAAAGAGAAAAGCAACTTGTCCATGTGAATTCACATTACACTTCATAAACAGAGCATAATCGAAGAATATGCTTATTTTCTATGAACTGAGCATTTTCGAAGTAATCTATTAGCAGATACTAATCTACATCTGGGATTTGATTTACTTTGTTTAACGGGCTGTGCATCGATAACTGGAGGCGATTTAACTATCTCGTTATGTGGCAAGTGTCCCTGGTCAGCTTTGAGTCATTTGATAAATCAACAGAAAAGACAGCCCGGGTGGCATTCGGGAGAGTCTCTATACGTCTCCCTTCCCACAATCCGAGATCAAATTTGAAAAATTATGTTGATACACCTGTTTAAGGAATGATTTGGCAACCGCTACTTTTTTTTTTTTATGTTGATACACCTGTTTTAGGAATGATTTGGCAACTGCTACTTCTTTTTTTATTTATATAAATCTAATCTGGCCCGGTTATTTTTTATTTGGATTAAATCAACCCAATATCTTCTTCGCCTATCTGACATACTATATCTTGATAATGTAATTCTGACATGTACATTAATTTAAAAATCAAAGTGCGCCCGATATCTTTTCTCCAACCCATCAATACCCTTTTCCAAAAAAATGTTATGTTGATACAGCGCAGAATGCAACAAAATTTCTTGGTATTTTTAATCCAAAACCATTTTAGGTTAATACAAAATAAGTTTTTTCTTAGAAGGGGGGGGGGTTGTTTGCTTGCAAGATTGGAAGTTGAAATGACACTTCGTAGATGCTGAGTTACTTACTGATTAGTTGGTTGTTAGACCTCGTATTTTGGCGCGGTATGTTGTAATTAGCTCGTGGCAAGTGAAAGAATTTGTAAACAAGATTGTTGGGCGAAGTGATTAGGATTCAATCTCATGTAGTTTGAAGTGTACGTGGACTTTTAGTTCGAATTCCCTGGTTGTCCTTTAATCTCAAAAAATCTTAATTCGTCTATTAATTGGTTGGATTGTGTCAAGTGTAGGAATAACTCCAACTTTATCCTAACTCGCAGTTGACATGCCACTGATGAGCTCATTCAAATTGAGTAGCATTTGTGGCTCAAATAGAATATACCGCATATGTGCAAAACTCTTATAATAAGGTCTAAGGAGATACCAACCCTTTTACACAAAAAATACAAGAATTAATCATCTATAGAAAGAAAGATTGTCATTTCCAATGGATTGTCTCTCTCATATCATGCAAAATCAATATATCCGACATGAGAATCTTGCTTTATTAAAGAGTTTCTCGAGACACTCGTTAACAAGACCTTATAAAATATTAGCATAACTTAATATTTTTCGACTCATAAAATATTAGCACAACTAAATACCCCCGGTTTTTCTGTTTGGTGAGTGAGAGAGAGAGATAGAGAGAGAGAGAGAGAGAGAGCCGATTGTGTGTGTGTGTGTGAAACTTGACAGGATGCAGAAGATAGAAGACACGCTCTCTCCCCCATGTGAAAAGGAGCCAGCTCGCAAA
Organism: Eucalyptus pauciflora; assembly: GCA_007663325.1. NCBI lineage: Eukaryota > Viridiplantae > Streptophyta > Magnoliopsida > Myrtales > Myrtaceae > Eucalyptus > Eucalyptus pauciflora. The sequence goes on from VMYD01000012.1 coordinate 6,312,172, forward strand.
GGGAGAGGAATAATTCGCACGTGCGAGGTCAGCTTCGTCGCCGAGGACGCGTGCGGGTGCTCGCGTATAAATGAAAGCAACCGTTCCTTCAAGTCCGCCATTGCTCAACTAAGAAGCTTCGCTCCTCCCTCTTTCCTTTCTCCACGGGTGACGACCTCGTTTTCTCTATTAGAAATACGGCTTGGGACGACTCGTTCCTACCTTTCCCTTTACTTAAAGTCGTCGTTTTCGTCTTCTATTTAGGGTGATCAGAGGACTCAGAAGAAGAAGAAGAAGAAGAAGAAGGCTGTGGTGATCCAATGGAGATCTTGCCGCCGAGAGTATTTCCCCAGGTAATACTCCTTCCCGTTTTCCATGATTAGATTTCTTCGAATATAGATGGAACGATCAACATATTCATTCGTATGTTGATTCTTTCTTGTTTTCCCTTCCTTGTTTATGGGGGTGAATATCCACAGATGGTTGAAGATGCAGCCTATTTCCATCACCACCATCATCAGCAACAAGTGAACTCCCCCTTCTCGCTGGATGACGAGTTCGATTTGTTCCATCCATCTTTTCATTCAGAGCCCTGCTCCAACTCGTCGCCATCCCATCTGGTCCCTCTTGTTAGCCGTGAGACGATGCCCGGTTTTGCCGCACGGTCAGTCGAAGCTCCTCGAGAGCTAACCGAGATGCCCCGGAAAAAGCTCAAGACCGAGAGATGGAACTCCCTGGGCGCACCGGAGTGCGAAACGATGACTCGCAAAGTGGTGATATCGCCATCTCCGTCTCCATCTCGGTCTCTGTCTCCTGACTCCCACTTGATATCTTTTGGGAAGCCCGATTCTTCTCCAGCCATATCCAATCCAATCCATGGTAAAGTCTTACAAGAGACTAAAGCCTCGTATGTGATATCAGTATTTTGAAAATCAGATCTTTTCTCAATAAGTAGTCTTAGAGATATCTGTCTCGCTCTGATGTGTGTCAAAGGTACTTATGAAATCCAAGATTGCGAGGGACCAAAGAGGAAAAACACCAGCGCGGCGAGCAGGACGCTGGTTCACGCACAAGAGCATGTGCTAGCTGAGAGGAAGCGCCGCGAGAAGATCAGCAAGCATCTCATCGCGCTCTCGGCCGTCATTCCCAACCTTAGGAAGGTACAAGCCGTGAAAGTTCGGGAATTATTGTGAGTGTATGATTCACGGGTAGGATTAAGCTTGAGATTAGTACAGATTAGTTTAGTCGTTAGCACCCGACGAGAGATGCGCTACTACTAGCTTAAACTAGAAGCACGCTGAAAGAATTTCTATCATAAATGTTAATTGTGTTTTTCAGATGGACAAGGCGTCCATCCTTGAGGATGCAATCGAGCACTTGAAAGAGCTTCAACAACGCGTCAAGGCACTCGAGGAGGAGGTGGCGGCAGCAAAGACGGTGGAGTCGGTCGTCGTGGTGAAGAAGTCCCGACTCACCACGGATGACGATACGTCTTCTTCGTCTGACGAGCACTCTTGCAGCCAGATTGACCGGCAACTCTCGCTCCCGGAAATCGAGGCACGAGTTTCCGGAAACTGCGTCCTCATCAAAATCCATTGTGAGAGGCGCAATGGCTCTATATCGAAGATGATCGGTGAAATAGAGGAGCTGAACCTAACTGTCGTGAACAGTTGCATCATGCCCTTTGGAAGTTCCATCCTAGATGTCACCATCCTAGCTCAGGTAAATATATATGGTACCGAAATTTCTTCAATTTTTTCGCCGGCTTTAACACCATATTGTTTTTCTTCCGAGAAATATTAGATGCAGAGATTAATCTTACTAAAATCACCAAGTTAATTATGCATCTAACACACGGGGCTCCGCTTATGTAGATGGACGTGGGATCCAGCTTGAAAATGGGGGATCTCGTGAGGAATCTGCGTCAAGCTCTTCTGGATCTCATGTGATCTCCTGCAATATTCTCAGAATATCTGGAGTTGGGCAGCAACGACGTGCCAAGAACCGAATAATGACACTTTAGTTATTTCATTTCCTTTTCTTGGTTCAAAGTGTTTGAGACCTTTGAGGAGAAAGAAAGGTGCCGACGATGGATCACCCTCTCTGGTCGGACCACACCAACTCTTTTGCGAACGCCAGAACATTGGCTCTGGTTTTTTTTATCCTGGAGTCTCCATTATTTTGCGGGTGGGTTTTTTCCCCTTATTTTTCGTGTGGTTGACCCGTTGGCCACGTTCAAAATACCCACGTGCTGTATAAGGAGAGTCTCCAGGAAACTTTTTCAAGAGGGGTTTTACAGGGAGGTCAGACATTTTCAGATGAGACATCTCTCTCTCTCTCTGGTTGAATCAGCTTGTGAGTCGTCTCAAGAGATGCTCTGTCTTGTTGGGCGTTTCTGGCAATTGAATTCTTTTGATGTGTAATTTTTGTACATCAATAATTGATTAATGTACTTGTCTGTCATCATTTGAATGTGAATCCAAGATCACCATCTGCTTAGCTGCTAAGAGCATTATTTATTTCTCTTTTTTTTTATTAATATGTATAGTTAGACGCGACAACTCATATTTGGTAAGTACAAGCATGACAATTTTTTATTAATCTAATATTTTATGATCTACTATATTTTTTTCTTTGTTAAAGAGATTGTATTGTATTAAATACTTACATTATTTAAGACTATATGTAAGATATTATATTAAAAGCAAGCCATATGAATTAAGAGTATACCGAAGATACTTTCTTTAGCTTATTCTTTTTTAAAAAGTTTAAATGGAAAAAGAGATAAAATCATGATATATTTGATCTTTTTTCTTTTGGGGCAATTTAAACTCCTTAACAGATAACAGCTAAATTCGTGGGAAAACATCAAGGCATCCTTGGCGGTACCCCAAAAATCTCCCTCCCTCCCTCCCTCCCTCCCTCAGACGTAAAGTTTAGCTATTTTCCCAAAAGTCAAATCGTTATGCAATTAGCCATCAAAATTTCATATCGAAATAAGTCCTTGGCCAACTAATTTAGAGAAACAAAAGTAATGATACCCCGGTACAATTGCTTAATTTCTTAAGTCATATCAACAATAATTAGCTCATAAAATTTACCACCCCTTGTTCTAGAATCTGGATATTACAACTAATCCATAACATTGAAATAAATGGGCAACTTGAAACTTTATATCTCTAGTATTAAATTGTTATTAACATTAATCTACATTTGTAATATAAATACATAAGAAAGTAGCATGAACTATATTATAGAAATCTTATTCGTACGAATGGTGTAGCTAAAGATTTATAGTTACACTTTTGTAGGGACAACTAAATGCCAAGCCCTAAAAATTGTGATGATAATGCATTTGAGATCTAAAACTTTCATTTCATGTATTTAAGTCCTAAAAGTTGTTATTTTGATACACTCAAGCTCTTCTATTAACTCCCTTAGTTTTAAGTGCGCGCCTTTTATTTTCACTTGGAAGTTAATTAAAACAAGCTCCGTATATTTATCATGCACTAAAACATAATAGAGCTAACGAAATGAAAAAAAAAAAAAAACTAAAATGGATGTTACTGACAAGTTTTGGGACTTTAAATGGGCGAAAGGAAAGTTTTAGAAGTCCAGCATATTATCATGGCAATTTTTAGGATTCCGGGCTTTGCAGTTGACAGTGCGAGCTGTCTAGGAGTTTGTTAACTCGAGACCTTGTGGGAGGCAACAAACTTCTTTACTATTAGACCAACCATCTTAGTAGTACCTTGTTCCCATTGTTTTTGTTCATAGAGGAAAATGATGCACGAAACCACCTAGATTAAGCAAAATGGACAACATTTAATTAAAGGTGTTAATACCACAAAAAATCTCAAAATGATACTTTGTGCCTTATTTACCTCAAAATTAATTTTCATATTAAAAAAAGTCTCAAATTGGCACATAGGTGCCACATTTACCCCATTAAATGCTACGGTTTAAGATTTTTTAGTAAGAATCTACGTCATATGCCTGATCATTTGAGTTGTTTGCCACGAGTGTTTCCACATTAATGATATAAGAGGATTGGATGGGAGTTAAGAGAGTGCAATTATGTCATTGGGTTCGATTTAGGATTTTTTGTGATTTGAAATGTGGTATTAGGGTATGTGTTGTACTAGTGCTTTAGTTTGAAAATTTTTATGATACGGAAATTAATTTGAAGTAAATGTGATACGGTTGTATCAGTTTGAGGTTTTGGTGGTAATATTGTATTTTAGTTTTGTTGGAGGCTTCTATATGTGTAAGAAACCCATCCGCATCATAACACATTGCGCTCCAAATTTTTTGTCCAATCTAAACATAGTATCCTTCCGCACAAACAATTATTTATCGTGAATTCCATTGTGCTCCTAATACAACAATATTTATAAGAATTACAACAAACCGGATATGGTTAGAACATGTTATTACGAGGTGAGATTGGTCCCTCGAAAAACAAAATATATACCCATCTTGTAGGCGGTTGCTATAGGAAACCCATACAATCAATTACCTATGAAATAATATTACAAGAACTTAAATACATGCATTTAGGCCCCAATTCATTTTGCAAAAATATGGTGTTTTCGAAAATTGTTTTCCTGGAAGCAATTTTCCTAGAAAATAATCATATTTTAACATCAGAAGAGGCTACTCCCCTCCGTCGTCAATCTCCGATAGCGTTATTCTGTCAATTCCCCTCTGTATCCCTGCGGCTGCTCCTCCTTCTCAGTTGCTTCGATTCCTCACGCCATCGTGCTCCCGTGGTACCTCGGCTCCACGCGCCCCCGTGCCTAGGCTGCCGAAGGCGGTGGAGAGAGACCAGATGCGCCGCCCTCTCCTTCCTCGAGACCGCTACGATTGAGAGGCCTGTGGCCCCTCCACCAAGGCTCGCTTTTCAGATGGTGATCGTCGCCAGAGATCACTACCTCGAGAAGTTCGTGAGTTTTGTGGAGGCGCAAGTCGGCCCGTTGATTGACAAAACCCTGGTGCTCAAGCTAAACCTCGCCTAGCTTGCCGAATCTGGCAAGTCCTAAGCTCATAGGCCTTGGGCGAGCTTGGCTTCACTAGATCAGGCAACAATCGAGCTGGCTTGTGACTGGTCGCGGCCGTTGCTGTGGCCGACAACCAGTCAAGGTCAAGAAAGAAGAAGAAAAGGAAAGATAGAAAAGTAAAATAAAAAAATAAAAAGAAAACATAAAAATAAAAAAGGGAAATGTGTTAGGCGACAGAAAATGAGATGGTGTTTTTGCTAATAGCAAGAAAACGTTTTCTTCAATTAGGTCATTTTCTATAAAACAAACTTCGAAAGATCCAAAAATCGTTTTCTTGGAATTATTTTAAGTTAAACGAACGGAGCCTTAAGTATTCATTTTTAACTATAATCACATTCTTTTTACCAATCAATTTTTATGCTCTATGAATCTCGTTATTGTATGTCTTTCTCATTTAAACGTGGAAGATCTTCAGTGGCCCAATTTCTCTTTTTTTTTTCGTTTTATTTTTTTGGAAATTGAAATTACATTTTTAGATTGGACGGTGATTCAATAGTAGAAATTTCAGTCAAAATGTCCCACCCAGCGTAAAGTATAATCGGTACTTGGATTTGTCAATTTTGTCGAGGAAATTCGTGTTATTCAATGAGGATTTGCATGATTAGCTGCAAAGCTTCGCATTTGAAACACGTTTCACATGGCAAGTTGGACTTTCAAGGCTAAAGTTCTCTCCTTTGACCCAAAAGAAAAGAAGAAAATATGGACGGTGGTTCAATAGTCATTTCGACCAAAAAAAAAAAATTTCAATAGTCATGAAAGGACTAAGTCTTTCTGTTAATGATGGCACCGGCAGCCTACCCTAAGCAAACCTCTCTAATTTGTATTTTTTTCCTTTTCCCTTTTTTTGCTTTCACTATACGCAAGAAAGCTGGTCCAAAAGTTTAGGAGGATCGCAATAAAACGACCCAATCTAAGGACAGCGTTGTGGCGTGTCAGGAGAAAGTTGAAAGGGACAAGTTTAGTGGACTAGTTCTCTCGATAGTTATTTTCTCGTAGTGATAGAGACCCACGCAAGATTCATTACTTTCTAGGACGAAATTATTCGTCCTCCAAGTGTCTTGTCTTCCTTTTTGTGCTTGCACGTGACCGCGGCTAAACTTTAATACATCTCTCGTGAATTGTCAGTGGTCCAAAGAAATTTATTAAGAATAATGACGGGAAAAAAAAGTCCATTTTTATGACATGAATATGTAGATAACTTTGATAAAGCAGGTGAGTTATCAAGTCCTTATGTTAGATAACTATTAAAGTTCAAGCTGTGAAAAGGTCCTTATGTTGTCTTCCCCATCAAACGGGCAGGTCAAATTTTATCGATTAAAAATGTTTTGATCTAAATTGACTCGTTTAACCCATTTTGATCAATTTATTTATAATAAAAATTTATCAACACATATCCGACTTGACTCAAATTTATTTTCCATCAATTTGGGTGTGGTGGGGGTGTGTCTTCCAGTAAGATCTTTTTACTCAAATGGATCCTTAAAATGAAAAAGTCAAGGGAAAATTGTTAAAAAAGTCATAAACTTTTTGTATATGTATCAATTTAGTTATAAATATTTTATTGGTGTCAATTTAGCCATAAACATTTTAGTTTGGTACTAATTCAGTTCTTTTGGCTACTTTTGGCCGAATTTTGCTAATTGGGAGTTAGTCGACTAACATGGTACGGCCGTTGTTGACGTTGATAACTTTTAATAATATTTTAATATTTTTTTCGAATTTTTATTTTTATTTTTATTTTTTCCTTTTTCCTTCTCCTCTTCCCTCCTTCTCCTTCTTCCAACTGGTCATCAAACCTTGGTGATCGGCCAAAGGCCATAGTCGGCCACGCTCGAGCCCTTGCCGGAGGCCATAAGGTCACTCCTACAAGGGCTCGAGTCCTCGCCAGTGGTTGGGCAAGTGGATTTGGCGAGGTCGAGCCTCACCCATGGCTAGTGAGGTTTGACCTTTGCCAAATTTGGCAAGGGTGAGCCTCGTTGCCCATTGCAAGCAACCCTTGTGGCCTCTAGCAAGGGCTCGAGCCTTGCCGGGTGTCGCCTTTGGCTGGTTGTTGAGGTTCAATGATCGGCTGGAGAAAGAGGGAGAAGAAGAAAAAAGAAAAGAAAAAGGATAATTAAAAAATATAAATAAAAAATAAAAATTTTTTGAATATTATTAAAAATTGTTAATGTCAAAGCCAATCATGCCACATCACCTAACCAACGTCTAGTTAGTAAAATCTGACCAAAATTAGCTAGAAGTGACTGAATTGGCACAAAGTGAAAATGCTTAAAATTAAATTGATATCGGCAAAATTAGCTGTAGCTGTTGTCTTCTTAAGAGAATGAAATGTCATTTGATGAGACTTGTTTTGGGTAGTAGTGTTGGTGGTTTTTTTGGAGCTACCATCATTGATTGGTTGAGATGGAATTGGTGTTGGGTTCTTTGTTCGTAGTTGCTTTGGAATTGCACCAAAAACCATCTTTTTTGGAACACTTTCCTTTGAAGCCATCCCCTTTGTTTTGGGACCTGAGCTTGGTTGGGCTTTTCTTTTGGGTGCGGCCGTTGACTTTTCATTTGGGCTACCTTGTGAGATGAAAACCTCATAATTTCTCCCATGCTACAATAGCACAACCATATTGTCAATAAAGTCAAACACCATGAATAAAATGCATGAGACCTACAAAATTTACATTCAAAATAGTCATTTTAGTACATAAGTTTATATAAAGCCTATATCCATATTGCCTTATCCTTTTGTCAAGAGCCCCTTTGGTTCGATATGATGCCTCAGTGGTTGTAGTTTAATAGATAAAAAGCAATAAAGCTGGCATTGAATTGATTAAACAAATTGAACTCCTCACAATCGCAACTTCACTATTGCAAACCCCAATTTCACTTGAGACCGAACCCTAATTTTTCTGGCCAATTGAGTCAATGAGAGAATATAACAAAACTAATTGAGCGAGAGAGTGATAGAGATGGCACATGTGCGACAACGATCGAGCAAGTGACGGCGAGTGACGACAATGATGATGAGTGAATGACAAGGGGGAGTTGATTCTTTGCATCGCCTGAACAATAGTGACCCAAAGCCCTAGTTTGTTCTTGGTTGTGCAATGACGTTTCTCTAGAAATGTGTGATATCATTTTACTTCACTGAGCCACGTATGATTGTTCACGTGGACTGATTTTTTTGTTTTTTTTTTAAATGCTACATCATATGAAACTTTTAATTATGAATGTCATGTACTTTTTTGGACGGAATATCTTGCCAGAGGCACTTGAGTAATTGATTTTTTCGCTGCTTTGGCATTTAAGTGATATGTTAAAAACTTTTGGTATTAAAGTGAGCGCTGTATATAATTTTTGGCATTTTTGGTGTCCTTTTCCTATACATAACAAATGATACATATTTTTCATTAATCATATTAAAGGGTAATAACACACTTCTCTGGGCATTTTTTTTTGTATAAACAATGGCAATTAAACAATTATGTGCACTCAATATATGAATCTACATACTCTAAATCATCAAATTATTGAGATGAATTTTCCTTGGACAATTAATATTTCTATAGTTAAATAACTCATATAATTTCTATTTCTAAGACCATGCATTGATTAAATTCATCTTGATAATTAGAATTAAAACTAATTACATATAATTTCATACACAATTGCTCGAATAAAATTTCTTTTTTTACAGCTTTTACCCTTAACCTCCAATCTTCATGTAATCAAGCCATATTAATAAAACTAAGGGATAAATGCATTGGAAGTCCTATAATTTGTCATGAAAATTCAATTAAGTCCTAAAAATTGTCACAAAGTGCAATTAGGTCCTAAAACTTTCAAAAAGTGCAATCAAGTCCTAAAACTTGTCAAAGTGGTTCAATCTAAGTCTTTCCATTGATTGCACTTTTTGAAAACTTTAGGACTCGGTTGCACTTTTGAGATAAGTTTTAGGACTTTATTGAACCTTTTGAAAGTTTTAGGACTTGATTGAACTTCCGTGACAAGTTCTATGACTTAATTGTACTTTTTGAAAGTTTTAGGACTCAATTGCATTTTCATGATAAGTTTTAGGACTTCTACTGTATTTCTCCCTAAAACTAAATACCAAAGGCCATTCATTTATTACCTAAAACATTTAAATATTTTATTTACACTATAGACATGCCAAAGATTTTATACATTTACAAAAACAACCCACCTTTAAATTAATTTGCAATCAAGTCCAATTTTGGCTAGTTATAAAATTGTCTAGATTAAGTAATTATTTCTAAACATAAATTGATTACCTATCATAATAACATTTCTCATGCCGTGATCAGCCACCCAAAATATTTAAGTTTTACATGTTAGACTGATAACTTCATGAAATTACAATTTTGCCCCTAAAGTTGCAAAACTGGTTATTTTGAACAAGTTTGATTTCCTTTAAATAATCTAACTTAATAACCCACCAATCAACACTTAGAACCATAAAGCATCATTGATAGAAGAGCCCTCTCAAGTTTGGAAATTTCCAAAATTGCACCTAAATGTCAAGAATCTCTAATATGCCCCTTTTGAGGTCTTGTTCACTATTTTCTCACTTTCTCTCATTCAAGATGCAAGAAAACCTTATGAGTATTCTTTCAAATACCTTATAGGCATGTTAAAATGATCTCAATTTAGGTATAAAAAAAAATCACCATCGCTCATCATGCCAATCTTGAACTCCAATTAAACTTAACAAATAAATAAATAAATTAAATGAGCAAACATCAACAAACCAAAATCAAGAACAAATAGATCAATCTAACCTAGTCCCTAGAGCTTTTACTAATCTCGAATAATAGATTTGAACAACTCAAAACCTTAATCACCTTGAAATTAATATAAACATTAAAAATTAACTCGCTCATTCTTTAAGAAAGAACAAAACTAGCTTGTTAAAAAGGAATGAAGTCCATGAATTTACCCTGCAAGACACTTGATAAGTAAATATAGAAACTTAAAGTAACATAAATTGGATAAATTTTGGGCTTGGTAAAATTTGAGTTAGGACTTGGCTTTCTTTTTCGGAGATGTAGAAGTTTTGCACATTGAAGAGGAGGAATGGGATGATTTTTTTTCTTTTCTTTTCTTATTGTCACTTTTAATGAGTACTTTAAACCTTGGTTTTTTTTTTTGTTGGTCGAAAAACAACTGGTATTCATTAAAGCGTGATATTACAACCTGAGATTAAAGCATCAGCATATACTAAGTCAAGCAAAATGTACGGGGGAAAAAGATGCCAGTTTTGGGCCGAATCATGAAGATGGGCCTTGGAAGCCCAGTCAGCTGCTAGGTTTGCACCCCTCCTGCAGTGCAGCATCGTGAGGTTTGGGAACCGAGCAACCAAGGAGGAAGCTTCATCGACTACGAATCGTAGCTTCCATGGCGACAATCTCTTACCGTGCAAAATTTCTACAAGATGGAGACAATCCGATTCAACCTCTACAGCTGCATCGTTGAGACCTTGGTTGAGGAGATATCGGAGTGCGCAGATGAGGGCTTGGCACTCAGTTTCAAAGGCGGAGGTCGCACAAACCCGACTCGAATGCAAATCTGTAAGTCGCCCTCGGTGATCTTGGAAAATACAGGCGATGGATCCAGCAGTGCGACCCGGTTGAAAGCTACCATCAATGTTGCATTTAAGGGTACCCACGACAGGAGGACGCCAGAGGTGGGTCGGATCGATCCGTTGAAAGGCAGAGCTGGACTGAGATACATGGGATGCTAATTGTTGAGTCTTGAGTTGGATTACAGCACTCTGTATGGCAAGGCCGGGAATGGGTATCCGATTGCGAAAAATAAAGTCATTTCGCATTCTCCAGATATGCCAAAGGGTATACGCAATCAGCTCTAAACCAGGGGTTTGCCAAGGTAAGCTCACTCTCTCTGTTAGCCAAGAAGCGAAATTTGTTGTGGTGAGTGATGATACTGGTAGATTAATGCGAGGATCTGACCAAATAGGGTATGTCCATGGACAATGGAAAAATAGATGTTCGAGTGATTCAGGGGCTTGCTGATGACTGAGGGCACAGGAAGGATCGGGTATTATATGTCGGTAGAATAGATTAGCTCTGGTTGCAAGGGCATTATGGCATGCTAACCATAGAAATGTTTTGATTTTCGGTTCTGTCTTCATTGTCCAGATTCGTTTCCATAATGCTGCAGCTGAAATTGTTGATGTTGATACTCTGTTTGTCGGATGATCTTGTAGTGATGACATGATGGCATAATAGTTGCTATGTACAGTATAGTGACCATCGGTTGTTGCCGACCAAATAAGTTTATCAGTCGAAAAAATAGGTCTTATCTGTATAGAGAGAATTTCAGCAGTAGTCTGATCATCAAAGGTACGGTGGAGTAGGTTTTGGTTCCAGTTGTTGTGTATGGGATCGATTAGATCTGCGACCAGAACAGGTTTGTTGCGATTCTATGGACCATAAAGAACTCCCATAGGTAGCCACCTATCTCCTTTGATTTTGATGTGTTTGCCATTTCCCACTGACCATCGAACATTAGGTAGAATTGTGTCTCGTCCCATAAGCAAGCTTTGCCATCCCCATGATGGTCTCGATCCCTTAGCAGCATGCATGAGATCCGTCGAGTGATAATATAAACCTTTAAATAACCGACACCATAGAGCTTGAGGCTGCTGTACCAGACACCATGCTTGTTTGCCTAGCATGACTCTATTAAATGTAATTAGGTCACGAAAACCCATTCCTCCATCTTCTTTCCTATTTTTCAGAAGCTCCCAGCTTAACTAGTGGATACCTCTTCTATTATGATCATTTTTCAACCAAAATCTAGCAATTCTTGATTCGATAGCTTTGCAAATAGAAAGAGGCAGCTTAAATATAGACATGGCATAGTGAGGAGTAGATTGAACAACAGATTTGATGAGGATCTCCTTACCCCCTTTAGAGATAAATTTCTCTTTCCATCCCTCTAATTTAGTGGTAACTCTGGCTAGTATCTAGGAACACATCTCCATTTTAGAATGACCCCAATCATAAGGTATGCCTAGGTATTTGCCACAGCCTGATAAGATAGGCGTCCTGAGTTCCCTAGCCATATTTTGCTGTAGAAGTTGGGGGCAATTTTTACTAAAGATGAGTCTTGATTTATTTCGGTTGACAAGCTGTTCAGTGGCCAGACAATAGAGATTTAAAATATTTGCTAAGTTCTAGCTCTCTTGAATACTACCAGATAGAAAAAAGATTGCATTATCCGCAAAAAAGAGATGGGATAATTTTGGACACCATCGATTTAACTGAATACCCCGAATGTGTCTTATATTAACAGCTTAAGTAATAAGGGTTGATAAAACATTAGCCAAGAGAATAAAGAGGTACGGCGATAAAGGATCACCTTGGCGTAGACCACGGGATGGGCGAAAATAAGGCAGGTGCTCCCCATTGAATTTCACACTGAAGGTGACCGTGGTTATACACTGGATAACCCAATTAACCCATCTTGGATGGAAACCTAGTTTAAGGAGATAATCATGTAGGAAGTCTCACTCAACTCGATCATATGCCTTGGTCATGTCAGTCTTTAGGATTGCATTAAATCTACAAGTCCTCTTTCTTGTTCTAAAATGATGTAAAACTTCCTGCACAATAAGAATGTTGTCCTGAATTTGTCTACCCTTTACAAAAGCTGACTGCTCATGTGAGATCAAGATATTCAGCCAAGGTTTGAGGCAGTTTGCAAGTACATTTGAAATAATCTTGTAAGCAAAGTTGCAGAGACTGATGGGGCGGTACTGCTCTAGCTTCTCAGGTTGGGTTATCTTGGGAATCAGTGTTATTGTAGTCTGATTTAGACCCATAGGCATAACCCCTGACATTAGAAAATTATTCACTAGAAGGAAGATATCATCTTTAACCACTTCCCAATGCTTATGATAAAATAAGCCATTCAATCCGTCAAGGCCAGGGGCTTTTGTAGTTCCCATTTGAAAAGTAGCTTGCCTAACCTCTTCCATCGTAAGTGCAGTAATCAGCTTGTCATTCATGTCACTGGTTACTACTCGAGTGCAGTTATCCAACAAGGGTTCATAGTGTCTCCCACCAGCAGTTGTGTATAAATTGGAGAAGAAAGTGGTAGTCATCAATTTCAGTGTAGGTATATCTCGAATCCACTGGTTATCATCATTTAACATAGTAGTAATTCTATTCCGTTGTCGTCGTTGGATTGTAGATACATGGAAGAAATGAGTGTTTTTATCACCACACTTAAGCCATAGAATTCTGGATCTTAAAGCCCAATAATGTTCTTCTTGTTTCCAGCTGTGGCGAATGTCCTCCTTTAATTTTGCTGCCTTGGCCATATCATACTGGAAATTAGGCTGATTCACTAGATGCTGTAGTTGGTATTATAATATGAGCACATTTTGGTATCCATTTGAAAATTTCGCCCGGCTCCAGACCTTTAGAGCTGCTGTAACCCTGCTGACTTTTGATAGAAAGCTCTAATCATTTTGAGTAGTGCAATTCCAAGCTCGAGAGATAATTTTAGAATATTCCTGATTGTCATTCCAATTACTCTCAAACATAAAAGGTTTTCTAGTGCGAGGTTTGCAAGTGGAAGTTTGAATTAAAATAGGGCTATGGTCAGACCCTATGGCTGGAAAAGCATACACCTCAGCCTCCGGAAATAAGAATCTCCATTCCATTGCACAAACCACTCGGTCTAATTTTTCCTTAACTAGTTCCTCCCCTTGCCTGTTATTCATCCAAGTATATTTGCATCAATGACTTTCTAACTCAGTTAACTCACAATCATCAAGGACTGCTCGGAAAGCCATCATCCGAGATTGATTTGCAGGTCTCTTCCCCATCTTTTCCCAAGGGCAGAGAATCTCGTTAAAGTCTCCGGCACATAACCAAGGTCGATCATTAGTAGCATGTATATGCCGAAGGTCATCCCATAGAAGAAGACGTTGATGTTAATTAGTTGGTGCATGAATGTAGGTAATACTAAGTAGTTGGCCTCCCCTCCCCTCTTGACAACTAGAATGAATCATGTAAGGACTTTGAGATTGAGCATATCATTCCAAAACAGAGCTAGTCCACCAGCAAAACCAGCTGGATTCAGAATATATGAGTGCGAAAACTGTAAAGAACGCTGTAAATGACTGAGCCTTACTTCTGGTTGTTTCGTCTCCATTAAGAATACCACATCGGGCTTTTCTTTGGCCGCCATGGCCTTTAGCTCTTGAACTGTCACGGGATTGCCCAAACCCTGAGAGTTCCAGCACAGCATCTTCATTTGTGTGGAGGTGGCTGTTTGGGGCCAGCCACCAAAGCCCAAATTCCGGCTTCATCCGTTGCGGCTATAAGGGTTTCCATTAAGTTGGTGTCTTCAGGGTCAAGAATAGTCAGGCTTTTTGTTTCATACGGGGTATATCTTCTTGGTTTTTTAGCTGAGTTGAGTGCTGATGTTGATCTGGTAGTTTTCATTTTCCTTGGGAGCTGAATATCCATAGATGCTGATTGGATTGATTTCATCTTTATATCTGCAGGTATTTGTGCTGTATGGAGAAGAGGTTTGTGTTTGGCCAAGTGTGAATGGGGGTGTTGGTCAGTAGGGGTGAGCGCGGTTCCTGGTTCCATTTTCTCGGGAACCGACGATCCCGGTTCCGGTTCCGGTTCCGAGTGGAACTAGAACCGGTCGCGGAATCGGAACCGGAACCGGTTAGGGTTCCAAAAGGAACCCCTCTCCCGCTCGCCTCAGCTCAGCTCACAGTCACGAGACTCACGACTCACATTCATTCACACTCACAGACAGTCACAGTGCTCTGAAACTCTGAAACTCTGAAACTCTCGCCGGACGCCGCTCGCCCTGAAGGCCACTGCCGTCGGACGCTAGTCGCCGACGTCGCTTGACGCCCGCATTCGCGACACCTGCGTTGCCCCGAAGATCAGCAATCGACGATTCGACGTCCTTGCTCACTGCTCAACGCCGGACGCCAACCGCCAGACGCCGCTTGACCACCGTCCTCTGCTCCACCTTTGCTGCAACTAGACGCCAGAAGCCACAGTCGGTTCGTTCCTGCCGCGATTCCTTCCTCAGGCCGTCTGATTGGAGCTGCTGGTCTCCGATTCTGACCCACGACGCCGCTAGCCCGCTGCTGCTGTCTCCGCCTCTGCTCCCTCCGACGACCCAACGCCAACAGTTCAAGTACGTCTGCTTTCTGGATCAGGAACCTGTATCCTTGTTTTTCCTTGTTTACAGGATGAGGCTTTCATTCCTGCTTGATTGTACTAGCTTTGCCCTCCTCGCTGTTTGCTTTGATTTATGCTCTTCTGCCTTGGTAATTGATTTTCTGCCTATGAAAAGCAAGGTTGTTACCTTTTGCTCAATGAATGGGTTCTGGATGACAGCATATCCGAAACTTATCAATTGATTAAATCAATCATATGCTGCACAACCCATCTTTATGATATCGCATACATGCCTAAATGCTTCTGACCTCGCAGTTTGTCATTTCAGTACGATCAAATTAGTCATGATGTCTTTGTACATAGGAAATATAGCCACTAAACCCAGATAGAAGGAACCAAAAAATCAATCTTTACCAATAGGAATTTAAAGCTATGCCACCATAATCACTAAGCATTCGAGGGAACAATAAAAAAACTTGCAGTTCTAACGTTGATACTCACATCCAGTAGGTGGAAAAGGGAGAGGTTACATCATAAAGTTTGGGATGATATCTATCCGAGTTCAAATCTAATTTGATTAAGAAGAGCTCAATAAGGGACCTTACTTGGTGCAGAGATGCTCCAAAATGGTTTAAGCCTATGATTGTCATCCATAAAAAACCGTTCATTTATGCCTACCTCATTAACTAGACTTGGCTCGGTAATCCTTATGTTGTTTAACTGAACAGGGGATCTTGCTGGTTACTTAACTCCAATTTGGAAATAATGACACAGGACTAAAGTTCTGCAAGCATCGTAAACAACTTAGGAACTGGATTACTAGTAAAGCTTTCGTTTTTGGATGATGGGAGACGGGTCTAATTTTAATTTCATATGAAAGACCTTGTTCTTTTTGTTGCTTTAATGTTTGGTTAAACAACATGTGATGGCACGAAAAAGCCGCGAAAGGAAATTGAAGAGAGCATGCACATAGAGAACAAGTAATGAAAAGATTGATCGAGCACACGAACTGTTTCCTGGAAGTCTAATGTTGTCAATTGTGATGACTGTACTACTCACCAATCTAAAGTCTCATGCATGAACAACAATGATTTTATCATTTAAGCTGTATATGAAATGTCTGCCATCAGAATGAGAATCCCATTAGCTATGATGCCTAAGGATCAGATCTGGAAATTGTCTACTTCAAGAGATATAACCATTCCTGTTTTTCTGCATTAGCATCTATTTGTCAAGGAAGCCTCTTAGTTGTTGTCCATAGATGCACATGCTTTTCGTAAATAAATTGGACTTTGTTCAATTGCAAAAGTAAGTAGATTCTACGAATGCAACAACTATTTGGTACGTACATTACGATGGTTCCCCATAAAGTGCATCCGTACCATAAAATCATGTTGGTTCGAGAATGATCAAGACATCCAATCCACTTGGTGCATTACACGTTCATTTTTAGCAACCGCCTGCACATTATTCTATAACTCAATTCACATTTTGTTTTGAAATTTCTAATTATATTCTATTATTGTTGTGTAGTGCGAAGTTAATGTATCAAGATAACACATCAATGGAGGTGGAGGGACGTGAGGAGATGACTCCGATTACGGAATTGGAGTTTTCCAACGATGAAATTGAAGAAGAGGCAACCCCTACCTCGAGTGCCACAAATAAGGTGCCTGGTTCTCATCTTTCCCATGATAAGAGATATACATCCGAATGTTGGAATCATTATTCGAAAATTAGTGATAAGGATGGAAAAATATATCAAGTGAAGTGCATTCATTGTGGGTCAATGCTTAAGTATCGTGTTGCTAATGGTACTTCTGCAATAAGGAAGCATTGACCACATGTAAGAGGTTTCCCCGTAATCTAGATAAGAGGCAGAATTTTTTTGTACCACGTAATGTCAACATGGCTGGCAAGGCAGGAGAAGGTTCTAGTACTGGTAGTGTCTTATCGACATGGGCATTTAATCAAGAACGTTGTAAGCACATGCTTGCTCGGTTCATCATCCTTGATGAGCAACCTTTTTCCTTGGTTGAGCGTGTTGGATTTCGTGAATATGTTAGTGAGTTACAACCTCTCTTCAAACATATATCACGTTTCACGGTGGCAAAAGATTGCATGAAGTTGTTTTTATGTGAAAGAACTTCTTTGAAGAATTATTTTGGAAAGATTAATTCTAGGATTGCACTCACGACTAATACATGGACTTCCAATCAAAATCTGAATTATTTGTGTCTCACTGCACATTTTATTGATGAAAATTGGAAGTTGCATAAAAAAATCATCAACTTTGTGGTGATGCATAGTCACAGGGGTAGGGAAATTGGGAAAATGGTGGAGGAATGCATTGAGGAGTGGGGAATAGAAAAAAAAGTGTTGACAATTACCGTGGATAATGCTAGCTCGAATGATGTTGCGGTTGCCTATTTGAGGGATAAACTTTCGAAACAAAAGTCGTTGATATTAGATGGTAGTGTTTTCCACATGAGGTGTACAGCTCATATATTAAATTTGATTGTGAGAGACGGCTTGACTATGGTACGTGACTCCATTGCACGTATCCGAAATGTGGTTAGGTATGTAAGGAGTTCTCCCACAAGAGCCCAAGGATTTCAATCTTGCATTGAGAAAGAAAAGATCACTTATAAGGGTTCGGTAGTTCTTGACGTCGCCACTAGATGGAACTCCACTTACCTCATGTTAGACACCGCCATAAAGTTCAGAAAAGCTTTCGAAAGAATGGAAGATCATGATGCATCTTTTGTAAGTGAGCTTAATCATGAAACTCCTAGTGAAGATGATTGGGAAAATGCTATTATTCTTTCGGATTTTCTCAAAGTATTCTATGATGCCACCAATCAGATGTCTGGGACTTCATATGTTACTTCAAATGATTATTTTGAAGGGATAGCTCTTTTGTATAGAAATTTGAAAGATGCGATCAATGCTTTGGATCCTAAGCTTCAAGATATGGGTATGAAAATGAAAGAAAAATTTGACAAATATTATGGAAGCTTGGATAAAGTGAATATGATGGTATTGATTGCGGTTGTATTAGATCCTAGAGCCAAGTTAAATTATGTGAGATTCTTGTATGGACAAATTTATGATGATGAATTGAAGATTGAAGAGATGCATTGCAAGGTGAAGCATACATTGGAGCATTTGTATGAATTTTATGAGCAATCTTCTCTTATTTCAAGTGATCAAGATTTTGGTGGCCATAATTTGGGTACAAGTAGTAGTAGTTCCAATTCCAATACCAATACGGGTGGTAGTGAAGGAATAAAAAAGCATAACGCCCAAGCTTGGAAGAAAATGTTTTTCTACTCGAATGAACAAGAGCGCGATGACAACAAGTCCGAGCTTGATGAGTATCTTCAAGAAAAAAATGAAAAGGATCTTGATCTTGACATTTTGATTTGGTGGAAGACTAATGGCTCAAAATATAAGGTCCTTTCCTTGATGGCTCGAGATATTTTGTCAATTCCTGTAACTACCGTTGCTTTAGAATCAACTTTTAGTACATCGGGTCGTGTGCTTGATGGCTTTCGGAGTTCTTTAACTCCAAAAGTAGTGGAAGCTTTGATTTGCACTCAAGATTGGTTGAGAGCCGTTCGTGTACCGCTTGATGTTGAAGAGTGTATTGAGAACGCAGAACAATTTGAGTCGGGTAAGTAATGTTTATATCTTTATATATTTTAATTCTTTTTGTATATATGATAAGTGAATATTTTATTTAATCTCTTCCTCTTTTTTTTTTTTTTCAGATATGGTTGGTCTTAATGCGGAGATTATCGTCGATAAATAAAGTTGGTGGTGTCGCATTTGCAATGGGTCCAACGGTTGAGTCAAGCAAGGTTTTTTGTTGGCTTATTGATGAGCAACTTTGTTTGTCATAATTTTAATGCAAGCTCCTTTTATGTAATCAAGCATCTCCTTTCCTCTTTAGAAACTTCTTATTAGTTTTGATTATGTATGTCTAAATTCTTAACAGTTGGTATTGGTATGTTTGCTAAGATCAAAATATGTGGGAAGTTACCGTGTAGTATACGTGTACGTTATAGTTTTTTTTGGTAACGTGCGTGTATGTTATAGTTTTTTTTGGTAACGTGCGCGTACGTTATAGTTTTTTTTAGTAACGTGCTTATATTTTTTTTTGGTAATGTGCGTGTACGTTATAGTTTTTTTTTGGTAACATGCGTGTACGTTATATATATATATATATATTTTTTTTTTTTGGTAACGTGCGCATACGTTATAGTTTTTTTTTGGTAATGTGTGTGTACATTATATATATATTTTTTTTGGTAACGTGCGTGTACGTTATAGTTTTTTTTGGTAACATGCGTATAAGTTATATATTTTTTTTTGGTAACATGCGTTATAGGTTTTTTTTGTAACGTGCGTGTACGTTATAATCTTTTTTTTTTTGGTAACGTGCGCATACGTTATAGTTTTTTTTTGGTAACATGCGCGTACATTATGTTTTTTTTTGGTAACGTGCGCGTACGTTATAGCTTTTTTTGGTAACGTGCGCATACGTTATATATTTTTTGTTTTGGTAACGTGCACGTACGTTATAGTTTTTTTTTTTTTGTAACGTGCGCGTACGTACTGCGTTATAGTTCAAATATGAAAATAAAAAAAAAACCTGTTGAAACCTGGAACCGACCCTGGAACCTGTGATAGGGTAGGTTCCAGGTTCTCGGTTTTGACGGGTAGGTTGCAGGTTCCTCATTTTGAGGAACCTGTACCCGAGGGTAGGTTCCAGGTTCCAGACGGAACCGAACTGGAACGTGGAACCGCTCACCCCTATTGGTCAGAGGCTGCTGGTGCTGCCAGAGTGAAATGCTGAGGGCTGGGTTGGCGAGATGTATCTGTAGTTGTTAGGGATCGGGTTGGTGGGTTGGTGACATGGATAGCTGGTGGTGCTGGTGGTGGGGGCAGCAGAGGAATGGTAGCAATCTGAGATGGCTGAGTTTCAAGTACGCCCTCTTCTGAAAGGTCAAAATTTGTTGGGGGCGTATAAAATATGTGCCAATAGGGGCTATTTTCTTTCACCTCCGCACATAACCACTGACCGTAGGCCATCTTTTCTCGACCCTCATGTTTGGCTTCATTGTAGGGAATGTCTGGACAGTACATGGCATAATGGCCAAGCTTGCCACAGGAGTAACAAAAGTGTGGTAAGCGTTCGTATTGGAAGTCCAGCCAGAGAGGTTTGCCATTTACTCTTATCAACTTCCCTGTTTTTAGGGGCTCACGTAGGTTCATTTCAACTCTGACACGACCTGCTTTGGATATACCACCTTCCAGCGAATCTACTTTCACTTCCAGAA
This sequence comes from Eucalyptus pauciflora, assembly GCA_007663325.1. Classification (NCBI taxonomy): domain Eukaryota; kingdom Viridiplantae; phylum Streptophyta; class Magnoliopsida; order Myrtales; family Myrtaceae; genus Eucalyptus; species Eucalyptus pauciflora. The sequence goes on from VMYD01000012.1 coordinate 6,332,749, forward strand.
TGCGTCCCATGTGTTGTACCGCCTTTCTAAGCATTCGGTCAGAGTACCATTCCAGTGGCAGCCCAATCACTTGTACCCAAAATGCACAGGTAGAGAAGTCGTAGCAATGTAGAGGCGTGTTCGGCTGCCATGGTTTAAAAATAACTAAGTGGCCTAAGAAGAGCCAATGACCCCCTTCTAGAATTCTCTGTTTATCGACTTGAGACTGAAATTTAACCACATATAAACCCGCCTCACACTGTGAAATATCGACCATATCAGTTCGCCATGCTTCCTTCAGAGTGCTTTTGAATGCTGGAATGTTAATGGACGGATTGGAGAGGATTTTGCCAATAATTGTTAAACTGCATTCCTCCAATGTTTCAGACGAAGGCACTTCATCCCAGTCTTCTATGATTTGCTCAGTGGTGAGGCGACCCAATAGAGAACACAAAGCTGCGAGACGGCTTGAGTCGGTGTTGCTGCCAGACGTCATAAATGGTGATTATAAAGGTAATAACGGATACTAAATATCCACCAGGAAGTACGAAGAAACAGAATTCCTTATATGCGATAAGCCATCAACAGCTAAAGGTGGGGTGGAAGATTAATCCAGTGACTACCAATTTATAATAGTGCCCATATTCCGTGCAGATGCTTACGAAACTGATGCATGCAGAATCATACAGGAAGAATACGCCATGAAACCCATAAAGGAAAGCGCTAAGGGATTGCGGAAAGCCCAATTCAGACCAATCGGACATACATAGGCCAAAGTATGGGGTTACCTAGTGAGGACCATCGTATCCATCCTAAAGAGTAAGCAGAGGCGGATGGTGAAGACGCTACCCATGGCCCAAAGGCGGATGTCGAAGACGCTACCCATGGGCCATCGAGAGAGACCAGAAATGGTAGAGAGAAAGCTCGACAGATTCGTGGTTCCAAGGTGAATAATTCGTCAGCGAGATTAGGGTTTGTGAAGATGAAAGATATAATTTGGGTGTGTAAAACTACCAGAATGGTAGAGAGAAAGCTCGATAGATTGGTTGAGTTAAGTTGTCATGCATGATGTAATTTGATAGGCTAAGTTTATTGTCACAAATAAGAGCATGTCGTTTAAAATACTAGGTGGGTGATAACTCTATAAAAATAGAGTTATTTTACCTATTTTAGGCAACAATTAATGCAATATTTATGAGAAAATATTTGAATTTCCTTCTGATTATTTGAATTTTCCTTATTTATGCAGAATAATGATATATGGAGAAGATAAGGAAAAAGATGGCAAAACTGAGGAATTTAAATCAAGCAGCAGCATGAGATAAATATCAAATCAAAATCCTCTGATTTACTCCCTGATTTTGTGCGCAATTGCTTGGAGATAAGAATATTGTATATATCCTATGAAGAGGAGAATAAAAGAAAGGGAGAGCAGCTAGGTTTTAGCTAGTTTTTCTGTTAGATCGTTTTTCATTGTTCTGAGAGATTTTCAAGTATTTTGAAGAGAAGACAAAAGTAGTGACAGAATTCTTGTTCTTTGATTCAAGATGCTGAGTTTAATTTATATTTTTATTTATTCATCTACTATGTTCTAATTTTCTTTTGTTAGGGCTACGATGTAGCCTAACCACGATGATGTGAATTTCATGATTTTTATGTTTTACAATTGATTTCATTCATGTGAGTTATATATTATTGTGCTTAATGCTTTTGAGTGACTGGCCACCACTTGAATGATCTGATATGCATGTTTGAGACTGAGAAGTGATAATATGCAATTGCTCATTATAATATATAACCATGAATTAAACGTGGATAGAGATATACCGCGTTATTTGTGTAGCTTTCGGTGATAAGGTGATCCAAAAGACTCATTGTAAGCCGGGAATATTCATAGTTTTTAATGCACTTATGTTTATTTTAATTCACATAGAGATATATTGGATTAATAAACTGAGTAGGTTTGCTTTACCTAGAGATATGATAGTAAATAGGTAAGGAAATTCCGCTATCACATGTTTGATATCGTTCTTGTATTCACAATAATCTGAAATTCATATCTAGTGGTTATGGTGAAATCGGATGCTCTAACATATTTATCTGATCGGTTTACTGCATTTAATCTACAAATTTTGTTTTTAATTTATTCTCAATTATATTTTGATCTGTTAGATAAATTTTAGAATTAATCTATTTAGTAGTTAATTAGTTTATTAATCATCGATCTCTGTGGGACGATACTTTTTCTCATCATTATATTACTTGTTCGACACGTTCACTTGCGTTTAGAATTTTATGAACAGTGGGAGATGAAGATATGTGTTCTAATAAAAAAGTGACAAATGGTTTGTATAGATGATTCAAAATAGATATTTGATGATTTATCAAGATATTTTGCATTTTAATATATAAAAAGGGAAATTGATGTTTGTTCTTAAATATCGATGAGTCAGAAAGATATTTTCAATCCACTAAAATTAGCAATAAAAGCTATCGATTGTTAAGGAAATTTCGACTTAGTAAAGTTTAACTTTGGAAATAATGCACTAAGTATTTCAGAGCATATTGTTCCCCACCGACAATAATAATAGCAATAATTTTTTCACCGTCACAATATATAGTCAATGTTTGTGTAAACAAGTATTTTTCAATTTATTTCCTTGAATTATAACTCCTCATAATAATGAAATCGCACCATATGACCACGAACACACCAAAAAAAAAATAAAAAATAAAAGGAATTTTCTGCAAGTCAGAAAATTAGTGACCAAGTCAAAATTTTACAACTTTTTCCAAAAAACTCAGGTGATTATTTATTAACTTTATATCCTAAATATTTACATTAATTTAGAAAATTTATAAAATTCTGTAGGTGACATTACATTTTTTTTGTGGCTTAATTTGTAATAGCTTGTGGTAAAGGTGGGTGCTTGAGTCAGGGTTTTGAGCTTGGATATTACAAAGAATACCATAAAAGGCATAGAAGAAGACCACATGAAAGGACATTGAGTATTTAGATCTTGTGGATCCCCTCTAAAAAGGCCATTTTGGCCGATTAAAATTTGGGGATAATCCCACTAAAGATCCTAATGTTTTCTTTATGGGACATGAAAATCCCAATTTTTTCATCCTACTAACACCTCAAACTTGTACAATGACCCAAAAATGCATTCCGCCCACATGACCGTAAAAATTTCTACGTTGTAGGTGTGTGACCATTAAAAATCCGATGTGGCTCGGCTTTCAATTGGCATGGTAGGGTGCATCCATTTCCGCATTAGATTCATTCACTTCGCATCGTTCACATGAATATTGTGATGTTGGATTTGTAATGGTCATCATGGACGGAAACTTGACCCAAATGTATATTTGGGTCATTAGTACAAGTTTGGTGGTACTGATGACATGAAAAAAGGTTTGCTGTATTGATGTCCATGGGTAAAAATTAAGGACTTTTTTGCATCCCTTAAAATTTTGGTGCTCATAGTTGCCTGAGATGGAAAAAAGACGATTGTATCAGTTTTTCTAACAGGCCCCAGTCAATCGGTTAAGTCTAGATTTTAGTCTACAAAAGCAGCTCTGACCTAGAGATGTTTGCACGATGTTGATAGGTGACCTTCAGTTTTCACGTTGAAAATTCTTTAATGCGCCACAAGCAACAGTGCCAAGCTTGAGGGTTCATACATATTTATTAAATTATTTAGAAAAAAAAATTCAAACTGCGCAATGGATGGCATTATACGCAGATCTTTGATGTTACAGCATGCCTTTCAGTCGATAAAAAAATGATGCTGCGTGTCTTTTTCCCAACAATATTTAAACATGGAGAAGACATTTTATGAATATTAGCTTTTTGGTTTAAAATGGACGCGATTCGATTATATTAATATCACGTGATTCCATTCGCTTTTGATTGATGATGGAAAACCACACTTGCATCTGATCATGGAGCATTAGAAGTAATGTCTTTTTAATATTATCCTGTTCTTATCAAACTGTAGGTGCTTACAAAAATAAACTGACACTTCTCACATGATATAACATAGAAGAATCGTCAGTGTAATTTTGACACCCAATTCCCTTCCTAAATGTTAATCATGTTTCCTCTTACGTAATTTTTTCCAGCATGTATAGAAGCATGTATAGAAGCAGTTACAAATCTTAGTATCTCCACCTAATTTATTTTATTGTAGTACCCCCACAAAAAATGTTCTTCACGCCTTTTGCAACCATACACATACCGAAACAATGAGTTCGAGCCCTAAATGATTTACATCTTATAGGGAAGGATCGTAACCCGAACAGAGGATTTTCATCCTTCTCTCTAAGGGGCAAAATTGTCCAATTAATCATAAATATGTTGCATAGATGCCAATTTAGTCATAAACTTTTCAAATTTTCCAATCTCCTAAACCTTTGAAGGAAATTCCAATATAGTCATTTTGGGAATTTTCATTGGACATTACACCATGTAGGACGGTTGACAATAACTGGATAGCTACATTAGCAATTTCTGTCAAAAATTGACCGGAATGACTACGTTGAAACTTCACGTGAAGATTTAGAACCAATTTGGAAAATTGAAAAATTTAGTACTAACTTGACATCTATACAAAAGATTTAAGCACTGAGTGAGTAATTTCCCCTTTTTAAGGTGCGTTGCTTTCTCTTGGAACATCTCTTTTAGGTCATAAGTGCCCCATGATATAGTGTACAATGGTGGCAAGCCAGTCACTTAGTGCAATCGCCCTAATGATGAAGTGCTCAATCTATCTTCATAAGGTTATCTAGAAAAATTCACAAAATTCTAGTTATGCTATGAGCAAACTTGTGATTGTCCGATGTCAAAATTCTAGATATGCTGCTATGATATACCTATTAATCTCGAACTTTAGGATTTATATGCTACTATGATATACTCGTTAATCTCGAACCTTAGGATTTATATTGTGTTGGGTAATATAAGTCTCAACTTGAGCATCTCACATTGGGTATGTGATTACTATGGTTCTACCCAAGGAAGAAATTAACACGTGTCGTTCCACACCACTCTTTAATTAATAAATACGAAATCAATACAAAATGTGATAGAATACACAAATATGCAATAATCACTTCCCGCCAACATGTTGGGATGTTGGGCTTCTAGATGACTCTTCAACAATTGGGCGTCCTCGTTTCGAAAGTCATTCCTGGGGAGCTGGTTCACACTGCCTTGTCCCTGACATATGTTTGCTAGTTAGCTGGCTCCTATTCGAATGGGGTGGTTTAGCAAAATAAAAGGAGATAAAGGAAAATAATTGTTTGGCTCTATTTATTACTCTTGGTAATTAAAATAGCGCATAAGATAAGACTGTCAGGTTTCACGTGTTCCTATCTGCTGGGGCCACATGGAACTTTGAAAGAGACTTTACCTTTATTTAAGCACGGACGATCTTATCTCTTTTAAGTTTTTGTTTTTAGGGTAAAGATCTTATCTCTTTCAAGTTGGTCGCGCTTTATATAGAAGTTAGAAGATCTGTGAAGATCAAAGTGATTTTACATCGTGAGGTTCCAAGAAGTAAAAGTCCGAATAATGATTTCACGCTTTTTTCGAGACAAATGTGCCGGTTCCTTCATAATAATAATAATAATTGTCACAACCAAATTTTTTAGTGTACCACTTAAAATTAGGCTAATGGACTACTAAATCTAACTTAGCTCAGACTCTCCCAAGCCCATATCAATTCACGACTTATATTTAAATATTTATCATGCAAAAGGGAGTTGCCACTAATCAGTTTACGGTAGGTCGATTAGATACCTAAGTAAAATAATTTGAGAATTATTTCACTTCTACGAACAAGAGATTTTGGGTACGGGGACTTGATTACGTTAAATTTCTCTAACGCCCTTTTGGTACCTTTCTCATTTATTTTGAAAAATGTTTGGCAAGCAGTTTGAATTAATTTCAGTGCGCCGACCACCAATTTAACACTCGAGAAAGCAAATAAAATGCTGGATTTACCTCATAGCAACGAAAGCATCTGTAATGTTAGATCATAATTCACATCAATAGTCCTAAATATGATTTCTTATTAACACACAATTTTTTTTTTATTTTCACTTAATTAATGAGAATCTAATCTATATGCAATACAATGTTACTAATCTAACATGAAGTGATATGACATAGCAGTATAGCCTAAACTATATGACATGAGTAAAGTAATTTTTTTTTTGTGTTTTCTTAATGAGCATGCAATCTATCCTAGAGAATTAATTAATTTATTCTAAGATAATTTTTTTTTTGTTTTTCTTCATGAAATTCGAAATTAACGAAATGCAATAATTAAATGTGCAATCTAAATTAACCAAATGACCTAATTTTAATGATGGACAAAATTTTAATTAAATGAACCTAGCAACAATAGCTAAATGACATGCACTTCATGAATTTAATTCTATATGACATGCGCATGATTTTTTTGTATTTTTTTTTATAAAAATTCGTAATTAAAATTGCTAAAAATAAAAACCTAATTTAAGTGAGATATTATCTATTTTAAGTTATGAATAAAGTAATATGAATCCTATCTTAACTTAGAAAATTATCTCACCATGCAATTTAATTCAAAAGATTTTATCTAACCTAAATGCCATCTAAACATGTATTTTAAAAAAAAGAACTATTCTATCATGCAATTTTATCTAGGAAAATCAATCCTAATCTACATGATATGCAAATGCAATTTTTTTTTTTTTTGGGATAAATAAAGCGATTAAAAGATAAGCACAAAATCATTCATGATCATCAAAGATATTATCCATCATTCGAATTTGGAAACGATATCTAATCAAATTATTTCGATAATAAAATTGATAAATTGATTTTAAGCCTTAAAGATCAATATATCAATTTTACTCCCCTGTGATTAATTATTCCATCTAAAGCCTTATAGATGGAATAAAAAATCGGTGTGCGGTTGCGAATTAGGCAAATAACCTTAATCGGGAAATACGTCTATCACTTATAAATGTGCAAGTTATATACTAATAGACGTACATTAGGCGGTGAATAAATTAGGCGTGAGTATCTTACCTAAATTTGAAGATAATTTCCAAATTTGAGCATAATGCAATCGGGGTCGCAACCGACTCGCACTTGAAACTCTGGCGATGGGAACGATGAGGGAACTCGGGTTGCCGGTGTCATCGATAGTGCGACAAAAGGGACCTCACCTTTTGTCTAGCTTGAGGACATGCACAGGAGCTGTGATTTATGAGGTGAGAGCACCAATATAACCTGCAAAAAAATTTGATAAACGTGGTCAAGTGCAAGCTAATTTGACAAGTCAGGAAACCCACACATGCCAAATCTTGCTAGAAGTCAATGTAAAAGTTTTCTTAATATGGACTACATTAATTGATATTGTAATTTACTGTTTAACGTTTTCCGTTTTACGGGAATTGGTCTAAGGTGAGATAGAAGGTTTCTTAATTAGTTTAATTTGGGCTGGCTAGTGTGGGCCGAGTTGAGCCTGACCCATAATGAGGGGGCATAGTTGGAAAATCTATAAATAGTGCCAAATTTCTCCTCTAACCCTAATTGATTCACACATATCCTCACATAAGGGGCGTTAACCTAACGCTAAAGAGTGAGGGGGCCGTCTCATTGAGCCAGTGATACGGAGGGCAATAGAGGAGAAGGACTTGCGCGTGGAACATTGAGTTTCCGCTTCTGCTTGAAGAACGATGGATCCCAAGACAAGTGCGTTAATCTTTCTTCTTAAATAATCATGTTCTTGTTCTGGTTATGGTAATTAAGGGATTACATAATTTGCATCCAACACGTGGTATCAGAGCCTCCATAACCCTAGAACTTGAACGCATTGAATTTTGCCCTAATTTGTGATTTTCGAATTTTTTAAAGACTGTAAAAGTAAAATTAAATCACATATTCTTACTGGGCTCGACGAGACGATCAAGACCGTGGGCGGCGCGTCGCCGGGAGAGGCCCCACACGCCCCCATGCGCAGCCACGCGCCGCCGGGCGTTGAGGACGTGCGCTCACGCGCGTTCACGCACCCTCACGCGCCCCCACGCGCGGGGCGCTGGACGCGCGTGCGGCGCACGCGGGCGCTGATGTCAGCGTGACGTCAGCGACTCGGATCCGGATTCGGATTCGGATTCGATCCGCTGCATCGACGCTGAGTCACGCTGGGTCCCGACCTGCTGATGTCACGCTGACGTCAGCGACCGACCCGAATCGACCGACCCGACCCGAATGGCGACCGACCGGACCAGACCTGACCCAGGACCCGACCCGACCCGGTCAACCGGTCGGACCGGGCGGCTGGACCGGAAGGTCGGACCGGGAACTGGTCGGATCGGTTTGACCGGCCCTTTGACGATCCGCGCGTGGGCTCCACGCGCCGCGCACTCAGGCGGCGCGTGCGGGCGCGTGGGGTCTCTGATTTGCGCGTGGCTGGTGGCATTCGACTCGTATGATGATTTCCTACGTCGTGGTATGTTTATATTAATTTTTTGATGATTTTATGGATGTAAAAATGCATACGAAACCCTAAATACGTGCTTTTTAGTGTATTTTTTTTTTGCGTATTTTTGCTTGTATTTTTTCTGTGATTTTGGAAATACAGGTGTTGGGTTACTGGTATGTTATAACATGATCTTTGTGAGTGTTGTTCATCAGTATGTTACAATAAAGTTTATTTTTATGAAGCAATGTAATTAGCATGATATGTGATTTTGGTGATTTACTGCCCCTGTCACTAAAATTAAAATCACATATGTATGGTTTATGTGAGATGTGAATTTTATATCCCTGGTATGAGAGAGTTTCAATAATTCAATTGAGTTGTGACCGCCAAAGTGGCACACTTAATTGGGTTTGAGAAATTTCGGTCTCGTATATTGATTGGGATGTCTCCTGGTCTAATGTGTAGTCATACTCCCAAAGGGGGTCATTATGTATTAGTTCATGGAGGGATACATGATTATGTGGTGGAGGATTGACTGATCCTAGTGGTTCATATGCCCAAAGGTTATGAATTCACGAAGATTGGAATATATTCTTATAACCGATATTATGTAGGAAATTTACAACTGCTTGTCATGTATTCTGCCCAAAGGTGATTATGTGATTTTGCATGTAACTCTCTGGATGTGTACTTGTGTGTCAAGTTACACATTGCTCACATGATGCTAATTATATATACATTGCTTGATTTTTCAGTCACTTTTTCTGTAATTGGTAACTCCGTCACTATTGAGGTTCTTGCTGGTTCAAATTTTAAAAAATGGAGAGAGGATTTTCTGTTTGCTATGGAGATGGCAGATGTTCATATGGCTCTTACTACTGATCGGCCGGCAGATCTGACTGCTGAGAGTACAGAGGCTCAGAAAGCAAATTTTGCTGCATGGGAAAAGAGTAATAGAATTTGCTTGTTATCCATGAAGCGTTCCATTCAGGAACACTTGAAAAATGGTTTGCCTGCATACTACAATGCTAGGCAAATGATGGAAGCTTTGATGGCTAGAAACCGTGTGTCTCCTAATGCTGAGATAGGGACACATCTGCAAACACTTTTTACTATGAAGTATGATGGTTCTGGTGGAGTTATAGATTATGTTATGAGGATGGTTGATTTGCAGACAAAGCTTTAGGCTCTCAATGTTGAACTCCCTACAGCTTGCATTGTCCATCAAGCTCTAAATACTCTTCCTCCTGACTTTGGGATTATTAAGACCAATTATAGTTCCCAAGATGAAACCTGGTTTGTTAATGACCTGATTGCCAGGTTGGTGGCAGAGGAAGAGAAATTGAAGAAAGATAAAGGGCACATTGCTCTTTATGCTTCCACTTCTGCTAGTGACAAGGGTAAGAAGTTGAAGAATTATAACCACAAAGGCAATTCTGAAGCTGCTGGTCCTTCCAACAACAAAGGAAATTCTGAAGGTGCAGGTCCTTCTAACACTCTGGGTCCTAAGAAAGCATTCACCAAGAACTATGGTGTTCTTTGCTACTTTTGTAGAGAGAGAGGACATGTGAAGAAATGCTGCAATAAGTTTAAGGTTTGGTTGTCCAAGAGAACTAAGAATAAGCCTAAAGGTAATAATTCTTTGGTGTTTGTTTGTGAATCCAATCTATCTGAAACCCCAACCAATTCTTGGTGGCTATATAATGGAGCAACTAATCATGTTGCGTTTACCATACAGGGGTTCATAAACCGAAGGACGCCAAATCAGGATGAATTAAAGCTCACTGTAGGAAACAACGTTGGAGTTGACGTCGAGTTCGTGGGAGATGTCATTTTGATTTTAGATTCTGGTTTTAGGATGATGTTGAGGAACACCTTTTACGTACCTTCTTTTAGGCGGAATTTAGTTTCCGTGTCTTGTTTGGACGTGTGTGGATACTCTTTTGAGATAAAGAGTAATACTATTTCCATGTTTTATGATTCAAATAAGATTGGGTGTTGCAATTTATCCAATGGATTGTATCGATTGAGCTTATCTCCCAACGACATGTTCGTTGCTTATTCAACTGAAAAAGTTGTTTCCAAAAGACCTATACCTAAGGAACAGTCTTATGCATTGTGGCATAAACGTCTTGGTCACATCTCCAAAGAAAGAGTAGAAAGGCTAATAAAGGCTGACATCCTGCCTACTCTTAAAAGTGATCTAGAGACTTGTGTGGACTGTTGTAGAGGTAAGATGACTAAGATAAAGAAGAAATCCGCCGTACGAAGTTCTGATTTGTTGGAGGTTATTCACACTGATATTAGTGGACCATACACGGCTACCTTATGCAGAAATTTTTATTTCATCACATTTATTGATGACTTTTCCCGATATGGATACTTATACTTGATTAAAGAAAAGTCTGAGTCTCTTGATAAATTCAAGATTTTTCGGACTGAAGTGGAGAAACAGTTGGGAAAAGTTATTAAGATTGTCAGATTTGATTGTGGTAATGAGTATTATGGTAAGCACGGTGATGCTGGACAACTTAAAGGACCGTTTGCTAAATACTTAGAAGATTCTGGGATTATAGGCCAGTTTACTATGCCTGGAAGTCCTGAACAAAATGGCGTAGCCGAAAGGCGGAATCGCACTCTTATGGACATGATGAGAAGTATGATTAGTAGGACCAATTTACCTGGTTTTCTATGGGGTGAAGCTATGAAAACCGCCATTTATATTCTAAATCGTGTTCCTACTAAATCGGTTCCATTAACTCCTTTTGAGTTATGGACTGGACGTAAGCCTAGCTTGAATCACTTTAGAGTTTGGGGATGTCCTGCAGAGGTGAAGTTATACAATCCGATTTTGAGTAAGTTGGATTCCAAAACTACTCGATGTTACTTTGTAACTTACCCAGATCATTCAAAGGGGTATCGGTTTTATAACCCTAATGGAAGTACAAGAATTGTGGAGTCTCAGACTGCAAAATTTCTGGAATTTGACGTAGCTGAAAATGGTAGTTGCTCACGAACTATTGAAGATGATAGTATGGTGGGGATTACTGGATCATTGTCTCATCCTGTGCAGACGATTGTGGAGCCTCCTGCGCCACAAAATGAGCATGTTGTGGCCCAGGATCCTACTGTTGAGACAGTTCCTGATGAAATTCCACAAGCTCCTCAGATTCAGAATGAGGATGAAGTAGCTCCACTTAGAAGATCAACTAGGGAAAGACGTTCGGCTATACCACCTGATTATCTTGTCTACCTAGGAGAGCATGATTATGATATTGGTTGTGTTATCGATCCGGTGACTTATACGGATGCCATCTCATGCCCTCAATCAGATTTGTGGCAAGATGCGATGAATGATGAGATGCAATCTATGAAACACAATGGTGTTTGGGAGCTTGTTGAATTGCCTGAAGGTTGTAAACCTATTGGCTGCAAATGGGTCTACAAAACTAAAAGGCATTCCAAAGGGAAGATTGAAAAATTTAAAGCCAGATTGGTAGCTAAGGGTTTTACTCAAAAAAAATGAATTGATTATGAAGCAACATTTTCTCCAATTTCTTCTAAAGATTCCTTTAGAGTGATATTGGCATTGGTATCTCATTTTGATATGGAGTTACACCAGATGGATGTTAAGACTGCTTTTCTAAATGGAGACCTTAATGAGGAGGTTTATATGGTGCAGCCTGAAGGTTTTGCAGCAGATGACTCAGGTAAACTTGTTTGTAGATTGAAAAAGTCTATTTATGGCCTTAAACAAGCTTCTAGACAGTGGTATTTGAAGTTTCATAGCATTGTTACTTCATTTGGATTTATTGAGAACAAAGTAGATCAGTGTATATACACCAAGGTCAGTGGGAGGAAATATATTTTTCTCATACTTTATGTGGATGATATCTTGCTTGCAAGTAGTGACATTGGTTTATTGCATGAGACAAAGCGAATGTTATCGAAATTTTTTGACATGAAAGACCTTGGTGAGGCGTCTTTTGTTCTTGGCATTGAGATCCATAGGGATCGCTCTCGCCGTTCATTGAGTTTGTCTCAGAGGGCATATATTGATCGCATTTTAGAAAGATTCAATATGCAGCATTGCAAACCAGGAATTGCTCCTGTTATTAAGGGTAATAAATTGAGTCTTTTACAATGCCCTAATTCATATTTTGAGAAAGCTCAAATGAAGGATGTACCTTATGCTAGTGCACTTGGTAGTATTATGTATGCTCAAGTTTGCACTAGGCCAGATATTGCTTTTGCAACAGGGCTTCTAGGCAGATATATCAGTCAAATCCAGGACATGATCATTGGGTTGCTGCCAAGAAGGTTTTAAGGTACTTAAAGAGAACAAGAGATTACATGTTGATTTATAGACATGTTCCAGACTTGCAGCTAGTAGGGTATTCAGATGCAGATTTTGCTGGCTGTCAAGATGAAAAGAAGTCAACAACTGGATACATATTTATGTTGGCTAGAGGTGCAATATCATGGAAGAGCGAGAAACAAAAGTCCATATCTTCTTCTACCATGCAAGCGGAGTTTGTAGCATGCTTTACAACTGCTACTCAAGCTATTTGGTTCCGGAACCTCATTAGGGAGTTATTAGTTTATGATTTTGTGGATAGGCCCATACAGCTGCATTGTGACAATAACTCTACAGTGTTGTTTATTAATAACAACAGTAGTCTCAAGAGGTCTAAACACATGGAGGTCAAGTTTTTGACCATAAAGGAATCGGTACAGAATGGTGACGTTGCAGTAGATTATATTCCTACAGATGATATGGTTGCAGATCCACTAACTAAAGGCCTACGTCCATGTATATTTGAGCGACATGTCATTAGCATGGGCTTAGGAGCATCTTGGGATGCTGTTATTTAGTGGGAGCTGTTTTTTTATTTTTTTTCTTTGAATAAAGTTTACATCTGTTTTTGTTACAAATTTAGTAACATTCCGATATATATATGTCAACTTTTGCATTCAATAAAATATTTTTGAATGGTTTGTTATTATGTTGAATATATATATTGTTAAAAGTCTCAAGGTATTGCTTAAATCTTGAGTGAAGGCTAGGGGCATCCGGATATTAGCCTTGTCCATATGTCTTGTTATATACATAAAGATAGGTTAACCATAAAGACAAGACATATGTTGGGTTCATGGAACCATAAGGACATTCTCTAGTGACACAATTTTTTGTGACACTTAAGGTAAGAGAATGGTGACTGACAAATGAGATCTCTCTATGAGAGATGTTGTCCATTTGACACACTACCATATTGGATCCATATCAATAGAGTTGAGAACATTCGTGACCATGGAAGGCTCTGTGTGTATACATGCAGTTACCGCCATGATTCTGTGTTTAAAACTTTATGTGATATGATTAACTATTAAGAATTATCTCTAGACCAATGTGCGCACATACAGTACGATTTCAATTAATATAGTCCAAGTTAGAGAATGTAAAAGTTTTCTTAATATGGACTACATTAATTGATATCGTAATTTACCGTTTAACGTTTTCCGTTTTACGAGGATTGGTCTAAGGTGAGATAGAAGGTTTCTTAATTAGTTTAATATGGGCTGGCTAGTGTGGGCCGAGTTGAGCCTGGCCCGTAATGAGGGGGCCTAGCTGGAAACTCTATAAATAGCGCTAAGTCTCTCCTCTAACCCTAATTGATTCACACATATCCTCACATAAGGGGCGTTAACCTAACGCTAAAGAGTGAGGGGGCCGTCTCATTGAGCCAGTGATACGGAGGGCAATAGAGGAGAAGGACTTGCGCGTGGAACATTGCGTTTCCGCTTTCGCTTGAAGAACGATGGATCCCAAGACAGGTGCGTTAATATTTCTTCTTAAATAATCATGTTCTTGTTCTGGTTATGGTAATTAAGGGATTACATAATTTGCATCCAACAGTCAACCCAATGCAAGCAAGATGGCTGGATCGAGACCACCGAGAATCGGCAATGGGATTTGGAGCTCGTCTAGAACCTGGTCAGAGCTCGCTATTTGCTGTCGATGGTTAGAGATCGAAGAGTTGAATTAGCAAGACAGCCGGCGTTGGTGGACGAGCTAATTTAGAGATCGTGCTTCCAAATCGAGACAGTATCAAACGGCCCAAGGAATGCGGCTGGCGAGGAGATCGCAAATTATTCCACCCTATGCGACGATGATGCTACCCTCACTGGAATATGGTTGTGTAACGTCGGGGAACTAATAGTCATCGGACAGGCTATGATGACCGCCTGAAACCATGCAAAACAAAAAGTGTAGCTCGGCTGGGAATTGAACAAGCTGGCGAGTCACTATGAGTGCTTGGTGAACATCCGCCGAAGTTCTTGAGGCACTCAGAAATCTGAAAGTTGTGGAGTTTCTGGTGCTGTTGGGATCCCAACGTGAGTGTTCTCCTCTCTCTGTCTCCGTGTATATTCTGGCCGCGTATTCTCTTAGTATGGTGGCCCCCTTTGACCAAATACTCTTCAATTTACTAAATTTCTCTCAATGGCCGTGTATTCAATATGTGTGGCCTCCGAGAACCCTACGTAAAAATCCTTTTTATAGGCCAAGGATTAGATTTTCTTTTTTTTAATTTTTCAAATCAGTATCACCGAAGATTTCTTTTCCGAAGGCAATATTTGCTTTTCCGAACATATCCCAGAAAAATGTCAAATCTCTATTTTTCATGAGATAATCTTCGATCATTAAAAAACGGGCTTAGGCTAATTTGCTCGCTTCGTGGGCTTAGTCCGGCCTGCCAAGTTAAAGCTTAAAATCACTAATTTGAACCCATCCACCACTGGTCCAATAAATAAATGCAAAACATGCAAACTAAAAATAAATGCACCTAAATTTATATGCTATGCAATTAATATTTTTTCAGGGATAAAATTAACCCCTAATTTCTATGCAATAAATAAATGACCGGATCGCCAATATTTAGGTGTCAACAATAATAATAAAATTCTCAATCATGATCCTCACAGAATAAGGTATTCAACTCCAATGATGAATTGAAAAAGAAATCTTTGTGAGCCAGTGAGTGCCCAAAGAAATCAATTCATCCGGCCAATTTTAATTGGCCGACGTTGACATTGACAAATTTTTAATAATATTTTATTTTAAAGAATTTTTTATTACTTTTTTAATTATTTTTTGTCTTTTGTTTTTGTTAGCCAGAGGTGAGGGCTGGCGAGGTTCGTCCCTGTTGGTCACTAGCAAGGCCGGCCTCATCAGATTTGGTGGGATCGAGCCTCACTGGCCAATAGTAAGACTCGACCCCACCAGCCCTCGCCTATGGCCAACGGCAATTAGCCAAAGAAAAAAGGGAAGGAGATGAAAAAAAAGAAAAAAGAAAAAAGAAACGAAATCGATAAAAAAAAAATATTATTAAAAAATTGTCCATGTTAGCGTTGGTTGGATAGCTGGTATCGACTAGCATCTACATCAATGCTGGTCGACTTTGGTCGGCCGGATGAACTGAATTGGCAGAAATGCTAGAGGTTTAGGACTAAATTGGTTGAAAAAAAAAATTTACGACTGAATTGACATAATTGCAATAGATTTATGATTTTTATTTTGGTAATTTTCCCAAAAGAATAGAGAATTGGAAATAATTATTGATGATAATTTCACCCGCTCAAGAAAAGACACATGCATTGGTCTAGTCCCAATGAGGTAGCAAAAATCGACACCATATGAGATTTGATATGGGGGTAAGGATGAATTTAGCCAACAAACCCGAACTAGTTAGAAAGTTCAATTCAAAAACTTAAATCGTAGGTGAAAGGAGAGCACATGAATATAAATAGTATATAAAATGTACAAGTTGGATTAGGGGCAACATGTGGAATTTGATTAATAAGGGTGGACATACATTCGAAAGAGGCAAAACTTCGCTCTATTACCATACTAGAAATTTCAACACAAAATTTAAAATTAATAGATGGAGAGGGACCATATAAATCTAAAGAACGTATAAACCACATTGTCAAGCGAGGTGAGATATTTTAATGGAACCGACTTGGTCTTAAATGGGGTGTTCCACGGGGTGTTCCAAGTGAGGTGCATAGGAGGACCAATTCAGTTTCCAAGTAAAAATGCCTTGGAACTAATTTTAATTAATTCTATTCCCTAAACCCAAGAAGGCCGGTTTTTGGATAAAATTGGTTTTGAACCTAGGAACCGGCCTTGTAAGTAAGGGTGAGCATGATCTGGATTGGGCCGGTCTAGCACCTAACTCAGGGATCAACCCGCGTAGTATTGGCCCCACTTTTTGGGACCATAGACTGATCTTATTTAGCCTAAGACTAAGGACAAGACCGACCCTTTGGGCCTGGTTTGGTTATAGGGTTAACCCATGACCAACCGATTTTTTTTTTTTTAATTTCATATTTTGTATTCCTTGAAAGGACAAACATATTATTTCAAATTACATATCCATCGATAATGCGATATTGAACAACCAAACTATGAATACTAATACATATCAAATATAATTAAAAGATAAGGTAACAAAAGAAATTTCACACTTGCTAAAAGTAGCAAACCATAAAAACAAACACGTGAGATAAGCAAGAAGAGGATAGAGATGAGCGGCGAGGTGAGTGAACAAAGACAAGTAGCAAGGCGAGCTAGGCAAGTGAATGGAGGCAAGCCGCAAGCAAGGCAAGTGAGGTCGAGCCGAGTGGAAAGGGTTTCTAGTTTTTTTTTTTTTTTGGGATCAAATGAAGGCTAAGTTTCATTCTACTTTCTAATTTACACGGCAAAATTGAAATGCGATGATAACAAAGGAAGAGACACTAGGGTTTAGAGTAGACAAAAGCATATAATATATAACTTATTAGATATAATATTAAATATTATATATATATATATATATGGGTGATCCAACTCGAACCAACCCTAAACTCTTAAGATCGAGAACCAATCCACACAATGCAAGGTCCAAGGGTCCTAGGACCAAGGATCGATCTAATCGTCTTGGGAACTGATCTAGGGTCGATCTAGGATGGACCCTGGATCAATACTCACCCTACTTGTAAGACATATTGTTGAGATGGAATAGGCTTGTTTTATCACTCTATTGTTTGTGTAACTCTGCTGATGAGGATAGGAAGCATCGACTTTTTGGATGTCCATTCAATTTGCATAAAGCTATTTTGTAGCTTCATCTTGTGGATAGAGTACACTGGTCACACATTCAATTGGCCTTTTATGGAGAGCCTAGTGTGAATTCTGAATGTTTAAAATTGTCATCCTCATAATCCATCTCACTTTGTAAATTCTGGTTCAATTTATTAAAAGATGAAACAGGAGGTAAAAAATAAGACAAGAAGATACGCTAGTTCCCAAGTCGACCCTAAAACTAACTTGGAACTGGCTGATATGATTATAGGCCGATTAAGGGTTGACTGATTTGGCTCCTGATCCCAAAATTTGATAACCAACTCTAACAGGGTAGGTTTCAGGTTTTTAGTCCAAAACCGATCACTCATGGTCTCTATTACTTATTTCTAAACCTCTAATTTCTATATATTCATATATACTCTACTCTTGAGTGATAAAGCCTTCCAAAGTAAATTATTGCGCTCAATTTTTCTATTAATTGGCATTTACATTTGTCATACCGGTAGCTCGTCCTCAAGTTCACATGCTTTTTGTAAATTCTTGTGACCACATGTCAAAATTTCTAAATTTGAATATTGTTGTGGGGCTTAGGGTAGGGGAGTTCTCCTACCCCTCCTCATCGTTATCCCTAAGTTATAATTAATAAATTTCCACTAATCTCTCTTTCTAATATATATAACTCTTTTCTTGACCACAACGCGTAATAACTTTCAAATAATGCCTCATAACATGTGTTAACACAACCCAAAACGTATTTGACCTTTCTTTAGATAGGGCAGACAGACGATTGATAGTCTTTCAACATTATAGAGCCAAGGCAACTTTTAACCAAAATCTTTAAATGAAAAAATAGCAGGAAATATGTTGATATAGCATGAATGATGATATTTTTTTATCACCAAGAAAAAATAAATGAAAACGATATATAAGGATTTTGCGTTATCTCGTGATTCCTACTTGTGAATTGGCATTCTCATCCAACAACCTTTCTAATGTTTTTCATTTACTTTCATTTTCTTCTTCAATTTATGAATATCTGCCACACGTACGGTCTGGCGGATGCTGCAAAACTTGATCTGAAGCAGTTGCAAAAAATATGTTAATAGACAAACATGAGGTTTTTTAAGCATTATACTCTATGCACTAACTATCTGGGATCATTTAATTCCTCAAAAGTGGGCATTCAATCTAGGTAACAACCCTTTTTAAGATTCCAAAATCCAATGAGAAAAAGCCACTTGAACCTACTGAAAATATTCAATATTTATTTATACGATAATATAAACAGTTCCCATGTCACTTTAGATTGATGATGCAAGGAAACGCAAACATTTTGTCATTATTCATTATAATGTATCGACCTTTAAAAGAGGAAATTACACTTTTTTTTGTCGAAAGCAAATTACTATTTACTCGTTAAACTTTATCTATTTTTTGCCTCCTATATTTTCGTCCGCGTACTTTCTTTTGCTTTTTTTTTTTTTTTTTGGGGCCAGGTGTCCCCATTTATACTTTCTTTTAACCTACAACAGTTTTATTATTTTTCTTTTTCGGCATTGTAAAGGACGAAACTCAAGTTAAATTAGAACTCATCTAACGAAACCAGATCCAACTTAAGGAATCAAACCTATTGGAACTTTTGTTGTTGGATCGTTTTCATGACCAGAAAGTTCACCAAGATAAGTAGAGTCCATGAAAATGATTTTCCAAGCTCATCACATGTTTCAATTGTCCAAATTCAATGGTTGGTGAATCTAATCTATCGTTAAGTGGTGGAGAATTTCACGTTTTAATGGGAGTAGTTGTATCATTTTGCTATTCGTTGACCTAATTTAATACTAAACAATCTTTCTTTTGACAGTTACATTAAACTATCTCAAGAATTCACTTCAATAACTATGCATAGGTTGTGTTAAACCCTAATTTTGTCACCCAATCCCACTTATGTCAGAGCAGTTGCAATGGGAGACAGAATCACACCTGTGAGAGCAATCGCTCTTGAACTTGGTTGGGAAAATAAATAAATAAATAAATAAATATATATATATATATATATATATATATATATATATATATATATATATATATATATATATATATTGTGTGATAGCTTTTTTGGAATCCTATGTGCCTGATGTAACTTTTTTTCAAATGACTCAACAATAACGA
Source organism: Eucalyptus pauciflora (assembly GCA_007663325.1). NCBI lineage: Eukaryota > Viridiplantae > Streptophyta > Magnoliopsida > Myrtales > Myrtaceae > Eucalyptus > Eucalyptus pauciflora. The sequence continues at coordinate 6,352,504 of VMYD01000012.1, forward strand.
GAATGTCAATGTTTACTTTTGCCATGGCGGGGCCTGCCTCGGGCCTAAACTTGCAAAAAGAGTGTTCATGACGTGTCATTTAGATATGATGACGAATTCTCACTCATTCACTTTTTAAAGAGAAATTTAAGCCATACAGGGGCAAATTAATATGAGTAAAATATATAGAAAATTAATAAAAGCAGGAGAATTATTTTGTAGCTAACACTGAAAGTTGAAAGATCATTTATATCGTTGCTTAAAATGAAGCCAAAATCTTTTAAAAAATGGACCTAATGTTCTTGCTTTGTGTACATAAGTTTCTCTAGGATATTTAAAAAAGAGTTATTCCCACTATACTTAAAACACATGTAACATGTGGAAGAGTTGAAACAATCTTAAGATCCGGCACATCATTATCGGAAGATCTGATAGGCCCATCATTATGTGACATTGATGCCACACGTGGTCCAAATTAAATAAAAAATTATGATTCATAATGGAAAGCTACGCAAACAAGGAAAAAAAGGCATTTTAAGGGACCAAGCAGAATCAAGCAAATCTTCTGGTTTTGTCTTATTTAGCAACGAGACATACTAAAAAATTCTTAGTCCTTTACCCTTCTCTTCAAGAAACTACTTGTGTTATGAATGCCCACTCTCTTTGGCAGAGCTTCTAATTGGATGTCAGGGATGATATGGACTTAGAATCTCTGATCTTCCTTGTCTGACCATAGTTGATTATTAACTCTTGAATAAAAGTGCTACAGAAATTCTGATGCAATGCCGGAGACTAGTTAAATTACCCAAAAAGACGGTGAAACTTCTTATTGTCCTCGTATAGAGATGGGAATTCTTAACTTATATAACCCACTCTGAATTGTAAAAAATTGAGATTGAAAATTACGTGCTGACCAAAGGTACTTTATGTCAACTGGAAAATGTCCCTCCGATAATTCTACGGAAATTGGTAAAGAAAACGTTTCTCATCCTGCTTATGGTAAAAATAGTATTTACAAAAACTTTCGCGTTTATTTATTTATATATTTTAGGGTACATGCATGTATCGATTCAAATTACTCGCAATTACCCCTCCTGATTTTTACCAGACAAATTAATTTATAATATTACAATAGCCGCAAAGATTAATTATTAGATATTTTACTTTTTATTGAAACCTCTCGTGACAATTCTATAAACAAATTTATTTGAAAATGAGCATTGACAATCTTGTACATGTTAGTTTTAGCACAATTTAAGGAATATTTACTAGTGGAGCACAATTTAAAGAAAATGCAAAGGGTCACTTTACAAAACACTGGTTGAAGAATAATTTATTCTCTAATTAAGATTGATATACGTCGAATTGATAACCAGAAAAATCTCGATATCCATTGAACTCGTCTTCAAAAACTCGCAGCTCGGGTAGCTTCGTATCTCTTTTACCCGAAGCAACTAAAATCGTAAACATATAAATATAGACTAGTAAATGCGCATTTACTTTTTTCATGATTATTAATTTTAAGATAATTATCAAAATATAAGTTAAAAAAAGAAAAGCTCAAAAAAGCAACTCCCAAAATAGGGACAATTCAACTAAGAAACATAACCACTGGGGGTTCGCTCCAGTGGCTACCCTTCCATCTTGGAAGGGGGAGGTTGGGGGTTCAAATCCCCACATTCTCAGGGGGGATTGGGGTGGGGAAGATTTCATTTCAGGAGTGGGTTTCGACTCCCACGCCCTGCAAGGAGGCATGGCAAAAGTCTGAGAGTGAGTGTTAGAGTAGGATTAGTGTAGGACTGACCAAAAAAAAAAAAACTAAGAAACATAAATTTTACCCAGTGTGACACTAATGTCCTAAACTTTTTTCATATCACCAATACTCAATTTGTACCCGTGATCCAAAAATACATTTCGTCGCAATTCCGTCCAAAAGGGTCATTAAAATCCAAGTGGCGTCTTGCATGGCCAATGATAGGCAAACAAATCTGACATAAATTTGATGTGACTTTTAGTCTAAGGGAAAATTCCACCAAAATGTCTTAAATCAATACCCCAATTTTTTTTTCCTGTGTCACCTAATATACTTGAACTTGTACCAATAACCCAAAAATACCTTTAGTCATAGTTTCGCCCAAAACGGTCATAAAAAATCCAACTTGCCAGCTTATGTGGACATCGTCAAGCAGCCATAGCTGAGTGGATTTGACGTGGCTTTAGTTGTAACCAAAATGATGTCGTTTCATAGATAATGTTATTTCGATGAATCTAAAATTGCCTAAGGCACAACTTTTTATCATGGAGGTCTAAATGGATTCCGACACATATATACCATAACCTTATTGGAATTACAAATGGATATATCACGTCTTGTACTAGACTAAAACCACATCCAATCCATGCTAGGTCTATTTGCCGATCATTGTCCTCACAAGCCGCCACATTTGATTTTCAACTCATTGTCTAGGACAGAATTGCAATGAAAGTTATTTTGGTCACCGACCCATGTTTGGGATATTGGTGATTTGAGATATTGGTGTCAAACCTGACTGCGTTTAGGCGTCTGGTGAAATTTCCAAAAGATAAGTGATGTCGCCTTGGACTAGGCTAAACCTACGTCGGATCTACGTCAGCTTCGTTTACCTGCCGTTATTGATGTAAGCCGCCACTTCGGATTTTTAACAATCATCTTGGATGGAGCTATTACGGAAGGTTCTTTTGGATTGCGCGTACAAGTTTGGCGTGTGAATGATACTATATCATTTGGGATATTGATAAGCAAAATTAATGAAAATTGTTCTAAATAAGGACAATTTTGGTTTTTCTTGATAAATGTGTGAATTTCCTTTTGGTTCAGAAGCCGTTTTCCAGCTCGACTGTGGTAGAGAAAAAGAGAGAAGCAACTTGCCCATTTGGAAATCAAATTATACTCAATGGACAGATTATAAGAATAGAATATTCTTGTCCAATAAATGGAGCAATTTGAAGTAATCCATTGTACATCCTAATCAACATCTAGGAATTCATTTACTTTGCTTGTGGGGATGTTCATCGATAATTGGTGCATCATGGTAACTATTTCGTATGTGGTAGGTACCCAAGTCAGCTTCGAGTGATTTGATCGATCATCGGAAAAGAGAGCCAAGATGGGATTCAATTTTGGCGCAGCATGTTGTAATGCACTTGTGGCGACTTCAATTAATCTTTCACTTTTGAGTTTGAAAAAATATCTTAACTTACCTATAACAAAGAAACAAAATTATTTTATATATAAATAAGTCAGTTCAGAAACGGAATGGACATATCATGAAAAATTCCTAGTGATGCAATTGTATTTTTTTTTTAATTTGAAATGTCAGTATCATTTATAAGATGATGTATAGGAGCTTAAGGGCATTTCCCAACATTACATAGATAACTAAGAATGTGAAAAATTGAGTGAGGGAGTCTCCATTTTGTTACCAAATTAACACATGAAAGGATTCATAAGAAATTTCAGAAGTCACCATAACAAGGGAAGTCCATAGAGGTCCAAACAAATTAAAAACAAAAAATCAAGGTATATAATCAAAGGATAGTTGGCCAAGATAATTAATTACACACTTGTCTTTTAAGAACAGACATGTGATTGCATTCAAGCGAAAAGATCGACGGCTACAACTAAATCATACATCATTATCAATGATGAGTACATTTCAGGATCTCCATATGTATTTACGGCTTTGTCTTTCGACAATATGTGCCTAGGTTCAACATCCCAACACCATCACCATACGGAAACAACATAAATTGTTAAACAAGCTGAAATTTGAAACCTATAAGAACAAACTCAGAAAGTGCGAGACACCAAAGCTTTTAACAAAAACATATTGAATGAGCATAAATTTGACACTGACATTGCTATGAATACCATTGAAACTTGATGTGAAATACTTATTTATTAAAATTCATGTGTCTAGAATCAGATTAAAGAGATGTACTTGTTTCAAGTAAAGTGAAACCTTTTTTTTTTTCAATTTTTAAACCATAAAAAAATCTTTTGTAATAAGTAAAAGCAATATTCCACCTCAAGAGACCCATATAATAAATTAGTAAATGATTTTATGAACGAGAACGTTTGGCAAAGTGATTAAAACGTATTTCCATGTAATTTGAAGCAACTCTTAGACTCTAGTTTGAATTTCCCGATTATTCTTTACTTCCATGAAATTTTAGTACATCTGTGATGTTGGTTCTCCTTGTTCCAAGTATAACTCTAACTTTGCTTTAACCGACACTTGCCGGTGTACTAGTGATAGGTTAATTATTGTGTATTTATTTATTTTGGGTGGGGGAAGCTTGACGGAATGAAAAAGGTACAAGTAGAAGAGCCCCCTCCCCAATGTGAACCGAAGCCAGCTAGCGAAGGGAGACGAATATTCTGCAAGTTGGACCTTGCATAAAAGAGCTACTGTTTCTTCAAGTCCACCATTGCCCAATTAAGCTTCGCTTCTCTCTCTTGTTCTTTGCAGGTGATGACCTTGTTTTCTTTTTCCGTTTTTTTCCTCAATTAGTACAGAGTATTCAAACATCTTGACGCCATCACTCTTTACAAATGCACAAAAATTCAACTTCGAGTATAGAACTGTGATGCGGCTCGTTCCCACCTTTTCATTTAGCTAGTGTGGTCATCCTCGTTTCTTGCTCAGGGCGATTAGAGGAACCCAGAAGAAGAAGGCGGTGATCCGATGGGGATCTTATCGGCTAGGATATTTCACGAAGTAACGCTCCCTCTGGTCTTCCGTGATCAAATCTCTTTGAATATAGACATACGGATCAATATATTCAATCACTAGTTGATGTTTTCCCTTTTTTGGGGTGAAAATCCACAGATGGTTGAAGATGCAGCTTATTTCCATCATCATCAGCGGCAGCAGCAGCAGCAGCAACAGAGCTCTTCCTTCTCACTTGATGATGAGTTAGATTTGTTCCATCCCCATTTTCCTTCGGAGCCCTGCTCGAACTCTTCGCCATCCCATCTGCTCCCTCTTATTAGCCCCGAGACGATGCCTGCTTTTGTCCCACAATTCGTGGAAACTCCTCAAGAGTTCACCAAGAGGCCCTGGAAACAGCTCGAGACCGAGAGCTGGATCTCTCCACGCACAACGGAGCACAAAACGATGGCTCGCAATGTGGTGATATCGCCATCTCCGTCTCCGTCTCGGCCTCCTGAATCACACTTTATGTCGTTCGGGAACCCCAATTCATCTCCGGCCATATCCTATCCATTCTATGGTAAAGTCCTGCAAGAGACCGAAGCGTTGTCTGTAATTTCTGTACTTTGAAAATCGGATCATTTTTCATTATATATTCTTAATATTATTAACAATATTTGTCTCGCTCTGATGCGTGTGAAAGGTACTTGTGAAATCCAAGATATTGAGAGACCAAAGATGAAAAGCGCTGGAGCGACAAGCAGGAAGCCGGTACACACACAAGAAAACGTGCTAGCCGAGAGGAAGCGCCGCGAGAAGATCAGCAAGCTTTTCATCGCGCTCTCGGCCGTCATTCCCAACCTTAAAAAGGTACAAGCCGAAAAAGTCTGAAAATTATTAGGATTGCAGGATTGATGGTTCTGAAAGTATGAGATTAGGACAGATTAGTGTAGTCGTTAGCACCGGACGAGGGGGATGCAACGCATGCATGGGTTAAAGAGTTTCCACTTGCTGATAATTCAAGATTCATGCTCTCTTGAAATATGGGGTTCTGTAAAATTGGCTTCTCTCCAACATTTATGTTATGTACATCAAGGACTTTTTTAGTATAACAATTTTTGAATAGCTGTGAGAATAATAGTTTTTTTTTAGGGAACAAGTCCTACAATAAATTATAATTATTATTATTTAAATTTTTATAATATAGAATAGATTGTTATTTTAATGGTAGATTAAAGACTTTTACACAATACGTTTAATTCATATGCCACAATCACATGGCTAATTTATTTTGTTTTGAGATTACAACTTAAAATCTATGCTTATCGTGTGACGCAAAACCTGGTGAGATGACTGAAGATCTATGATTGCAAACTTGATGTAATGTAAAGAAAAGAATAATGAAGACCCATAACCGTTGATAAGGGAAAATCTACGTGCTCTGATAACTAGCTTAAACTAGACGCACGCAACTAATAAATCCTATTTATTTCTTCATCACCGATTTAGGGGAACCATTTCATAATACTTTCACATCGTTATAACTGTTCTAACATTGATGTTAAACGTGTATTTCAGATGGACAAGGCTTCCATCCTCGAGGATGCCATCAGGTATATGAAAGAGCTTCAACAGCGCGTCGAGGCGCTCGAGGAGGAGGTGGCGGCAAAGACCGTGGAGTCGGTCGTCGTCGCGAAGAAGTCCCGACTCACCATGTACAACGATACGTCTTCTTCGTCCAACGAGAAGTCTTGCGGCCATCTGAACCGGCGACTCTCGCTCCCTGATATCGAGGCACGAATCTCTGGAAAATGCATCCTCATCAAAATCCACTGCGAGAAGAGAGAGGGTTTTATTTCGAAAATAATCGGCCAAACAGAGAAACTGAACTTAATTGTTGTAAGCAGCTGTGTCCTGCCTTTTGGGAGTTCCACACAAGATGTCACAATCTTAGCTCAGGTAAATATATGTAACACCATAATTGCCTCAACTCATTTTTTTCCCGGGCTTTAACACCATATCGTGTATCTTTTTGGGAGGAAGATGTCAGATATAGATAGGAATTTTACGAAAATTACCAAGTTAATTCATGAATCCCACTTATTTCATGATCCGATAAAGGACTACCACGTTGCTTCTCAAATGGGTTATAATAAAACTTAATAATGCACTCGGCTTTCTCTTATTTCATCCCATGTATTTGCAGATGGGCGAGGGATTCAGCTTGAAAATGGGGGATCTCGTGAGGAATCTGCGTCAAGCTCTTCTGGATCTCATGTGATCTCCTGCAATATTCTCATCTCATCCGGAGTTGGCTAGCAACAACGGACAAAACCGTAATCATTATATTTGATGCATCTCATTTTCTTTTTTGTAATACTTAAATCACTCTCTCCGATCCGACAGCACCAAACTCTCTGCCAACGCCAAAACATTGGCGTTGGTTTCAAGTATGGAATCTCTACTATTTTGCAGGTGGGTTTTTCCCCTTATTTTTGTATGGTTGACTTAGGGGGATCCTCATATATGGTGGATAATTAAAAACCAATTGAAATGATGTCTTTAGTTGAAATCAATGAAAGGACATCAATTCAAATCCGAATTTTCAATCCCACAGACCACGTTCAAAATACCCGCCTGCAGTATAAGGAAAGTTTACAGGAATTTTTTCACGGGGGAGTTAATGAGAGGTCTAACTAGGGGTGTCCAATTGGATTGGTTCTACCCAGGAATTGGACCAAACTGCTAAAAAAATAGGTCTAGGAATTTGTTCTCGTTGGAACTAGTTTGAGATCAGGTTCCAATCTTTTGGAACCAGTTGAAACCAGTCCACGAACGGGTTTCGAATGTATACCCACCTGAAAACCAGATTGGATCGCCTTGTTTGAAACACAAATTTTATAAGTGAAAAAGTCAAAACCCTAATTTCTTTTTCTCTTTAATTCTAACATCAACACTCCTTCATCCTTTGTCCTTCCTTAGAACTCCTCATCGGTCTTTCCTCTTCCATTAAATTTTTAAAGATGAATGGGAATGGAGTTTTATAATTTATGTTTTATATTACATGTTTAAATTTTTATTATTTATAATTGTACGTGATTATGTATTCATCTTATGGATTGTTGCTTTTGGTGGATAGGGCTTTATGTTGTTCATATTTTACTTTGAACTACTTTGTTGCTTATAATCTTATATGATTTTACTGTAAAAAATGAACCAAAAAAAAAAAAAAACAAAAAACAAAAAAAGGTTTTCGGGTAGACCGTGAAACTCAATAGAAAAACAAGAGATAGGTTCCAAAATCGGTTCCTGAAAAACAAGGTAGGTTCCTACGTCCAAAATTGAGAACCAGTTATAACAAGATAGCTTTTAAATTCTAACTTTAAAATTTATCTACCCTAAAAGCAATCACCCCTAAGTTTAATGTGCAGTATAAACTTGCACTTCTTTTTTTCATAGGGTCATATCAGCTTTTGAGTTGTCTCTAGAATGCTGTCTTTTCTGTGCGCTCCTAGGAATTGAATTATTGTGATGTATAATCTTATCTCTCCACTTGTAATTTATTTGTGTCCCAATAACTGATTAATGGGTAATGTTGTACTTGTGTGCTGGATTCTTTCTCAACTATGCAGCAAACTTGCTTTCGCCTTCTGTCAACGTTTGAATACGAGGCACATGGCTTTCTTAACTATGCAGCAAATTACATCATGTGTCTAGTCATAGGAAAATGATCATAGAGGCAAAGTTAAATGTGACATGGCAAACAAAGGAATCAACTTTTCCTCAATTCCAGCTTTAATTTGATGGGCAAAGTAATAAAAGTAAAGGTCCCATCTGTTTTACTAGAAATTTAACCCTTAAAACATGATTCCGCATTTTATAGTAAAATATCAGGGGGTTCATATTTCATGATTTTAATATTTTGATTCCACAATTCTTTTCTAATTTCTTCATTTTACAATGACAGAGTTTGATGTAAGTTCAAAAACTATATGTCCCATAAAGTAGGATAAGGCTTTACTTCCAATCCTCCACCAGTTGTATAAGGTTTGCATTAGGGGTGTGCATGGTTCGGGCAGGCGGTTCCCGACCTAGAACCGGGAACTGCCCGTTAAGGACCGGTTTCGAAAAATTGGAACCGGGATCCACCCGTTAGTTACATGGATCCACCCGAGAATCAAACCGCCGGTCCGGTCCGGTTCCCGGGTGGATCCATAGAACCGGTCTCACAATAATAATAATATCATTTTCTTGAAAGCTCCGATTTTGATGGGAAACAACTTTGGTTTTCGACCAAAATTGCTGGTTCTTCGCCGCCTGACCTATTCTTCTTCTCCTCCTCCTACAGCCCTGCTTCTTCACGTGCTTGCTTTTTGTCCACCAATTGCTCGACTTTTTGTCAAGGTGCACTTTGGACTTTTTAGCTTCAGCGCCTCTCCATTTGGTTTGACTGGAGATCAACACCTCTCCATTATGTGCGCTTTGGACTTTTTTCCCACTTTAATTATTTTTTTTTAATTAGTTGATTTGGGTTTGTTAATTTGTAATTTCATTTTTTTAATATTAAAAATTCATATATTATTTTAATATAATTGATCCGGTTCAGGTGGGCGGGTGGATGGATCCGCCCATGGAACTGGGAACCGGACCGGTACCCACCGGTTCCCATAAATTGGAACCGGGAACCGGACCGGTTCCCTCTAGAACCATTGGTTCCGGGCGGTTCCGGTCCGATTCCAGGTGGTCCGGGCAGGTCCCGGTTCTTTTGCACACCCCTAGTTTACATTCTGACGGTTTTTATTAGATAAGCGGTTAGAAAAATAAACAAATCATACGACGTATTGTCTTGAATAAACGACCTTAAACAAGACCTTAATTCCTAAAAAGTTTCAACGAAATCATCATTATCTAAGAATTCGTCTGGCAAACTATTTCCACAAAAAATTTGCACTCCAATATGGTGTGTACCAAAAATTCAAAGAAAGATAGTGCGTCTTCGTCTTGCACTAGTGCGTTTTCGTTTTGCACCATGATATCTTGAACTCCACAGTCAAAGTATCAAAATGTGCAAAACCCGTTTGTGGGTCGGTTTCACTACAAAGTAAGCGGATTACTCTTTGATTTTTGGCTAGCCCAGCACCAACTCCTTGATATATTTCTTGCTGAAATCATCCTCGATCCCATTGATCAAGAGTGGGACCAAATAACTAGATAGGGGCTGCCCTGCGAAGTGAAAAAATAGATATAAAAGTATCAAGCTGTAGTTACTACTTTCTATATTGGTCTCAATGTCATAAAATTAATGCGCTAAATACAAGCATGCTTTATATATTTCCAACAGTCTATTCTCCAAGATTTTAATATACACGGGCACACTACCCCAAATCAAAAGCTCCTCGAAGCAAAACAAATTTCACACAACTTGTTGAGGGAGAAATTGTCTAATCAGTCCTATTGTACAATTGCTAATTCATTCATAGACTTACTAATTTTACCATTTTAGTCCTAAACTTTTGCGCAAAACTCCAATGTAGTCCGTGTGGTCAATTTCTGCAAAAAATACCTGAAAGGACAATTTAATTACTTGTCCCGTGGGAACCGTCCATTTTGGGCTAGTCAAATCCAGTTTCAGTTAGTTCCCGATTGTTTTGCACATCTCTACTATCCGTACAATAAGTTTAGCATTGATCCGGTGGGTTTCCTATGCACCGGGTTGACAACTGACGTGCATGACAACGAACTGGATATCACAATATATGACTCCCGATATCTTGTATTCAACATAATGAGCTCGCTGCCACGTCAAATCATTATGTAATGCAAGAAACAAATTTTACAAGTCTGATCCAAATATGCGATCGAGAGTCATGCATGAACATGTTCTTTCGAAAACTGTCGAGTCTAATGATCCACATTGAAATTTTGTTTCGATTAATTTTTGTATGTCGAAATAAAAAACTTCATTTCATCAAATCCTCACCTAGAAAACATAGTTGGTGGGTTTTAGAACAAAGTACCAAAAGAATGTGGGGTTTGTATAACAAATTTAGAAGAAGGGCACGACGACGATGGGCCTTGGCAGCCAAGTTGGATAACTGGTTTAATTCACCAGTGCAATGGGCCAAGTGGACAATAGTCAAACTGGGCCAGAGGCACTTGACAGTCCACGACCAAAGCTTTGATCTCCGAAGGAATCTGGTCTTCGCCCGAAGTATACTTGCCCAGAGAAAGGCGTTTAGGTTTCATCTGGGAAGAATTTAAAAGTGAGAAGTGAGGACTTGGGCTTAATTACATAGAAGGCTTTTCGTTTCCAACTTCGGCGACACTTAGCAAAAGAAACTAGCAAAGAAAGGATAAAAACAGGACACAAGTTCTGAAAAAAAAATGTAATAGGTGAAACTTGTTGTCATTGTTCTTTCTTATAGAAGCATATGGAAATGAGATCGGCACTAATCTCCTTTTGCCATTACCCTTAGATTCTGCACCCATTACAAAATTTTTGGATTTAAATATAACTCTTCCACACCACCTGAGATATGAAGGTCCGAGTTTGATGAGTCAATCACTTGCTAAGATGTTAGTAACCAAAAAGTTTTTCCATGTGAGGTATTTTGCAATAGCAATGTGAGCTATTTAAGGGTTCGAGTCTCTGGCCGGTTCATTGGAGTCACTTCCTTCTGAATTACTGGCCGGATTTCCATGAATTACTTACCATGGGCATCTCAGAGGTATTTTAATATCACATAACCAAGGCATCCATAGCATAGGCATCTCACTCTGAGGTATCTCGGTATTACATAATGATACCGAGACATCAATGATCACACAGCATGGGTATTCCACTCCCTAGGGCATCATCAGTATCACTCAGTATCACACAACTGAGACATCTATGATCACACAATATGGGCATCCGAAGGGCATCATCAATATCATATCATCGGTATCACTCGGTATCACACAATTGAGACATCTATGATCACACAATATGGGCATCCGAAGGGCATCATTGATATCACATAGCTGATGGAAATCTCTTAATTTAGTTCATTTCACACGGTTCGCATATCCACATCTTGAATTAGTTACACCGCACCAATGTGCTTAGCTTTCAAGGACTTCCTAATCACGCCGGAAGCAAATTCTGATGCAATGGCCACGTCACTCACATATCATGCTCTATGGAGAGAAGTCCATTCAACGTAGTTCAACCCCTTAGTCAACTACTATTCGAGATTTTACCATCTTCATGTAGACACAGTAGATTCTCCATCAACAAGCCAAAACAAATCAGATTCGCACCTTAATTGAATTGGTCCTGTTACCCCAGTGAACGGGCTCTAAAAAATTCTAAATTTTTTATATATCATAGAGAAGAACTAGACTAACATTTTTTATGAAGGGTTCGAAGTCCACAATGAGTTGCACCGCGAGCGGTAGATCAACAAAGTAGAGTTAACTCTGGCTTGCTAAAGCAGAGAGTAGGATTCTCAAGTTCTAGTTATCTTGAATAGTCAAACCTTTTCTAAGCGTCCTGAAACTTCCATATGTTAGAGATAAGGCCGTCCTTAACAACTTCAATGAAGAGGTCATGTCTAGATTCGAACTAAGGGGATTTTATGAAAACACTAAAGGATAGATGTATCTCTACGTAATTCTACTGGCAGTTTTCAAGCACTGCTGGGAATAAGGTTCTACAATTTCCATTTGAGCTCCTAAAATTCTAAAATTTAGTGCAAAAAGTGTTCCCTATAACTTTCTTGAAGGAACCCTATAAAATTTTGAACTAAATATTTTTGTATAAATTCCGGTAGGCGCTAAGGTCATGAATTCCCTTATTCTGGGCGGAACGGCTCTAGGATAAAAGCACTCTCTTAAGCTAGTCATCCCTTCTTAGAAAAATCCAGAAATAATTTATGTTATAGTTACGGATGTTGGGAGTAGCTTCCAAGAAGGAGACACCATCAAATTCGAACCATCTTGGAGTCACCAAAATTTAGAAACAGAAGGGGTCAGGTAGAGGCTGGCTTTAGAAAAGAGATCCCACACATCAAAACTCTTGCAATGCTTCCTCAAATCATGATCACAGCTCAATAACACGCTCAAATTAAAAGTCCTAGGCGTCATGCAATGTCCACTTCTCACATCAGTCGTCAAGAACACTTACAACAACCAAAACATACATACCACTTCGCGTGCAAGGATACCGAGCTTCCAAAGTAACATGCGACCCTTTTTCCTAAACATGCATGGCCTTATACATGAGTAAGACAGCATACACAGCTTTTCAGTCGAGCCTGTACGCCAGTCCTAGCCATAGATCGAACATGCAACTCAAGAACGACGCTCCACAGCCAAGGAAAGGCGGAACCATTCCAAGACAGAATCCAGGGGACGACTAGCCACTTCACCGAGCAACAAGGGGATTATTCTAGCCTAGTACCCAACAATTTCCCTTATCTGGTGGCTACTCGACCCTCCTTGCTCCTTGTTCTTGCTGGTTCTTCGAGGATTTGGGCTCCTAAGGCTTGAAACCGAGAGAGAGAATGCAGAGAAATAGGAAGGGGCGTTCTGCGGAGCCGAACGATAAGTGAGGGAGAAATGAAAGAGGAAAGAGTTGCTTGAGTGTTTAAGTCTAGATTTTCATGAGTCTCAAGGCAACTAGTGATTGCATTTTGCAATCCCCAGGCTCGGTTTCGGCATCTGAGGTGGGCAGAAATGACAAGGAAAAGAAGGGGCTTCCTCTTGCATGAAGCTTCCTACCATGCACACGCACACTTGTCCAAAGATGAGTGTTTTAAGAGATCATTAGGGGTTAATTTGATTTTTCTTGCACTTCAATCATTAATCCCTACAAAGTGCTTGCTTTGTCCATTTCGCCCCTACACTAATCAGCCACCATAAGAAATAATGGTAGAAGAGATGGAAATCTAGTTCCATAGGGTTAAACAGGTAACATCAATTTACCATTTATAAAATATGCGCTGCAAATTTCCCTCTATTTTCCTAAAGTCGTGAGGTCATTAATCGTCCTTCACGTCACATGAAATAGCATTGCTAAAATAAATCCCGAATTTTCAAGACAAATCAAAGCCATACGAGACCTAAATTGGATACGTGTACCAATAAATCCGAAGCCTATACCGACGAGCCAGAACATCTTCACTTAATCCTGGGCCTTACGCATGCACATGGCCCACGGGCCCAATTCGCGGCCCACACACATCACATCGGTGCCCAAATCTTCAGCCCACCAAGCCTACACTCACGGTTCAGCATCCGGCCCAACGGGCCCACTGCTTGGCCCAACTTCCTGTCCTCCGAGCCCCTATCCGTCCATTTGTAATTCTAGAAACTGAGAAATTTGGGGCGTCACATTATTCAATGAGGATTTGCGTTTAATTAACTGCGAAGTTTCGCGCAGAAGACCGTTTCATAGAGCAAGTTGAACTTTATGGACGGTGATTCAATAGTCTAATAAAAAACTTTCAGGAAAAGGCAAAAGTCTTTTTTTTTTTTATCTTTTTTTTTTTGCGTGGTCTGAACGACAAGAAAGCTAGTCCAAAAGTTTAGGAGAATGGAATAAAAATATTCCAATCGAATTATAATGTTGATGAAGTCCAAGCAATGACTGGCGTGTTAGAAGCATGTGCAAAGCGACACGTTAGTGGAACAGCATTTATTTATTTTTTAAGGAATAAATTATTCGTCCTCTGATTATCTTTTAGTTTATGCTGAGCTGTGACCGTGGCTAAATGTAGGTATATCTCCCGACAAGTGCTCCAAAGAAATCTATTAAGAAAGAAAGTTATTCGACCGGACTGGAAAAAAAAAAAGAAAAAAAAAAGAAGAAGAATAAGAAGAAGGTCTACATATCGTGACTCTCATCCAATAAAAAGTTTAGATGTCGACTCTATTATATAGATGATAGATTTATGACTTGTGGTGTAACTTTTTGAATACACATACGTAGATAACTTTGAAAATACCAATGACTTATCAAATTCTTATGCTGGATAACTTTTTGTATTTAAAGTTTAGGCCGTAAAAAAGGTAATTCTTTTTGTAGAATATATGCTATAATATATATCTCTCTCTTTCCTCCACCTGGTAATGTTCTTTTGCGTCCTCGACAATTGTTTTCTTTGTTTTGGGCACGTGGGGGTTCTTCCAATAAGATATTCCAACTCGAGGTGGACGCTTGAAATCGGAAACGCGCCTACCTTATTGATTTTGGTGGGATCTACCCTTTTTTGACATTAACATCTTCAATTTCCGTGACTTAAAAGTAGATGAAGCTTCCATGAAATGGACATGCTATAATGACTTAGTGACGAAGCACAAAACACCAATAGAGCTCTCGCGCCAAATAAATAAAAAATGAAATGAAATGAATGGAAACTTATGAATATAAAGTTGTTTTATAGAGTCAGATGAAGAAGTCCCACATCGAAAATTCCATGTCATGTGGAGCAGCTAATTTATCATAATTAGGTCATAACGTGTATGCTCAAGTGTTTTAGTAAAACTTAGATCCAATTGGATATGTTGAGTACTTTTTTCCCTTAAAAATTTGAAACTAATTTTTTCCATGGGAGGAATCAGAGGAGTTGCTGTCTTGCATCATGAATGGGCAAAATGTTGGATTTCAATTTTTTTTTTATTACTTACGTGTAATATTATTAGTTCTGGACTGTGCGAATTTGCATGATTTAAGATATGGGCAATATTACAGCCGGAGGCCTAAACTCTTTTCATGGTTATGCCCCGTGTACTTAGAATTCCTAAGCTTTCTTTCATTTATTTCAATCCTAAAACTTACAAAATTCAATTCTTTAGTTTTAGGTGGATGGAATACTTAGATCACATTTTTTTTAATTAATTTTTCCTTCTCTTTTTAGGTACATGGCATAGATGTGACGCCAAATGGACATCAAAATGAAAAAAATAAAATAAAATAAAGGACCAAAATAAAATATTAAAAAAAAGAAAGATGAAAATCAGAAGAGACGGAGAGAGAGAGAGATTGATGGAGAAACTGTTGCGATAGGGCGAGCGATCGAACAATAATATAGACAGAAAAAGAAAAATAAATCGGACACCAGATTTACGTGGTTCAGTCGTAAAGACCTACGTCCACGGGGAGAGCAGCAGCGAATTTCACTATAGATCAAGCGATACAAGGAGATTATACACTCAAGTCACTCAAACACTCTCTCGGTGTTTCTCAAACCCTAATTTATCCCAAACCCAAAGTGTTTATAAATAAACAACTCACTTGGTATAAATTCACGCCACAAAATTACCGCGCATTCAAGCTCGAACAAAACGCTCTACGTACACCTGGTTCGCGTACGTACGAAATCGCGTATCAAAGCTTCTCGCGGAATCTTGGTTCGGCGGACGCGCGGCTTCTACGTAGAGTTTTCTCTCTCGCGGCTCCTGTGAATTACGTAGGGTTTCACTTTCGGCCATCCCACGCACGCGCGCGCAAAAGAAGAAAGTGAATCCGTGCGTATATATACGTGTGTGTGTGTGCGCGCCCAAGGTCAAACTTTTGACCTTGGGCCCACCACCTTTTAATCTTCACACAGAGGAACTTCACGCCAAAGAAGGATTCGGAGCTTCACAACAAAACTGCAGAAGAATCCTTTATGTTGACTCTGGGCCCCACTGCCATATTTCCAATATTACTTGCGGAGTAACTTCACCTTCACGATTTGGATTCCGCAGCAATTGAAGAAAACTTTGCTTCAATTTATTTTATATTTCAAAATTCAGTAATTTGCTTCGGGCTTAAACTCGAGACATATTTTAACAATCTCCACCTTGGCTCGACGTTTTAGCCAAATTGCAATCGCTTTGTAAAAATTCAAATTCTACTGCTACTTTCCCATAGCCCTCGATGGGCTCAACCGCCACAGATATTATCCAAGTCCAAGCCTCGCTTGAACTTCGCCTTAACTGAGGACCTCATCAGAATACCAACTCCACATGCACCTTTAACTGCTCCGCAAGGATTTTCTGACACAACCTCCTCAACCGCAGATAAAGCAAAACCATTGTTGCATCCATATCTATCAGGAGATCGAATATGTACCTTATTAATTTCAGCAGTTACAGCAACCATTGGCTCTATAGGCTCCACCTCGCTATGAGCACCATCTGTGTCAATTACTTTGCTAGTACATGTATACGCTACCTTAGGAGTTTCTGGTCGCAACTCCACCTCAAGCTGAACACCGTTCAGATCTGTTTGAATATTGCTATAATCACTCCTAACCAAAAATACTTGAGACTCATCAAGGATAACTTCTCTGCTGTCAACAGGTGAATTTATATCCGAGCACCACAATTTATTGCCCCACTCACCTTGTGCATAGCCATGGAATATGCACCTTGCCCTCCAATCAAGCTTACCATCACTCACTCGAAAATAACACGGGCAACCAAACATTCTAAGAATAGAATAATCAGCAACGTTACCTGACCATACTTCTTTAGGAGTCTGTCATTCAATAGCAGTTGATGGGGATCTATTCACCAGGTAGCTTACCGTACTTAGCACATCAGCTAGAATTCTCCTAGCAATACCAGCACTAGAGATAATTTTACAAGCCGTCTCTAGTAATGTTCTTCTCGTCAATTCTGCAAATTGTTGTGATATATTGGCACTAGTGCGGTGTTTCACTATGCTCTCTTTCATGCAGAATTTATTTGCCAGCTTCGAGCAGAACTCCATGCTATTGTCAGTCCGCACATGCTTGATCGACTTACCAGTCTCCGTCTCGATCAAAGCTCTTGACTGCGTGATCATGACACCAGCATCAAACTTGTGCCTTGGCACAAACACCCAGGTCTTCCTCGAGCAGTCAAAAGACTCTCGAACAGATGCGTCTGACGTCTCCGCAGCGAAATTTTTCACTGTCTCACCTTGAAGTTTATACAAGCCTCTGTGCTTGATTCCTTTCATTATTACCAGGGCACCTCGAACAACCTTCAAAACTCCACCTTTTGAAGAATACCTGCAACTAGCTGAATCTAGGGCACCCAAGGAAATTAAGTTCTTTTTCAACTCTGGAACATGCCTTACTCCAGTCAATGTCCTCACAATACCATCATGCATTCTGATTTTAACATCACCAACACCCACAACATCGCACTCAGCGTTGTTCCCTAACTGGACTTTATCACTACCCGTGCACTGATAAGTGATAAACCAATTTTTATTTGGTGTTACATGAAAAGAACAACCAGAATCCAAAATCCATCCATCAAGCGATGAATCATTAGTGACAGACAAGACATAATCGGCACTATCTGCTATAGCTACAACATTATCTGCAGAATCAACCATAACTCATTTACCCTTCTCATTCTTCAGCTTAATGCAATCCCTTCTAAGATGCCCCCTCTTGCCACAACTCCAACAGACAACATTAACAATTCTAGACTGACTACGCCTGTTTATATTAGTACTACTATTACCCACACGTGTTATAGATCTTCCTCTATTTTCACCTACTAAAGCAGCAGATACAGGTTCGCCAGATTCTCTTCTACGAATGTCCTCACTCAGAATTAAATCTCGAACCCCATCAAACGTCAAACTTGTTGACCCAGAGGAATTACTAACGGCAGTAACAGTAGTATTCCAACTATTAGGCAATGAGGATAACAGAATCAAAGCACATACCTCATCTTCAAAATCAATCTCAACTGAACTCAATTGACTAACAATCACATTGAATTCATTGATATGATTTGCAACTGACGCACCTTCACTCATCTTCAAATTAAACAAACGTCGCATCAAATGGACCTTGTTGATCGCAGAGGGTTTCTCATACATATCCGACAGGGCTTGCATCAGGTCAGCAGTGGTCTTCTCCTTCAGGATGTTAAACGCGACATTACGAGCCAACGTCAGCCAAATAACACCCATAACTCGTCTATCCAGCAAATCCCAGTCAGCTTGCTTCATCGTCTCTGGTCTCTCCCCAGATAAGGGCAAGTGCAGTTTCATCTGGTAAAGATAATCTTCAATCTGCATCTTCCATAAACTAAAATCCTTCCCATCAAAACTGTCAATTCTCACTTTTACTTCTTCTGTCGCCATCGATTCACTTCAACTTAGCCAAGCCTGGCTCTGATACCAATTGTTGCGATAGGGCGAGCAATCGAACAATAATATAGACAGAAAAAGAAAAATAAATCGGACACCAGATTTACGTGGTTCAGTCGTAAAGACCTACGTCCACGGGGAGAGCAGCAGCGAATTTCACTATAGATCAAGCGATACAAGGAGATTATACACTCAAGTCACTCAAACACTCTCTCGGTGTTTCTCAAACCCTAATTTATCACAAACCCAAAGTGTTTATAAATAAACAACTCACTTGGTATAAATTCACGCCACAAAATTACCGCGCATTCAAGCTCGAACAAAACGCTCTACGTACACCTGGTTCGCGTACGTACGAAATCACGTATCAAAGCTTCTCGCGGAATCTTGGTTCGGCGGACGCGCGGCTTCTACGTAGAGTTTTCTCTCTCGCGGCTCCTGTGAATTACGTAGGGTTTCACTTTCGGCCATCCCACGCACGCGCGCGCAAAAGAAGAAAGTGAATCCGTGCGTATATATACGTGTGTGTGTGCGCCCAAGGTCAAACTTTTGACCTAGGGCCCACCACCTTTTAATCTTCACACAGAGGAACTTCACGCCAAAGAAGGATTCGGAGCTTCACAACAAAACTGCAGAAGAATCCTTTATGTTGACTCTGGGCCCCACTGCCATATTTCCAATATTACTTGCGGAGTAACTTCACCTTCACGATTTGGATTCCGCAGCAATTGAAGAAAACTTTGCTTCAATTTATTTTATATTTCAAAATTCAGTAATTTGCTTCGGGCTTAAACTCGAGACATATTTTAACAGAAACGACGATCGAAATGGGAGAAGGATAGCCCTGGGAAGTGGAGGGTGACTGTTGGCGAGCCTTGCCCAGGCCATGGTAAGGGTTGACGAACCACGACCAAGCCAAGGAAAGGGCCTTGCCATAAGTAGAGCAAGCAAGAGGCGTACTTGCTCTTAGGGGTGAGCGGTTCCAGGTTCCGGTTCGGTTCCGTCTGGAACCTGGAACCTACCCTCGAGGACAGGTTCCTCAAAATGAGGAACCTGGAACCTACCCGTTAGAACCGAGAACCTGGAACCTACCCTGTCATAGGTTCCAGGGTCGGTTCCAAGTTCCAACAGGTTTTTCTAGCATTTACCAAAAAAAATATAATGTCTGCACGTTACAAAAAAAACTATAACGTACGCGCACGTTACCAAAATATATATATATATATATATAACGTACACGTACGTTACCAAAAAAAAAATATAATGTACGCGCACGTTACCAAAAAAAATTATAACGTACGCGCACGTTACAAAAAAAATATATATAACGTACACACACATTACCAAAAAAAACTATAACGTACGCGCACGTACAAAAAAAACTATAACATACGGGGAGGGCGTCCCGGGTCGGGACTCGGGAGTCAGGACTCAAGAGTCAAGAGCAAAGCAATAGATGTGAGGTGAGCAGGGGAGGGGGTTCCTTTTGGAGCCCTAACCGGTTTCGCGACTGGCGTCCGATGGCGGCGGCCTTCAAGGCAAGCGTCGTTCGGCGAGAGTTTCAGAGGGTCGGGAGTCGGGAGTCGGGACTCAAGAGTCAAGAGCAGAGCAATAGATGTGAGGTGAGCAGGGGAGGGGGTTCCGTAACCGGTTCCGGTTCCGGTTCCGCGACCGGTTCCGGTTCCGGTTCCGCGACCGGTTCCGGTTCCGGTTCCGCGACCGGTTCCGGTTCCGGTTCCGATTCCGGTTCCGAGTGGAACCGGAACCGGTCCTTTAAGAACCGGGAACCGAACCGGAACCTCCGGTTCGGTTCTCCGGTTCCCGGTTCTACCCGGGAACCGCGCTCACCCCTACTTGCTCTCGCCTACACGGTGATTGTGTCCCACTCACCAATATCGAGTGGCGGTGATTGACCCTCACCCTCACCAGATTTTATCTGAATACTAACTTCACTAGACACTATCTTGAATTGGATATAGGTCCATCAATTGTTATATACAATATTTTTCCTATGCAAGATAAGATATAAGAAACGTAGGGTTTTTTTAAAATCAATTTTCCCGATCATTGTCTTGCCGACCAAATCAACCTTTATATATTTGGAGTATATGTACAATTAGCATAATTATTTTTAGCTTGAAAAAGGGACGGGAAAGGCGATCCCCTAGGCCTTAACATAGGACTTTCACACTCGTAACGGAATATTTTATTTAGGCTACATAAAATTCCTCTAGTGTTCACCATTTAAATGGCGAGCTCATTATTGCAATCTCACTACAGCATAAGTTAAGTAAATTTCATTGACCCACGGTAGTTATTCAAATAATTATATTAATGGTGTACACGACACGTAGTTTTGGAAGCTTATTAACATGGCATGCAAAAACTATTCGTGAAGGATCATGAGGACTTCACGCGACAAAATCTTTAGTGGTTTGTAAGTGTCTCATCAATTGTTGATGTGGCATGCATTTTTCCACACTGAACCAATTACAAATTGACACGTACATATAAAGGTGGATTTAGATGAACCAAATAAAAAATCTCCATCCACCTCACTTTTCCTCCTCCATCTATGGCGGCCTTGAGCCCAACTCTGTGCCTCCCTCCGCCGTCACCACCGGAGGAGTTGCCAATGCCACGGCTAAGGCAACCACTACGGAGCGTCCAACCCTCTCCATTGTGTTTGTGGTCGACGTTCCTTCCCTTAAATTTGTCGCCGTGGATCACATCTGGAGTCAAGGGGATAGAGTTGCACATTTGAAGTAGATTACCGTCGCTCATAGCCATGGACGAGCCAATGTCGTTGGAGCTTTGGTTGCAGATCTGGAAGTCCCGCCGTGGCCATGGCAAGCAAGCGATGTTCCTTCCCTTCACTTCATCGTCACTTTTTTCTTCTCTCTCTTTTTCGTTTTCAAGTTGCATTGTCTGAAACAAGTGATAGGGGACTTCAAGAGTCGCCGTTCGATTTTAAGAGTCATGGCTCTAGAGCCATTGTGCTCATGGCCATGGTTCCAGATTTGGAACTCATGGCCGCGTGCAACGACGGCTTGTTCGGAGCCGAAGGTGGACGGCCAAATATCAAGAGCCAACTAGATAGACGCCTGAATGGGTCGCCGATGGCCATGGACGACCAAATATCAAGAGCCGGCAGCGCTGATGGCCATTGATGATGGCTAGGTTAGGGAAAAAAATGGGAGGAAGGAAGAAGATAAATTTTTATTTTTATTTTTTCTAATCTAACTAAGGAAACACATGTCAAATAATTATTGGACATGAATAAAGACACACCTCAAATCAACCATTGATGTGACAATCACAAACCGCTTAATATATAGTCGTTTCACGACTATCACAAATATCAGTCCGTCACGTTTTATCAATCACATTTACACCGAATATGGATCAGAATCAATTGAATGTAGCTCTCCATATACCATAATAAGATGATCCCAGAATCCATGAAATTACTTTTATTACAACAGCTACAAACTGATGAATACAGAATACTTTCGAGAAGTGCACAAGAGATAAAAATAAAAAAAATAAAAAAATACTAAAAATCTAATCCAATTCGTCTCTCTGAGCAAGACCCATTTCCATTTGCAATTAGAGTGCAAGGAGAGGCTTCATCCAATCCTACACAGCTTGTGTGTAGACTCTTGACGAGATCCTCAATATTCATGCAGAAGTCAACGTCCATCTGCAAGGAAAAAAAGATTATGTTAATGGAAAACGAACGATGATGTATGTTTACATTTGTTTGTAAGTATGTGTTAGTTTTAATAACTTAATAAAAAGTACAAGCTTTTCTTGTTTGTAATTTTACCCTTAGAAAAAGAGGGGAGTGACCCAGGTACTTGAATTTACCTGAGCTACGATTGTCATTTCTAGTATGGAACTCCCAAACGATAATACACTGCTATTAAGAATAGATAGGTTCAACTTCTTTATTTCTCTAAGTATCTCCGTCATGCATCCCTTTTGTTTCTCATAATGGATTCGAAGAAGAACATGTTTGTCCAAGACCCTTGCTTCGATCTCAGGGAGTTGTTGCTCAAAGTGGTTAGAGTTCTCATCTAATGAGAACATATCATCGAACGCCGAGACCTGAGACTTCTTTACAATCACAACTGACTCCACAGTCCTGATTGCAACCTCTTCCTCGAGTTTCTTGACGCGTTCTTGAAGCTGCTTCATGTGGTGGATTGCGTCACTGAGGATCGATGCTTTGTCCGTCTGAAAAACACAACAGCACACAAGAAAGTTGATTTGAGTATATTGTTGTCTAGTATCTACTCCCTTCAAATTTCAACTTTGATGAACTTGAAGGAAAACCAGTGTCCGATCTTTGTTCATGACTCGGCAAAGGTAAACAAGCCTTGCTCATCCTAACTTTAATTGTTTCCCATGGGAGTAAAAGGCCAGGTGATAAACCAGAAGATTCGCTTGGAGTGTGCTATTCAAGTTTAAGGAATTGTAAGCAGGTCCCTGACGCACGTAGATATACATCATTTTAACTTTACCCCTTACTTTAAAAAATGAGACCCCAAACTCACACCTCTTTCCAGTTGAATGAATTGTGATTGGATGAGATGATCTTATGCACGAAATCAAGTGCTGTGCTATTGACTATTTCGATAGCAATGGGGATAATTGTTTTGCTAATATGATTAGATCTCTTAAATAAGATTGTTGCGAACCAGACTTTAGGAAATTCACAACAATCACGGACAGTAATGAATCGGGGCAAACAATCTTCAAGACTTCTAACGTGGGTGCATCGACATTTTGATAATTTGATATATACTCTAATGTAATGACGAAGATATATATTCTTAGTAATAAGGAATCTTTCCAAGGAAAAGTAAAAAGTTTTTTCAAGAAGATTTACCTTTTTAAGGCCAGGAATGATAGCAGAGAGAGCAATGAAGCTCTGGCTAAGCTTCTCACGCCGCTTCCTCTCAGCAATCAGGTGTTCTCGTGTATTCATAGGTGGTCTACTCATTGCGCCAACTCTCTTTGTCTCTGTTTGACAGTCTTGGATCTCATAAGCGCCTTCACAAATTAATTACAAGGAAACTTTTGGTATTACCATCATGCAGTATAATACCTCAGATCTTATTCAATTAACCCAAAATATGTAACAAATGTTTGAAGCAAGTACCGTAAATCTGCTGCGATTCAGTCGGGAAAGAATTCAAGCTTGCAAAAGATATCAACTGGGAACTAGATGACACCGAGGACGTCGCCGTTGTGGGGGCTTTGTTTGTTTCGGGTGAGCAAGAGTTGCTCACTCTCTGAGTCTTTGGCATCTTCATTGGCCTCTCCATGATTGTCGGAGCAACTTTGACTGGCGGATCCATGAGACCTCGCGTTGTTTCCGGAACAAATAGTGGACAAGGGGAGTACGTTTCCGAAGAGAAAAAATTGAAGTCGAAATCTTCAAGAGGGAAATCGAAGGCGTTCATTATTTGATGATGTTGATACGCATGATGTAGTGTTTCTTCTGTTACCTGTGAAATCAAGTAAAAATAAAATCTTGAAAAATGCATCAAGTCAGACATAATAACATCTGGGGCTTAGGAGGAAAATCGAATGCTTACTATCTCAGGGAACAACTGGGATGATAAGATCTCCATTGAAGCACTCTCTGGGTTTCCTAAAAAGCGTGAGTTGTTTACCTTCGTTTGCTGTGCTATATGTTTACATCCCTAGACAGAATGCAAAAATTTCATCAGAAAAATAAGATTGATATATCATGCATGAAAGTCAAGGAATCACAATTTTACGTTACCATCGAAATTCACGGAAAGTCCTCTTTTCGTGCTTTTTTTTTTCCTTGTCCTTCTCGATGAACAACAAATTCATACATGTTTGAAGAAGTGGAGAACAGAGGGACATGAGAAGAAGAAGCCTAAGTCAGAAACGTCACCTTGAGTGGAGGAATACTTGAGAACCTTGTCTTTTCGAAACGCGGTCTCCGCTCTCCTTTATTGTTGGAGAAATGCCTATATTTATGGAGGAACCAAGCGCGGTCGACCTTCTGCAAAGTGAAGCAAAGCTTTTCGCACGTGCCAAGCGTGTTTGGCCCCCTGCTCTTTCTCTCTCTTTCTCTCTCTCTCTCCTCTTCAATAATTGCCTATAATCCTTGGATCATAGACCCTATAGTGAGGCGCCCCGGCATGATTTATATATTCGGAGTAAATCCAAAATTTAATTGATTAGACCAGTCTTGCCCTAATGTACATTTTATGTCTTTTGAACTTGTCTAGAATTCAAACTAAAGCGAAATGAATCGTTGGAAACTCAATTAGAAACTTGACAAATACACAAGCATACGGAAGCTCCAAAACACTAGAATTTTTTGGATGGATTGACTAAGTTATTCAAAAGTTAATTGAAATCTTCAATAAATGCTTGTATTTTGTCAATAATAGATTTAGTTAGGACTCGATATCATTCTGCTAACAATAGGTTTAAAATTTATGGTGTGACTTTTTCATTATGTATATTAATGAGCTTAACAATATCAACGAGTTATCCATTTCTTATGTTAGATAATTATTTGCATTAAGAGTTGTGGAAAAAGTCTTACCTTTTCTATAAAACATATTTTTCACCGAGAAATATAAATATATGATTTCTTGTCCCCTCAGCAAGTTCTCTCTCTCTCTCTCTCTCTCTCTGTTTTTTCTTTTTGTCTGATAAAAAAGAAACAAGTTCTGCTTTCTTTCAGGGGTCTTCCAATATTACGCTTCAACTCGACGTGGATGCTTGAAATGAAAAAGCCAGCCGCCTACCTTTTTGATCGGGTGGGGTCTACCCTCTGTTGACAATCAAGAGGCTTGTGTAACTTGACTTGAAGTGGACGAACCGTCCGCGAAATGGACATCTAATAAGGATGTTGTCATCATGCACGTGCGCAAATAGAGCTTTTAAGTTAAAAAAATCAAGATAAAAGAAATGAAAACAATTGAAGCTTTTGGATGTATAGTTGTCTCTCACTTAGAACCAATCGACTGTTTACAGCATCATCTTAAAGTAGAAGAAGCTTCCATGAGATGAAAGTCCCATAGTCGTGAAACACGAACAATAATAGAGCCATCGAGCTAAAAAATTTAAAAAACTAATTGAAAGGAATTTAAGGTCTTTGAAAATATAGTTGTCTTTAACTTAGAAACAATCAAATGGAAAACTGCTCAAGTTAAGCTCTACGAGGTGTAAGATGAAATACGTCTCAAATTGGGAATATCTTCTAATATAGAGTAGTTAATTCATTTTAGTTAGCTCATAATTCATTTACTTAAATTTTTGGAATAAGTACATTGGAAGTCTCAAAATTTGTCATAAAAGTACAATTGAGTCTTAAAACTTTCAAAAAGTATAATTAAATCATAAAACTAATTATAGAGTGTAATCAAGTCTAAAAAACTTTCAAAATGTATAATCAAATTATAAAACTTATCAAAATGATCCAATTAAGTCCTTCTATAGATTATTTTTTTAGAAAATTTAGGACTTGATTGTACTTCTTGACAAATTTCAAAACTTGATTATACTTTTTGAAATTTTATTTTAGTAACAGGTCTTCAGATTTAATTGCACTTTTTGAAAATTTTAGAATTTATTATACTTTTGTGACACCTAAGTTTTTTTTTTTTAGTGAAATTAAATCCAACTGAATATATTAATAAATTCGAACATGAGCACTAGTAATCTTCCGAGGTTAAGGTACACATACTTCCATAGCATGTTCCAACAAGGTCCAAATGTAGGGGACTTCAAATGAGGATTAGTTCCCCTTGAAGAAAAAAAAATTGAAACTAGATTTAGCCATTGGAGGAGTGAGAGGCATTACTATCTTATCCTATTAACATCTTAATTTGCAAAATATTGAGTTGAAATTCATTTTCTTATGACTTCTTGTGTATCATTATTGCTTTGAACTGCTTCAATTTGCGTGGGATTTAATAAATAGAGTTAGATACAGCTGGAGTCCTACAATTTTTTTATGATAGTGCAAATGTAATTGAGATTTAAAATTTAATTTTATTTATCTATATCCTTAAAATTGCAAGATCCATGTGTTTTTTTTTTTTTTTTTGTAAGATCCATGTACTTAAGTCCTTCCATTTGTTTCATTACTTATAAGTTAATGGGACATTTACATGGCTTTTTATAATTATTGATTTTCCCTTTTCTTTTTAGACACGTGGGCTACGTGACGTTAAGTGGACGTCACGTCAGAAATAGACAATATTAAAAACTGAAAAAAATAACTAGAAAGAGAGAGGTGATCTCACCAGTGCAATCATGTCAATCGACCACCATAGGGGTAATCGTGGTCGGTAGTGGTCACAAATATAGCTGGATGACTTTAGTGGTTACTTTTCATTGTTAGACTATGATTTTCTTTCTTTCTTTCTTTTAAAGAATTTTTTTACTTAATAATTATTTTTTTATTTAATTAGAACTCAACTTCACCGGACACTATCTTGGATTGGATATAACTTCATCCATTGTTTCATTTGATTTCTTTTCTACAAAATATAAAATACAAGAAATGTGGTTTTTTTTTTTAAATCACACCTTAACCAATCTTTTCCATATTGTCCTAGCGACCGATGCAACTATAGTGTATCTATGGAGTTTAGAATTGACATAATTCTTTTGGCTTGAAAAAGGAGTCGTAAAGGGTGACTAATCATGGCAATTCCTCTTCGGTTTTAACGCAAGATTTTCATGATTCACGGATTGTTCGATTTATGCTGCATAGACTTCCTCCGGATTGCAAAGTCTAAGTGATAAGCCCGTCACCAAGTTATATAAATTATATCAACCCATTGTAACATTAGTTCGATTTACAAATTTCAACAGTGCATAAATATACTAGATCCCTTCATCTTATTTGGGGAGTACTCCATTTCTAAGGCAAAAATAGACGAGAGATATATGAGACCTTTCAATATAATTATATAAATGGCATACACAATGTGTAGGTTTTGAAGTTTATCAACATGACATGCACAAAGTATCGATGGAGCATCATGAAGGGTTTCCTGCGTAAATTGGTTCACAAATTCAACCATTCCTATAAAACCAGTTTCGTGATTATCATGAACATCAATCCATCACAGTTTTATCAATCACATCTGCATTAAACATGGATCAAAATCAGTTGAACCTAAATCTCCTTTTACAACAAGAAGATGATCCCACAATCGTTCAATTTACTTAATTACAACAAATATAAACCGATGGATACAGAATGCGTTTGAGAAGTGCACAAGAATAAAAAGGACTGAACATCTAATTCAACCTGGGGAGAGAAAAGTTCCGGTTTGTCTCTCTGAGCAAGACCCATTTCCACTTGCAATTAGAGTGCAAGGAAGAGGCTTCATTGAAAAGTCAAATCTCTGGAAAAGAAAAAAAAAAACAGGACACTTCACAAACATACTAAGTTTCCTATACAGCTCGTGGGTAAACTTTCAACGTGGCCAAAACGTCGATGTAGATGTGTAGGCGCATTATTAGGCGGTCGACCTCGCAAAAAAAATAGGAGGAAAAATCCACTAGCAAAATAGAAACTCTTAGTCAAACAAGAAATTTCGTGCAGCAAAGTGGCGGTCTGGTGAAGGGAGACTCAAAGGTTTTCCCTCGCGAGGTCCGAAAACACTATTGGAAAAAAGGGGAATAGTATGCAAAAAAAAAAAACACCTCAAATTTATTGCATTTGCATCAATTCAGTTTTAAACATTTTAATTAAATTAATTTAATCATCAAGCTTTGTCAATTGAGTTCATCTGGCTAATTTATGCCTGAAATTGCTAATGTGGATGTCACAATCCTATGAGGCATGATTAGCGTTAATATGGACATTTTTTTTCGTAATTTTTAAAATATTAAACTTTTTTCTTTTCTTTTTCTTTCCTTTGTCTTTTCAACATTGGCTAGCATTGGTCATGACCAACATGGGGTCAACGCTAAATAAGGCCACCCCCAAGTGACGCCTGGCCTCGGTTAGGCCTGTGGTGGGGAAAACAATCCTTGCTTAGATGAGGTTCAGCCGTCACCAGCCAATGGCAGAAGAAAAAAAAAATCAAAGAAAAAAGAGAAAAAATTATTAAGATTATAAAAAAAAATGTCAACATCAATGTTGGTTGTACTATGTATGATCATAGGTATCCACGTAAACAAATTTCGACCTATATTGACCGGATTGACTCAATTGATAACATATAAAAATATTTATATATAAATTGATTCAATTGAAATGTTTGAAACTGAATTAATATCAATGCAATAAGTTTGGGATTGAATCGATACTTTTCCTAAAAAAAAAAAGAGAGAAAAAAAGGAAAAGAGCAGCTAACTTCAGAATGACGAAAGGAAAAATTAGAAGAGGCTTTTGAAAGTAAAAGAACGAAGATGATATTGATTGATCATGTAATCTTGAGAAAAGCTTGGGGCAGAATCTTGACGAGATCCTCAACTTTCATCCAGAATCCAATCTCCATCTGAAACGAAAAGAAAGACTATGTTAATGAAAATCAACGATAATAAAGGTTATGAGTTTCCTATAGGTGGTGGCTATAAGAAACACATACATCCCAATTATGTATGAAATAATATGACGAAAAAGTGAAATTTATTCATTCAATTTAAACTATACTCATAATTTTATTTTTTTTACGAATCAATTTTCCATACTGTATGATTCCCGATATTGTACGTTGCCCCAATGAGGATCTAATGAAATTTCTCCTTCAACCTGAAAGATGGAGGATTTGAAATTCCAATTTTAATTGGACGGTGATTAAATCGTAAAAATTGAGTCAAATAGTCCCACAATCAGCACTAGGGTTTGTCAATTGGTCAACGCAATTTGTGTATTCAATGAGGATTTTTGTGTGATTAGCTTCGAAGTTTATTGAATGCCGTTTCACACAGCAAGTTAGACTTTAAAGCTAAAGTTCTCTCCTTCGAGAGACAAGATAAGAAGATTAGACCAGGCTTTTCTCGTCTTTCGTGGACGGTGATTCAATAGTCTAATAATTTTAATTTCATGAAAAGGCAAAGCCTATCTAATTGCGAAGGTAGCCTCCACTAAGTAAACCCGTTTGATTTGCTTTTCATTTTACTTCTTTTTTTCTCCCCCTTTTGTTGCTTTGACTATTGACAAGAAAGCTCGTCCAAATGAAATAATTCAATCCAAATATAACTTTGGTGAAGTCCAACCAAACCCATGGGTGGTGTCTTAGAAGAATGCTGAAAGGGACTGGTGGTAAAGACTTTGACTTACACAACACTTTACGATTTTTTAGGGAAAAATAATGCGTCATTCAAATATTTTTTTTTCCTTTGGATGTGGCCGCGGCCAAACGTTGATATTTATTCATAAAAAAATATATATTTGATTTGACTGAAATAATGGTCTCCTTATCATGGCTTTCTCTCTCTCATTCTATAAAAGATTTATGACTTGACTACATCTGTAGATGATAGGTTTAGGACCGATGAAGTGTTTTAATATGAATATGTAGACAATTATGATGAAGTTGTGGGGTTAGCCCTCTTTTGACAATGAGATAATTATATAAATGATCAATAAATTTTGGCTCAATATTTAGTATCATCTCTGAACTTTTGATTTGTTTGATGTGGTTCCTCAACTTAAGCTCAATGTGCATTATTAAACTTTTAATTTTTTTTAATGTGATTCTTATTTTTTTTTTTGTAAATGTTCAATTTAGGCCCTGAACTATATGAAAATATTTTATGTTATCTTTTCACTAATTCAAATTGATGGAATTTGCCAATTTAGCTTCCAATTGGGTAAGATTGGATGGTGGAGAAAAAATAACATTATACGTAGTATCAACGTAATATATTCAACTCATATCCAAGTCATCAAATAACATGGCTAATAATTTTTCTAAATTGAACAATTTTAACATCTTAAAAGGATTATTATATTGTTATTGGATTTTAACATAGATAATCGTTATGTAATCTTTTTTTTTTTGTCCATTATTCAAACATATCGGAATGAAAGCTAAATTAGAAAATGCATTAACTTAAAGTAATGAAATGCTAATATTAGATATTTACATATAGTTAAGAATAAATTGAACACGGATAAAAAATTCATAAATTATATTGAGTAAATTAAAAGTTCAATGACGATATTATATATTGAACCTAAGTTCAGAAATTTTTTATATTATTTTCTCTTTGACAACAGGTTCATGTACCTAAGGAGGAAGTAGCTTGGGTCGGGCCCATCCTCTTTATGTTCATGTGCCACGTACCCTAAGGTGGACGGAGCTCCAGCGGGGCGTCCCGCTTTTGACAGTCGACATGTTCATGTACCATGTGATAAGGACGTAATCGTGACATGGACGTTTTCTAAGGACGCAATCACGAAGCACGAACACCGAAAACAGCTTTTGAGCAAAAGAACTAAAGCAGCAATGGAAGGAATTGACGCCTCTGAACATGTTAGTTCCCTTTTAACTGAGAACCAATCAGAACCTCACTTTGTGTAGAGGAAGCTTCCATGAAAAGGACGTCACAATATGACCTGGTCATGAACATTGACACCAGTAGATAAGCTTTTGAATATATAGCTGTCTTCAACTTAGAACCATTCAATTGCATCACGAAACTGTTTAAAAAACTGAAAGAAATCAAAAGAATTGAAGCTTTTGAATATATAGCTGTCTTCAACTTAGAACCATTCAATTGCATCACAAAACTGTTTAAATGAACTATGTTAAGATTCGTGTATATTGGTGTCAAATGAAAGACGTCCACTTCGAAAATGTCAATTAATGTAAAATAGTTTATATATACTAATTAGTTTATGACTCATTGGATTGTAACTTCTTCTTTTTTATGAAATTGAATTCAACTAAATATATTGATGAGTTTAGAATTAGCCTCAACAATCTTCCTAAATCAAGCAATTGTGCTTGTACTCTCCCAATTAGAGGGGACATCAAACAAGGATCTTCTTGAAAATTTTGAAACTAGGTTCAGTCATGGGTGGAACCAGAGGAATTGTTATTTATAAATATGCAAAATATTGGACTGAAATTCTTTTTCCCCACTTAAAACTAAAGGAACAAATAGGACTTAAAATGCATGAATTTTGCAAGTTTCAAAATTTAAATGGACAAAACGAAATTTTTAAAACTCAAGTTCATGTGTATTATCGTAAAAAGTTCGAAGACACGAGTCATGATTATCTTATATCTTAAGTGCGGTACAAATAGACGCAATCCAAAGCTAATAATAGTACACTTAAGTAGGAATGGAACGTTTACATGGCTTTTTTTTTCATTTCTTTCTAGATACGTGGTGTAGACATGACGTCGAGTGGGGCCACGTTACAAAAAGACCACAAGATGTTAGAAAATCAAAAAAGAAAAACGTAAGAGGTAGAGAGAGTTTGAAAGAGAAGTAATGATCGAGATGGGAGAAGTATAGCCATAAGGGTGGCTAGCCTTGTCCTGGCCATGGTGAGGGTCGATGAACCTCGTTCGGGCCAAGGAGAGGGCCTCACCACTAGTAGATCATGCAAGGGCCTGGCTTGCTCTCATTTGCATAATGATGACATTTCGGTCACCAACACTGAGTGATGCTGACTAATCCTCGCCATGCCTAAATTTGGAGAGGGGAAGAAGTCCATGGCCCTCACTGGCAAAGGGGTCGAGATCTCACCATTGCCATCATCCATCAAGCAAGCGACCACCATAGTGGTGATTGCAATTGACATTAATGATCATGATCATTGGAATGCCTTTGGTGGTCATACTTAATGTTAGACAATGGTTTTCTTTCTTATTTAAAAGTTCTTTATTTAAAAGTTCGCTATTTTTATTTTGTCTTAATTTAACTTTACCAAACATTGTCTTGGATCGGATATAATTTCATCCATTGTTACATATTATACTTTTCCTACGAAAGATAACATCTTATCTGGGGTTTTTCTCATCCCACCTTAACCTATCTATTCCAAATCGTTATCCTTGCAACCAAACGTAAACTCAATATATGTATGGAGTATATGTATAATTGGCATTTTTATTTTATTTTTGGCTTGAAAAGGACAGAAAGGGGAAACTATTGAGGGAATTCCCTTTGGAAATAAATATTGGTTTTTTCACACACTCGCAATGAAATGTTTGATTTTAAGTTACATATAATTCCTTTGGTTTGCACTTTCTAGGTAGAGAGCCCCTGATCACAACCTCACTACAGACAAGTTAAATAAATTACATTGACCTATCATAGTTTTCCAAATAATTATGCTAATGGCATATCCAATACGTAGCTTTTCAAGCATATTGACATGGCATGCTAAAACTGTCCATGGAGGATCATGAAGTGTACACTCCGTAGATTAATTCACCAATTCAACCCTTCATATAAAAACGGTTTCATGAGTATCAAGTATATCAAACCATCACCTTTTGTCAATAAATTACATGAATTGGCATAATTACAATAAATTTCGGATAATTTTAGTACTTTTCCCCAAAACCTTATCAACATTCGCAGGAAAACAACAAAAAGTGTAAAGGAATAGAAACCCTTTTCTAACGTCTAATTGGTGCGTTGATGTCATGCTTGTTTACCAAGAAGATCTTATGCAAAGAAAATGTCCTCATTTCTCAAGGGGATTGGGGGTGGGGACGATTTCATTTCAGGAGTGGGTTTCGACTCCCACGCACTGCAAGGAGGCATGGCAAAAGTCTGAGAGTGAGTGTTAGAGTATGATTAGAGTAGAACCGACAAAAAAAAAGAGCTTGAACCGTTTTCTTCGGTTGGCAAAGAGACACCCTTTTGACTTCTGACCACTATCACGGGAAATTATAAGTTATGAGCAATTAATAAATTGTACGCAAGAAACACAAGTGGGCCAGCAGGTCCAATACCATTAAGACAATAGTTGGAGAGGGAATAATCTGTCGCTAGATCATCGAAATAACCTGTCCAAACACTAGTGTAATGCTAAAAAAACAGGCAGCTTGTCGTATAGCTAGGAGATGAAACATATGTATCTACTTTCATTCCTACCTTTATGTTCCACACCTACACTATGTATACTGTTATATGAAATAAAGAGGATCTTTTTATTTTTAGGTACCTGACACCTTGAGGGACCTGACTAACTGTAGGAGTTAAGAAGGCGCTTCAGAATTGTTCTGACTAGGAACTTCGCCAGCGTCAGGATTTAAGATGACACATTCAAAGTTTTTCCGACCAGAGGGGACCTGATACCATCGGAATTCTTCCGAGCACGTACCTAACATTCTTTAGATTTGAGATGTGGCACCTTTGGCTTCCATTAGGATTTGAGATGGTGCTTTCGCTGTACTTCCGACAAGGCAAAGGTTATTTGAGGACGTCTTCAAATAGAGTACCTGTAAACTGTTAAGACAAAATAATTACCTTGAAAATTCTTCCTGCAGGGTAAAGTTCCAAGTAGTTCTCTCTCCAAAGTGTCAACTTTGCCCTCTCCAGGTAAGTGGTATCAACTTTGCCCCTGCGTACCTTCCATCTTCGAGGAACTAGTCCGGGATTCAAACTAAGGTGAACATGAGCCATTGGAAACCCAATTAGAAACTTGGCAAATCTACAAAGCATATTAAGAGTACGGAAGTTCCATAACATTGGAAATTTCCTTTTTTATGAAGGATCGATTGAGTTCATAAAAAGTTTACGCAGATCTTTAATAAATCCCTGTGCTAGAAGGGCCACCATTTGCTAGACTGCAGTTCGTCGATAGTAGAATTATGACTCAATTTCATTTTATATATAATGAATTCAAGACTTGTGGTGTAAATTTTCTGATATGGATATATAGACTATTTTGATAAGACCAAGTGAGTTATCAATTTCTTAAGGTAGATATCCATTTACATTAAAAACTAAAAGCCATGAAAAAGCGGTACTTATTGTATAAAACAAAATTTTTACCTACATATATTTTCCATCACTTGGTTCTGACAAAGCTTTTTTCCCGTCCTCAACGTTTTCTTTTCTTTCAAGGGTCTTCCAATAAGATATTAGGATAATAGCATAAAGGGTCTCTAAACCTTGATCTAATGTGTAACGTGGTCCCCGAACTTTTAATTTGTTTAATGTGATCTAGGAATTTTAGCCCAATGTATAACGTGGTCCCTAAACATTTAATTTGTGCAATGTGGTCCCTAGTTTTTTAGTAGTTACTCAACTTAGTCCCTAAACTATATGAAAGTATTCAATTTTGTCCTCAATTTGGAATTAATGGAATATAACAGTAAGCATTTGCATATATGTTAGGGATTGTGTTGAATATTTATCAAAATTCTAGGGATCACATTGAACAAATTAAAAGTTTAGATACCATATACACATTGGTCAAAGTTGAGGGTTATATCGAACAAATTAAAAGTTCAAGGATCATATTGCATATTGAGTCAAAATTCAAGGATTGTTTATATCATTTTCCCAAATCCAGCTACCCATCTAGTTGATTTGGAGGGGTTTATCCTCTTGCGACAATCAAGAGATTGATGTACCTTAACTTAGTCCATGAAATGGAAGTTTGATAAGGGGGAAAGTTACTAAAAAGTCATAAATCTATTCCAATTTTTCCAAATTAGTTCTAAATCTTTTTTTTTTATCAATTTAATCCTAAACATTTTGCAATTATGTCAATTTAGTCAATTTGGCTAATTTTGGCCAACTGATGCTAACATGGATGCCAGCCAATGCCAGCCGTCCGATTGATGTTGACATGGAAATTTTTATTTTTATTTTTATTTATTTTATTTTTTCTTTTCTTTTCTCTGTTCATTTTTATTCCTACTTTTCTTCTTCTCTTACCCCATAGTGGCTGGCAAGACCCGTGAGCCACTAGGCGAGGGTCATGAAGCCTTTGCCGATGATCAACGGTCCTCACCAAGCCTCACCAAAGTTGAGCGAGGCCTAGGGACTGTGAGGATTGCAAGCAAGGCGGCTTCACCTGGATTTGGGTGACGTCGCCTTTGCCAGCGATGAGGCCATGGCGAGGCTGGCCTCACCTAGATCTAAGTGAAGTTGCCTCACCCATGGCCCCAAGGCCTCACCCAAATTTGAGTGAGGGTTGCTAGTCATTGGTGAGGGCTTCACGACCCTTGCTGGAACCTTGCTGGCCAATGTAGGGCGAGAGAAGAAGAAAAGTAGGAAGAAAAGGAAAATAATTAAAAAATTCGAAAAAATAAAATGTTATTAATAAATTGCCACATCAGCATTAGCCGACTGATCAGTTGACATCCACATTAGCGCTAGCCTGCTAAAATTGGTCAAATGAACTGAATTGACGCAAATGTAAAATTTTTATGATTGAATGGGAAAAAAAGGTACAAGACTGATTTGGAAAAATTGAAATATATTTAAGATATTTTTAATAATTTTCCCTCTAATAAGGATGTGGCCATGAAACATGTGCAACCGTAGAGCTTTCGAGCTAAAAATTGAAAAAGGAAAAATGAAAGCGATTTAAGCTTTTGGACATATAATTGTCTCTAACTTAGGACCAATCGACAGGATTGCAAAACTATTGAGAGCTTAGTCATAAAAGTAGATGAAGCTTCCACGAAATAGATTTCAGGTGCGTTTGGTTTGGCATTTGGAAAACTCATTGGAAAAATGCAAAGCAATTTAGCCTAAAGGACTTTGGAGAAAATGCAAAGACTATTTGGTAAATTCTGCTTTGAAATTTTTTTTTGAGAAAAATGTTATTTGGTAGAAGCAAAGCCCCTTTGGTGATTAATCTAAATATTTTAATTTATATTTGACAACAATGTTAAAGATGTTGTGTAAAAATTTTTATTAAAATTAAAATTCCTTTTTTTTTTGGCTAAAAAATATCAAATGGAAGAAATTTACGTGCTCTCTTTCTCAATTACAATAAGAATACTTTCATTACAATAAAAACATGATAACATATGCTTTGAGGAAAGAAGCTCATTATCCTTAAAAATTACAAATATCCTTAATTACTTCCTAAATTTATAGATATTTGATCACGTAAACGTGCCATATCAGATACTACATCATCATTTGAAGCATTACCCTCCCCATTTATATCATCAGGATCCATTGTATATAAATTGGGATCCAAATCCACTCTAGCAAAATGTACATAAGCCTTGTGCATGATTCCATGTGATGCTTCCAGTGGCAACAGTATCTCCAAACATTCTATCCAATAAAACTTGAAGATCAGGATGTACGTTTTTTGTTCTAAAAGCTCTAACCTTAGGATTTTCCTGTTGTAATAAACATTTTTGTGAGTTTTATAGAAAAAATATGAACTTAAAAAAAAAAAGGGAAAAAACCTAAATTTTTCTCTCGCACCATTCATCACTTGCATCAATGGTATTCTTTTTTGGATCCCATCCTAATCCAATTTCCTTTAGGATCAATGTCCTCCATCTTTTCCAATCTTCTTTAAGATTATCCCACTTACTCTTCATTTGACATTTATCATACTTTTTGTCCCTTAGGTCCTCAAACTTCTTAATTATAACCGTCCATCCATCTCTTTTGTTGTTTGCAAGACGATTACCATTGTCAATTTGTTCAACGCACAATTTACAAAAGGTTTCAACATCTTCAAGGCTCCAAAATGTCTTTTCCTTTGATGAACTTGCCATCTACTAATAAATGCAACATTAAAAAATGCAATTTCAGTTTAAAGACAATGGACAACAGATGAAATCCACACTGAACTGCTTTTTTCAATCTTAGATATTCATAACCTCAAGCTAAATTAAAAAGTGAGTAGTCAAGAGAAAATAACTTTAAAAGATGTATACTTGAACTTATGGGTCAATATTTGGAGTGAAAAAGCAAATGTTTAATTGACAAGTTGTGCATACATGAAAACAAAAAAAAAAAGAAACAGACTTCATGAACTCAATAGTAAGCAGCAAAAACCTGATTTTATCTGCAAATGGCAGAAAAATCAGCAAGCTTTAACAGAACAAAGGTATCTTCCAGTTACACAACCACATAAGAGAAAGGAGGCTGCACACTGTAACATTCAAACAGTGCAGTTAAAGCAAGGAGAACATTAATGAAACTTTTTTGACAAATTAGAGTTATCTAGATAAACATTGAGTTCGAGATAGATAAAATGAAAGCGGAAGAGAAAATGGTAGATCACATGCCAAAAAGCATGAATAGGAGGAGGAACTTCCTAGTATGCAAATGAAAGCCAACAGCTTGATAATTTAACAAGGAAATTCAAGGGTACACAAGACTTGCGATGGCTTGAAAAATGAAAAAAAAGCTCAAGGCTGAAGGTCTACAATTGGGAACTACTTGGCGATACACAAGTGATAGATTCTTTCCTATTCAAAAAGGTTAATAAATTGAAGTTGAAGCTAACAGTAATCTCCCCCATATGATTCCTTTTAGTTACCCTATTCTATCAGTTTCTATGCCATCCCTATGGAGAATATATCTCCAGCATAGGAATCCCAGCACCAATTAGAAGGGGGGGAGAAACAATATAGATTACCAAGCAACACAACTCCAAACTCCAATAAACCTGGAACCATTTTTCTAAATAGTTTGATCCCATGAGAGGCGTTCGTCCTCGTAGTGTTACCACATAATTCTCACAACATGCCCATCAAGTTCACCAACACACAAGTATCACCAGCAAAACAATTCACTGGGAAATGCAATCACAAACAGCAATCTTCCCAACTCATATAAGCCCATAGATTCTATCGATATACCATTAAGCCTCCGTAGCACTAACCACAAGAGAAATGATACACCCAAGCCTGCACAACGGCGCGCCAAAATCGGCCAACATAACTATCTTAACATATCTCAAAATTGTCCCATGATGCGATTTCACCCAGCTCTTGTCACCATTAGACACATATAATTTAGGCTAACAAGCAAGATCCTAGGCACAAACACACTCCAAACACTTCCCCTGCCACAGGTCCTCTTCCAAGAAATTGACTATGGAGCAAATTGACTTAAAAGGCCTCTTCCAAGAAATGCAGTGATGAATAGCATATTACTAACCTTTTTGGCTCTAGAAGAAGAGATTGTTGTTCATATTCTTGGATGAGCTTATCTCCACCTCTTGAGCAGTGTATATGTTTTTTTGAAAAGTATGCAATTGAGTTCAAATTACAAGTATCTGGGCCACCAATAACTACATAAAAGTATGTTATATTTTTCCAATAATATTCCAAAATCAGAGGATGACGAGCCAACTCGAGCCAAACATACCAAAAGTAAAATAACCTAGAAGACGGTTTTCTTTTGAACAAACAATGTGCGTACTGAACCGGATTGTGTCATCAAGCCCTGTCTAACAAATAACTTGTTCGCATCACAAAGTCTAGTCACAACATCAAGCACGTTATCATGGTTTCACTTTAGTCCCCTAGAACATCTTCAAACTACAGAAAACGAAGAAGAAGGGCCAAAGGGTAGAAAGAGAGAGAGAGAGAGAGAGAGAGAGAGAGAGAGAGAGAGAGAGAGAGAGATGTTTCATTTCAATGAACCCAAATGGGTTCGGCTGGAATCGCCGAGAGAGACGAGCAAAAATCCAAAAAGGAAGGGAAACACAGCAAGACCCGAAACCTGATCCGACAAGAGAACAACCTCAAAATCCAACAAAAATACAAGGATCCAAAACTGGACATGAAACCCAAGTACCTTTTACCCCTAATCAGCTACAAGAGGACAACCATCTATCCTTCCACCTCTCGCTCTATTCCGGAAGAGGCGTGTCACTCTTTGGAGCCACCCCACTGCCACAAAGGGGGGGGGGGCTTAGAAAAAGGGAAGGAAAACACCAAGTAACATGGTGAAATTCGGGACAAAGATGACAAGAAAAAGAGAAAACATACTGTTCTTGCAACTGATTTCATGGATCAAGATGTGAAGATTCCGAACCCGGCAGAAAAGCAAAAGATGGGGAGAGAGACAGATAGAGACAGAGGAGACAACCTGCGCTTCGGAACGGCATATGGGTTCGAACT
Source organism: Eucalyptus pauciflora (assembly GCA_007663325.1). Classification (NCBI taxonomy): domain Eukaryota; kingdom Viridiplantae; phylum Streptophyta; class Magnoliopsida; order Myrtales; family Myrtaceae; genus Eucalyptus; species Eucalyptus pauciflora. The sequence goes on from VMYD01000012.1 coordinate 6,392,358, forward strand.
GAACTCGATGGCGAAGGAAAGAGATTGCAGGTGGCAGAAGGGACGACAGCAAAAGCCTGGTTATAGAAAAAGGTAGAGCGATGGAAGGGGGGAAGAGAACGAGATCTAGGGTTTTTTTTTTTTAAATGGGCAAAAGTGGTTTTTCGATAAAGTTTTGAGGGCAAAATAGGCAACTTACTATTTTCATTAAATGAGCCCTTCAACATTCCTAAGGATCGACTTTCACTTGAAAGACCCTTGAAGGATGGTTGCCAAATACCTCAATTTGGGGTGAAAGGGCTTTGGGGCTTGAAGGGGATTTCTAAATGCCCATCCAAATGCACCCTTCGTATAGTAGAAAAACACGTGCAGCCATAGAGCTAAAAAAGATTAAAAGAGAAATTGAGAATAATTTATGCTTTTGAAAATGTAGCTGGCTTTAACTCAAAAACAATCAAATGGATTACAAAAATGCTCAAATTAAGCTCCAGTAAGGTGTACTTGTGTGGGTGTATGATGGATAAAGTCTCAAATCGGGGATGTCTAGTAATTGAGAGCAATTAATATATTATAATTAGCTCATAACTCATTTATTTAAATTTCTTAATGAAATTAAGTCTAACTAAATATATTTGTACTTTAGCTTAAGTGACATTCTCATATTAAGATATTGTACTTTTACCAAGTGACCCAACAACCTCCACTTACAGGAGACCTCAAATGGGGATTTTGAAGTCATGGGAGGCATAAGAGGAATTGTTATCTTATACTATCAACATCATAAATGCATGAAATATCGAATTGAAATTCTTTTTTCTTATTACTTATGTGAGGCCTCAAAATGTCAATGACAATACGCATCATTTCCTAATTTAATTCATAATTATTGATAGCATGCAAAAACACAAGAAAATAATCACATCATCCCATGCAAGAGACTTAACAAGTTTAATTTATATACATATGCATCTTTACATTAACACCACTGGTTACCATCTATATATTCAAACAAAACACAATTATGTAACACAAGTCCTGGGAATGATCCGGTCCTCTAAAAACATCCTGCCACTTCTTCACCAAAAATTTGCATGTACAAAAGTTACACACGGAACTACAAATCAAAAACCACACCCATCAACATGCCATCAACATTGAAACCAAGGGACCATTGAATCCCCTAGGTGGTTGAATTAACTCCCCCTCGGTACAAAATACCATGTAATAAATTAATGAAGGACCCACTTTGTTATCCCTATGTCGATCCATACCACAGAACTACACTTTGTATAAACTAATTTTGATTTGGGTATAAGCAAATCTTGGTATTCATAATCAAAATACAAGGGAGCTTCGAAAGGTAGTGACGGCGAGAAATCCATCCTACACATTTAAAAAATAAATGAGTTATTCAAAACCCAATATATTAAATCTTTAAGTTTAAGATAGAAGATCGTATTACCACTCAACCTGATATCTACAATCAACATTAGTTCAAGACAAGTACAAAATGACCATGTATGATAAATGCAGAAGAATATGCACCATCTTTTCTATCATGAAATACCAATGGAAACTATTACAAATATTATATATGCTTATTCATTCAAATACTTGCAGCTGGCATATTATTTCATCAATATATACGGGGAATATATATTCTCTACTTGTTACTTGTCAAGACCCATCTCGACTCATGAGGTATTTTGAATATTCTTAAGGTATCTCAACGCACGGGACATTGTCATTGCCAACTCATGGGTGACATTAATATCTCTTTGCCACACCACACAGAAAAGTAATTACGAGCGTCCTTTACACTAGCAAGGATAGTATGCCACCATATGACCACATAACAATGGTAAATTCAAGCTACACAAGCTAATTTAAGTTACGCAAACCAACTCATATAATGTGTAAACTATAGGACTTTCATGTTCCTTCAACCTTGTGGAGGCCTAGCTCTAGATGATAGAACATCCATATTTTCCTGGAGTCTTTCACACATACCCATACAAGGGAATTGACCATAGCAAAGGTCTTCCTCAAATGGCATCATTCACATACATTTCATAACCACATAACAATAGCCATGTGCATCACAATAATTTATCATTTCTCATGCAATTAATGATAAACGATTAATTACATGCACTTCAACATGTATATCCTCCTTCTCTTCTCATCATGCTATCATCAATGCATTAAAAGGTTTTAGTCAAGCAACAAGGTCAAAAATAGGTAAGTGGTCAAATCTATTGTTGGATAGAATCGACAAATGGGTAGAATAAACTAGTAGGTATAATCGACCTATAGGTGTAATAGACAAATGGATATAATTGACTAGTAGGTACAATCGACAAACGGATATAATTGACAAGCAAGTATAGTCGACAAGTGGATTTTAATTAGGAAGTCGGTATAGTTAGTAAGTAGGTATAAGACAAAAGGTTACTATCACTGTCAAATCTAGTTTCACCATTTTCACTTCCAACATGCTACCACATCTCACAAAAGCAATCAAACACAACTTAAGCATGTAAGAGCTCATCAAGACAGGTCAAATCATCATAATATGTAAATGGTTAATATCACTTTTGAATCTAGTTTCGCCATTTTCACATTTTTCACATCTAAGATGCCGGCACACCTTATAGAAATTACATCCTAAGCATGTAAGAACTCATCAATACAAGACAAACCACCACATATCTAAATAGTTAATATCATATTCAAGTCCAATTTCACTATTTTCACATTTTTCACATCTACCACACCTCACAAAAATCAATCAATCACATCTTAGGCATATAAGAACTCATTGATACAAGTCTGATCATTACAATATCTCAACATGCCGTTATTGAGGCTTGCTCACACTTACCATCAAATTCAAACTACATTAGCAAACATCAACTAATCAAGTCAAGATTACTAAGTAGAACAATCTAACTTAGTAGAGTTTTTACCTTGAATAAAGGCTTGGACAAATCAAAGCCTCAATCAACTTCGAGGCAAAATAAACAAAAAAAAAAAGAAGGATTAACAACTTTTAATATTTCAACAAAACTATTTTAACAAAAGTGAATAAAACACACAAGTTCACCCAATAAATTCTTGAAAGATGAAATTTTGAAGTTTCGACAACACAAATATGGAATATTGACTTTTACTCAAAAGATTGGAAAGCAAAACTAGAAGAGAAAAGTTTAAGACTTGAAATATTCAAGAATATAATTACATGACCAAGGAGAATGTAGTTAAAGGCTACTCAAGAGTCACCAAGAAATAAGATCAAAATAACCAATGTTAAAACAATAATGACCTTGGCTTAAAAAACTAGGTGTAAAAGAGAGATAGGTGTTCCAATCCATAAGCTACAAGGGATAGTGTATTGGTCCCTATCAATAAATACTAAGGCAAAAAATGACGTCGCTCTACACAATTAATGTATGTGTCAACATCTATCAATTTAATCCTAAAGCACTATACTTTGGACGTCTATGGGTCGTGAAAATCCTCATTTTCCGTATGTCACAAAATTAATGACTCACTTGATATTCCATATGTGCCATCCAAAACTGCAAGCTTATCATTACTTAACTTTAATCCTAAATATTATTATTGGATATAGAAAATCCTGGATGTCACAACTTACCTATACTATTATTAGTTATGGATTGCATTAATTTGCATGTCATTTAAGAAATAGGGATAAATATGCTAGATTACTAAAACCTTTCATGGTAGTGCATAGACACAAGAGTGTCAAAACTTTCATTTTGTTCGTTTAAATTTTGAAACTTACAAAATCCGTTTACTTATGTCATTATATATGTTTCGTAAGTTTTAAGTGGATGGAACATTTACATGACATGTTTTGTTCTTTTTTCTTTTTAAACATGTAGCGCAATGTAACGTTAAGTGAACGCCACATCAGGCAAACAATTGACAAAACAATTTAAAAAGAAAAACAAGAAGAGAAATGGCCGGGAGAAGAAAGCCGCATGGGGTGGTGGGCGAGGTTGGTGAGCCTTGCTTGGGCCATGGTGAACATTGACGAGCTGGTCTAGGCCAAGGCAAGGGCCTTTCAATAAGTAGAGCATTCGAGGGGTCTGCTCCCTTGCCTGCTTGTCCTCACATGATAGGTGATGGTGCCTAGATCACCTATAACGGGCATTAGGGGTTAACTCGCGTTTAGATCTACCAAGGGCAAGCAATCCATGGCCCTCTTTAGCAAAGAGCCGTGAACTCGCCGGTGCAATCATGTTAGTCCACCTCCCTAGTCGTGATCATTGTCGTCAGTGGTGACTATGATTGATGGGATTGCTTTGGTGGTTACTCTTCAATGTTAGACTATGGTTTTTCTTTTCCCCTTTCTTTCTTATTTGGAAGTTTTTTACTTAAAACATTATTATTTTTGTTTAATCAAAACCTAACTTAACTAGACCATATCTTGGCTTGGATATAGCTTCATTCATTGTTGCATCTGATTTTTTTTCCCCTACAAAAATAGAACGTATAAAAAATATGGTGGAGTTTTTTAATCACACTTTAACTGATCTTTTCCTAATTGTCCTAGTGACCAAATGCAACCTTAATGTATCTATGGAGTTATGTAGAATTGGAATACTTCTTTTGGCTTGAGAAAGAGGCGGTAAGGAGCCACTAATGATGGCAACTCCAATTGGGCTTAACATAGGAGTTTCACATTTGCAACAGATTGTTCGATTTATACTACATGGGCTTGTACTGTCTATATGGTGTACCCATCACCATTGCTTGATCAGGATTATTTGTCCAAAAATTCTTAAAGCTATTGTATGGAGGCAAATTCATTCCTAAATTTGGCCAATTTAGTCCTAAAACTTTTGATGATTTTCTAATATAATCCTATTAGTTGATTTTGACTAGAAATCACTGACTTTGACGTTGATCATCATACGTGTTATGACTGCCAACTCAGAAATTTCTAGTCAAAATTTGTTGAGAGGACTACGTTAAAAATCATAAAAGATTTAGGACTAAATTGATCAAGTGAAGAAGTGTTGAATTGACAGCCGTATAGTAGATTTATCTCTTTTTTGATAATTTTCCTCATCTTTACCACAGTGCAAATTAAAGAAATTACATCAACCCATTGTGACTTGAGCTCTATTTCCAAAATTCAATAGTATTGATATACTAGACCTCTTCATCAAATCAGGGAATACTCCATCTCCAAGGCAAAATTAGATGAAAGATATACAAGACCTATCAAAATGATTATATTAATGGCGTACACAACACGTAGTTTTTGAAGTCCATCGATAAGACATGCTCAAATTGTCCATAAAACATCATGAGGAGCTCACTGCATAAATTGGTTCAAATATTCAACTATTCATACAAAAACAGTTTACAAGTTTCGCGAACATCAATCCATCAAGTTTTATCAATTACATGTGCATCGAATATGAATCAAAATAAGCTGAACTTAGCTCTCCATATACAACAAGAAGATACCACAATCATTTAATTTACTTTAATTACAACAAATATCAACCGGTGAATACAGAAAGCTTCTAAGAAGTGCACAAGGCTCAAAAAGACTGAGCATCCAACCTGGGGAGAGAAAAAAGTTCTGATTCGTCTCACTGAGCAAGACCCATTTCCACTTGCAATTAGAGTGAAAGAAAGAGGCTTCATTGAAAAGTCGAACCTCTAAAAAGGAAAAGACCCTTCAAAAAATATACTAAAAGTTTCCTATACAACTCGCGGGTTAAATTTCAACATGGTCAAACATGCCGACCATGCAAAAACAGAAGGAAAAAAAACCCACTAGCAAAATAGAAACTCTTAGTCAAAACAAGACATTTCGTGCGGCAAGCTGGTGGTTTGGTCAAGAGAGACTCAAAGGTATTCCCTCATAAGCTCCGGAAACACTCTATTGGGGGGAAAAGAGTAGCTAACTTCCGGATGACGAAAGGAAAAATTAGAAGAGGCTTTTGAAAATAAAAGAACGAAGATGATGTTGATTGATTATGTAATCTTGAGAAGAGATTGGCGTAGATTCTTGACGAGATCCTCAGCTTTCATGCAGAATCCAACGTCCATCTGAAAGGGAAAAAAAGGCTATGTTAACGAAAATCAACAATGACAAAGGTTATGTAGAATGTTTCTAATTAGCTGATTTTTAGACAGAATTGCTTAGTCGACATTTTCTCATTAAACCGAAACTCCACACTAATTTGCAAGTTCCCCTTCCACTTGCCTAGACCAAGACTAAATTGATATGAACTCCGTTTGAACTACTCAAATCAATTGAAACTTATAACGTACAGTAGTTTACTCAATATTAAATACATATGTTTGTGTTAGTTTCCAAGCGTGTGCTAGTTTGAAAACTTAACCAAAAGTACTAGCTTTTCTTGATTTTAACTTTACCCAGAAAAGAAAAAGAGAGGATTGACACAAGTACTTGAATTTACCTGAGCTACAATTGTCATATCCAGCATGGAACTCCCAAACGGTAACACACTGCTATTGAGAACAGATAGATTCAACTTCTCTATTTCGCTAAGTATCTCTGTCGTATATCCCTTTCGTTTCTCGTGATGGATTCGAAAAAGAGCATATCTATCCAAGACTCTTGCTTCGATCTCCGGGAGTCGTTGCTCGAAGTGGTTATAAAAGTTCTCATCTGATGACATATCATCGTCTGCCAAGACCTGAGACTTCTTTACAATCACAACCGATTCCACAGTCCTAATTGCCACCTCTTCCTCGAGTTTCTTGACGCGTTCTTGAAGCTGTTTCATATACTTGATTGCATCGCCGAGGATCGATGCTTTGTCCATCTGGAAATAAATAAATAAATAAATAAACACAACAACGCACGAGAAACTTGATTTGAGTATATTGTTGTCAGGTAGCTACACCTGCCAAATTGGTCAATTTTGATGAACTTAAAGGGAAACTGGTATTCAATTATGTTGATGATCTGTCAAAGGTAAGCGAATTTTTTTCAAGCTAACTTTAATTGTTTCCGATGGGCGTGAAATACTAGGTTTTAAACCAGAAGATCTGCTCGACAGTATGACATGGAAACTTATAATACATGTAGATACATATGATTTTAATGTTAATCCATACTTTAGGAAAGTGAGACTTCTAGCTAACACCTCTTTGCAGTGTAAACCTTTGAAGTGTAATTGGATTAGATGATCTTATGTATGAAACAAAGTACCGTGCTATTGATTGCTTCATTAGCATTGGGGAAAATTTTGGTGTTAGTATGACTAGGATCTCTTAATTAAGATTGTTGCAAACACGGGTTTACGAAATTCACAACAATTGATAGTGACTGATTGGAGCAAACAATAAATTACTGTTTCTAACGTCATCTCTAATTCCACAGCGTGATAATCAGGTATCCTACCATTGGCGTGTCAACATTTCGATCTCATACGTATACTCATTGTCAATATGCATTTGTTTTGGCAACTCTAATGTTATGACAAAGATATATATTCATAGCAATAGGGATTTTTTCCAAAAATAAAGAAGGGAAAAAAGGAAGAGAAGTTTGTTGAAGAAGATTTACCTTTTTAAGGCCAGGAATGATGGCAGAGAGAGCAATGAAGTTCTGGCTAAGCTTCTGGCGCCGCTTTCTCTCTGCAATCACGTGTTCTTGCGTATGTAAAGTTGATCTACTCATTGCCCCATCTCTCTTCATCTCTTTTTGACAATCTCTGATCTCATGAGAACCTTCACAAATTAATTAAAACAAGACAGCTCTAAGCACCTTCATAAGTTAATTAAAAGAAAGCTTTTCTTGTTAACATCATACAGCATCCTGCCTCAGATCTAAATCTTTATTCTAAACAAAAAAAAGTGTTTGAAGTAAGTACCGTAATGCTGCTGTGATTCGGCTGGGGACAGATCCAACCTCCCAAAAGATATCAACTGGGGACTTGACGATGGCGAGCACATCACTGTTCTCGGGGCTATGTTTGTTTCAGGCGAGCAAGTGTTGCTCCGGATCTCAGTCTTCGGCTTCTTCATTGGCCTCTCCATGATTGTCGGAGCAGCTTGGACCCGCGGATCCATGAGAGCTCGCATCGTTTCTGGATCCAACAATTCATGAGGGGAGTACATCTCTGAAGAGAAGAGGTTGAAGCCAAAATCGGCGAGAGGGAAATCGAAGGGGTTTGTCATTTGTTGAGGGTGATACATATTATGAAGCGGATCTTCTTTAACTGTGAAACCAAGTACAAATTAGATCTCGAAAATTCATCAAGTCTACATGAAAATCGATAGAGCCTAAGAGGAAAATCAAATGCTCACTATCTCAGGGAACAATTTGGGGGACAAGATCTCCATTGAAGCACTCTCTGGGGTTCCTAAGAAGTATGAATCTTGTTTTCCTTCTATTTTCTATAGATTTGGGTTGAAACCTCACAAGTGTGATTTAGAACCCCAGATAGAACGCAAAAATTTCATCAGAAGAGTACGGGTGATCTATGACAGATGAATGTCAAACATTGGAGAGTTCTCTCATGTGCCCTTTTTCTTTTCCTCGTTGACTAACAACGAATTCAAATATCTTTGGAGAAGACAAGACCAGAGAGGGACATGAGAAGACACATTAGTCAGAAATCTCACCTGGAGCAGAGGAATGCTTTGAGAACTTTGCCTTTTCAGGGGTGGGCGTGAGGGAAGAAATGGTGCGCTGCCCTATACTTATAGAGGAACCAAACGCGGTCTTCACTCTCCAGTGTGAAGCGAAGCATTCGCACGTGCCGAGCGTGTTAGTGGTTAGCCTCCTCCCTCTGTCTGTCTCTTTGTTCAGCCAACACTGTTTTAGTTTTTCCAAGTGTTCCCACATAATGCGCCTAGGACTTTATCTTTTTCCTTCGTCAACTTTAGCCCTCCCTCTCTCTCTCTCTACAATTTAAATATTTGGATATGATCCTCGAATGATGCCCATATCTACATTCCCGGAAAAACTAAAGGAAAATAGTTGCTTTTTTTCCCACTAAATTATTGTGCAAAGAAAATTTCGTCATTTGGTAGTGTCGTATTCGAAACATTCATTTACTTCACTGCGTAAAAATCTGATATCAGAGATCTTGAACCTTTTTTCTTGGACCGTCAAAGAGAGTAATTTTAGACTTTTTACCCATTATGTTCAAGGAATTATGAATAATCATTTATGGACGATTTGAAAGGGGTTTTATATTCAAAAGAATTGTATAAGAGAACAATTGAGCCAGCTAGTCCGATACCATTAAGACAATAATTGGAGAGTGGATAATCTGTCCCTAAATCTTCGAAATGATCTGTCCAAACATTTGTTTTATGCTCAAACCACTGGCAACTTGTCATTTAGCTAGGAGATGTAACATTTATATGGACATATGTAACTACTTTCTTTCCTGCTGTATAAAATAAAGAGGACCTTCTGTCTTTAAGGGATAGTTAATTCCCTAATTTCAGGTTATTATAATTCTCCAGGCCCTTAAATCTAGGTATTACTAGGTTTCTCAAAAATTCTTAATTACTTATTTTATGAATATTGTGTACATAACAAAATGCGTAAGTAAATTACTGTATCTTATCTTTCATGAGTTTCACTATTGAAATTGGATATTTTCTATACTAAGACCAAATTGCTAAAAAAAAAAGATCAAATGTTGAAATATCTTTCTCTTTCCACTTATATTTTATTTAATTTCTTTGATTAATTTTTCAAATGTCAATTTTCTTGCACGTATGTAAAGTTTGTGTACATTTACTAATATATTATAAAGCAAAGATGTCTTCATAAGTTTAAAGGATCTCGATCATTTGAGATGTCCTCAAATACTTACCGTATAAATATATTTTACACATTGTTGTATCGTGTAACTTTATGAATAATTTCCTTTCATCATTTGACAATTTAAATATTTTTTAATAAAATAGTTTTGCTTAATCCTCCAAGTGTCAATTTTATGCACGCAATGTGTGTACACATGTGCTAGTACGCATACATATATACTTCCAATGTACATACGTTTGTTCGACTAATAATCCCCCTATATTTAGCCCTAGAAAGTCCTTCAATAATTCTCTCGTTGAAAAGTACTCCACGAATCGGAAAGATAGCAGATGGCGACGGACGGAGGTTCTTGGAACGCGTCTCTATCCCACGTTTTTTCTGTTTCCCTGCGGATTCTATAATTAAATGACTGATGATAGTCATATAAAGAGAATATAAATAAACAAAAGATTAATTAAATGATTTGAGCACGAGGACAATGTGGATTTAAAACCCTGCATTTCCTTGTACGGACTGCTGGGTTCGATGTGGACTCGGATGGATGGGACAGGATGCATCTTCAGGCCACAAAGCCACTCGCGGACTCTGATGCTCCGCTTACGCTGTCGTGCGCCACTGCGTTTTTAAATATTTAGATTAATCCTCGATGTACGAATAGTAATCCTGAAGATTTATAGGTAATCTTACCAAAAAAATTGGATCTGTGATCGAGACGCGATGACAACGTGCTGGATCGCTATGTATGCCATTTTTATAGACATTTATTATGTCGACTTGTACGTATTACGTTACATTTCATATGACCAAATCAAATGAAATGATAATTCCAATATATTTTATTTTTATTTTTATGGACAAGTTTGGAAATGGAATGAAATAAAAATTTATGTGTTCGATTTTAAGAAAAAGACTGGTGGGACTAGAAGGGGACAAGATTTTGGCAATACATTTAATAGTATTAATAAAAATAAAAAAAATAAAAAGTTAATTTTTAAAATAAGTAAATTTTTAAATTTAATTATTGTGTTCATAATTAACTTAATCAATTGTACATAATAATAATTTATCCTTAATTAAATTAACTACCGTAGTTTGAGATTAATTAGTATCCATAATTAATATAATTTCTTATGCAATTTCATCTTCTTCTTTTTAACTATTTCGTGAGAGATCTATGGGATAACATAATTTTGTTGTCGATTGATTCAAATTACCATTTTATGTGATATTTGGTAATATGTAGTTTTCATTTATCTTATAGCAACAATGGACTTTTCATGAAACTTTTTTACGAAATTTTGATGTTGAATGTTTCCTTTGTATCTGCTGTATGCATTAGAGAGATTTATTTATCCAAATTGAGGGGTATCAAATTATACTTGAAGTTCATGAGAGGCTTGAGGGATAGACATGATTGTTCTGTCAACCAAGGGTAACAGTCATTATTTATCTCATTAAAATTATGAAATCTTCATAAAATTTCGAATGAAATTCAATATGTCACTTTCAAATTTACTTTATATTATATAAATTGTTTCAATCGAATCCCCCTATTGGTCAAGCAATTAGAAAGAACATATGCCACGATGGGACACATGTCTGAGCGCTAAAGAACCGACCAAGGATTACTTGCATTCACAAAGGTCTCCGTGCTTCTTTGAATATCAACAAACAAATAAGTGAAAGTGCTTTATTCTTTCTAATAATTTTGTCTAGGATAGCTACCAAAAAAACAGCATCGAAAATATGAGTGCAAACTTTTTGAATATCAGCAAACAAACAAGTGAAAGTACTTTATTCTTTCTAATAATTTTGTCTAGAATAACTACCAAAAGAACAGCATCGAAAATATGAATGCAAACTTTTGTTAATGCTTGTTTAGTATAACAAAATACACACGAGACATGCACGTAAATAACCAATGAAGAATGGCAGCAATAACGACGACGGCAATGGCTGCCGCGAAAGCCAAAGCTTCATGAGTTCTTCCAATGTGGACGGTGGAAGCGGCGATGACGTAGATCAGTAAGGATAAAAAAGAAGGGAGAGTGCTCATCAAGGACAGAAATTGGCGAATCGCGATCGGTGGAATTGAAGAGAGAGAGAGAGAGAGAGAGAGAGAGAGAGAGGGAGAGGAGAGGAGTGAAGATCGTGCAACCTGCTTTTTAACTTTACTATTTTGGTTGAAAGTAGATTCATAATAAACCCACTGAAACCTATTCTTTTGGGTATCATTTTGACCCATATTTCAAATTTGAGGTGATCTATCTATAAACTACTCGCAAAGGCCTCACCACAAGTAGAGCAGGTGAGGGGCTTGCTTGCCCTAACCTGCCCGATGATGGTGCCATGATCGCCAACAAGGAGCAATGGTGGCTGACACTTACCCTCACCTAGATCTGCCGAGGGCAAGTAGTCCATGGCTCTTGTTGACAAAGGGCCGAGCTCGCAATCGCAACCACATCAAGTGTCTAAAATAGTGGTGATCGTCATTGATAGCATTGACAACCATTGTTGAGATAGCTTTGGTGGTTTCTCTTCGACATTAGATTATGATTTTTTCTTTTCGTTCTTTCTTTTTATTTAAAGTTTGTTACTTAATGATTTATTACCTTTATTAAATTAGTATCTAACTTCACCAAACACTATCTTGAATTGGATATAGCTTCATCCATTGAAACATGTGATTTTTTCTACAAAATATAACATACAAGAACTATAGGTTTTTTTTTTTCAAATTAACCTTAGTCTTTCTCTCCTAGTCATTTTCCTAGCGACCAAACCCAATCTTAGTATATCTATAAAGTATGTGTAGAATTGACTTAATTCTTTTGGCTCGAAAAAGGAGCGGTAAGAGGTGACCAATGATGGCAATACCCATTGGGCTTTAACCTAAGAGTTTGACACTTGTGACCAAATATTCGATTTACGAAGCTTAGAATTCTTTAGTGCGTAACGTCTAGATGGCAACCCATCACCGCAACCTCACCACAGCAACCTCACCACAGTGCAAGTTAAACAAATTACATCAACCCATTGTCACACTAGTTTGATTTACATATTTCAATAGTGCAGATATACTGGACCTCTTCATCTTATTCAAGGAGTACTCTATATTCAAGGTAAGACTAGATGAAAAATACGAGAACTGTTTTGCCGGTTTTGGATCTCGCAATGAAATATCTTTCACCAAGTGTTATATTTTGGCTTTTTATTAAAGAAGACTCAAATTCTGTGTTAGCTTTGGATAGAGAGGGTCAAATGCGAACAAGACTATATCTATTATATAATTTCAAATTTAAAGAAGTCGCTTAATATGCTAAACACGAGCTTTATACCAACGATAGTCAATATCAAAATCTAATCAATGGTGCCATCTAAACTCACTTTAATATAATAATGAAAGTCCATTAAAATTAAAGTGGTTTATACACTATCAAAGACGATTCGACAATGCTAGATATTAACAAAAACATCCGGAAAGCATTGCTTTCTAATAAGTTCAAGAACACAACATCGGAATCTAATCAACGACGCTAGACGATAAGGATAACACCTAGTAAACACTGCTCCTAGATGGATATGAGGACACAACATCGAAATCTAATCGATGACGCTGAACAGTGGTGACAACATCTAGTAAATACTACTCCTAGATGAGTATGAGGACACAATTCCAACGTTGGACAAGGGGTTAGCATTGGAATCTAATCAACAACTAAGCTAGACTTAGTAGAGATAAAAGTAAGATAAAGAAATTTTGTGTGTTGTTCGAAGGGGGTCTTCTGTTGGATTGCTTGTGGTATTTATAGGCTAAATTGGTACCTGTCGATGCTCTGTTGCTTCCTCCTCAAGAGTCACTCCACATTCTATGCTAAACCACCTTATCCACATTTTGTTACTTTCTTACTTGTTCGACAATACTTGCACGGCTTGTCCAGCAAGTATTAATTGCTCATCTTGAGTTTGGTGCCCTTTCAACCGTTCCCACCTAAATTTGCCGTCAATGTTATTTCTTCAATAGTGTCTCTTGGCTTCGACACATGACAACCAACCGCTTCATCATAAAATTATGTATCTTTGCTTGTAGTCCATTGAAATCTAGCCTAAGGATTCTCAAGATCCTTGCCTATGACCACTATGGGCTGGGCAAATGTAAATCACAACCCACATGCGGCGACGAAGGTGATTTTAAAGGTTTCTACCCTAGTGACCAGGGGATATTTTAAGGCATTGTCGCGACCAATTTTTTTCGGGCGTGGACCACCTAGGGTTTGGCTAATGGATTGTTAAGCCTAGACTTAACTCGAGATCTCCCAAGCCCATACCAATTCGCGACTTAGGTTCAAGTTTTTAACATGCAAATGATTTTCAATTAGGAGTCGCCACTAATCTATTTTTGGTGGGTCGATTAGAAACCCAAGTAAAGTAACGGGAGATTTACTTTACTCCTACGAACTAGAGATTTATGAGTTCGGGGACTTGGTTACACTAGATTTCTCTAATACCCTTTCGGTACCATTCTTTTATTTTAAAAAATGTTTTTTTTTTTTGCAGGCAGCTTAAATTGATTTTAAATCTATTTCCCTAACATGTGAGGCGATTATACGGGTGTGCAATCCATCAATTTAACACCCAGATAAATAATAAATAAATCGCCAAACTTACCTCAAAGCAACGAAAGCATCTGCAATGTTAAATTAAAATCCACATCAACAACCCTAGATACGGTTTCTAATTAACACGCAATTTCCCTTGTTTTTGTTTTTACTTAATTAATGAAAATCATGTAATATGCAATGCAATATTAATTAAATGACCTAATTCTAATGACATGTAATTTCTAATTAAATGGGCCTAGCAAAAATACTAATTGGCATGCATCTCAATGAATCTAACCCTAATGACGTGCATATGACATTTTTCTTTTATTTTTCCTTGAAGAATGCATTTTATTCTAAATAATGAAACTAATTTAACTTATGACATTTTTTTGTATTTTTTATGAAATTCGGAATTAAATAAAATGTGAAAATTACTTAATTAGATTAAGATCCTATTCAGTTTGTATTAGGAATTAGGTTGAGCTAAGTCTTAATTTAAACTAAAATATTATCTTAACCCAAATTATCCTAAAATGCAATCTATTTAAGAAAATGCCTAAACTTATAATAAATTAAGAAATATTATCTAAAATTAAACTAGGTGCAATTTAACCCTAATATGCAATGACGTGCAAAATATGACCCCTAATTCTACATGACATATGCGCGATGATTTTTTTTGCTTTTCCTTTTTTCCAAAATTAAAATTTAACGTGCAATTCAAATAACAATGAAACTAGCATCCTAAATGAATTGAATTGATTTTTTTTTTATTTCGGAAATTCACGATAAATAGAATGTTCAACCTAAATATGCAAATAACCCTAAAACATGCAATATCCCAATTCAGGCATATCTCAAGATAAATAAAAACAATCAAGTTCATTCAAAATTACCTCAAAAAGGATATCACATATCATTCAAATCAAGGGATAATATTTCGCTAGTAAAATCGATAAATTGATCTTAAGTCTTAAAAATCAAAATATCAATTTTATTCCCACTTGATTAATTATTTCATCTAAACCCTTATAGATGAAATAAAAAAACCTTGGCGCGGTTGCGAATTAGGCAATACATTGAGATTTTCAATTATGCATAGACAAACATTCCAACCAAAGAAAACTAACATAGAAAGAAATAATAAATAAATAAACTAAACTAAACTTGCCTAATAAAGTAAAGTAAAAATACCTAATTAATTTTTTCTTTTCTTTTTTTTTTTAAGAAAAAAGAAAAAAGCTTGGCCGGTTCGAAGGTCCGGCGAGGGAGG
Organism: Eucalyptus pauciflora; assembly: GCA_007663325.1. Taxonomy (NCBI): domain Eukaryota; kingdom Viridiplantae; phylum Streptophyta; class Magnoliopsida; order Myrtales; family Myrtaceae; genus Eucalyptus; species Eucalyptus pauciflora. The sequence goes on from VMYD01000012.1 coordinate 6,408,019, forward strand.
GCTTGTCGGCTAGGGTTCCGACGAGCTGCAGACGCTACAGATCGACGACGGGGTGGCGTGACGGCGCTTCCGGACGACGACGCGGCGGCACGGGGAAGGTTGGCTCGGCGGCGGCGCGACTCTGGGTCGCCGGTGGCTCGACAGCTGGCGTGGGCAAGCGGGGACGGCAGACAGCCTATGTCGGGCTCGGATCGTTGGGACAGCAAGCAAAGCAGCGACTCGCCATGGGTAGCTCAGTTGCAACAGCAGCGAGCCTCGACGTCGGTGGCAAAAGTGTCAAGCGAAGGCGTCGAGAGTGACGCGAGAGATCCTTTGGATCTGCTGGACCATCTCTAGGAAACTCGATTGCGTCAATTGATCAGGGTCTGACTCGGCAATACTAGAACGCGATGGACTGAGGCGGTGGGAGGCGCGACGTGGAGCAAGACAGGTCAAACTCAGTTGCCGTTGGTGGTGGTCTGGTTGTCCTGGAGCAAGACATCAGATGGGCGAGGTCCAGCAGGCACAATTTTGGGAGCGATGGGCTTCCTTCTTCACGTTGTTCTCTCCTGCCTCCTCTCTCTATCCGCTGCAAAGAGCTCTCTCCCTTCTCCTTTTTTAATTCCCCCCTCCCAAGAACCAATGAATAGCCTCCCCTTCATGTACGAAGCCCCCTCAGGAAGAGAATCTCATCCGCTTTCCTATTGTGGATGCATATATTCATTTTTATTTTTTTTTCCTTTGGGAACTTGTGCCTTTAAACATGCAAATATACTTAGTTTCCTTTTGGGCTCACGTCACGTCCTTTCTTTTCCGCAAATATGAGAATCGGCCGCCGCAAGTGCTCTTATTGAAATATTCTGCCGATTTCCTTTTTCCTTCGTTTTTTATTAACAATATATAACCTTGCATAAAAAGATCCTCTTTCAATTGTTCTATGTTTCATCTTAAACTTTCCCATGCCAAGGAATATATCACTTAATGGATGAAAGATTCGACGAATATATAAAATCATCATTCCTCATAAGTCAATTTTCGATCATCAAATAATAACGGGCTCAGGCTAATTCCATTTTTTCATGGGCTTAGCCCAACCTGTCAATTTAAAGCTTAGAATACCAATTCGAACACATTCTTCATCAGCCCAATGTAATAATAATAAAAACTCCTAAAACTATATGCTACGCGATTAATATTTTTTCAAAGATAAAATTAACCCCTAATTTTTTAATGCAATAAATGACTAAACGGGTCGCCAAAATTTAGGTGTCAACATGCATCAACACTATCAAAATAAGTATATGAATGGACATGACTAAATCCATCGAACAAGTAGGTCGGGTAAAATGGTCTAACCCAAATAGACTTATTTAATATGTTTTTCTAGTGACTTATACTTGAATCATACCCATATCCATACCCATACCTAACTCAACTCATATTACTAAAATACTTCCACATTTAATAAAATCTCGAAACACTCACGCGCAAATTAAAGTGAGAGTGCAAGGTGAGTGACTACAAGATCGAATGAAGACAAGAGAGAATGAAAAGTGAGTCATAGAGGTTGGTTGGGTCTAAGTAAGTTGTAAACTCATTTATGAATCATTCAACACCCATATTATATTGGGCTTTATTGTTCTAAACTCATTTATGACCCATTTACTGAATATAACTAACTCTTATAACCATAGAGGCCATTCTATAAGGGTTAAGAGATGGGTTTATAACCATTTTGATAGATCTAGACATGACATTCTCAAACTGTCCATGAAGGATCATGAGGTGTTCACTGCGTAAATCAGTTCACAAATTCAACCATTCATGTAGAAACGGTTTCACTTTTTGTCAATCTCATTTGCAGCGAATACGGATCAAAACCAGCTGAACTTGAATCTTTATACACAATAAGAAGATGATCGACAATCGTTCAACTTACTTTGATTACAACAGATATAAACTGATGAATACAGAATGCTTCTGAGTAGAGCACAAGAGACAAAAAGACCGAACATTTAATCCAACCTGATGAGAGAGATTCCAAATTGTCTTTCTGAGGAAGACCCATTACCACTTGCAATTAGAATGCAAGGAAGAGGCTTCATTGAAAAGTTATACCTCTAAAAAAAGACCCTTGAAAAATATTGACTAAAACTTTCCTATACAGCTTGTGGGTAAAATTTTAACATGGCCAAACACGTCGACCATGCGAAAAAGAAGAAGGAAAAACCCACTAGCAAAATAGAAACTCTTGGTCTAAACAAGACATTTCGTGCGCAAACTGGTGGTCTGGTGAAGAGAGACTCCAAGGTTTTCCCTCACAAGGTCCAAAATACACTCTACTGGGGAAAAAAGAGTAGCTAACTCCCGAATGAAGAAAGGAAAAATTAGAGTAGACTTTTAAAAATGAAAGAATGAAGACGACGTTGATAGATCATGCAATCTTGAGAAGAGCTTGGCGTAGATTGTTGACGATATCCTCAACTTTCGTGCAGAATCCAGCGTTCATCTGAAAGGAAAAAAGGTTTCCGTTAATGAAAATTAAATTATTTCAGCCCGAACTTAATTCTCGAGAACAAAAGGTTACGTTAAGGAAAATGAACGATGATAAAATAATGCAGAATTCTTTCAATTAACTAATTTGCAAAATGCCCCCTCCACTTCACCTAGACAAAGACCAGATTGATTTGAACTACTCAAACCAATTTAATTGAAACTTCGAACCAACAGTGATTTCGTTCATACGCTGAAATATATGGTTTAAATATATTAGTTTGTAAGTATGTGCTTGTTTTGAAAACTTAAGCAAAAGTGTAAGCTTTTCTTGTCTGTAATTATACCCTTGAAAGAAATAAGAGGAATGATGCAAGAACTTGAACTTACCTGAGCTACAATTGTCATATCGAGTATGGAACTCCCAAAAGGCAACACATTGCTGTTGACAATAGATAGATTTAACTTCTCTATTTCGCTAAGTATTTCTGTTGTATATCCTTTTCGCTTCTCGTGATGGATTCGGAAAAGGACATATTTATCCAAGACTCTCGCTTCAACCTCAGGGAGCTGTTGCTCAAATTGGTTATAGAAGTTATTGTCTAATGACTCATCATAGTTCGCTGAGACTTGAGACTTCTTTACAATCACAACTGATTCCACGGTCTTGTTTGCTACCTCTGCCTCGAGTTTCTTGACATGTTCTTGAAGCTGTTTCATGTACTTAATTGTGTCGCCAAGGATCGATGCTTTGTCCATCTGAAAAGCACAACAACACACACAAAAATTAATTTGAGTATTGTGGTCGAGTAGCTACACCTTTCAAATTTGTCAATCTTGATGTACTTTAAGGAAAACTAGTTATTCAATCTTGTTCATGATTTGGCCAAGGCAGACAAATCTTGTTCATTCTAGCTTTAATTGTTTCCTATGGGAGAGAAATACCGGGTAATGAACCAGAAGATCCACTCGACAGTATGACATGGAAGTGTAAGCTATTGTAAGCAATTTAATAATGGATAGAGATATCTATAATTTGAATGGTAATCAATACTAATAGGAAAGTGAGACTCCTTTCCTGCGTAAACATGTGAAGTGTGATTCGATGAGATGATCTTATGCAAGAAATGAAGTACTGTGCTATTGACTGTTTCATTAGCTGTGGGGAAAATTGTGTTGTTGATATGATTGGATCTCTGAATTAAGATTCTTGGAAACCCAACTTTAGGGAATTCACAACAATGGCAAGTAACAATGAATCGGGACAAACAATTAATTACTGATTCTAATATCATCTCTATTTTCACAGTGCAATAGTCGGATTTCCTAAATTGGTGCCTCAACATTTTGATCGCTGACATATATTCAATGTTGATACGTTTTTGTTATGACACCTCTAATCTTATGAAAAAGATATATATTCTTAGCAATAGGGAAGTTTTTCAATATAAAGAATGAAAAGAAGTATATCGAAGAAGATTTACCTTTTTAAGGCCAGGAATAATAGCAGAGAGAGCAATAAAGCTCTGGCTAAGCTTCTGGCGCCGCTTCCTCTCTGCAATCACGTGTTCTTGTGTATGTACAGTTGGTCTACTCATTGCCCCAACTCTCTTCATCTCCTTTTGACAATCTTGGAGCTCACAAACACCTTCACAAATAAATTTAAAAAGGACCACTTTCAGCATTACCATCAGACAGCATACTGCCTCAGATCTCAATCTTGCATCTAAAATATACAAAAGATGTGCGAAGTAAGTACCGTAAAAATTTTGCGATTCGGGTGGGGACAAATCCGGGCTCCCAAAAGATATCAACTGGGGACTAGATGATGGCGAGGACGTTGCTGTTCTCGGGGCTTTGTATGTTTCGGGTGAGCAAGCGTTGCTCCAGATATCGGTCTTTGGCTTCTTCATCGGCCTCTCAATGGTTGCTGGAGCAGCTTCTACCAGCGGATCCATGGGACATTGCATCGTTTCTGGAACAAATGGTGCGCAAGGAGGGTACATTTCTGAAGAGAAAAGATTGAAGTCGAAATCGTCGAGAGGGAAATCGAAGGAGTTCATCGTTTGTTGAGGGTGATACATATGATGAAAAAGATCTTCTGTTACCTGTGAAATCAAGTACGAATTAGATCTTCTCAAGTCAACATAAAAATTGATAGGCTTACGAGGAAAATCAAATGCTTACCGTCTCAGGGAAGAATTTGGGCGACAAGATCTCCATTGAAGCACTCTCTGGGATTCCTAAAAAGTACGAGCTTTCTACCTTCTTTTTTCTATAGATTTGGGTTGATGCGAAAGCTCACCGGTGTGATTTAGAAGCCTAAGATAGAATGCAAAAATTTCATCAGGAAAAGTACGGTTGATCTATGACAGATGAAAGTCGGGCATGGAAAGCTCTCTTTTGTGCCCTTTTCCTTTCCCTTGTCGATGAACAATGAATTCGAACATGACTGAAGAATGAAACACCAGAGGGACATGACATGAACCATGAGTCAGAAATCTCACCAGGAGCAGAGGAATGAGTGACAACTTTGCCTGTTCAGAACTGGGCATGAGGAGGAAATGGTGCCTTTACTTATAGAAGAACCAGACGCGGTCTCCACACACCAGTGGGGAAGCAAGGCTTTCGCACGTGCCAGGCGTGTTAGCCTCCCTCCCTCTCTGTCCCTCTTTGTTCAGCCATCACGCCTAGGGTTTTATCTTTTTCCTTCGGTCAACTTTAGCCCTCTCTCTCTCTCTACAATTTTAATATTCGGATATAATCCTCTGATGATTCCCGTATCAACAAGAAACCCTTATTTAACGTCTAAAATGGTCGGTCATGTCGTATTTGTTTTTTTTCCCACTAAAATATTATGCAAAGAAAATTTCGTCATGTGCTCGTGTGATAATCAAAATACACGTTTACTTTTCTTTTTTTTTTTTTGCGTAAGAAATTTATTTCAAAGATCTTGAACATTTTTCTTGGTCGGTGAAAAAGACACTTTATTCAAACTTGTTACCATTATTTCAAGATGTCATCGGTGATATTTTCCGACGATTCAAAAATGGATTTATATTTAAATAAATTGTATAAACAAACAATAGGGTCTACTAGAGAGGTTAATTTGTCTCTAAATCTTGAGAATGATCTGTCCAAACATTAGTTTTTTGCTCAAAACAAAAGCAACTTTTCATAAAGCTAGGAGATGTAATATTTTTATGGATATATATCTACTTTCATGCCTGTCCTTATGTTCGACATCTATGCTATTTTTAATATTATCCTTATGTTTAACATATGTACTATTATGTAATTGAGGAGGGCCTCTCATTTTCAAGGGATCTCCTTTATTATTTTCCCCCAGGTATTCTTAATTACTTATTTTATAAATATTATGTCCATAGAAAAATGCTTCAATAAATTATTATATCTTATCTTTCACTTGTTTTAATATTAAAATTGGATAACGTCTATCCTAAACCAATGTTTCTAATTCAAATATTGAAATATCTTTCTCTTTCCACTTATACATTATTTTCAATAAATTTTCTGTTATTTTATTATTAAAGCATTTCATACAAAAAAAAAAAAGGGATTTCGTTTAATTTTTGAAATGCCAATTTCTTACATGGCGCAACGAGTGTGTACATTTAATAATATTTTATAAAGCAAAGATGACTTCATACATTTGAAGGATCTCAATCATTGTTTATAACTATCCTCAATTACTAACTATATGGACATGTATGAACAATTTATTTTCCATTATATGTTGATTCAAAATTTTCTAAAAAATAATTTTACTTAATCTTTTAAATGTCAATTTCGTGCATGCGCACAATGCGTACGAATTTGCTACTAGGTATGTATGTACGAATTTGCTACAAGGTATGTGTACACCTAATGTACAAATGTCAGTGATTCTCTCATTAAAAACTAAAAAGTAACTTCACAAATCGAAAGGATTGGAGATGATGAAGGACGAGGGTTCTTGGAACGCGTCTCTAAACCCACGTTTTACCTGTTTCCTGCCGTATTTTATAATTAATTGACTGGTGATGGTCCTATTGGGAAAATATAATTAAAAATGGATAAATTAAATGATTTTGAGCACGAGGAAAATGTGGACTCAAAACCCCGAAGGTTCTGCCCCATTTCCTGTACGGACTGTTGGTTTGGTTGGACCTGGACTAGACAGTAGACAGGGCAAAATGCAGATGCAGCCCCCTAAGCTGTTCATGGTCTCTGCTGTTACGCTTACGTTGTCGAAACCCACTGAATTTTAAAATATTTAGATTAATCCTCGATGTACCAAGTTTATTGTTAAAGATTTATAGGTGGTCGTACCAAAAAAAAAAAAAATTGATCCATTGACGCCTGATAAAAACCTATCATATCACTAAATATCTCAATTTTATAAATGGATTTATACACCAACTTGAACGTATTATTTCGTGTTTGATATGTCAGAGTGGAATATAATAACAATTTCGACATTTTTTTGTTTGGAAAATTGTGGGAATGAATTGAGATGAAAATTTTCGCATTTGATTGTAGAAAAACATTTGTCAGAATGGTCTAGAATGGGAGTTTTCTAGATTACACTTGCTACAAAGCTTATTTAAAACAATGTAATTATGATTTAGATTATAATACAAAAAAATATATAGTTATAGCTTTTTTATTAATAAAATTATTAAACTCGATATACATAATTAACTTAATGAAGGATACATAATTATCATTTATTCTTAATTCTATAAACTATTATAATTTGTGATTAATTAGTATATGAAATTATGTTATTACATCCCTTAATCATAAATAAATGTATATAAATGATTGAAATATAAAGTATCATAGTTAATAATTTTAAATTATCATCTATCAATAGGCAAAAAATTATTTTATAAAAAATTAACTATAGTCTATATGAATTAATAGTAATCTAAAAAATTATTTGTCGTGAAGAATAGCAAGGAATCATGAATTCATCGTCGACTGTGTTTATTCATCTCGTAAATAGTATGGACTCCTTATGAGATTTTTGGAATAAAAACTTGAGATTCAATATGTCACTTTTAAATTTTACTTTAAACTATAGAAGTTGGTCCAATCATGTCCATCTATAACCCAACATGCCAATGAATGGGGATGGCCTCATTTCCATTTCAATGCTTTCATTCCTGAAAACCAAAAAATGAAATCAGTAAGACATCTGTAAAGATGAGGTTGGATGGAAAAGCAATTGGTCAAGCAATTGGAAAGAACATGTGCCACAATGGGACACATGTCAAGAGAACTAAAGGACCTTTTGCATTGACCAATGTTTTCTTGCATTCACAAGGGCTCCACGCTTCTTTGAAGACATGGAGGTCAAGAAAGAAACACGTGAAAGTGCTTTGTTCTTCTAATAATTTGTCGCCGGTTGACTACCAAAAGATAGCATCTAATATGTGAATGCATACTTTTGGTACGGATTGTTTAGTATTAAACAAAAAAGAAAAAAAAAGCACCCGAGACACGCTCCTAAGTACCATATCGATAATAACTTTATACTTTAGATGAAATGATTGAATTGCATAAAAAGTGAGAGAAATAGTGTAAGCGAGAGCATAAATCGATCAAAGCAATATTTTACTGAATTTTGAAAAGGGTTGGTTAAGAACAGCGATCCTACAAATTATGAGGTAATTTTACATTTTTAATTTGCCTAGTCCGAAGAGTCCATATATTAGAATTAATTGACCATCCAAATTTAGCCATATTACCTAACTTAACCGGTTTTTGGCCAACATGCTCTCACACTTTTGAAATATTCACTCGTGCGCTCAAACCCTAATTGCCAAACTCTCCTCACAAAGAGAGATGTGAAACACATATTCGATTCACGCCGTGGTAACTAGGATGCAAACCATGTGAGCTTTTGAGGTCGCCCAATGTTAGGCAACCTTCAATCTTGGTCATGGGTTATTGGAGGCCAAATACATTCTTCTGATATCAATGGTGAACTAAGATTAGTGATGAGGATCTTCATTGAGATACACGAGAGAGAACATGTTGTCCTCGAAAAACTTTGTCGATTCATAAAATGCACAACGCACATATGGTATGTCAGTGATAATGGGTGGAAATTCCTAATGGAACCTTTCATTCCACTATCTCTTCATGACCATACCTTATGAGAGGTATTTGTATGAGGTTGTCATAGTGTCCTTTCTCAAAATTTTGAGTAGTGGCATAACTATTGAGTATAAGGTTTTATACTCTCACAACTTTCAAAACTTATCAAACAACTTTGGCAGAAAAGCTCGCCCAAAGTAAGAAAAAACTATGGATGTCTATTGCATTGCGGCATTTGGCTCATTAAACTTAAACAGCTCCTTTGAACTCTGCCAATCCATGTTTCAAGTAAGAGTCCTTGGAAAACTAATAGATAAACTTAAAAGGTGAACTCGCCTATGATCCAAAAGATGGCCAGAGATAGGTGAAAACTGACGCCAATCACAGCAGTTCGAATTTGATTTCAACATTGCACAACAAATTTCAAAATGTCATCTCTGCCAAACTATAACCCCAAGCCAACTTCTACAAAATCTCACAATTTCATAACATCCTAATGTTTCTTTAAAACACAATTTCACATCTCAATAACCTTTAGCATTGATACAGTAACCTAAAACCCGAACTGAATTGATCCAATCATGTACATCATGTTAATTGTATTTTCTTTTTCCTCAAAAATAGTATGGACTTCTTATGAGATTTTTGGAACGAAAGCTTGGAATTCAATATTTATGCCACTTTAATTTATAATAAAAGTTGATCCAATCATGTCCATTCGTAAACCAACACACCAATAAATGGGAACGGTCTCATTCCCGATAATTAAACGATGTAATCAATATGAGATTTGAAAAGATGAGGTTGGATTGAAAAGCCATCGATCTTATCATGTGGAGGCTATTTGTCAAGCAATTGGAAAGAACATATGCCACGGCGGGACACTTGTCAAGAGCAATAAAGGACCTTTTGCAGTGACCAAGGTTTTCTTGCATTCACAAAGGGCTCCACGCTTCTTTGAAGACATGGAGGTCAAGAAAGAATTAGGTGGAAATGCTTTGTTCTAATAATTTGTCGCGGGTTACCTACCAAGAGAGTGGCATCTAAAATGTGAACGCATAATTTTGCTAATTTTTTTTTTGGTCAAAATGATTTTGCTAAAGTTTATTTAGTATAAAAAATATACATGAGACACATCTAAGTAACCATTATAAAAAAAAAACTGTTTTCACATTTTTTACCAAAGTTACTGCATATTTAGTATCATACCAATAATGACTTTATACTTCAGATGAAATGATTGAATGGCATAAAAAGTGAGTGAAACGGTGTAAAGGAGAGCATAAATCAATTAGAGGAATATTTTTATTAAGGAATGTGAACTTTGGAAAGAGTTGGTTAAGAATAGGGATCCTACGAATTTATAAGGTAAATTTACATTTTTAATTTACCCAGTCTAAATAGTCCACATATTGGAATTAATCAAAGCATCCAAATTTAGTCATATTACCTAACTTAACCTGACTTTTGAAATATTCTCTCGAGCACTCAAATCCTAATTGTCAAAGTAGAGAGAGAGGTCTAAATAGTCCACATATTAGAATTAATTAAAGCATCCAAATTTAGCCATATTACCTAACTTAACCTAACTTATGAAATATCCTCTCGAGGAGAGAGAGATATATATATATATATATATATATCATGTTGTCCTAAAAGATGCACAATCCACACATGATATGTGAGTAATAACAGGTAGAAAGTCCTAATGAAACCTTTCGTATCGCTATCTCACTATGACCATGCCTTATACTATGCATGATATGTGAGTAATAATGGGTAGAAAGTCCTAGTGAAACCTTTTATAGCACTATCTTGCTGTAACCATACCTTATGATAGATATTTGTTTGAGGTTGTCACGACATCTATTCTCGAAATTTTAGTAGTGATTTGATTGTTAAGCATAACTTATCAAAAAACTTTGGTGGAAAGACTCACCCAAAGCAACAAAACTATAAATGTCTGATGTATTGCGCCAAATGGTGCATCGAACTTAAACGGTTCCTTTGAACTTTGCTTCAAGTTGGTCATGAGTACTTGGAAAATTAAGTAGACATACTTAAAAGGGAAACTCGCCTCCGGCTCAAAAAAGAAAAGAAAAGCCAGAGATAGGTGAAAACTAGTGCCAATCGCAGTTGTTCAAATTTGATTTCAACAGTGCACAACAAAATTTCAAAATGTCACCTCGGCCAAACTGTAACCCCACATCAACTTCTGCAAAATCTCACAATTTCATAGCACTCTAAAGTTTCTTTGCAACACGATTTTGTAGTTCAATGACCTTTAGAATAGATCCAGCGACCTAAAACCCGAACTGAATTGAAATCAATCCGGCGCGTTGAGTTCTGTCCCCTATGAGCTTGAGCCAAAGACCAATCTCTCTCGCGCGCGGTTTGCTTCCCTTTTCTGTTTTCCCGATTCTTCTTTCTCTCTCGGTTTACATAGGCTAAAGTTGGAGTTAGTTTTTTGGGCTTCAAGATGTAGCTCCATGGGCGTAAGAGATGAGAGTTGGGTTTCTTGGGCCTACGTCCTTTTTCTCTTGGGCCCATTTGTTACCTCACAGACGGTGTGAAAGAAATAAAAATACCAAAATGTCGTGATTTCATGGAAACAGCAAGAGCAACAAGCCTTTGGGATCTAAAAGAGGAGAGGAAAAAGGAATTCCGTTGCCGGGACTTGAACCCGGGTCTCTCGGGTGAGAGCCGAGTATCCTAACCAACTAGACTACAACGGATTTGTTCTTCGTTCTGCTAATATTTTAATTTAACTTTCTAAGTAATAAAGAATCTTTCTGAGCCAGATTTCTGCATGTCACAACCATGAGATGTATTTTGAGCCCATAATCTTGTGTCGTGTTTAGTTTCACTTGAAGAATTCCTTGCCAGTATAGTGGTCTTGAAATTAACAAGGCACGTAACACACGAGATGAAAGAGGAGTTAGGGTTCTCTACAGTTCCAAGATTGCTTTGTATTCAAAATGAACACACAAGTTCATTGTATTCATATTTCTTCTACAAGGTTGCATCCAATCTCTAGAAATTTCTATTTGCTTTTAGTTAATAATGTCCTTGATATGTAATTTGTACATGTGGAAGGTGCTTACTTATTTATGCATGTTCGAAAAACTCTTACCAATCCATAAAATGCACAATCCCATGTGTGATATGTGAGTAATAATGGGTGGAAAGTCCTAATGAAGCCTTGCATATTGCTATCTCGTCATGACTGTGCCATATGAGAGGTGTTTGTTTGAGGTTGTCACGGCATCTATTCTCAAAATTTGAGAAATGACATGACTATTAATCATAAGGTTTTACTCTCAAAACTTCCAAAACTTATCAAACAACCTTAGTGGAAAGCTTGCTCAAAGCAAAAAAAGCTATGATTGTTAGTTGTACTTTGGCAATGCGAGTGGAATTTGAACAATTCCTTTGAACTTTACTAACCCCTATTTCAAGTGGGTCTATAGTCCTTGGAAAAATAAGTAGACATACTTAAAAGGCGAACTCGCCTCTAATCCAAAAGATGGCCGGAGATAAGCGCCAAACACAACATTCGAATTTGATTTCAAGAGTGCACAATAAAATTTCAAAATGTCACGTTGGTTAAATTATAACCCCTAGTCAACTTTCATAAAATCTCATAATTTCACTACACTCTAAACTTTCTTTACAATATGATTTCATAGCTAAATAACCTCTAAAATCAGTCTAGGAACCTAAAATCGGAACTAAATTGCTTGAACTGAATTGAAATTGCAGCTTAACTAATAAAATTTCATCAAATCAAATAAATTAATGATTCAAATTCTTGCTGAGCGCCTTGAAATGACATTAATCCAACGCAATGATTCATCCTTCTGATGATATGAAAGGAAAATACAACAATGACCTATGAATATTAAGGCTTTTGCACTCGACAAATGCAAAGAATCAAGGTCAAGTCCAATAAAAAGGAAAAGAAATAAAAATTCCGTTGCCGGGACTTGAACCCGGGTCTCTCGGGTGAGAGCCGAGTATCCTAACCAACTAGACTACAACGGATTCGATGGTAGGGGTAGCATTGTTTATATTTATATAGTTTTTATGAAATTTCTCTCAACCTTCACACCAAGCTCCTCCGACTTATTTGAGAGAGAGGGAGAGCGAGCGGTGAGAAGCTGGGTGACAAACCATCTAACTCGTCAGCCATCTTCTTTCACCTGTGAATAAATTTTCTATCTCACGTTTGAGTTAGATTTCTGGATTTGTCGCTATAGAGGAGAACAAGGGTTACTATAGAAGATGCAACGAAGATGCTCATCTGGGCTACAACGATGAGTCGTATTCTGTGCCCATAATCTTGGATTGTGTTTAGTTCCACTTGAAGATTTTCTTGCCAGTGGAATGGTCTTGAAATTTACAATATTTGTAGGTGTGGAAGGTGCTTACTTGCTCACACATCCTTCGCAAAACAATGACGAAGATATGTGGTTAGATCGACTAAGCAATTCAAGAAACTCCTCAAGGTAAAGAATCCCAGTGGTGAAAGAAAATTCAAGAAAGGTGAGCGGTCTACCGCGGGTCAAACAAGAATAGATGAGCTTAAATGTAGATACAGGAAAAGAACCAGAATAGATGGCCAAATTAGAGTCTCTACGCATGATTTAACAACGGGTCAAGCAAGATGAGCGGTCTACCACAGAGAAAATGAAAACTGCAATTACAAGGATAAAGAAAAATTAACCTTTTATTATCAGCAGATGGTTCAAGAAAGGGGACAAGGGCAATAGAAGCAAGACCGACAAAGGGGAAAAAAGCCATGATGGCAAGAGGAGTGACAACAAAAGGTCTTGTGAGGACAACAAAAGCTCTAGTGAGACCTATCAAAAGGTGGGTCGGGTCGGGTTGGGTTTGAGTCGAGTCATAAATGATCCTATCCAAATTAACCAATTTAACCCGTTTATGATCTATTTATCATAGTGTAAAATTTTTGACTCATACCCGACCAGACCCATACTTGACCCATATCCGATCCATTTAACCAAACGTAAAAAAACTTATTTTTTATGATTTTTTTTTAAAATGGCATTGTTAAAATACTTTTATGCAATATAAGTTTAATGGATAATTTTTATAATTTCGATTTTTTAATTTTAATTTTTTAAAATTATAATTTTTAATTTCCTTTTTCTTTTTCCTAATCTTCAGTCTACCGCCAACCATGAAGATGGCTGACGACTGGCCATAGGCGAGCCTTGAGCTCATCGGGCTCACTTGACACTGACAAGCTCAAGGCTCGCCAAATCGACCTTGAGCCTTGCTTGGCTGGGCGTCAACCGTCGTCGTGCTGGCCACAAGCAAGGAAGGAGGAAGAAGAAAGGAAAAAAAAAATTATAATTTGGATTTTTATAAAAATTTATTTTTATAAAGTTAAAGAGGGAAGAGAGAGATTGTGAGGCTTGGGTTGGAAATGTGTTATAAGTCCAACTCATTTAAGACCCATTTATCTTAAACTTTTCATTTTTAAACCCATTTGACTAGTTTCTTCAAAAAATAAGTGATCCATATATGATCCATTTTTTTTTTCGACAAAAGCAAAATTTAAGAGAGGGACGGATGTCCTAGTGGCTTTAGAAACAAGGGCCAATAATAAGCCATTCGTGGTACTCATCAATCAGATTAAGAAGATGGAAACAACAGTTGTCAGAATGTTCATCTTCCTTTAGACTACTGAATCTAGCGATACAATCTGAGAACAGATGCTGATTAGGTTTGGGAGCCACTGAAAATAGCAAAGCCTGAGAATAAGGAAAATCCAAAAGTTCTGAAACATAGGGTTTAAGGATGAAGACAAAGAAGTGTAAAGGTCAAATCTTTCTGTGTATAAATATATTTTTTAAATAAGCAGAGACCTAAGAGATAGCGATCCAAAAAGATGCAGTTCATAATAGATATGATTCACAAATCATAGGCAATCAGGACAACATGTTGAAATATTAACGCTATTATGAGCTAGATGACTGTGCACGAAGTAGAAGTGGCAAACAGACAATCCCCATGTCGAGATCACCTACGAGGGGAAAAGTGCGCAATCAAGGTATTGTTGAGGCAATATGTTAACATAAAAAATAGTCTACCTGACTCGCAAATGAGAACAAGCAATTGAATGGCACATAACAATCATGTGCATAGCGCATGAGTATCACTATAAGTGTGTCAACTCATCTACTAGTATATGGATCCATATGTTGATTGAAATTGGCATTCATCAATGACACGGGTTCGATTATCGAAGTACAGCGATAGATAGTTAGTAGCTGCGTATTAGCAACGAATATTTATTAAAGGGATATTGAGAAGCTGCTTTAAAGTTTAAAATCGATGAAGCAATAATGGACACATTTTTGGCTAGAACAATTATCACTTGAAAGCAAGATCGTGGGACACCCATTGTCATGAGTATAATGACCAGGGCCTTACTGTGTAATATTGTCTGCTTGGACACTAAGTCCTCACAGTTTTAAAACGCGTCACGCAGGGGGTAGAGGGCCATCCCTCAGGCCTTCCCTCTCCCAAGCCATGATATTGTCCTCTTTGGGTCACCCCGCGGACGAATTGCCATCCCAACCACGGTCTTTTCCTTCAAGGCTTTGTTCTCAGCACAACGGAAGCATGTGTGAAACGCGTCACGCAGGGGCAGAGGGCCATCCCTCGGGCCTTCCCTCTCCCAAGCCATGATAATGTCCTCTTTGGGTCACCCACCCTGGCGTGGATGAACCGCCATCCCAGCCACGGTCTTTTACCTCAAGGCTTTGTTCTCAGCACAGCAGAAGCATGTGTGAAATGCATCAGGACGGGTGACCCAAAGAGGACAATATCATGGCTTGGGAGAGGGAAGGCCTGAGGGATGGCCCTCTGCCCCTGCGTGACGCGTTTTAAAACCGTGAGGACTCAGTGTCCAAAGCGGACAATATTACACAGTGGGGCCTGGGTCGTTACAATGAGAAATCACATCAAGGAGCAGTTTACTCACAATTAGGAGAACCACTTGAGAATATGGATGTTAGACTTGGGGAAGTGTAGAAACGTGGAGGTAATTGACAGAAGTTATATAAGGAATTATAACCATCAAGAACCGTTAAAAGACAATTATCATGAACGATTATAAATACCACCGGCCTTCCATCATAAAGCCCATGCAAAAATCAAGCCAAATGTTATCTTTCAACTACCTTTATCTTTCCTACACTATGCTTTAAAATTCCCTAACTGTAGCTCTCAGATTCATGTCATCAATTAAATTCTCATGTGTATCTTTGTCCTAAGTGCTACGTCGATGATTAAATTTTGACGTAGTGTCTTCATGTTCTTAAACTATGTTATTGATTAGATTCCAATTTAGTTTATTTACACTCTTTTATGTTATTGAGTCTGTAATTTCCGAGCATTATTGCCGATTAAATTTCGGCTCAGTTTGGGATTGTATAGTGATGTTTGAATTAGAGAAGTATTAACTCAAAGTATTGGCTCCTTCCAACTGTGCATGTAATATTCTTTCTCCGGTAGCACAGGACCTTGGTCTCCTTAAATACAAGCCAAAGAACTACTTTTGATGAAAGATATTTGAATGTGGGAACAATTCCAACGAAACAATACTCCTCTTGCATACTTTTATTTCCATCGCGATCCTCATAAAAATGCTGCCCAGAACTCCATGAGAAACTTATCTGTATACATAGAAAAATAATCATAATAGATGGCCAAATTAGAGTCTCAGGTCAAGCAAGATGGAGAGATCTACCATAAATAAAATTGCAATAACAAGGATAAAGAAAATAACCCGATACTACCTGCAAGCAGTTAAAGAAAGGTGATAAGGGCAATCGAAACGAGACCAATATAGAAAAGAGGCCATGAAGGCAAGAGAAGTGACAATTATCCTCAATTCTTGCACTAAACGTCGTTAAATCTTGCACTAATGGATAATTACCACAGTAAGTAAGAAAACACAATGCACATAATAGTAAAATTACCCACAACTCTCGCAGTAATACGTAATGAAGACATCTCTAGGAAACAGACCATCGCAGATAACCAATTTATTGCCTAACAAGCTGACCGTCTTGAAGATTAGCGGATGAACGTTGTCAGAGCACAGCGTAGTTTTTCAACAATCTCCTCAATTGCCGGGCAGTACTCATTTTCTATCTGCAAGTAATGTAGATGAAAAAGGTAAGATTTCTGTATAAAAATGAAGATCAAGTACTATAACTTTTGCTCCCCTCTCGACTCTAAATAAGGATATCATAATTTATACAGCAACAAGTCAATAGATATAACATAAATACTACTAAGAGTGGATAGAACACACTCTAAATTCACGAACATGTGATATGTGATTTTTAATTGTTTCCTTTGGCATGTATGTGGAAGTAGTAATCTTAGATCGTTTATTGTTATTTTAGATGTTAAAAACGAAATGTTAAAGCTTTCGTCGTATGACGGTATGTGAGCCACCGTATTACCCAGATTAACTAACTTTTCAAAACCAAAATCAGAATTAAGAAGAAAGGGAGAACACTGGATAACAGTTGGTTTCCAAGAATATCAAAACAGACAATATACTCTCAAGAAAGTATCAGAATCCAAAATGGTCCGCAGTAGTAGGAAACTAGAAACTAGTTGAAGTTTTCAAAGACTACTTTTCATTAAAACAATTGGAAGAAATTGAAAATGATTACCTGGGCCACAATTGTGACATCCAAGAGTGAACTCCCAAATGTTAGGACGCTGATATTTAGAGTTGTCAAGTTCATGTCCTCCATTTGTTTCGTCACTTCCTTGATGCAACCCTCGTGCTTCTCGCACTGGACTTTGATCAAAACATTCTTCCCCGACACTCGTGCTTCGACCTCAGGTAGTTGCTGATCGATGATTGGGTTGTACTGCTTCTCTTCGGATGAAAAAGACACAGAGCCGCCGCCACGTTGGAGCGATGGGTTCTTCGTGAAGATCGCCGATTCCACGGTTCTTGTGGCCGCCTCTTCCTCGAGAAACTTTGCACGTTCCTCGAGTTGTTTCAAGTACTTTATCGTATCTCCAAGGACAGAAGCCTTGTCCAGCTACACGGCCAGAACAATTAATTATTTCAGCAGGAACAATGAAGGCTATGATGTAATGAATTAGCGGACAACCCCACGTTTTTGTTCCCTAAGTTTTCCGGCGATTCACAAGAGCCCTTGTAGGTGGAACCTTTTTTATGGTGGCTATTTCAATAAGAAGTTGGTCTCAATTTCTAAACAATCCTCAAGCAAGTACCTGCACAAATCAGACTATTCTACCTAGAGGTCGAATTTAAGCTGTTTTGTCGAGCTCTTCACCTCTAAAAAGATTTTGTTTTCCTCCATCATTAGTAGGGACTTGTTTTCTAATTGACGGGACTACTTTGATTAAAATGGAAAGAACGCTACAAGTACTCTAATGATCTCAAATCACTAGCTAGCAATTATAAAATGTTATGCATGAAATATAACTTATGTGATTGATTGTCCTTCGATTGTCATAACAGTGAAAATTAAACATTAGAAGCAAAATTCAAGTTTGCTTTTGATTCATAATGACAAAACCAAGGATCTAAATGTGTTAATCAACTAGAAAAAGGTTTTCGACTACCGCTGGACAAGTTCAAAGCATAGCATCTATCAACATGTAATGGATATTGACTTATGTAGACTATACCAATGTAAATCGATTGATGATAGATGCATAGAACCTTATCCAATTTTGAATACGTGAATAGTTTCCAATACTATTTTCTTATGAGAATAAACATCCAACCGCCGACATGGTGCAAACATGTATAGAACAATCTAAATCAACTCAATCATTCTCAAGCTTGAGCGGTTGAATGAAATTTCAGAATGATTCCAGCTTAATAATACTTGACATTAGCAACCCTTTGCCCATATGTAGTTGGGTATTAATCTAGAGCGATAATCACGATTCACTTAGATTATCTATCACTGATTTACAATTTTCTCAATTTAAGTGCAAATTGTGTTGGTTTTAACTTTTTTTCTCCTTTAAAGAACACACACAAGTTATTATGAATATAATGTTTGGAAACCAATTTACTTCATTAACCACAAAAACCCATAATCACAAGAATAGAGAAGCTCTTCTCCTCAAATTTTCGACTCTTAATCTTTGGTCTTTCTCTCTCATGGAGTCGTCTCTCAATAGTTGAAGTCAGCAACTACTTTTATCACTCTCTTTATAGTTAGTCTGAGCTTTTTGTGTAGTATTAAACGTGAACATATTTAATTGAGGAGACAAATGTGGTCTGGTAAGATTTGAACCCAGGACTTCTGGCTCTGATATCTTGTAAAATTCTATGAAACCATTGTCAAACTATTCTAAATTAAAAAACTATTAAATGAATGTGTGGTAAAATATTTAATTATCCTAACAAGTGGTATGCTACCCTCGATAAACGTACACTAAAACAGTTATGTATGTTGTCCAATGTCGATTTAAGCGAGAAGCATGTAAGGCCAGTGTCCAAGTACCCATTTGCCAATGCCGTCTATGAGAGCTTTGACCATGGAGTCCCCATTGAAAAGCATAGGAAGTTCGTTTGATTTTATTCATGGTTTCATAGTTCCCAAATCTGCATGCCTTTTTGGAACTGTCATGTTAAACTAAATATTAAGCCCACGTTCAAAATGTGCATCTGATATGGATTAAGATTAGGTTTTTCTTGATGATGCACGGCTTTTTTTTTTATGTTAACTTCCCATATGAGGTAACGAGAAGACCTCTAGAAAACTTTTTTTTACAGTATTTCATAAATTCAGGGTTTACGTATCTAAGGTGGGTTTCCTTAACATAAATAGAAAGTAACTAGCATTTTCATTACTCATTATGCAAAGTCAAGCAATAAGCAACAAGCTCCTTCTTATTCAATAGTGAGGAAGATAAGTGTCTATACCACTGTTTGTCCTCCAACTAGTTAGTATAGCATGAGTGCTATAAACCTTTCATTTCTGTAGAGATATATCCTGTAAATACAAATATTAGCTTAATGTAACTTATTAATATTTGGTCTAAGTTTGGACATAAAATTCTTCGAAACCCAATTATAATTTTCTCCAGTGAAACCAAGATTGCGAACAAACCCCAATAAAGATATATGATGGTGGAAAAAGAACAGATATCAAACCTTCACGAATTTTCACACAACAAGAATTCATTTAGAGTACCTTTGTAAGGCCAGGAATGATGGATGAAAGAGCAGTGAAGCGCTGGCTCATCTTCTCCCGGCGCTTCCTCTCTGCAATAATGTGTTCTTGTGCATGCAATGTTGTTCTACTAAATGTACCACCACTACCACTTCTCTTCATCTTCTTACCTTCCCCATCTCGCAACTCATAGGTGCCTGAAAACCAACAATTACAACAACTTAAAGGGAAGAGGGAAAATTTTCATTTCCATCACATTACCAAATAACTGTTTCGACCTTCAACAATTTGCTAGTCCACAAACCTCACTTACCGGGATATTGCTGAGACATGTTTTGGGATAGATCTGAGTTCTGAAACGATATAATTTGAGAATTTGACGGTAGAGATGGTTTCATTTGGGGGTTATTGTGCTCGGTTGCGAAAGGGACATTGTGCGAGTGGCCAAAATTTTGGATTTGATTTGACAAGGGCCACACCGAAGAAAATGAAGTAAATTGATTGAAGCCAGACTCGGTGGGAGAGTAACCGAAGGGATCCATTTGATATTGATCTGCGAAGGCCAGATTTTCCATTACCCTGAGAAAATTCGACGAATGTTTTGAGCATTCAATCGGCCAAAAACTTTAAGATTCTGCTGAAAAACACTGGGCACTACTACATTGCAAAATCAAAGAAACTCAATGTATCATAAAATACTTAATTATCAGAAATAAATTTTATCATCCAAACCACACATTTATGTGGCCAAAAGAAAAAGAAAGAAAACCCAAAAAATTGAAGATGGACTCCATTATGAAGTTTCTATTGTTCTCTGTTGTCTGGATCTCTTTCTTACAATAGAAAAACAGAAATAAAATTAAAAAAAAAACGCTGAAACTTCTATTGTTCTCTGTTCTCTGGATCTCTTTCTTACAATAGAAAAACAGAAATCCGAACATAAAATCGATAGATCCGAACCATTACCAACCTAAACTAGCAAAAGCATGTGAAAAAGAGAAGTGGGGTGGGGGGAGGAGAGAGAGAGAGAGAGAGAGAGAGAGAAAGCATTGCCTTTGTAGGACCTCAAGAATAATGCAACACGATGTAATGTCAGCAAGTAAACAGCCCACGAGTAAAAAGATTTTAAAGGGGTCATTTGTAAGAGAAGCGAAGCTCACCAACGAAGGAGGAAGAGTCGGCGAGGGTTTCTGTATTTTCTCGAAAAGCAACGACCTATGAAGTTGCTGAGCTTTCTGTACCATGTCTTTTTTAAAGGGCACGCGCCGATTCTCTCTGCTATAAACAACTCACCACGAGGGCAACGCTCTCGCCAACCTTTCAAGGACTAGAAATAATTGCTTTACTTATCCCCACGCGTTCATTGAATTTTAATTCCATTTACTCGATTCTCAGACTCGTTGGAAGATGTTCATGGATTGGACCTAACAAATACTTTTATCTTCTCTTTTGCTTAAAATAGTCATTCTAAATTACTATTATCTTTCAACACAAAACGAACATGGATCACTGAGGTAGACTTATCAACCGTCTTGTCATTAGTATATTCTTTTTTCAGGTAATTTTTTTTATGACAAATTGAGTTTTCTTGAACCAAGAATATAGATCTTTTTTTTCAAAACTGCGTTCATGTGTCGCAAAATATATAAATGATTACACTAAGTAGTCAATTGCACATGTCGAATATAGGAATATGTGCTTGTTACATGGCAATGTTTGTCCCTGGTGGAGTGAGTTTCTTTGTGCGCATGAAGCTGCACTATTTGCCACTAACACTGCATCAACCACGTGACCGGACCCATGATCTATGGCTAACGTTTGTTATAAGAAAAAATCGCTCTCGGTGGATTTGGGGTGCTTTTATGGTCTATGGAAGAATTAATACCTTCATCATAATCGATATTTTTTTCCTAATATATAAAATGATTGTAACACGAAAACTTGAAAAGAATACGGATCAATGAGCAAGATTTTCTCTCATTTAATTGGATGGCCACCACATTCTCGAGTAGCCTGTCCTTGGGATTTATAGAAACCCCAAATGGATTGATAAGTGCATCAGTGTGAACTCCATTAGATTTTATCGCCGGGTGTATAAAGAAGCCCCCGGTTGACCGCATCTCAGAGAGAAGCACTCCGATTCGTTCTTTCTTTTTTCCTTTTTTTGGGGGGGCTAAAGAGAGACTCCAGTTCATTATTAATAAAATGACTGGATCCAATGGCTATCCAATCGCAAGATGATTATATTATTATATTACCCTTTTAATCTCAAGAAAAGAGAGATATTCAATAATCTCTTTACTATAACTTGTCGTAAATATATACACATGTCATAATTTTTAGGGACATATACACTTGAAGTTTTAAAACTTCTCATGAAAATACAATTGAATCTTAATATTTTCAAAAAGTGCAATTAAGTCAAAAAGTTATCATGAAAGTATAGTTGGGTCCTAAAACTTTAAAAAAAAAGCACAACAAGTCCTAAAACTTATTAAAATTAATCCAATCAATTCATTCCGCTAAAAATTTTAGGACTCGATTGCAATTTTTATGACAAGTTTTAGGACTTGATTGAACTTTTTGAAAGTTTTAAGATTCTATTACACTTTCATGATAAGTTTCAGGACTTAATTGCATTTTCATAACAAATTTCAGTACTCGATTAATTTTTTTGAAAATTTTAGGATTCGATTGCACTTTCATGATAAATTTAAGGACTTAATTACACTTTCATAACAAATTTCAAGACTTGATTGAACTTTTTTAAATTTTTAAGACTTGATTGCACTTTCGTAATAAATTTTAGGACTTTGATTATATTTTTGAAAGTTTTAGGACTCAATTGCACTTTCGTCACAAGTTTTAGCACTCCAAATGTACTTATCCCTAATATTAATAGTAAAATGTCATGACATACAAAGACTTCAAAGGTATACATTTAAACCGGCGTAATTCTCTCTATTTTGATCCAACAATCAATACATTCTGAAGCAACCGATCCTTGGATATTTACGAAACCTCTATTGGACGAAAGACACCAATCAGTGATAGAGATTGACAACATGAATTCTATCTCTCAACGTGTCTCTAAATAATTTCGTACACTATATTTTTTCTGCTTCTAGTAGTTTTGTTTAAAAAGGGTACTTTCAATATAAAATTCCTAGTTACCCTACCACTCGGATATCGCTTAGATCGTGACAGCTTAAATTTTCTATTGCAGGAGAAATATGAAGCTTCCATGAGAACTACAAGACCCCGCCATATGGAGCACGGGCAGATTTTTTTTATGCTTTCTTTGGAAGTACATGAGGAGGAATTGGCATGGAGGAGATAACTGATTTGATTCTCTTTCTATTTGATATGTAAAATCATCCAAAAGTCATAAACTCATTATATGGCGACCCATTTAATTTGGTCGATTTAATCTGGAGAATTGTCTAAGAAGTCCTAAACGTCTTGCACTTTTGTCAATTTAGTCGAAAATCTTTAATTTTTACCAATTCAGTCCTAAATGATCTAATAGTTTACCAATTGAGTTCATACGGTCAATTTTGATCCAAATTCATTGACGTGGATGCCATTCATCTTACATGGCATGATCGATGCTAAAGTATGTGAAATTTTTCATAATATTTTAATAATTTTTTGAATTTTTTTTATTTTTTATTTTATTATTTTGATTTTTTTCTTTCTTTTCTTTCCCCCTATCTTCTTTTATTTCCAATGGCCAGCCATCGACAATGGCCAAGCAAGTGGGCTGGCCTCGCTCACCATAGGTGAGGCTCGACCAGGTGAGGGCTCACCCTCGCCCAGGTGAGACTCAAACAAGGCCAACCTCACTTGGGCCAAGTAAGGCCGCCTTGGGTTGGAAGAAGGCTAGCCTTGTCGGGGCTCCCCCATGCCTAGGTGAGACCCGATGAGGGTTGACCTCGCCTACGCTAGATCTAGTGAGATAGCTATGCCGTGGGCAAGGCTAACCGTGGTTGGCCACCGGCAGAAGGAAGAAGAAAAAAAAATTATAAAAAAATACTAAAATATTATTAAAAATTGTCCACGTCATCGCCAACTGTCCTACATGATGCCATTGGTGTCCACGTCAACAAATCCAACCAAAATTGGCCAGATTGACTCAATTGGTAAAAAATGAAAATGTTTAATATTAGATTGGCAGAAGTGCAATGAGACTTTTTGGACAATTTTCCCCAATTTGTCCTAGATCTTTTGATGATTTTTCAACGTAATTTTTCCAGTCAATTTTGGCAAAAAAATTACTGATATAGATGCTAACCACAATACGTGACTCGACATGTGCTAACATGAAAGATTTTCACAGTATTTTAAAACAAAAAAAAAATAACTTTTCCTTTTCTTGTTTTATTTAACCTTTTTGTCCTTTTTTGCTTTTTTCTTTTCTTTTCCCTTTCATTGGTGGCTGGTCTTAGTAATGACTACCAATCGATCACAAACGAGGGCCCAACCACAAGTGAGAGTTGACAACAGGCGAGGGTGTCATGGCCCTCACTGGAGGCCAGCAAAAGCGACTCTCATCTGTAGCTGGCAAAGGGTTCGTGTCTTCTGTTTAAATTTGAGCATCAAAGATTTCCATGTCTGGAAAGCTGGATTGGGAAGTGAATGATTGGATCAACTGTTGAAGGAAAAGCGAATAAATTATTAGGCAGGAACAAATGGTTATTGATTAAAGAGATGGTATCATTGTCACTCTTCAAATCCCATAACAATCGCAACTTGGGGTTTTAATTAAAACATTTTAAACATGCCATTCAGTTTATTTTGAAGTCGTCATTAATTGGTTATGAATCAATTCAACACTCCAAGTAAAATGTGGGAGTACATATTACTTTTACAAACCAGAGATTCATGGACACCATTTCAATACATTTTTCTCTTTATTTTGAAAATGTTTTCCAAGTAATCTTTATCAGTATTAACCTTAACCCATTAACATGTAAAGAATGATTATGCGGGTGCACAAATATTAATTATCACTCAATAATAAAAAACAGTAAATAAATTAATTAGAAGAGATCAAAGAACCTCGCAACCAAAAGCAAAGCATCACTATTACCCAATGAAATGAGGATTCTGCAAATTTTTATAGGAAAGCAAGCAATGATATGCACGTCCATGACTTCTGAGTGTAACCATGGAGGGATGCAAACCTAACAAGCTTGTTATTCTGAATTTTTTAAATTCTTTCCTTTCATGATGATAAATTAAGAGTTTATATGAACACGATTTATGTAAAAATGAGCAATGTATGATAACTTAGATTAATACATAAATGTAAAATGTAAAGCCAATTAATTCTTTTTGTTTCTTTTCTTGTTAAATTTATATGAACATGATTTACGTTTAATTAAAGCAATATATGATAACTTAAATTAATACGTAAAATGCAACGCCAATCAACTTTTTTTTGTTTCTTTTCTTGTTTAATATGAACAAGACTTGATTTAATTGCTATGTCCATATGAATTCCAGTCTAAGATGTGTTAGTTGTCTAGCATAAAACCCTAGATAATATGTATATTACTAAATGCAAACTATATGCAATAATAAATAATATAACATGAATGCGATGACATGAGATAGAAGTAATCATGGATTAACCCCCTATTATGCAATCTATATGAAAGGTTTACTATTTATGTTTTCTTATTATAGAAATAAAGAATCAAACCTTAGGTTAGTCAACATGACATAATTACTTTCATTTAAAAAATAATGACTTATTGATGCAATACTAATTCATTTTTTTTTTTTTTTTGTATTTATGATATGTAAACTATATGCAACATGAATAATGCATGAGATGAGCCCTAGTTACATGTAGCTCAAGATACTGTTGCCATGATATATATGATGAACTCAAACACAGGGATCCGGTTGTGGAGTTGGACCAATTAGTAGCAATATTAGCAAACACAATTTTATTGGTTGGCTAGTTTGCAAAGATAAACTATCAACAGCAGAGATTGTAACACAATGAAT
Organism: Eucalyptus pauciflora; assembly: GCA_007663325.1. Lineage (NCBI taxonomy): Eukaryota > Viridiplantae > Streptophyta > Magnoliopsida > Myrtales > Myrtaceae > Eucalyptus > Eucalyptus pauciflora. Next base: position 6,433,839 of record VMYD01000012.1, read on the forward strand.
GACCTCAGTTGATATGTAGCGTAACTTCTGCAAGGCTTGTATAGAAGACAAAACTCATATATTTTTCCAATGTGAATGGACAAGCAGTATTTGGCATATTATTCTTGTGCAACATGAGATTAGGCATTCTCTAAGAAGATGTACTAAGGTACTTAAATGGATGATTAGGGTAATAAAGGGCAAAGATTTGGCGGTGAGACTCCTCAAGATATCTTTCCTAGCAACCATATATTGTATTTGGATGGAATGCAACCATAGACGGTTTCAAAAGAATTCAACTAACATCCATAGTATAGTTTCACTTTACAAATAAATTGAACCTTCCTAGTCAAATATTGTATTGGCTACTATCTGGAGACTTCTTAACTACATCTTTTTGAATTGTTAGCTCTATTTGTAATGCCAGGGATACCCCTCAGTTGCTATACTTCATAGGCTCTATAATACTAACATTTTCAACCAAAAATAATAATAATAATGCATGAGATGCAATTATTAATTAATTATATCTACATAGTGTGATTGTTGTAAATTAACGCTAAAAATATGTGACCATCTAAATGACATGTGGTACGTGACATGCATGTTATAAGACTAATCAATCCTACACCCAAATGCAATCTATATGAAACCTTAATGAAATTTTTATTTGCTGTTATTTAAGGAGAACCATGACTTATCTTTTTTTCTTTTTGGGGTCAAACTACTATGAATTATCTTAAATATATACGAATTCTGTAATTAACATGTGTTGTCTAAAAATAAATCCCTAAATTATGAATAATAAATGTTCCCTAAATTCCAAATATGTATATTTCATATGACGTGACAATAATAATCTTATGATACAATGAAATATATGTCTTATCCAAAATTCAACAATAACATATTATTTTCATGCAATCATAGCTTAACTTAATCAACCACGCATAAAGATATATGTCATAAACAACGACAATATTAGGGATCCAACCTTTATGCTCAACGGCGGGAAGCCCTAAGTAATATGCAATGATAATCTTGAAGGAAGTTAAATATTCAATGACATTCAAACAATTAAAACATGCAATAGATGGACATGTAATTCTGCAAATCGTGCAATTTAAAAATCAAGTCAAACTACTCAAAAGAAACACTGTCCCACATTGGTTTGAATTACCGACAATCGCGGACATAGAGTGGATCACGGCCAACAGCGACTTCAAGACCGGAAGTGACTGGATGGCAAAAGGATGGCTGCAGCGATGGCGTGCGGGAAATGCTGACCTTCACGATCTGCTTTTCTTTTATCTCTCCTTTTGCTTGCATCAAGCAAGACCACAAAAACCCACAACCTATGCTGCTTTGTTTCATCAAGTCTTGACAAAGGGCAAAAGAAAACAAGTACACCGTTTTCCCGCAAGCTCACGTGTGTGTTCTCCATTTATTGTCTCTTTGTTGAAGTATTCGACGAACGCCAACTATCATCAGTTCAATCTCCTTATCTATCACCGAGTCTCCACCGTTTTCTTGTTCTTTTGTCTTCCACTTGCGATGACCTCTCGCCTCGTATGGAATGTGTAATACGTGAACGTGTGACTTGATTTAGGCACGGAAAGTGATTGATCAATGCATGGATGTGATCAAGAACGTGAGGTTCATGTCGTAATATGGTGGACAAGGACGGTTGTGCTCACAGATGGCGACGCTAGTAGATGGTGGACAGCTGCAGTGAACTGCCAAAGTGGATCTCATGCCAGGTACACGGCTTGGTCTTAGCTCGGTTGCTGCCCCGTTGGGGCCCTGGTCATGCCTGGATGCGCTTCGGTCTCTGTCTCGGTCACGTCTGGATGTGAGGCCTGGTGGTCACCAAGAGTTGGTAAGGAGATTCTCAAATCGATGGAGGCCAAAGTGTGAACGTCCAAGTGAGAGAGCGCCAAGGGCAGGAACTTGTTGGTGCATCAATGCTGTGCGATCAAGAATGATCCGTCTGTCCCCCCTTTGGTCTGATTCCCTCTCTCCTCTTAGGCCGAGATCGTGAGCCTCCAGCAAGGAAAGGTGGAGCTGGCAGACTAGTTTTCCTTCCTTTCATTCATTTATTCCTTTCCTCACTCACATGCATGCACGACAAATCCCCTACTGACAGAGCTCCTCTTTTCTTTCAATCTCTCTTTTTTATTCAAGCATGTGAATATTTTGGCTTCATCATATTCTGCTCTTCGCCGAATATATGTACCCCCGAATATTCCTTCCTCACTCCTTTTTTGGCCGAATTCTCGAGATCTCTGTGTAATAATGCTCTCCCAATTTTACCTCGAAATCACTTTCCTGACCTTGATCAGACCAATTTAAATAGAATTTATTTGGTGCAGAGACCCTATGAGGCGTGAACATTGGGTTCTACCGATCAATTCTCAATCTCAACTCTGAACTCGTCGATTGATCCTTCTTCCTACAAGCAAAGACTGATTACGACTATACTTTTGACTAAATGGTTCAAATTGAAGATGTCAACTTTGCAAGAGAGTTGTCAATTTAGTGGACCAGTTGTCGACTGACTATTTAGATGTCGATCTCCAAGTTCAATGTTGACTCCAAGGCTACTAATCAACTACCTATCAGCTGAAGGCTATTCTAGTCGACTTCCATATCTTTTTGTTGATCTCCAAGAATATTTATTCGGCTTCAAAAGCTGGTGCATGAATTTAGAGTCTTTTCAAGTTTCAATGCATGATAGTTAATTGCATTTAATACTAGTTACTGAGTCTCTTATTTTGAAGCTTTTATGAGTCTTTACTGGAGTGTTACTTTCAGAAATCATAATTAGATGAATTCCCCAAGAGTAGTTTTTGGGAATTCGAAGAGTCTTCTCTTTTATTTGGCAATATCTCTATAAATAGAGGTGTAATCCCAATTGTAAGACAAGTCTTGAATATTGAGAGTATATGAGATTTGCCTATGCATGAGCATATAACTATCCCGGTTTCTTTATCCTTGGAAGATGGATTGTTCGTTGGTGGTGCGCCAAGAAATACTTTACCCTCAGTTGGTGGTTTCCTTTAGGCCTTGGTGGTGAGTTTCTCCCCCATCTCGAAGTCCTTTATCTTGGTAGGTGGTGGTTTGTCCTTCAAGCAATTGTGGTGAACCTTGTCAATAACATTCTTTATCCTTGATTAGTGATGCATCCTTTAGGTCTTGGTAGTGATCAGAATTAATCATTCTTCTACTATGCTTCGTGATCCCGCTGCCCACAACTGCATCCACTATCAAAAAATGTCCAAAATGCCTAAAAGCAATGCAAATGCAAACTATGCTACTGATATTTTGTTTAGGGTCGGTGACTCCTAATTTTTTCCATGATAAATTACTAAAAATGATAGCCAAAATTTAAGAGTAACCAAGTTTCAAACTCGAAACATGTTTTCAACATCATTGATTAAGGACGAGATGCTCCCAAAGTCAGGATATTACACAGAAAACCTGCATAAATCCTTGAACTTGATACCATATCAAGTTCAAACTTTATAGAGACAACTAAGTATGCAAATGCAGAAACTTCAAAACTTGCATAACACAGAGGACAGATAAATTGAACCAGATTTTTGTTCTTTTTTCCTTTGATTGGTAATGATGTTGTGAAGGATGTGATGAAGCTTCATTCTCAACAAAAACAGATAAAGGGAGTCGAAAACAATTTGTCGGTAAGATCAGCAAAGGGTTAAGTTACATTTGTATGTCTGCCCATCTGTAATCCAAGCCATGGATTTGATCAAAAGATGAGACAAACACTTGATCATCACAAGTATTCACGAACTATGTACAACTAATTGCATCTACAATCTGCAAACCGAAAAGCCAAAAACATTTAACTCTCCATGCCTCCTGAAGATCTGGGTCTTCTATCCTAATTTTTCTGCATCAATGAAAGACTAAACTTTGCAATACAACTACCAGAATTGTGGCATTACTACCTGTATGTACAACTGCCGGAACAAAAAAAGAAAAGAAGGATGATCGAGCTAATAATTCTGAAGGTAGGGCCAAAAGAAAAAGACACTTTGAAAAGCTTCGGAGGCAGCGATTTAGAATTAGGGCTAGATGAATCGAAAGCAGCAGATTTGATAGTGAGATAAAAAGGTAACATGGGAGATTTATCGCAATTTGGGGTCCTTCTTCCCATCGGAGAGGACCTGTGCCAACAAACTACGAGGAAAACTGGGTTTCTGCTGGATTGGTTCATTACAGTGGGCTGGTGCTTGGTTCTATTTCCATCATGATCCTCATAAAAATGCCGCCATTGAACCCCTTGAAATGCTTAGCTGTAGATATGGGAAAATAATCATAATAGATGACCGAAGCAAGATGATAGATCCATCACAAAGAAAACTGCAATAACAAGGATAAAGAAGATAACCTTGTACTACCTGCAAGTGGTTCGAAAAAGGTGACAAGAGCAATAGAAGCGAGACGAATTGAGTAAAAAAGCCTTGAGGGCAAAAGGAGTGACAATTGCCCACAATTCTTTCACTAACACGTTGTTAAATCTGCAACTAACATGTAATTACCACAATAAGTAAGAAATTACAATACACATAATTAGTACAATTAACCACAACTCTTGCATTAACATGTAATCAAGAACATCTCTAAGACACAGACCATCGCATAACACCAATTTATTGCCTAACAAGCTGACTGTCTTGAAGATGATCTGATGAACGTGGTCAGAGCATTGCGTAGTTTTTTGACGATCTCCTCAATTGTTGGGCAGTTCTCATTTTCTATCTGCGAGTAACGTAGACAAAACAAGTATGATTTCTATATAACTGAAGATGAAATACCATCAATTCGACTCTGAATAAGAAGAGAATAATTTATACAGCACCATGTCAATTAATCTAACATAAATGCAACTAAAAGCGGATTGACCATGCTCTAAGAATTCGTGCACATATGATATTTGCTTTTTAACGGTCGTTTCCTTTGGTATGTGGAAGTTGTAATCTTCACTCGTTTATTGATATTTTAGATGTTAAAAACGAAATGTTAAAGCTTTTCGGGTATGACGAGAAGTGACGCTAAAGATCAGACAATTATTGAGGAACCATATTGCGGAGATTAACAACTTTTCAATACCAAAATAAGAATAAAAAGAAAGGAGAAAATCTGGATAACAGTTCATTTACAAGAATATTTCAGCAGACAATATGCTCTCAACAAAGGATCAGAATGCAAAATCGTCCGCAGTAGTAGGAAATTCGAAACTAACTGAAGTTTTAAAAGATTACTTTTCATTAAAACAATTTGAAGAAATTGGCAATAATTACCTGGGCCACAATAGTGACATCCAAGAGTGAACTCCCAAATGCTAGGACGCTGATATTTAGAGTTGTCAAGTTCATGTTCTCCATCTGTTTCATCACTTCCTTGATGCAACCCTCGCGCTTCTCGCACTGGACTTTGATCAAAACGTTCTTCCCTGACACCCGTGCTTCGACATCAGGCAGTTGCTGACCGATGAGAGGGTCATACGACTTCTCATCAGATGAAAAAGATATAACGCCATCACCACGTTGGAGCGATGGCTTCTTTGCGAAGGTCGCAGATTCCACGGTTCTTGTGGCCACCTCTTCCTCAAGGATCTTCACACGTTCCTCGAGTTGTTTCAAGTACTTTATCGTATCTCCAAGGACAGAAGCCTTGTCCAGCTATGCAACCCGAACTTTTATTAAATTTTTTAGCAGGAACAATGAAGGCAGTACTACGTGTTTGGTCCCTAAGTTTTCTGGCGATTCATAAAGGTCCTTGTAGGTGGAACCTTTGTTATAGTGACTATTCCAACAAAGAGGTTAGTCTCAATTTCTAACTAATCCTTAAGCAGGAACCTGTATAAATCAGACTATTCCACCTAGAGGCCGAATTTAAGTTGTTTTACCGAGCATTTTACCTCTCAAAAGTACTCTCTAATGATCTCAAATCACTAACTAGCATATACATAATGTTATACATGATATATGACTTATTATATTGATTGTCCTTCGATAGTCATGACAGCGAAAATCAAGCAGTTGAAAACAAAATTCAAGTTTGCTTTTTAATTCATGAAGACAAAACTAAGGAGGGTGCCTGACACTTGGAGTGCCGAAACTTAGCATGGAAAAACACTTAAATGCCAAAAGTTAAAAAAGTGATATTTAAGTGTCAAAATCGGAGCAAAATTGAACACTTAAGTGCCAATGGCGAGAAATCCGACAAAAATATTGACGTGACGATTTTCCGATGAAGCAAATACAAAATGATGTCATTTTGCACGCTAACGTGATTAGACAAGTGCAAAACGACATCGTTTTGCTATTGACGTGGATAAATTATTAATATAAATTTAATTAAATAAAATTTAAAAATAAATTTATTTATTTATTTATTTAAAAAAGGGAAGATGGAGATTGCAGGCAACGAGGGCTGAGCCCTCCCCTCGCCTTCTGCCTCGTCTTCCCCCCTCCTTTCTAAAAATATATATTAAATATTTAAATAAACAATTAATTTAATATATTAAAATTCAAAAAAAAAAGAAAAGAAGAAGACAAAAGCACGTCTTTTTTATTTTGCGTCACTAACTCAACTCTCCGACGTGTCACATAGGCAAGTTATATTACTAAAAAATTGTCATATAGGATTTCCAGCCACCTTCACCAGACTTGGCACTCAAGTCTCCTATTTTTTTTTAAAAAGTAGCACTTAAGTATCACATTCATAACTTTTTATACTTAAGTGTCTCATTGTGTTAAATTTTGACACTCCATGTGTACTTTTGCCAAACTAAGGATCTAAATGTGTTAAGCAACTATAAAAAGGGTTTCGGCACTCCTGTAGACAAGTTCAGAACACAATATCTTTTGATAGGTCAAAGCTATTGACTTATACAGATTATACCCATCTAAATCGTTTAACGATAGATGGATAGAATGTTATCAAATTTTAAATGCTCGAATAGTATTCGGCACTATTTTATTATTAGAAAGAATATCTGCAACATGGTGCGGACATGTATCCAAACAATCTAAGTCAACTCAATCATCGCCGAGATAATCATGACTCACTTAAATTATCTATCATCAATTTACAGTTCTCTTTTTATGGGCAAATTGTGTAAATTTAACTTTACTCCTTAAGAGAAAACACGCATACTCTCATGAATATGATGGTAAAAACTAATTTAATTCATTACCACAAAAAAAAACTAAAAAAACTAAAAAAACTCCAATCGCGAGAATAGAAGCTCTTTTCCTCAAATGATCAAACTCTCTAATTTTCTTATTTGTCTTTGGTCTTGCCCTCTCATGGAGTCCTCTCCCATTATTTGAAGTCTGCAACTGCTTTCTACCTTTTATCTTAGGTGTATTGGCATATAATCTCTAATCCGCGTTCTAAAAGTTAGGTAGACTTTTGAAACCGGTATGCTACTCTACATAAACGTATGCTAAAACAATCATGTACGTCCTCTAATATCCATTTAAGCGAAAGGTATGTAAGACCACTGTCCAAGTACCCGTTTGCCAATGCCAATCTCAAAAGTCTACCTTTTATCTAAGGTGCATTTCCATATAATCTCCAATCCGCGATTCTAAAAATTAGGTAGACTTTCGAGATTGGTATGCTACCCTCGATAAACATACACTATAACAATCATATATGTCCTCCAATGTCAATTAAGCGAAATGTATATAAGGCTAGTGTCCAAGTACCCATTTGCCAATGCCAATCTCAAAACTCTTACCTTTTATGAGGCGTATGAAGTTCATTTGATTTTTAATCATGGTTTCATAGTTCCTAAATTTGCATACCTTTGCGAAACCGCTGTGTTAAGCTAATTTTTGAGCCCACATTCAAAGTGTGCATTCTGATAAGGATTGAGATTAGGTTTCTTGATAGTGCTTGGCTTTGCTAGATCTACTTCCCATATGAGGTAACGAGAAGACGGGTAAACAATTTTTTAGAGCATTGTATAAACTCGGGGTTTACCTATTTAAGGTGGGTTTCCTTGACATAAATAGAAAGTAATTAACCTTTTCGTTACTCATTATGCAAAGTCAAGCAATAAGCAACGACCTCCTTATTCAATAGTGAGGAAGATAAACTTCTATACTATTTGGTGTCGCATGAGTGGTATAACCCTTTCATTTCTGCAGATACGTATCCTGTCAAGAGGTTCCCAATTTTTTTTCCGTAATCAAAAATACAAATGTAGCTTAATGTAACCTATTAATATTTGATATATGTTTGGCCTTAAAACTCTTCGAAACCCAACCATAATTTTTCAAATGAATTCAGGATTGGGAACACACCCAATAAAGATATATGATGAAGGGGGAAAAAGGAAACAGATATCAATCCTTCGGGAATTTTCACATAAAAAGATTTCATTTTAGAGTACCTTTGTAAGGCCAGGAATGATGGACGAAAGAGCAATGAACCGCTGGCTCAGCTTCTCCCGGCGCTTCCTCTCTGCAATAACGTGTTCTTGCCCATGCAAAGTCGTTCTACTAAATGTAACACCACAACTTCTCTTCATCTTCATACCTCCCCCATCTTGCAACTCATAGGTGCCTAAAAAACAATAATGAGAATAACAGAAAGCCAAGAGGGAAATATTTCATTTCCATCACACCACTAAATAACTGTTTCAGCCTTCAAAAATTTGTCAGTCCACAAGTCTCACTTACCAGAATACTGCTGAGACATGTCTGGGGATAGATCTGGGTTCTGAAAGGATATAATATGAGAATTTGACGGTGGAGATGGTTTTGTTTGGGGGTTTTTGCACTCAGTTGCGATAGGGACATCGCACAAGTGGCCAACATTTTGGATTTGATTTGGCGAGTAGGTCGATGCCGAAGAAAATGAAGAAAATTGATTAAAGCCGGACTCGGTGAGAGAGTAACCAAAGGGATTCATTTGATATTGATCCACGAAGGCCGGATTTTCTGTCACCCTGAGAAAAATTCAATGAATGTTTTAAGCACTCAATCCGCCTAAAACTTCAAGATTCTGCTAAAAAAGCACTGGGCAAACCACAGAAATATACATAGCAAAATCAACGAAACTCAATGTATCAGAAATAAATTTTATCATCTAAACCACACATTTATGTGGCCAAAAGAAAATAAAAGAAATCCCAAACAAATGAAGATGGACTCCATTATGAAGTTTAGTTCCAACAAACAGCGTCAAGGTTGAAACTTCTATTGTTCTGTTCTCTGGATCTCTTCCTTAAGAAAGAAAAACGGAAATGCTGACATAAAATCGATAGATCCAGACATTACCAACCCAAACTAGCAAAAGAATGGGAAAAAGAGAAGTGGGAAGAGAGAGAGAGAGAACATTTCCTTTTATTGGACCTCAAGAACAATGCAACACAATGTAATGTCAGCAAGTAAACAGCCCACGAGTAGAAAGATTTTGAAGGGGTCATTTGAAAGTGGAGCGAGGCTCACCAACGAAGCAGGAGGAGGAGGAGGAGGAGGTCGGCGAGGGATTTTGTACTTTCTTGAAAAGCAGCAATTTATGAAGTTGCTGAACTTTTCTGTACCTTTGTTTTGTTTAAAGGGCACGCACCAAACTCTCTCTCTCTCTCTCTCTCTCTCTGTACCTTTGTTTTGTTTAATGGGCACGCACCAAACACTCTCAATTTCTCTCTCCGCCCCCATCCTATAAACAATTCGCCACGCCAAGAGGGGAACGCCCTTGCTGACCTTTCAAGGACTAAAAATAATTTCTGTACTTATCCCCACGCGTTCATCGAATTTTAATTCCCATTTACTCTTGTTTTCAGTCTCGTTGGCGCATTTTGACTGGATTCCGCTTAGGGTTTCACAAGTACAATTTCCGTCTTGGCGAAGTATTAACCAAATAGGAAGAGATGTTCATGGATTGGACCTAACAAATACTTTTACCTTCTCTTTTTCTTTAAATAATCAGTCTAAGTAAATAAGACGCAAAGAGGACAGAGCACTAAGGTAGACTTATTACCGTCCATGTTATCATTAATATCCATTCCATTCTTTTGATTCCACCTTAATATACACATTTCGAGTAATTTTTATGCCAATTTAAAAACCAAGAATGAGGGAAAGTATTGGCAATTTTTTCCAAAATCTGCACTCTTGTGTCACCAAATAAATTATCACACCAAATAGTTGATTGCTATGTAACATCGACATGGACACGTGACACGCAATGCGACACGACACGTCGATATGATATTTCTTAAAATTAGAGAATTTCGATACGTTCTGACACGTTATATATTAAATATATTTTTATATATAAATACACAAATAAATAATAATAAGAGCCTATAATTAATTTATATTAAATAAATTTATTCAACATTTGTTAATATCATTCATTATTTTAATTTGACAAATTCAACTGCATTTCATTACAATAATACATAAAACTAAGAGGGAAAAAAACATTGTTTAAAGAAAAATGCTGAAATGGCATTTTTAAATTTATTTATTTATTAGATGTAGCATTTTTTATTACTTCTTTCATAGTAAAAGACTTTTAAAAAACCCAAAATAATTCCAAAAAAAAAAAAGAAGAAGAAAAGAGCTAGGGTCGTGGCTAGGCACGCCGCTGCCACTGCCGCTTCCCTTGTCAGCGGCGTGCCCAGCCATCGTCAAAGGGGGCCAGTGAGGTAGCGGAGGGAGGGCGACCCTCACTGACCTCTGCCACCTCACCGGCCCAAGCAAGGCATGGGCGATGCGTCAACTGGGGCTAGCGAGGATCACCCAAATCTAGCAACGCCGGCCCTCACTTGTGGCTAGTGAGCCTCCCTAGCCCTAGGTGAGGCCTCGTGGGCCCCAAGCGAGGGCGTAGCGTCTCCTAGATTTGGGCGAGTCTCGCCCAAGCCTTAGCTGAGGCGTCGCCCAAATCTTGGCGAGCCTTGCCGACCCTTGCTTGGCCGGTGAGGGTCGCCCCCCACCCTCTACCACATATGACCGGTGAGGTCGCCGACCCCCTCCGATGGTGGTAGCGGCACGGCAGTAGTGCCTAGCCACCAGCCCTCCTCTTTTTTTTCTCTTTCTTTTTTTGTATATTTATATTTTGACCCCTCAAGTATTGAAAATTTTCAAAATTGACCCCATGTGTGTCGAAATTCTAAACTGACGTGTCGGAGAGAGTTAACCACGTGTCGAATTTTTCGACACTCGTTGGCCGCATGTCGGAGCATGTTAGACACGACACGAATGTTCCTAGAGAGTGTTGGTGCTACATAGGTTGATTGTACATGTTGAATAGAGAAATACGTTTTTTTTTTTTTTGTCAGTCCTACTCTAATTATATTCTACACTCACTTTCAGACTTTTGCCCTGCCTCTTGCAGGGCGTGGGAGTCGAAACCCACTCTTGAAACTTACGCGTCCCCACCCCCATCCCCCCCTGAGAAAGTAGGGATTTGAACCCTTCACCTCCCCCTTCCATGTTGAATAGAGAAATATGTTTATCTCACGCGACAATGTTTTTTTTTTTTTTTTGGTGGAGTGAGCTTCTATGTGGACATGAAGCTACACCATTTGCCATTTGACATTACATCGACCGTGTGATCGACACATCATATATTTTCTCATGTCATTGGTCCCACGAACAATGGCTAGCGATTAAATGAGAGTAGTGGTTGCATATCCAAATGATGACATAAGTTAAAAATTCATTGTCGGTGGATTTTGAGGGCTTCTATGGTCTATTAAAGATCTGATTTTTAATTGTTATCGGTTATAATCACGTGCTTTTTTCATAACCCTATTTAAAGTGATTGTAATACACAAAAACTTGAAAAGAATACAATCGATGAATGAGATTTCCTATCATTTAATTGGATGGTTATCACGTTCTCGAGCAGCCGATCTTTGGTGTAATGCGTTGTTGTGAACTCCATTGGGTTGCATTGCGAGGTGTATAGAGAAACCCCCGCTTTGGTTGCTCCTCTAGGAAGCACTCCAATTCTTTCTTTCTCTTGGGGCTAAAGAGAAACTTCAGTTTATTAGTAATAAAATGAGTGAATTCAATGGCGATTCAAACGCAAGATAATTATATTATTATATCACCCTTTTAATCCCAAGTATATGTCATAATATTTATGTTAGAAGTGTCACGGAATACAAAAACTTAAAAGGTTTTATGAATTATCTGATGAAATTTCCTCCCTTTTGATCCAACAGCCACCACATTCTAACCAACCAATCCTCGGATATTTGGGAAGCCTTCTATGGAATGAAAGACATCAATCGGTGAAAGAGATGGACGACACTTCTTTCTATGAATACTATTTCGCAACGTGCCCTTAATCAATTCGTACAAAAATTATTTCTTCTTCTAGCAGATTTTCTTTGAAAGCGGGGTTTCCAATACAAAATTCCTAGTTAGCCTTCCACCACCTGTATCTAGTCTAGATCGTGACAGCTTGAATATTCTAATGCAGGAGAGACATGAAGTCTTCCATGAGCCACGAGACCCCATCACATGGAGCACGAGCAGATTTCTTTATGTTTTCTTCGAAAGTGCGTGAGGAGGAATTGGCAAAAATTTAAATAAAAAGAAAGGAAAGTAGAGAAGAAGCAATCAATTGCAAAGAGAAAAGAATGGATGAGAAATGTAGAATGTTAAGAGAAAGACTTTGAAAGTAGGATCCAAAAAGAATGAGAAATGAAATTTTCTGTTAAGTAGCTATGGCTTTTTATTTTATAATGTCTTTAAGGTACATACTGAAACTGAGTGAATGAAACTTATAATTTGCAATTGATCGACTTTTTTGCGTGTGTATATATATATATATTCACCGACTTTTTTCGCAATATATTTAATTGATCCTCTTAAAGTAGAACTTTTCGAATAGTTTCATATGCAGGTCGCTCATCCAGATTTTTATTCGCATCTTATTAACTCCATAAGAGGTACATAATATTTCATGGGCCTGAAATTCATTTGTGGGGAAAATTGTCTAAAAGTGCTAAACTTATTATACAGCATTCAATTTAATTCCAAATTTTTCAATTTAGCCAATTTAGTCCTAATAAGGAGATTTTTCAATGTAATCATTTTGATCAATTTTAATCGGAAATCACCAACATGAATGCCAGTTCTCCATGTGACATGATTGATGTTGACACGGACGATTTTAATTTTTTTAAAAATATTATTTTTCCTTTTATTCTTTTTGTTTGCCTTTTCTTTTCCTTTCCAACTATGGCCAATCTCAATGATGACGGGCGGTCAATCATAGGTGAGAATTGCCCCTACCGGATATCACTGAGGCCCATCAACTATCGAAGGAAGAAGAAAAATAATAATAAAAGAAAAACATCAGATATAAAATAAAATGAGATAAAGATTGCAAAAATCTTTCACATGATCACTGGCCGTAGCGGCGTAAATTATATTTTTACCAATCTAGAAACGCAGATACAACGATCCATCTATATAGAAACTCATAAAATACCCTACCAGCCCCAACAATTATTTAAGTTCAACTTGTTTAATTATGTGGATTTTCCTAATTCAAAGTAACTTACACCGTATCTGTAAAAAGCTGGATTGAGAAGTGGATGACCGAACCATCTCCCGAAGGGAGAGATAATTGAAAATTATAGGCATAACCATCTCGAATGCCCATCGTCATCTCCACTTTCCTTTTCTATCACCGAGTCTCCGCCATTTTCCTTGTCGTCTTCAACTTGGGGTGACTACTCGCCTCGTTAGGAACGTGTAATATGAGGACGTGTGACTTGATTCAAGGCACGGAAAGCGATTGATCAATGCATGGATGTGATCATGAATGTGAGGTTCGTGTTGTAATATGGTGGACGAGGACGGTTCTGCTCACGGATGGCCTTGCTCGTCGATGGTGGACCGCTCTGGTGAACCGCCAAGTGGATCTCCAGGATGAGATCGGCTGCGCCGGGGTTCTTGCTCTTTCGCATGCCAGGTACACGGCTTGGTCTTGCTCGGTTGCTACGCTGGTGAGGCCTTGGTCATGCCTGGATGAGCTTCAATCTCGGTCTCGGTCACGTCTGGATGTGAGGCCTGGTGGTCACCAAGAGTTGGTAGGATATTCTCGAATCGATGGAGGCCATAGTGTGAACTTCCGAGAAAGAGAGCCAAGGGTGAGAACTACTTAGGGGCTGTTTTGTAACCATCCTTTTTTTTCCCTATTTTTTCCCCAAAATAAAAAATGAACATAATTATGTTTGGTAACTACCAACTAATTTTTCTATTCACCTAAATCGATCAGTCATCAAGGAATAAATTTAGAACAGAAACAAAATGTCAAAAAAATCTACCTTTTTGCTCCCAATTCATTTTCTGTTTTTTTTCTTTTCTTCTACATTATGCTTCCTTCTCGAGCCGGTCATCAAGCATCGATGAGAGCCAGCAACTGGCCAAAGATGAGGGCCAGCAAAGTCCATGGTTGACCTCGCCTAACCTCACCGGCCCCTGGCAAGGCTCAATCTTGCCGTGGTTAAGGGAGGTTAGCCTTGCCATGGCTAGGCGAGGTTCCACCTCACCCAAATCTAGCGAAGTCAAGCCTTGTCCACCCATCACAAGATTGGCCTCGCCATGGCTAGGCAAAGCCAACCTCATGGTGGCTAGGCAACGCTTGCCAGAGGCTAGCAAGGTCGACCTCGACATCCCTTTTCTCTAGCCGATCATTGAACATTGCCAAGGCCCCATGACCAGCTAAAGGAGGAAAAAAAGAAGAAAAATTCATAAAAATTAGAAAAAAATCTTAGAAAATTATTTTAAAACTACAAAAATTTACGTTATAAAAAAAATTTAAGAGTTGCACCAAACATTTCTTTATTCTTTTTCTATTCCAAAAATAGAAATTTTAGGGTAATACAAAATGCATTTTTCTATTCAAAAACTCTCTAGAGAATAAATATGTAAAAAAAGTATTTTTGAATAGAAATTATTTCTAAGAACAGATGTTACCAAACATACCCTTAGTACCCCATTTGGTCGGATTCCCTCTCTCCTTTCAAGCCAACATCACGAGCCTCACAACAAGGAAATGTAGAGCTGGCAGACTAGTTTTCCTCCCTTCTCTATTTTCTTTCCTTTCCTCCATCGACATTCATGCATGACAGATCCTCCAATGACATAGCTCTTCTTTTCTTTCTCTCTCTTTTTTATTCAAGCATGTGAATATTTTGGCTTCATCATATTCTGCTCTTCGTCGAGTATATGTCCCCTGAATATTCCTTCCTCAATCCTTTTGTGGCCGAATTCTTGAGATCTCTGCATAATATTGCTCTCCAAATTTTATCTCTAAATCACTTTCCTAATCATGACCGGACCAAATTAAATAGAATTTACTTGGTGTGGAGACACTACGATGCAGGAATATTGCGTTCTACCGATCAATTCCCAAGCTCAATTTTGAACTCGTCGATTGACTTGGTTACAACAAGCAAAGACTGATTTCGGCTACACATTAAGTTGATAGGTTCAAGTTAAAGACATCAATTTTGCAAGAGGGTTGTCAATTCAGTGAACCAATTTGTTGATCTTCAAGGGTGTTCATTGGACTTCCAAGGTTGGTGCACCAATGTAAAGAGTTTTATCAAGTTTCAATACATCTAATGGTTGGTTAAATGCATTTAGACCTAGTTATTGAGTCTATTATTTCATAGCTTTTATGAGTTTTTATTGTGGTGATGCTTCAAGAATCATAATTAGGTGAATTGCCAAAGAGCCTGTTCAGTTTTCGAGAGTTTAAAGATTCTTCTCTTTTGTTTAGCAATATCAATAGATGTGTTATCTAAATTGTAAGATAGGATTTAAATATTGATAATAAATGAGATTTTCCTTATGTATGAGTAAATTTATCTTCCTTAGCTTCTTTATGCTTTTAGGTGGGTTCTTCATTAGTGTTGAACCAAGAAGCCTTTTATTCTCGGCTGGTGGTTTCCTTTAAGCCTTGATGGTAAGTTTCTCCTATCTTGAAATCATTTATCCTTGGTGATGAACTTTGTCAATCTCGATCTTTATCCTTGGCCGGTGGTATGTCCTTTAAGCCCTGATGGTGATCCTAATATAGCCTTCTTCTACCCTACATCATCCATTAATCATTCAAAATATATTCATCTTGCAACCGCATCAATTAGGCATCAGAGCTCAAGATTGAACTCATGTTGATTGATTACCATTTCTCATCCCACCTCATACTAACATTCAAAAAAACAGAAAAAAAAAGGAAATGTCTTATCAGGTTCCAAAGAATTGACTTTGGAGCAAGCACACAATGGAACACGTGACCGTATGGAAAGAGTGCTCACCCTCCTAAAGAAAGGGTGGCAAGAGATTTTCAATTAAGCCTTCCATTAAAGGTGCATCCTTCTTTGAGGGCATTTATTCAAATTAGGTTGAGAATACTTCCAAATAGAAGCTCAGCTCATTAAAGAGCTCCAAAAATAATCAAATGGTGAAAATAGCAAGTGCATAAAGCTCCACGGCAATGGGCATCTACAAGTGAAGTGTCCAAACCAAAAGGTTATCACCACTTAAGAATTTGAGAAGATTGACTTGGAACTTCAAGAGACTCGGCAAGACATATACCATATAGAGTCTAAATCCAAGGAGCAAGACTAGATCATAGAACAAACGAAGGAGAGATGTTGATCATCCATATGCCATCATGCAACTATGATATCATAGATGATGAATCTCCAAATAAATATATTGAGGCAAATGCTGAGGTTATAGATGGAGAGGGGATGATTATAACGGCTAGAGATATTACTTGCCACTTTCATTTTGTATGCCCCAAAGCATTCTCTCTCGAAGTATTAATCATTTAGCAAATTATATTTGACATATTTTTAGCTTTTGAGCAAGCCTTGAAGATATTTATTTACATGAAGATGATGTATTATCTAGTTAGTTGGAGAGGCCATCCTAGAAATTTGTCAAAATAAAGTTCCTCCAATAAGGAAAATTGTGGCTAATTGACTACTTTCAATCTTGGATATGAAACCACTGGGGGTTTGCCCCAGTGGCCACCCTTCCATCTTGGAAGGGGGAGGTTGGGGGTTCAAATCCCCACATTCTCGGGGGGATTGGGGTGGGGAAGATTTCATTTCAGGAGTGGGTTTCGACTCCCACGCCTTGCAAAGAGGCATGGGCAAAAGTCTGAGAGTGAGTGTTAGAGTAGGATTAGAGTATGACTGACAAAAAAAAAGAATCTTGGATATGAAGCCATAAAAGATTTGAGGACAAATCTTCAACACCTTGGGAGTTTGATGCGAAAGCATCTGGCTCTATCAATCAATTCTCAGGCTCAACCCTAAACTCTTCAATTGATCCTTATTCCTACAAGCAAAGATTGATTTCAACTGAACTTTGACTCAATGGGTTCAAGTTCAAGATGTTAATTATACATGAGTCATCGATTTAATGGACCAATTATTGGATTCTATGGTTGTCCATCGACTACCTAGTTGTCTATTTACAAGTTCATTGTCAACTCTAAGACTACTGATCAACTACTTATCAAACGAATGCTATTATGGTTGATTGCTACAACTGTTTATTGATCTTCAGGGGTGTTTGTTGAGCTTTTAAGGCTCGTGCATGAATTTAGGAAGTCTTATCAAGTTTCAATACATCTAATGATTATTAAATACATTTAGTCCTACCGGTATATTAGTTTATAGCTTTTATGAGTCTTTATTGTGGCGCTACTTTCAAAAATCATCATTAGATGAAATCCCCGAGAGTCTGTTCAATTTTCAGGAATTCAAAGAGTCCTTTTTTTTTAAAGCAATATCTCAATTGTAAGATAAGATTTGAATTTTGAGAATATATGAGATTTGCCTATGTGTAAACAAATATCTATCTTTAGTTTTTTATACTTGGCAGGTGGATTCTTCCTTGTTGGTGAGCTAAGAAATCCTTTACCCTTAGCCATTGTTTTCCTTCAAGCCTTGGTGGGGAGCTTTTCCTATCCCAAGGTCCTTCATTCTTGAGGGGTGTTTTGTGCCTTCATCCTTGGCCAGTGATCGGTATTTTAGACATTGGTGGTGATCATAATCTATCCTTCTTCTACCATACTTGTAATCCCGCCGCACACAACTACATCACACTATTAAAAAATTGTCCAAATAGCCTAAAAGCAATGCAAATGTGAACAATGCTAATAATATTTTGCTCGGGTTGGTGACTTCTAATTTTATTTTATTTTTTTGGTAATGGTAAGAATATATTACTAAGCTTAGGACAAATGTACAAACGGTGCCAAAAACTTACACTCTAGCTGCATAAAAAATAGGAAGAGTGGAAGGGGCCGCAAACAAGACAGACGGTAGTACAAGAAACATAACCACAAAGCAATAGGCACAACAACTCCAACCGAGATACAAACCGAGTGATCAATATTGCCAAAAGCAAGAAGACGCACTTATGTCGGCAGTCGGTTCTTGATGATGAGCCACATCAAAAATTGAAAACGAGGAGTCAAGGCCTCATCCCAGACAAAAGGAGCCCAGGGGACTCGAATCTTCCCGACTCTAATGGAGTTCAAAGCAGAGGCCACAGAGAATGATCCTGAAGGGTCTTCGCGCCAAACAAACCGATCATAGGCTGAAGAGAGGGTTGAAAATGAGAGACCCCATTCCTCCAGCCGTAATCTAGTGGAACTAGCTGCATGAGAGTAGAGAGTCACCACAACCGCATGCACAGGAAGGTCTGGGTCATTCAAGAAAGAGTCAAGGACCAATAAATAGAGAGGGCCACAAGGCATCCAATTGTCAAACCATAATGAGATTGATCGCCCATTCCCAACTTCCCAGCCAAACAACTGCCTAAAACCACTACGAAGTTGAAGAATTTTCTTCCAGCCCCAAGAGCAAACAGACGGTTGAGGGGCTACCCAAAAATTATGTTTCTTTAAGAAATTTGAATGGATCCACCGACACCACAAAGATTATTTGTCTGTAAAGAGGATCCAAATATATTTAAGCATAGAAGCTTTGTTGCAATCCTTCACAGACTGTATACCCAATCCTCCTTCATCCTTAGGCACACAAACATCCAACCAAGAAACTTTAGCCCCCCTAGTGAGGGAGGAGCCATTCCACAGAAACCGATGAAGAATGCTTTCAATACCTAAAATGACCGAGGACAGCAAAGTAAACACACTAGCCCAAAAGGCTTGAATCGAGTGGAGAATTGACCTTATAAGCTGAAGCCTCTCGGCAAACAATAAAAATATATGAGCCCAAGAACGAACTCTAGCCGTAATACGGTTAATCAACTTAAGGCAATCCACCTTTCCCAACCTTGATGAAATTATCGGCACCCCTAGGTAACAAACCGGAAGTTTACCTTCTCGAAAACCAAACGCTAAAAGGATACTATTCCGCAACGATGGCGTCCCACCCAACAAGAAGATATCAGATTTACTCTTGTTGGGAATCAGTCCACTCCAAGAGGTAAAAATGTCCAAGCTTCTCTTGAGAATTACTGCCGAATTCCAATCCGCTTGGCAAAAAAGGAAAACATCATTTGCAAAAAATAGATGAGAAAGCTTAGGAGCCTTACACCTCCAATAGAACTTGAACTCCTTGATAGAAGTCTTTAGGTTCAAAATCCCAGAGAAGATTTCCATAACTAAGGTAAAGAGATATGGTGACATCGGGTCTCCCTACCGAAGTCCTCTACCTCCAGGAAAGAATCCGTGAAGCTCTCCATTAATAGAGATCGAGAACTTGGGTGTACACACACAGACCATAATCAACCGGATAATCCACTGAGGAAAACGGAAAGCTTCAAGAGTAAGTTCCAAGAAATCCCAATCAACTATGTTATAAGCCTTACGAAAATCTACCTTGACCACACATTTTGGAAGATATGGGTCACGGTGGAATCCGGCAAACAATTCTTGAGCAAGCAAAATATTATCTCTGATCCTCCTTCCCTTGACAAACACATTTTGGGACGGGCTGACAAGATCTTGAAGGATTGCCGCAATTCGGTTGGCCAGGGTTTTAGTGATAATCTTATAGATAGTGTTGCAGCAAGCAATGGGTCTAAAGTCATTAACCTCGCAGGCATTTGGCACTTTGGGAACAAGAGCCAAAATAGTTGCATTCACTTCCTTAAGGAGGCAACCTGAGTAGAAAAAATCTTTAATAGCTTCAAGGACTAAGGACCCTACTATGTCCCAGTTATTTTTGAAGAATTCGGCTGTGAACCCATCAGGGCTAGGGGCTTTGCCCTTAGCAAGCGAAAACAAAGTATTCTTAATCTTAGAATCCGAGACCGATGAAGCAAGCAAACAAACCTGGTCATCCGAAAGAGGCTTCTGAATAAGTGATGTCAATTCATGCAACGCAGGCTTCGTCAAACCCGAATGCAGAGCAATGAGATCCGAGAAAAAAGATACAAAAACTTGTGGAACCAAGTTGGGGTCCGAAACAACCAAACCTGAATTGTCTTTAATAGAGAGAATTTGGTTGTTTAAATGTCTAGCTTTGACAAAGTTGTGGAAGAATTTCGTGTTTCAATCACCTTCTTTCAACCATCTAACTCTAGATTTATGCTTATAGAAGGATTCTTCTTGGCCTTGAAGATCTACAAAAGTCTGACGCTAGCCTTTCTCCAATTCAGCAAGAGTGATATTATTGGGGTCCGAGTGAAGAAGAAGCTGGGTAGAACGCAAGGCCTCCCTTGCTTCCAGTGTCCTCATCGAGATGTCCGAAAAGGCTTCAAGGTTGAGGGCTTTAAGGCGGCCCTTTAGGATCTTCAGCTTGGAAACAAGCTTATACATGGGCATCCCCCAAATATGGATGTCCCACGCATGACGGACTTTATCACGAAAATCAGGGTGATCAGCCCAGAAATCAAAGTATTTAAAGGGCTTCCTTCTCGTACTCGGATCAACAACCCTAACTACCATAGGGGTGTGGTCTGAAATTCCGAGATTAAGAAAAGACGTCTCCGAAAAGGAGACATCCATCCTCCATTTAGTGTTGACCAGCACTCAATTGATTTTCCGCATTTTCCTACCTGACCCCGAAGAAGTGGACCAGGTAAAACGAAGACCCGTGTACCTAAGATCCTCAAGTTCCGTTTGATCAAGGCAAAGTCTAAAGTCATCGAAGCAGGGAATCCAAGAATTAGAGCTCTCGAAGGGATCCGTAGGATCCTTAATTACATTGAAATCGCCCGCAACGAGCCAAGCAGTATCTTGAAATAAATCATCATAAAGAATAAGGTCAAACCACAGAGGCCTACAACGCCCAAAAGTGTGCTCTCCATAGACAGCAAAGATGCAACACGTAAAGTTAGAAGAAATCCCCTTCAGACACCCATGGATGGCTTGGTCATTCAGAGAAATCAACTCAAAATTAACGGAATCCAAGTTCCATCAAATCCAGATTCTACCACACAAAGAATGATCATAATTCGCGAGCCAGTTCCAGCCTCTCAGGAAGGTAGACGAAATAGAATCAAAAAGCGGCTCAGGGACTTTAGTCTTAAAAACAACAACAAAACTAAGACTATTAGAAGCAACAAACTTTCTAATCTCAGCCCTTATAATAGGGTTCATCATCCCTATGATATTCCAAAATCCAAAAAACATGAACCAAGGAAAGAAGAGAACTACCTCTGCTTGGAGGACTTGCGACTAGCTTTAGTGGCCTTCGAGACCGCTGGTAGCGCCGGTCCAAGCGGGTCAGGATGCAATTGGAGAAGTTGGTCTTGTATCCCAAACCTAGTAGATCCTAAATGAGATTTAGGTGAGGGAGGCTTGCTTGGGATCTTATCCTCATCGCTAGACGAAGCAAAACCAATGATTTCATCATCCGAGTTCTCAAGGGGCATGACAAGAGTTGGTAACAAGTCATCAGCATCAAGGGTTGAAAACATAGAACTGCCCTTTACTGAGAGCTTCAAAGGACTTTTGGGAGGCTTTTGTATAGGCACAATCTCAGTAGGCATAACTTCCTTCAACTTAAGAAACTGCACACCTACAAGAGGAGAGGTGGGTTCAAAAGAGAACGCAGGGGCTGGAGTTTGCTGCTTCTTCTTCTTCTTCTTACCTTTCATTTGCTGCCACACAGAATCACTCCGCACAGAAGCGGGTTGAGATGGAGAAGAAGAATTGGCCTGGAGCGCTACCTCCAAAACAATAGCGTGAGCTGAGGAACCATCCAAGGTTGTACCTGAGTCACTTACCTTATTTGCAATGAGATGTAAGATAGCAGGTTCAACAGCTTGGGGAGGATTCTCCCGAAGCAAGTCCCGAGACTTTGAAAACACTTTAGATGGGGTAGCAACAGGGGAAGGAACCAGCCTGGCTTGCCTAGCAATGACTCCCCCATCAACCTAGTTTTGAGGCACAGTCTCTACCGAGGGAGGAGATTCAGCAGCATGAACATCATAAGGACCAACGGATCTATTTTTAGCAGCACATTTATAGCCAAAGATTCCACAACCCGCACAAGCAATGGCTTCCATTCAAACTCCACACCTATCTCACATATGTTACCATTGTGTACTATCTCAATAACTTCACAATTAGGTTGATTAGCTGTGATTTCAATACAAACCCGCACAAAAGACAAGCTCTTCGCCTGCTCAGTACGTTGGTCAACATACAACGGTTTCCCGAGTGCACTAGCCATCTTCTCGATGAAATGGGCAGACCAGCAAAAGAAGGGTATGTTCGAAAGCCTAACCCACATAAGCACCGAAAGGTGGGTTTCCTTTCGCAGCTCAAGACCCGGGGTCCATTGCTGGAGGACAAGAGGAACACTGGCAACTCGAATATGCCCACCCTCAAGTAAATTCCTACGAACTCTCTGTCCGGTACGTGGAACATAAATAAACCTTTCCCATTCGACATGACGTTCACCAAATTCGGGCCCCAAGGAGTAACCCATTAAGCATTCATGCATCTTTGGGTCTGCAACTTCCAAGTCTCGGTCGGTTATCTCAATGCGGGGTTTGTTGTTAACTAGGGTCGGGGCCGTATAGACAAGGTCATAGCCCTTGGCTACTGTTTTGGCAACAGCCACCCAAGTCTTGCCCAAAGGATTCTTTGCAACATCTCTGCCCTTAGGCTTCACCGATCGGGACCTTCCCCTACGAGCGAGTTACGCACCAGCAGATGCGCGGGAATCTTGCAGCTCCTCCATACCAAGAGGAAAAGTACCAAGGTTCTGATTATTCAATGGTAAAGCCGTCTATCGCGACCTAAATTTTGGGTGAATCACCTAAAACTAGGTTAATGGATTACTAAATCCGAAGACTTGGTGCGGACCCTCTCAAATCCTACCAATCACAACTTGATACTAATTAACCCATTTAAATATGCAATTATATTTCAAATTGGAGCCGCCACTAATCAAATAGGGTTAATTAGAAACCCAAATAAAGTATGGGAGATTACTTTACTTTTTGCGAACCAGAGATTCAATAGGTCCGGGGACATGATTACGCTAGATTAATCTAACGCCCTTTCGGTACCTTTTATTTTTAATTTCAAAATATTTTGCAGGCATTATTGACTAATTTTAACCTAATATACTAACATGCAAATGGTGGTCATGCAGGTGCACAATCAATGAAATAACATTCAATAGATCAAAATGCTAAATTCATAAGAAATTATAAACTACAACTTTATTAAGATCCAATCTCTAAAAAAAGAACATTTACAAAAATGCTAATAAAATACATGCCCTAAACATGATTTTCAAAATGACATGATATCTAATTAAATGTAATCTTAATTTAAATTTGATATGCATGAATTTTACTTTAATGATATGTGAGATGCAATTCATATGGCATAACTTGAACTATATGTATGCAATCTAATTTATATAATCCTAAATATGCATTTGTTTCATGATATGGGATGAATGACATAATAATTCTATATGCATGTTCTTTTTGTGATTTTTTTTAATGATTTTTTTTTTATTATGTATGCAATCTACACTTAACAATGATGACATAAAGTGGGACTAATTATGAGCTAACCTATGACCTTTTGTGTTTTTTTTCTTTATTTTTCTTTTTTTAAAATTACTTAATAATTCTTAAAAAGAAAACAACATAATGATGCAATTAAAAAATTACACGATGGGATTACTAAAACCTAATGATATGATGCAATCCTAATTTACTAATATGCAAACTCTAATTAAATGGGCCTACTATGCAAAACTAGTTAATATGCACCTAGTATTTTTGTATACTTTTTATTGAAATTCGAAATTAATAAAAACCCTAATTAAGCTATCCAAAATGGAATAATTTTCTAATTAATTTTTGGGATTAATTTAATTTGAACCCCATTTTGTCTTAGAAAATTATTTTTTATTTTAAAACATGCTAAATTTTCCTAAATAAATTTTCCTTTGAAAAAAAAAGGTTGTTTAAATACGATCCTAACTAAAAAATTATCTAAGGATGAAATCCTCAAAAATATAATCCTAAAGGTCAATTTATTAAACCTAAGGTCAATTTATTAAACCTACGTGTCTAATTTATTAAACCTATATATCCTATATGCTCATGCAATATTTTAATCTTTCGCTATTTTTTCAATTTTTTTATGTTTTTTCTTTTATTTAAAAAAAAACAAGTAATTATTTTTACATAAAAAAAAAAACCTAAGATAAGAATTAAAATAACCGAAAAAAATAGTCCGTTGTCTCACGAATTAAATTAACAATCATTTTAACTCTATAATCACAACGAGAAAATCAAAATAATTAAAAATCTAGTCCGAAGTCTTACGGACCAAATTAAATAATTATTGTGATTTAACAATTGAAATTCTATAAAAAAAAAACCAAAAATTAATATAATTAAAAAAATGATCCGACGTCTCTCGGACCAAATTAATAATTATAATAATTTTAGGTAAAATCCTACAGATAATGCCTATAGAAGTTACAAATATTAACACCCAACATTTAAAGAACTAAACTAAAAATGTTATCAAATGAAATAAACAGAAAAATATTATAAAAGATAAAATAAATAATGAAATAAACTAAACTCCAAAAATGAAAAGTAAAAGTAAAAAAAAATACAAACTACCTAAGGGTAAACCGACGGGGGACAGGAGGGAAACTGAGTAGAAGATGGCCGGAGGCTGGAGCTTCGATGAGGGCTAGGCGGCGATGGGCGTGCTGGTGGCGCTGAGGACAAGGAGCGGTGGCGACGTCGCGGGAGATCGGCGCAACGACTAACAGGCGTCAGGCTGAGACGAACCGACGTGCGTCGGACGCTAGGTTGCCGAAAGGAGGCAGGTGACTGTTGAGGGCTCCGGCGTGGGTCGCTGGGCCATCGACGGAGGCTTCGAGTGCAGGTTCGGTGTCGCGAGGGGAGAACACGGAGTGGCGGACAGCGGATCTGGGGTCGCGGAGGTCGGCAACAGTGTCAGGTGCAGGATCTGGGGTCGCGATAGTGGAGGCGCGACAACGTCGGCTACTGCAGAGGTGTGGATCAGGTGACACTCCGGCGCAATGGCGACTTCAGGCGGCTAGCAACCAGCTGTGAAAGGGCGCTCGGTCCGTCGGAGCAAAGGCAAATGTGGTGCGCGGCGTCCAGAAATGCAGCGACAGACGATTGAAGATCAGCTCAGTTGCAGCAAGCGAAATTCGGAGTCAGCAACAGAGGCAGTGATGTGGGTGTCAAGCGTGGCAGAGGCAAGCGAGATGCTGGGCCGGTGATGAGCTACTGCGAGCGGAGGCGTCGCACGAAGGTTGTGAGCGTCGGTCACCGACAGAAATGAACAGGGCAGAGGGGAACACCGAGTCTTCGAATCACTGGATCTGTGGCGTCGGGCTCTGAGCAGGAGGTTGCAGCAGCAACTCGATGGCGTCGGTGCAACACGGGTCGTCGGGGCAAAGGATCCCAGACCGGCAGAACAACGTTGATGGCGCACTGGTGCTAGTCAGTAAGGAGGTTCACCGAGGAAGAGAAATAGTGTTTTTCTTTGCTTTTCCTCTCTCTATGCTTGCACATCCTTCTCACTATGTCTTCGTACATTCTCTGCTGCACTTTTTAGCAGAAGAAAAAGGAGAAAATATTAGCTACAGCTTTGACTCTAGCATGGCTTCCTCCGAGTCCATTCACCGGGCGACACGTGTTGCCCGGTGGCCACGCTGGAGTCAGAGCTCGTCGCGGTTGTTTTCGAAAAGGAACGGAGCAAAATTGATGGAAACTTAATTTATCTCTCCTCTGCAAGTCTTGTCCGGTCTTTCGTCTCTGCAAGGAACGGAACTCCTCTGTGAAGGAAATATTTGGTGGAGCCCACCAAATATTTCCGTCGCATCTTCACGTTCCCCCGAAATCTTTTCCTTCGCATCTTCACTTTCCCCTGAAATCTTTTCCCATGAAAATTTTGAATGCAACTCTCTCTCTGTCTCTCCATTGAACTGCACTCCTCACTCCTCTGTTCTTTGCTTCTTCTTTTTTCCGACGAACGAGGGAGGCCGCCGTCCAACGAACCACGCCGCCTTGAATCTCTAGCTTTTGTTCTCGGCGGGTGCGGGTGGTGAGGGTGGTCTCGGCCATTTGGAGCTCGGTGGGGAGCCGGTCGAGATCCTCGATGCGCTCCATTGCCGCTCTTCCTCCGACGGACAAGGGAGGCCGCCGTCCGACGAACCACGCCGCCTTGAATCTCTGGCTTTTGTGCTCGACGAGTGCATGTGGTGAGGGTGGTCTCGGCCATTTCGAGCTCGGTGGTGAACCCGTCGAGATCCTCGGTGCGCTCCATTGTCGCTCTTCCTCCGACGGACGAGGGAGGCCGCCGTCTGACGAACCATTGTCGCTCTTCCTCCACCAGCTGGGTCGCGTCGCCCTTCTCATCTGGACCTTCCTCTATGTGCCCCCGCCCGACTCCAACTATTGCTCCTACGTCTCCGACGACGACTCCTCCGACTCCAGCGACGGCGGCGGCAGCAACAACAGCGAAACCGCCGTCTTTTATGACTACTACATCTACGACTCGCATTCCGATTGATTGATCCAGGTGGTCTCTTCCGTGATGACCATTATCTTTTCTATGGTGTTACATAAACTTGTCGTACTTTTGCAAATTGTATGAGTTCTACCCAGCTTATGGTAGCAAATACTTTAGATATTATTGTTGTGTGAGGAGCTCATGATATTCTTTCTCATGCAAAGCGTAACTCTTGTCATACTCATGATAAATACATTCTTTCCCATTTCATATGAGGGGTTTCGCATCTAGTCAAGGAATCCTATTAACCAATTAAAAGTACAGGGCCTTGCTTTTGCCTAGCCATATCTTTGATGATCATTGTTTTCTTGGAGCTGCCTCGCTTTTTTGGAGTTTCTAGTAACCTTGGACCCGTGGACTGCGCAAGTACTGAGATGAGTGAACAGAAGGTGCACCATGAGAGAAAATAAGTTTCCATGTGTAATTTCTCCACTTAAGTCATAATAAGGGACGGGCTCTTTATCCTTTGAGTTGTCTTTCAAGCAGATATTTCCTAGGCACATGAAAGGCAATGTTCAATGTATTATGTCTGGGAACATTATTCAACAATCTGATAAAAAAAACTGCTTGAAAGTGCTATCTCTGATTACTTTCATGTGGGAGAATGGTGGCTTTAGTCTTATTGTAAATTTTCCATTGCTTTAAGACTTATAGCATCTCATCATGAAGCCACCAACTAAGGGAAACTATCCTGTGCTTATGATAATACGTGTAGTGATCTTGCACTTTTATGATATTAAGTGGAAGCACACGTTCTTAGTTGCATTGTTTATGCAGCCAATACCTTCTCTTAATTGGGGTTGATTTCTGCAATATTGATAGGCTGTTAAAATCTCGCATGTCGAAATTCCTTTTGTTGTTTATGTATTTGAATGATACTTTGACCTTGGCTTGATTTTCAGGTTGTTTGCCTACTGCTTTTGGTCGCCGATTTAATAGCATATGCCCTCTACTTATCCCCTGCAGTGGCCCTTGATTATCTTCCTTTTAGAGCAGCACCTTATGTTAGAGCTATCTTTTTCATCATGAACATACGGTATGAGTTATTTCCATAATGTTTCTTTAAATCAGCTGGTTTGACATGCTTTTAGTATTAAATATGAAAACTTTACGCAGATTATTTTGCATATTTGTTTCAAAATGGAAAAAAAAAGTTCGAAACAGGATGTCATTTTTTAAGTCCAATTACATTTTGGAATTATACTTTCACACTCCCCATTATAGTTGAGGTCTGAGGTCTTGTTCTGGTGCAGAGCTAAAGTTTAAAGTTGGGGCGGTGTTGTTTGAAATCCTTCTTGTTGGTCTCTCTTCACTTTGGCGACCAAGGTTTTGAATGCAACTCTCTCTCCCCCTCTCCATTGAACCGAACTCCTCTATTCTTTTCTCTTCCTCCGACAGATGAGGGAGGCCGCGGTCCGACGAACCACGCCACCTCTGGCTTTTGTGCTCAGCGGGTGCGGGTGGTGATCGGGGTCTCGGCTATTTTGAGCTCGGTGGCGAGCTCGTCCAAATCCTTTTCTTTTGAACGTAAGTGTTTCTTTCTTCCTTTATTATTGTCGTAAAAGGGTGTTGCACGTATTTGCCAGTAATGATGCTGCACGTATTTGCCCGTTCAGATACTGAGGGTCGCGCACTCTACATTACAAAGTATCATCGGGTCGCACACTATACGTGGCATTCCTGCTTTATACCAATACCGATGTTATAAAACCCTACTCTAAAAGGATGAAGAATATCATCATCATCAAGAATAAATAAAATCCGATGAAACTACACCTTTATCTCCTCCATTGTCTACATCTACCTAGGCTTCCTCTGGCCATTGCTTGCAACAAAAATATTGCTCAGTTTAATTTCATTTCAACTTGCATCGAATTTTTTAGCTGCGAATTTTTGCATTTGAAAATTAGGTTTGAGGTCAATTTGGTGGTTTGCTGCCTGTCTCAATTTGCTTAATCCGGAATACAGGAATTCGACAATCTCATATACTTTTTCACTGTCAATTTGTGTGAAATTTACTTGTCAATACCCTATATTGATTTCTACACAAAACATATGTGAAGTTAATTATCAAACACGTTGTTTAAGTCATTCTGGGTAGAGTAGCTAAGTGGGCTGCTTTCCTCACAAATTTTAGGTACGTTATTTGGGTACACTTCGCTCTCTCCTTGTGCGTGTGTGGTCCTACTTTTTCTTACTAAGATTTGGATGATGTGTTAATCTTTTTATCGTAAATTCTAAAAGGTTGATGTTAGTTAAGCATAAAAAGGAAGAAGAATATCATTACCTTGCTTGAATGATTAAAAAAAATTGGGTATGATGAAGCTGCACCTTTTCTACGTGACCTTATCTCCTGCATTGTCTATTAAGCTATTCCAATTTATAGTCCCATGAAGTGATCTTTGCAATTTAAGTGACTTATAGTGTTGTGTGAGGCTCACATAGATGAAGCACAATATGAATGATTTCATATTAACAATCGGACAAGAAATAAAATGGTTATATTGCAGGTATATCATGTCGTCATCCAATTTGAATAAGGGTAAGGGTACTTCGAGCAAACTCACCTTTCAAAATAAAAGGTGTGATTGTGGCAAGCGTGCTGCCGTGAGAATTTCGGAGTCTACAAGCAACAAAGAAAAGCTCTACTACAATTGTGAGGATAAAAAATGTGAATTCTTTGCCTAGTGTCACCCTACAAATGATGTGCCTTCTATCACAAAGGCTTCACCCGCAAAACTTGAAGATGACATGAAAGACATTAAGCATTTGTTGGAGAAGCTAAATGCCTCGCTACTTGTTGTTTGTTTATTATTTGTTATTTTATTAGCACTACTTATCCAGAGAAAGTAGGTGGTTGAAATTGTAATGTTGCTAGCTTAGGTAATTTTATTTGCCTTTAGACATGTGAACACGCGCCTATTTTCTAGCCTAATTGATTTGGGCAAGGAACTTTTTATCTTGTTTTTTGGTGGCCCTCTAATTTTGTTCCTTTTGGAGAATGAAGATGACTGCCCCTGGAGGGGGGGAGAGCACGGCAACTTGTATTGTGGTTTAATGACCTTTAGATGGGAGCTTTTATATTGTGTACGGCTATTATAAGTAAACTCGATTTGTGACTATGTCCAGCTTTTAGTTTTCTTGTTGATGCTAGTGGTTTAATGACCTTGAAATGGCTTGGTGGATTAAATGTGGTATCTAATGTTATATTTATTGATGCTAGTTCATTGTGAAGAAGTCAGGCAGATAAAGAGATGTGATTCTCCCTAATTGCAATTTACGTCTACCCTAAAGAACAATGCTTTCTTTTTTAGAATAAAGCTAATACGATAGCAACATATCTAAAAGCTACACACCTTAAGTTGGTGGTTTTGAGAAACTTGGGAGTTGCTATAGCCCTTTGCAAAGATAATGTCGCTGTTTTTGGAAATTTTTGGCTCCTCCCCTTAACATCTTTGACATTATGGAACAGGTTTTGTTGCGCAACTACTTAGGACATTTCACAATGATGAAAAATTGAAGCATGGGTTGTTGCAAATCAACCAACATAGATAATGCATCACGATACAGAAAAAATAAACATGTGATCAAGTTAGAAAACTGGAAGCTTTATATATTATAAAGCCATTTCTTTCAATGAAGATGCATTTTGTGAGAGAGAAATATAGTACATCCTGCGTAGCTTCTCACTTTCTTCTCATTTTTGTTTGGATATGTTTACAGGTGTTGTTTTTTGAAGGCAAAAGCTCTCTTATAGCATATTGAGCAAAGTTTTGCAATATCACAATAGACTAAAAAATGAAAGGAATGAAATGAAAGATACATGACCAGATTAATTCACTTGAATTATGGGACTTCTACATAAAGGTCAAGACCTTTGCTTGGGTATCCAATTATCGATGCAACGCAAATGAAATAAGTGGCGATAGTGAGGCCAAAGTCTACTCTAATCTCGACAGGATGAGACTACGAAAGAACTGTTGAAGTAATTCTCCAGCATCAAGTTTTGTCATCGAAATGGTTGTTGCGCCTTTGGGCTGATCTTCATCATTTGCTATTGCAACATGAAGGCCTACTATTGTAGCATTGTTGCCATTTGGACTTGAAGATGTGCATATAAAACTGTGTAGTGTAACCTCGTCAAGTCCTCCCGCTTTTGTTACCACCCGAACCAGTGAACAAATAGTAAACACAGAAAAAACAATTAATAAATGTGATGTTGCCATATTTTCACAATGTTTGAAAAATGTGAGACAATTAGTGGGATTCTCAAGTAATACTACTTGGGTAAAAGCATTAAACCTAGCAAATTCAATAAATATGCCGCACCCAAACACATAAAAAAGAAGCTCTTGTAGAGCTGGCAAGTGCTGAAGAAATACCTCTTTAGTTTTTTGTATGAAATGACTACTTCGGCGAATTGATACGCGCTTTTTCAGAATTGTTCAATTCATTCACCCCAAGATGTTGAAAAGAATTTGATGACTCCTGTACAAACAAATAACCAATTTATTTTTACTAAATAAGTTGCTAAAATAAATTTGTCTCAAGTAATCTTATGAGACAAAACGCAAGACGAGTCATACCTGACTCAAAATAGTTCTATGAGATATATTTTGGTATTCCAACATCTATTTAGAAGAAACCATTGACAAGATTACAATACTAACAAAAAGATGAAATAAAACTAAGATTAAATATGATTTCATATTAAGTACCTGATTAGTAAATGGTGAAAATCTATTCATAATCCCCGGCGGCATGACGTATGGTGATTGTATCTATATATAATAAATAACTCTATTAGCATAATGTAATTAGATTAGTGTAATGGTTGTAACTTCTGCAAAGAATGACTTTTTTATAATTGTAGAAAGGCACAATCTATCGTAACTAAATAAATACACTAAATTATTAAGTACCTGATTAGGGAATGAACAAAATCCACTCATAGTTCCCGGTGGCATAATGTATGGTGGTTGTTGCATCTATATAAAAATTGACAAAATTAGTTACATGTAAATACAAATGGAGGACTAAGAACAATATACATACTTATGAAAATTTAAATTTACCGTTGGACCACCAATGTCGCTAGGATAAAAAGCACGTAGAAACTGATTTGAATTACTAGAAATATTTGGAAAATGAGCATCATCGGGTGTTGCTTGGACAGCCAACTCTACATTATAAAGTAATAAATATATTAATTGACATCATGTAACATAAGCGAAAAATCTCACTAAAATAATGTCATTCACCTTGACTTTCTATGCGCATTGGGAGTGTTCCTTTTTTAGATTTTTTTTTTCTTCTTCTCACTTGAACTTTTAAGCCTTCCATAAGCTATTCCCTTTCCTTTTCTTTGAAGAGGGTCCAACACCGAGACATCACACAAAGAGGCCTCATTATCATCATTACTAGCATCATCAGTCATACTCACACTTGATTGGTATGATAATACTTCAGCCTTCGTAATTTTCATGCTCTTCGACACTATTTCCATAGTGTTTACGCTTTCGACTCCCAAATTCATCAGTTCAAAAGATTGTTGCATTAACGTGGAAAATTGATTAAATTTAGATGAACCCGGTGACATTGGATGAAATTCATCACCTTTAATCCCTTGTTTGGCCCCTTTAGTCCATCTTTTCAAAATATAAGCAGATGGAATGCTCATAACCGACATATTCTCAGTCAACACTTTCAAGGCATGACGGCACAACCATCCTTTTGCTTCAAATAATTTGCATTCACAAGAGACTGAAAAGTCCGCAGGGTCAAATCTGACAATATTTTCACGTCGATTTCCCATACACTTCAAAGTATATAAATAAATCGATCCATCAAATGTAACACTTGAAATATTCTCAGAGCGAATTTCCAAAAGTTCTGCATTGAACTTGTTAAAAATGGTGCGAAATCCCATTATTCGAAACCTGTAATTTGGGTTTCCCACGAGAGGCATAATCATCTTGACTTTCCACTTCTCTTATGTGCTTTAGTTGTTCTTCATAGTACGGGACAAATTCTATAAGACGTAATGTCTTCTTCGCCATACGTTGAAAGACATTATTGGTGCTCTCACTCCTTTGGCTTGATGTTATACCACAAGTGAAGGTATCACGATCAAAAGCTAAACTCCATTTATGTCTAATGTCGTATAATCTCCGAAGCCAAGTGTTATTCTCAGTATGCCACTCCTCTTCCATTTCCTTCCAAGTGGATTCAAATTCATCTTCCGATCTGCATCTATACATAAGCCTGAAGAAATATTTATCCTTAAAATATGGATTATTGTAAAGATGTGGGATGTTTTTATTGGCATTTTTCCCAATGTGCCAAGTGCATAAACGGTGTTGTGTATTTGGAAACACCATTCTAATGGCTTTTTCCATGGCTGCGTCTTGATCAGTAAACATTGTTTTTGGAGTCTTATTTCCCATAGACTTCAAAAACACCTCAAATAACCAAATAAATGATTCTGCAGTCTCGTCCATCAAAAATGCACACCCGAATAGAGTATTCTTCCAATGGTGATTAACCCCAACAAAAGGTGCACATATCATTTCATATATGTTGGTCCGATATGTAGTGTCAAATACTAGGACATCACCGAAACAATCGTAATCAAATTTGGACAAGTTATCTCTCCAAAATAAATTTGTCAATCTACCATCTTGATCAACCTGTATAGCATAGAAAAACATAGGATTTTGCATTTGCATGCAATGAAAATGATTTAGAAGATTTTGACAATCTCCCCCACTTACAACCTCAGATCTTTTTGTCTGCAAATAATTTTGACAATCACGCAAATTAAAACCCAAGTTTTGGCTTCCTCTAGCTTCATTTGCTAAAAACTTATATTTTGTAGTCCCTCCAATACCAGCTTTATTCATATCAACTCAAACACTTTTGCAAGTATCAGATATCAATCTTCCACATCTAATCATATGCTTTTGATCTTCTAGAATAAATGGATGGTTATGCTCAGAAACATACTCTATGACTTCATAGATACCATTATCAACCTTATATTTGATATGAGCAAGACAGCCACATCTAACTTCATATCTCTGATATTTCTTTTCCTTACCATCTGAGCTGTCAGAATACCCCTCACAATTACATACAAAGGTTCGTCGAGTTAGTTCTCCTTTACTATTTCTAAACATATTACCCTTCCTGACTCCAAATCCTTTGCCGATTGCATATGCCACATATTTATGATATGCTTCAAGTTCATTTGAAAACACCATTCCTACTGCAAATTCAAATTATTTTTCCATATCACGTACTACATGTGAAAGATGGGAAGATTCATGCTACAATTAAAATAATAAAAAATAATTAACATCGTGCTTTACAAGCATAATAAAATCTCTTCCGTTATTTAAAAAAGCAAAATATGTTTCACATAGTATTATCGATGAATTACCTGTGATTTTGTCATTCGATAATTTGTACGTGGAAATTTGTACCCAAA
Source organism: Eucalyptus pauciflora (assembly GCA_007663325.1). Classification (NCBI taxonomy): domain Eukaryota; kingdom Viridiplantae; phylum Streptophyta; class Magnoliopsida; order Myrtales; family Myrtaceae; genus Eucalyptus; species Eucalyptus pauciflora. The sequence continues at coordinate 6,468,361 of VMYD01000012.1, forward strand.
TTATACCTACCAAGATGATATCGCCATACGAGTTGCATTAGATATAGCATTCAAGAGAACATGTACGGTGTATTCAAGTGCAGTATCTTCAAACATGACATATGCTACCCAACTAGAAAACAAAAGAAACAGAAGCAATAGAGCCTGCAGTTTTACCAAAATAACAGGAAAATAAGCATAACGAAGGGAAAACATCATGTAACGCACGCCATATACTAGCATTAATAAAGAAAATACTTGCTAAAATGTGATAATCTTAAATCGGCGACCAAAAGCAGTAGGCAAACAACCTGAAAATCAAGCCAAGGTCAAAGTATCATTCAAATACATAAACAGCAAAAGGAATTTCGACATGCGAGATTTTAACAGCCTATCGATATTGCAGAAATCAACCCCAATTAAGAGAAGGTATTAGCTGCATAAACAATGCAACTAAGAACGTGTGCTTCCACTTAATATCATAAAAGTGCAAGATCACTACACGTATTATCATAAGCACAGGATAGTTTCCCTTAGTTGGCAGCTTCATGATGAGATGCTATAAGTCTTAAAGCAATGGAAAATTTACAATAAGACTGAAGCCACCATTCTCCCACATGAAAGTAATCAGAGATAGCACTTTCAAGCAGTTTTTTTTTTTTATCAGACTGTTGAATAATGCTCCTAGACACAATACATTGAACATTGCCTTTCATGTGCCTAGGAAATATCTGCTTGAAAGACAACTCAAAGGATAAAGAGCCCGTCCCTTATTATGACTTAAGTGGAGAAATTACACATGGAAACTTATTTTCTCTCATGGTGCACCTTCTGTTCACTCATCTCAGTACTTGCACAGTCCACGGGTCCAAGGTTACTAGAAACTCCAAAAAAGCGAAGCAGCTCCAAGGAAACAATGATCATCAAAGATATGGCTAGGCAAAAGTAAGGCCATGTACTTTTAATTGGTTAAGAGGATTCCTTGACTAGATGCGAAACCCCTCATATGAAATGGGAAAGAATGTATTTATCATGAGTATGACAAGAGTTACGCTTTGCATGAGAAAGAATATCATGAGCTCCTCACACAACAATAATATCTCAAGTATTTGCTACCATAAGCTGGGTAGAACTCATACAATTTGCAAAAGTACGACAAGTTTATGTAACACCATAGAAAAGATAATGGTCATCACGGAAGAGACCACCTGGATCAATCAATCGGAATGCGAGTTGTAGATGTAGTCGTCGTAAAAGACGGTGGTTTCGCTGCTGCCGCCGCCGCCGCCGCCGTCGTCGGAGTCGGAGGAGTCGTCGTCGGAGACGTAGGAGCAATAGTTGGAGTCGGGCAGGGGCACATAGATGAAGGTCCAGATGAGAAGGGCGATGCGACCCAACTGGTGGAGGAAGAGTGACAATGGTTCGTCGGACGGCGGCCTCCCTCGTCCGTCAGAGGAAGAGCGACAATGGAGCGCACCGAGGATCTCGACGGGTTCACCACCGAGCTCGAAATGGCCGAGACCACCCTCACCACCGGCACTCGCCAAGCACAAAAGCCAAAGATTCAAGGCAGCGTGGTTCGTCGGACGACGGCCTCCCTCGTCCGTCGGAGGAAGAGCGGCAATGGAGCGCACCGAGGATCTCGACCGGCTCCCCACCAAGCTCCAAATGGCCGAGACCACCCTCACCACCTGCACCCGCCGAGCACAAAAGCCAGAGATTCAAGGTGGTGTGGTTCGTCGAATGGCGGCCTCCCTCGTTCGTCGGAGGAAAAGCAAAGGACAGAGGAGTGAGGAGTGCGGTTCAATGGAGAGACAGACAGAGAGTTGCGTTCAAAATTTTCATGGGAAAAGATTTCGGGGGAAAGTGAAGCTGCGAAGGAAAAGATTTCGGGGGAACGTGAAGATGCGACGGAAATATTTGGTGGGCTCCACCAAATATTTCCTTCGCAGAGGAGTTCCGTTCCTTGCAGAGAAGAAAGACCGAACAAGACTTGCAGAGGAGAGAGAAATTAAGTTTCCGTCAATTTTTCTCCGTTCCTTTTCGAAAATAACCGCGACGAGCTCTGACTCCAGCGTGGCCACCGGGCGACACGTGTCGCCCGGTGAATGGACTCGGAGGAAGCCACGCTGGAGTCAGAGCTGCAGCTAATATTTTCTCAAGAAAAAGTGCTCCATTTGCTAACCTTGGAACCAGCAAAAGAAAGCCTTCACTTTTCTATCTTTTAGTCGACAAAAGACGAAGTGAAGGTTCCCCCGGTTTTGAAGCCTCGGACTCTCCATTTATAGAGCAGAAAGCAAATCAAGTTTGTTTTGCAGGTGGAGCTTTTCACTCAACCACCTAATCACAAAGTGGCTCCAAAATCACACGGCTGTTGAGTTTTTAAATTCAATTTTTTATTTTTTTTAATTTCCTCTAATCCAAGATTATTTTCTATTTCTATTTTCTAAATTTAAATTAGGTGTCAACATCGTCGACGGGGCTCCTTCAGCAGTAATAGGAAATAGACCATGGGAACTAGTCCCTTTGTCCACAACACGGGTCCTATTCGACTCCCAATCCATCCCAATCAAAGAGAACGCAACAGCAACCCAGGCGGGAAGAACCCTAACCTAGAAGAGCCATGCGAGTCTATAAGAAGGGACGTACCAGGAGCATCTTCGGTGGGTTTTAGAGAGGGGTAGGAGGCGCCACTTCCCACCAAGAACTAGCTTCAATCGCCAGTCAGCAAGTCCGAGCTGCACAAGCAGCAGGAGGAACAGTGAACAAATCGCCCAAGAAGAGAGCACAGTGAACAGTAATCCGAGAAAGTATTTGTCCCTCGCACGTGGTGACTCCTAATTTTCGTATGAGATAAATGACTAAATAGGATAGAGAAAATTTAAGTGTAATCAAGTGTCAAACTCGAAACATGTTTTCAACATCATTGATTTTGAATGTGATGCTCCCAAAGGTCAGGATATTACACAGAAAGCTTGCATTACCCTCGAACTCGATACCATATGAAGCTCAAACTTCATAAATACATACATCTGTTAATACCAAAAAACTCAGTATGCATATGCAGAAAAATTCAAAAACCTGCATAACACAGACAACAGATGAATTGAACCAGTTTTTTGTTCTTATTCCTTTTGATTGGTATTGATGTTATGAAGCCTAGCCAAAAAAAAAAGGAGAGAGACAGGATGTGATGAAGCTTCATTCTCAACAAAACAAATAAAGGGAGTCAAAAACAATTTGTCCGTAAGATCAGCAAAGAATGTACTAGAGGAGATCCATGGAACTGAGTTACATTTGTAAGTCTGTCCATCTCTAATCCACACAATGGATTTTATCAATAGATGGGTCAAACACATGATGATTACAAGTACACACGAACTATGTACAACTAACTGCATCTACAACCTGCAAACTGAGGACCCAAAAGCATATAACTCGCCATGCCTCCTGAATATCTGGGTCTTCTCTCCTATTTCTCTGCACTAAAGAAAGACTAAACTTTGCAATGCAACTACCAGAAGCATGGCACTTGCCAGAACGAAAAGAAGAAAAGAATGATAAACGAGCTAATATTTCTGAAGGTCCAAAAGAAAACAAGACTTGAAAAGCTTTAGAGGCAATCATTTAGAATCAGGGCTAGATGAATCAAAACCAGCAGATTTTAGACTGAGATACGAAGGTAACATGGGAGATTTATCGCAATTTGGGTCCATGTCTTTACAAAGGTCATCTCTTCTTTCCAAGTGAGAGGACCCGTGCCAATGAACTACACAGAAGGAAAACTTGGTTCCTGCTGGATCGGTTCATGAGAGTGGACTCTTGCTTTGTTCCATTTCCGTCATAATCCTCATAAGCCATGAGCCCCTTGAAATGCTTAACTGTAGATACAGGAAAATAATCATAACAGATGACCAAATCAGAGTCGTAAAGCAAGATTTAACAACGGGTCAAGCAAGATGAGAGATGTACCACAAAGAAAACTGTAATAAAAAGGAAAAAGAAGATAGCCTCGTACTCCCTGCAAGCAGCTCAAAACAGGTGACAAGGGCAATAGAAGCGAGACCAATAGAGAAAAAAAAGCCATGAGGGCAAGAGGAGTGACAATTAACCACAATTCTTGCAGTAACACGTGGTTAAATCTTGCACTAACAGATAATTACCACAATTAGTTAGAAATTACAATTCACATAATAGTACAATTAACCACAAGTCTTGCACTAACACGTAATCAAGAACATCTCTAGGACACAGACCATGGCAGAATACCAATTTTTTGCCTAACAAGCTGACCGTTTTGAAGATGATCCAATGAACATGGTCAGAGCATCGCGTAGTTTTTCGACAATCTCCTCAAGTGTCAGGCAGTTCTCATTTTCTATCTGCGAGTAATGTAGATGAAACAAGTATGATTTCTTTATAACTGAAGATGAAATACCATAACTCTGCTCTGAATAAGAAGAGATTAATTTGTACAGCAACCTGTCAGTAAATCTAACAAAAATGCAACAAAAAGTGGATTGAACATGCTCTAAGAATTCGTGCAGATATGCTATTTAATTTTTAACAGTAGTTTCCTTTGGTATGTGGAATTAGTAATCTTCCCTCATTTATTATCATTTTAGATTTTAAAAACGAAATGCAAAAGCTTCTGGGGATCACGAGAAGTGATGCCAAAACTCGTATAATTAACAAGGAACCATATTACGGACTTTTCCATACCAAAATCAGAATAAGAAGAAAGAAAAAAATCTGGAAAAAAGTTTGTTTCCAAGAATATCTGAACAGACAATATGCTCTCAACAAAGGATCAGAAAAACTAGTTGAAGTTTTAAAAGACTACTTTTCACTGAAACAATTTGAAGAAATTGGCAATAATTACCTGGGCCACAATTGTGATATCCAAGAGGGAACTCCCAAATGCTAGGACGCTGATATTTAGAGTTGTCAAGTTCATGTCCTCCATTTGTTTCATCACTTCCTTGATGCAACCCTCGTGCTTCTCGCACTGGACTTTAATCAAAACGTTCTTCCCTGATACCCGTGCTTCGACCTCGGGTAGTTGCTGATTGATAAGTGGGTCATATGACTTCTTGTCGGATGAAAAACATATGACGCCATCACCACGTTGGAGCGATGGCTTCTTTGCAAAGATCACGGATTCCACAGTTCTCGTGGCCACCTCTTCCTCGAGGATCTTCACACGTTCCTCGAGCTGTTTCAAGTACTTTATCGTATCTCCTAGGACAGAAGCCTTGTCCAGCTATGCAACCAGAACATTTATCAATTATTTTGCGGGAACAATGAAGGCTTATAATGTGATGAATCGGAATACAGTGCTACGTTTTTGGTCCCTAAGTTTTCTGGCGATTGATAAAGGTCCTTGTAGGTGGTGGAACCTTTGTTATGGTGACTATTTCAATAAGAGCTGAGTCTCAATTTCCAAACAATCCTTAAGCAAGTACCTGTATAAATCAGACTATTTTACCTAGAGGCCAAATTTAAGTTGTTTTGCCGAGCATCTTACCTCTTAAAAGGGTTTTGCTTTCCTCCATCGTTTGTAGGGATTAGTTTTCTGATTAATGAGACGACTGTGAATAGTATGAAAAGAATGTTACAGGTACTCTCTAATGATCTCAAATCACTAACTAGCATATACAAATTGGTATGCATGAAATATGACTTATTTGATTGATTGTCCTTTGATAGTCATGACAGTGAAAATTAAGCAGTCGAAAACAAAATTCAAGTTTGGTTATAATTCATGAATACAAAACTAAGGATCTAGATGTGGTAAGTAACTAGAAAGAGATTGACACACCTCTAGACAAGTTCAGAAGATAGTATCTTTTGACATGTAAAAGATAGTTACTTGTACAGATTATACTCATCTAAATCGTTTAACGATAGATGGATAGAATCTTATCAAATTTTAAATGCATGAATAGTATCTAGTAATATTTTATTACAAGAAGGAATATCCAATCACTAACATGGTGCATATATGTATCAAACCATCTAAATCAACTCAATCATCGTTGAGCTTGAGTGGTTGAACGATTTTCATGAATTCCGGCGTAATAATACTTGACATTAGCAATGCTTTGTCCATATGTAGTTGGGTATTAATCTAAAATAACATGATTCACTTAAATTGTCTATGATTGATTTACAGTTTCTTAGTTTATGGGCAAATTGTGTTAGTTTAACTTTACTCCTTAAGAGAACACACATGTTCTTATGAATATGATGGTCAAAACTAATTTAATTCATTAACTACAAAAACAAAACAAAAACCAATCTCAGGAACAGAAAAGCTCTTTTCCTCAAATTATTAATATCTCTGATTCTCTGATCTTGATCTTTGATCATGCCCTCTCATGGATTCCTCTCTCGTTATTTGAAGTCAGCAACTGCTTTCTACCTTTTTATCTACGGTGTATTGGCATATAATCTCCAATCCGTGTATATAAAAGTTAGACTTTTGAAACTGGTATGCTACCCTCAATAAACATACACTAAAAAAATCATGTATGTCCTCCAATGTCAATTTAAGCGAACAGCATGTAAGGCCACTATCCAAGTACCCATTTGCCAATGTCAATCTCAAAAGTCTACCTTTTATCTAAGTTGCATATAATCTCCAATCCATGATTCTAAAAGTTAGGTAGACTCTTGAGATTGGCATGCTACCCTCGATATACAAATTTTTAGAGTATTTCATAAACCTGGGGTTTACCTACCTAAGGTGAGTTTCCTTACCATAAATAGAAAGTAATTAGCTTTTCCATTACTCATTATGCAAAGTCAAGGATTAAGCAACGAGCTCCTTCTTGTTCAGTAGGGAGGAAGATAAATGTCAGTCCTCCAACTAGTTAGTATAGCATAAGTGTTATAAACCTTTCATTTCTGCAAATACATATCCTGTCAAGAGGGTCCTAATTTTATTTGTTTTCCGTTTATCAAAAAGACAAATATTCGCTTAATGTGACTTATTAATATTTGGTTTAAGTTTGGAACCCAACCATAATTTCTCAAATGAAACCAAGACTGCGAACACACCCAATAGAGATATATGATAAAGGTGGAAAAAAAGGAACAGTTATCAATCCTTCAGGAACTTTCACACAAAAATAATTCATTTGGAGTACCTTTGTAAGGCCCGGAATGATGGATGAAAGAGCAATGAACCGCTGGCTCAGCTTCTCCCGGCGCTTCCTCTCTGCAATAACGTGTTCTGGTCCATGCAAAGTTGTTCTACTAAATGTACCACAAACACCACTTCTCTTCATCTTCATATTTTCCCCATCTTGCAACTCATAGGTTCCTAGAAAACAATTATAAGAATAACAGAAAGCAAAGAGAGAAATATTTCACTTCCATACAACACCAAAAACTGTTTCAGCCTTCAAAAATTTGTCAGTCCACAAGCCTTACTTACCAGGATATTGCTGAGACGTGTTTGGGTATAGATCTGAGTTTTGAAAGGATATCATTTGAGAATTTGATGATGGAGATGGTTTCATTTGGGGGTTTTTGTGCTCGGTTGCAATAGGGACATCACGCGAGTGGCCAACGTTTTGGATTTGATTTGACTTGTAGGTCGATGCGGAAGAAAATGAAGTAAATTGATTAAAGCCAGACTCAGTAGGAGAGTAACCAAAGGGATTCATTTGATATTGATCCATGAAGGCCGGATTTTCCGTCACCCTGACAAAAATTCAAACAATGTTTTGAGCACTCAATCCGCCTCAAACTTCAAGATTCTGCTAAAAGAAAAACACTGTGCACTACTACATAGCAAAATTGAAGAAAATCTATCATAAAATACTTAATTATCGGAAAAATAGCATAATCCAAACCACACATTTCTGTGGCCAAAAGAAAACGAAAGAGGTCCCGAACCAATGGAGATGGACTCCATTATGAAGTCTCGTTCCAACAAAAAAGCTTCACGGTTGGAACTTCTTTTGTTCTCTGTTCCCTGGATCTCTTCCTTGAGAAAGAAAAACAGAAATGCTAACATAAAATCGATAGATCCAAAACCATTACCAACCCAAACTAGCGAAATAATGGGAAAAAGAGAAGTGGGAAGAGAGAGAGAGAGAGAGAACATTTCCTTTTGTAGGACCTCAAGAACAATGCAACACAATGTAATGTCAGCAAGTAACAGCCCTCGAGTAAAAAGATTTTAAAGGGGTCATTTGTAAGTGAAGCGAAGCTCACCAACGGAGGAGGAGAAGGAGGATGTCGGCGAGGGTTTTGTACTTTCTTGAAAAGCTTATCAAGTTGCTGAGCTTTCTGTACCTTGGTTTTGTTTAAAGGGCACGCACCAACTCTCTCTCTCTCTCTCTCTCTCTCTCTCTCTCTGCTAATACAAAACTCGCCGCAACCTTTCAAGAACCAAAAATGATTTCTGTACTTCTTCCCACGCATTCATTGGATTGTAATTCCATTTACTCTTATTTTCAGCCTCGTTGGCGCATTTTGACTGGATTCCGCTTAGGGTTCCACGTGAACACTTTCTGTTATGTTCATGGATTGGACTTAACACATACTTTCATATTCTCTTTTCCTTTAAGTAATCGGTCTAAGAAATAATCTCTTTCTACACGGAGAGAACATGGAGTGCTGAAATAAACTTGTCGACCATCGCATCATGAAAATACATTCTACTCTTTTGATTCCACTTTAATATACACTTTTTCAAGTAATTTTTGTCCCAAATTGAGTTTTCTTCAAACAAGAATGTGGGAAGATAGAGCGCTTTTTTCCAAAATCCACATTCATGTGTCACCAATTATATGATTACACCAAGTAATTGACTGCACATGCCGAATATAGAAATACGTTTATCTCATTCAGCAGTATTTGCTATCGACACTACATCAATCATGTGAGATACATGAATGAGAGCAACGGTTGCACGTCCAAATGATGACATTAGTAAAAAGATTTGCTATCAGTGGATTTGTATTATGTGGTCTATGAAAGAGCTTATCTCTTGACCGTTATCGGTTACAATAATGTGCATTTCTTCGTAACTCTCCTATATAAAGAAATTGTAATACACAAAAACTTTAAAAGAATAAAATCGATGAGTGAGATTTATCATCATTTAATTGGATGGCCACCACATTCTTGAGCAGCTGATCCTTGGTGTAGTGCATTGTCATGAACTCCGTTAGGTTCAATTGCGTGGTGTATAGAGAAACCACCCGCTGTTGCTCCACTAAGAGAAACACTCCAATTCTTTCTTCTTCTTCCTTTTTTATTTTTATTTTTTGGAGGGTGGGTTGGGGGGTGTAAAGAGAGACTCCAGTTCTTTACTAATAAAAATGACTAAATGACATATATTTAGATCTCAAAATTGACATCTTGCCATTGCAATTGAAAATTTACTGTTGAGGTGGACTTGCAAGCAGCTATTTCCCTTCTTCAAAATCCAATTCCCTCTCTGGGGACATCCTCCTTTCTTAGAGTGTGAAGGTATTAGAGTATTTCCTATAAGCCAAAATCATACATACTTTTAGAGAATGAAATTCATGTGCAGATTGATAAGCAAATTAATTACTTCAGTCATCTAATGTAATTTACACCCTAACATTAGATAGGTCACTGAGAGATTACTTCCTTTATTGATCAAAGATCATGTGAGATCAAATTTTATTAGGAGAGCAATGATGTAACTCTAGGACTTTGCCCTTATTTCTTACCAAAAATAAAATAAATATATTCAATGATCCCTCAACTATAAAGTGTCATAATTTTTATATTGAAGTGTCATGGAATACAAAGGCTCTCTTGATCCGACAACCATCCCATTCTAAACCAACCGGTCTTCGGATATTTGGGAAACCTCCTATCGAATGGAAGACATCAGTCGGTGATAGAGATGGATGACTTTTCTTTCTATGAGCACTATTTCACAACATGTCTCTAATCAATTCGTACAAAAAGTAGTTTCTGCTTCTAGTAGCTTTTCTTTGAAAGGGGTGTTCCCAATATAAAATTCCTAGTTACCCCACACAAGGAGCCCGAGCTGATTTCGTTCAGATCGTGAGAGCTTAATTATTCTAATGCAGAAGAGATATGAAGCTTCAATGAGAGCCACGAGACCCCATCACATGGAGCACGAGCAGATTTCTATATGTTTTCTTCGAAAGTGCGTGAGGAGGAATTGGGGGAAAAAAAATAAAAAGAAAGGAAAGTAGATAAAAAAATCAATGGCAAAGAGAAAAAGGATGGAGGAGAAATTTAGAATGTAAAGAGAGAGGCAATGAAAGTAGAATCCAGAAAGAATGAGAAATGAAATTTTCTGTTAAGCAGCTATAGCTTTTTATTTTATAATGTCTTTAAGGTACTTACTGAAATTGAGTAAGGGAAAGTTATAATTTGCAATTAATTGACTTTTCTAACAAAAGAATCCACCGTCTTTTTTCGCGGTATATTTAGTCGATGGTCTTAGAGAAGAACTTTTTGATAATCTCACATTTAGGTCATCCATCCAAATTTTGATTTGCATCTTACCTACTCTATAAGAGTTACACGATATTTAATACGCTTGAAATTCATTTGTGGGGGAAAATTGTCCAAAAGTCCTAAATTTATTATATGGTAGTTAATTCAATCCTAAACTTTTTAATTTGCCCAATTAGTCCTAATAAGGTGATTTTTCAATGTAATTCTTCCAGTCAAATTTCACTAAAAATTGCTGACATGCATGCTAGATGTCTTATGTAACATAATCGATATTGACATGAACAATTTTTTCCAACTATTTATTAAATCTTTTTTTTCCTTTTCGATTCATTTTTTCCTTCTTCTTTTTAGCCTTTTCTTTTCCATTTTGCCTATGGACAGTCTCAACAATCATAGACAACCAGCCACAAGTGAGAATTGCCCCCGCTATGCTAAGGCGTAGTGACAAGAGGAGGAGGGAGGGAGAAAAAAAGGAAATTTAGAAAAGATTATAAAAAATGTCTACGTCAGCATTGGTTGTTGCCACATAGATAACCGATACTAACTAGATTACAATCATGTCAACTGTTCTAGCTAAAATTGTCTTGAAAAGCTATATTAAAAAACCTTAAAAAGTTTATAACTAAATTGGCCAAATTGAATAGTTTTAAATTAAATTGGCTGCTCATGCAATGGTTTGACAATTTTTTGAACAATTATTCATTTTTTGTAAATACAACTTAAATTGTTTTTGTCTCTGATAACCCATCTAAAAAATTGATTTTAAATCACAATATCAGTTTTAACGAGTATCTCACATCAGTTTTGAAATTATATTTTTACCTAAAAATACTGGTACAACGATCCAATCTAGAAACTTGCAAAATACTCCACAAGCCCCCACAAATCAATGAATTTCAAGGTTTTTTTTTTTTTAATCTAAGCTAATTGTCCTGATTCAAAATAACTTGCACACGGTTCGCAAGAACAAATGACTTCCAATTTTGTGGAGTAAAGGTTCCAGGACGCTTCGTCGAGCTTCCGCAACCTTGAGGTTCGTTTCTTTTATTTAAATCTGAGCAGCAAAGACTACAGTATCTGGAAAGCTGGATAGGAGGGTGAATGACCGAATCAACTCCCGAAGGGAGAGTATTGGAAATCGATGATGACTACCAAGATATTCATAGTCTGCATAACTCAATCGCACAACCCAGAAGAAGCTGATCCGAATCGCCGGAAGAACAGCATGAAAAGCATTCGTCACGAAACCTAACGGAAATCATTTACGTACAAAAATTGAAGACAACAGCAAATCCATTGCCTTAATCGGGATGTCCAAATTACCATGACAACCATGGACATCACTCAAATGCTTAAAAAGACCAAGACAGCTCACTGTTAGCGAAAAAACCAAGGAAAGACATGGAGAAAAACAACTCCATACATCTCATGATAGGATAGCAAAATGACAACCGTACCTTCCTAAAGAACAAGATGAGATAATCGAACAAACAAATACCATTGGAGAGGTAGTTGAGTATTGTTGAACCAATGCATGGTACAGCCAATAAAGCTAGACAGTGATCGTAAAGAAAGCTACTAAATCCTAGAAGAACTGAGGGAGGAAAAATAGTTCTTAACTTTATGATTCTTGATATAACGAAACCATCGTAAAGACAGACAGCCACTCCCTAACAGACCGTGAGTCATGTTGCAGGAGCAGAAGGATAGCGTGCCGCTATTTGGAAATTTGATTACCTTACTCAAAACGAGGTAACACTAAGAATTTGCCAACTAGGCCTTGTTAAAAAAGAACAGTAATCACAATCTCAGATCATAAACTGCCAACTCAGCAAAATCAAACAAAATCTAACACGATACATCTACATACAGTACGGAATCATGGCGTGCATCTGAATTCATTAAGCAAAAAGATAATCCTCCCCAAACATTATAACTTTTCCTCATTAGATACATCCAAAATTGTTATAGTAAAATCATCTTTTATTACTGTTGTGATTAAGCGAGCGATCGAACAATAATATAGACAGAAAAAAAAAAATCGAACACCAGATTTACGTGGTTCAGTCGTAAAGACCTACGTCCACGGGGAGAGCAGCAGCGAATTTCACTATAGATCGAGCAATACAAAGAAATTACACACTCAAGTCACTCAAACACTCTCTCTGTGTTTCCCAAGCCCCAATAACTCACACAGTGTTTAGCCTCGAAAATAATCTTTCAATCTCACGAAGGAATTACAAGCAAATCTTACCTCAAGATTTAATCGGCTACAAACACTAGTCTTTCTTGGATGTAATTCACGGACAAGAACAACAAAGAAAATCCCTCACAAGCACTCGACAACTTGACGGCACTTCAAAACCAATTGTTCATGATCAACGGCGGAACACCAAGCACTCACGCAGCGCTTCAATACAATTTGTGATCCACATCTACCACCCACGACCACAACTCTATATATAAGTAAAACCCTTATTATTATGCCAACTTCTAATAGGATTTTGTTTCCTATCTAAAACGATTTTATCCAAAACATATCTTTATATATTTTAAACAAAATCCAAATCCAAGTCAAAGTTGAACTTTCCTATATCAACGGCCGAATTCTCCAATGCAGATTCAAACTTTGGGAAGTTGATCTTCGGATCTCCTTTACTCAATTTCGAACGTCCGGAACATATCCAAATCGGAATATTTTGAATTTCATATTGGATTCAAACTCGAGACATATTTTAACAATTACATCCATAGTTGTCATAGTAAAATCATTTCTGTTATAATGCATATAGTAAAAAAAAAAAATGGAGAGAGACAGGATGTGATGAAGCTTCACAATTTGTCCATAAGATCGGCAAAGAATGTGCTGGAGGAGATCTATGGAATTGAGTTACATTTGTATGTCTGTCCATCTCTAATCCAAACATGGATTTTATCAATAGATGGGACAAACGCATGATGATTACAAGTATACACCTTTATACAACTAACTGCATCTACAACCTGCAAACTGAAAAGCCAAAAGCATCGAACTCGCCATGCCTCCTGAAGATCTGGGTCTTCTCTCCCAATTTCTCTGCACTAAAGAAAGGCTAAACTTGGCAATGCAACTACCTGAAGCATGGCACTTGCTGGAACGAAAAGAAGAAAATAATCATGAACGAGCTAATATTTCTGGAGGTATGACCAAAAGAAAACGAGACTTGAAAACCTTCAGAGGCAATGATTTAGAATCAGGCTAGATGAATCAAAACCAGCAGATTTTAGACTGAGATACGAAAGTAACATGGGAGATTTATCGCAATATGGGTCCGTGTCTCAATAAAGGTCATCTATTCTTTCCACGTGAGAGGACCCGTGCCAATGAACTACACGGAAGGAAAACTTGGTTTCTGCAGGATTGGTTCATTACAGTGGACTCTTGCTTGGTTCCATTTCCATCATAATCCTCACAAAATTGCTGCCATGAGCCCCTTGAAATGCTTCACTGTAGATACAGGAAAATAATCATAATAGATGACCAAATCAGAGTCTTAAACAAAGATTTAACAACGGGTCAAGCAAGATGAGAGATCTACCCCAAAGAAAACTGCAATAACGAGGATAAAGAAGATAGCCCCGTACTACCTCCAAGCAGTTCAAAACAGGTGACAAGGGCAACAGAAGGGAGACCAATAGAGAAAAAAAGCCAGGAGGGCAACGGGAGGGACAATTGCCCACAATTATTGCACTAACGTGTGGTTATATCTTGCACTAACAGATAATTACCACAATCAGTAAGAAGTTACAATGCACATAATAGTACAATTACCCACAACTCTTGCATTAACACGTAATCAAGAACATCTCTACGACACAGACCATGGCAGAATACCGATTTTTTGCCTAACAAGCTGACCGTCTTGAAGTTGATCCGATGAACATGGTCAGAGCATCACGTAGTTTTTCAACAATCTCCTCAATTGTCAAGCAGTTCTCATTTTCTATCTGCAAGAAATGTAGACGAAACAATTATGATTTCTATATAACTGAAGATGAAATACCATAACTCTGCTCTGAATGAGAAGAGATTAATTTATACAGCAACATCTCAAACAACAAGTGGTTTGAACATGCTCTCAAGAATTTGTGCACATATGTTTTCTTAATTTTTAACAGCCGTTTCCTTTGGCATGTGGAATTAGTAATCCTCTCTCGTTTATTGTTATTTTGGATGTTAAAAACGAAATCCAGAAGCTTCTGGGGCATGACAAGAAGTGACGCCAAAGCTCATATAATTATCGAGGAACCATATTACGGATTTTTCCATACCAAAATCAGAAGAAGAGGAAAGGAAAAAATCTGGATGACAGTTCGTTTCCAAGAATATCTGAACAGACAATATGCTCTCAACAAAGGATCAGAATGCAAAATCGTCCGCAGTAGTAGGAAATTAGAAACTAGTTGAAGTTTTAAAAGAATAATTTTCATAGAAACAATACGAAGAAATTGGCAATAATTACCTGGGCCACAATTGTGATATCCAGGAGGGAACTCCCAAATGCTAGGACGCTGATATTTAGAGTTGTCAAGTTCATGTCCTCCATTTGTTTCATCACTTCCTTGATGCCACCCTCGTGCTTCTCGCACTGGACTTTTATCAAAACGTTCTTCCCCGATACCCGTGCTTCGACCTCGGGTAGTTGCTGATCGATGAGTGGGTCATATGACTTCTCGTCGGATGAAAAATATATGACGCCATCACCACGTTGTAGCGATGGCTTCTTTGCAAAGATCACTGATTCCACGGTTCTCGTGGCCACCTCTTCCTCGAGTATCTTCACACGTTCCTCGAGCTGTTTCAAGTACTTTATCGTATCTCCTAGGACAGAAGCCTTGTCCAGCTATGCAACCAGAACATTTATCAATTATTTTGCGGGAACAATGAATGCTTATAATGTGATGAATCGGAATACAGTGCTACGTTTTTGGTCCCTAAGTTTTCTGGCGATTGATAAAGGTCGTTGTAGGTGGTGGAACCTTTGTTATGTTGACTATTTCAATAAGAGGTGAGTCTCAATTTCCAAACAATCCTTAAGCAAGTACCTGTATAAATCAGACTATTTTACCTAGAGGTCAAATTTAAGTTGGTCTGTCGAGCATCTTACCTCTTAAAAGGGTTTTGCTTTCCTCCATCATTTGTAGGGATTAGTTTTCTGATTAATGAGACGACTGTGAATGTATGAAAAGAATGCTACAAGTACTCTCTAATGATCTCAAATCACTAACTAGCATATACAAAATGTTATGCATGAAATATGACTTATTTGATTGATTGTCCTTTGATAGTCATACAGTGAAAATTAAGCAGTAGAAAACGAAATTCAAGTTTGAGTTTAATTCATGAAGACAAAACTAAGGATATAAATGTGGTAAGCAACTAAAAAGAGATTGACACACCTCTAGACAAGTTCAGAAGACAAGAAGACAATATCTTATGACATGTAAAAGATATTGACTTATGCAGATTATACCGATCTAAATTGTTTGACGATAGATAAATTAATATTTATCAAATTTTAAATGCGTGAATAGTATCTAGTAATATTTTATTACAAGAAAGAATATCCAATCACCAACATGTTGCAAACATGTATCAAACAATCTAAATCAATTCAATCATCGTCAAGCTTAAGTGGTTGAATGATTGTCATGAATTCCGGCGTAATAGTACTTGACATTAGCAACCCTTTGCCCATATGTAGTTGGGTATTAATCTAAAATGATATCATGATTCACTTAAATTGTTTATCACCGATTTACAATTTCTTAGTTTATGGGCAAATTGTGTTAGTTTAACTTTAATCTTTAAGAGAGCACACACATGTCCTCATGAATATGATGGTCAAAACTAATTTAATCCTTTAACTACAAAAACAAAACAAAAAACCCAATCGCAAGAGCAGAAAAGCTCTTTTCCTCAAATTATTAGTCTCTCTAATTCTCTGATCTCAGTCTTTGGTCTTGCCCTCTCATGGATTCCTCTCTCATTATTTGAAGTTAGCAACTGCTTTCTACCGTTTTATCTAAGGTGCATTGGCATATTATCGCCAATCCGTGTATCTAAAAGTTAGATAGTCTTTGGAAACTGGTATGCTACCCTCAATAAACATACACTAAAACAATCACGTATGTCCTCCATTGTCAATTTAGCGAACAGAATGTAAGGCCACTGTCCAAGTACCCATTTGCCAATGTCAATCTCAAAAGTCTACCTTTTATCTGAGTTGCATATGATCTCCAATCCGCGATTCTAAAAGTTAGGTAGACTCTTGAGATTGGTTTGCTTCCCTCGATAAACAAATCTTTAGAGTATTTCATAAACCTGGGGTTTACCTACCTAAGATGTGTTTCCTCACCATAAATATAAAGTAATTAACTTTTCCATTACTCATTAAGCAAAGTCGAGCATTAAGCGACGAGGAAGATAAATGTCTATACTATTGTTAGTCCTCCAAAAAGTTAGTATAGCATACTGCAGATAAATATCCTGTCAAGAGGGTCCTAATTTTTTTTTCCCGTTTATCAAAAAGCCAAGTATTAGCTTAATGTGACTTATTAATATTTGGTTTAAGTTTGGAACCCAAATATAATTCTCAAATGAAACCAAGACTGCGAACACACCTAATAGAAATATATGATGAAGGTGGAAAAAAAGAAACAGATACCATTCCTTCAGGAACTTTCACACAAAAATAATTCATTTGGAGTACCTTTGTAAGGCTCGGAATGATGGATGAAAGAGCAATGAACCGCTGGTTCAGCTTCTCCCGGCGCTTCCTCTCTGCAATAACGTGTTCTGGTCCATGCAAAGTTGTTCTACTAAATGTACCACCACCACCACTTCTCTTCATCTTCATATTTTCCCCATCTTGCAACTCATAGGTTCCTAGAAAACAATTATAAGAATAACAGAAAGCGAAGAGAGAAATTTTTCATTTCCATCACGCCACCAAATAACTCTTTCAGCCTTCAACAGTTTGTTAGTCCACAAGCCTCACTTACCAGGATATTGCTGAGGCATGTTTGGGTATGGATCTGAGTTCTGAAAGGATATAATTTGATAATTTGACGGTGGAGATGGTTTCATTTGGGGGTTTTTCTGCTCGGTTGCGATAGGGACATCACGCGAATGGCCAACCTTTTGGATTTGATTTGATGAGTAGGTCGATGCCGAAGAAAATGAAGTAAATTGATTAAAGCCAGACTCAGTGGGAGAGTAACCAAAGGGATTCATTTGATATTGATCCAAGAAGGCCAGATTTTCCATCAACCTGAGAAAAATTCAAACGATGTTTTGAGCACTCAATCCACCTAAAACTTCAAGATTCTGCTAAAAAAAACACTGTGCACTACTACAAGCAAAATTGAAGAAACTCGATGTATCATAAAATATGTAATTATCGGAAAAATAGCATCATCCAAACCACACATTTCTGTGGCCGAAAGAAAACGAAAGAGATCCCAAACCAATGGAGATGGACTCCATTACGAAGTCACGTTCCAACAAAAAAGCTTCAAGGTTGGAACTTCTATTGTTCTCTGTTTCCTGGATCTCTTCCTTGAGAAAGAAAAACAGGAATGCTAGCATAAAATCGATAGATCCAAACCATTACCAACCCAAACTAGCAAAAGAATGGGAAAAAGAGAAATGGGAAGAGAGAGAGAGAGCGAGAGAGAGAGAGAGAGAGAGAGGGAGGGAGAGGGAGAACATTTCCTTTTGTAGGATCTCAAGAACAATGCAACACAATGTACTGTCAGCAAGTAAACAGCCCACGAGTAAAAAGATTTTAAAGGGGTCATTTCTAAGTGGAGAGAAGCTCACCGACGGAGGAGGAGAAGGAGGAGGTCGGCGAGGGTTTTTGTACTTTCTTGGAAAGCTTATGAAGTTGCCGAGCTTTCTGTACCTTGGTTTTGTTTAAAGGGCACGCACCAACTCTCTCTCTCTCTCTCTCTCTCTCTCTCTGCTATAAAAAAACTCACCACGAGGGGAACGCTCTCGCCAACCTTTCAAGGACCAAAAATAATTTCTGTACTTGTTCTTATTCCCATGCGTTCGTTGGCTTGTAATTCCATTCACTCTTATTTTCAGCCTCGTTGGCGCATTTTGACTGGACTCCGCTTAGGGTTCCACGTGAACAGTTTCCGTTATGTTCGTGGATTGGACTAAACAAATACTTTTATATTCTCCTTTCCTTTAAATAAATCGGGCTATGAAATAATATCTTTTGACGCGGAGAGACCATGGAGTGCTGAGGTAGACTTGTCGATCGCCTTGTCATGAATATCCAATTGATTTTCTTGATTCCTCCACCTTAATATATGCTTTTTCAAGTCATTTTTGTCCCAAATTGAGTTTTCTTCAAAACGAGAATGTGGGAAGATATAGCACTTTTTTCCAAATCCGCATTTATATGTCACTAAATATATGATTACACCAAGTAGTCGATTGCACATGATGAATGTAGAAATACGTTTATCTCATGTGGCAGTATTTGTCCTTGGTGGGAGTGAGCTTCTATGGGCGCATGAATTTAAACTATTTGCTCAATCATGTGACCGATAAGAATGAGCGTAGTAGCTGCACGTCCAGATGATGGTATTAGTAAAAAGATCCGCTGTCGGTGGATTTGGGGGGCCTTCTATGGTCTATCTAAGAGCCGATTTCTTGACTGTTATCAGTTATAATCATGTGCATCTCTTCGTTCCTCTCCTATATGAAGAAATTGTAATACACAAAAACTTAAAAAGAATACAATCGATGAGTGAGATTTCCCATCATTTAATTGGATGGCCACCACATTCTTGAGCAGCTGATTCTTGGTGCAGTGCGTTGTTGTGAACTCCATTAGGTGGCGTATAGAGAAACCCTCGCTTTGATTGCTCCTCTAAGAGAAACACTCCAATTCTTTCTTCTTCTTCCTTTTTTTTCGTGGCGGGGGCAGTTCATTAGTAATAAAATGACTGAATTGAAATATATTTAGATCTCAAAATTGACATCTTCCCTCGCATTTGTAAACTTATTGTTAAGGTAGACTTGCAAGCGGTCATTTCCCTTCTTCAAAAATCAACTCCCCCTCTTAATTCTGGGGACATCCTCCTTTCTTAGATTGTGAAGATATCATAGTATTTTCTATAAGCCAAAATTATACATACTTTTAGAGAATGAAATTCATGTGCAAACTGATGAGCAAATTAAATACTTCAGTCATCTAATGTAAATGATACTCTAACATCAGATAAGTCACCAAGAGGTTATTTCCTTTATGATAGAAGATCATATAAGATCCAATTTTATTAGGAGAGTAATGATATAACTCTAGGGCTTTGCTCTTATTTCTTATCAAAATAAATAAATATAAATATGTCATACATTTAAATGATCATAAACATGCAATGACTAAATGACATGCAAGGGATGACCTAATTCTACATGACACACGCATGATATTTTTTATGTTTTTATTTTCTTTTTAATCAAAATTCGAAATTAAAATTAACCAATAATTTAAAATGCAATTTTAATTAAGGGAAAGGAAATCTAACATCCTAAAGCAATGTTTTTGGTATTTTTTATTTTAGAAATTCGGAATAAATAAAATACTTAATCAAAACAACAATCTACCATAAAACAAGCAATATTCTAGCAAGAATCATATCCAGTGGTCAATGATGTTGTTAGAAGATTATCCATTCAAATTTGGAAACTAATAATATCAACGATCATATCCATATAGTTATGGATATTTATATAATGATTTAATTAAATGGCGACCCAAAGGCAAGATAATTATATTATTATATCACATTTATAATCTCGAGTAAAAAGAGTTATCTAATAATCTCTCAACTATAACGTATCATAATTTTTATATCGAACTGTCATAGAATACAAAGACTTAAAAAAGTTATCCGGTGAAATTTCCTCTTTTTTGATCCGACAACCACTCCATTCTAAACTAACCGATCGTCGGATATTTGGGAAACCTCCTATCGTATGGAAGACATCAATCGGCGACAGAGACGGATGACACTTCTTTCTATGAGCACTATTTCGCAACGTGTCTCTAATCAATTCGTACAAAAAGTAGTGTCTGCTTCTAGTAGTTTTTCTTTGAAAGGGGAGCTTCCCAATATAAAATTCCTAGTTACCCCCACAAAAGGAGCACGGGCAGATTTCGTTTAGATCGTGAGAGCTTACTTATTCTAATGCGGAAGAGATATGAAGCTTCAATGAGAGCCACGAGACCCCATCACATGGAGCACGAGCAGATTTCTATATGTTTTCTTCGAAAGTGCGTGAGGAGGAATTGGGGGAAAATGATAATAAGAAAGGAAAGTAGATAAAAAATTCAATGGCAAAGAGAAAAAGGATGGAAGAGAAATTTAGAATGTAAAGAGAGAGACCTTGAAAGTAGATCCAAAAAGAATGAGAAATGAAATTTTCTGTTAAGCATCTATAGCTTTTTATTTTATAATGTCTTTAAGGTACTTACTAAAATTGAGTAAGGGAAATTTATAATTTGCAATTAATTGACTTTTCTAACAAAAAAAAATCCACCGACTTTTTTCGCAATATACTTAGTTGATGGTTTTAGAGAAGTTTTTTAATAATGTTATATTTAGATCACCCATCCAGATTTTGAGGGAGAAGTGCCAAAAAATTCCTAAACCTTTTGCTTTTGTGCTGATTTAGTCCTAAACTTTTTTTTGGTGCCGATTCAGTCCTAAACATTTTTACGTTGTGTCAATTTAGTCCTTTCCGGCCAATTTTGGCCGGATTTTGCTGACTGGACGCCGGCCAGCTGACGTGGCATGATCGGTGCTGACGTGGACAACTTTTAATAATATTTTAATATTTTAGAATTTTTTTAAAAATTTTTGAATTTTTTTATCTTTTTTATTTTTATTTTTATTTTTATTTTTATTTTATTTTGTCTTCTTCCTCCGGCTGGCCACCGAGGTCCGGTGACCGGCCAGAGCCGGAGGCCGGCGAGGGCGAGGGCGACCTCGCTGGCCACCTCGCAGGCGAGGGTCAAGCCTCGCCGACCATGGGCGAGGCTCGCCTCGTCAAATCCGGCGAGGGGGAGCCTCGCCCATGGCCGGCGAGGCTCGACCCTCGCCCGCGAGGTGGCCGGCGAGGTCGGCCTCGCCCTCGCCGGCCTCCGACTCTGGCCGGTCGCCGGACCTCGGTGACCGGCCGGAGGAAGAAGACAAAAAAACAAAAAAAAATCAAATTCAAATTAAAATTCAAAAATATTAAAAAATTCAAAAATATTAAAATATTATTAAAAATTGTTCACGTCAGCCGGCCGGTGTCCAATCAGCAAAATCCGGCCAAAATTGGCCGGAAATGACTAAATTGGCACAACGTAAAAAGGTTTAGGACTGAATCGGCACCAAAAAAATGTTTAGGACTAAATCGGCACAAAGACAAAAGGTTTATGACTTTTTTGGCACTTCTCCCTAGATTTTGATTCTCATCTTACCTACTCTATAAGAGGTGCATGACACTTAATACGCTCGAAATTCATTTGTGGGGAAAATTATCCAAAAATCCTAGATTTATTATATGTCAATCAATTCAATTTTAATTTTTTTAATTTGTCCAATATAATCCTAATAAGATGATTTTTCAATGTAATCATTCTGATCAAATTTCCATTGAAAATTGCTGATGTGAACGCTAGATGCCTTATGTAAAATAACCGGTGTTGACATGAACAATTTTTGCAACTATTTATTAAGGGTGCGTTTGTTTGTATTTTTGTTCCGGGAAACAGTTTTTGAACAAAAGAACGTATTTGATAAACTTGTTCTTGGAATAAAAAAAAGAATAGAAACATGTTTGGTAAAATTGTGTTCTTTTTTTGTTTCTTTTAATTTTTAAATTTTTTTAATTGTTTTCTTTTTCTTTTTCTTCCTTGTGACCGGTCGCCGGCCTCGCCCAGCAACGGCGAGGCTCACCGGCCCCCGGCGA
The DNA here is from genome assembly GCA_007663325.1 of Eucalyptus pauciflora. Classification (NCBI taxonomy): domain Eukaryota; kingdom Viridiplantae; phylum Streptophyta; class Magnoliopsida; order Myrtales; family Myrtaceae; genus Eucalyptus; species Eucalyptus pauciflora. The sequence continues at coordinate 6,490,841 of VMYD01000012.1, forward strand.
GGCCGAGCCTCGCTAGTGGCTGGGTGAGCTCGGCGGCACTGGATCTAGGCAAGCTCGAGCTCAACGACGCCGGATCTGGGCGAGCTTGAGCTCGCCCAGCCAAGGCGAGGCCGAGCCTCGCCAAGGGCCGATGACGCTCAACCTCGCGAGGGGCCGGCAATGCTCCGACGAGGTCGTCAGCCCTCGACGGCATCGCCGAGGGCCAGCAATGCTACGGCAAGGTCGTCGGCCCTCGACAGCATCGCCAGCCCTCGACGGCTAGTCGCCGGCCATGGCCGAGGCCGGCGACCGGCCAAAGAAAAAAGAAGAAGAAAAAAAAAAGAAAAGAAAAGAGAGGAGAGAAAAAAGTTGTTTTTTTTTTTTTTGTTTCTTGTTCTTTTTTTGTTCCCGAGAACAAAAAAATAGATTTAAAACAAAAACGCAAACAAACGTGTTTCTGTCCTTTTTTTTGTTCCCGGGAACAAAAAAACAAAATTTTTGTTCAAAAACATAAACGAGGAACACAAACAAACACTACCTACATCTTCTTTTCCTTTTCTATTCATTTTTTTCCTTATTCTTTTTGAGCTTTTTTTTTTTTTGGTTTTTATTTCACCTATGGACAGTCTCAACAACGATCGACAACCAACCACAAGTGAGAATTGCCCCCGCTATGCTAAGGCCTAGCGACCAAAGGAGGAAGAACGACAAAAAAAAAAAAAAATTCAAAAAGAATTACAAAAGTGTTGACATTAGCGTTGGTTGTTGCCACGTAGATAACTAGCACTGAGTAGATTATCACAATGTCAGCCATTTCCAATCAACATTTCCAGCCAAAATTGGCTTGAAAAGTTATATTAAATGGTAGTTAAAAAGTTTATGACTAAATTGGCCAAATTGAATAATTTTGAATTGAGTTAGCCGCTCATATAATAGTTTGAGGATTTTTTGGACAATTATTCATTTTTTGTGAATATAATTAAAATTGCTTTTGTCTCATTTTAATGAGTATCACACATTAGTTTTGAAATTATATTTTTACCTAAAAACACTGGGTACAATTATTCGGTTTTTTATTTTTATTTATATATATATATCTATGCTAATTGTCCTGATTCAAAATAACTTGCACGCAGTTTGCAAGATCACATTACTTACAATTTTGTGAACTAAAGGTTCCAGGACGCTTCGTCCGGCTTCCGCAACCTTGAGGTTCGTTTCTTTTGTTTAAATTTGAGTAGCAAAGACTACAGTATCTGGAAAGCTGGATTGGAAAGTGGATGACCGAATCAACTCCGAAGGGAGAGTATTGGAAATCGATGATGACTTCCAAGATATTCATAGTCTGCATAACTCAATCTCGGTTAGAATGTGCATCCCTATTGGAGCACCATGCACTAGTCGTCCGCCCAATATAATCCACATTTAAACCTGATGTCAAATTAGAACGACCCAGAAGAAGCTGACCCATATCACCAGAAGAACAGCACAAAAAGCATTCGTCGTCAAACCTTACAGACATCATATTCGTACGAAAATTGAAGACGACAGCAAATCCATTGCCTTAATCGGAATGTCCACATTACGATGACGACCATCCATGGACATCACTCAAATGCTTAAAAGGCCAAGACAACTCATTTCATACATCACTTGATAGGATAGCAACATGACAACCGTACCTTTCTAGAGAACAAAATGAGATAAGCGAACAAACAACTACCATTAGAGAGGTAGTTGAGTATTGTTGAACCAATGCACATTACAGCCGATAAAGCTAGATGGTGATTGTAAAGAAAGCTACTAAATCCTAGAAGAACTCAGGGAGGAAAAATGGTTCTCAACTTTATAACTCTTGATATAATGAAACCATCGTAAAGACAGTCAGCCACTGCCCAACCGACCCCAACCAACCATGAGTCATGTTTCAGTAGCAGAAGGATAGCGTGCAGGTATTTGGAAACATGACTATCTTACTCAAAACAAGATAAGACTAAGAATTTGCCAACAAGGATTTGTTAAAACAGAACAGTAATCACAGTCTCAGATCATAAACTGCCAACTCAGCAAAATCAAGCAAAATCTAACACAATACATCTACATACATTACGGAATCATGGCGTGCATCTGAATTCATTAAGCAAAAAGATAATCCTCCCCAAACATTACAACTTTTCCTCATTAGATACATCCAAAACTGTTAATAGTAAAATCATCTTTTATTACATCCATAGCCGTCATATTAAAATCATTTCTCTTATAATGCTTATTGTTACACTATCATATTGGAGAAGTAGACTTACCCACTACTCATCAGAAGCCACAGGCCCAACACCTTCCAGTTTACCTTTCAGTTCTTACACTATGCAGCTATTTCTTATACTATCGGCTTCGGTTTTAATCATTGTCAACACCTCAGTTCAGCCTCAGCGCAAACTTAGTTACTTCCATTGGAGGATAATTAAATAAGGGTAACTTCATAAGAGTACATCTGAACAACTTAATGATGCCCTCGAATGCATAAACAGTTAAAAATGTTACATACTCAAAAAGGATATCGGAACAAACCATTCTGACTGAACCAGACCATAAAGAACAAAATCCTTGGATGCATCTCGGAAGGGAGAGAAAAAAATATCTAACCTGAGTCAAAATTTACATTAATACCGCGCAATTAGTCCCCATAAAAAAGGTTATCCTAAAGAGATCAGTCTTTTTCCTGTGTCCAGATCTTCACACACTTGTCATCACCTAGCGCCCCTGATGCGATCATATTCTCTGTCGGGTGACATGCTACTGATATAACCGCATCAGTATGACCTTCCAATTTCTGTACTATCTTCCTCGTCTGTAGCTCCCACAGGTATACACATTTATCCTCCGAACCACTCACGACATACTTCCCATTAGTCACCGAGAAGGAAGCAGAAATACAAAATTTGGAATTATCATGACCTGTATATGTCTTGATAAATTTTCCTGTGGATATGTTCCATAGCCTCTGCAAGCACAACATAAGGATCCAAGTTAGCTACCAGAAAGGGGCCAAAATGACAAAATAAAACACCCAAAGTTTTTGCTTTTCATCATCCTTCCTTTTGTGCTCATGACATTAGGTGAAAGCGGAAGGAACTGACCCATAAGACTGAGAGCTTGGGAAGCTCTCATCTTTGAAGGGATTTACACCAATTCCGAAAACTATTTCCCTAAAGTTCTAGTATTCTATTAATCATTGGACACTGGTTGGTAGGGTTCTTTCAGTAGATTGCAGGCATCAAGGTATGTCTAGAAACAAAGAAGAATGCAAATTTTCTGCAACAAAAAGAAACAGAGCCCAAAAGAAAATGCACATGTTTTCAAGACAAAATAGCAGGGGAAACCGGGAAATAATTCCCTCAACACCATGCATAACCAAGCAGATGCAAGTCCGCCACAGAGCTCAATTTTGACCACAGCTAGAACAGAGTAACCAATCAGAAATAAAGTCTTCCAAAGCTGCTTTCAACATAATAGCGAAGAACCAAATTGACACGATCGGGCAAACAATTACATCTGACTAAAGTTTTAGCACATAAAGTTCGGAAGAGCTCTCGAGTACAGAGGTAATGCCAATGCTCCTTCGAATGACCCAACATCCCAAAATGATACCTAAAGGAAGTCATTGGCAGACAGATGGTTCCTTTGTTTTTCGTCATCAGTATTTCAATTCCCAAGACACGACCAATGTATTCTTTTGCCTTTCAATGACAAAGGTCGCCTCACCAAATACAAGAATGATAAAAGGAACAAAGTCTACCGACGGCATTACATTTGCAGATAGAACACTCCATCTCAAGCTTGACTAGCAAAATTTCACCTCCTAGAAGAACCTAAGCAGAATCACACAACACCAGCCTAAAGGAACAAACTTTAGCATCTAAAAGCTCCACTATCAGCCTATCAACTGAAACAGACCACTAGAATAATCCCTAATCGCATCACCAACACATCCTTCGAATCTTCCGCGCTAAAACCCCACCCCCAAACTCTTCGGCTTTTCGATCGAATTCAAAGAGGGACAACGCTAAAAGACCGAGGCATTACCAGAGTATTATCGAGGGTGCCGACGAGGATGAACTTGCCGTTGGGCGAGAACTTGACGAAGGAGACGGGAGGGTTCTCGTCGTCGATGAGGGTCTTCATACAGTGGCCGGTGGAGGCGTCCCAAATCCGGCACAGCCCGTCGTAGCTGCTGGAGACGATCATGGTGCCACCGTGGTTGAAGTCGACGGCGGTGACGGGGTCGGAGTGGGCGGGGAGGACCTTGAGGCACTTGCCGCTCTTGACGTCCCAGACGCGGACGGTCTCGTCGAAGGAGCCGGAGACGAGGAGGTTGGAGTGGGGGTTGAAGTTGACGCAGAAGGCGTAGTTGGTGTGGCCGTGGAGCGTCTTGAGGAGCGACCCCGTGGGGACGTCCCAGAGGCGCAGCGTCTTGTCGTCGGAGGCGGAGGCCAGGAGGCGGGTGTCGCCGGAGAAGGCCAGGTCGGAGACGCCCTGGGAGTGGCCGTGGAAGTCGTGGAGCGGGGAGAGGGAGGCGGTGGAGTAGGCGCGGAGGGTCTTGTCCGCGGAGGAGGAGGCCAGGAGGTTGCCGTCCGGCGAGAACTTCACGGCGGAGATGGCGGCCTTGTGGCCGGCCAGGGTCTTGGCCAGGGCGTAGGGCGTGTAGGGGGAGGCGGCGGAGGGGTCGGTTGCATCCGCCGTGGCCGCGGCGGCGGCCGTGGGGAGCGCCATTCGGTTCTCCGGCGGCCGATTTGGGGGCGGGGCGGCGCGGCGCGATGGAGTTTTTGGGATTCGAGTGCTTCTGCGAGGGAGAAGGCTAAGGTGAGGACAGCGCCTCCTTTAAACCCCGACAATAAAAAACTCGTATATATCGAATTTTCCTTTTTCGGTTTCCGAAAATGTGCAAGGCTTGCGAAATAGAACCCAAAATAAATAAATAAATAGGCCAACAAAAAAAAGTAGAAAGGAAAAAATTACACCATTATTATTTTGAATTATTACTACAAAAAACTCTAATTTACCTCCATTAGTTTTAGTCAACTTTTACCATTAAACCGTTGAATTAGATAACACATGACAATTGATAATAATAAATATATAAATTTGCGATTTTTTCCATGTTTATCATAAATGTATTAATTTATGGTTGATGGATTTAATTATATGGGCCTAAGTTGGCCCGGCCACGATGGGCCTAAAGGCCCGGCCCACGGGAATAAGGCCCGTGGAATGAGGAACATATAAAAGGGATGAGAGAGAGGGAGAACACACCGGTTGGCATTTAGAACATACGTTCTCATTCTCTTCCAAAGTGCTCTCTCTCTCAAAGACGAAGAACAAAGTCAAGAAGCGACTCCGTCTTCCCTTCACAGCGATTTGTCGTCATCGGATCGAACATGATCGAATTCTCTTCCTCTTTATGGCATCGGTGTCTAATCTGTGGCTAACAAGGTACGCTCGAATCCGTGGTGTGCTTTACGATCGGTGATACGTGATTTCTTCCCGGGCTTGTCTTCCGCATTGATTTAGGGGTTCGGTTTTAAGTGTCGAATCCGTTTTCGGGGATCCGTCGATCCCAACATTGGTATCAGAGCCTTAGTTCACGTTTTTCCCGACCAATTTGATGTTTATGATTGATTTTTCGCAAAAGCATTTCGGCCGTACGGATCGGGGCAAGAAATCCCGACACCCGAGCGTTGTTCGCCATTTTTTCCGACTTTTCGTAAGTCAAAATCAAAATCTGATGGCATAGGGAGGAAGGCGACGTCGAGACGAGTCCGGCGACATGTCGCACGCCGCCGGGGGACGCCGCACGCGCCCACACGCGCGGCCAGAAGGCGCTGCGCGTGGGCGCGACGCGCCCAAACGCGCTGGTTCGTCCAGCGCGTGCGGCACTGCGCCGATCGGCGAACCGGTGCATGCGTGCCGCCAGCGGGCGAACCGGCACGCACCGATCCACGGACCGACGCGTGCTGACGTCAGCATGACGTCACCCAATGGTCGGTAACCTCTGGGGTGACGTCATCGCTAATGTCAGCACCGACGTCGGTGGCCGGGCGGTCACCGGCCGGCGACCCAACCCGACCCGCAAAGGTTGGCACGCGCACGGCACGTGCAGGCTGACGTCTGCGTGACGTCAGCCCACGCACGCGCACGGCACGTGCGGTCAATCCGTCCGACCCAGGCGACCGGTCCGACCGGCCCGACGACCTGACGGTTGACCGTTGACTTCCGACGACCGTTGACCGTTGACTTCTGTTGACCGACGACCGTTGACCGTTGACCCAAAAAATAGGAAAAAGAATATGTTTCTTTTTTTTTCAATTATGTCTATGTGGATTATATGTAATCCATTTTTGTTCTGCATTTGTTGCAGGAACAATGCCTTCCCGTAAGCCGCGCATTTGTGCGCTCAACGTCAGATGAACAAAAGGAAATGCTTTCAAGGTTGATAGCTGATTTGAATGTTTATCGATGGGAGAGTGACGACATAATTGATCATGTCATAGAGGTTAACAACAAAATTCAAGAGGTCATTTGGAACGGTTATCCCATGCCAGATATTCAGATGGTGCGATTCTTTATGAACACTCTTCCACCAAAATGGCAAGGAATGTTGAATCGTCTTTGGGAAGTCAAAGGATTTACTAGATATAAGGAGCTAGTAATGGAATTTGTGGATGAATATCATCGGGTTGGAGCCACAAAGACTGCGACCCAAGGAATGACTTCGATTAGGCCAGGAATGAATGTGCGTAGGAGAAATCCTAAGGGATATCCATATGTTTTTCCGTGGCTGTCAAGGATGCCTGAAAATTTTACAGAGAAAAAGCAAAAGAAATTGAACCATGTAGCTGCTTTCCCTATTAGTTGTATGATGCCTCGTTTTTAGATGTTATGGCTGGTCTTTATTTAGTGTTCTTGGTGGACATCTTATGTAAAGTTAACTACCTGATTGTTGTTGTTGTAGCAACCTATATGTTAGCCATATTATGTGAAAGCACTATTATTTTATTGTATGTCAATTATCTGTTGCTTTCTGTTATTGCTGGTTGTTGTGGGTAGTTAGCTGTGGGTAGTTAATAGAAGTTTTTGTAGCTTCATAGAATTGATTTTGCATATGACAATCATATTAATAATAGTTTTTTAAGTTAGGTTTTTTGGAGGATGATTGGAAACATAGTGACCTTTTGATTCTGAAACCTTACTTAAAATTATTAATTAATATGATGGGTTTGTGCAAAATAGATGCATAAGTGATAGGCATTAATATTTCGTGCATATGTGTCTGATATGTTCAGATCGATGGATTCAGCAAATAAGAACATCATTGCTGATTTGAATAAAGAGGACAAATTGAACGGCGAGAATTGTGAAATATTGAATATGAGAATTCAATATTTGCTGGAAAAGCAAGAAGCACTAAAAGCTCTTGACCATGTTATGGAAGATTTAGAGGATGCTGTGCGCCACCTTGAGCTAACTGATCTACGCCTCAAGGCATATGAGCAGGATACAGATATCTGCTGTGTTGCTTTAAGCTTAGAAGGGGCTTCAAGCTCTAAGCGCAAGCGTATTGATTCGTTCAATATGTGGGAAAGCAAGGGATCAAGTCCTTCTTGCAAGAAACCAAGAATTAACCAACAAAAGAGAGGAAAACGTTCTCATGTGAAGAATATCTCAAGGGTGAAATGTTACAACTGTGACCAAAAGGGTCACTATGCCCGCGATTGTCGCGAGCCAAAGAAGGTACACACCCTTCGTACAATTGGGAACTTTGCATATGTGTCAAGTTCTGTATTCTTGACTGAATCTAATCCTCTGTGGACTGTGGATTCAGGAGCGACAGACCATGTAGCGAAGGATAGAGGATCCTTCGTGGAATTCCGACGAGTACCAACTGGATCAAAATGGATCTATGTGGGAAACAACTCCAGAGCTGAAGTGAAAGGAATTGTCACATGCCAACTGAATATGCGTGGTGGACGCACTTTATTCCTACATGATGTGTTGTATGCTCCGGAGATTCGTCGGAATTTAGTGTCTATTTTAGTGTTGGTTAAATTAGGTTTTAATGTGAACTTCCATAATAAAGGTGTAGATTTGTATTTGGATACAAACTACTATGGTTGTGATTATTTTCTAGATGGTTTCATTGTATTGGATATTGATTATGTTAATGCAAATGTTTGTTATTCCCTTCTCACGTCTCCCAATACATATGATAATAATGTGAATGTATGGCATGCTAGACTTGGTCACATTGGCCAACAACGTATGAATAGACTAGCCAAAGAGGGCTTGTTGGGCAACATTGAAAAAGTCGATTTGCCCATATGTAAGCATTGCCTAGAAGGGAAAACGACAAGGAAACCATTTGGAAAAGGTAAAAGAGCTGAATTTCCTCTGCATTTAATCCATTCTGATGTCTGTGGTTCAATGAATGTGAGAGGAAGGCATGGGGCTGTTTATTTCATCACTTTTATAGATGATTATACTCGATTCGGATATGTCTATTTGATTTCTCACAAATCTGAAGCAATAAATTGTTTCAAAAGGTTTATGAACCTGGTAGAGAATCAATTAGACAATAAAATAAAAGCATTGAGATCCGATCGAGGTCGAGAATATTTATCTGATGAGTTCAGAAAATTATGTGATGAAAAAAGAATAGAAAGACAATTGTCTATTCCATATACTCCTCAACAAAATGGTGTTGCAGAGAGAAGAAACAGAACCCTATTGGAAATGGTTAGGTCCATGATGGTGCATGCTAACTTACCTATCACCTTTTGGAGTGATGTGTTGTTAACTGCTGCCTATATACTTAACCGAGTGCCTTCCAAATCAGTCACTTCCACTCCATATGAGTTATGGACAGGTAGAAAACCGGACTTAAGTTTTCTTAAGCCATGGGGTTGTGCTGCCTATACACATGAGTCCTCTCACAAGTTTGGGAAATTGGGTCCCAGAGGAAAGAAGAATATTTTCATAAGATACTCAGAACACTCAAAAGGGTATGTGTTCATAGGTGAGCAGGAAAGTGGGAGTATAACTGAATTTGAATCACGGGATGTCACATTCTTATAGGATGAATTTCCTAAGAGGGGTGAAATAGGGAAAGACAACTCCCTATTTGAAACCTCGGATCAAGATAATGATCTTAGTGGAGTCCGTCTAAGTGGGAGTAATATGAGAAGTGATGAATTGAATTCAACTCATTCTCAATTGCAATCACATAATGAGACGACATCATCATTATCTAATCCAAGTGGAAGCATAATGGGGAATGATGTGCAAAGTGTACAAACTCCCATACGGCGAACAAGTCGCCAAAGTATTCCCCATCGACGTTTTGACATTGAAGGGGAAACTTTTATGGTTGCTCCACAAGATGAGGAAGAGCCAAGAAATATTAATGAGGCTCTGAATTGCCATAGTAAGAAAAAATGGATTCATGCAATGAAAGAGGAAATTGAGTCAATGAAATCAAACCAAGTCTTGGAACTGGTTGATCTTCCAAAAGGACGCAGAGCTATTGGGAACAAGTGGGTTCTCAAAATAAAGCGAAAGGCTGATGGCTCGATAGAAAGGCATAAGGCTCGCCTTGTGGCGAAGGGGTATAATCAACAGGAAGGAATTGATTATGAAGATACTTTTTCTCCTGTAGTGAGATTTACCTCGATTTGCATTATTCTGGCAATAGTAGCTAGTATGGATCTTGAGTTACATCAGATGGATGTAAAGACTACTTTCCTCAATGGAGAATTAGAGGAAGAAATATACATGGAACAATCTGCTGGTTTCATAGTGAAAGGCCAAAAAGAAAAGGTATGTCGACTTTTGAGATCGATATACGGCCTTAAGCAGTCATCGAGGCAATGGTATATACATTTTCATAATGCCATAATGGCATATGATTTTACAATGATTGATGAGGATCGTTGCGTATATATCAAAAGATCCAATGATCAATTTGTGATCATATCATTATATGTTGATGATATACTGATTGCGGAAGCAATATGGAATTAGTTCATACTGTCAAGAGTTGGTTATCTTCCAACTTTGAGATGAAGGATATGGGTGAGGCTGCATACATTCTTGGAGTTAAGATTTCAAGAGATCGTTGTCTCTTTCGCAAGAAAACATATATAAATAAAGTTCTTGAACGATTTCGTATGCAAGATTGTAAACCCATAGACACTCCTATTGCAAAAGGTGAAGGATTGAGCCATAGACTGTGTCCGAGGACTCTACAAGAGAAGGAACAAATGAAACATGTTCCTTATGCTAGTGCAGTTGGGAGTTTGATGTACGCTATGATGTGTACAAGACCCGACATATGTTTTGCAGTTGGAATGGTGAGTAGATACCAATCCAATCCAGGTCCAGCACATTGGAAAGCCGTTAAGAGAATACTTAGGTATCTAAAGGGAACTGCTGATTATACGATGAGTAATCAAGGAAAGGATCTGCGACTCAAAGGCTATTCTGAAACTGATTAGGGAGGGGGTATAGACGAAAGGAAATCTACCTCTAGGTTTGTTTCATTATTGAATAATGGCACCATATGTTGGAGCAGTAAGAAACAAACGTGCATAGCCTTGTCCACGATGGAAGCTGAGTTCGTGGCATTATCAGCAGTAATATAAGAAGGAGTTTGGCTTAAGAGATTTTTTGGATCATTTAGGTGTTATTGAGAAAGCTGCAAATCCATTATTAGTTAATTGTGATAGCCAAGCAGCTATAGCGTACACCAAAGATCCAAAATATCATGGCAAGACCAAACATATAGATACCAAGTATAACTTTGTCAAAGATATGGTTGCACGAAAGGATGTGAACTTACAGTACATATCTACGCATAGAATGGTAGCAGATCCTATGACAAAGCCAATACCTAGAGATGTGTTTTGTGGTCATGTAAAATCTCTAGGATTGCATAGAGTCTGATGTACTGGATTGTAATTTCCCTGAGTTGTTCACATGTATGAATTTGTGTTTTCATCATTAATGCCTATGAATCTTTGTTTGATCTTTATGCATCTTAATGCTCAGTGCATTACTTTATGTTGAGAAAGTATGTCGGACAGATAAGAGATTAGCCCACTCACATGGGTAATCGCCTCTATTTACTATGTGATAAATAGAGATGGGACGGTTTTTAAGCTTATTATTATCTAGGTGATAATCGAGAGCTCAAGCTTAAAATACGTATGTCGCCTTAACTGAGTATTAAGATGAGGACATAGTACTTACGATGTCCGAAAGTAAAATAACCCACACATTTTACTTTATCTATCTAAAATGCCAGATGTGAGTTCTGATGAATTTTGTGAATGAGTAAATACGTGAACTCAAGTTAGACATTGGGTATGTCGGAACTATTATCTGTACGGTATTGATGGTGTAGACATACGCTCCATGGGAAATGAGTTAATACCGTAATACGTATTTCATACTACGTATGCATGAGTTGACCTATAAGAGTGGCAAAAGTTTGATCTCAACTTTTATGACGTGTGAGACTCTTGAGGAATAGAGTTCCTCAATTTTAGTGCCATTATGACTCTTACTTATTCTCAAGATTTTTATTTAGTGTTTGCTATTTTAGAATGTTACCAATGGTCATGGTTTGATTCGATCTAATGGGACATTTCTAGAAAAGCAAGTTGAACTGAAATTGAGAGTTTGAAGGAAAGGGGAAGATCGGATATGGAGAATCACATTGTGGTTTTGTATTCAATGGTCGACCAATTATGACTGTCTTTGGCATAATCATAATTGTGAATACAATATATATATATATCATTGTTTAAATGAGATTAAGAGAGATATAAATGTGATCGATCGATATAGGATACTGCATACTAAATTTACTCGGAAAATGATGCCTAATATGAGCTGCTATATATTCCTAACAGATGTATAGCAACGAGCTCTCAAAGTATGCTGGTCGCACGGATTATTCACCGGTATGAATGTTGAAAGAGGAAAAGAGGATTCTGTTCAGCCCACCATGCAAGTGGGAGTTGATGGGCCTAAGATGGGCCTATTCGCCCATGTTGGTTTTGGCCCACCATGTGCGAGTGAGAGATGATGGATTTAATTATATGGGCCTAAGTTGGCCCGGCCACGATGGGCCTAAAAGCCCGGCCCACGGGAATAAGGCCCGTGGAAGGATGAACATATAAAAGGGATGAGAGAGAGGGAGAACACACCGGTTGGCATTTAGGACATATGTTCTCATTCTCTTCCAAAGTGCTCTCTCTCTCCAAGACGAAGAACAAAGTCAAGAAGTGACTCCGTCTTCCCTTCACGGCGATTTGTCGTCATTGGATCGAACATGATCGAATTCTCTTCCTCTTTACGGCATCGGTGTCTAATTTGTGGCTAATAAGGTACGCTCGAATCCGTGGTGTGCTTTACGATCGGTGATACGTGATTTCTTCCCGGGCTTGTCTTCCGCATTGATTTAGGGGTTCGGTTTTAAGTGTCGAATCCGTTTTCGAGGATCCGTCGATCCCAACAATGGTTTTCGTGATATTATTTTAATTTAACAGAAATTAACAGAAAATAAATTGTTACAATGTATTAATTTGTGGTTTTTTGAGATATAAAAATTATTTTAAAGTAAATTTATCACAAATAAATCAATTTGTAAATTTTCTTAAGATTAACCCATATTATATTTTCCTGAAAGACTTAAAATTTTGACGCTGGTTGATAATATAATCTGAATACGAGGATATGAGGATATTGGTTGGAAAATAAAGCTAAAAACCATGGAGAAAATGACGCACTCTGACATTTGGCTCTTCGGACTCCTGCCGTTCGGGTTGGACATTCGATCTGGGTAACGGGTCAAACGTCTGATCCCGACTCCCATGCGATCCTCCTCGACTTTTGTGCACCTGTCCTGAGCGTATCCCAAATTTGATGTCTAGACGTCCAGACTCGCTTCTTAAGCGGCTCGACTTCCAACATCATGTATGTGTCGGCTTGGGTCGTTTCTTACTCAAGTTTTGGCTAAAATTCGAGGTCCAAAATAACATAACATGTTGACACCATAAAATGTGAAGGTGCTGTGGTCCACAGTTTGGAGGGGAACTTGTTAGAGGTACAACAAGAGTGAGCAAATGGGCAAGTGTGGGGAATCATAGATTGGTAGAGTGCAACCGGTCCACAAGAGTATCCAGTTATGACCGACGGAGATGGCAATCAATAGTGACTAAGTGCTGGAACAAAGAAGTTGATGTAACAGTCAAGTAGTGGAGTCGATGTAACCATCAAATTAGTGGAGTTAATATAAGCGTGACAAGTGAAGTTGACACCCTCAAATGTGATCGTTTAATGTTGCTCATTAATAGGAGTCATGTTAAAATTTTTAGCAACCATTGATTGTGCACTGGAAATACCTATATTGTATCATTTGTAAAGACCCCCTAATTCATGATAAAACTTAACATTCTTCTACAAATATTTACGTTTATCTTTTCTACAATTTACATTACTAGCAATGGTTGTTCCCAAATTTCGTACTTTAAATTTATTGTCATTTTCCTGTTTAAAATCAACAAAGAACCTTATACAACCTTTTTCGATTCGCATCTATCGATCCATTATTCATTTGTCTTTTTGGTGAAACAAGTGTACGTGTGCATGATGACATGATAATATGTATAAAAAAAATGGCAAAATTGAAACGAGAGCATTAAATTCCATTAAAGATCAAATGATATTATGCAAGCAAAGGGATATTTCGTCCACAACATGACCGAATGTGTCCAATAAATAGAATACACCGACGATGGAGAATAAAGGTTCTTCTAAATCAAAGGTTAGAAGGACATTTTTTAATTGGAGTTGTTCCCTAGTTCGAGTTTGTTTACTAATTTGATGTTTCCCAATTTGATATTTCCTAATTGAAGGTTTTCTATTTTAACGTTTCCTAGTTTGATATTTCCTCGAAAGAATCGAATTTGAGAGTTGATAATATATGCGAAGTTCTCTCAAATGAGTAATTCTTTAGGTTCTTTATCAAATTAATTGGAGATCAACCTTTAAGTTTTTTTTTTTTTAATCTTACCTTACCAAAAAAAAAAAAAACCTTTAAGTTTTTTATCCTTAGTTGATGGGGTAATCTTTTATGCCTTGCAAGGACAATGGCTGAAGCGAAGCTTCTTCATCCAATGTAGAGTGAAATTCAACTACGGTTGGAGCATCCAAATCCTTTCGAATTCAGTCTCTCTTTTTGTTTTTTTGTTATTCAGAATTATAAGCATAGAAACTCAGCTACTCATATATATAACCTCATGAAACGCCCTGCGATTTCCACAAATCAATTAGGTCCCGAGTTTTGGTCTATGCAAGTGACTTGCAAGCAGTAGATCGGATTCAACGTCACTCTTCTTCACAATCCCAACTGAAGCTTCATCAATCGATCAAGCCGATTTAATCATGCAAGCAAAATGCGGAGGCAGCACAAGTCCACTGGGTCCGATACATTCAAGATAGGGTTTATTACAAAGTTGAAATGTTAAAAGAGTCTTCATCACAAGATTGAAATTTGAAAGTCTTGATTATAAGGTTGAAATGTTAAAAGAGACTTCATTACAAGGTTGAAAGAGTGTGTATTGGTATTTATTACAAGGTTGAAGTGAAAAAAAGTGTGTGCTAGCTTTATCCCAAGAGTCCTAGTATTTTTTTGTCAAAAGATTTCATTCATTTATCATAATCAAACATGAGAAAAACACAGAAAGCTTCCAAACAAAGAAAATCCAAAAAGGGTTGTAAAACAAAACAAAACATAAAAATAAAAAAAATTACAATTTGCAGCTGCACACTCATCCAAAAGGACAAAATCTATTACAACATCAAATAACAATTGGCGGTCGATCACCATAATTGTTTATGAGGTGCACATATCGAGATCTTTCCCTCTAGAAACAATAGCTTCTAGCGTGAGCCTAGATTTAGAGTCTTAGTTCAATGTCTTAATTTGGAGGTGCAATCTCAAATGTATAGGGAGCTAAGTTTGTAACACATGAGATTTCCTCCTCAAACAGGGTGATTTCCTTCGATTTTCAGTTCTTTATCCGTCGATTTGGTGATGAGTGTTAAGTTATTTATTATTGGTTGGTGGATTGTTTTCTTTAGCCTTGGTGGTGAGCTTCATTTTTATTTATAATACATTACATTTTGCCTCTATTTCACAATTCCGGCAAATTCATATTTTGATTTTAAAAAATAACACACTCCATCAAACACATTCCATCAAGCGCTTCTTCATGCTACATTCATATTTTCCCCTTTAATTACTTATATCATCCTACACTTAGCATAAAAACAAATCTCTTAATCCCATCATTCCCATCACGCATCAATCGCTACAATTTAACTTAACCCAATCAATTAATGAAATCTAAGATGAGACTAAATTTGTAATTCAGCTAGCTAGGGATTTGAAAGTGGGATCATGGCGCCATCAATGAACCTATAGCTTGTTTTATTAGAAAACTGAATCACGTTGCCAAAACCTTGAACCCTCACTCAATCGGCGCCATTCTCTCCCTTTGATTTTTGATTTTTATTTTTTAACAGTTTACTTTTTTATTTTCTATTTAATTTTTTCTTTTTTTTCCCCTAATTTTCTGACGTTTTTCTAACGTTGCACCACATTAGCAAATGCATTTATCCAACAAGACCAAAAAATGTCACATGGGGTTTTCGATGTAACATGTCAGTAAAAGTAAGCGCTAGAAAAGGACTAAACGCACCACATCTAAAATGTTGAGAACTCAATTGCACTCTTTCAATTTAAAAGATTGACTGCATAATGGGCAAAGCATTAACAACTGTTGTTGTAACTTTCCCTAAAAACTTTCTATAGTAAGCCTCATATCCTTCTACTATTCTCATTTACCGTCGATGAATCATTCATTTTCTATTTTCTTTACAAGAGCGATCATCCAAGATAACAATCCTTGGTGTACACGGGGCATGTGCACACATACATCAATCATGCCAAAATCACACCGTCAGTCAATTCACGCATAAACGACAGCCAACGTAAATTCATTAATTCCGGACGCGACACTCCAGAAACTCAGGATATTACCCGGAAAACTTCATAAAGATATGCATCTATAATTATATACACAGACAACTAAGTGTGCAGACGCAGAAACTTAAAAACCTGCATAAAATGGACAACAGATGAATCAATCTTGTCTCTTGTTTTCTTTAACTTCTGATTGGTAATGATGGCATGAAGCCTCGCCGAAAAAAAAGGTAGATGCGAGAGGCTCAATTCTCCACAAAAACAGAGATAAAAGGTAGTCGAAAACAAAATGTTGGTAAGATCTGCAAAGAATGTACTAGGGGAGATCTAAGAAATTGAGTTACATTTGAATGTCTGTCCATCTCTAATCCAATTAATGGACCTGATCAATCAGTGAGACGAACACATGAGGATTTACAAGTATACATGAACTATATACAACGACTGCATCTACAATCTACAAACTGAAAAGCGAAAAACATCTAACTCGCCGGTCGTCCTGAAGATCCAGATCCTCTCTCCTAACTTTTTGGTACTAAAGTAAACTAAACTTTGCAATGCAACCACCTGAAGCATGGCACTATAACCTGTATGTACAATTGCTGGAATGAATAGAAGGAAAGAATGGTAAATGAGTGAATGTCTGTGAAGGGTGGGGCCAGAAGAAAACAAGACTAGAAAAGCTTCAGAGGCAGCAGTTTAGAATCAGGGCTAGATGAATCGAATGCAGCAGGTTGCAGGCTAGAATACGAAGATGATGTAGGATATTTATCGCAATTTTGGTTCAGTTTCTTGATAAGGGTCATCTCTTCTTTCCATGCAAGAGGACTGTGCCAATGAGCTACAAGGAAGGAAAACTTGGTTTCCGCTGGAATGGCTCATGACATATGACTCTTGCTTGCTTCTATTTCCATCACGATCCTCATAAAAATGCTTCCCAGAAGTAGCAATTCCTGAACCCCTCAAGAAGCTTAACTGTGGATATAAGAAAAGAACCAGAATAGATGACCAAATTAGAGTCTCAAAGAAAGATCTAATCACGGGTCAAACAAGATGAGCAGTCTACCACAAAGAAAACTGCAACAAGGACAAGTAAAGATATCCTCATACTACATTCCTCTATCTTTTCATGCAAGCAACATTGTCTCGTATATTCGGAAGTGACTTCTCATGATCATGCCAAGAGCGAAAGAAAGAGGGTCTTTTCAATGGCATTGAGGAAAGCTTATACGACTGTTAGAATATTTAAATAATAAACCACGCCTTCATCTAACAGCTTAGGCTTTTAGAACAGTTGGCAGTGGTCCCACAAAATCTCACATGGTATCAGAGCTAGGAGGTCCTGAGTTCGAATCTTCCAGGCCCCTATTTACCTCCCCAATTAAATTTCCTCGCTTAGACTAAGCGTGAAGGGGAGTGTTAGAATATTTAAATAATAAACCAGACTAAGCGTGAAGGGGAGTGTTAGAATATTTAAATAATAAACCACGCCTTCATCTAACAGCTTAAGCTTTTAGAACAGTTGGCAGTGGTCCCACAAAATCTCACAACGACAATTCATTTGCAGTGGACTATAACCGCAATCGCGTCAGCTTCACATCTGTACAGGCTGGAATTGCGAGAAAGGTGGTTCTAAGGCCAAATTACTCCAAAAGTATAAACAAACTATTGTTATGTTAAGTTAATACTTACACAGGTATTTTTGCGAGATCTATTACAATCTAAAGAGACGAAGAGGATAATGAAATCACAGAAACATAACTATGAGAAGAAAGAACAGGAATGGATTAAAACACCATCTTAGGAAAGGGGATAGATTTGTGGATTTGTACCTCATGCTGCTGCGCAAAAGTAACACTAGAAGATAAACGACTTTGACAAGGTGAAGGCTCACATGTCACCTCTCGAGAGGGACTGCGTGAACCTTGGTGATACACATCAGGTGTGCCAAACTGTGACCTTGGCCTATGACAAGCACAATCTTCAGGACTCTTGCTCGACCTCAAATGGGGCGATTGTGAAACATCATGAGATAGTAAGTAGTATGAACTGTGATGCTCCTCCCTGCACAAAGCACTCCAATTGCCTGAGGAAGTGGGCCCACCGTAGAAGAATTGATGGTGATGTAAGTTGCCAGATGAATTGGATAGAGAACTGCCCGTGCATGGGGAACTCCCAAAAGGGAGAAATCTGTGAGAAGCCACATTTTCTAGGTGACTATTATCTGACAGCCCCAGATAAGGTGTCATCATGTAGTCTTCAATTGGTATTCCCTGCCAAGCTGCGACATCCAACAGCCTTTTCTTATCAAGTGACTCAAGCCCCAGCCCCATCATCATGTTCCAAAGATTTTTCTGTGCTTCTCGTTGATTATGAATCACTTGATCCCTCATTGCAATTTCGAACTGAAGCTCAGTGTTTGACATCCCCTACATAATGGCACTACAACTGTAAGGTTCACACTGGTAATTGATAGCAAGAGTGAGATGGCAGAAATATGAAGACCAGTTATTCTTGTCTTGCATACAGAAAAGAAATTGACAGTACTCTCCCCCCAGCAACCCATTTAGATGAATAGTTGCACAGTGAGAATTTACATTGCCATGCCTCTGCCATTAGGGTTTGGATTTTAAATAATTTTTCAGAGGTAATCAGTTCATTAACTGCGCATTCCTTTCTCTTTGCACCTAAGCTTTACATACAGAAAAATAAAATTAACAACAAAAGACACATTACACCCTCAGTGAAAAAGTGTTGCCAATGTACGATAACTCACCAAGAGTCGGTACTGACTAAGAATACGCAAGTATGTTTTGTTTCCATTGTAACCGATTGCTTCATTAATCTTCTCTTGTAGTTCAGATCGATGCTTCTCATTTGCCTCAATTTCCTGAAGAAGCAAAGGTTATATGTTCAAATGTGAAGTGCAACACTTAAATGACATAGACAGTAGACACCAAAAGTAACAGTGACTGAGGAAGCACCTTCTTATAATTGAAACCAGCTTCATCATTGTCCCTGATGTTATCAAGAATTACTTGTCGCCTAGCTCTCAAAGCCTCGACAACTGGACCAAATTTTTCAATTGCCTGTGACACAGGTAATCTGTTAAACCTCACCAGAACTATTATTTTCAAACTAGCAACTCAGGAACAATGATCTTAGCATATGACAAATTGTCAACTAATAGAAAATTTATAAGCCAATTATGTCTTCATCCATAGAGTTCATCCCCATCTCATGTTACCAATTAATAGATTAAAAAGGCAAAGGCTGCTGTTATAACTAACACACAACAGACTTTCATAGATCACAAATAAAATTAGAGTATCCACTTTATAAATGAGGATGCAAGGACTATACCGCATTCTTGCAGGAATATTCCAATTAGCCCCTTGAAGTGGGCTTGTTTTCCCAGAGTACCCCCCTACACTTAGCTTTGTTTCAAATGACCCCCTATACTAGGAGAAGCAATGCTAATTGCCGGTGGGAAACTGACCAGCCATGGAGCATGTGCATCTTTGCACAATTTTGCATCATCGATAGGGTTAATTTAATTTGAAAATCATATATTAATACATGAAATTTACGCAGATAAATTAGAATTAACAACTACAGACCCTAGAAACAGAATAGGCAGAGAGAGGTAGAGGGGTAGGGGGCAGCACAGGAGTCGGTGTTGTCAGGCACCAATGAGGCTTCACTTACAAGCGTCAGCCACCAGTGCTGCAGATCAATATATGAGAGAGAGAGAGAGAGAGAGAGAGAGAGAGAGAGAGAGTGGAAAAGGGGGGAGAGATTTGAAAGAATTTTTCTGTCATGAGATAAATTTGAAAGCTTAGGATTGATGGCCTGTGCCTAAAATTTAAGAGTAAGGGTTTGAAGTGTTGATTATTCACAATTTCAATTTCGGAGCACTGACCACATACTTTGTGCATTCTCAAAGATCAAAATGTAACATAGGTGAGCATACAGGGAATTCGATGTCCATTGTCATGATGATGGACCATGGATGTTGACACAGAAATCTAGGAGAAGAGATGATGAGCAGGGGAAGGAAAATCTAACAAACTCTTGACAAAAAATGATCATCTTACCCTCCATTCCCACACCTCCATCACAGTTCACCAAACTCTATGTTTTCCCTATGCTCTCCACCCTGGCCACCCAATTGTCAATTCTTCTTCAATCAAGACCATCTTCAACACCCACCTTTGCCAGATACCACGTACACCAACTCTATTAATGGCCATCTTCTTCCTTCACCTGCCACTCATCAATCACTATTTTCAGCCTTCACCCTATCATCAACGCGTTCAAATGCGTCTTGCCCAGCAGCCTCTCTCTCGTTGTCTTCTAGGTGTGATATGCGGCCATAGCGACTACAGGTTGTTCACCCAAACCCAACAGGGACGCCAAACCCTCCTCGGTGCACGCTGGCAACACCAACACCACCGCTTCCTTTTCCTCCCATGCCTCTCTCTCTCTCTCTCTCTCTCTCTCTATATATATATATATATATATATATGATTGGTGTTCAAATATTAATTCTCTTTTCAAATTTCTCGTATTACTCTATGGATGAAAACAACCCCTCTGAATGATGCAAAATTGTGCAAGTGTGATGCACTTGCTCCACAGTTGGCCACTTCTCCACCGGCGATCAGGATATGGGGATAATTGATACATATTCACCAAGTAATAGTGGGTATTTGACACAAAGCTAAGTCGAGCGGGCAGATTGAGGGGGAAGAAAAAGCCCACCTCAGCAGGCTAATTAGAATTTTCCATTCATTTTGAGGTTGCCATTTAACTACTTAATCAGTCTCAACTAAGAGCAAACATGCTAATTCAATTTGAGATAAACTGAACCAACCCAAAAACTTCAGGTGGAAGCTTTCCAACCTTTAACTGAAACCAAAATGAGATAAGCCAAAAGAACGACAAAACTTAATAGAAGATCACATGAGGGGATGCACTGTTGTAAGCCTGTGAAAGTGTGCTCCCGAGAACTCAAGTTGATTGTTTTCTAGAATAAGGGAAAGGTCCTGATGAAATGGGTGGTGTGACAGAATATTTTTTAGCAATGACCAGGTCAAACAGTTCACTTAAGAGCTAACTATTTCTCCACGTTGCAGTTTGCAACAAGAACCACAGCTAGTCAACCCAAGATCAGAAGTGGGACAATGGTTAGAATAAAACCAAGTTCAGTTTGTTCAGGCCAGCATGGCTTAGACAGATTATCAGGTTCAACAAAAGCAGATAGTTTGTTTAAAGAGGCTATTTGATAAATCTCGAAAATGCCAAGGAATAGGGACATTGAAACTAATTTCACAAGCTGACCTGTTGTTTTGCAATTGCATCATCAAGATGTTGGAGCTCAGCACGGTTACGAAGATTAATTTCCTCAAGCTCAAACATTGCCTTCTGCAAGTTTATCCTTTCCTGAACATTTTCACTGGTTTCTTGGCTCAGTAAATTTAACCAAGACAACTCATCATCTGCAACTTTGTCAGTAGATCTGACATTAAGTTGGGACTCCTTTTCAGCCAATTCCTTCTTCAAGCGATAAACCTCTACCTACAATGTCAAATAAGTTTAATGACATGCATATTGTAGTCAAGCGAAATACATATAACAAAAAAGAGTAAGGAAAACCTGAAGACTGTCAATCATCCGCTGGTAATCTGACACGTGGGTGTCAACTGTGCCAATGTTTTTCTGAGAAAAGAAAACACCCGTAACATGAAATTTAGCAGAAAATTGAGGGAGATCTGTATAAGAAACGGTAGAATGCAGAAAATTGAATTTCATCTGACAGTGAGTATACTCCATTCCTCTTTTCTAAGGATGGATGAAGATCATTGCAAAATGATCAAGTGATGTCATAAAATGAATTTAGATAAAACAAAAAAGCAAAACTTATTGACAAATTATGGTCCCAAAGTACATTTATGTTGACGGAATTTAAGTCCTGCACAATGTTCATATATGTGTCAACCTAGACTTTCTAACCTGGATATGCGTCTTTATTTCCTTGGCTCGGTCGGCATACTTTAAGGTATTGACTGTGTGATGATATTGACTGTCGGCAGGAGATATTGTAGCCACCATAACTGTTTGAGAATTACCGCTCAAACCATCTTTAAGGATCCGTGTCAATTTGCTGTAAGATTTTTCTGTTAAATGCATAAAAAAGGGGAATCTCGACCACAAAATGATCAATCCCACCAACCTATTTCGATAAGGAACGTAGGCCAGGCCCTTCTTTTGCTGTTTCCCTAAGGCATTAATGCAATTCGCTAATGCAAGAAGCGAGCGGTTAATATTAGCTCCATCTCTGAGCTTCTGCCCTCCATTGTTCGTCTCAGAAGCTCGTTCACTGCCAGCAAGATCCACAAGTGCAAGTTTTCCTTGCATTACTTGATTTCGATACTTGTTCTTTTGTTTTCTTTTCACAGTAATCTCCAGAACTGCATGTGATCTGGTTCCAGAAAAGAAAACATCATAAAACGGCTGAGGTTTATGAGAGAATATTAAAGAAAGTATCAGAGCGATTACTGCAATATTTTCTTTGAGTTGGGAGTCCATAAGCAAAAGCCATCACCAATCACAACTAAATATCTATACTTCAAAGGCTATTAATCTGTAGCTAGCTCTCTTTTATCATTCTGCATTTCATACATCAATTCCGATCATATTTAAGGGAATTAATTCAAAATTATTATGATAGGTATAAAACAATCAAAATTCACCAGTCTTTTATTTAACAATAATCACTTCTCAGTAACTGTGGAGATAAAGGATTCTAAGGTGATATCAAAGTAATACTGGTGGAAGAAACAAGCATCAATACATCATTCTTCATAGATAGCATGCATGAAGCACCTATGTAAACCAAAAGTATCCATGTCTGGCAAGGATAAGCTGGAAACTTTATCACCTTCCAGAGCCTTCAAAAAGTTCAATCTAAGCACGCGAAACCAACACTATCTCACAAAAAGAATAGAAAAAAACTCTTAGTAAAATGCAATACCAAGACACCAACCACATCTTAGCACATGGAAACTACAATCAAATAATATAAAGGTAGCAGTGAGCCAAGTTGCAAACACTAAACTTGAAAAAACATAGAGTGAGAAGGTGAACAGCCACAGCCTACAATCAGATAATATCTGTTCTAGAAGTATTTTACTGATCCACTGTATAAACAAGACTACATCAACCTTCAGTTGAGGAAAATTATTCCCAACAGAAAACCAAAATGATAAAACATAAAGCAACAAGGTAAACATGAGAAGTGTGCCTTGTTACCTTGACGATGTTGCATTAGCCTCTGTGCTCTCTGTTTTTCTTCGGCTGTTTCCTAGATTGAGAAGTTCAAGTATTTTATCTGCTGAGTGAACCTATTTTCAAAATTAAATATCTCTAAGATAAGGCTGCATCAACAGGAAAAAGTCGGTGCTCTACAAACCAAAAGCATGATGTACATTTTACTTTTACATGTGAGTAAGATAGTAATAAGCAGCCAAATAAGCTAAAAAACTTGATTGCCACAATTTGTTGACACAAGGAACCCATATATGATGAACAAATCCATAAAATATCTGCAACTGATGGCTCAGATGACTGAAACATCAAAGAGCTTTGCCTATATGGCACCCAACTCTACATTCAATTTTTAAACAAAAATGGAGACAAAGAAAGTCTTGCCCCTATAGATTGGAGAGAAAAATACATGTTTCCCCTGAAGATAATTTTCCTTTTGCTTTGCACCTACGTTTTCACAACTGATACCAATTTCTCCTGAGGTTTTGTTGCAGCTGAATTTTTCACTTGAAAAGAGTTAGCAGGGATATTCAGTTTCTTAAAATAATCAGTACAATAGTCTGAAGAAATTGTTTAGCATCGATCTTGGTCATTTAATGAGGATGTGTCTACCAAAGAGTTTCTCAACTATGCAGTCATAATCCTATTTTTACTGTTTAAGGTGGCACTAAAAGAAGTCTCCTTGGAAAATTAATTGCATTAACTAAGCATTACCTGCTTCAGTTCAGACATGACTCATTTCAGGAAAATAATTACACTACTTGCAAGAATTGGCAAACTGACTAAGATTCTAGAAGTGCGGAGGCATACTATGAGAAAATATAGTTTGAATGGTAATGCGATCTGGAGAGTAGAGAGAAACCGTGTTCTTTTCCAAAATTGAGCTGATCACGTGTAAGAGAATCGATAATTTATAAACATCCAGGCACACCATATGCCTACATTTATATCTTCCCTGCGTTGCCATAACAAAACAGAAGTCTAGAACAGTTGGTATCTTCATTGGTAGAAGGCCAACAAAGATAAGTAAGAAAAACTAAATTGACTGCGAAAGTTCCACGAGTATCAATCAATGCAGTGGTCATTGGACCGAGTCCCTCACAATTAAATTGAAGGATTTACAATTAGGGAGGCCAACCACCCACTGTGCAACCCAACTAATATAGCACACAGAAGCCCCAATAAGCATAAGGAAATTCTTGGCAAATCAAACTTGTAAACCAGAGAAAGAAGACATCCTTTTCTTCTTCAGAAACAAAGAAGTATCCCAAATGCTTTAGCGTAGAGGTAGAGATATACACATGGCCAATTCCATATAATGACAGAATGCCAGACACATTATGCCCTACTCTTGCTGCTTATTCTGTCCGGAGGCCGCTAATAATGCATGCTCCTTAAAGGTAACTCTAAAAACAGAATGATTTTATGCACCTCCATAAACAGGATAAATCATCATCTTTAATCAAGTGATTCGCAGCTTTATACTCAAACAGCATTCATCATACACATATCAAAGAAATAGGAAGAACCTTAATTGACTTCAAGCCAGCAACAACAATTCCTTGAACAGGATCCTCCCTGAGTTCCAGATGACCCGATGATTTCTCAAGCAAATCGTAGATAACCTGAATGCATGAAATTAGCTGAATATGTCCACGCCAAGCATTGCATAAGGAAAAAGAGACCAACTTATTTGATCAAAGTTTCCTCCTTACTTCATTGTAAACTTCAAGGTAGGAACATTTAACTTGAAACTCATCGGAACTACTGTCCTGCTTGATAAGGTGAAAGATTGTATGCAAGCTAAGAACCATAAGTCCCGGGTCATTCTTAGTTCCAACCATTGTGTATGTCTTTCCACTGAAAATTTTGAGGGAAAAGGAAGGAAACATGGGGACTGAACAATCAGTACATCATCAATCCACATGATCTCAAGGGGCACACAAGCTGAATCTGATATGAATCTAAGCTACACAAGTGCGATCGATTCACTAGGAGTTTGATCGAGCTATAAGATAAGGAGCCATGTTCATGGCAACTAAAGAGTAGCAAGAAGTCTTGTAATTTGAGAAAGGCTGATTAAAATTTGTAAAACGAACATACCAAAACCATAAGCTAAAAGAAAAGAAAATCTATCTAAGGCAGAAATCAGCAAAAGCGATCAAGGCTACCGTCGGGTCATTTAACAGATGTACCTTCCGGTTGAACCATAAGCAAAGACGGTTGCATTGAGACCTTGAACAACTCCAGCAATTGTTGAAGCTATACATCTACTGTACACATCCTGGAAATCATCGAAACTTTTAGAGGACTTTCATAAATATGAGTACTACAGCAGAGCTATTAGCCAAGATACTAACAACAGATTGACATGTGGCATGAGCTAAAAAGTAACAATATGAACGGACGTGACGCGAATGATTTTCC
Source organism: Eucalyptus pauciflora (assembly GCA_007663325.1). Lineage (NCBI taxonomy): Eukaryota > Viridiplantae > Streptophyta > Magnoliopsida > Myrtales > Myrtaceae > Eucalyptus > Eucalyptus pauciflora. The sequence goes on from VMYD01000012.1 coordinate 6,516,681, forward strand.
AATATTTCATGTCTTAGCAGCATGATCCCAGTGCGAAATTTTCAGACCCTGTCTATACCTACAATCCACATTAATCTGAAGCAGCCGAACAGACATCGAAAGGATAAAAAGTCAATTACAAAAATGCTGCATACCCTATTGGAACATTCAGGACTGAACGCATGATCGAAACGGTACTTCTTCTCTTTGGTTCGATTTTGTATGCGGTCAAGATAGTCCTTCGACAGGTCAGGATCTAGCACAAGAACCTCCTGCATCACCAATCCACATAAATTCCTCAACGCCACTATCTAAAGTCAACGACTTCAGCGACTTCGACGCATGCCACCACAAATTAGACTTTACCACTTACGTACCTTACTATCGCTAACTCTAACGATATTGCGGCCGTAATCTCTCCGCGCAAAGGGTCTACACTTAACAGCAACCTGATCTCAAACGCACAACACAAAATTTCAGTTCATTTCAAAAAACACCAGGCCATCGTTCATCGAATCGAACGGAGTGCCGCGAGAAACCGAACCGTCAAGGTGATGGCGGTCTTCCTCGCATCAGCAGCAGCAGCAGGAGCCTTCAAGCTGGGCATGTTTCGACAGTTCGCATCAAATCCCCCGCGCCTAGTCACGCACCGCCGGAGCCGAAGGCTTATCTATTACCCAACGATCGCTCGCGCGAGCGATTGCGATAAAACCCTAAACTCGACACCGAATTCGAAAACCGTAACGTCTAAAAGGGAAAGAAAAAAGAAAGGAAAAGTCGCCAGCCGACTTTCCGTTTCCGGAGCTGACGCTAGATTTTCAAAATGATCCGACAACCCAAAAAAGAAAGAAGAAACGGAACCGAAGACGCAGCGAAAACGGAGCCAATTCGAACGAGACGATCCGCAATGCCGCGACGACGAGCGTCGCCCTCGAGAACGCCGAGCGATGGAGGCTACATTTGAGCGAGGCGGAGGGGCGGGCGGAGAGAAGGATTTTCAAAATTTCAACTTCCGGAGAGAGAGAGAAACAAGGAAGGAAAATCCGGGATTCCGGGAATCCGAGAATGCGGAATCCGAGAAAATGCGAGAAAATGCGAGAGAGAGAGAGAGAGAGAGATGGAGAAACGATGACGAAGGCGGTGGGAACCGGGAGGAACGCGCGCCGGTCGAGAGCTGAATATTATAAATTCTCTGTCCGTTCAGAAGGAGGAGAGGGAGGGAGGGAGGGAGGGAGATCAGCTGCTTCCGAGCGTACGGTGGGGGACGCGTCCAATGCCGTCCGTCACGTCTCTTTAGAGAGAGAGAGAAGAGAGAGAAGTGGAAGCGACAAGCGGAGGACGACGACGGAGAAGACGACGGAACAGTCCCCCGAGGCGGCGACGGGGAGAGCCGTTGGAGCGATCGCGACCGTTGATCTTGACCTTCTTTCTTTTTCTTTTTTTTTCTTTTTTCTTTTTGGATTTTCGATATTTTTGGGGAGCAATTATTGTGGCCGGGGCGGGGGGTAATCGGGAGGTGTGGCGTGGGGAGGGAGCACGTGAGCGAGAGGGACGGGCCACGAAAGTCTGGGGCAAACATATCATGAACGATGTCGAGAGGGAGGAGGTGATCGATGGGCGGACGAGCACGAACCGAGCTCCGGATCTAGTTCGGAATGTCGCCCCGATCGCGCCTGTCAATAGAAATGATCGTATATGTAAGAATTGGGCGGGCCAGGCGGGCCTGGTTTAAGTCCGACCGAGGCGGGGCGGGGCGGGGCGAGGCGAGGCGGGTGGAACCTCATTTATTAGAAGTCCCTGTCTAGGCTCAATGAACCTACTGAAGAGGTCAACTTTTGGCACGGGATCTTTTGGCAATCAACTTTTACACTTTCACTGCTGAAGAGGTCAACGACAGTAACATCCATGACATTGGACCGACCATTAACGACGACGGCGAATTTATAGGCACATAGAAAATAGACACCTTGAAACAAAGAATTTACACTCTTAAGTAACCGGCGATCGGGGCCAATTTGCCGGGACTCCCCGAAGGATTCCCCGATCACAAGACGGCTTTCGAGTGGTTATATACTACTATGATCGACGGCTATATATACAGTTATACACCTGCTCTACAGGTTCTTTAAAGCTGCATAAGCAGAGATATGTACGTCGCATGTTTCTGCATCCCAGGAGAAGTCCTTGTCCATGGCATCCGCCATCTTTCGCTTCCATTTGGAAGGATTACTCCTCTAAGATCACAAGCAACAAATGTCCAAAAGATACCGCAGAGAATAAGATCAGCTGGCAACTTAAAACGTCGTATCGCAGGAGCTGGTAGATTTAATTTTCTAATCATGGGGACGGATGGATCTAAACGTCTGCGAAATATTAGCAAAGTACTCACCATTTCGTCCAGGGCTTGGCTGAGAGATATATTCTCAAATGTGGACTTTATGAACTGTGCGTACTCCGAGATATCATGGCCGGGATCAACTACATGCCTGTTCAGACGCGAATGGTGAAAAACAGTGGCACTTCAATGCTCTCTGGAAATTACATCATATGGGTTAATAACGGATCAACGGATGAAGAGTTTACCTGGACCTATCGTCAGAAAAAGACAGTGCGACCGGAGCAGCTCCATATTTCAATGCCTTCATCTGCAAAAACTTTAATTGCACTTTTATTATCCATGGATGAAGCAAATTTCATAAGGAAGTCCTTTGTGCAGATGAATGCTCGACGAAGGAAAACAGCAGCTGTGAGGACTTTGCAACTCCAGTTCACATGAATTCTCAAGATCCTTTACTCAATAATCGATAAGAAGTTAGAGAGACCAAGAGACATTTTATCAAAGAAGCCATCCAAACAGATTACAGAAGCACAACTTAAAGTCAACTCGAACATGTATTCATGAAGTTTACTTCAAATAGTAGCTGGCATTGTTTGCATATTCTTAATATTATTAAGACCTATGTTTGAAAGTAATGCAGTACTATAACCTATCTTCCCCCGATGGTAATTTTGGCACATGGTATGCTGTGCCAGCAAAAACCAGTTGAAAACACAATGGACTAATAGCTGATAAGCTGCAGATGATATCACGCACTTAACATACCGGCACTTGTAGTGTAGGATCCTCAAAAGACTGACACAAGATAATGTCAGAACCAGCAAATATCAAGTGGGATAGAGCTTCATCGTATCTGTCTATGAATCTAACGTTTTCATCCTGCCCATGAGAAAAATTGAGAGGGGAAGAATTAGCCACTCTGGAAGATTCATGTGCAGTTGACACATCCTCATCCTGAAGTCTATAATCCTGATATATGTAGCAATATAAGAAAAGATTTGCAAGTCCAATGACACTCCACTATAACCACAGTGGCCAGGCAGCCTGAAAACCAAGCAGTCGAAAGCAAAAGTTTTCTTTAAGCAAAAGAAATCTGATAAGATTGTTAAAAGAAAATGACAAAGGAAAGAAATTATCTTTTCATGCAAAAATCAAGTAACAGAGTATGTGTTTAGACAGTAACGGCATGTCAACAAAAAGGACAAAGGAAACCAACAGTTCCTGCCAATACCTTCAGATCTTTCACAAAAGATTCAGAGGTCCTATCCAGATTTGTCATTTTGTCTATCCTTGCCAAGAGAAGCTGCACAGATTTGTCAATGAGATAAAGCATCATAAATATCTCACGAAGAATTTATTCTAACTTAAAGCCTTATCAAAATGTTGATTTGCAATCCTCCAGAATGGATAGATCACTTCTATGGTGAAAATTAGCTTCTTTCCTTATAAATGAGATTTTTCGACTTGCAGTGTCTCTAAGCATAGATCATGGCCAATTTGCTTAGGTGCTTTACTACATAATACTAGCTCATTATCTCCTCAAGTTTATTTGTATGGCAGCAACCTGCCACGACTTAAAGAGATCCTCTGAGAGCTGAATTACCAACTCATCAGGTAAAAAACAGATGAATAATATCAACCTGGCCACCCCCATGTGTAATGCTCTGGGCAACAGTTTTTAGTGTCTTCAAGTCAATATCTGATACTTCTTGGTAGATCCATCCAACCTGAAATAAGGAACATTTTTTATACTGAGGGAAATGCACAAAAAAGAATTTGCAGGAATTGAAAAAGAAAAGCATGCTGAATTTTATAATCAAAGATGAGCAGACTCTAGAACCATAGTATTCAGAAACTGTGCTCACTAATTAAGTTCCACTCGACATGACCGGCACTAGTAAACCAATGGCATACAAATCTGAACTGCAATTTTTAGAAGTGCAATTTTTCGAAGCTGCTATATGTAATTGTATCCAGTAACTCTTAAGTGACTTCAGATGATCCAACCTCAATATAGGGAAATAGTTCATTTATTAGGTGCTGGAAGCCTCAAAGTGCATAGTTGATCCACCATATATTACCACAATGAGCTTTAGTTGTTGAATGGAAAATATAAAGAGAAAGAAACTAATCCATGCTTAGAAGGTGCACCAAATCAGTATCTATATCAAGTGACAACGCAGAAATGTTGCAAACCATATCCCACGTTTTGCTAAGTAGAAAGACCCCACCTCGCTCCCAGGATTGCAAAAACATATATCACATGACAATGAAGGTATTGAAAATTCATATAGATTAATATCTGACATGGGATGCCTTACTACTTGCAAGGTTTAAGTAGGATTATTACAGAGAGATATAATAGAACATAATGACAGCCTGCATGATCTTTGCAGCTCCCAAGACATTTGAAAAATATCAATTTCATGAAATAAAGGAAATTTGCATGCTCTAGAACTACTCAATGTAGAGTATCATGAACAGAGAGACATAAAACAAGTATATGAATATAATCATAAATCCTCCATAGTTTTTTATTCATCACAATACTCACAACTGCAACAGAAGCATCCTTAGGCAAACCCACATGGTGCTGCAATGCAACTTTACAAACTGCTTTACCCTCCAAGTCATCTGCACTGTAGTTTTTGGGAAGAAATTTGTCCTTTAAAGGATCCCATGTGGAGTGGTCAAACCCACTGGGAGCAATTAGCACCTTGTCCCTGTGACGAAAGTATACCCAAGAAAAGCTATCAACTTTGGTGATAGATTATTGACAATATGAAGCACTATTATAGGGAAAAAAACCCGGACAAAAATTGGCTAAAGTAAGTTTCTTTCACTCGTAGGAAAGGATAAAGACATTGTTGCAATATATACTCTACTGAAAAAAAAGAGAGGTGTACAACAAAGCATTACTTGTGAGTTGCTAAGGTGGGCTCCAACCCATAACCAAAATAACGGATTATCCTTCCTTTGGAGTGCATAGATGAAATAATTACAACTTTGTTTGAGTATACAATTCCACCCTGGAAATTTACCCAGAAAGAAGAAAGGAAAAGATTAGTGATGGTTGAAAATAACTCAAGAAAAACGATGACAATTGCAAGTCTAGGACACAAGCTTGATATGGACAATATTTCAAGAAAAAATAAGAAAATGAAATCACATGTTTCTTGTGTCCAATCCCTTAAAAAATTTAAAGTAAACAAGGTGATTTCCTGTGATGGATTCCCATAATCTTTTTCTGGTGTTAGTGATGGCTTTACTATCTTTGCCCAAAAGGGCAGTGCATGCAAAATTTCAAATAATATGCTTGCATATATGTGTGTGTGTGTGTGTGTGTGTGTGTGTTAAAAAAAAAGGCTTGTTGTAGGATGAGAAAGGTTCAGCTTCAAATTTAGAATCCGCATAGATTCATTCAATAAGAGGAGAGTTATGTAGACTTCTCTAAATTATTTTGATGTAGTAATATACATCATTATTTAATTAATTGCAGGCATCACTTTATGTGTATTTTTGGCCAAGAGGTGAAAAATGTTTTGGCTATTCTTTATAATTTAGTAAGATTTAGATCCAACAAGAAAAGGCAAAAGATTATAATGTTAAACATAAATAGCTAGAATAGCTCATGAGGTATCATACTCCGGCCAATTGTCACTGCCCATAAAAATACTAAATGGAGGTAATGCCTGACTAGTACCGCCAGTGCATCTTTATAGGATTACTTAAAGAAAGTCACTTCTCTTCTTTGCCTGAAAATTAAACATAATAAAGCAGAAAATTATCTACCAACTTAGGCATTTATACTCTGAAAATCAGTTGACAAACAGCAAAGGCTCTGGAATGTAGGGTCACCCCAAAACCAAGTGCATACTAATTAATAGCTGAGTCCTTTCTGCACCACGAGAAAGAAGGGCAATCATAGCAATGCAACAACCGTCTGTTTAAACTGATCAAACTGCCTTGAGGATGAGAACCAAAAAGTTCTATTAGCAGAAGATGCTCTTAATAACGATGAGGAACTATTCTTGTAAGTTCAAGACGGGAAGGTTTGGAAGAAACAGTAAATTGAAATGAAAAAGTGCTACTTCTATCTTTAAATCAGGAAGGAGAAAGTGAATTGACCTAACAACATTAATGGAAGTATGGATTGCATTACTGAATGAGCTTTCTTGAATTTACTTTAAGGTTCCAAACTCTACCTAGATCAATGTGTAGAAACTCTCTCAGGATGAAATTTGTAGATTTTAGACACGCATTTCTGAATGAGCTTTCTTGAATTTACTTTAAGGTTCCAAACTCTACCTAGATCAATGAGTAGAAACTCTCTTAGGATGAAATTTGTAGATTTTAGACACACATTTCTGAATGAGCTTTCTTGAATTTACTTTAAGGTTCCAAACTCTAACTAGATCAATGAGTAGAAACTCTCTCAGGATGAAATTTGTAGATTTTAGACACTGGTATGTAACTTTCTGATAATTGCATAATGGATCCTGAAGACTGGGCTAGGCCCAAATCAGTCTGGATCAAGCCGAATAATAGATTGTGGCCAAGTTATGTTGATCGATGCAAAGCTCAGAAATCTCTAGCTGAGATATATTGGCCAGGCTTGATATTGAATGGCCAGATACAAATAGTTGTGCTAAGTAAACTAATTTGGTAAGCTGACAAATAATCCCAATCCAGAGCTGCAGACTAATAGCCAATACAAAAGAAGAAAAAAGAAAAGAGCAAGCTGTCCTAAAGTGAATTTTCTTTTTCTTTTTTCTTGCTTCTTTTTTTATAATTGATGAGATCCAGATGCATAAACTACTTGACAAGTTGTCAAAAGAAACTTTCAAACAATAAATTCGGTAAACTTATTTTTAAAATTAGACTTCTAGGAATTTAACTACACTATTATCACATGAAACTGATGCCAATTTATTCAATCTCTATCTAAAGAAATTTACCTTCAATAAATTTACAAGGGATGCCCTGGCATTGTCTTGGAAACGATCTGGACGATGAAGACGAGCAGGTTCTAGTCCACTTAGACCCAGCTTATCAGGTTGCTCAAGACACTGATATCTACCAAATGAAGTCAATGAGGAAGTCCAGGATACAAGGGTCAAGAGAGATAGGACAAATAGCGACATGCCTGTGAATTAAGGTCGTGGCAAGTTAGTAAAATTTTTGTGCCTTCAAGTCCCTACAAATGACCATAACAAGATTTTGTTAGAAGACTATGTAGACAATGAAGAGACTGAATCTCATTAAATGCCAGAATGATGAGAATGGTAAAACCTTTCCATAAGCATATTAACATGCTGCTATAGCCTACTGATGTTCTCTCAGCATTTTACAATACTACTTTTCTCTTCTATAACGAGTCTGTAGTACTTGATGCATAACTCATTTTCCATGTAGGGCATTAAAGTAATTTCTCTTTTGAGATTGCTTACCTGTAAAATAGATTCATCAACGAACAGAGATGAGGGAGTCACAAAATGAAATGCTTACAGTAGCCGATTATGTGATGCATTAGCCTTGCACTTAATGCCACATGCCAGTCAACTTTGCCATTATCTCCAGATGAAAGCAATTACTATGCTGATCTAATTCCATTTTAATTTAACCGCAATTTTAGAATAGGAAAACAAATGAGTAGACTACCTCACAAATGGTTTTATCTTCTCTTTATGGATAGCGATTAAGTTAATCCTGTTTTATATTGATACTTTATTCTAGAGATAATATTTCACACAAAACTAAAGACAAGGAGGTTTCATTTCCCAATAAGACAAGGAGGTTTATGGAAAAGCTTCTTGAAAGCAGAGGGCTTTTTTACTCTTGATGTGTCAACTGTATCCTCATTCAACTATATGCTCCAAAAAGATGTAAGAGTTGGCCTGGGATTTAACATCACATATACCCACATAAAGTACACCTCAGAGCGGAATAATAATAAATGCAACTCCCAGTATTACCAGTTTCACAAAACTATCCCAGAAAAGAGGCCCTACAATAGAAGTTTGCCAGTTGTGTATATGCAAAACATCAGGCTTCTTTCCAGCTTTGACCAAATAATCTAATGCAGCACGGGAGAAATAAGCAAACCTGAAAGTAACAAGAAGGTAATGTTTAACACATATGGTATTGCTAATTGCTGTAGTATTTAAATATAAATCAGGCTTTCAACCAATAAACTAAGCTTTTCGAATAATTGACAGTGATTCAACATATATGGCCCTTATAAAAAAAAGTAGTATTTTTCAATTATCAGCTTAAAACTTTGGATTGGATTTTATAACACTATTAAAGATGGAAGAAAAATTCTTATGGTCTTATTCAGAAGCAGAATCTAAAGAAAAACTAAGCATCTCTCTAAGCAAAACAAAACCAGTAAGCAGACAATAAAAGGCACAATCACCAGTAAGAATGGAAACCTATTCTATAAGCTGAACAAAACACATGACTCGTCTAAGGCAGACAAGACCGCAGATGTGCTCAGTCTGGGCTATCCTGTTCTTCCTTCTCTTTATTTTTGTTATAGTTATATATTTGGACAGTGCAATGGGAAGTCTCTAAACTTTCGAAAATCACTAATTGACCATTAAGTATCCAAAGTTGGCATCTTAAATATCCAATTGCACAGTTCAGATGCTTCCACATGGGACCCCACAAGATGATTTGGCCCACAAAATGCTCAGTTGGTAGTCCATGTTAGCAAAAAAGAACGTGATGTGATGTGGCATTGCAACTAATGGCAAGACTGTTTTGAGCGGATTTTGAATTTACACCCCCCCCCCCAAAAAAAAAAAAAACAAAAGACTTAGGGATCATCAAGAAAAAGTTCAGGGACTACTCGTGGCATTATCCCTTATAATTTCAACTGAATATCTAGACATGTGCTCACCCAGTATCCTTTGGTCTTGTCAAAGACCAGAAGTTTCGAAAGCACATCATGAAGTAGTGCAACAAATATCAAATATGTTTGACTGACCGTTCAAAGTCATCTGAGTAGCCATATATCTTCTCACGGCTAAAAAAGGATGAGAAAAATATAGGCTCGATGAGAGTAACTCCAATACCACGGACAATCCTGCACAAAAAGAGCGAGAGGTTAGTCGCAATCAAACTATTTCCAACCAAAAAGGCACTAGTTTCCATTCAACTCCATACAAAACAGGAACCTGTGAAGTCATTATCAGGAATCCAATCTCTCTAATCAGAAGTAAAAACTACTATTTCATATAAATATGAGCTGATTAGATTGCAAATGACTAACCCAGTCCAAATCCTGTTTCCATGCAGCTGACCATTATAGTATGAATAGAATTCTGCCTCAATTTCTCTCAACCCTTGAACCTCTCCAAGGTTCAGCCTTGCATACCTGTTTCCAAAATAGATTCCTAAATAAAAGTATAAGAAGTTCCAACACTCATACCTGACACATATCATGATAGACTTACCAAATAAATTTTCTTTATTCAATGCAAAAAGCTCTAATAGATTTTCCTGATATGTGAGGGCAATCTGACATGTAGAAATGTCCGTGTGTGAATATATGTGTGCGCACCCGCAAATGAGTGAGAGTGAGAGGCATCATTAGTTATCTTATTTTTTGTAAGGACGTGCTTGACTATGTTGTCTGACAGTTGTAAATATGTGCATGCCATCAGGCATCTTACTATTGTCTATCAAGGTAAAAGTCATCAGCTGGAATATCAAAATAATGAATCCTAAAATCGAACCAAATCATAAGGTTCAGCGAAGAAACCAAATGCTTTTAACTTAATATAAACTAAGATACTACAAATTAAGAAGTTTTGAGTAAGACCCATAATTAAAGGTGAGATACATTGATTTCAAGTACATCCAATGATTCCTATGCGACGATATCACAAAACATTTGTTTTACAATGACAAGTATCGCACTCAAGAATAAACACAAAAACCATGTCACATTTTAGTTGCTAGAGGACTGTAAACTAAAAAATCTACAATATATTGTGGTGAAACTATCAAAGTATAATCTACATCGTGCAAAATGAGATAGTTTATATCATTTGATGGGTAACTATGACATATTATGAGTTGATAGATCAGTAGTGTATCTATTTATATGCACTTCAGTATTTTTTAAAATTCACCAGAAAGATATATTTACTTTGAACCTTGAATCCAATGAATACAGGAACTGATAGATTCTAGGGCAAAAGCCATAAAAAAAACCCTAAACTATGCCCACTATGATGCATTTACCCTAATTTTTTTTTTATGACACCACAAATCCCAAACTAATACCTATGTGACACATTTACCCTTCTTAAATTTCTGTCACTTAGAACAGCTAAAAATCTGTTTACATGGACGCGTAAAGAAAACAATGTTAACATGGCACCCACGTGGCTTAAGTGAAATAAAAACGATGCTAGTTTAGCTGAAAAATAATCTAACAGAATCTTAACGGAGGGTAAATGTGTCATATATGTACAAGTTTGGGGTTTTCTATGTCACAAGAAAAGGTTTAGGGTAAATGTGCCATGGTGGGCATAATTTGAAGTTTTTGAGGTCACAAAAAAAAGTTCAAAGTAAATGTATCAAAGCAGGTATAGTTTGGGGTTTTTTGTGATTTTTCCATAGATTCTAATACCTATGCATACTATAATGTCCACCCAATTTCTGAATTGTTGGAGTGGAAAAGGGTAGCATCCGACTAAAAAATATGGAGATCACAAATTTCTCTGGTTAGATTTTCCCTAATTAAAAGGCTCAAAACCATAAAAAAAAAAAAAATGTATACTTCATGAATGATGGATTTAGCTAGGTGATGCAGGTACTTGATCATTTGCCACTCTGATATTTGAGAAAGCTTTTTACAGAATATACTAAATTTATCATTCATTATCCTCCTCCATGTTTCAATATCCTCTTCAAACTCAAGGCTTAAGGCCTCATCTTTTACTTGTAAGCAGGTACTTGTTTATACACTTGTAATGTTTAAATTATTAAATTTAGTTTATAGTTTTAGAGATTTAAAATCAGAATTCAACTGAATGATCAGCTTTACTACTCTGGCGATTGAAAGTGAACCCTTATTCTCATCCTTCTAGCAACATGTCCTAAGTTAAGTATATGCTCCACAACAAAAAAGTTTCTAAAGAGGATTTTACTAAGAATTGGCATATCATAAATTGTTGCAAGCACTTGCAGAAAGAAAGTATGAAAGAGAAGGTCCTTGATTACTTGGGCAAAACAACCTCTACAGTGTGGCCCTTTCTTTGTAGTGCACGGCTCAACCCCGTTACATATGATGCCAAGGATCCAACAGAGACCAAAGGTTCCATTTCAGTGCATATCTGAACAATGTGAAAACCATTCCTGTAGAGAAAAGGCATCAACTGCAAAATTAGTAGGGATCACAGATAATCATTGAAAGAAATATGCAAGTCAATGGGAATTACAAGTTTACTTGATGGCAGATTAAAACGAAAGCACATCTAAGGGATGCTATAATTTGAAACAAGAAAAGAATATGGTGCCACATGTTGCGATCTCCTGTCCTAGTGATGATGAAATATTTTACAGCACACGAAAAAACCAGCATTTATCTCCTAGAAAAATTTACCTTTTGCTTCCATCTGCAAAGTGGCGAAGTTTCTCAAGAAGCTCTGAATCTCTTTGGTCCAGGACATCAGAAAAGACATCAGCTATACTAACTTTGCTATCCATGATTAGCCTCCTCCAATTGGATGCCTCCTCAATATTGACTTTTCGTGTAAGGACCATTGAGTCTATTCGATGCAGTAACTCCCAGAAAATTGATAGCCTATCCTGCATAGATTGAGACCAACGTGAGATAGAAAGCCCTACAGAAGATGATATAAAACATACTTGACCGAAGACTCAGTTGCCTCTAGTAGGAAGGGAAGCTTCAGGCTGTGAAAGAGGGATGAATATACAAATACAAATTGAAGGGGAGAGAGAAAAGGCACAGAACCATGCATGACCATGAACAGCTAAAATAGGCATATCCAGATAAGATCAACTCTCCAGCCAGAGAAGGATAGAACTTACAGTGCCATTAGCTCGCCCATCAAAAGCTTGATTTCCCGGCTGAAAGTGCTCTATCTGGTCAAGCAACAGTTGTTTCTCTCTATTTGCTGTTTCTAGCTCCTCAGTGACCAGGAGCCGCTGTTTGTTTAAAAACAAAATATCTGAATGGAACAAGGAGAAGCATCAGATAAAACCCATTTACAACCTATACATCAGTAATAACTGGTGCTGAGAAATCCAACATAACTCTCCCTTTTTTCTTGGGGGCTTTTTGAGATGGCAGACAGAATTGAAATCAACAGGAAAAGAGATAAACAGACTTTGTTGAACTTCTTTAAAAAGCCGCCAGATGTCAGCATGTTTTCCCTCTGCTTCAAGATTTGACGGTTGAATAGTCTCCTGTAATCAATGCTACCAGTTCAGCGGACAAGCTTATAAGAAAAAAAAAATATTGAGGATTGAAGAATATCACTGCAGACCTCAGGCATCTGCTCATCTCGCTGATCTTCCGATCTACAATGAAAATAACTCCAAATCAAACATCAAGATGGAGAGACCACACAGAAATGCAATGCGTATAAGATGAAACCAAAGAGCAAAGCAACTCACCCACTAGGTGAGGGAGTGGAATATAGTCCATTCACTTCCCCATTTTTCCTGGAATTTACGTTAGACGATAAGATGAACAGCATAACTAACATATAAACTAGTAAAACAACCATTTGATTAAAAAAATGGTTCACCTATAATGAAAGGAGAAATAAATCTCAGATACCTTAATAATTGGTAAATGTCAGAAAACAATGATCAGTTACACTAAAGCTAGAAAAATCATGAGCAACAGGAGAAATGCCACCTAAAGTAGACATGTCCTCTTTATAATAAACTAATATGGCTACTAGCTCAAGAATACAGCAGAGATGCTACTGAATTAGATAATGTACATGCGGGTTTGATCAAAGTAAAGACTCCACAACATTAATTCCATGGTGTCAAGATATCCTAAGCTTTATTCTGATGAAGTATGAGAAAATCCAGCTTATAAGACATTAAGGGAGCCCATAAAAGAACCATTTCAAAGTAAGACTCTATGAGGTTAAACTCAGCAACCAGATCGATGTATTGAGGAGTAACTAGAAATGCATGTGTTCAACTACACTTTATTAAGAAATAACAAGTTTCGTACGATCAAACTCTTCTAGTCTCTCCATTACAGCAGCCAAAACATTCTCATGGTTGAGATGTATAGTCTTATTTTTACTTTTTCTGTTGCTATTCCATTCAATGAGTAAAGTTCTTCCCCAAAACAATGTCAATGCCCACAGAACTATAGAAGTCAAAAATGTCATATAGTCTCGGTCCAAGGGAAAATAAAAAACAGATAGCCAATTGATTCATCACACCCTTCACCAAATTTTTTTAAATGTCCACCGACAAACACCCAACTCTGCTTCCAAGAATAGGAGAAAAAGATTCTATTGCTCCTAGGAGAGAAAGAAACAGTGAAAATTGCTTGTTCATCTAACTTTGTACAGACAACAGCTAGGTCCTCAAGTTGGCGCTTAATGACTGATAACAGGCGTGCCAGTCCAAATAGTTCAGGGAGCTGTTTAGCTGCTGCAGACTCTGTCTAATTCACTGAAAACTACAGAAGTGACTTCACAAAATGTCTTCCCTCTTTTTCCACTACCAAATAACATTTTTCTACAGCCTCCTTGGTAATCTATTTCCAATAAGGTTATTGCAACAACTTGAGTGACTCCTCAATCTCCCATAATAAACTTCAATTACGACTTGCATTCCAGCGATTGTTAAACGTTGAACCCCATTTGGAGTTCACAAACACTGTATTGTTTTGGTAAACGAGAGAAACAGATTATGAGAGGGTTACATTGCAGGGGCCTCACCACACTCACCACACTCACCACACTACCAATACTTCTAGGCTTCAATTTGACCTCAAGAGATGAAATCCCAGCCCTTCCTAATCCATATTCCCATACCCACAAGCAATTAAGTTACCTCGACACATCTGATATCTAACCACCACGATCTTCCCTTCACTATTAACACTATCAACATCACAAATTACCTTCAATAGTCAGTGTAACAGGACTTTCCACCAACCAAGAGATACAGGAGTAGAGCCACCATGCAATGTGTAAGAAATTCCAACTTATCAATCAATGTCGATCGGTCCAAATGATCAGATGATCCGAAGTACTGTGACAAATGGTTTAAGAGGCATCCTGTCGAACCGCACTACATTCGCACCGGAAGATCAACCAGTTCGAGATTAATCCCACACATCTCTTCGTCGTAACTACTAAATTTTTTCGTCTCCCACCATCAATTTCAGCAGAATCCGGCTCTCTTCTTCGAATTCAAGTTGGGTCTTCCCAAAGCAACAATTTTTTTGCGGATTATGAGCCCAAAGGCCAAATGGGTTTCCAAAAAAATAGGACAAAAAACTACCCGACAAGCTTCGACACCATTCCCGACCGTGTCCGGGAGAGTACGTAGGTGAAAGGGGATAAGCTGGTCAGCACTCACCGGGAGCGGCAGACGGAGAGATGATTCGGGGGTCTCCGGATCGCTGCCGAGCGGCCCGGGAGATGAAACGGCGCGGGGATCGCTGCCTTGATCAGAGCCTCCATCGGCAATGCAGACAAGGTGACCTGGAGATGCGGACACGAGAGAGACATGTAGAGAGAGAGAGAGAGAGAAGGTGATATTACAGCACTGAACCAGATAACGGTCGGACTGGGAGATAAAAATGTAAATCCCAAAAAAGTATTATTTATATTTATCTAGACTTCTGAGATTACCCACCATTTTAATAATTAAAATTACACAAGTATCAGCAACCTAATGTATCAATTTTCCTCCCATTCAATTACAACTGATTTGGACCTAGCAGACATTGTTTGATTCGGCTTTTATTTGATTATTTTGAAAAATTAACCATTGTCGTAATCTATCATTATATATTTTTAAAGTTTACCAACATGTTAATGATACTAACTTTTAGACAAATTACCGACGGTAATTTACCAAATTGGCAGAATTATTAGCTAGTTTCAGTGATAAAAAATTATATTGCAGCAACTTACCAATTTGTATTTGCCTGTTGTGAAATCATTCCAATCATTTATTATTTTGTATTTGTGGAAATTACGACGTGTTCAAGTAACTAAGTTCTCGCACAAAATTATCTACTCTTTTTAACTATTTCCACGATCTACCAACACTTAGCTTTCAAATGGCATTTCCAACTTGTTAACTTGACTAGTTCTCTTATATAAAATTATCAACTCCTACGCGGCCAGCATCTATTTCATTGTTTGAATAGTACCAACTCTAATAATAATTAATCAACATTTATATATCGAGGTTACCAATGAACCAGTAATTTGGTTGCCTACATGTTGCCCAAAATTTGATAAAAATTAGCAAAATAAAAGAAAAGGTCCATTTAATAATTTAAATAAGTATGAATTTGTCCATTAATATGATGAATACATTTTTCCTAACGGGAAAAACCACAAAAAGGAAAAAACCTAAACTTTGCTATTTTTTTGTGACGCCATGAACCCAAACTTGTATTTTGACCCAAAAAAAAAAAAGCCTAAACTTATTTTCATGTGATACATTTACTTAAACTGTTTTTTTGTGATATCAAAATCCCAAAACTTTTTCTGTCACTCTAAATTTTTAGGGTAAATATGTCACATGAACATAAGTCTGGGGTTTTTAGTGTCACAGTAAAAAGTTTTGGGTAAATTTATCATAGTATACAATTTCGGAGTAAGTTTGGAGATATTTGTGTTACAAAAAATGTTTGAGGTAAATGTATCATGGAGGCAAAATTTAGGGTTTTTGATGATTTTTACTCTTTCCTAATTGAATAAATATGCACCACTTTTTGAAAATTGAAAGACGGAATTTAGTTCATTGGGCAGAGTCATATGCCTTTGTTCCATGGACTCTAGGGCACATATTAACATCTCTAAAAATGTTAAAAGTAATCGTGCAAAAGGGCTCCTTCAAAGGGTGATATATGCTGGATATCATGAAAAGATAATGAAAAGCCAGTGGTCTTTTAGATAGCCATTCTCCACGTTCATGTCCCTAAATTATTAAAGGAAAAAGTAAATCGGTGGTCTTCCATAAAATAAAATAAAAATAAAAAAATGTATGTTGTTGTGCTTAAGAGAGAGATCATCCATTAATTCATAAGAGTGGGAGGAAATGAGAAGTCAGCCATAAAAAGTCTATTTTGGAACCATGTTTGGTTGCATTAATAAAATCTCAGTAAATATTCAAAGGTCAGTTTTACATGATATGTTATGGATGAAAGTTACTAATCATTATACGAAATTACGAACTCTTTTCGAAGTTACGGACTATTACAACGATTTGTCAATGTTTAAGCAAAATCAAAATTGTCAACTCTTGTGTGAAATAATCTACTCTCAAGTTAGGTACTTAATTGTTCGAAATTATCAATTGTCACCCTGAAACCAACATTCATTTGCATAGCTTATCAACATGGGAGAGTCACCACCTTACCAGCTTTTATTTGATTGTTTCAAAAGTACCAATTATTTCAATAATTTATTGACGACTATTTGCGAAGCTTACCATTGGGTTCAAATGGAAAACTTTCATACGATATTATCAACACTTCAAAAAATATGGGCTATTTTGTAATTTACCTATATTTATTTGCAGGAACTTAAGTTATCAACTCTTTTATGAAATTCCCAACTTTTACTTGAATCAATTACCGACGATATTGCCAACAATTCCAATAATGGACCAACAATTATTTGCACAGCTTACCAACTTATAAGGCTACTAATTGTTATAAAAGATTATCAACTATTATTTGAGTCCACTAACGAACATTTAGGGTGGGAAAGATAACCATTCTCTTCTCGAACTCTATTTCTAGCCAGAAAATAGATTTTTCAATTTAAGTTCCCTAGACAAGTTTATAAGCAAAAATACGCGTTTAATAACGATAAAAAATTTATGTTACCGGAATAGAAATTTATTTGATAAATCCTATTAAATATCTCCTTCTCGGATGACTAGTGGCAGCAGGCGGGCAGGAGGCGAGAGCAAGCAATAAGAAAAGTTTTTATTTCTCATTTCTATTTAAAAGATAAAAAATAGAAAATCTCTACTGTTCATTTTTATTCCAAATCTATTTTTAGACTAAAAATTTGTCTCAAAAATAGAAAAATGAAATTACTTTATCAAACAAATTTGCATTCCAAACTTGTTCTCGGGAAAAAAAAAGAAATACATAATAATTATCATTCGTACTCTTATTTGATTGTTTTGGAGGTACCAACTGTTCTAATAAATTTATCAACATTTGTTTGGGAAAGTTAAAGTTACCAACTATTATAACATATGATCACTTTACCTAAATCTATTGCATTTTTGCTAATTCAATTTTTAAAATTTTAATTTTGCCAATTGAATATTAAATATTTTCACATTTTGCCAATTGAGTTCATGAGGCAAAATTGGCTGGAAATCGCTGACATGGATAACGACCGTCCTATGTGGCCTAGAGGGCGCTGACGTATATAATTTTAAATATTATTTAAATATTATTTTTCTTTTTTTTTTCTTTTATGCTCCTTTCCTTCTTCCTTTTTCTTTTCTCTCCTTTTCTCTTCTTTTCTTTTTTTCTTTTCCGTGTGAGGGCCGCCCTTGCCTAATCCAGTGAGGGCAGCCATCCCCACTTTGCCTCGTAGGATCACCGACAGCCATGTCATCAATTTATGGCCAAAACTGGTAGGATGGACTCAATTGCCAAAATATAAAAAGGTTTATGATTCAATTCACAAAACTGAAAGTTTTTAAGACTGAATTGATAAAAATATAATAAGTCTAGGACTTTTTGGAAAAAATTTCCTTATAATTATCATGAAATTTTAATAAATATCCTTTGCGCTCTCCACTTCAATGCCATGAAATAAAGTTTTATGGCAAAAATCACAAATTGAATCTATCATTGCATGATAAATGAGAACATGACTTGTTGATTTATAAATAAGAAATAGGAAAAATGGATTCTGGAAGAGAGAGAAAGAGAGAGTAGTCGAAATTTGGGCTTTACTAGCGTAATAGATTTTCGGCTACTTTGAGAATAACAGCTTGTCGTGAGCCACAAATTCTTGAAAGAATAAATTCCGTACCAATTTATAATTATTTGTTATTTGATTTTTTATGATCCAAAACAAATTATTAATTTTACAGTAAATTAAAAACTGCCGCCCAATCATTTTTCTTGAATTTTTAATGCCCGGCGGCACAAAAGAACGAGAAACTTACTTAATGAAAACGTTTTCCTTTTATAAGAAAGGAGAAATTTTTTTCTAATTTAACTTCAAGTGCTTTTTTTTTTTTTTTTTATACTGAGATCACTTTCTGTCGACTTACTATTATTCATATTTCAAATATAAAAAAATCTAGAAAATGATTACACCGAGATTCTTTTCAATGAAACAAACACCCTCTATAATTTATGGGTTTGGAGCTTAGTGCTAATATAATTTTTAAAAAATCATTCCACTGAAAATGTTGGCACGTGCCCATCCAAATTTGTTGTATCTATTTTTTCCCAGAGGAAGGGACTCTCAACCACCACAATTTAATTATTGAAAGAAAAAAGTAATATCGAAAGTATCCATGACATTACTAATAGACCTTGTATTATCCATGTCACGCCCCGATCCTTGGGCACGCGCCCATCCCTTACCTTGGTCGATTTTAAAGTGCGATATCCCAGGACTATGTATCGCCGACCCTTTCAATTTATTTTGCGCATGCGGAAGCGGTTAAGAATCCCCAGACAATAAAACAATGGGATAGAAAAGCAGGCCATAATTTTCATATTGAAATTCACAACCACACTTTCATTAACAGTACAACTAATAGCATAATTACAATACTATTTACAGCAAACAAGTCTCACCCCTATCTACACTAAGACAGGGTTCACAAAAGGGATGGGATCTCAATCCACATCCGGGTTGTACTCAAGATCCCTCTCTGGATCATCTTATTCTTCAAAAAATCTTTCTCCTCCTCAGCTCCTCCTTAGGATCCTGAAATGGTTATTCAATAACCAATGAGACCACGTCTCAGCGAGTTCTACCCCCTAAGACTCGATTAGTAAGCCAATACATTATGGGCTGCCTAAACATGCACAGGTCAGAGGACTTACCTTGGCCTCAGATTCCACCTGCAAATCAGTACAATTCATAATAGGCACCCAACTACTCATAACAAATCGAACGAGTCGATTTCATGTCATAGAGCACACGTGCATTCTCTAAGGCACTAGTTCACCAAAGTGATGCATCAAATCACCGAGCCCACGTGTCTCTTCCAAGATGCCTCACTTAATTCCCTGGGCCCACGTGCATTCTCTCAGGCACTCGTTCGCCAAAGTGATGCATCAATTCACCGAGCCCACGTGCCCTTTTTACGATGCTTGGGCCACGTGCATTCTCTCTAGCACTCGTTCACCAAAGTGATGCATCAAGTCACCGAGCCCACGTGCTCTTTTAGATGCCACACTGATTCACCACTCCACCGTCAATACTGACCATCGGTACCCAAACATTTCCCATCACATAATTGAAATCAACCAATTAGGAGCATGTCCTAAAATTCACAATTTAAATCAATTCCATACAAATTAAAGCTCAATTAAATAAACGGACTGCACCACGACAATCAGCACGAAATTCCGGTCACCGGCCATCCCGGTTGAATTTCCGGAAAAATAATTAATTAAATAATTAATTTCGAAAATTAAATAAATAAATATTAAAAATCCAATTTAGGCCCGTATTGCCTGATTGGAGCCCGAAACGGGTCGAGAAAAATCCCGAGAGACATTCAATAAATAACATGGCATGTCTACTTGCTAATGTCTATTTCTAACCACCTAACATGCATCATTAAGTCTCTAATTTAATTTATCTAAATTAATCTAACCACCTAATTGCATTTAATTAAATCTAACCAACCCTAAGTATAATTAACAAACTAAGAAAGCATTAGTGAGTAAAACTCACTTGGCAAAAGCGGAGACCGAATCACCGCAACGGCGACGCGACGGCGGCCGAAATAGGATTTTCGGCGACACCAGCGGACTTGGGCCGGGCCTTAGACTCGGGCCCAACAAGTCTCAGCCCAATTGAGATTTGTTCTTTCTTCGGACTGGGCCCACTCTTGGGCTTGGGCTTGCTGAAATTTTGGGCTGACCGTCAAAAATCTTGGGCCGAAGATGGGCTTCAATTTGCTGGAATTGGGCCTTTCTGAGTTGGGCTGAAAACCTGAAGACGCTGGGCTGATGGGCTGCTGCTGGATAGCTGCGAATTGGGCCAAAACAAACTAATGTGCTGGGCCAAAGACTCGTGAATCCACGGAGCTGCTGGGCTTCGAAACTTCAACAGGCCAGCGACGCGCAAGAGAAGAAACGTGGCTTCGCATCGGCTGACCTTGACCGAGTGACGTGGCTAAACGGAGAGAGGGATCTTCGATGGTCTTCCGTGGGCGTGCGAAGGTGGAGTGGCTTCGTTCGATGCTGGCGTTGGCTGAATCCGCGGGCGTGAAGAACCCATGAGTGGCAGCGGAGAGGTCTTTGAGCAGCTGCTGGGGGAGACGCACGTGGCAAGTGAAATCTTCGGACAGCAACGTTGAAGAAACTGCTTCGCTGAGTTGAGGGACGCCTGGCAGCTCGCTGGGTCTTCAAAATGGGAGGAGACGTGAGCTGGCTTCGTTTGGAGGTCTTCAAATGCTCATTTGTTGACCAAGGCAGGCCAAGAAGAGGGCAAGTGGCAGCGAAGGAAAGGTGAGACCAACGCAGGTGGGGGTGTTGGCTAATTCTGCGCCTGCTGGGTCCTTCGTTGCTGCAACGTGCGAGATGGAGCTGCCTCGGCTTCGCTTGGGATGCTGGTTCGAAGGAAATAAAACGGAGAGAGAGAGAGAGATGGACGCTCGGTGGACTGGACTTCTCGCCAATTCTGCTTTTTCCTTGTTGGTCACGCACGATTTTGAAGAGAAGAAAAATATCAAGGCCCAAAATATCTTCAAAATTTAATGCTTGGCCCCCACTTTAGCTTTCAACCTTATCCTTTAGCCTCTAATACTTTCTATCAATTTAAATTCCACAAACTAACTCAAAATGAAGTCAAAAAAAATGCTGTCCAAGCATAATTCCGAATTTCATTTAATTTAGCTTCAATTCTTCACTCAATTTCCCAAATTGAGGCCCGATTTTGTCGAAGGAAAATCCTGTACCAATCTCTGTCAGTCCCGAACACTCAAAGGCTCAGCTTGAAATTCCCAATTTCCTTTAAATTGGCCTATCCGAATTTCCGTTGATTTTCCGCGGCGTCCGAACCGATTTTCCGCAAAAATCTCAGAATCTCCGAAAAATCTTCTGAGACTGAGTCGACACTCCTAAAATTAATTGTGACATGGCCGAAACTTCAATTTCTGAAATCGGACTCGAATTGGCGGTTAATTTCAATTCGACGTATTTTTAGCGTGACCTAGGCTACCGGGTAATTTTCAGATATTTTTAAATGCAATTGACTCGTGGTTGATTTTTCTTCGAGCCACTATGAACCCACTCGACTCATTGACGACTCTCGGTTGTCGTGAAAATCTTGAGGATCCAAATACGAACACAGGGTACCAAAACAATAAGAAAATCAGTCTAGAGCCGGTCGACGAGAATTTTCTAATTTAGTGGTGTCACCCACGATTAGCCACACATCTCAGTCGATCCAGTCTATCTCTGATTTCAAATCGATTTTTTTAACTGTGCCGATATGGCCTCTAAAGATGGACACGGTCGAGAAGCCGATTCCTACTCGAATTCTCAAGTCTATTGCCTTAAAATTCCTAATAATTTCCCCAAATAGTCCAGTTATCTCAAGAATGATCAGTTCTGAGAATAGCCCTATAAACACGCCAATGAAACGCCCGATTTAATCAGAAGAAAACATAACCAAAAATTCGGGATGTCACAATCCACGTGGACATCTTTATTATTGAGATGCTTGAAAATGTTGGCACTTGCCTGTCCTAATTTTGATGGATCCATACTGATTTTTTGTATCCATTTTTTTTCCTAGAGGGGGGACTCTCAATGGCCCTGATTCAATTATTAAAAGAAAAAAGTAATATCGGAAGCATCCATGAAATTACTGATGAACCTTGTACTATCCATGTGGACATATTTATTACTGAGATGCCCGAAAATGTTGGCACGTGCCTGTCCTAATTTTGATGGATCCATTATAAGGGAAGCTGATTTTTTGTTTCCATTTTTCCTCGGAGAGAGGGGACTCTCAACCACCTCAATTCAATTATTGAAAGAAAAAAGTAATATCGGAAGCATCCATGAAATTACTGATGAACCTTGCACGATCCATGTGGACGTATTTATTACTGAGATGCCCGAAAATGTTGGCACGTGCCCGTCCTAATTTTGATGGATCCATTATAAGGGAAGCTGATTTTTTGTTTCCATTTTTCCTCGGAGAGAGGGGACTCTCAACCACCTCAATTCAATTATTGAAAGAAAAAAGTAATAGCGGAAGCATCCACGAAATTACCGATAGACCTTGTACTATCCGTGTGGACATCTTTATTACTGAGATGCTTGAAAATGTTGGCATGTGCCCGTCCTAATTTTGATGGATCTATTATAAGGGAAGCTGATTTTTTGTATCCATTTTTTTCCCCGGAGATAAGAGACTCTCAACCACCAAGATTCAATTATTGAAAGAAAAAAGTAATATCGGAAGCATCCATGAAATTACTGACGGACCTTCTACTATAATGTGGACATCTTTATTACTAAGATGCTTGAAAATGTTGGCACGTGCCCGTCCTAATTTTGATAGATCCATTATAAGGGAAGCTGATTTTTTGTATCCATTTTTTCCCTAGAGGGAGGGCTCTTGACTACCACCATTCAATTATTGAAAGAAAAAAGTAATATCGGAAGCATCCATGAAATTATGGATGGACCTTGTTCTATCCATGTGACATCTTTATTACTGAGATGCCCGAAAATGTTGGCACGTGCCCGTCCTAATTTTGATGGATTCGTTATAAGAGAAGCTAATTTTTTGTATCCATTTTTCCCCTGGGGAAAGGGGACTCTTAACCACGGCAATTTAATTATTGAAAGAAAAAAGTAATATCGAAAGCATCCATAAAATTACTGGTGGACCTTGTACTATCCATGTGGACATCTTTATTGTTGAGATGCTTGAAAATGTCGGCACGTGCCCATCCTAATTTTGATGGATCCATTAAAAGGGAAGCTAATTTTTTGTATCCATTTTTCCCCGGAATGAGGGGACTCTCAACCACCGCAATTCAATTATTGAAAGAAAAAAGTAATATCAGAAGCATCCATGAAATTATTGATAGACCTTGTACTATCCATGTGGACATCTTTATTACTAGGATGCTCGAAAATGTTGGCATGTGCCGTCCTAATTTTGATGGATCCATTATAAGGAAAGATGATTTTTTGTATCCATTTTTTCCCTGGAGAGAGGGGACTCTCAACCACTACAACTTGATTATTGAAAGAAAAAGGTAATATCGGAAGCATCCATGAAATTATTAGTGGACCTTCTACTATCCATATGGACATCTTTATTGCGGAGATGCTTGAAAATGTTGGCACATCCCCGTCCTAATTTTGATGGATCCATTATAAGGGAAGCTGATTTTTTGTATCCATATTTTCCTCGAAGAGAGAAGACTCTCAACTACCGTGATTCAATTATTGACAGAAAAAAGTAATATCAGAAGCATCCATGAAATTACTCATTGACCTTCTTCTATCCATGTGGACATCTTTATTACTGAGATGCCCGAAAATGTTGGACGTGCCTGTCCTAATTTTGATGGATCCATTATAACGGAAGCTAATTTTTTGTATCCATTTTTTCCTCGAAGAGAGAGGACACTCAACCACCGCGATTCAATTATTAAAAGGAAAAAGTACTATTGGAAGCATCCATGAAATTACTTATGGACCTTGTACTATCCACGTCGACATCTTTATCATTGAGACACCCGAAAATATTGACACATGCTCGTTCTAATTTAAATGGATCCATTATAAGGGACGCTAGTTTTTTTGTATTCATTTTTTCTCCGCAGAGAGAGGGGACTCACAACCACCGTGGTTCAATTATCAAAAGAAAAAAGTAATATCGGAAGCATCCATGAAATTACTCATAGACCTTGTACTATCTATGTGGACATCTTTATTATTGAGATGCTCGAAAATATTGGCATGTGATCCACTATAAAGAAAGATGATTTTTTGTATCCATTTTTTCTCTGGAGAGAGGGGCCTCTCAACTTTTGCGATTCGATTATCGAAAGAAAAATGTAATATGGAAAGCATCCACGAAGTTACTTGTGGACTTTGTACCATGCATTCAATGCTAAAAACCACAAAACGACGAGCTATCGTTTGTCAATACATTGGAAGAGGATTACATTTTTTATTTTACTTTGACCCAGTCAAAGTACGTAGCGATATCATGTCCAAACACCGTGTCTCGCAAGCTATCGTACCCTTCTCCCTGCTTATCCTCACCCTCGCGGCTCTCCCTCTTTCTCGCTGCCTCACTCTACGAAGGAGTATAAGAAGGACTTGCCATCGCCCGACCCAGCGAACAACGACGGAGAACGAAGAACTGAGGATATCATCTACGTTCGGACGCGACAAGACCCCACCGTTCTTGGGCTTCCTCGGTGCGGCAGCTGTGCTCGTGTTTTTCTCCATTAAAGATTCTTGTCGCCCAGAATTCTACTTCTTCCTTCCGATTCATCGTTCTGATTAGTCATCTCTGACGATCGTCTTTTCTGCTGTTCTGTTCAGGGAGCTGTTCTATTCAAGGATCTCTTCCAGAAAGACTTTGAGTAGGCATCGCTGAACATGGAGCTACAAATAAACGATGCAGCTGCGAATAATGGAATAGCAGACTCGGCTGCTTATATACACTCCAAAGAAATTGAGGAGATGGCGGTTTCATCGGGATTTGACTACGAGGTGTTCTTGAGCTTTAGAGGACCAGATACTCGAGCAGGTTTCGCCGACTTTCTTTATATCAGTCTGAACGATGCAGGAATCCGTGCCTACAGAGATGACGAAGAGCTGCGGGTCGGGGAAGAGATTGGCCCAGAGCTTCTCCGTGCAATCAAGCAGTTACAGCGCTTGGTTTTATTAGATGTCAGGAAATGCGGTCGACTTTTTGACTTGCCAAATGAGATTCACGAGCTGAAGTCTTTGAAAGAGCTCCTTACTGAAGGCTCAGGAATACGAGACAAAATGAGTGCTAGCCCGTCCTATGGACAGCATCTTTAGCTTATATTATGAACAACATATAGCGCAAAGAGAATGAAGAAAAAATAATGCTGTTGCATTATGTTTGTCACTCTTTGTCTTGCCTTCTTTCACCGTTTCTGGGACGCTTGTAAAATCCCGCTTGCTGAACACGGAGATTCGTTTTGTGGATGGAAGATATGTAACATTGATGGCGAATTCTACGTCGTTCAAATCCGTCCCATTGGTAAATAACCGATTAGGCTACTGGTGGGAATTCACGAAGGACGTTAGGGGTTGACAACCATCTATGTAATAGTAACTTATTAAGTTTTTCATAAATCCACTATTCAAGATTTGTAAAATAGTAACTCACCAGTGAAATTAGTAATATTCTGCGAGGAACTTATAGGGATATGAAAAATTATCATTCATATATTATATTTTTTGATGATAATATATGGACATGAACCATGAGATATGCATGACTGTTGTTCGCTTCATGGGCTTGCACGTATATTATGCCATGTTGAGAGCATGTAAGACATTACCTAATCGCCAATGAAACACTTCCCCTATACGAGTAGTATGAGATTTAAGAAGGCATAGGGTCTACCGTATGAAAATTGTATGATATCTTATGTTTTATATGCATGAATTAGGCTCATTATGCATTGAAATAATATGTTAGAAAATTTTTGAATGTGAAAAAAATACCACGCGGGATAAACAATATTTATGTCAATGTTTTCGGGCCAAAATTGGTTTCAATTGACAAAATATAAAAAGATTTAAGACTACATTGGCACAATTATAATACATTTATGACTTTTTTAATAATTGTCCAAATGGAAAGTAGAGGGCCACATTTCCATAACCAAAATCAGAAAGAACCAATTTTCATACTTAGGTATGAGAAGAGTCATTTTTTTCCGAATCTTAAAATGTTTTTATTTCATGAAAAACTTTATGTTGAAGGAAATGGTTTCACCCAACATATGTATTCTACGAAAGTGGTTGATTTTCCCTTATTCAGTTGTGAGCATAAGAAAGAGAGGAAGTAGTTTTAAGCTTTTTGGTTATTACTTCCGAAAATAAGATAGATTATGCAACGATATTAAATTATATGAAGGAAATTATAATTGTAAAATGAAATGTGAAGGGACGAAATTACAATTGTTGGTATGGAAAATATCGAGAGAACGGTAAAAGATGGATGAACTTCAAATATAGTATTTTCGTAGGGTAAGCATGGCAAAAAGAAGCTATATAATCTAGTAATAATAAACCACTAACATACATGAAAGTATTCAATTTCTTCATTCTTTTTCTCTATACTCAAAGTCATTGTCGAAAAGAATTGAAGTGGTAAGTACAATCACTTTGACATTTTAACAAGTATCTCGTGCACTCTCCACTTCAATGCCGCGAAATAAAGTATCATGGGGAAAATGACATATTGAAAATATTATTTCATGATAAACGAGAACGTGACTTGTCAATTTATCATTAAGAAACAGATAACTAGAAGCTGGCGAGAGAGAGAGCTTCGTTGAAGCTCTAGACAAAAGAATGAAAAACTTAGCTGCCGGAAACGTTTTTCTTTTATGAGAATGATTAATATTACAAAAAATTACAAATAAATATACATGTAATAAATTTACCCAAATAATTTTTTTGGCCATTAAGGCTGCGCATGGTAATGTTTCTATTCCTTAGAATTTTTGTTCTTTTGTTCCCAGGAATAAAAAAAGAACAGAAACCCGTTTGGTAACGCCAAGTTGTTTTTCTATTCCCTGGAATAGAAAGTTAGCCCAGGATTAGATTTGGAGCAGAAACGAGAAATAAAATAAAAAAAATTGCTTATGTTCCCAGGAACAATTTCTAGAAATAAGCTAATTTTCTTTTTTATTTTTCTTTTATTCCTCTCTCTTGCCAGTCGCCACCGCCGGCCACTGGCACCACCAATCGCCGCCCGCCCGCCGCGGCCGTCGGATCGCCGGCCGGCGGGCGACGGGCGGCGATCCATGAGCAAGAATAAAAAATGAATAAATACAAAAAAGAATCGTTGCGTTACCAAACAAATTTCTATTTTTTTTTTCTATTCCAAGAGTAAAAATTTTGTGTAGTTATCAAACGGGTTCTTTTACTAATAAATTGTTTTCCGGAATAGAAATAGAAAAGAACTATTTCTGAAAAAAAAAACTCTTTCCCAGCCAAGAAGCGTTGTCATGCGCATCCTAAAAACCCTAAATTAGTTCACCTACGACAAATTTACCCTATGTTGGTTTATATTATATTTTGCAGTCAAATTACTAAGTTTTGAGTTTTAAATTATTGAAAAATTAGTTTGGGATATATTTATTATATGTGTATCAATATAGAATTTTCGTGGTATTAATTCTTATTAGAAATGAGAAAGCGATTTGTTTAATGAAGTTCAAGTGTTTTCTTTTAGGGATGAGCACCAGCCTCGAGTTGGACCAGGACCGAACCGGGACTGCCTTACATGTTTTCTTTCATTGGTTCGACGACCGGGACTCCGTAGGGTTCTCCGTTATTTCCCTGCTGCAGGCTGCAGCCTCCTCTGTTTTTCTCCACCCCCTCGCGGCTCTCCCGGGCCTGGTCGTGGCAAGTCCAGCGAACGACGACAGACAACGAAGAACTGAGGATATCATCTACGTTCAGCCGCGACGAGACCCCACCGTTCTTCGGCTTCCCTGGTGCGGCAGCTGCGCTCGTGTTTTTCTCCAATAAAGATTCTTCCCTTTTGATTTTGTTTCGATTTTGATCTCCAATCCATCGTTCTGATTAGTTATCTCTGACAACTATCTTTTCTGCTGTTCTGTTCAAGGATCTCTTCCAGAGAAGGCTTTGAGTAGGCATCGCTGAAGACGGCACTACAAATAAACGATGCAGCTGCGAACAATGGAATAGCAGACCCGGTTATTTGTATTCACACTTGAGAAAAAAAAATGGAGGAGATGGCGGTTTCATCAGGATTCGACTACGAGGTGTTCTTGAGCTTTAGAGGACCAGATACTCGAGCAGGTTTCACCGACTTCCTTTATGTTAGCTTGATTGATGCGGGAATCCGTGCGTATAGAGATGACGAAGAGTTGCGGGTTGGGGAAGAGATTGGCCCGGAGCTTCTCCAAGCAATCAAGCAGTCAAGAATCTCCATACCCATCTTCTCAAAACGATATGCCTCTAGCAAATGGTGTCTCAAGGAGTTGGTCCAAATGGTGGAGTGCAAGAAAAACATGGGACAGAAGATCATGCCCATTTTCTATGATGTGAAACCTTCCGAGGTTCAGTGCCAAACCAACGGATATGAACAGGCCTTCATTGAGCATGAAAGAAACGGGCGATACAGTGATGAAACTATTAGCGAGTGGAAGGCCGCTCTTAGTGAAGTTGGAGCACTGAAGGGATGGGACCTCCATAGCATGCCCAACAGGTGATTTTTTCTGAGATTAGGACCACAGCAATAGCTTGTATCCTTACAATGAATCTTAGTTCTGATTGAGTCCTTGCTGAATTTGTGGTATATCGAGTATTGAAATTGAATGTATTTCCAGAGAAATTAGAAATCATGTTAAAAGTGAGATGGCTCGCCGGAATTCTACTTTTCCTGAGTTTAACTATATGATATAAGTCCATTTTCATCCTTTCCTTTTCGAATAACATTATGTAGTTCATATAATTTTATTAAGGAATCAATCCCAAACGGAGTGTTAGATTTTCTAATTTGATTTGGCTTGACCATTTGTTGTTCGACCAAATTTTCTAATTCCATGTGTTTTCAACTCCAAAAATATCAGGCACGAGGGTGACTTTGTGAAAACAATTGTCAAAAAGGTTTTCAGTGAGTTGAAAAAGGGTTTTTTGGTATTATCAGATTGCTTGGTGGAAGTCGACAATCACGTGAGTGAAATCATGAGAACAATTGGCCCTCGGACACATGAAACATGGATTGTTGGTATCCATGGAATGGGTGGTGTTGGAAAGACCACTCTTGCCAAAATCATCTACAATCAACTTTCACCTAATTTTGAGCATCGTTGTTTCCTTTCTAACATTTGAGAAACTTCGGAGGTAAATGGTGTTGAGTACTTGCAGAATCAGCTGATCTCAGACATTCTCAAAAGGGAACGGAAAGATATAAGCATAAAGAATATAGACGAAGGGATTGAGATGATTAAAGATAGGCTATGTGGTAAAAGGCTTCTCCTTCTCCTTGATGATGTTGACAAAAAGAATCAATTGAATGTACTTATGGGCAAGCGCAATTGGTTCGGTGAAGGAAGTAAGGTTATCATCACTAGTAGAAATAAAGAGGTTCTCAACGTTCCTCAAGTGGATTGGACCTATGAACTGAAATGCATGGATCCCAACAAATCTCTTCAACTTCTCAATAAACATGCCTTCAGAAGTGATCGTCCTTTGGATGATTATCTTGACATATCCAGAAAGGCGGTAGGTATTGCTGGAGGTCTTCCTCTAGCTCTCGAGGTTATAGGTTCGCTTTTATCATGTAACAGGAAAGAAATGTGGGATGTCATATTGAAAAAGTTGGAAAAAGTTCCCCATGAGGAAGTTAGTAGTAAACTCAGGATAAGTTATGAGGCATTAGATTATCGCCAAAAGCACATCTTTCTTGATATGGCTTGTTTTTTCATTGGATATGACAAAGAAATTGCCATCCACATGTGGGATGAGACTGAATTTTTTCCAGAAGAAGCATTGGAAGTTCTGCAGCATATGTCCTTGATAAAGATTGACGAAAATAATACATTGTGGATGCATGATCTAACAAGGGACATGGGGCGAGAAATCAGCCGCCAGGACAGTAATATGGTAACAGAGAAGCAGACTAGGGTGTGGAATGTTGATGAAGCATTAAATTTGCTGATGACAAAACAGGTAAAAGCTCCTGGCTACCACGACATTTTGGCTACTTCCTCTTTTATGACGGCCTAAAACACGAGGGGTTAATAATGCGTTTCCTTTTTGGCAGGAAAAGGAAAAAGTCGAAGCTCTCCGTCTCGAGTTTCGCCCTCCGGCAGGACAACGTTTTGCGGATGAGGACTTTATGAGATTTCCAAATCTAAGGCTCCTTGTAGTTAATGGCGGGACTATAGGGAAGTGGCTTATGTATCATTTAAGTCTGGAAACAATGTTCAAAATCAAATTTGGAATAGAAGAGCAGACTTCACGGCAGATTTTTCATCTCCCGACCAACTTTTTCCAGAAGAAGTCACATGTACTTCCGAAACTGCGATGGCTTGCTTGGCATTATATTCCTCGAGACTTTGACATAGCCAAATTATCCATGAGGAATCTAGTTGTTCTCAGTCTAGCACTGAGCACCATTACCCATCGTTGGGACGGTTGGAGCCATATAAAGGTGTGACATATGCTAGGAACGTCTATTTGTTGACTCCAGAGCTTGATCCTTCAATGATTTTTTTTTTTTAAATCTTTTTGTTGTTGCAGATGGCAAAGAGCTTAAAAGTTCTGGATTTGACGTCTTGCTGGCACTTGGTTGAAACTCCCGACTTCTCAGGACTTGCAAATTTAGAACGACTGATCATGCATAGCTGTGGAAGCTTGGTTAGAGTTAATAAATCCATCGGTCAGTTACAGCGCTTGATTTTATTAGATGTCAGGTATTGCTGGCAACTTCGTGACTTGCCAAACGAGATTCATAAGCTAAAGTCTTTGAAAGAGCTCCTTATTGTTGGCACATGATTGCAAGACAATATGAGTTCGAGCCCGTGCTAGGAACAGCATCTTTAGCTTATATTATGAAAAACAGATAGCACAAAGAGAATGAAGAAAATTAATATTGTTGTATCATGTTTGTCTTTGTGTTGCGTTCTTTCACAGTTTCTGGGACGTTTGAAATTCCGTTTGCTGAACACCGAAAATTTTTTCCTGGATGGTAGATATGTAACATTGATATTAAATTCTACATCACTGAAATTTGTCCTTTTGGTATACTACTACTAGTCAGGCTACCAATTGTTATTCACGAAGCTCTTTAGGAATCTATGACCGTATTAAAAACTTATCAAGTTTTTCATAAATTCATTTCTCATAATTAAATATGAGTGGTGTAAATAGTAACTTACCAATGTAATCAATAATATTCTACTAGGAACTTATAGGGATAGAATAGTAGATTAGCCAATAAGATACCACCGTAACCCAAGTACTTTGATATAATTTAGTATTGATGTTGGCGACTAGCGACCATCGATGCAATAGTAACTTATTAAGGTTTTCAGAAACCTGCTACTGAAAACTACATTTTAGCGGGGTCAACAATAAGTTACTAGTGAAATTAATAACATACCAACATGGGTTTGCTTTTCGAAATGGACTGAACTTAACAGCCATGAGGGGAGTCCATTGGTCATTGGAGCATTGCAAAACAAAATATAGAGGATGAAATAGTATTCGTAGATGAAATGTGCTATGCAGAGCAAATATCTTCTATTAACAGAAATGTAAATAGTGTATATATAGAAAAGGTGGCAAGACGATTTAATAGTGGTCTGGTCTTTCGTTTCAGCCTACTCTACTCTCTCAACTTTGAAAGCTCTATAGCAAGATTGGAATTCACTAGTGCAATCTTTGAAACCTTTGACAACATTTACAGATAAAGCTCCCTCTCCAGGAGGGACTGTAGCTCATTCGACAAGTATAGACACTTCAGTCATAGCACTCTTTTATAATGATTACACCACCATTTACACAGAAAACATAATCAAATTTGACAAGGTTTTTCTTGTAAAAGAAGTAAAAATAACTTTGAGAACGTTTTGATTCCCCGGCTACCTTCAGCTCTCACTTTGACACATATATATAGTTCGAAACTTCCTCGACGTGCTGGAGACTTCAAATAGGTCAAAACAACTGCTATAAAATGCTATGCTTAGCTCAAAACGTTTATCTGGAGCTAATTAATCAATCTTGCCCGAAATAGCAAAATTGTCTTTGTGAACTTGCTCAACGCTTCCTCTATTTAGCCAAAAATGGCAACAAAAATGGCAAATTGGGTCTGACTTTTGCAGAATGTCTCTATGCGGATTTCAAGGCTTGAAATTGGCTTCAAAGCACCAATTGAAATTCAAATCAAATCGATTTGAAGCTGGGTCTTTGTTTTAAAAAAAAAACTTGGAGTATTGTCCACTCCGTCTATAGTGTGAACGTCCTCTTCTATGCAGTCCATCTAGACTTGATGGTTTCAGCAAATCTTAAGCATCATATTACAATAAAAATGCTTTCTCTACAAGAATTACAGAAAATATTAGAATAATAATTATTAAAATATAGATGAATTTGTGTAAGTACTAGTTTCTTAGTAATTTTTTGTCTATTGAAAAATTAGAAATAAGCTTTATACACAATCTTTCTTCTGCAATCATTTGAGCAACAGGACATGTATTTGCAACTTGCAAGCACATGCTCTCATATTGTAAGCACTGTTTCCTCTGAAGGTGACCCTCCTTAACCTCCTTTACTTTAGTTAGAATCTGCAGTAGCAGAACTTTGATTTCCTGACTTGCTTCAGTAGGCATAGATAGCTCCCGCTGAATTTTCTTTTCTCTATAGATAGAGGTTTCCTCTTCTTGCTTACTCCTCATAACTCCTCCAACTTCTTCTGCAGGCCCCTTTTTCTACTCCTTCCCTCTATACTTCTCCTTCAGCAGTTTCTTAACTTCATCATTCATACTCTTGTCCATAGAGACAATATTCCCTCAGCAGAAGGCTTGATTTGCATTCAATTCAGAGTGTCATACACCACCATCCTTGGCAAGGACTTCTCTTTCTTCAACTCTTCAGGAATAGGAATATCTATTCCTTTCTATTAGCATGATCAACCCAAAAAGCTGATAGGTGGAGGGAGACTTATGTACATGACCTCACTGTGAAGTGATGCGTGATACTTAATTCCCCCTTTCACATGCAACAGATTATGAGTGGCACGTGGAATTTGACTAACAAGGGAAGACGCACACTCAAAGAGGCAGAAGATATGATGAGAGAATATTCAACTCTAAAGGTTCAATTAATATTCGAAAGGAGACCACATATGTATATAAAAAGTATTACATATCTATAGGATAATCCACCAGAGTTTATAAGAATTGTGTGATACGTGTGTGGAAAGAGAAGAGAGTACGCGATACTAAGAGGAATGCCATATATGATGGCCCAAAGTAGTTTGGCCTCTTATCACATCATATGTGAATGCATCCTCTAGACTAAGATGAAGGTTTGCAACTTTTTCGAGGAACTCTCAATTTCAAAGGAAAGGATCCACGGGTCACATGAAAATAGAGTGCACGAACCAAGGAATCATCTTGTATAATTATGCGGTGTTAGAATATTTAAATAATAATTTACGCATTCATTTAACAACTTAAACTTTTAGAACATGTCTCACAAAATCTTACATGCAGTATGCCTCGATAGGAGAAGTACTAACCCAAATGGGAAGATCAAACATATGGGAATTTGAAAGATCGTTTGACAAAATTGCAATCCATGCTAGGATTCTCAAATCTAAGATTGGCATCAAAGTTTGTGAGAGAGCACACTTCATCGTGGACGATACACAGATTTTCTGAGATTATGGCTTCCAAGATTTCTGGAGACGTAGACATCATGACTCTTAAAAAGTTCAAATTCCATGACTCTAGAAGTTATCATCTCACGAAAAGACATACAATGCGATTCAATTTTGAAAGTATTTGTTGGAGACAAGATTGAAGATCTTGAAGCTAATTCCAATTGTGATTGATTCTAGTCAATCATTGATTAGTATTGTAAATAGGAAATAGTGATTCATGTATATTATTTTTCCTATTTTATTCTTTCATTCTTACATTATAAATTGCTCAATGTACTTGTATATAGAATAGAATACAAGAAAACATTTTCCCCAATTCCATTTCTATTTCTGCCATGGTATCAGAGCCTCATTTTCCTGGCCTAGTTTCCGCAACCCTAGAATTGCCATCTTTTTTTTTTCCCTAATCTATTGCTACAAATCTCTTCCTGCATAACAAATCAACAAAGTGATTAGAAATTCCTTTTTTTTTTAATAACATGGCAAAGGATGAGAGTGTTGACAGTAGAGGATTCCTTACCCTAAAACCAAACGCCCACACCATCTAACCAGATTGAGTCGATTAGTCAAGAAAAACAAGTTGAAGATGCCAACTTTGTTTCTGCCCTTACTCTAGTGCAGATCCCTAGGCCAATTCAGTGGCCCCCAGTCCATTGGTATCCCGTCCAAAGTCATTGAGCCACTGGGCCGAGATAGACATGGGCCCAATACCCATCTGAAGAAGAAAATGTTGTGGGCTTTGGAACTCAGCCCAACAGAAGAGGGCCAATTCCCTCTTCATATGGGACCGACTCGATTGGTGAGTCGGCCCAGAC
Organism: Eucalyptus pauciflora; assembly: GCA_007663325.1. Lineage (NCBI taxonomy): Eukaryota > Viridiplantae > Streptophyta > Magnoliopsida > Myrtales > Myrtaceae > Eucalyptus > Eucalyptus pauciflora. The sequence continues at coordinate 6,551,909 of VMYD01000012.1, forward strand.
GAATGCAAGTCACAGACCCGAATCCATACCAAGTCAGGGCATGAAACCCTACTGGATGCCTCAACCCTCACTCATGCCTTGCCTATTTCCGTTCAACGGAGGCGGCCACCCGAAGCTCGGAGATCAACTTTACACATTGTTGGCGAACATGCCAGAATTACGCCTAATCAGTCAGCTTATCAGACCAGCAAACTACCACTCTTGGGCATGGGACCTTTAGGGAGCACTTGTCACCAAGGACAAGGAGGGTTTCATCAACAAAGTTGTGCCCTTCCTGACGAACGAGCGACTGTGCAACCAATTGGTACGCACTTGGATCGAGAACTGCTTGACACCCGATGTTGTGGCTCGCCTTCCTCCAACGGAAGATTCGAAGACATTCTAGGATAATATATGAGAACTGTACGGGAAGTTAGATCGAGCAAAATTATTCACACTAACCCAGGCCTTGTCCAAACTAAAACAAGGCGACCTTTCAATCACCACATGCCTCAATCGGCTCTTGGTCTTGTGGAACAAAATCGAAGCAGCTGAAGAAAAATTGGAGGGGCCGGAAGGCACTCTCCAGTACCGTGCCATAAGGAAAGGGAAACGGCCATAAGATTTTTGCTTACCCTTAATGAGTTGTATTCGAAATTCCAATTGCAAATCCTTGTGATGGATCCCCAACTACCGCTTGCGCGGATCTTCCAGTTAGCGGTATAGGAAGAGAATCAACTAGTTGCCGCGGCTAAGCAAGCTTGGGTTGGTGAGGGAATGAGCCTCACATTGTTCCCATCTAGCTTTGCTGCGATGGAGACGATGACCGATGCTGACGAAGGTATTGAAGCCGCGGGAGGACAGCAAAAAAATGGAGGCTTCATGGCTATAGCGACAAGAAAGGAGGAAGACAACCCTAGGTCTTCACAGGTGGATGGTTGGGATCGCAGATCTAGATCGGACGACTAGGAAAAAACCGCAAGATCCGATAGTCGGAGGAAGCACACTGGAACATACGGCCTAGATTAGATCGCTAGAATGGATCGCTGGGATTGACGCGCGCGATTGGATGGTCCACGAATGACCATCTCTTTAGCCGAATCGGATGGGCGTTATTTTGCCATGTTAGCACCAAATTATAGGGGATTCTATGGCCCACGAAATGCTACATAAGCGGGGAAGGTTAATGGACAAAATTCCAAAATTAAAAGTATATATTGCAAATATTGCAAACGTCCACACCACACTATTAATACATGTTGGAAATTACATGGGAGACCTAATGTTAAAGATAAAAAAGAGAGAGAATCTACGGTTTATCAAGTCTCTACACATAAAGTGGTAGGACACCTCATCAGATTATCACCCAAGAACAATATGAGAATATTGCGAAAGTTTTGAGCCAGCTCAAGAATAGTGACACTAGTACGGGATTCTCATGTACTTTTCTCTATAAAAGGAATTCTCTATCAGCTGATGCATGGATTATCGATTCGAGCACTAATGGCCACATAGTATGTAATGAATATATGTTTTCCTATGTCCATAAAAACACACAATCTCCTGTAATGGTGCGTCTTCCAAATGGGAACATTACACATGCTACCAAAATCAGTACCGTACATCTTAGTTAGCACTTTGTCCTAAAAAATGTCCTATATATTACAGATTTTGAATTTAATTTTTTCTCTATCTCAAAGGTATGTATGGACAATTCTTGTCAAGCCATATTCAATTCTGAAAATTGTATCTTTCAGGACCATTTGTTGGCAAAATGATGGGTTTGGGTAATGTGGCACGGGGACTTTATTTCTGGATCAACTCCCTAGGAGATTTAGAATTATTAAATAAAAGCATTTTTTTGTAATGCCATCAGTCGAAATAAAAATATCTTTTTTTATCAACGATTGGGTCACAGTGCACAGTTTCCTCTCCCGAAAATGTCCGATATGTCATTTGGCTAAACAATCTCGAGCACCATTTCTAGTGAGTACATCTCGAGCAAAAAATCCATTTTTCTTTGCTTCACATGGACATCTAGGGTCCCTATTGTTGATGCCTAAATTTTCATTTTAATTAGGTTTTACTGTACTTTAATTTATTTTAGTTTAGTTTATTTTGTTTTGCCTTTTTTCGGATAATAAATAATAAATAAAAAAACAAAAGCAAAAGCAAAAAAAGAGGAGCAGCAGCAGCTCCCCCTATGGGCCTCCACGGCCCAAGCGCGAGGCCCGGCCTCCTTTCGGTCGTCCCCTTCCTCGCGCCTCTGCATGCGCGACGCCGGAAGGGTGGCCGAACGACGACGCACGTGGAGCAGGGGCAGTTGGCATCGGATGGGACACCGGTCTGGCCGTCCGGAGCCGCTCGGCACACGAGGGGGCCCGGCGGTCGAAGTTCCGTCGACCGGCCACCCCCTCGCCTATAAATACCGAAGCCCCTACCTTCGTCGAAGGACGCGCAGCAGCCGGCAAAGCTCCGAGCCCCCCTGAGAGACTTCGGGGAACTCAAAGCAGAGCAGAGGCGAGGCGGTCGGGTCGCGAGTTCGCCGATCTCCATTCGAGAGACTTCGGGGGAGAACCGGTGGCGAGCGTGCCCAGATCCGCGAGCTCGCAGCCAGAGAGAGAGAGAGAGAGAGAGAGAGAGAGAGAGGGGGGAAATCGAAGGAGAAGATCTCCGCCGCCACCGTCTCCGCCGCTCACTGCCACAGGTAGCTGCTGCCGTCGCCATCGCACCCCCCATCATTGCTGTCGCCGCCATCGCCGTCGCATCCGCCCAGTCGTCCACTCCCCGGCGCCGCGAATCGGGAACCCTAGGGTTCCCGATTTTTTTCAGGTCGCGACCCGAGTCGTTGGGTCGGACCCGGGTCGGGGGAACTGGGTAGGGTTTCACCGGTTCCCCCCCCCCCAAAACAATGCAGCATCGTTTTTTTTAAACAAAAAAAAAAATTGCGACTCGGGTCACTGGGTCGGACCCGGGTCAGGGGAACCGGGTAGGGTTTCACCGGTTCCCCCCCCCCTCAAAACGCGACGCCGTTTCAACACCAAAAAAAAAAAAAAAGGCAAAAAAAGGCAAAAAAAACGCCAGTGGTCTTTTAGATAGCCGTTCTCCACGTTCATGTCCCTAAATTATTAAAGGAAAAAGTAAATCGGTGGTCTTCCATAAAAAAAAAAAATGTATGTTGTTGTGCTTAAGAGAGAGATCATCCATTAATTCATAAGAGTGGGAGGAAATGAGAAGTCAGCCATAAAAAGTCTATTTTGGAACGATGTTTAGTTGCATTAATAAAATCTCAGTAAATATTCAAAGGTCAGTTTTACATGATATGTTATGGATGAAAGTTACTAATCATTATACGAAATTACGTACGAACTCTTTTCGAAGTTACGGACTATTACAACGATTTGTCAATGTTTAAGCAAAATCAAAATTGTCAACTCTTGTGTGAAATAATCTACTCTCATGTTAGGTACTTAATTGTTCCGAAATTATCGATTGTCACCCTGAAACCAACATTCATTTGCATAGCTTATCAACATGGGAGAGTCACCACCTTACCAGCTTTTATTTGATTGTTTCAAAAGTACCAATTATTTCAATAATTTATTGACGACTATTTGCGAAGCTTACCAATTGGGTTCAAATGGAAAACTTTCATACGATATTATCAACACTTCAAAAAATATGGGCTATTTTGTAATTTACCTATATTTATTTGCAGGAACTTAAGTTATCAACTCTTTTACGAAATTCCCAACTTTTACTTGAATCAATTACCGACGATATTGCCAACAATTCCAATAATGGACCAACAATTATTTGCACAGCTTACCAACTTACAAGGCTACTAATTGTTATAAAAGATTATCAACTATTATTTGAGTCCACTTACGAACATTTAGGGTGGGAAAGATAACCATTCTCTTCTCGAACTCTATTTCTAGCCAGAAAATAGATTTTTCAATTTAAATTCCCTAGACAAGTTTATAAGCAAAAATACACGTTTAATAATGATATAAAATTTATGTTACCGGAATAGAAATTTATTTGATAAATCCTATTAAATATCTCCCTTTCGGATGACTAGCAGCAGCAAGTGGTGGTAGACAATAGCAAGCGGGCAGGTGGAGAGAGCAAGCAATAAGAAAAGTTTTTATTTCTCATTTCTGTTTAAAAAATAAAAAAATAGAAAATCTCTACTGTTCATTTTTATTCCAAATCTATTTTTAGACTAAAAATTTGTCTCAAAAATAGAAAAATGAAATTACTTTATCAAACAAATTTGCGTTCCAAACCTGTTCTCGGGAAAAAAAAGAAAAACATAATAATTATCATTCGTACTCTTATTTGATTGTTTTGGAGGTACCAACTGTTCTAATAAATTTATCAACATTTGTTTGGGAAAGTTAAAGTTACCAACTATTATAACATATGATCACTTTACCTAAATCTATTGCATTTTTGCTAATTCAATTTTTAAAATTTTAACTTTGCCAATTGAATCTTAAATATTTTCACATTTTGCCAACTGAGTTCACGACGCAAAATTGGCTGGAAATTGCTAACATTGATAATAGCCGTCCTATGTGGCCTAGAGGGCGTTGACATATATAATTTTAAATATAATTTTAATATATATATATATATATATATATATATATATATATATATTTCTTTTATGATCCTTTCCTTCTTCTTCTTTTCTCTCCTTTTCTCTTCTTTTCTTTTTTTCTTTTCCATGTGAGGGCCGCCCTTGCCTAATCCAGTGAGGGCAACCATCACCACTTTGCCTCGTAGGATCACCGACAACCATGTCATCAATTTATGGCCAAAACTGGTAGGATGGACTCAATTGCCATAATATAAAAAGGTTTAGGATTCAATTGACAAAACTGAAAGTTTTTAAGACTGAATTGATAAAAATATAATAAGTCTAGGACTTTTTGGAAAAATTTTCCTTATAATTATCATGAAATTTAAATAAATATCTTTTGCGCTCTCCACTTCAATGCCATGAAATAAAGTTTTATGGCAAAAATCACAAATTGATACTATCATTGCATGATAAATGAGAACATGACTTGTTGATTTATCAATAAGAAATAGGAAAAATGGATTTTGGAAGAGAGAGAGAGAGAGAGAGTAGTCGAAATTTGGGCTTTACTAGCGTAATAGATTTTCGGCTACTTTGAAAATAACAACTTGTCGTAAGTCACAAATTCTTGAAAGAATAAATTCCATACCAATTTATAATTATTTGTTATTTGATTTTTTATGATCCAAAACAAATTATTAATTTTATAGTAGATTAAAAACTGTTGCCCAATCATTTTTCTTGAATTTTTAATGCCCGGCGACACAAAAGAACGAGAAACTTACCTAATGAAAACATTGTCCTTTTATAATAAAGGAGAATTTTTTTTTCTAATTTAACTTCAAGTGCTTTTTTTTTATACTGAGATCACTTTCTGTTGACTTACTATTATTCATATTTCAAATATCAAAAAATCTAGAAAAAGATTACACCGAGATTCTTTTCAATGAAACAAACACCCTCTATAATTTATGGGTTTGGAGCTTAGTGCTAATATAATTTTAAAAAAATCATTCCACTGAAAATGTTGACACGTGCCCATCCAAATTTTTTGTATCTATTTTTTCTCAGAAGAAGAGACTCAACCACCGCGATTTAATTATTGAAAGAAAAAAGTAATATCGGAAGTATCCATGACATTACTAATAGACCTTGTATTATCCACGTGGACATCTTTATTATTGAGATGCTTGAAAATGTTGGCACTTGCTTGTCCTTATTTTGATGGATCCATACTGATTTTTTGTATCCATTTTTTTCCCTAGAGGACTCTCAATCGCCCCGATTCAATTATTAAAAGAAAAAAGTAATATCGGAAAAATCCATGAAATTACTGATGAACCTTGTACTATCCATGTGGACATATTTATTACTGAGATCCTCGAAAATGTTGGCACGTGCCTGTCCTAATTTTGATGAATCCATTATAAGGGAAGCTGATTTTTTATATCCATTTTCCCCAGAGAGAGGAGACTCTCAACCACTGCGATTCAATTATTGAAAGAAAAAAGTAATATCGAAAGTATCCAAAAAATTACTGATGGACCTTCAACTATCCATGTGGACATCTTTATTGCCAAGATGCTTGAAAATGTTGGCATGTGCCCATCCTAATTTTGATGGATCCATTACAAGGGAAGCTGATTTTTTTGTTTCCATTTTTCCTCATAGAGAGGGGACTCTCAACCACCTCAATTCAATTATTGAAAGAAAAAAGTAATATCGGAAGCATCCATGAAATTACCGATAGACCTTGTACTATCCATGTGGACATCTTTATTACTGAGATGCTTGAAAATGTTGGCACGTGCCCGTCCTAATTTTGATGGATCTATTATAAGGGAAGCTGATTTTTTGTATCCATTTTTTCCACAGAGATAAGAGACTCTCAACCACCTCAATTCAATTATTGAAAGAAAAAAGTAATATTGGAAGCATCCATGAAATTACTGACGGACCTTCTACTATCCATGTGGACATCTTTATTACTAAGATGCTTGAAAATGTTGGCATGTGCCCATCCTAATTTTGATGAATCCATTATAAGGGAAGCTGATTTTTTATATCCATTTTTTCCCTAGAGAGAGGGCTCTCGACTACCACCATTCAATTATTGAAAGAAAAAAGTAATATCGGAAGCATCCATGAAATTATGGATGGACCTTGTTCTATCCATGTGGACATCTTTATTACTAAGATGCTTGAAAATGTTGGCACGTGCCCATCCTAATTTTGATGGATCCATTATAAGGGAAGCTGATTTTTTGTATCCATTTTTTCCCTAGAGAGAGGGCTCTCGCCCACCACCATTCAATTATTGAAAGAAAAAAGTAATATCGGAAGCATCCATGAAATTATGGATGGACCTTGTTCTATCCATGTGGACATCTTTATTATTGAGATGCCCGAAAATGTTGGCATGTGCCCGTCCTAATTTTGATGGATCCATTAAAAGAGAAGCTAATTTTTTGTATCCATTTTTCCCCTGGGGAAAGGGGACTCTTAACCACGGCGATTCAATTATTGAAAGAAAAAAGTAATATCGAAAGCATCCATAAAATTACTAGTGGACCTTGTACTATCCATGTGGACATCTTTATTGTTTTTTTTTTTTTTGGTCAATGACATCTTTATTGTTGAAATGGTTGAAAATGTTTTTTTTTTTTTTTGGTAAGGGTAAGTATAAATAAAGGCTTTTGCAAAGACGCAACACAAAGCTGGACAAACAGAAGGAGAAAGGCTCGGCACCAACTTGCACTAAGAGAAGACAACACGTCTAACCGAGTGAAAGGGTGCCAGGCAACACGAAAGAAAGAAGAACAACACTAAACAACACTAGAGAGAAACAAGCAAGAAGAAAAGAGGCCAAACAGATGGCCAAAAGGAACAAAGCAAAGCTAAGAGGAGGAGCACGAAACAGCAGCAAGCTTCCACCAAAGAGGAAGAAGGTCGAAAGCGAGCTGGGCACGAGCAGGAAGGACGGCATCTTGAACGGAACAACCCTCGTAAACCAGAAGAGGAAGGGCATCCTGTAGAAACCGAAGGGCACTCCAAAAGGCGAAGTGAAAGCACCGAACCGCACGGGCGAGAGGAAGAACGCACAAACTGTGTGAGATGCCGAGGGAACAGGGTCGACCCATAATTCACACTAGCATAACAGCAGCAACTCAAAGAAAGATTGACTCATGGATTCCCCAATTGAGTTGAAGTCTTCGGTTATGAGGATTATCAGGGACCCCTGAGCATGTGAGGGCCCAGTCCTTAACCGCCTTATACAGGTGTTCCTTGAGCGAGGGGAGGAATAACTTGTGGTTGCGGAAAATAATATTATTCCTAGCCTTCCAAATAAGATAGCACAAAGCCGCAAAGGCAAACCGAGGAAGTGCATGGTGGAAAGAAGGATTACAAAGGTGCGTGCTCACCCAAGCTAAATTTGCTTTCCAATCACAGTTCCTCCAGGAGATATTACATTTATCAGCCCAAAACAAAGCAAGTATACAAGTACTGGAACAGCCAAAGTAAAGGTGATCAATAGAATCCGGCCTCAAGGAGCAGAAAGCACAATTTGAATCCTCAATACGATTATAAGCTAATAAGAATACCTGGGTCGGTAGTCGATTACGAGCAATGAGCCATAAATGGGTCTGATACCGAGGGGGCAGGCCAAGGTCCCAAATGAAATTCGCCTAGGGGGCAACGGCTCATCTCGGTCTGAAGAGATTCCAGGCAGACGCTGAGGAGAAGGTACCCGAGGCCTGGGGACGCCAAAGAAACTGATCCGGGGAATCAGCAAGAAGGGGCAAAGTATCTGTCCAGCTCGCCATGGCGGTGGACACATTAGACGGGGGAAAAGGCAACTTGGAGAAGACATCAACAACAGAGGCATTACGGGGGATAGCCGAACAATAAATATCTCGATCGGAGAAGAGCTTATAGAGCAGTCCCTTAGCATGCCAATGATCGAACCAAAAGGAGACTTGCTGTCCATTGCCTATGCGCCATTTAAAGTAATTCTAAACCAAAGGTCTAAGGCCTAGCAATTTCTTCCATGGCGAAGAAGCAAAAGTAGGGGCCGGAACAACCCAAAAGTTCTTTCTCTTTAGAAATACCGAGTGGATCCATTTGCACCAAAGCGATTCTTTGTCCGAGAATAAGAACCAAATGTGTTTCAACATAGAAGCTATGTTGCTCACTCTAAGGGATCTAATACCCAAGCCACCTTCCTCTTTAGGTAAACAGACAACATCCCAGGCAACCATGGCGCCTCCCGGGCCCATGGTGGGGCCTTGCCAAAGGAATTGTCTAAAAATATGCTCGATCCGATTAAGGACAGACGTGGGGAGGATAAAAACATTAGACCAATAAACCTGGATAGCATGTAAAACCGATCTGATTAACTGTAGTCTGCCCGCTAATGATAGGAACCGATTGGTCCAGGATTGGACTCTCGAGGTGATTGAATTAACTAAAGAAACACAGTCCTCCTTACTGAGTCTGGACGATATAATAGGAACACCCAAATACCTAAACGGAAGAGAACCCATCTGGAAGCCAGAGGCACTCACCAGGGTCGTCTTCAAGTCATCAGAGCCTCCCGAGATGAAGATTTCACTTTTATTGTGATTCGGGGAGAGACCAGACCAATTTGCAAAGTCGTGAATCCCATCCAGTAAAAGTTGCAAGGAAGTCAGATTGGCTTCAGAGAAAAGGAGGACATCGTCTGCAAAGAATAAGTGAGAAAGCCTGGTCTGCTTGCAACGCCAATAGAATTGGAACTCCCGCAAGTTTGTTTGGACATGGAGGATACCAGAGAAGACTTCCATAATCAAGGTAAAAATATAAGGCGACATCGGGTCTCCCTGACGGATCCCTCTGCCACTAGGGAAGAATCCATGTAATTCACCATTAAGAGCAATCGAGAACTTGGGAGTCCTGATGCATTCCATAATACACTTCACAAAGAAGGGGGGAAACCCAAATGCAAGTAGCGTATGCTCAATGAAAGTCCAATCAACAGAGTCGTAAGCTTTGCGAAAATCCACTTTAACAATACACTTGGGAAGGTAAGGATCATGGTGGAAGTCGCAAAATAATTCTTGGGCTAAAAAGATGTTATCACTAATACGCCTACCCTTGACAAACGCACTCTGGGAGGGACTAATAAGGGTCGGCAAGACCACCGCCAATCTATTTGCCAAGAGCTTGGTAATGCATTTATATATCGTGTTACAGCAAGCTATGGGGCGAAAATCATTAACCGTGGAAGCATTTGGCACTTTAGGGACAAGGGTCAAGATTGTCGAATTCAATTCCTTTAGGAGCTGGCCCGAGGCAAAGAAGTCCTTGACAGCCAGAATAACAGATCGGCCCACTATATCCCAAGATCGCTTAAAAAAATCAACATTGAATCCGTCGGGTCCCGGAGCTTTACCACTAGCAAGTGAAAAAAGAGAGGCCTTAATTTCATCATCCGAGAAGGGGCAAGAAAGAACCTGGACTTGGTTAGCATCCAAGGTATGCATGAGCTTCGCGCGGATATCCTGCACCGAGGGAAACTCCTGGGGAGGGTTCGCAGCAAGGAGGTTCTGAAAATGCGCTACAAAGAGTCGCTGAACATCAAAGGGTGTAGAAATAACCGAATCTTCATGGGAAATGGTAATAATCCTATTCCGAAGATGATTGCGTTTGACAGAATGATGAAAGAATTTCGTGTTGCGATCTCCTTCTTTAAGCCAACGCAGTCTGGATTTTTGCCTGAGGAAGGATTCCTCTTGGAGTCGTAGGTCAGCAAACTTCCTTAAATGAACCCGTTCAAAGTCAGCAAGCTCCTGATTAAGAGGATCAAGTTGGAAGGCAGCTTGCGCATCAGAGAGCATCTTTCTAGCCTCATTCGTCTTGGCGGAAATATCAGCAAAACTTTCTTTGTTCAAAGCTTTAAGTCTGCATTTGAGGGCCCTTAGCTTGCAGCAGAGCACAACCATAGGAGATCCCGAAAAAGAAGAATTCCAAATAGCAGCCACAATATCAAAGAAAGTAGGATGAGACATCCAAAAATTAAAGAATTTGAACGGCTTACGTGTGTTGGGGATTGGATAGATCCGAACAACCATAGGCGAATGATCAGATATTCCAGGAGGCAAAAAGGAGGCCTGTGAGAATGAGAAAGCACTAGACCAAGCCGAGTTAATAAGAACCCGATCAATTTTTCGTTGTTTACGGGAAGAACCCGATGAGGCAGCCCAAGTAAATCTATATCTAACATAGTTAAGATCATCCAAACCAGCTTCGATAAGACAATCCCCAAAATCATTGAAAGCAGGAATCCAGTAAGATGATCTGTCTGCTCTATCAGAGGCATACCGAATGGCGTTAAAGTCACCCGCTATAATCCACGGAATATCACTCAACAGATCGCTCATCCGAAGCAAGTCAGCCCAAAGAGGTCTACGCAAAGCAAAAGAATGTTCTGCATAGACTACAGATAAACTAACCAAAATACCAGAACTGAGGTATAACAACCGACCATGGATCAACTGGGAAGAGCAAGAAGTCACAGTAAAAGAGGCCTCAAGGGGATTCCACCCCACCCACACTCTACCCCTAGGAGAATAAGCATAATTAGAGCACCAAAGCCAGCCGGGGATGAGGGCATCCGAGACCAAAGAGAAGGCAGTAGACGTAATCTTAGTTTCCAAGATACCAATACAACAAAGTCGATTGGTCCTCACAAAAGATCTAATTTCAGCTTGCTTAATAGGGGCACCAAGTCCACGAATATTCCATACGCCAAAAAACATACCAAAAATAGGAGGTAGGGCACAAAGTTACCTCTTCTTGCCACCCCGTTTCTTCACGGAGGGCGGCACCAGTTTGGGGCTATCCAGGAAATTGGTTTCCGCAACTGCAGATCGCAAGGATCCCTTATGGCGAGTAGGGATAGCCACACCACTAGACTTTGAAGCACCAGGGACACCTATTGGCTGGACAACTTCAGGTGGGGCTGGCTCCATATCCTTAGAAGGTAGGAACTCCTCTGGGATAGAAGATGGAACCATTGCAGTATCCGAATTACTGGCACGTGCCCATCCTAATGTCCATATGGGGCTGGTTGAAAATGTTGGCACGTGCCCATCCTAATTTTCATGGATCCATTAAAAGGGAAGCTAATTTTTTGTATCCATTTTTCCCCGGAATGAGGGACTCTCAACCACCGCAATTCAATTATTGAAAGAAAAAAGTAATATCGGAAGCATCCATGAAATTACTGGTAGACCTTGTACTATCCATGTGGACATCTTTATTACTGGGATGCTTGAAAATGTTGGCATGTGCCCGTCCTAATTTTGATGGATCCATTATAAGGAAAGATGATTTTTTGAATCCATTTTTTCCCTAGAGAGAGGGGACTCTCAACCACTGCAACTCGATTATTGAAAGAAAAAGGTAATATCGGAAGCATCCATGAAATTATCAGTGGACCTTCTACTATCCATATGGACTTTTTTATTGCCGAGATGCTTGAAAATGTTGGCACGTCCCCGTCCTAATTTTGATGGATCCATTATAAGGGAAGCTGATTTTTTGTATCCATATTTTCCTTGAAGAGAGAGAACTCTCAACCACCGTGATTCAATTATTGACAGAAAAAAGTAATATCATAAGCATCCATGAAATTACTCATTGACCTTCTTCTATTCATGTGGACATCTTTATTACTGAGATGCCCGAAAATGTTGGACGTGCTTGTCCTAATTTTGATGGATCCATTATAACATAAGCTAATTTTTTGTATCCATTTTTTCCCCAAAGAGAGAGGACACTCGACCACCGCGATTCAATTATTAAAAGGAAAAAGTACTATTGGAAGCATCCATGAAATTACTTATGGACCTTGTACTATCCACGTCGACATCTTTATCATTGAGACACCCGAAAATATCGACACATGCTCGTTCTAATTTAAATGGACCCATTATAAGGGAGGTTAGTTTTTTTGTATTCATTTTTTCTCCGCAGAGAGAGGGGACTCACAACCACCGCGATTCAATTATCAAAAGAAAAAAGTAATATCGGAAGCATCCATGAAATTACTGATAGACCTTGTACTATCCATGTGGACATCTTTATTATTGAGATGCTCGAAAATATTGGCATGGGATCCACTATAAAGAAAGATGATTTTTTGTATCCATTTTTTATCTGGAGAGAGGGGCCTCTCAACTTTTGCGATTCGATTATCGAAAGAAAAATGTAATATGGAAAGCATCCATGAAGTTACTTGTGGACTTTGTACCAAGCATTCAATGCTAAAACCCACAAAACGACGAGCTATCGTTTGTCAATACATTGGAAGAGGATTACATTTTTTATTTTACTTTGACCCAGTCAAAGTACGTAGCGATATCATGTCCAAACACCGTGTCTCGCAAGCTATCATACCCTTCTGTGCCTGATTACCATTTTTTTTTTTGTGGGGGCGGGGGGTCCGAAGACTGGGACTGCCTAGGATCCTCTCCTTTTTCCGTGTTGCCGCCTCCTTCTCCCTGCTTATCCTCACCCTCGCGGCTCTCCCTCTTTCTCGCTGCCTCACTCTACGAAGGAGTATAAGAAGGACTTGCCATCGCCCGACCCAGCGAACAACGACGGAGAACGAAGAACTGAGGATATCATCTACGTTCGGACGCGACAAGACCCCACCGTTCTTGGGCTTCCTCGGTGCGGCAGCTGTGCTCGTGTTTTTCTCCATTAAAGATTCTTGTCGCCCAGAATTCTACTTCTTCCTTCCGATTCATCGTTCTGATTAGTCATCTCTGACGATCGTCTTTTCTGCTGTTCTGTTCAGGGAGCTGTTCTATTCAAGGATCTCTTCCAGAAAGACTTTGAGTAGGCATCGCTGAACATGGAGCTACAAATAAACGATGCAGCTGCGAATAATGGAATAGCAGACTCGGCTGCTTATATACACTCCAAAGAAATTGAGGAGATGGCGGTTTCATCGGGATTTGACTACGAGGTGTTCTTGAGCTTTAGAGGACCAGATACTCGAGCAGGTTTCACGACTTTCTTTATATCAGTCTGAACGATGCAGGAATCCGTGCCTATAGAGATGACGAAGAGCTGCGGGTCGGGGAAGAGATTGGCCCAGAGCTTCTCCGTGCAATCAAGCAGTCAAGAATCTCCATTCCCATCTTCTCAAAAGGATATGCCTCCAGCAAATGGTGTCTCAAGGAGTTGGTCCAGATGGTGAAGTGCAAGAAAATCATGGGACAGAAGATCATGCCCATTTTCTACGACGTGGAACCTTATGAAGTTCGGCACCAGACCGGCGGGTATGGACAGGCCTTCATTGAGCACGAAAGCAAGAAGCAATACGATGATGGAACTATTAGCGAGTGGAAGGCCGCTCTTAGTGAAGTCGGAGCACTAAAGGGATGGGACCTACAAAGCATGCCAAACAGGTGATTATTTCTAAGATTAAGTTTACTGCAATAGCTTCTATCTTTAGAATGCAAATTAGTTGTGATTGAGACCTTGCTGAAGTTGTGTTATTTCTCGTATTGAAGCTGAATGTATTTCTAGAAAGATTAGTAATTATTCAAAAATTATGCCAAAAAAGAGACATGATTGGCCGGAACTTGATTTTTTCCAAGCTTAACTATATGTTATAAGTTCTTTACCAAAATATATATATATATATATATGTTATAAGTCCATTTTCATCTTTCTCTTTTCGAAAGACATTATTTAGTTCATATAATTTCAATAAGGAGTCTATCCAAATGCGGTGTTAGATTTTCTAATTTGGTTTGGCCTGACTAGTTGTTGTTCAAACCCAATTTTCTAATTCCATGTGTTTTAACTCCAAAAATATTAGGCGCGAAGGTGACTTCGTGAAAACAGTTGTCAAGGAGGTTTTCAGTCAGTTGAAAAAGGGTTACTTGGCATTACCGGATTGCTTGGTTGGAGTCGACAATCATGTGAGTGAAATCATGAGGATGATTGGCCCTCAAACACATGAAACACAAATTGTTGGTATTAATGGAATGGGTGGTGCTGGAAAGACCACTCTTGCGAAAATCATCTACAATCAACTTTCACCTGATTTTGAGCATTGTTGTTTCTTGTTTGACATTGGAGAAACTTCGAAGACAGCAGGGGGTCTTGTGTGCTTGCAGCAGCGATTGATCTTCAACATCCTAAAAAGGGAACGGAAAGATGTGAGCATATGCCACATAGACGAAGGGATTAAGATGATTAAAGAAAGGCTGTGTGGTAAAAGGGTTCTCCTTTTCCTTGATGATGTTGACAAAAAGGATCAACTGAACGCACTTATGGGCAAGCGTGATTGGTTCAAGAAAGGAAGTAAGGTTATCATAACTAGTAGAAACAAAGAGGTTCTCAACGTTCCTCAAGTGGATTGGACCTATGAACTTAATTGCATGGATTTCAACAAATCTCTTCAACTTTTCAGCATACATGCCTTCAGAAGAGATTGTCCTTTGGATGATTATCTTGACCATTCCAGAAAGGTAGTAGCCATTGCTGGAGGTCTTCCTTTAGCTCTCGAGGTTATTGGTTCACTTTTAACTGGCAAGGGTAAAAAAAGCTGGGATGCCATACTGAAAAAGTTGGAAAAAGTTCCTCCTGAGGAAGTTAGCCATAAGCTAATGATAAGTTATGAGACATTGGATGATTGGCAAAAGCACGTCTTTCTCGATATAACTTGTTTTTTCATTGGCTATAACAAAGAAATTGCAATCCATATGTGGGATGAGAACGAATTTTTTCCTGAAGAAGCTTTGGAAGTTCTGGAGCATTTGTCCCTGATAAAGATCGAAAAAAATAATAACTTATGGATGCATGATCTAATAAGGGATATGGGGCGAGAAATCATCTACCGACAGAAGTTGACTAGGTTGTGGGATACTTATGCAATGTCACATTTCGTGACGACGGACCAGGTAAAAGCTCCCTGCTACCTTTGGAATTTGGCTACGTTTCTCTTTTAGGATGACACGAAACATGAGGGGTTAACAATGTGTTTCCTCTTTGGCAGGAACCGCAAAAAGTTGAAGCTCTCTGTCTCCCGTATTTCAATGGGAAAGAATCCCATGTTCCAGATTGGGCCTTCGTGGAATTTCCAAATCTAAGGTTCCTTGTATTTAATGACAAGATTGACCTGAGATGGTTAATTAGATATCAGAAAAAAGGCCTCGAAATCGTGTTTGATGTCTTGAGGAAATTACAGTGGAATTTTCATCTTCCGACCAAATTTTTCCGGAAGAAATCGCATCTACTTCCGAAATTGCGATGGCTTACTTGGAATCATATTCCTCTAGACTTTGACATAGCCAAACTATCCATGAAGAATCTAGTCGTTCTCAATCTGCCATGGAGCAGCATCACCCATTGTTGGGACGGTTGGAGCCATATAAAGGTGTGACATATATGCTAGGAATGTCTATCTGTTAAATTCAGAACTTGATCGTTTCATGATTTTTTTTTATCTTTTTGTTGTTGCAGACGGCAAGGAGCTTAAAAGTTCTGGATTTATCATTATGCTGTTGCTTGGTTAAAACTCCCGACTTCTCAGGACTTGCAAATTTAGAACGATTGATCATGTTGTTATGTGTAAACTTGGTCAGTGTCGATAAATCCATCGGTCAGTTACAGCGCTTGGTTTTATTAGATGTCAGGAAATGCGGTCGACTTTTTGACTTGCCAAATGAGATTCACGAGCTGAAGTCTTTGAAAGAGCTCCTTACTGAAGGCTCAGGAATACAAGACAAAATGAGGGCGAGCCCGTCCTATGGACAGCCTCTTTAGCTTATATTATGAACAACATATAGCGCAAAGAGAATGGAGAAAAATTAATGCTGTTGTATTATGTTTGTCGCTCTTTGTCTAGCCTTCTTTCACCGTTTCTGGGACGCTTGTAAAATCCCGCTTGCTGAACATGGAAATTCGTTTTGTGGATGGAAGATATGTAACATTGATGGTGAATTCTACATCGTTCAAATCCGTCCCATTGGTATATTACTGATTAGGCTATTGGTGGGAATTCAGAAGGACGTTGGGGGTTGACAACCATCTATGTAATAGTAATTTATTAAGTTTTTCGTAAATCCACTATTACCATCTATGTAATAGTAAACTTATTAAGTTTTTCATAAATCCACTATTCAAGATTTGTAAAATAGTAACTCACCAGTGAAATTAATAATATTCTATGATGAACTTATAGGGATATGAAAAATTATCATTCATATATTATATTTTTTGATGATAATATATGGACATGAACCATGAGATATGCATGACTGTTGTTCGCTTCTTGGGCTTGCATGTATATTATGCCATGTTGAGAGAATGTAAGACATTACCTAATCGCCAATGAAACACTTCCCCTATACGAGTAGTATGAGATTTGAGAAGGCATAGGGTCAACCGTATGAAAATTGTATGATATCCTATGTTTTATATGCATGAATTGGGCTCACTATGCATTGAAATAATATTTTAGGAAAATTTTCGAATGTGAAAAAAATAATAATAATAAGGATGATGGTGAACATGACAAATGATGTGTATAATAGTCGTCATTATGCTCATTTGCATAATCGTATTTATCCTTGCTAATATCGGGGACAACTGCGATGCATGAGCTTGGCCCAAGCTCTTTGGTAATTTCACCGTTCCAAATACCTTGCACCAAGGAAGTCGAGGCGGAAGTGGCAGTCCCATAAACGAAATAAACGGAGATATCTGTCGAACGAGGATTTTCCTCAATAAAGCTTGCCTCAAGCAATCATAACCTCCCAAAAAAGAAAAATAAATCGGTTTCGACAACCATATAACCTTTTTTGATATACAGGCCTGACAACTTATGATCAAATGACTTGAAAATAAACAGCTCCCGAGTACAAATTACGCAAGAATTTAATCAATGACGCAATCTGAATATTAATAACTAGGTAGCCTATGCTCTTGACTCAAACTATGATGGAATTTAATCAACGACACAAGCTTGCTTTAGACGTAAGGTTGGAACCTAATCAACAGCAATACTCCTGGATATAAAGCACGATACCGTAATCTAAGCAAAGACGCTGAGCCTTGTGGAACAACATAGGAATTTAATCAACGATGCTGGACCAAATAGAGATACACATCGGAATCTAATCAATGACAGGAATCTTGAAAGCTACAACTAAAATGCAATAAAGTAAAGATAATATAAAGATGGCTATTGTGTTGTTGCGTGGGGGGTCTTTTAATGGAGAAACATTGGTATTTATAGCAACTGCTCATTGGTACCCAACTGCGGTGCTCGTGCAGCTTACCCTCCAAGCAAATAACCATTCCCTATCTCTACACCCATTTCTCGGAGCAGTTATTTTCATTTGGATTCTAATGCTAATATCTTCAAATTCAGCACACCACCCTTGTTATCATAATAAATAATAAATCAAAGGGAGATGAGAATTTCGGTAAATTAAAAAGAAAAAGAACTTTAGTCAGAATGCGGGTTCCACCCCCCCCCCCCTCGAGCACTAGAGGATTTTTGCTCTTTTTTGGGTCTCCTCGCCTCTTGGTCCTCTGTGCGCTCTGCTCCTCCACGCGCTCGGCGACGCCAGCCGGCGGCTACGGCGAGGCCCGTCCGGCGACGGCGCCATCAAAAGCGGTTCGCTCGCTGCTACGATACGGTTTACAAAGCCATTGGCATCGCATGAGTCATCGAAGACGACGGCACGGTCGTGACTTCCAGGAGTAAGGAACTAGTCGGGAGTACGAGAACGAGCATGCTCTCGCTCCCATGGTTCGAGTCGTGAGTTCAGAAAACCTCCTTAAAACCCTTCTGATTGTCGCACATCCTCGTGCTTCGATCTATTTCGGAATGGATTTGGGTAACGAATTTCGAAAATTTGCAGGGGACGCTGCCTCTCTGGTTGTTTGCTGCTCAGTATGGTGCGGATATAATGTACGGGGAGGAAAATTATCGACCATAAGTTTCTCAAATGCGAGCGGAGAATGAGCGGTACGGTGCGCACCTGCTTTGGAAGGAAAATCTGGGCAGGTTTTTTTTCCAGATCAAACTCACGTCAGATTCTGATGTTCACACCGTGTGCACGGAATCAAACCACAATCTATTCACGCAACACATCAACAGCATACTTCTACCAGATTTTGGTTTTTTAGTTAAAGCAACAGCAGATATGTTGGGCAGGTTTTTTTTCCAGATGCTGATGCTTTTGTTTCTTTAACACTTGCAACCAACTGCTTTCGAGTTGCTGTTGGCCCGGGGTACTACTAGTCTAGAAATTGCTGTTCAAATTTGAAAGTGGGTTTGCTAGCTAAAGCTAAGAAACTTTCAATCTTGGCAAAAAGCTGCCTTTACATGAATAGGCAAGTTTGATCATTTCTCGCTGTGATTTTTGAGAAAGAGGGTGATGTTCTGAAGGGGGAATTCCAAGATCCATTACTTTACACTTTTCGCATCCATTCCATCGTCCTCTCCATTGCAGATAAGGGCATATAAATTTCTCCCATTTTCTTTTCCCTCGATCTGCATTCTTTCAAACAAGGAGAGAGGCTATGGGATTTTAACTTCCCTCGTGTGCATTTTTCCAAAATTCTTCTCATGAAAATTAAGGATACAAATATAATTTGTAAAACTTGCAGGTAGATGCTCAAATAGAGAATAATTATATGTTTCTTTGCATCACATTAATATTCTTTTCAGCTTCAAACATTTACTAGACCAGTAGCAGTTTTTATCTTATGGATGATGTTCAATTAATAAAATTTCAAACATTGATATCTGGAATCCTCGAGTTTTACTAAGAAGCAACTTTCTACTCTGCTGATCAATGTTTGCAAGCTAAAGCACTTTCACATGAGCTCTTCTATTTAAGTACCTTAGCAAATAAGTACTCGATGCTTTGTGTTGAAAAATGGACAACAATTGCAAAAATCATTGTATATTGCTCAAGTTCACTGACATTCACTTGTGCTCCAAGATGATATACGCTTGGCCTTGAGATGACAGTGACACATTGGCAAGATTTTAGCTAAGCCAATTGTTCATTTCGGTCTTAATCTTAGTTTTCTCGCTTTCCTTACACTAATGGAAAGGCATAGGTTGACTTTGAAAATGCCTTGACTTTGGGACTTTGCCTTGACTGAAGTGTTTATATTGGAAGCAAATGTTGTTTGGTATGTGGCATTTCAAGCACTTATGGCGGAGCAACTTTAAAATGAACCCAAAGGTAGAGAAAAAAGAAGAAGAAGCGCAGAGAACTAGAGAATTGTCGAGGGCAGGCAGGGTCGTGATGTGAGTCCTAAATAAACATCCAGCTGCTTAATAAGAATAAAATCCTAGTAAGAAACATCCAGTTATATAGGAGCTTAATTAAATTTCTAATGAGAATTAAATGCTAAAAGATATAGGACTGCTAATGTATGTATGAGACGAATACGAATCCATCTTTCACCAAAACTTCGAAGGAACGTCAATATCTGAACAAATATCATCTTGCATGGTTTTGTTGGCCGCATCAGAAATCTTGTGAAGAAAGTTTCTCTTCTCTGAAGTTTTATTTTCCCTCTTTCATCAGAGCGCATTGGTTCGGCAGAATTTGTGGAGAAAGGAACAGAAAATGTTGCTTTTAGAACCTGCAAGCAAGAACAGGGTCGGGTAGTCTTTCAAATGGGTACTTCTGATGCAGTGAGGGCTCTACGTGCTGCAGAAATAGTGTACGTGACGTGATATTTTGCCTTGCAATACGATAGCATGTTAGTTAGTTTAACAGCTTCCTCTGACAATTGAGTTGCATATCCAACATAGATTTCACTTTCCTTATGATACTTTCTATTTCATGAGTTCAGCGAATCACCTTTAATGGCATTTGAAGATTCTTCTGGGAAGCTATCAAGCAGTCATTTATTTTGTTCCACACTTTAAGTATGCTAAGGAGGAAATGAAATAGATGAGAGAATTTAACCAAACAAATATAGTAGTATAAAGAGGATCATTTGGAAGTTTGTAAACGGTTGCAAGTGTATCCTTGCGTTGGATTTTGCCTTTTGCTTTTGCCTGTTCTCATGGGGTTCGAATTTGACTTTACATTGAACCCCTGAAACTGTTAGGACAGGCAAATATGGCGCTCAGTGTTGGTCGATCAGGTGTCAATAATTAGATTGATTCCTCATTAAGGCAAATTCTTCGGACTCTGTTTTTGCCGCTTATGAACAAAGCGAAGTCTGCAAATTTTAGCTACTGCCGGCGTGAAAACCGGCCATGATTTAGTATCTGTTGATGATTCAAGTTTGCTATTACGATGTTGCGGTCTGTGGGAGCGGTGCTTGGCGTCAGTAAGGCGAAGAGGGTCCAGCGGTGCTTGGCGACAGTAAGGTGAACACTTTAGCCAACATATTTAAGCAACTCTCCCAAATATGCTTCACAGCTTCATGGAGACATTTCAATAAACAGCCTACATGCAAAGAGATTACTAGATCTATTCATGAAATCGAAATTGTTAATGTTGTCACCAATCATCAACTAATAACTCAAATTTTTAGTAATTTACGCATGGTTTTTGTTGAGGGAAATTGGTCTTACACTTATTCAGAACGAGCAAGAAAGAGAGGAATGAAATTACCTTGTCGAGGAGGGTTCTCAGTTGCGCTTCTTGGTTGAGCTACACAAGGAGGTGCAGCTAGTTGATGCTACTAGTTTGTGCTTGCACCAGCACGTGTTCGTGCAGCTGATGCAAGCACAAAACTGCACCAACACATGTTTGTGCTAGCATGTGCTAGGCACTAAAATGGTTATTTTTTAACGGCGACTGGCATTGAAATAATCGCTTTAAAAAAATTTGACACTCAAACAATTACTAATTTCAGCTTTTAGATGATGTCGTTTAGGGGTTATATGCTGATTGGGCATGTGGACGAGTCACATGAGATTGAGAAATTAAGAAAATATAGCCACATCAGATTTAGAGCGATTTAAATTGGAGTTAGCATTGAAGTGCCTGTTTTTTTTTTTTTTAAATGGCACTTAAGTGATTTAGAAAAAACTTTTGGTACTAAAGTGAGCACCATACACGGTTTTAAATTGATTTAAATTGGACCAGTCATTGTACACGTAACAAAGCTAGAGGTTTCTGTCGTGCGCTAGATGAATCGTAAGCGACAAAATTCTTGTGTGTTTAGTGAAAACTGATTTCCAATTTTAATTGGGAGAATTCATTTTCAATATAACTAAGTTTAAGTTTTCTATCGAGCAATATCATTGCTCTAGATTAACTTATTTCCCCAAAACAAACAACGGAACATGATGAAAAAGTCTATTGGAAAGGGGGAAATTACCAAAAATGTTATAAACCTATTGTAATTTTGTCAATTTTGTCTGCAATCTTTCAATTATATTAATTTAATCCTAAATGTTTTCATAATTTCAATTGAGTCATCCCAATCAATTTTAGTTGGAAATCATTAACACTGGTGTCGGTCATCTAACGTGGCACAGCTAGTGTTGACACATACAATTTTTATATTTTTTAAATTTAATTTTTATTTCTTTCTTTTTTTCCCTCGCCGACCAAAATGAAAGGGATAAAGAAAAAAGAAAAAAAATAAATTTTTATATTTAAAAAATTGGATAGCTAGCGATGACATGGACAAGTTTTATAATTTTTTATAATTTTTTCCTTTCATTTGGCCAAGAAAAAAAATTATAAAGAAGGAAATTATAAAAATTTCAAAAATTGTTGAAATATTAGTTAAAATGTCCACATCAATGCCGATCATGTCACGTAGGATTGCCAATGTATGTGTGAGCGTTTTCTAGCCAAAATCAATCAAGTGAACTTTATTGATAAAATAGAAAAATATTTAGGACTATATTGATACAATTATACTATGTTTCTGACTTGTTTTGTAATTGTACCAATGGAAAGCAAGGGGCCACATTTGCGAAACCAAAATAAGAAAGAACCAATTTTTGAACTTAGATATGAGAAGAGTTTTTTTTTTTTTTTTCCAAATCTTAAAATGTGTTCATTTCAAGAAAATAGAGAAAATCCAGTGGACAGGAAAAGATGGATGGATTTCAAATATGGTACTTTTGGAGAGTAAATATGGAAAAAAGAAGCTATATAATCTAGTAATCATAACCACAAACATACATGAAAGTATTCAATTTCCTCTTTCTTTTTCTCTAGATTTAAAGTCAGTGCTGAAAAGAATTGAAGTGATAAGTACAATCACTTTGACATTTTAACAAGTATCTCCAGCACTCTCTACTTCATCGCCGCGAAATAAAGTTTTATGGGGTAAATCACATATTGAAAGTATTATTTTGATAATAAATGACAACATGACTTGTTAATTTATCATTAAGAAACAGATAAAATGGATTCTAGAAGCTAGCTAGGGAGAGCTTCAACAAAGGTCTAGACAAAAGAACGAAAAACTTAGCTAATGGAAAGGTTTTCCTTTTATTAGGTTAATATTACAAAGGACTTTAGACTGATACACATGTGATAAATTTACCACAAATTAATATTTTGACTATAAAAAATGCAAAACCTGTTCACCTATAATAAATTTACCATTCGTTAGTTTTTATTAAATTTTGTCATCAAATTACTGAGTTGGATGACACGTAACAATTAACAGGTGTTCCGGTCTAGGATTTATCCTCCATTTGTCACAAGTGTGCTAGTTAGTGATTTTCTGTGCTATTAAGTCACTTTAACAAAATCTAATGGAGGACAAATTTGTCACCGATATACTAGTTTGGGATTTTTATTATCCGAAAAATTTGTTTTTGGTAAATCTATCGTTGATGTATCAGTTTAGGGTTTTTTGTGATATTAACCTCGATAGAAACGAGAAAACGAATTGTTAAGTAAAGTTCAAGTGCTTTCTTTTGGGGATGAGCACCGGTCTCGGATTGGACCGGGAACTAGATTAATATTATTATTATATTTTATCGAAGATTGAGAATTAGACTAAACGGAATGATTTTGGGTGATTCTTGTGGGAACTGGCCAAGTTAGATCTAACTTTGGGTACCAAGTGGCCCCGTTCCTAGGACCAATCCGGGACTGCCTCATTTTTTATTGGTTCGAAAATCGGGACAGCCTTCCTTTTTTCTTTTTTTTGCCCCTGCTGCTGCCACTCCTTCTCACTCTTTTTTTTATTGGTTCAAAAACTGGAACGGCCTAGAATTCTCATTTTTTTCCTGCAGCTGCCACCTTCTCACTCTTTCTCCGTGCCCTCGCAACTCTCCCTCGTTCTCGTTGCCTCACTCTCTTTTACTCTGTCACCCACGACTCTCTACCACTCAAAGCGAAGAAGGAGAACAAGTAGGACTTACCATCGCCCAATCCAGCGAACAGCGACGGAGAGCTGAGGATGTCATCTACGTTCAGCAGCAATGAGACCGCACCGTACTTGGGCTTCCTCGGCGAGGCAGCTGCGCTCGTTTTTTCTCCATTAAAGATTCTTATCCCCCAAAGTTCTATTTCTTCCCTTTTGATTTTGTTTCGATTTTGATCTCCAATTCATCGTTCCGATTCGATTGTCTTTTCTCTGTTTTGTTCAAAGATCTCTTCGGGAGAAGGCTTTGAGTAGGCATCACTGAAGATGGCACTACCCATAAATGATGCAGCTGCGAACAATGGAATAGCGGCCCGGCTGCTTGTATATACACTTGAAAGAAATTGAGGAGATAGCGGTTTAATTGGGATTTGACTACGAGGTGATCTTGAGCTTTAAAGGATCAAATACTCGAGCAGGTTTCACCGACTTCCTTTATGTTAGCCTAATTGATGCGGGAATCTGTGCATACAAAGATGACAAAGAGTTGTGGGTTGGGGAAGAGATTGGCCTGGTGCTTCTCCATGCAATCAAGCAGTCAAGAATCTCCATTCCCATCTTTTCAAAAGGATATGCCTCCAGCAAATGGTGTCTCAAGGAGTTGGCCCGGATGGTGGAGTGCAAGAAAATTATGGAACATAAGATCATGCCCATTTTCTATGACGTGGAACCTTACGAAGTTCAACATTGGACCAGCGGGTATAGACAGGCCTTCCTTGAGCACAAAAGCAAGAAGCAATATGATGATGGAACTATCAGTGAGCAGAAGGCCGCTCTTAGTGAAGTCGGAGCACTAAAGGGATCGGACCTCTGTAGCATGCCCAACAGGTGATTATTTCTTAGATTAAGCCTACAGTAATAGCTTGTATACTTAGAAAGCAACTTAGTTCTAATTGACTCCTAGCTAAATTTTTGTTATTTTGAGTATTGAAGTTGAATGTTTTACTGGAAATATAAAAAATCATTCAGAAATCATACCCAAAAATCGGGGTGGTTGGCCAGAATTCTACTTTTTATAAGCTTAGGGCGTGTTTGGTAACGATTCTGTTCCCGGGAGTAGATTCTTCTTCTTCCATTTTACTTTTTTTTTCCTTTTTTTTTTCTCTTCAGGTCGGTGACCTCACTGGAGGGTCACCGGCCCTCGGCGAGGCCGGCCCTTATCGATCGAGCCTCACCGATGACCAGGCCGGCCTCACCGGGGCTGGGTGAGGCCCACAGCGAGGCTCGCCTAGCCTTGCCAGTGGCCAGACGAGCCTCGCCGGTGGCCAGGCCGACCTCACCGGGGCTGGGGGAGGCCCGCGGTGAGGCTCGCCCAGCCTCGTCGGTGGCCAGATGAGCCTCATCGGGGCTGGGCGAGCCTCGCCTAACCATCGGTGGGGCTGGGCGAGCCTCGCCGAGGCCAGGCGGGCCTTGCCCAGCCTAACCGATGGCTGGGCTTGCCTCCGGCGAGCTTGCCGACGACTGGCGGCGGATGGCAGCAGACAGGGCGGTCAATGAAGAAGAGAAAAAATGGAAGAAGAAAAGTGTTTTGATTCTTAGATTTGTTCCCGGAACAATAATAAAAAAAAAAAAAAACTTTTTTTGATTCTTGATTTTGTTTCAAATCTACTTCCGGGAACAAAAAATTAGAAATTTGATTCCGGGAACAAAAATTTTACCAAACGCGATTCTGTTTCCAAACTACTCTCGGGAACAAAGAATCAGAATCTAGCCTTGTTTGGATGGTTACCAAACATGGCCTTAACCATATGTTATGAGTCCATGTTCTTCCTTCTCTTTTTTGAATAACATTATACAGTTCATATAATTCTAATGAGGAATCTATCCGAACAAGGTGTTAGATTTTCTAATTTGATTTGACCTGACCATTTGTTGTGCAACCCAATTTCCTAATTCCATGCATCTCAACTTGCAAAATATTAGGCA
Source organism: Eucalyptus pauciflora (assembly GCA_007663325.1). Lineage (NCBI taxonomy): Eukaryota > Viridiplantae > Streptophyta > Magnoliopsida > Myrtales > Myrtaceae > Eucalyptus > Eucalyptus pauciflora. The sequence goes on from VMYD01000012.1 coordinate 6,577,794, forward strand.
CGAAGGTGACGTAGTGAAAACAGTCATCAAGAACGTTTTCATTGAGTTGAAAAAGGGTTGTTTGGCATTATCGAATTGCTTGGTGGAAGTCGACAATCACGTGAGTGATATCACGAGAATGATTTGTCCTTAGACATGTGAAACTTGGGTTGTTGATACTTATGGAATGGGTGGCGTTGGAAAGGCCACTCTTGCCAAAATCATCTACAATCAACTTTTACGTGATTTTGAGTATCATTGTTTCCTTTCTAACATTCGAGAAACTTCAAAGGTAAAGGGTGTTGAGCACTTGCGGAATCAGCTAATCTCCAACATCCTCAAAGGGAATTGTAAACATAAAAGTGTAAGCGACACAGACGAAGGGATTGAGATGATTAAAAAAATGTTGGTTCTTAGACGAACAATATCCAAAAAGAGACGGATCTTTCTCCCCTTCAAGGCGATAGTACATCATCAGATAGAACGGGATCAGTTTTTATTCCTCAAATCAACGTTTGGTGTTTAGTCTGTGGACAAAAGGTACGCTCGATTCCGTGGTGTGCCTTTGATCGGTGATTCATGTTTGTTTGTTCTTGGGCTTGTCTTCCGCATTCGTTTTAGGGGTTCGATTTAATGTCGAATCCGTTTTAGGGAATAAGCAATTCTCAACAGTTTGCGAAGTCCATCTCCCACCAAAAGGAACGTCAATAGCTGAACAAATATCATCTTGCATGGTTTTGTTGGCTGCATCAGAAATCTTGTGAAAAAAAATTCTCTTCCCTGAAGATTTTTATTTCCTCTTTCATCAGAGCACGTTAATTCAACAAATTTAGCGGAGAAAGGAACAGAAATGTTGTTTTAGAACATGCGAGCAAGAACAGGATCTGGTAGTCTTTCAAATGGTTACTTCTGATGCTGTGAAGGCTCTACGTGCTGCAGAAATAGTGTAAGTGACATGTGATATTTTGCCTTGCAATATGAAAGCATGAGAATTTAACAGAAGCCTCTGACTATTGATTTGCATATCCAACATAGATTTGGGTTTCCTCACGACACTTTCTTTTTCATGAGTTGAGTGATTCACCTTTAATGGCTTGAAGATTCTTCTGGGAAGCTATCATGCAGTCATTTATTTTGTTCCGCACTTTTAGATATGCTAAGAAGGAAATGAAATAGGTGAGAGAATTTTAACCTAACAAATATAGCACTATAAAGGGGATGAATTGGAAGTTTGTAAACGGTCGCAAGTGTATCCTTGCGTTGAATTTTGCCTTTTGCTTTCGCCTGTTCTTGTAGGATTGGAATTTGACTTGACAATGAACCCCCAAAACTATTAAGACAGGCAAATATGGCGCTCAATGTTGGTCGATTAGGTGTCAACGATTAGGATTCCTCCTCATAAGGCAAATTCTATGGACTCCGTTTTTGCCGCTTATGAACAAAGCAGTCTGTAAATTTTAGCTACTGCTGGCGTGAAAACTGGCCATGATTTAGTATCCATTGATGATTCAAGTTTGCTCTTATGATGCTGCGGTCCATGGGAGCGGTGCTTGGTGACGGTAAGGTGAACACTTTAGCCAACATATTTAAGCTACTCTCTGAAGTACGCTTCACAACTTCACGGAGACATTTCAATAAACAGCCTATGTGCAAAGAGAATACTAGATCTAGTCATAAAATCGAAATTGTTTTCCATCTAAAATCACTAAGTTGAACAATAATTTCATCACCAATCATCAATTAACAACTCAAATTTTCAGTAATTTATGCATGGTTTTTGTGGACAGAAATTGGTCTCACACTTATTCAGAACAAGGCAGTAAAGAGAGAATGAAATTACCTTGGCGAGGAGGGTTCTCGGTTGTGCTTATTGGTTGAGCTACACAAGGAGGTGCAGCTGGTTGTTGCTGCTGGTTTGTGCTTGCACCAAAACGTGTTAGTGCAGCTGATGAAAGCACAAAACTGCACTAGCAATTGTTTGTGCTAATGTGTGCTTGATACTGAAATGGTTTCTATTTATAACGATTAGCACTGAAGTGATCACTTTAAAAAACATTTGGCACTTAAACGATAATTATTTACAACTTTTAGACGACATCGTAATGCTAACTGGGCATGCTGATTAGTTACATAAGATTGAGAAATTAATAAAATATACCCATGTCAGATTTCCAGCGATTCAGATCGAAGTTAGTACTTAAGTGACCTTTTTTTTTTTTTAAAGTGGCACTTAAGGGCCCGTTTGTTTTTGTTTCCTTTTTTTATTTTTGAACAACTTTTATGTTTTTTTGTTCCTGGGAACAAAAACGCGTTTGGGTGCGTTTTTGTTCCCAGAAACACATTTAGAACAGAAACAAGAAACAAAAAAAAAAAATTGTTTCTTGTTTCTGGAACAAAAATCAGAAACACTTCTCTTTTTTTTCTTTTCTTTTCTTCTTATTTTTTCTTTCTTTTTTCTTTGTCCGGTCGCTAGCCTCGGCCATGGCCGGCGACCGGCCGTCGAGGGTCGGCGACGCCATCGAGGGCCGGCGAGGCCGAGCGTT